>CM062818.1:435431358-436776043 GCA_031772625.1 Pinus tabuliformis | reverse complement strand
CCACATTCTCAGAGAGTATCGAATGCCAGATGATTACCCAATCCTCCTTTCTTTCTTCCCAAGTGAAGACAAGAATGTAGTGTCTATTTATCCCTCTCAATTAGGGAGGGTATATCAACCAAACCAAGCTTGTCTCTTAAGTATACAAGTTTCTTGTTCGGAAGTGATTTCGTGAATATGCCAACTACCTGCTCATCAGTCGAAATATATTGTAGATGTAACCCACCATTTTGTACTAGCTTTCGAATATAGTGATACTTCTTGTTTATATTCTTTGTCTTTCCATGAAACACTGGATCTTTAGACAAACGTGTACAACTGGTGTTATCACAAAGTATTGCTATAGGGTTCATCAGTCCTTCAAACAAGTCGGATAACAACTTCCTCAGCCATACTGCTTCTCTACTTACTTCACAGGCTACAACGTATTCAGCTTCAACATTACTCAGAGCAATTGTGTCTTGCTTTCTGCTCGTCCATGAGACCATGGAGGATCCCAAACTGAAACATCGTCCTGTAGTGCTCCTTCCATCTTGCTCACTGCCTCCTTGGTCGGAATCTGTATATCCAATCAGTTGAACATCATTTCTTCGGTCATACTTCAGATAGTAGTGGATGGTTCCTTACTGATATCTCAAAATATGTTTTGCTGCCACCCAATGATCATGCTTCGACTCCACTTGGAATTGACTGAGAACATTTACTGCAAAGCATATGTCTGGTCAAGTGTTCACCAAGTACATTAGTCAGCCAATGAGTTGCCTATACTTGGAAGGATCCACAGAGCTAGATTTAGAACTTTTTAGTCTCTTTAAGTTAGTGATCATCGGAGTAGTCGTAGGTTTGCAGTCCATCACGTCAAATCTTTTCAGTGTCTCGATCACGTACTTTCATTGACCCAAGAAAACTTCATTAGGTCCTTGCCAGACTTCTAGTCCCAAGTAATAATGCATCAGCCCAAGATCTTTCATGTCAAATTCTGCTGCTAGTAGCTTCTTACATTCTTCAATTCATCCTTCTACACCGGTCAAGAGAAGATCATCTACATATAGAAGAATAATTATAGGTTCTCCATCTACAACCTTGATATAAAGGTTCGAATCAACAAAACTTTTTGTGAAGCCTATTCTTTGTAGGTATGCATCCATTCTAGCATACCATGCCCTTGGTGCTTGCTTGAGGCCATATAATGCTTTCTTCAATTTGCAAACATATGCCTTTCTGTCTTTAACTTTGAATCCCAAGGGTTGCTCTATGTAGACTTCTTCATCTATTGTGCCATTCAGAAACACAGTCTTGACATCCATTTGGTGGATGTTCCATCCCATTGATGCTGCTAGAGAGACTAATGATCAAATTGTTGTATATCTTGCTGTTGGAGCAAATGTCTCTTCATAGTCGATGCCTTCAAGTTGAGAGAAGCCTCTAGCCACAAATCTTTCTTTATACTTATCTATACTTCCATCGGCTGCATGTTTGATCTTGTAGATCCATTTGGAAGTAACCACAAATTTGTCTTCGGGCCTAAGTATGATCTCCCAGACTCCATTCTTCATTATAGATTGATATTCTTCATTCATGGCATCCTTCCATTCTCGATGATTTATAGCCTCTTCAAAGGAGGATGGTTCTGCTTCTATTAGCTTTGTCATGTATGCAACATACCCAAAATATCTTTTTGGTTTCTTGCTTTCTCTGAATGAGCTTGTCGCTGCTCCATGACCTTCTGCATCAAGTAGTGTAGATCTCAACCAATTAGGTCTTTTCCTTGTTTAAGGAATGACCATGGGTTGAACAGGTTCACTGGGACCTTCTTCTTCATGGTGTGATTCTTCTTTCCCTTGGTCAGCTTCTTCCTCAAATATCGGAAGTTCTTCGTCATCAGAGTATATGGAAAGTTCCTTTGATTTCTTGAATGCTATGTTCTCATCAAATATGACATCACAACTGACTTCTATGTGATGTCCATCTTTCACGTAGATACTATAAGCTTTTGATGAGTTGTTGTACCCCACAAATATGCCCTTCATACCAAAAGGGGCTAGCTTCTTTCTTTTGTCCTTTGGAATATGGATATATACAAGACACTCGAAGATCTGGATATGATCTACAGATGGCTTCTTTCTAGTGAACACTTCTTCTGGAGTTTTGTTGTCTAGAGATTTGTGGGGACTTTGATTTTGAATGTTGACAACTATCTTCATGGTTTCTCCCCACAGAAACTTAGGTAGATCTTGATCGTGTAACATTGCCTTTACACTTTCTTCAATGGATCTATTCTTTCTTTCTGCAACTCCATTTTGTTCGGGATTATATGGGACTATTAACTCCCTCTTAATCCTAGATTCCTTACAGAATGCTATAATCTCTTTGGATGTATATTCTCCTCCATTATCAAATCTTAGTATCTTGATTGTCTTTTATGTAAGGTTCTCCACTTCAGCTTTGAATTCTTGAAATTTTGTAAATACTTCGTCCTTGGTTTTCATTAAGTAAACCCAGGTCTTTCTTGAATGGTCATCTATAAATGTGACATAATATAAATGTCCTCCAAGAGATTTAGGAGTCATAGGACCACATACATCGGAATGAATGAGATCCAAGATTTCTTTTGACCGTGAAGCACTGCTTCCAAATGGTCTCTTGGTATTCTTACCCAATGCACATCCCTTGCAGACACCTTCATGATCTTCCTTCAAATTAGGAATTCCATCTACTATGGAGCTTAGAGTTGGAAGGATTTTGAAATGTAGATGACCAAATCTTCAATGCCAAAGTTCACATGGGCTAATTTCAATGTGAACTAGGGCTTGGGCCATCGGAGATATTAATCTGTAGAGTCTTCCTTCTTGGATGCCAATGACCTTGGCTTGATTTATATTTGAGTCTTTTCCCCAGACAACAACCTTTCCATCAATGAAGGCTATTCTATCACCCTTATCTTCTAGACTTGAAATAGAAAGTAAATTCTTATGCAAACCTGGAACAAATAGAATGTTGTTGAGGTGAATGTTGCTTCCATCTTCCAACTTTATGGAGGTTGATCCAATACCTTTCACGGGATAGCTCTTGTTATCTCCAAATAAGCGGATTTTCCTTTTGATAAGGTCTTCAATCGGTTGGAGTGGCCAGTCATGTGTCTTGATGCACCACTATCAATTACCCAAACGTCTTCATCTTGAAATGTACCAGAGAGAGCCGAGAAGAGACCTTCATCCCTTTCTTTGATTGATACCTTCTTTGTAGAGAATAAGAAATTCCATGCTTCCTTAATGCCTTTCTTGAGATGGCTTGCAATCTTCTTGATGAACTTCTTCACTGTAGAGGAGATCTTCATGATGCCCTTAGATGACCTTAGCTCTGATACCATGTTGAGAATTCAATAGGGCAGTAAGTAGGTTAATTCTCTTAACTTGATAACTGTTTGTGTTACCTTTTTACTTATTAGCTTTGTTCCTTATTATTACAATGTGTGATACATCAAACAACTACCAAAACAATAAGAACAGTGACACAGTATATAGGCTGCAAGCCAGGGCCAAAACCCCTCCTCTTGAGGGAAAACCCATAAATCTCTTCTCTTCTTATAGATTCTTCAATTGACGAATACCATGACCTAGTGACTCAGACAAATACCCTCCAAGATCAAGATCAACTTGGCCTCCTGTTGTAGTGACTTTGACCTCCCACTGTAGATCTGAAATTCTGGCTCACGGCAACTGTTGCTGCTTCTCTTGGAGACTTCGATCTCCCTCGAATAGCCTTCTCCTCCCTTCGCTTGCCTTTCCTTGAGTCTTAGGGCTAATGAGACACCCTAAGAGACCTTCGCTTGCCTTTCCTTCTCTTCTTCTTCCAAGATCGAACCAAAAGATAGTCCCAACGCAGAAACCCTAACTTCGACCTTCTCAAGAGAGAGAGATCTAGCCCAAGCACTTCGACTTCTTCGACTTCCTCTTCTTCGTACCCTCTTCTTCGACTTCTTCTCTTCTTCTTCTTTGCATAGAATGAGATGAGTGAATGTGTCTAATGGAGGACAAGTTCCTCTCTCTATATAGGCTCTTCCATGGGGTAGATGTGGCTCTTCATGTAGGAAAACTTGACAACTCCCTAGGCTGACTTGATCTTGGAGGTAATTCGACACTTTAAAGACAAAATAAAATTTTATTTACAAGATACAATGTGCCCATAGGGTCTTCAATATATGACAATGACTCTTTAACCTAGGACAAACCCTAGAAGCACTCAATGGGTGCTTGACCTATAAATAAAAGAACTTGAGCATGAAACATATGCTCCAATAATAATTTATTTTCATTTTATTATTTACAAGAATACATTTCATACTTATGAAGACCGAACCTAGTTACACATCTTTAACACCCTACAACAACATAGGATTCAATTTAGCATTAATCCCATACGTATGGGCCATTTGCTCTGGTCTAGCTCCTTTAGGTACCATGAAGTTCTCTACCCTTATCCCGCTCCCCAAAAACTTAAATCTATTTTGAAGATGAATCAAATTGGACCAACAGGTTGGTGAAATGGACAGATTGATGACTTTTCAAAGTCATTCCATTGATTTCGCTAAATTTCACATTCCTTGCAAATTTCACTTTTTCAAAAGTGCCCTCCCTGAGGGTATGTCCCAGCTCATAACTGCCCACACGAGTTTTGGAACTTTGCGAGTTCATTTTCTTTGCGTAGAGACACCTACCTAAAGTGTTTCAACGATAAACACATTTGTTTTTTTACTGCAATTCTTAAATATTCGTTGTATATCTGTTAGGAGTATTAGAATATCTCACTGAGAACTCCAATTTTGGTTAGCAGGATCTGTAATGGCTCCTACCCAATTCACATTCGAAACAATGTTAAAATCTCAGTATCGAAAGAGAGATACTCTAGAGTCACAGATATCATAGCATATTACATTCAAGCCTTTTGTCAAACACTTTGTGTGCCCAGTCCTGTTGCATATATCCTAATTGGGTGTAAATCATAACTGAGTATAGCTTCAAGGCTGTTCCCTGTGTTGCTGTCGGACATCATTACAATACCCAATGTGTGCATAGCTAATTATCAATGTATTTCATAACACCACATCACGTTTCCACATTTTGTCAAACATGTTGGAAATACTAAGAGGGGGGTGAATCCGTATTTCTTTCAATTGTTATATTATGCGAGTTAAGAGTTTTTCAAATTAAGCCAAAACACAAGAAGTAGAAAAAAAAGTAATTTTATAATTGAAAATAATGAGGACTCTAATCCTCTATTACAAAATTCAAGCTCCCACCTGTACAACAAAATCTTTTTTCAAAGCTCCAACTGTTGAAAATAGCAACAAGAAATGCTAAAAATAGAAATGCTAAAAATAGCATTGCTATAAATAGCATTTCAAGATTTACTCAAGCTTTGTTGGAAATAGCAAAAAATAGAAATGCTAAAAATAGCATTTCAGGATAGATTCCAATTTTAATTAGTCCCTGAATTAAAATTGAGAATTAAAATTCGAATTTAGTCTCAGTAGCAGTTTGAAAAATAATTAATTAATTCATCTTGAGTTAATTAGTTGGAGAAATTCAAGCTAGAAGTCTTTGTGAAGTCATGCAACAGTTATCCCTTTGATTGAGGAAGTTATCCCTTAATTAAGGAGATAAGGATGAGTTGTATTTGAGTTGTAATTAGTTAGCTCGGTTAACTGAGTTATGTCCAGTTAAATTTGTTCCAAATAAGTTGAGGAACTAATTGTGAGTTCAGTCAGTTAATGCATGCATGCATGCAACTAGTGTACTCCAGATAACTGAAGATTCTCTCATTGATAACTCATGCATGTCAGTTAAGAGAAAGACCCAGTTGAGATTAAAGACAGGGACATTGTACTATCAGTTGGAGGAATTTTCCTATAAAGGAAACTCATCCATGCAGAAGGAATAAGGTTCCTTGAGGATTGCGTAGTTTTACAGGGTGTGAGATCAGTGTGAGGGATTAGTGTTACACTTGTTAACAGTAGGATCACCCAGGAGAAACAACGCAAGGAAATAGGAGCTTGGAGGGCAAAGAGGAAGGCTTGTGAGAAGCTTTGTTTGCCTGTGAGCATCCAGGAGGATTGTACTGAGAGCTGGTTAGTTGTGGGTGCTAAGGCTTTGTGTAATCTTGATGTATTTTCACCTTGTATGATAATACAGATAGCGGGGTTTTTAGCTGAGGCTTTCCCCAGAGTATTCTTCTGTGTTTCATGTGTGATTGAATCTTTTTCATCAGTTATATGTGTTCTATTTGATCTTGCTCAAAATCAATTAAGCTTCCGCAAGTTTGATTGTAGAAGTAGATTAAGTATTTTGCTTTAGTACATTGCATAATCAGTTTAATCTGCAGTGAGGATTTCTACATGGTATCAGAGCTAGCCGATCCATAGAGAAATTTCTACATGGTATCGGAGCAAAGGTGATTTAAGTGGAGAACAATATACAAAGAAGGGAGAAGTTCGAAGTTCTTGATTGTAGGTACAAAATCGATTTCTTATCACATCTCAAAATTCTTCAATGGCGTTCAATGGCTTGAGACTCGAGTATGCCCTGGATGGCAGCTCGAATTACATAGTCTGGAAGGATCGCATGGAAGCGGTATTAGAGGACAACGGGTTGAAGGACTTCATTGATCAAGAAGTCCCCAAGCCAGTAGCAGCTAATGCCCAAGAATTGGCGGAATGAAAGAAATGTGTGGCGAGAGCGAGAAGGATTCTTCTTGAGGGAGTTCGAGACCATATTGTCTCGAGTCTCCATGGGATGGAGACACCATTTTCAATGTGGAAGACATTGAAGGATCTATATTAGAACAACAACGACCAGAGGAAGCTAGCGCTGAAGGACAAGCTTTGGAAAACCAAGTGTGAAAAGGGCGACATGATCTCTACATATTTGAACAAGCTTACCACCTGCAGAGATGAGCTTGGAAGTGTAGGAATCACGACAGCCGATGATGACATGGTGAGTCTTGCTCTCCTTGGTCTTCCTAAGAGCTGGCATAGCTACCAGGACTCAGTGAATGGAAGAGAGAAACTGCCAGATTGGGAACGACTGTGGTCGGATCTGATGCAGGAGGAGATCAGGAGAAGCACCAGAGATGGTTCTTCATCAAAGCATGATGATGAAGAAAATCTAGCCTTAGCCAGTAAGGCAAGGAAAGGGAAGGAGAAGGATTCTCATTCCAAATCGAGTTCTTCCCATGGTGGGAAGAAGATTGACAAATCTAAAGTGAGATGCTTTAATTGTCATGAGGTGGGCCATTATGCAACTAATTGTCCATTGAAGAAATCCAAGAAGGGATCCTCGGAAGGATCTGAAGGTGAGGCATTGGCCTCTCAGTTCGAATTGGATTTTACCCTCATCGCATGCATGGTTTCATCGATGATGGGTTGTGGTTGGTTTCTTGACAGTGGAGCCTCATTCCACATGACCGACGATAAGAGTTTGTTCAGTACCTTGGAGGAGAAAGACCTCCAGATGTGCATAGAGATGGGTAATGATGAAAGGTATAGTGTTTCAGGAGTGGGCACGGTTGCTTTTCAGAGGGAGCATGGAGCTCTCATTACCTTGACAGATGTGAAGTATGTGCCTAGACTAAAGAAGAACTTGGTATCGATCGCGATGATGGAGGACAAAGGCTACGATGTTGTTTTCAGTAAGGGAAAGGTTTTCCTTAGACACATCACCATGGGACAGGTGAAACAGATCGGTTCACGGGTACAAAACCTATATGCTCTTGAGGTTCAAGATGCATGCAAAGCCTTGAGGAGCAAGGCAACTGTTAGAGACTTGGTGGTTGAGAGGGAGAGTACATTACCTCTCAACATGCAGCACCAGAAGAAGTCTCAGACAATTGTGAAGGAGCCACAATTGGTGAAGCAACTTCAGGAGGTTGTGGAGCAGCGACAACTGGAGAAGTCGAGAGGAGACCGAGTGGAGGCATCCACTCATGCAGAGACCTCCAGTAGGGGGAAATTTCGAGCCAAGTGGGCAGAGGGATCACATGCAGCCATACCTCCAGGTGTGAGGTGGGGCGATGTGAAGTGATAGTCCCAAGAAGGCTGAAATAGGGATAGGATCCTTGAAGTACCCAACCTCTTTGATTAGACCTTGCTACGGGAGCCCCGATGAGGAGTAGCAAGATTGGTTGAGTGGGTAGAGATAGATGCGGATGGAGCAACAGAGGGAGCTTCAGCATCAAAGGGTGTTTCTAGCCCAACAGGGAGGTCAGTTGGAAGATCAGTTACTTACTTCTCAGTAACTGAGTTGCAGTGCAGCAGTGGGCAGCGCGATGCAACATGATGAGAGGACGTGTAGTGTGGATGCATGTTGGGAGATAGGACCAGCAGCAGCACAGATGCAGCAGTAGGAATCAGTGTGATTGATGCAGTCAGAGATCAAAGTGACAAAGGCTAGAGCAGTCAGATATTGAAGAGCACAGAGGTGTAGAGTTTTTAGTCGACAGAGGCAATAATAGTCAGAGACTTTGATGACAGAGGCATCATTCTGATTTAGGTTGGATATTTTTTGTTTCTGGAGTTGCTGGAGCAACAACACTTGAGAGAAGTGTTGCATGTAGAACATTCCAAAGGTTCAGGATCGGGTTCGAGTTGAATGCCTTTCTTGTTGAGAGGGAATGTTGAAAATAGCAACAAGAAATGCTAAAAATAGCATTGCTATAAATAGCATTTCAGGATATACTCCAACTCTGTTGGAAATAGCAAAAAATAGAAATGCTAAAAGTAACATTGCTATAAATAGCATTTCAGGATAGATTCCAATTTTAATTAGTCCCTGAATTACAATTGAAAATTAAAATTCGAATTTAGTCTCAGCCAGTGTTGCAGGAATCGCCCCCCCCCCCGCCGGATCCAAACCCAGAATCGCGGATCGGAGCGAAGCGTCCCGGAATCCACACTGGAAGCGCGATTCCGTTTTTGAGGTGGCGCGATTCCGGGTTAAAAAAACGATTCCTGCCATTTGAGGTTGCGGCCCCCCGGAATCGCGCAACCTGGACGCAACCTGGACGCAACCTGCACGCAACCTGCACGCAACCTGGACGCAACCTGGACGCAACCTGCACGCAACCTGGACGCAACCTGGACGCAACCTGGACGCAACCCACCAATATGACATCATTCTCATATAGGATTCCTAATACCATATAACTTGAGCATTGTAGCCTGAATATACGGTCTTACTGCTCTGAATACAATGTCAACTCAATGAATATACATTGAAAAAGGGCGGATTGCGTGGCGCAACCGGAAGCGCAGTCATCTACTGAACTGATGGATGCACTTCTATATATTCATATACCGCTGTAATTAGAACATAGCAATACCATACTCAAGCTATTTGAGCAGTGATATCCATACATAATGCTAAGTGCATATAAGAATGAAGAAGTCTCTGCTTATAGGTTTATACCCATCATTGCCAATATTGGGAAGCCATACCAATATTGATCTATACGAGAAACGATAACATATATATGACTGAAGCAAGTGACATGTCCATATTGAATTGATGTCATGAACAAATGTCATAATGCAAAGAATCATACTGAAGCATATGCCAATGATCATATGACACTATTGGTAAATCATACCAGGAGCAAGAGCATAGCCATATAACGAACGTCCAATTATTCCAGAGGTGCAGTATCAAATTATCAATACACTGTGAGAGTAGATCTGAGAGACTTCCTTGTAAAGTCTGCAATTCTTGCTAATGTAGTTTGTTGCCCTTACCTTGCTTCAAATCACTGTGATCTTATGTCCAACTATGCTTCCACCTATGCTGATCTACTAGGTATTCAATGTACTGCTGGTGGGGCTTAAGCCTTAAGGTTCCTCCTCAAGCCTCCTACAATTCACGGTTTTGCTACAGCAAGGTCTAGGTCTTCATATACGCGGGTTAATACTTTTTATAGTTTTATGTTTTATAATATGCTTAAAAATTTGATGTATGTTTGTAATAGCTAGAATATAGATGATTGTTGTACATACTAGTAACTACAATGGAATCATGGATGCCATATCTATCTTGATTTATGCAAAAATATGCATGTTTTCATGTCTTCTACAATTAATTTGGTATTTGGGATGTTTGTTTTGAGTATAAATGCAAAAAAATATATAAAAATATATATATATAGCAGACGCTTCCGCGGACGCTTCGCTCCCTAGATTTTTGGAAAATGACGCTTCCGCGCTCCGCGCTTCCGCTTCGCGCTTCCGCTTCGCTCCCGCTTCGTGCAACATTGGTCTCAGCAACAATTTGAAAAATAATTAATTAATTCATCTTGAGTTAATTAGTTGGAGAAATTCAAGCTAGAAGTCTTTGTGAAGTCATGCAACAGTTATCCTTTTGATTGAGGAAGTTATCCCTTGATTAAGGAGATAAGGATGAGTTGTATTTGAGTTGTAATTAGTTAGCTCAGTCAACTGAGTTATGTCCAGTTAAATTAGTTCCAAACAGGTTGAGGAACTAATTGTGAGTTCAGTCAGTTACTAGTGTACTCCGGATAACTGAAGATTCTCTCATCGATAACTCATGCATGTGAGTTCAGAGAAAGACCCAGTTGAGATTAAAGACAAGGACATTGTACTACTAGTTGGAGGAATTTTCCTATAAAGGAAACTCATCCATGCAGAAGGAATAAGGTTCCTTGAGGATTGCACAGTTTTACAGGGTGTGAGATCAGTGTGAGTGATCAGTGTTACACTTGGTAACAGTAGGATCACCAAGGAGAAACAGCGCAAGGAAATAGGAGCTTGGAGGGCAAAGAGGAAGGCTTGTGAGAAGCTTTGTTTGCCTGTGAGCATCCAGGAGGATTGTACTGAGAGCTGGTTAGTTGTGGGAGCTAAGGCTTTGTGTAATCTTGATGTATTTCCACCTTGTATGATAATACAAATAGCGGGGTTTTAGCTGAGGCTTTCCCCAAAGTATTTTTCTGTGTTTCATGTGTGATTGAATCTTCTTCATTTGTTATATGTGTTCTATTTGATTTTGCTCAAAATCGATTAAGCTTTCGAAAGTTTGATTGTAGAAGTAGATTAAGTATTTTGCTTTAGTACATTGCATAATTAGTTTAATCTGCAGTGAGGATTTCTACATGGTATCAGAGCTAGTTGATCCATAGAGAAATTTCTACACCAACTTTGAATGAGGACTACAATCCTCAAACACACATACTGGTCTTAATGAGGACACCAATCCTCTCAGGCTAATCCAGGCACCAACCTAGTTACAAGGACACCAATCCTCCCAGGCTAGTCTTTCATAATTTTATCAAGATACTTCCAAAATAGTCTCCAATGGCTACCCCAAAAGGGTATTCAAAATCTGCTTCAACAAGTGTCTTCAAGTCTGCATCAGAGGTCTCCAAAAACTACTTCAACAAGTGTCTTCAAGTCTGCTCCAGAGCTCTGAACAATGCTCCAAAGATGGTCTTATAAGCAACTTCAAAAGGTCTTCAAACTCAGCTCAAAAACCAATTCGAAGCTCTGCTCCAAAAGATGCAAAGGGACTGCTTGAAGAAAGTCTTGAAAGTATGTTCCAGAGATGTCTTCAAAGGGCTGCATCCACTGTTCACATTATAGCTTTAGTTCTAATCTAAGATCCAACACATTTGCTCACTCAAGTTACACGCACCGACACTAATATACTCGATCCATTGTCCACAGGTATTGCACGGCTTCGGATATGTTTTCTGATGAGAACAATTCTGCACACTGCATCAAATCTCCAGGGGAGTCCAAATCAAAACAATTCACAAATCAATATTATACAGGGGTGTACATCACCAATTGCCATGATCACACCATATCAGGTTGAGATAACACACTTGCTGTTGGTTCAACGCATATCTCCTTACTTTGCCAGTTGCAAAAGTGAACTTGATCCTTCAAACACAAACACAGATCACATACAATTAGACCCACATTGCCAATGTGTAGGCGTTTTTAGTTGTTGTCCTTTTCTTGCCTTTGATCTGTCTTCCTCAGTCACTGTGGTTATCTTAGAGCTCCTTTAACTTGGACGAGTTTCACATACAAATGGGTGGGCATTGTGGCAATAAATAGTGGATGTGGGGACCTAAAAGGGGAGCCGACCTATTTTAGAAGGAGCTGACTTGACTTTTGATTGCCAAAAAACTCTTGTCAATTGTTGTTGAGCTGACTTCCGGAGAGTGAAGTTGATTGCTGTTGGAACACGCTGTTTTGGTGAATTTTGTGGAGAGATACAATGATGAACAAGTGGGGATACTTGTGCCTGGAACCGTGGGCATTAACATAACTATTGCCACAGAGAGGGAGTTGGATCTAGCTTCTTAAGGTTTTCGAGGCTTGTTGTCAAGAGCTTGATTCTTATTTTACGAATCTACAGAGCCTCTTTCAATCTGCTCTGTTTACATAGTGATGATAGATGCAAACTATTCTGACGTGTCTACTACTGTAACTGGATAAGATCCCACTTCCATTTTTGTAACCCAATGCCCCTCGGTAATGAAGCACTGTCTCTTGCTAACTGAGAACTATTAGTTTTAGACTTCAAATTGGAAATGTTATCTTGAGCCAAAGTGTTATTTGTGGATGTTTTAGTTCTTTTTTTGTTTTGTTGAAAATGTAGTGAAGTAAGGTCTTTTGGCTTGTCCCTTAGCCAATGAAGACTTCAATCTGTCTTTCTCTAGCATACATGCGAGATCATGAGATAGACTTCAGTTGTGATGAGTTGATTTTCAGTTCACTGGAATGGTCATCAGTAGACTGCATGCGTAGTGTTGGAGCTTCAGTGCATTGGAGTCTTCTTCAGTTAAACTACAGGATGAGTGGGACGAGACAAGTTCAGTTAGGACGAGTTAAGACTTCAGAGACAAGTGAAGATGGGATGAGTTAAGTCCTCAGTTAACTCGGTTCACAACTAGAGAAAATCAAGGAGAAGTTTGTGCCAGTTAACTGAGAGCTAGTCGTGGTGCAACCGGGACTTGCTCCAGTTAACTAGCAAAAGAAACTCGTTGCACTAGTGTGAACAACCATTCGAACTTGGCCATTTGCATGCATCGAAAGTCTATTAAGGCAGAGAAGGACAAAGGCACAAAGATTGATGATTCTTTGTTGATCATATAGCACATTGATTGAGGAGTGAAGATCAAGAATTCGAAGAGCAAGCCGAGACTAGGTTCAATAGGAAACGATTGTGTGAGGGCCGAGAATAATTTCTCAAGGCTGAGAGCAGTGACAGGCTGAGAACAATTTGTGGAGCTAAGATTAGTGAGAAGAAAGTCGAGAGCTTTCTTAGAGGCTATTTGCTGGCTGCAGTAGCAGCGCACTGAATTGTAAAAGATTTATTTGCTCAAAGAACAATCAATAAGAAGACCACAACAACGAAAGCAGGTTTTCCCATTTGGGTTTCCTGGGTAAAACACAGGTGTCAAATTTATGTGTGCATGTGTTTTTATTTCAAGTATTTTCCACTGCATGTTGAATGTTAAGAAACTCTGTATCTTGGTGAAAGTTAAACTTGGTTTCAGTTTTTAGTTGCCTTGATTTGATTTTTTAGTAAATTTATCTAAGTAGTTTGCAGAGTTTCAAGAAAATTAACATGGTATTAGAGCCATGTTCTATATAAAAACCAGCACTAGAATTGTTCAGTCAGTGAAGAGTGCAGTTCAGTCAGTAGGCTTGTGCTAGAGTTTGAAGAGCAATATTTTGGATAGCAGAATTTTGGATAATAGTATGTCGTTCCAAGGACTAAGGGCATATCACTGTTTAGAGGCAACCTCTAATTTTTGCTCATGGAAGGAGCAGATGGTAGTGGTGTTGGAAGATAATGGGTTACTATAATTTGCGCAGAACCCACAATCTGCACCTACAATTGCTCAACAGTGGATCCAACATAACAAGAATGACACCAATGCTAGGAGGATCATTCTTTAGGTGGTCAAAGACCACATTATCCCGCATCTTTATGGGAAGATGAAAACAAACGATATGTGGATCGCCATCTTGGCTTTGTATCAGGGATCCAATGATGCCAGGATGCTTGCCTTGAAGGACAAGTTAAGAAATATTTGGATGAGCTAAGGAGAGTCTTGCTACTACTCAAACTAGCAGGGGTCCTAAAAGGGGATCCTAGAGGGGCAACTGCTAGGTCTAGGTCAACAATGGAGTAATAGCCCATTGTCACCTTAGCTAAAGCTCCCTACTCTTTACGACTTTAACGAATGGGAGGAGACCCGGTATGAAGGGAATCACCTAGATGAATTGGTCAATAAAGGGAAAAGAGTGATTCCTAAAGAGGCCTATTCACAAGAGAGGCTCAATATATGGCTTGCTTGCCCAAGATACAAGATGAAAGGCTCTCTAAGAAGGGCCAAGAGGGTCTCAGGGGCTAGGTTTTGAGAATGAGACTCCTTAAGGAGGGACCTAGTCCTAAAAACCCTTATGAAGACTGGGTTTCCAAATGGTCTTTGAAGAATTACCTTGCAAAACTTATGGGACCACACGGGGCCAAGTGGACCCCAGGTTAGGTCAAGTGGATATGGTTGGGCAACCAATGATGTATTTGACTTAATTAGGGAGGAGAAGGGGACCAAAGAAAGAATTGAAAGGTAATGCAATGATCCTAATGAGGTCACTAGCCAAGGGAAACCTAGGGCAAGAAACAATCCTCGAGCTAGGGCTTGCAATATCTTGAGATCCCACTGTTGGATTTGCTTCAAATTTGGAGGGCCTATAGAGCAAACGCCAGTGCAGTTGTGGACCAAAAATCGAAGTGTTTGGATGGCTAGATTGTGAGATAATTGATGCCCTAGGTGACTTATGTAGGCTAGGCCTAGAGAGAAAGGCGAAAAAAATATGTTTTTAGGTGATCACCTATGGAGGATCAGTGCCTAATCCTTTTGGAGAAATGGAGTCAAGATGATTCTAATGCAGCAATGCTTAGGATGGTTTCATTCAGTCAAGGAGTTCTCTAGAACAATTTCGCATGACATTTAGGGCATGAGAAAGACTGCTTCAAGGTATTTATACTTCAATGTGCAATATGTGATGGCTTATCAAGATAAATTTCAATGAAACATCCCTAGGAACATTCACTTATTCAAACATGGCCCATAACATGATGCAATGCTAATAAATGACAAATTTATACTCTTTCATCCAAGAAAAGAAACAAAAATTTCGGCCTAGTATAGCGAAAATCCTAACATCATTTATGTGACATAGAAAAGAATGACAAAATAGCATTAAAAGAGCACTTACATGTGAGAACAAGTATATCCAATCATCATCATATGCCAATATAGAATGACAAAAATGAAGATATCCAAACATCAAAATTCATCCATCCATCCAATTTCGTCCTTCAAAGAGAATAGCGAAAATATCACAAGATAATATGATCAATCCAAGTGATGATGAGAGAATTGATCAACTCATCATCTATTTATACAATGTCTAATGAATTCAATTTAGCTTATTTTGGCGTAATTTAGCCCCTAGAATAAAATAATGTGCAAAATAACAAGTACTTTTGGTGACAAGCCCACCAAACTAGCTCAATAACAAAGGAGTAAGCCTCTCAAGAGGGTTCAATGACCAATAACATATGTCGTTGGGTCTTAGAGGAGGCCTAATGAAGTCTATAGGTGCCATAATGTGAAATAGGTTTCCAAAAATAGTGGACAAGGGGTTGGTCCCTTGTTCTCTAAGTAATATACCTGTGGTGCTCCCAAATGGATGTGGGGGCACACAGATGTCCTCATGGCTCTCCAACCGATCGAAGATGCCTATAGACCATCTGCAAGGGCTAGGATGATATAAGTGATGCCACATCATCATATAGATCCTGGACCATCTACCAAGCGTATGGTGCAATTGTGGAGCCGATTGGGCATGGTGAACCAGGTGCATCTTCTTTGTCCATTAGGTGAACCACGAGTAATCTCTGAATGACTCTAGGGATCCATGGAATGTTGTATGTTGTTGTGGAGGCCCATGGCTCTCTGTACACACCCTACATGTGCCAATGTCACCCTCTGGAGGGTTAGGACCCCATATAGGGAGACCAAACCCAAAATGGAGACCATCTGTAATCATGCATAAGATCCAATGCGTCCCCTTTCCCTCTAGTACACGAAGTCATTAAATAAATCAAGTAAAAGATTTTACAAACCATGGAAAACAGGTGGGCACTTCATAATGGCATGCCCTTCCATAGTGGGCTTTGGCATGTGCAAATGTCTCCAAGCTCAAAGGGGGGTTAACCAAGCACCCTATTAGGTGGTTTCTGCTTCTAAAGGGGGTGGTATGTCCATGGTACATCCTTCAAATGGTGGTGGCATGTGATAAAGTGATGGAATGAAGTAGGGGATGAAGGGGAAAACCTGGGTCACATGCCATGGTACAAGGGTAGCTAATGAAAGGGAAGCCCATACTTGGGTAAATGATGTGTAGGAGGGAGCAATCGTGGTACATGAGTTACCTCGACCTTGATTTTTCCACCCTTCTTCATATGCCTTTTGCCTTTTATGATTTTTCTTTGGTTAACTGCTCGGGGCTCAAGGGAATGAGAGCATGATGTGTAAAGTATAGCAGTGGATACCCCCTTTAAGGTGGGGCAGTTCATCGCCCACCAGGGTTTGGGACAATCATGGGTTCTTGAATGATAGAGGAGGCTCATCTAGTGCCTATAGGAACTAGGGTGATGGCCATGGAAGGGGGTAGAGCTCATGTATTGGCTTTTGCCCACATGCTAAATGTTTTTGTCCCAGCCATCTTTTGCATTTTGTGGTACAATTTCTTGTTGAATGTGGCCAATTATGCTTTTTCTTTTCTTTTCTTTTGCATCAACCTCTGGGCATCATTCCAGGCCCGACCCAAGGTGTGGGCAAAGGGGAGGGGGTGGCTGACCCTTTGTGGACCTAGGTGGGAGGAGTGCTGAATGGGATTATAATGAGCGGAAGGGGGGTGATCTATGTGGATTGGGGAGTGGGACCACGCAACCAAAATTAGGGTTTCCCATGTAGTACCATCCCTAAAGCCCAAAGGTTAGTAAAAGAGATCCCATGGGACTAGGGTCCAAGGTTAACATCCAAAAGAGACCTAGGGGACAAGAGCACAAACCTAGTCCACTCTTTCCGCCAAATCCCCCCATTAATCCATTCCCAAGAGTTTCTGTGATAAATAAACTAAAATACTCAATCACCAAATGATAAGGCATACCTTTAGGTTTGGGAGGCCCACCTTCAAACATACGATCATGATAGATGGGTGAGGGACCACATGGCTGGCTCAGGTGGCGGAGAAATGGCACAATGAGCTAGTTGGTGGCTGCTGGCTGAGGACCATCATGGAGAAAAAATTTCTCCTAGGGATATCACCCACAAAATGGTGGGTAACATGGAGGGAGCGGATGTCAATGGTGTTGGAAGATAATGGGGTGCTAATTTTGTGGGTAACATGGAGGGAGCGGATGTCAATGGTGTTGGAAGATAATGGGGTGCTATAATTTGCGCATAACCCACAAACTACACCTATAGATGATGAACAGTTATCAACAGTTGATCCAACATTACAAGAATGACACCAATGCTAGGAGGATCATTCTTGAGGTGGTCAAAGACACAATTATCTTGCATTTTTATGGGAAGATGAAAACAAACGATATGTGGATAGCCATCTGGGCTTTGTATCAGGGATCCAGTGATGCCAGGAAGCTTGCCTTGAAGGACAAGTTAAGAAATATTTGGATGAGCTAAGGAGAGCCCATCATTACCTTTCCAAGTTCACCCAGGTTCAGGATGAGCTAGTTGGAGTGGGCGAGACTGTAGCAGATAAAGACCTTGTGAGTCTTGCACTTTTGGGACTTCATAAGTATTGGAAGAATTTCTAGGATGTAGTCAGTGGCTGAGAGAATCTTTCCATTTGGGAAATGTTGTAATGACCCATCTCTAATATAGGGAGCACAAGAATGTTAGCATGCATACGAGGCATGCGTATGATAGCTACGTATGCATGCTTCACATGCATTGCACTAGTATGCGTACTAACTAATTATGGAAAATGTCCAAGTATAGGGTAATGAATTAATTATCGAAGTACTGAGTAAATACCTAACTCACCAAAATATAATGCATATATTAAGTGGGGCACTTAATGTGTGTATCACCATCATAATATATAACTAGAATATATTATACAAAACATAAATAAATGCAATGGGTTATACAAAGTATAAAAGGGAATATAATTATATTGTACAAAAGGGAAATAATAATATATATATATATATATATATATTGTTAGACAAATTAAAAGAATTTTAATATAAATATCATATTAACTAAAATAAATCATAATATAGGCATTTCACAATCTAAAAGAAATAAAACATAGACGAAATAATTATGAAATACAATTCATATAGGTTTATAAATAGAGTCTCGGTCGTTAAATGAAGGCGGTGCCCCTACTCTATTAACCCATCCTGTCAGAGGGCGGTGACCGCCTGCAAAATTTCAGACAATATTATAATTGAAGGTGGTGAAGAGATTGTGGGGTGAGGAAGGAATCTCAGGGATTTAAGGAGAGGAGGAGGAGTTTAGAAGGGAGAGTTTTTTTTTCGTCTTTGACAGATGAGGGAGGAAATACCGAGAAAGTCACAAACAGAGAGGAAGATTGGGCCTTGATTATTTTTGGAACTTTGGGTTGGGAGGAAAAATGGTTGATTTGGTAGCAGGAACGGGAACAAGGATAGTACGGATTTGCCTTCAAACGACATTTTTAAGGAAGTACTGGCAAATAAATTGTAAATTTAGATTGTTTGGTTAAATTGCAAATGAGGGCATTAGAATTGTTTTAAATTGTTAAATTTAGGCTCTCTGTTTAAATTCCGAAATTAGGGTATTACATCATAGTAGCAAAGCTCGGTTAAACCCTTCGAGACCTTACAAGCCCTACATACATCGGAATTTGGAAAGGCGCTGTGGCTTTAGGCATAATTTTTTTTTTGGGTTCTTGGCCAAGTTGTAGCTGGTTGTTATAACCATAACAACATAAGAGCTTCCATACTTGAGTTCGATTTTGTGCCTTTAGCCTCTACGAGAGTCGATTCTAAGATTTGCCAACGAATAGATTTAAAGAATGTCTCCGGGTTTTGTATAAGGATTGGTTATTAGGGGCATGGCCCAGGTAACATGGGGTTTTTAGAAATGACAAGAAAGAGTGTCTTGAGCCACAATGAAAATGTTAGTTACGGTGGATCTCTGAGTCTCACCAGTCCAAAGTCAAAATCAGTGTGTTATCTCTCTCTTCAAAACATCCGCCTACTAGTATAAAAGTTCTCACTTGTCTTGGTGCACATAAATGTCTGCTAAGGTCGAAATAATAGAAAATATAGGTTAGCGAATTATTGCAATCAATTTAATTAAGCCTTTTTACCAGTGAGTATGTCGCAACCCTCTAGAATTAATGGTCTTTGTGAATTTGATTTGCAAGTTAGATTTATAATTTTTGATGAAAACCTTTTAGAATTAGAATTCTATAACCATTGGCAGATAATTCATCAGTTAGCTATTACATTCTCTTTAATCAAGCCACTTGACCTCTAAGTATGTCTAGATCGTGAGAAAATTAATAGATGTGAAGGATACCTTCGTTTTGATTTAAATACTATCTAATATGTCAATTATTTTGTATCGGCTTGGTCTTGAGTCAAACGTCATGATATATTGTTCTTAAAAAACTGCTATAGGTTATTAATATGCCAAATTGAGTAAAGCTTATTTTTGGATATCAATGCGGTCAACCTAATATGACAACAATCCAACATCAATGTTCTTGCAACAAATTTGTTATGCAAAATTGCTCTGGTTGCTAATTGTATGGATGACTCTGTTTCTAGAGCGGTTATGAGACAAACTTGATGCAACTGATGATTCTTTCGTGGGTAGTGTTTAGTGAGAACAATACATGATTTTCTCCTTTTCATTTTTTTTATGTCTTGACTGTTCTCATGCCGACCGCCGCTTGACTTGCTCGTATGCCATTGTAATATGGCTTTAATCCATACCATATGCTATATTTTTGACAATCATAAATACTCTCCGTAGGTTTGTAATAGTCTGCGGCCATAGGTGTTATGGTTAATATTTATGTTTGACCTTCGACCAAACACCCTCTGACCCCTCAATACATCTTGTCCATTGTATAAAATATCTAGGGTGTTATTATTATTAGACCCAATTAAATTATTAAACTCATTAGAATTGTATTATTTGTATTTGCTTTGTATTATAATAATTTAATTTTTAATTAAAAATACTCTCCTCACACGCATGCCTAGGGAGCCCTCTTATCGGACTCAAGCACCCTGTCAGTAGATTGGGGTTCAATGATATTAAGTATAGATTCTTGTGATGTTTTCAAACCTTTGTTTAAAATAAAATCAGTGGTAGCCACTAAGTTTGTTTTGAGCCCTCGCCTAAACTCCAAGAAGTTATCATTCATTGTGGTAAAAAAAATATAAATATAATTTATTTTTTAGTGAACTAGTAATGGTTGGTTAGAGTGTCTCCACATTGTATATTGTGTTGGATAGAGTGCATGCTCATTGTATAATGCATGTATGGACACATATTCTGTGGAAGAATTATAAATAAATGATAAATCATTCATCCAGTGATTTAGATTTTCCAAAATTTTGAATAAATTTTACTCATATTTTTTATTAATTTTATTTGAAATTTAATAGAAATTCATTAAATAACAATTTGTACTATATATATAATCTGATACTTTTGAGTTTTTAATCTGTCAAATCTATTTATTTATAAGAAAAATTACAATCTTACTGAATATTATATAATCAAATTTAATAAAAAATATCCCATCCCAAACTTGAACTACCCCAAAGTTATTAATTTATTAGTATTGTTACCAATTTTATTACTTCTAATAGAAAAGGTTCCCAAAAGATTGCGTAAACTTAGACATAAATTTGTAATACTTGCGAGAGAAAACTCTCCGAGAATATTTGGTAAAATTGACATCAATTTTTATTCCTAGAAAACGCTCTAGGGCAGAGTCTATCATACCATAAAAGTACGAGAAAAAGGTTGGAGGATTTAATTGACATATCTCATAATATTATATGATATGCTTTCTATCCGAGAAGTTATGTCTATATGATTATATTTAATATACTTTTTATATTATTATTAATATAATATTGGTCAAAATAGTAATGAAGTATATTTTAAAAATAAGTAGTGTAATGTAATTTAATCATTTAAAAGTGTATATATATATATATATATATATATATATCATAATTCTATCTATAGGTGTGTTTATTTATTTTTTGTAAGCTTGGTAGGACTACATCTTTATCATGTCCAACTTCTCACCCCAATCGGGGGGGATAGCACAAGATTTGAACCCAAGACTTCTGGTTCGGTGAGACTTCATTTCCACGACCATTGCCAATTGAGCTACCTAAGCAGACTATAGGTGTGTTTATTTAGGAATAAAGTTTCTAGAAATTTAACTGAACTATTAATAATACTAACCTATGTAGTATGATAAGTATTGTTATACATTGCTACATATTAGAACATATTACCCTTCAAATTAGGACAAATTAGGACAAATTAGGACAAGGAGGTAACAATACCACCCTCCTTAACCTCGGTATTAGTAACACTTGCCTGCAGATAACAATAGCAAAAAACCTATACCCACATGCGGGCTTGAATTTACGAAATTGTAAATTGTACCTAATATACTTATAACCTTATTGTGTGATCAGGAACAAATTGCAATGGTAAAGACATATCAACGACGACATCATCTAGCGGCGTTGCCATCACCATCGCCATTGCTACCACCAACACCAACCGCTTCGACACCTGAGCTAACCATTATAATGCGCTCATTAGAAGCAATCTTGGAAACACTAAAAGGGTCGCCGAAAAATAATACCAAGGAAGAATGACCTCACCTTGAGGGAGGAAATCCAAAGGTGTCCAAAGGTTTAGATGATAGACAACCGCAGTTCGAGAAGAATTTCTAAGTTTGAGAAGGATTTCTCATTGATAGCTTGCATGACAACCTCAATGGCCAACAATGTGTGGTATATTGATAGTGGAGCATCCTTTCATATGACTGGGAACAAGAGTTACTTCAGCCAATTGACAGAGAAGGATATGCAGTTTCATATAGAGATGGGAGATGATGGTAGGTACCTAGTGCAGGGCGTGGGTACAATCAAGTTTGAGAGGGAGTCCGGAAAACCTCTCTACCTTAGAGATGTCATCTATGTCCCAAGGTTGAAGAAAAACCTTGTTTCAGTCTTAACCTTGGAGAACAAGGGGTATGAGGTTATCTTTAGCAGAGGGAAGGTCTTCATCAAGCCTCTGAACTTTGAAGCAGTTACGTAAATTGGAGTTAGAGTGAGGAACCTATATCGGCTACAGTTTGAGACCGTTGCAGCCTTGAGCAACAAGGCAGGACGTGAGCATGGCAGAGATGTGGGGGAGCTTTGGCATAGACGCATGGGGCATTTGCATCATGGGGCATTGAAGATCCTTCAGCAGATAGCCACAGGGCTACCACAGTGCAACATTGACCAACATGAAGTGTGTAAGGGTTGCACACTTGGCAAGTATGCCAAGTCATCTTTTCAGGGCCGAGACAACAGAGCCAAAGGGATTTTGGAGCTAGTACATTCAAATGTATGTGGGCCCTTCTCTTCTCCATCCCTCATGAGTTACAAGTACTATGTCACCTTCATAGATGACTATTCTCGGAAGACATGGATCTTCTTTATGAAGAAGGAGGAGGTCTTCTCCAAGTTCATGGAGTTTAAGGCCTTGGTAGAAAACTAAACTAGGAAGAAGATCAAAGCATTGAGGAGTGACAATGGTGGGGAATATGTCTCCAATGCTTTCAGGGACGTGTGTGCTAAGGAGGGCATTAGGAGAGAGCTTACAACACCCCATAACCCTCAACAAAATGGGGTGGCTGAGAGGAAGAACCACAACATAGTTGGAGCGACCAAGGCCATGTTGCATGACTAGGGGCTGCCCATGTTCTTGTGGGCAGAGGCATGCAACACTGCAATATTTCTGCAGAACAGGAGTCCACACAGAGTGCTTGGATGAGTTACACCGAAGGAGCATTTCATAGACAAGAAGTCGGATGTTTCTCATTTCCGCATCTTTGGGACAAAATTTTACTACTATGTGGCCAAAGAGAGAAGGAAGAAGCTGGAGCCCACAACTGAAAAGGGAATTTTCGTGGGTTACTGTGAGACACCTCAAGCATACAAGGTGTACGTACCATCACTTAGGAAGAAATTTATTAGGCGGGACATAAGGTTTGCAAAGGACAAAGATATGAGGGAGTCCTTAAAGTGAGAGTAGTTTGGAGTGCCTGAGGAGAAGCTTCTTGCTCCCAAGCAAGAGCCTCAGTTAGTACCATAGACTGAGTCTCAACCAAGTGGCAAGCAGACCGTACAACAGGATGACAAGGACTCATTGTAGGATGAGGAGGAGAGACCAGGATGAGTGGAGGCAGCCACTCAGTCAGTGACTCCCAGCACAGGGAGGAAGAGAGCCAAGTGGGCCGACATGTTGACTCAGGAGGTCCAGGAGTGAGTTGAAATGCCCAGCTCTACATTCAGGCAAAACATGTAGCCACAAAGTTATACCAAGTACACGACATTTATCACTGATTTGTTAGACTTAGAGCCTTGTTATGAGGAGGCAGCCTCTCAGCAGGTTTGGCGGGATGCCATGGTGGAGGAATATTCCTCCATCATGAAGAATGATGTCTGGGAGATTGTGCCACGTCTAGAGGGAAAATCAATGGTAGGCTCACGCTGGGTGTACAAGGTGAAGCATGGAGCAGATGGGAGTGTGGAGAAGTACAATGCCAGGTTTGTGGCCAAGGGATTTTGACTTTGATGAGACGTGTGTCCCAGTGGCTCATTATTCATCCATCAGGACAATTCTGGGCAGATGGGGCGGAAGATCCACCATATGGACATGAAGACAGTATTCCTCAACATAATGGTTGAGGAAGAGATTTATATGGAGCAGCCAGAGGGATTTGAGACTTTCAGTAGAGACACTCATGTCTGTTTGTTGAAGAGAGCTCTTTACGGGCTCAAGCAGGCACCGAGAGCATGGTACACTCGCATTGACAACTACCTTTAGGGATTAGGCTTCACTAAGAGTGAGGCAGATGCCAACCTATAGTACATCATGGTTGGAGGGCTTCTGCTCATTCTAGTGCTCTATGTTGACGATCTTATCTTGATTGCAGCAAACAACTTGATTTAGAACTGCAAGGAAGATCTTGCAAGAGAGTTTTAGATGAAGGACATAGGGCTTATGCACTATTACTTGGGTTGGAGGTATGGCAGGATGATGCGGAAATATTCTTGGGGCAGGGGAAGCACACTACATAGATCCTCAGGAGGTTTTATATGTAGGATTGCAAGCCCAGGACAACGCCTCTAGTCACAAACTAGAGGAAGGTGGATGCTAGCAGAGTAGAGTGAGTAGATGCCACATTGTATAGGCAACCCATTGGGTTGTTGATGTACTTAGTCAACACACGACCTAACATATGTTTGCAGTGAACCGGTTTAGCTAGTTCATGATGGATCTTACCAGACTTCACTAGGTTGCTGCTAAGCATGTCTTGAGGTATCTCAAATGCACGACAGATTATGGGTTAATGTAAAGATAGGTTGGAGTAAGGCTTTAGGGCTTCATAGATGCAGATTGGGCAGGGAGCTCTACGGATCAAAAGAGTGCTTTAGGTTGCCAGTATATGGTTGAAGATGCAACTTGAAGCCATCTAGATGAGGAAGTTGCTTGTGGGTCTTTTTAGGCAGGAGTTGGAGCCCACAGTGATTCACTTTGACAATCAAGGTTGCATTAAGCTCTCTGAGAATCTAATGTTTCATGACCGCTCCAAGCACGTCAAGATCAGGTACCATCATCTTAGGGATTATGTGTAGAAAGGGATAGTAAAGCTACCATACATTCCCACAAATGAGTAGGTTGTAAATATCTTGATGAAGGCCTTAGTCAAAGGCATGTTTGTGTTTTTCAGAGATAAGTTGGGAGTTGTACAAAATCCCTTCCTCGCTGAGAGGGAGGGTCTTCTGGCCTGTGCCTTAGCTAGGGAAGAATTCGATTTGTCTTTCTGTAGCATACATGTGAGATCATGAGATAGACTTTAGTTGTGATGAGTTGATTTTCAGCTCACTGGAATGGTCATGCATAGTGTTGGAGCTTCAATGTGTTGGAGTCTTCTTCAGTTAAACTACAAGTTGAGTGGGACGAGGCAAGTTCAGTTAGGATGAGTTAAGACTTCAAAGACAAGTGAAGATGGGACGAGTTAAGTCCTCAGTTAACTCGGTTCACAACTAGAGAAAATCAAGGAGCAACTCGAGCCAGTTAACTGAGAGCCAGTCTAGGTGTAATTGGGACTTGCTCTAGTTAACTGGAAAAAGAAACTTGTTGCACTAGTGTGAACAACCATTCAAACTTGGCCTCTTGCATGCATCAAAAGTCTATTAAGGCAGAAGAAGGATGAAGGCACAAAGATTGATGATTCTTTGTTGATGGTATAGCACATTGATTGAGGAGCAAAGATCAAGAATTTGAAGAGCAAGCTGAGACTAGGTTCAACAAGAAACGATTGTGTGAGGGTCGAGATCAAGGGGTAGGGCTGAGAAAAATTTCTCAAGGGCGAGAGCAGTGATAGGCTGAGAACAATTTGTGGAGCTGAGATCAGTGAGAAGAAAGTCGAGATCTTTCTTAGAAG
This sequence comes from Pinus tabuliformis, assembly GCA_031772625.1. Taxonomy (NCBI): domain Eukaryota; kingdom Viridiplantae; phylum Streptophyta; class Pinopsida; order Pinales; family Pinaceae; genus Pinus; species Pinus tabuliformis. The sequence continues at coordinate 436,750,161 of CM062818.1, read as the reverse complement.
CTATTTGCTGGCTGCAGTAGCAATGCACTGAATTGTAAAAGATTTATTTGCTCAAAGAACAATCAATAAGAAGACCACAACAACGAAAGCAGGTTTTCCCATTTGGGTTTCCTGGGTAAAACATAGGTGTCAAATTTATGTGTGCATGTGTTTTTATTTCAAGTATTTTCTGTTGCATGTTGAATGTTAAGGAACTCTGTATCTTGCTGAAAATTAAACTTTGTTTTAGTTTTTAGTTGCCTTGATTTTTCAGTAAGTTCATTTTAAGTAGTTACAAAGTTTCAAGAAAATTAACATGTTTGTCCTTCTAAACTATGTGCATGAGTGCCATTCATACAAGAATGTTGATTGTTGTCCAAAAACAAAAAATGAGGAGGTTTTATAGCATGCTTTAGTTGCTTTTTCTTGAGAGGTTGCTGTAGGTGGCATTTCTAAAGCTGATTTAGTTGTAGTGCAAGGGACTTTCTCCATTGTTTGTGGCCATGCACACTTGTCCAGTTTCAACATTGATCTGACACTTGTCTTGTTGACATCATTGACAACTCAATACTCAATAGTGTACATCCTCCATATACACCTATAATTAGGTGAGAATGGACATGTTTCCCTATTCCATGACAAACAAGGGTGAAATTCACATAGGTTATTACAACTAAAGAAGAAATCAAGGGTTTTGAAATATGTGCATTCTCTAGTGTTCTGCTTTCACAAGCTGTCCGTTGCCAATGTTGTTGTGGAATAGATTTAGTGTCTTGAGTGTAGTGCTAATGTTTTGGTAGTTTGGTGAAGTCAATAAAGAATGCACGGGGAAGCTGAAAACATTTGTAATTGCCTAGCACTGATAAACTCTTTTCAAAGTCCATATTGTACCATCATCGACAAGACTTGCAGAAAATGCTCTTTTTCCCACAATCCATAAATATCATGGGCTAGTTTTACGTTTCTTCCTCACATTTTTTGAAACATATTCAAAAATTGCCACAACAACTCTATTTTAGGAAACTGCATCTGGCTGATGGAATCTAACAAAATAGTTTGCCATCAATTGAGATATTTCGTCAAACAGTTGGTGGGTATCCTTTACCTTGTTTGCTTATGTCATATGTGCCTTGTGTTTGGCCCATGTAGGCCCAATGGTGAAACTGAAGCTCTTATACCATTTGTAACTTCCCCAACCACTTCTGGATGATGCTACTCACACCAACCCCAGAATTTTCCATTTGCACTCAAATTCCTTGTTGAAATATGGTTGTCATTGATGTCAACCCAAGCAGTGCCAAAAGAAGCCTCGCTTTCGTTGATCAAAATTACAAGGAAAATCAAGTTTCTTGGGCTCACGACCATCATCATTTGATGCTCCTCGTCGTGTCGATTCCAACGATATATGGTATGTCTTGTGGTTCATCTCTGTTGGGGAGATATGGTCAATCAGAGATTGAAGCCCCCTTCTTGAACCCCAAAATTAGATGATGTGGCAAATCAACAAATTTAAGATGATGTGGTAGCTCTACATTTGTTTGAAAATATTTATCATCAAAGGACCTAATTAAAGTATAAGTCATTTACCAAAAGTCATTTCAACTAAATCCAAGTCGATCTCCAAAAAGGATTCAAATTTATTTTGGATCCAAAATTAAAATTTGAATCTTAAACCTAAGTCGACTTCCCTCCATATTTGTTCATGTCGGCTCCATAAGAAGCCTCCTCCTAGTCTATAAATAGAATACGGTTTCACCTCAACATGTAACAAAAAAATTAATTCGCTATTTTCTCAATGATTATGTCTGCGGCCTTGGGTAGTCATGCAAATTTGAAGGAGGTCAAGATTTGAAGCAGTTTGGGATTGTTCTGTTTGGTCAATGGTTTTCGTTTGGGCTCTTCAATTTTATATTTCTTTGGCTCTTCGTTGGTAGGTGTTTTGAGGCCATTCAGGCCATATGAAGCAGATTCCGAGTACTATCTAGGGGCAAAATCTTCAACCTACTTGGCCCTTTCTTGCCAGACTTTTGTGATTTATTGCTAGTGTCTTCTCGGGCTTGTTTGGGTATGATTCACAGAGCATTGGGATTTCGTTTTGAGTCCTTTGCAGGTATATCCCGTTGAGAAATCAATAGTGCAACAATTAGGGTGATTTTGCTTTACTTGATAATTGCTTGTAAATATATGTTGGCTTCTTATTTCTTTTATTATGTTCTTTACATCAAACAATTACCAAAACCATAAACCATGAAGATCACAAAAATACAATGAACACAAGATATAGGCTCCAAGCCAGGGAAAAGCCACTCCAAGGGGAAAACCCTGTCAAGTCTTCTCTTCTTATAAAATCAGCCCAGAGTGAGAATTCCAAGACCAAGACCTCCCACAAGACCCATGTCAGCGCTCCTTCCAAGCTCTTCCAACAAGTCAAAGTCAACTCAAGTCAACAATAGTCAAAACTCTCCAAAATCGCTCGAACTTCAGATTTTCGGCACCTGCAATTAGGTCTGCCATTTTTTGCCCCTGCAACTCTTGCAATTTCGCATGTGTGACAAAAATTAGGGCATAACAAAAACTTCTTACGTGTGGTAGATTTCTTCTTTCTTTGACCCTCTCTCTCTCTCCTTTGACTTTAGCTCTTCTTCTCTTGTATTTCAATGGTTTCCTCTCATTTCTTGGCACAAAAATCGAACTTGCTTGAGATGATCCAAATGAGGATCAGTTGCACTGTATTTATACATGTCTAGGAGGTTGAATGGGTCCCTTCTACGGCCAACTTGTCTAGGCAGGGCTAACTTGGTCTTGTGGGGACAAAATTGACGACTTTTTTCAAATAAAATTCTTTCTCTTGCTTCTTTCAAAAGTCCAAATGGGACTTGACTCAAGTACAATAGAATGGCTCATGACAAATATTCTTTTGACTTAATGAACCCTAGAAGCATGAAGAACATGCTTGACCTAAATAACAATTTGACTTGAGAATGAAACCCATGCTTGAAAAATAAAAATTCTTTTTCTTCTTTTGCTTTTTACATGAAATATATAAGTACAATGACAATTTTGAAGACTAAACCTAGTTACATTTTCCAACATCTCCGTCCTCATTTGATTTTTGCTGAAGATTGCACTTCAGCCCTCCTAGGGCACAACCGATACAACATTTGGACTGATCCCATGGCATTTGACCTCATCATATACATATGTTATGTCCTAAAGTTTTGGAGTTTTGTGGTTCAGTTTTGAAGTCTTGATCCTTTTTGGCCTTGTTGCACACCTGGCCATCTTAACAGTTGTTTGAAGGAATTCAACCTGTAACTTATTATGTTGGCATTTGCCTTTCGGCCTTCCTAGGGCTCAAACACTTGAAGCAATTCGACCTTGAATTTGTTTGCCCTTTTGTTGAATCAATACAGTGGATTGTCTTAAATTTTTTTGATTCTTTGTGGCTGCTCCAAGAGGATTGCTTTTGGTACAAATCGTGTCACGAGTTCGAGAGTCTATTTGCAGACAGTTACAGTTTTAATCTAAAGCCTTTCTCTTCTATTCTGTAAAGAAACAAAAGACAGTCATCTTGTGTGGCCAGGGAGTTGAATTTTTACCATCATTGACATTGTGCAAAAAGGGGGTCTAGTCATGATACAGATCTGAAGTTACAATCCAGGTTGGTCTATGATTTTGCGATACACTTGCATCAATATTGACATATCTTCAAGTTAATGAAGCTGCAGAGGTGCTGAAGTTTAGTTGTAAAGGGCATATGTGAAGCTTCTTGCAGACTATGATTGCATTATATCTTGATGATTGGTTAAGGTATTCTGAAGTATAATCCCAGTATTTAATCTGACATTGAAGAAGTTCCAATATTTGGCCTCAGTAGTTAAAATACTTTATCAGGTTCAAACCTCTTGAAGAGACATAGTCTACAACAATAAGGGTAGGGGCATCGAGTACAGATCAAGTGTAGAGGCATCTCCAGTGATTCTGCTTTGGATCAGAAGCTGAAGGCATCATTGCATTATAGAGGTATTTGAATTGTTCAGATTGATACTAGGGGCTGTTGTTGCTCAGTTACAATGTTACAACATTTAATAGAAGTTTTTGAAGAAGTCTAGTTTTCATTGTATATCTGAAGCACATATTTGCAGAAAGGGTTTTATTAATATCTTTGTAAGTGGGTCATTGGCCCTAGTATGGGAGCCCACCATTAATTCTTCTTCCTTAAATTCTCAGGGTGGTAGGGTGGTGCAAGTCAGGAGAGTGAAGTTTCCTTCAATTGGAGCCTGAAAACACTCTAGGGTGGTGCAAGGGCAAGTTGGAACTTGCAGGGCGTAGGAGCGCCCTTCCAGTAGGAGCTGGTAAAACAGGGTGTAAGAGCATCCTTTCAGGAGTCGGAGTTGCCTAATAAACTTGAATGCTTTTCTAGAGTACTAGGAAGTTGGAGCTTCCCTTTCAATTGGAGTTGAAGCATTTTGTAATCACAAAATATTAGAAAAGAATTCAGTGGTTTTTCTCCCGGAAGGGTTTCCACCTAAAAAAATCTCTTGTGCACTATTCTTTTGATGTGTTGATGTTTTGCTTATTGTTAATGCTCTAAAAAATAATAATTTAGCAATTGTAATAAGAAATACTGATTCACTCCCCTCTTAGGATTTCCAACATCCGTAAGCAAAATTAAACCACAAATGCACATACCATAAATAACAACATACCACATAACCATGTAATGATACCAACAATGCAAATAGATGCATAATTTAAGTATAACACACAATATGAGCACAACCAAATCACTAAAATACCAATCCATGTGTAAGTACAACAGAATCAAATGGGCACATAAACAATTTTAAGCACTTATCTGTATGATTTGTCGGCTAGCTATGGACCTCTGACGTTCCTCCTTGCCATATACCTTGCGGTTCTTAAACTCTCAACCGCGGATCACCCCCGAGCTGGGGTTGCAACTCCACGGGCAACAGTAATCGATAATAACCATATCTCCACGGCCGAGGTGCCAATCCAATAATCATGTTGCTCTAGGGCTCCAAGCACCCTCTAGGCCATAACCAGTTTGGGTCGCTAGTCAATCTGGAACCCAAGTGACACACCCTTCTTTGGGATGGCCAATCCCTCTACAGTTCCCACTTTCTAGGGCTCACCAATTGGTCACCAGAACTGTTGTCAGTTCCCAAAACCCAAGTAGCACACCCTTCTTCGGGACTTGCTAGTTCCTCTGCAATGCCCACCTTCCAGGGTTCACCGACTACAATCCCCAGTTAGTTCCATAACCCAAGTACAAGACTCACTGAATGATTAGCATAACCATGTGTCACTGGATAATCCACTTGCCTGCATGACTGGGTAACCAACTCCCCCCTTTTATAAACATCTCTCTCCTTTATTGAATATTATAATATTACTTTTTCGTCAAGACTCCTTTATCAACTGTGGAGTCATTAGTCCCCCATACTCTTTTGTCTAGGTCCGCTTGTATCCATTATGTGTATAAATATTCATACATTAAACTTGTTTACCATATCAGTTTTTCTAGTCTCATAGCATAAAAAGTACATACGTGCAGGAATACCAACCCCAACACATAAATACACATACACATGGGTGTATCGCCCCAGAAGTAACTCAACCCACTAGCCTAATTAATTATGTCCCGGTTCACCAGCCTAATAAGCTCACATGTACATGGTGATTACAACATAGGGGTTGAATAGGGGATGTTACATCATACATGGTGATTACAATATAGAGGTCGAAAAGTGGATGTTACACAAAATCACTTCTAAATACTAAAATATGGAAAAATACAAATGAAAGTATGAGAAAATAAAAGAATGTGTACTTTTTTATGGTTTTAAAATTATTAACTGTGATGTCGTGTTTATACAATTGGAGTTGGTTTGCAATATAATTTACTTCAATTTTAGTCAATCGTTAAAGAAAAGAAAAACCTTTCCTAATAATTTAATAGCATTGTATGTCTTCCACTTTTCATAGTTAAATCATATTCCTTGCAAGCTTGTAATTTCTAAGTGCCTTGTTTTTGTGTTGAAAAAAATGGTATACATTAGGTGGTTGTAAGTGTTATATTGTATAATTCCACTGATAGAGTTTGCGGGGAAAATTTTAAGGATGGAAATTTATCTTAAAGTTTAGAAATTGCGGAGAATCTTGTTGAAAATGTAACTAGTATCGGTCTTCCTAATTGTTGTTTGGCTCATGACATGATATAATTCTTATATATTTGTAAAGAGAAGAAAACAAAATCATTATAATGATAAAAAAAAATATTTTTATAAGCATGGGTTTCATGCTCTATTTATTATGGTTATAGGTCAAAACAACCATTGAATGCTTCTGGGGTTGTGGCATGAGTCATTTTCCTTGCCATCATGTTCTAGACGCTTCTTGAGCTTCTTATGTCAAGAAAAAATATATATTAATGTCAAAAAATATGTCTAGTCCCTCGTCCACCAAGTCGGCCTCAATATCTATCAAGTCGACCTTATAAAGGTGATTCAACTACAATATGTAGACCAACATTGAACCTATTGTGGCATCTAATTAAGCATAAATTCTATCTGCAACTTCTATTGAAGAAAGAGGTGTGAAAAGGCATAAATAGTGTTAAATTTTGCAGATTTAAAATTTAATTTCCGCGATCATAAACTATAGAAGACAGTCAATGAACAACAAAACACAGGATTGGGTCCAAGATAAGGGAAAAACCCCACTATGGGTTTGTGAACAAAGTGCACAAGTACGAGAGCTAAATACAGATAGCAATATTCTCCAAATGTAAGTTCAAAATGCTATTGAAGCGAGGGAAATATACCAACAATCAAATTTTGGCGCGAAAGCAACATCAAGAATAGAATATCTCTAGAGAAAGAACAATACAAGAGCTAAATACTTGTGGTGTGAAAGCAATACCAACTGCAATAATACTTCTCTGGAGTGAGAGCATTAATAGCAGCAAATAACAAAAGTAGAAACCACTGGTGCGAGAGTTGAACGAGAGTTCTGAGATCTGTCAATAGATATCCCAAACGATAGATCTGCTACTGATAATAAGAGATCTGCTATTGATAATAAGAGAGATAAATTATTGATGCGAGGGCTTGAACATCAATGCGAGAGCTATCACCAAAGCGAGTGAGAGAGAACTCGATGTGTTGGAAATGAAGGCTTCTCTTCAATATATCGAAATCTTTGAGGCAAAATCCCTTCCTCGAATTAAGTGTTTTGGAAGCTCCTAGAGTGATCCATTCGAATTAGATAACTTAAGTGATTTTATTTTGCACATGTCTAATTGCTTTATAAAATATTTTTGAAATAACTTTTTCTCTTATGAAAAATAATTTGCTCTTGAGAAATAATTCGCTTCAAGGTTGAAAGGGGTTAACCACATAAAGAAATTTCTAGGTAAATTTCTCCCTAGTTGCTCAAAAATTTAAAACTCCCTCTCAACTAGGGAGGAATTTCCATCAATAAAGCCAAAACTGCTGTACCTTTCAAATCGTCATGAATCATGCAAAACATTCTTGAATTTAAAGAAGAATACTCATGGCAGGGGAGCTACTGCTACCACCCTGAATCCAAGCTCAACCAAATAAAGGCTAAGAAAATTTCACCAAGGAGTCTTAAGCTTCAACCTGGTCCAAATAATCATCGGAGAGCCAAATGCTTCCCCCCAACATTAGAGAGTCATATGCTATAACCTGGAACAAATACCATCGAGGAGACTCATGCTGCCCCACCCGGAATGAATACCGCTCAGTCAATAAGACTAAGAAACCATAATAGCTCAACACATAGGATAAGAATCCACAATAGCTCACTCAAAGGCTAAGAATCTATGCTGTTCAAGAACACCAACATCTTTGAACTTGAGCGAGATACAGCTTACCATGACTGGTAAGGATCACCATCCAATGTCAAGTAGCCAACACCCATTGGCCAGATTGGTGGGAAACATGATGCATGACCGAGGCATACTCTTGATTGGAGGTCCCTCATCCCCAGGAGCTCACTAGCTCAATTCCTCATCCCTAGGAGCTCAACTAGGGGGGAAGAGCACACATCTCAGTGTTCTTGATCAGCCGGGTCTCGAACTCAGAAGAGGTACATCCCTTAATCCAAGCATATCTCTGAAGACTAGAAATTTCTTCTTCGACAATGCTTTGGTAAGTGTATCAACAATCTGCTCATCAGTTTGAATATGGTGGAGTCTCACTGCTCCTCTCTATACCATGTCTTGAATGAAATGATATTTGATTTCAATGTGCTTGGATCTGTCATGAAATACGAGATTCTTAGACAATCAGATCCCACTCATATTATCACAGAATATCATTGTAGTATCCAGGACTTGCTCAAATAACTCTCCAAAGAGTTTTCTTAACTAGACAACTTCACAACTAGCTAAGCTAGCAGCAATATACTCGACTTCTGCGGAACTGAGAGCAACTGATTTTTGTTTCCTGCTCATCCAAGAGATCATGGCAGATCCCAAACTGAAACAACATCTTGAAGTGCTTTTTCTGTCACAATGTTGCTTGGCCAATCAACATCAATATCGCCATGCAACTTTATGTCAACAACAATATATTGAAGACCGAAATTAATTGTCCCATGCAAATATCTAAGCACATGCTTAGCAGCAACCCAACCATTATGTAAAGGCTTGGTCATGAATTGACTCAAGGTGTTTACAACATAGCAAATATCAGGACGAGTGTTCACTAGGAACATCAATGCTCCAATCAACTGACGATACTCAGATGGATCAGATAAATTAGGTCCAACTTCATCACCACAGAGTTTCTTGAAGTTCATCTCCATGGGAGTGCTCATGGATTTGCACTCTACCATTCCAAACCTTTCCAATAGCTTTACAACATACTTCCCTTGGGAGAGAATAATTTCGCCAGGTCTCTGCCAGACCTCCAGGCCCAAAAAGAAGTGCATCATCCCAAGGTCTTTCATTTCAAATTCAGAGGCAAGCTCCCTCTTACACTGAATCATCAAAAGTTCATTACCTGTCAAAAACAGATCGTCAACATATAATACCAAAATCAAAGGCATACCTTGTACAACTTTGAAGTAGAGGTTTGGATCAACATTGCTCCTCGTGAATCCCAACTTTATTAAGTAGCTGTCAATGCGAGAATACCAAGGCTTAGGGGCTTGCTTTAATCCATAGAGTGCTTTCTTCTATCATGTACCTCAAAGCCTTGAGGTTGTTCAACATATACTTCCTCCTGAAGAGCACCATGGAGAAAAGTTGTCTTGACATCCATCTGATGGAGAGTCCACCCTTGACTAGTAACTAAAGCAATAATAGAGCGAATGGTGGTATAGCGAGCAACAAGAGAAAAGATGTCTTCATAATCAATTCCCTCTTTTTGAGAGAATCCTCGAGCCACAAACCTTGCTTTATATTTTTCAATACTGCCATCCATGCCATGTTTTATTTTGAACAACCACTTTGAAGTCACAATTGATTTGCCCTGCAGTCTAGGAACAACTTAACAACTTCCCATACATCATTTTGCATAATGGATTCATATTCTTCTGTCATGCCATCCTTCCATATTTGGTGCTTCTATGCTTCTTCAAATGATTGAGTTTCACTCTGTATGATAGAACTCATAGAAACAACATAGTTTTGATATCGACTGGGCTTCATGCTTTCTCTAAAAGTGCCCTGGGAGTAGTGTGTTTTTCAGCATCTTGTAGAGTATCATGAAGCCATAGAGGCCTTTTCCTATATGGAGGAGGATCTAATGGATCCATAGGCTCAACAGGTTCATCTAGGTCCTCATGATCAAGTTCATGGGTAGAGGGATCCACATCATCATTTGTTTCTTTAGAAGAGATAGGAGGACTAATTCTTACTTTTTCAAGAGTTGCATCTTCATCAAATGTTACATCTCTGTTGAAGTCTATTGTTCTTTGACCAAGTATATAAATTCTAAATGCTTTAGAATCTTCACAATAGCCCACAAACATACCTTTCTTACCTAAAGCCTCAAGCTTGTTCCTCTTTTATTTTGGTACATGAAAATAAACAGGACAACCAAAGATCCTTAAATGATTGGCATCAGGTTTCTTGCTTGTGAATACTTCTTTAGGAGTCTTGTCATATAATGCTCGATGAGGAGTCCTATTTTGTACATATACGACAGTGTTGGCAACTTCTCCCCATAGGAACTTTGGCACATTCTGATCATGTAGCATGGCACGAGCAACCTCCATGATAGTTCTATTCTTTCTTTCTGCCACACCATTCTGTTCAGGATTATATGGTACAATGGTCTCTTTCTTGATATCGACTTCTCTGCAAAAGTCAATGAATTCATTTGAAATGAATTCTCCTCCATTATCTGATCTGAAGACTTTGATTTTCTTTCTAGTTTGGTTTTCAATCAATGCTTTGAAATTTTTAAACATATCAAAGGCTTCATCTTTGTGCTTTAGAAAGTATATCCACGTTTTTCTAGAGAAATCATCCACAAAGGTGATATAATACAAATATCCACCTATGGATGTCACTGGCATAGGTCCACACAAATCTGAATGAATTAACTGCAGGATGTCATGAGATTCAATACTGCTAGAGGAAAAAGCCGTCTTGTTTTCTTTCCACTTTCACAACCAGGGAAAACACCATTATGTTTTGATTAGATTTTTGGCATTCCATAAACCATCTTCTTTGCTTTGGGATGTGCCTTATAATGAAGATGAACAAATCTGCGGTGCCATAACTCGATCTGATTGAAATTGCATTCTTGAGCCATAGCTTAATAGGTCTCCCACTGACCTTGTAAAGCCCGTCGACTCTTGATCCAAGAGTAAAAGCATTTTTCATGTTTGTTTTCTCTGGTTAGGTTAACACCTTTCCTTTTATAAAAGCAACCTTCATTCCTTTATATTCTAGAGAAGATATAGATACAATATTTTTCTTTAGATTAGGTACATATAAACATCTTGAAGATGAATAGTTTCTCCAAGATCCAAATGAAAAGAAACTGAACCAAACCCTTTTACAAGGTATGTAGTGTTATCTTCAAGGATAATGTTTAAACCGGTCTCCCTCTCAACCAAATTAGAGAGGACTTCTTTATAACCAGAGAAGTGCCAAGAGGCAACACTATCCACTAACCAGCGATCTAAAGAATTTGGAGGAGAAGCACTACGCAAAGCTGAAATTAGAAAGTACTCAGATTGAGAAGCAACAACATTATTTTCATACCTTGTATTTCTGTATCTCTTTTGAGGACGAGGCTCTTGATCACGATCACTACGAGCATTGCTTCTTCCTTCATATCTTCTTCCTCCATAATTCCTCCTTTTTCGATCAGGAGACTGATTATTGTAGTTGCTGCTACTCCTTTGATTATAAGAGGATCTTCTTTCTGGACAATCTCGAGCATAGTGCCCATGCTTGTGACAGTTAAAGCATTCAACATTCCTCATGCTCTTCTTGAAAAACTTGGGTTTGGACTTTGGCTTAGAAGATTTTCCCTTTCCTTTCTTCTTCTTTGCTTGTGCAACGAAGGCAAATGGTTCTCCTTCTTCATGTCTTTGAATTCTGCCCCTTGAAATCATCCTTAATTCTTCCTGCTTGCATCTTTCGATCATTTCATCAAAAGTTGGAAAAACATTGTTATTGCTGATAGCAGTAACGAATACCTCCGAAGCTGTAGGAAGTCCATTAAGGGCTGTGTGTACCAATTCCCTATCAGACAGGGGCTCGCCAATAGACAAAATTTGGTCCTTGAGTTCAGTAATCCTTATAAATTAGATTGAATAGATTCTCCCTTATTCAATTTGATATCTTTGAGTTGTTTCTTCATGTCAAGGACGTGATTCAGATTTTAGACTTCAAACATGGCAACAATCTTGTCATACATTTCCTTAGATGTCTTCAGTTTGGAGATACAAGTAAGAAGATGGTCTTTCAAAGAATCAATGATAATTTTGCGGGCTTTGATCTCACCTTTCTTGTATCTTGCTTTAGCAGTAGCAGGGGAATTTTCAGGAGGTTGGGGTACACCTCCTTGGACATACTCTAGAACATCTTCTCCATCCAAGTTGATGTCCAGTTTGAGTTTCCAAGTAGCATAGTTTGAAGCCCCTGTCAATTTCTCGCTGTCCTTGAAGAAGGATGTAGCCATCTGAATTGATCTACTGTTGTATTTTGAGCAGCAAATAAGGTCTTTCAACAGATAATTGCCTTAAGCTTACTGTTCTTGAGTTTATCTTCACCACAACTCTGATACCATGTTAAATTTTGTAGATTTAAAATTTAATTTCTGAGATCATAAATAATAGAAGACAATCAATGAATAACAAGACACAGGATTTGGTCCAAGACCAGGAAAAAACCACACTATGGGGAAAAACCCTTTTTAAAATGCTCTTCTATTAGATCGTATTCAAATGTTCAACAAAGATACATAATTAGAGTACAAAACCCCTTTTACAAATAACAATAGTAACAACCCTTTTTAATATGACAACTTCAAAATACCACCACAAGCCTCCAAAGGCTTCCAAAACAAGAGTAGTAGACATAAGTGAGTGAACAAAGTGCACAAGTATGAGAGCTAAACACTGAGAGCAATATTCTCCAAATGCAAGATCAGAATGCTACTGAAGCGAGGGCAATATACCAACAATCAAACTCTGGTGCGAAAACAATATCAAGATTAAAATATCTCTGGAGCGAGATCAATACAAGATCTAAATATGTTTGGTGTGAGAGCAATACCAACTTCAATAATACTTCTTTGGAGCGAGAGCATTAACAACAACAAATAATAGATCTGCCAAACAGTAGATCTGCCAATGATGATAAAAGATCTGCAAATTTGCAATAGATCTGCTATTGATAATAAGAGATCTGCCAATGATGATAAGAGATCTGCAAATCTGCAATAGATCTGCTACTGATAATAAGAGATCTGCCAATGATGATAAGAGATCTGCAAATCTGCAATAGATCTACTACTGATAATAAGAGAGATAAATTACTGATGCGAGGGCTTGATCATCAATGCGAGAGCTAGATCACCAAAGCGAGAGAGAGAGAACTCGATGTGTTGCAAATGAAGGCTTCTCTTCAATATATAGAAATCTTTGAGGCAAAATCCCTTCCTCGAATTAAGTGTTTTGGAAGCTCCTAGAGTGATCCATTCAAATTAGATAACTTAAGTGATTTTATTTTGCATGTCTAATTGAATCAAGTAAGTGATTTTATTTTGCACATTTCTCATTGCTCAATAAAATATTTTTGAAATAACCTTTATGAAAAATAATTTGCTCTTGAGAAATAATTCGCTTCAAGGGTGAAAGGGGTTAACCGCATAAAGTGATTTCTAGGGAGATTTCTCCCTAGTTGCTAAAAAATTCAACAAAGAGAAGGGCTATCCTTTGCATAAAGAGAAGAAGGATAACAAAAAAGTAAAAGGCCAAAATCCTACTCATATTCTATCACACGTGCGAGAGGGCTGAGATAAGCAATGCGAAATTGCACCACTGAGGGTGTAGGCTGAGATTTCAGAAGTGGAAGGGAGGCCGAGACCTCTTTTGGTGAAGATTTTGACTTTGACTTTGTTGTTGACTAGACCTTGACTAATCTAACTTGGAGAGGCTGACTTGGTGGATTGGAGGAGGACTTGTTGTTGGTTTAAGGGTCTTGGTTGTCTTAGTTGATTTGGTTCTTGAAGAAGATAAGCATATTTTTTGTTTGGGTTTTCCCCTAGGAGAGGGGTTTTGCCTTGGCTGAGAGCCTACACACTATTGCCTTTGTTGTCTTGATCTTCATGCATTTATGTTTTGATAGTTGCTTTATGAAAAGAAGTTAAAGAAGACATAAAGAAGATAATAAGAATACAAGAACATCTCAAGTAATTATGAAGATAAGAAAATATTTCTGCCTTTCTGATTTTCTAACATGGTTTCAGAGATAAGGTGAAGAAGGAAAAAGACAACTTAAAGATCTTTGGATCTCATCATCTTTTTGAAGGATTCCATTTGAAAGAAAGAAGGTAGTCTTGGTAAAGGATCATATAGAGGTCTTGGTTTATTATAAGCTAGGACTTATTGAAGGTTTCAAGAAGATCTAGACCTCATCTAAGGTAGCATTAACAAATGGCATCAAAGAAATCAAAGTTTTGTACACTTCTCCAAAATGCATTCACATTATATCTTGAAGGACATCCGAAGTTTTAAGAAGTATCCACATTATCCTTTCAAATATCCGAGAGGCCTGCAATCTCTTGTTTAAGCATCTCTTGTGGGCTTGAAGTAATTCTAAAAGGCAAAGAAGAAACCTTCTTATAGAAAATCTTGACTGAAGCATTTGAAGGCATTAACAGTGACTTTGCTAACCTTGTTCAGTAGGCCGAATGTTATATACCTAGGGGGGGTAATATGGGGTACAAAGGGAGGTACCCAAGGTAATAATGTAATAATGGGATGGGCCATAGTAATAAATAAGGTGGTTAACCCATATCATGTAAGGGACCACAAGTAGTTAGTAATAATGTAATGGGCCCATGGTATTAGTTCGATGGTATGAGGGAACCATGGTAATGACCCATGGTATTGTATGTATGAGGCCTATATAGAGGCTAGAGACTCCACATGGAGGGATGTCAAGGAATTGTGTCAAGGATTATTGTATGAACAGGCATATGGCTTGTGGAGTGTTCTCCTTCCTTAAGGAGTGAATGTATGGTGTTGCCTTACCTTAAGGGTTTGATCAATAAAGAATCATTTCATATTATTTCTGGGTTTATTTGCATTGTCTTATATTTTTATATCAGATCTATAGATCTAACCCAAAAATATTATAGATCTGATATAAAAATATAAGACAATGCAAATAAACCCAGAAATAATATGAAATGATTCTTTATTGATCAAACCCTTAAGGTAGTGCAACACCATACATTCACTCCTTAAGGAAGGAGAACACTCCACAAGCCATATGCCTCTTCATACAATAATCCTTGACACAATTCCTTGACATCCCTCCATGTGGAGTCTCTAGCCTCTATATAGGCCTCATACATACAATACCATGGGTCATTACCATGGTTCCCTCATACCATCAAACTAATACCATGGGCCCATTACATTATTACTAACTACTTGTGGTCCCTTACATGATATGGGTTAACCACCTTATTTATTACTATGGCCCATCCCATTATTACATTATTACCTTGGGTACCTCCCTTTGTACTTCATATTACCCCCCATAGGTATATAACATTCCACCCCCCTTAGCATGTTTCGTCCCCGAAACATGGGAAGAACACAAATAATAAGATCTACTCAAAAGAGTAGTTCACTGGTACCATGCACATGCATCTAGCCATCCAAGAGAAAGGTGAACCCTCGATCTTGCTGGTGCCTCGCTCGCTTGAGATGGAAGCTGACCATGATAGCTCTTCTGTGTTGATGTGTAGTAGGTGGATCTTTGCTCCTCTCTATCTGTCCGGCAGGGGTTGTTGTCCTTGTGGCTAATTGGTTGCCATCTTGTTGGTTGTTGTCTTGCGGGGTGATGTGGGTGATGATATGTTGAAGTTTTAACCCACGGTGTCTTTTTCTTTAATTCACCCCTTACGGGAGCTTGACTGTTATGTTGTGGTGCCTGCTGTGGTGTCTTATCTTCCAATATTACTTCCACCACTAAGCCCTCATCTGATGTATCAACACCTGTAACCTTTTCTGCTTCAGCCTCTGTTTGTGTTTGATTGTCAACCATCAACTGCTCATCATCTGATATGTCAGTCCCTGGAACATCTTCTGCGTCAACTTCTATGGACTCTCCCTGTTTATTGATGGAAATATTCTGTAATGTAATTTTCTTCTTTTTATACCAGAGCTTTAGGAATTTCTTCTGCACGTTAATATCTATAGTACCCACAGATTCCATCCAAGAATATCCTAAAACAACATCCATATTATCCATCTTTGATGTATAAAAATCACTATGCAACACATACTTATCCATAGAAATCTTCAAATCTTTACACACTTGAACATCCTCATCATCCACCTGTGTGTTTTCAAGGTGTTTTGCAGGAACTTGCAATTTTTTTGCCAAATTAACATTGATGAAATTATGCATGCAACTAAGATTTATAGAAACAATGATCTTCTCTTTCTGAATCAATCCATGAACCTGCAATAAGGAGATACCAGCAGAAAATAACCCTTTAGGTTCCTTGGTTTCCTTCTTTTCTGTAAAAATAAAATCTTTGCTAGGTTGTGTGTCTGTTTGTGTGAGCTTATCCACAAGATTAATTTTACGGTCAAAGTGGTCCATAAGAGCTTTTGTGAATATGTCCCAAGTCAAGGGCCTTCGATAGCAACATTGATGCCTTTGCCACCATTGCCATCTTTCATTGTCCAAGTACATTTTTCCCATACTCAGCTGAGTCTCCTCATCCATGATGTAATTCAATCTAAAAAATTTCTCTATTCGTGCTAGCCATTTGGCTGGATGAGAGCCATCAAATTTATATAAGTCTCTCAAACTCTGAGCTAGGCCCGTCATCACAAAAAAATTGGCGAAAATTTGAAATTGTCACAGTTTAGTCAATATTGCTCAGAATCCTTATTATGACCTGTTTTCAGAAATGGAACAATCATTCTGCATCTGCCCATGTGATAGAAATCTTGATCCAGGCACTGGAATGTCAGATCTGCGCTGCAACTCTCCCGCCGTCATCAAAATTTCTGTAAAAAGAGCTGATTTTAAATCAGCGATATCTCCCTCATCCAGACTCCGATTCGACTGATTTTTTTTTGAAATTGGGTATTTTTTCACAAAGAATCCAGATCTGCAATTAGATTTTGCAGATCTTGTACCAGGATGTCCAGATCTGTGCAGCAAACTCGTTACCCCGAAAAATTGTCTGCAACCCTACTGATTTTTAAATCATTGATATCTCTTTCATCCGGACTCCGATTCGACCGATTTTTTTTTGAAATTGAGTATTTTTTCGCATAGAATCCATATCTGCAATTATATTTTTCAGATCTTGTACCAGGACGTCTAGATCTGCGCCGCAAACTTGCTGCCCTGAAAAAATGTCTACAACCCCACTGATTTTTAAATCAGCGATATCTCCTTCATTCGGACTCCGATTCGACCGATTTTTTTTTGAAATCAGGTATTTTTTCACATAGAATCCAGATCTACAATTAGATTTTCAGATCTTACACCAAAACGTACAGATCTGATCTGCAAACTCGCTGCCCTCGAAATCCTGCAAAAAATAAAAAAAATTCTCCACTTTTTTGCCCAAGAAAGTGCTCTGATACCACTTGTTATAGATCTGATCCAAAAAATAAGATAATGCAAATATACCCAGAAACAATAAGAGAGAAATAGATAGAAATGATTCACTTTATTAATATTGAACCCTTAAGGTAGGGCAACACCATACATTCACTCCTTAAGGATGGAGAACACTCCACAAGCCATATGCCTGTTCATACAATAATCCTTGACAATATTCCTTCCCTTTCCTCCATGTGGAGTCTCTAGCCTCTATATAGGCCTCATACATACAATGCCATGGGTCATTACCATGGTTCCCTCATACCATCAAACTAATACCCTGGGCCCATTACATTATTATTAACTACTTGTGGTCCCTTACATGATATGGGTTAACCACCTTATTTATTACCATGGCCCATCCCATTATTACATTATTACCTTGGGTACCTCCCTTTGTACCCCATATTATCCCCCTAGGTATATAACACCGAAGATTCAATTATCTCAGGGAGTCTGAAAATTTCAGGTAGCTCAAAGATTGAAATTACACTAAAAAAGAAAAAGCCAGAAAAGGTTATCTTCAGAGACTTGTAAGTAAAATGGGAAGCAAATAGGTTGAATCCATATTTACATTTAGATTCAAATTGGTGAAGGAAGTATGTTTGGTTGAAGGACTATGCGAGTCAAAAGAAGTCAGTCACCTTGTGTAGAGCATTGCTCTTGAGAAGACCATGACATCGATGAAAGTTTCAGTATCTTTGAAGGTGCTCTTTGACCTTGGCATCTTTGAAGTGTTCATTCTTTTAAGCAACAAGAAGATCATGGCATCTTGAAGAAACCTTTGTAGCAGATTTCTTGTGATCTTGGAGGACTAAGGTATGTAGTCCTTGAGGTACGTATAATTGTTTTTTATCCATGTAAGGTCTAAACTGAATTGGATTAGGGTTTTGGATTTCCTTTTTGGTTCTAGGGTTCATCTTGTTGAAGGTTGTTGGCATCTAAGTTTTTGTAAATTCTAGTTGGTATTTGGAAACTCTAGTCAAAAGAGAAACCTTAACCATAATCTGTTTGTTCTCTGTTATGAAACCAGCTCACAAAAAGATAGAAAAGAGAGATCCACGCCTTAGAATTCAGCCTCTTCGAGGGGGCAACCTCCTTTACATTACATAAATGAGCAAATCTTGGATGATTCAAATGACAAAACCTCCTTTCTATATATAGGAGTCTAAGGAGTCACAATATAACCCATCCAACCTAACAATAATAATATAAAGCCACAAAAATAACAATAGAGGGATTCCATGGGGCACAGTAATAACAATATGGGGATAATAGGGGCACAACAATATTAATAAGGGACACAACTACAATAGTAATGGGGTAATCATTAGTATTATAAGGACCCAACATGCCCCTCTCCTTCAAAAAAGTGTTGTCCTCAATGCTTCAGTAGTTCTGGATGCTTCTGTATAAAATTCTCATCCTTCCATGTGGAATTTTCAGCGGATAAGTTCTTCCACTTGATAAGATACTCCGAAATTGATCGATTTCGTAACTGTCGAGTTCTTGTTTCTATGACTGCTTCTGGTTCCAATATAATTTTTCCTTCCTCGTCAAGTTCTGGCAATACTGTTTGAACTGGGAGCTTGTCGCCTATAACCTTCTTTAAACATGAAACATGGAAAACTGGGTGCAATCGAGAAGCTGCAGGAAGCTCAAATTTGTATGCCATAGTACCAATCTTTTGCAACACCTTGTACGGACCATAATACTTTGGTGATAATTTATTATCCTTCTTAGCTTTCTTCAGGGACATTTGCTTATATGGTTGTAGTCGTAGGAATACCCAATCACCTACATCAAAACTTCTTTCGCTACGATGTTGATCTGCCTGTTGTTTCATTCTATTCTGTGCCAACACGAGGTTATCCTTTAAGAGTTGGAGGACATGTTGTTAATGTTCGATGTGATGTTCCACTGCTTGAACCTTAGAATTTTCTCTTAAATATGATGTGATGGATGGTGGCTGATATCCATAAAGTGCCATAAATGGGGTCATTTTTGTTGCTGTATGGAAGGAAGGGTCATTTGACCCATTGTGTCTGTTTATCAGATACAAAGCAACGAAGATATCCTTCCAAACATTTGTTTACTTTCTCAGTTCGCCCATCAGATTGAGGATGATAAGATGAGCTATGAGCTAACTGAGTACCAAGACAAGAAAATAATTTTGTCCAAAAATTTCCAGTGAAAATGGGATCTCTGTCACTTATAATAATCTTTGGGTTTTCATGTAGCTTTTGAATTGTTTCCATAAATGCAGTAGAAACTGCATTGGCTTTAAATGGATGTGATAATGCACAAAAGTGTGCATACTTGGTAAGTCTGTCAACTACCACCATGATGACACTCTTTCCCTCAGACTTGGGTAAACCTGTGATAAAATCCATTGAAACCTTCTCCCGACGTTGGCTTGGAATGGATAAAGGTTGTAATAGACCCGGTGTCTTAATTGTTTCAACTTTATTTTGTTGGCAAACCAAACATTCTGCCACAAACTTTTGAATATTTGATTTAAGGCCCTCCCAAAAAAATTCCCTCTTAACCCTGTGGTAAGTTTTTAAAAATCCTGAGTGCCCTCCTAAGGGAGAAGTGTGCAGTTCCATAAGAATCTTTTGTTTTAGCTGGGAATTCTTACAGAGGTATAAGCGATCTTTGTACCATAACGAATCATTTTGCTAGCTAAATGTATCAGATGTACTGGAGTCTTGTTGTAACTTTCGAATAAGTGCCCACACTTCTTTGTCATTCTTCCATTCCTCCCTTGCTTCGTTTATCCAATTTGGTTGGATAATAGAAATGGCACACAACAATGCTTCCACATCCTCATCCTTTCTTGAGAGTGCATCTGCCACCACATTTTCCTTCCCTTTTTTGTAGATGATTTCAAAGTCATAACCCAACATCTTTGTGATCCACTTTTGTTGCTCTTCAGAGGATAATCTTTGTTCTAAAAAGTATTTAAGGCTATCATGATCCGTTTTTACCTTGAGGTGTCTTCCCATTAGGTAGGGTCGCCATTTCTTAAGTGCATAGAGTATTGCAAACATTTCCTTCTCATAAATAGCTTTGTGTAAAAACTTTCCCTTGATTGGACGACTTTCGAAAGCAATGGGTCTTTCATCTTGCATTAAAACAACACCAATTCCATTTCCTGAAGCATCACATTCCACAATAAAGGTTTTTGTGAACTCTGGTGTAGCTAAGACCGATGCTTGGCACATTGCCCCTTTAAGATGCTCGAAGGCCTTTGTTGCTTCTGGAGTCCATGAAAATGCATGTTTCTTCAATAATGTTGTTAGAGGTGCTGCTATTCTCCCATAATTCTTAACAAACTTGCGATAATACCCTGTCAACCCGAGAAATCCTCGTAGATGCTTTATGGATGTGGGG
Organism: Pinus tabuliformis; assembly: GCA_031772625.1. Taxonomy (NCBI): domain Eukaryota; kingdom Viridiplantae; phylum Streptophyta; class Pinopsida; order Pinales; family Pinaceae; genus Pinus; species Pinus tabuliformis. The sequence continues at coordinate 436,729,403 of CM062818.1, read as the reverse complement.
ATTTTCCATTCCTTAATGGCTTTAATTTTGTTAGGGTCTACCTTAACTCCTTCATGAGATACAATATGACCCAGATATTCCACCTCTTGTACTCCAAAGAAACATTTGGAGCTTTTTGCATATAATTGTTTCTCCTCCAATAGTTGTAGCACCCTGTCAACATGTTCAACATGATCCTTCCAAGACTTGTTGTAGATTAGTATATCATCAAAAAATACTAACACAAATTTTCTAAGGAATGGTTTGAAAATGGAATTCATCAAACCTTGAAATATTGAAGGTGCATTGGTAAGGCCAAAAGGCATGACCAAAAATTCATAATGACCCTCATGAGTTCTAAATGCTGTTTTCGGAATGTCTTCAGTCTTCATTATGATTTGATGATATCCTGAACGAAAATCCAACTTGGTGAAGTAAATTGATCCACGCAATTCATCCAGTAATTCATCAATGACAGGAATGGGAAACTTATCTTTACTAGTGAGCTTGTTGAGCTCCCTATAATTCGGACACATGCGCCATGATCCATCCTTCTTGTGCACCAATACTACTGGAGCAGAGAAAGAACTTTGACTCGGCTGAATTATACCAGCCTCTAGCATTTCTGGAACCATATGTTCAATTTCAGTCTTTTGGGCATAGGGATATCTGTACGGCCTGATGTTTGGAGGAACACTTCTTGGAATTAGATGAATAGCATGATCATGATCACGAATAGGTGGGAGACCTTTGAGAGTCTCAAATACCTTGGAATGATTGTTCAAGACTTTTTGGACATCTGGAGAAATAGATGATTCCAATGTGGAAACATCTTGCAAACATAATTGTGCAATTACACCTCTTTGTTTTTTTTTTTTAGAAGCTTTGTCATACCGTTAGCGCTGATTATCTTTCTCGGTTTCTCTGCAATACCCCTTAATTCAACTTCCTTTCCTTCTACAAAAAATTTCATGAAGAGTTCTTGAAAATTAAAAGCTATTGTACCCAAGGATTGTAGCCATTGGACTCCTAGTACAACATCAGCACCTCCCATTGGAATGGAAAGCATTGGGCTAGTCAATACATATTCTCCCATGGATAGCTTGATATTATGGCACTTTCTAGAGCAATTTATTGTTCCTCCATTTGCAACCATCACTTGACACTCTGGTGCTGGATATAAGAAGCAATTCAATTCTTTTGCTACCTTACAATGAATAAAATTGTGGGTACTTCCTGAATCAATCAACACTATTACCTTTTTCTTCTTGATTTGTCCTTCTATCTTGATGGTTTGAGGGGTGGTAATTCCCGCCAATGCATTACAAGATATGGTCAGATTCATTTCTTCTTTATCTAGGCTTTGTTCCTGGAGTATATCCTCTTCTTTTGACCTTTCTTGCTCCTTTTCTTCTTCCTCTTCACAATCTATGTAGAATAGTTTCTTCTCAGCACACTTATGACCAAAGCAACATCAAAAAGATTGAGGACCCTGGAGTTTATGCTAGGACTAAGCATAAGTACCACTATGTTGGAGGTTTAGTACTGGTTGGGGTTGGGAAGCTATAGTATGTTCCGACAGTTGAACAATTAGCTGATGTGTTGATCTCTTCCTGAGAAGTTTGAATATTTAACAAGCATGCTTGGATTGATGGATATCTCTGATTTGGTTGAGAGGGAGAGATGAGTACCTTAGGCTGCGAGCCCGTATGATGGTGCTAGGGAGGACATATTGATGATATTTAAATCCCTTTATAGGGTGGTATGATGATGTCTAGATCCCCTGTTGTGTTGGTGTCTTGTCCTGGTTAATGTTCAAAGCTTTTTTGGAATTGATATATTGGCTTAAGATGACACCGGGATCGGTGATAAGTGGGTGTCTTGGCACGAAGCCTAGATGACATTGGGACCCCTGATGAGTTACTGTCTTGATAGATGACACTTGGATCCCTAATGAGTTAGTGTCTTGACATTTGGATCCTTGAATTAGTGTCTTGAGATGACATTTGGATCCTTGAATTATTGTCTTGGAAATGACACTTTGATCCTTGAATTAGTGCCTTCGTAGGTAGCCTTGATGACACGTTGGTACCTTGATGGTATCTAGCATTGTATATGCTGTTGCATTCTTCTTGGAACATTTCAAGTTGAGGTCATCCTTGTACCGGTTGAACAATATGAATACCTCCCTAGCTGGGAGGGAGTGTTGACAATGTAACTAGTATCGGTCTTCATAATTGTTGTTTGGCTCATGACATAATGTAATTCTTATATATTTGTAAAGAGAAGAAAATAAAATCATTGTAAAGATCAAAGAAAATTATTTTTATAAGCATGGGTTTCATGCTCTATTTATTATGGTTATAAGTCAAAGCATCCATTGAGTGCTTTTAGGGTTGTGTTATGAGTCATTTTCCTTGTCATCATGTTCTAGACCCTTCTTGGGCTTCTTATGTCAAGAAAGAATATATATTAATGTCAAAAAATATGTCTAGTCCCTCCACCAAGTTGGCCTCAACATCTATCAGGTCGGCCTCATAAAGGTGATTCGACTACTATATATCAGTGTTGATAATATCGGTATCGGAAAAATATCGGCGAGGGTCCATAAAACATCTTATCGGCAATATCGGCGAAAATATCGGCAAGCATAAAAATAAATTCTTTAAATTTTTAAACCTAGCCGATATTTTGAAAATATCGCGATATTTTCTCGGCGATATATCGTTTTGCCGAAAATATCGTGATATTTTATATATATATATTTTTTAACAAGAACAGTTAGTGTATTTATTGCCAAAAGTGGAGCATGCTCCTATTACAATCGACAGTAGCTTTTAAAAACTGAGCAATAAGAATGAGCTGAGGACGGAGTCCCTTTCTCCTGTGCTTATATTCAAAAATTCATTAAATTCTTTGGCTATTCTTGTTTTCTGTCTTACATATTATCTCTGGAGGAGCAATTTCTGCAGCCTTTCTTTTCGCTGTTCCTTAAGTTTGCTGTTCCTTCTGCTGTTGTTCGTTCTGCTTGCTGTTCCTTCTGCTGCTGTTCCTTCGGCCTGCTGTTCCTTCGGCTGCTGTTCCTTCTGGTTGCTGTTCCTTCTGGTTGCTGTTCCTTCTACTGTTGTTCTTTCATCTGCTTACTGTCCCTTCTGCTGTTGTTCCTTCGGCTTGCTGTTCCTTCGGATGCTGTTCCTTCTGGTGCTGTTCCTTCTGGTTGCTGTTCCTTCTGCGGTTGTTCCTTCTACCATCTGCTGCTGTTCCTTCTTCTTGATATTCCTTTTGCTTGCTGTTCCATCTGCTTGCTGCTTGGCGATCCTGAATGTGACTTTCAGAGTTCCAATTACCACTCTCAATCTGAATATTGGGGCCAGTGAGTGCAGATCTGCCTTCTGTAGATTGTCTAAGGCAAAGGATGAATCGAGCAGGGTCCTCCATTAAGGCTAAGTTTTCCTTGAGACAGCAGGCAACCTTTATTTGCCAGCGAGTCTGCTTGCTTGTTTAAATCCCGCAGAATATGGTATGAGTCAACTGTGTCAAAGTCTTTCAATGTGTTTCGAATTCTCTGCAAGGTTTTGTTTAAAGCTGGGTTACGAAAATAATCTTCGGAGTTTAAGAGATTAATCAGAAGCTCCGAGTCTCCGAATATTTGGATTATTTTATAACCTAACTCCTTCGCAATCTGGCAAGCTTTTAAGAGGCTGTAACTCTCTGCTTGATTGTTCGAACTTATGCCTAGGCCCCAACTGTAGCTGGTTTTATTCGATCTATCTAGGGAAAGAATCAATCCTCCTGTGCCTGTAGTGCCTGGATTCCCCTTGGACGCTCCATCAAAGAAGATAGTGGCTTTTGAGGTCCCCTGCCACCACGTAAGAAAGTCACCTTCAGTGAGACGCAGGTGCCAAGTAGGAGCTTTCATCGGTTTGCTGATTGAATCTTTCCTTTCTCCTGTCACGCAGGGTCCTAGCCACGCAGAGACTTCTGCAGATAAAATAAAGGCAAAAACTGATTTATCTACTATTTCCAACAAGAGAGCTTTTACTTTGGCAGCCACTTCCACTGAATTCGGGAGCCTGTTGTTGAAAACACACTCATTTCGAGCCAACCACACTTTCCACCAAAGGCATTTTGGAATAGCTTGCCAAATGTTTTTCCAGCCTGCATTTTTAGTTTTTTTCTCAGGGTTTTGATCTGCCCAGGAGGTGTAGAGAGAAACGACTGATATCTGGGAGGGGGTGTGTTGACCACTACGTGTCAACTTCCCATAGCAGTACACCCCCTTTTCTTCGCAAAAGGGATAGCGCTTGATTGATGTGTCCGTGCCATTCGACAGTCATCGTCGACTTGACCAATTTATGTTGTAAACCCAGTCTGCATGTGTGAATTGTAAATAATCTTAGCAGAGTTGAGTCATGTACGTAAATTGCCTAGGTGGACCTAATTTTCTAGTGATAATCTACGTTTCGGAAGGTTTTTTGTCTCACCGATCCATGATCGGTAGAGTTTTCTTTCAGCTTAACCCCAAAGCCAGAATGAATTTTGTCATTAGAATCTTAGACGAATCCTAGTGTGTTGATCTGCTAGATTATATTTGGTTGCAGAACTGGGTGGTCTATGAGAGTCTATGTCAAATGGGTTTTCCCCTTTGAGATGTAAAATTGTAAAAGTCATGATGTAAAGTGTCTTGAGGGTTAGAAAATGTTTTAATCCCCTCATAAGTCCTAAGTCCTAAGTCCTAGGTGATTTTTCCAAACGCTAAGTTCGAGGATCCAAAAAATAAAAATTAAAAAATTAAAAAAATTAATTATTTAAAAAATAGATAAAAATAATAATAAAATTAAAAAAATATATATTAAAAAATAAAATAAAATAAAATAAAATTTAAAAAATAAAAAAATAAAAAAATTTAAAAATAATAATAAGTCAAACTTTTGTGTAAATAAATGCAGAATTTTAATTTTTTAATATATTAAAATGCATTTAAAAATTTGACGGATGAGATTAAAAGAAATCTTGATCCTCATCAACAGTCGAGATTAGTTTGACATGGATCACTCGAACTAGCTGTTGGGAATTTTTCCTTTAAATAGGGTGCTAGGGGTCATTTGAGATCAGATTTGATCTGAGAGTCTGGTGCTAAAGAAAGCTCTCTTGTAGTCATTTTCTGTGCTATAAAGAAAGACTTTGGGGTTAAAAATCTTGCTGGTGTTACTCTTCTGAAAGTGCTGTAAGATGATTTATGTTTCTGCATAATTTTATTTTCAGCCATTGATTTTAGCTTGATGAAAATTGATTCAGGCACAGGTATCTTGTCTGATCTCTGGGGTTTGAATGATAGTTTGGATTCTGAAATATAATGGCAGGTATCTCCATTTGATCTGGGTTTCACTATTGTTTTCTCCCTCTATGTTAATGGTTAATTTTAAGCTGTGCAGGAAATCCTTTTTTTTTAGATTACCGGGCGTCGGGGGAAGTTCTCGACTGAACCAGCCAACTCCCGGATTGTGTTTTCTGAAAGAGCCCAGCCAGTTCTTGATCCCGGGCTTATCATTTGGATTTTTTTATGAATGCATGCAGGGTTTTCTGAAGTGTCTCAGATTAAAATTAAATTTTGATAATATTACTGTGATTATTGACAAATTTGGCTGCTTAAGAGTCGAAAATCTGTAAATGCTGTAATTATTTAGCTGATTTAGGGTTTTAGTTTTGTCTTCCTGCACATATTATTTTTGGATGTTCCATTTTTTGCCATTACAGGTTGCAGGTACAGGTTTTAAGAAATTTTTCAGGGTTCCCATTATGCAATCTGAAGCAGGAAGGGTTTAAACGGTTTCAGTTTCTATGCTGCTCGGGGCTTCAATTCTATTCTCAGAGCCTGCATTCTTCATGCAGTCACAAGGCACCCAGTTTCTCTCTGCTCCATACGCAGGCTTTTGCTCTTTTTCTACACGCAGCATCCTCCGTCCTCAGAGTTTTGTCCCTTTCCCTATCCGCGTGAGCTCCATCTGTTCATTGTTTCGCTGTCATAGAACCCATCATACCTTTCATTCCCTAGCTGCGTCCATTCTCTTAACCTGCGCCACGTATTCCTTCTGCTGCCTGTCTACCTTTGCATTGATCCCTCACTCTCTCACTCAAACTGCTCTTTCACCTTTCACTGCCCACGCATCTGTCCCAAAAAAAAGAAGAAGAAAAACTCACGTTTTTTTAATCACCCAATCCCTGGCTCTCAAATTGGCCCACGCTGCCTGTATCTGCCTTCAACGTTTGTTTCTATGGCTGCTCAGGCTCTACCTCACGCAGCTATCCTGCACAGCTCCTCCCTTGCCATTTCGTCCAGCTTCCAAACCCTCGGACCTGCATTCTTTCATCCACGCCAGCCGCCTGGGCATTCACTTCTCCAGCGCATTCACCTTTCCATGCTCAAATCGTTTTCTTTCAACCTTCATCGTTCAACTCGCAGCCCCGAGTTACCATTCCGCAGCTCTTCCATCCATCGAATGCCTCACGTCGACTTGCAGATCCATTTTTCAGTAATTGTTGCCCTCGTCCACGTGATCTTTCTCAGGCTGCCGTCAAACACTTGCTCTTCCCTTGCCCATTGCACCTGCGCAGCAAACGACAAACAAAAAAGCGATCAATTCTTTTCACATACGGCTAGGTTTCAGATATGCGTATTTGATTTTCATTTGAATAAGCGTTGGTTTGTTTTACAGTATCTCTGATTTTCATTTTCGTTTTCTTCTTGGTTAGGTTTTATATATATTTCTTTAGTTGGTGAATTTAGTTAATGTTTGGGCTTTGGTTTCAATAGATTTCGATTTTGGCTTGAATGATCAATTTAGTCAGCGATTTAGTTTTATTTTATGTATATATTTACTAGTTTCAACATAAAAAGTTCGATTTTTACCTTGTTATATAATTTTAGAGTTAGACCCTTTTTTTTTTCCTTTTCTTAAGTTCTAGTTTTATTTGTTAGTTTTTACCTATTCTATAAATTTTAGTCTTAGAATTTTCTCAGGATTAGTTTAGTTTTATTTCAAATAAATCAAAAATCAATTAAAAAAATAAAAAAATTCATAAAAGATAAAAATGTTCCTTTTTTATTTTTGTTAGACTTTAGATTAGATTTTATTTCTATTTAGGATTTTAATTTTATTCTGATTTTTAGCTTAAAAAAAATATAAAAATGTATAAAGATTAAATTTTTTTTTTTTTTTTTTGAAAGGCTTAGCTAAAAATTGAAAAATCATTTTGGTGTCTTTTTTGTATTTTTCTATAGCTAAATGCACTTAATGTTTATTTTGAAGTTAGCTATGTGAAAGTGGTAACTGGTCAACATTTAAGTTTTATGATCATTCAAAGCATTTAATTTTCCTTGAAGTTTAATTGCTGGATCATTGTTAAAGCATTGTGCATTTACTGGATATCTTGCTTGCTTGGGTTATTTGATGATAAATGTTTGTTTTACATGGTTCATATTTCTGCAACATTTAATTATTCAGTCATTAACTCTATAAGGCACTGGTCTATTAACTTAATAAAATCAATTTAGTGCTTGTGTCCCTTCGTGTCTCCCAGCCCAACTGATCCCTAGTTGGTCATTCATTATCCCATAGGGTCTACCCTCCTTAGCCGCGGGAGACAGGCTTAAACGGAGAGATCGGGGATCAGGGTGACAGCCCCCGTTCTGAGCGTTGTCGTGACAATCTGTGTGACAACAGGGTGGATATGCTAAGTTTGGGGAGGACCATCTTCCAGACTTCTTGTGTGAAAACGCAGTCAACCAATAAGTGGTCACAGGTTTCGATAGTAGAAGTGCATAAGCAGCATCTAAAGGGGTCGTGGAACCCTCTTTTGTTCAAATTTTCTCCTGTTAGTGCCTTTTTATGCATGAGTAACCAAGTGAAGAAATTCACCTTTGGAAGGCAAAAGGGAGACCAAACGGATTTCCAGAGCTTCGGTGTCAGCAATGATGCGTGTGTAACTTGTAGAGAGGAGAATCCTTGAGTTGCTGTATAAATTCCGGTTCTTCCCCACCCCCATTTATCTTTGGATGAACGATGGACAGGGGCGAGGCCAGAGAGAGCTGCACAGAGCAAGTTTTTTTGTGATTCCAGAGGGTCAGGAACCCTTGGAAAAGTCCATCCTGCCCAATTCCCTTTGCTGTCCCAAGAACATATGTCTGCAAGCCGAGGAGGCCTTTGTTCACTAGCTAGATCTTTAAATCGTTACAGGAATTTAGGGTGGCCAATGGGGCATTCCCTTGAATGGTATCCTCCCACAGTAATGTTCTCTGTCCATTGCCCGATATTCTGTATAAATGCTGCTGTATATGGTCGATGCTTCTTCTGACTAAATTCCATATTGTTGTTCCTGTTGGAGTAGAAGCTGTTGTGAGGTTTCTCAGGGAGCCTCCCTTTAGGTATTTCTTCCAGAGGATCTTGCTGACAGGATGATTTTTATCTGCATACAATTGCCATATGATTTTTCCACCGAGAGCCAGATTTGCTAAGCCTGGATCCCGTATCTGTAACCCACCTTGCTGGAGTGGTCTATTAAGGATATCCCATCTTACCAGATGTAACTTGCTCTGGTTGCCCTTGCCCCCGTTCCATAGGAAGTCCCGAAGGAGTTTGGAAATTTGTTCCGTGGTAGACTTAGGAGCTAGCAAGAGGGAAGACTGGAAGATGGGAAGGGCGGAGAGGACTGCCTTTATCAAAACCAACTTCCCTGCCTTTGTTAGCCATTGGCCTCCCCAATATGCTATTTTTGCTTTTATCTTGCTAATTACTTCAGTCCAAAGGGAGGGAGGGCTTGGTCCCAAGGTTAAGGGAAGGCCTAGATATTTGATCTTTTCCCATTTGTCATACCCAGGGAATCCCAATGTGCAGGCAATTCGAAGAATAGTTGGGTGATCTACATTCCAGCCATAAACCACACTTTTTCTTTTATTGATCAAGGCTCCTGTGATTAAACAGAAGTGTTGAAGGATTTCTTTGAAAGCCTTTGCTATCTTAATCGAGGCCCCTCCCAATAGGAGAGAGTCATCCACAAAGAGGGCGTGGTTTATAGGATCCACCCCTCTTGCTGCCTTGATACCTGGAATAGTGCCTACTTCCATTTCCATTGTCAACTTTTTGCTTAGGGATTCTGCCAACAAGATATAAAGAAAGGGTGACAATGGGCATCCTTGGCGGAGCCCTCTAGAAGCTTGGAAGAAGTCAGAAGGTCTGCCATTGACCAGGGGGGCTATCCAAGGTCTGTGTGTGTAGGCTTTTATCAAGTTGACAAATTCAACACTAAAACCGAAGGAGAGGAGGATTTTATAGAGAAATGAAAGTTTAACCCGGTCAAAAGCATTTGACATATCCAACTTGATGAGCATGCCTTTTTCCTTCCGAGAGTGGCTAGAGTGGAGGGCTTCTTGCACTTGGATCACATTGTCTATGAGGTGCCTTCCTTTGACAAAACTGCCCTGCAGAGGGGAGATCAGGTTCCCTAACAGAGGCTTGAGTCTATTGGCTAAGAGTTTGGCAAGGATCTTGTAGGAGGCATTGCAGAGAGAGATTGGCCGGAACCTGTCGAAAGTCTCAGGGTTAACTTCTTTCGGGATTAGGGCGAGGAAGGTGGAGTTGGTGCACCCTCCCACTTTGGCTTTCTTTTGGAAGGCTTTTACCATTCTGAGAAGATCAAGTTTTATTACATTCTAGCAAGCTCTGTAGAAATGGATGGTGAAGCCATCCGGCCCAGGTGCTTTATCCGGCTGCATTGACCAAATGACTTCAACTATCTCTTTTTCAGAAAAAGGCATCATTAACCCAGCGTTTACATCTGCAGTGACAAGAGAGGGGATGTTTGACAAAAATTCGGCAGCCAGGTCTTCATCGGAAGAACCATCCTCCTGGAACAGATGCTGAAAATGGGTTGTGGCTGCCTGTTTTATGAGAGGCTGTCCTTTGATGACTTCCCCCTCCTTGTTGGATATTTCGGAAATGTGATTCCGAGAGAGACGGGCTCTGCATTGTCTGTGAAAGAAAGCTGTGTTTCTGTCTCCAGCTTGGAGCCAGAGGCTGCGAGACTTAAGGCGCCAGTATTCCTCTTCCTGTCGAAAGGAAAGAAAAGAGTTGAACTGGGCGTTCTGTTCGATGAGTAGCTGAGCTTTGGTGATTTCAGATCCTTCCATGCCTAACTGAATCTCAGCTAGAGCTTGAACTGTCTTTTGTCTATGGCTCATTGGAGTGGAAAGGGTTTTTCTTTTTTTGCCTAGGCTTTTAATGCAGACTTAGTGTATTTGAGTTTCTGTTCCCACACGAAGTTGGGGGATCCTTCAACTGGTTGCGACCAAACGTGAGCCACTATGTCCATAAAGCCCTCTCTCGATACCCAAAGAGGGTTGAATCTAAAGGGAATAGGGCCCAAGTCCTCCTCTTTCTCTATCAACAACGAGATGGGGTTATGATCAGATGTTATTTTGGGCAGTATTTTTGAAGAGATTAAATGCTTCCCCTCCAGCAGAGTACTTTGAACTAGGAACTGGTCTAAACGGGCAGCAATGTTGGCATTACCAACTCTATTGTTGGTCTAGGTATAACGACCTTTCTTAGGTTTGAGGTCAAGAAGGTCCCATGCGAGAATCAGAGACTCCACTGAGGCATGGAAGGGATCTTTACCCCATACTCCGCCTTTTTTCTCGTTTGGGTCTAGTGTGATGTTAAGATCCCCCGCCAGAATGATGTTTGGGGGGGCATAGATTTCTAGGAAGTCTGAGAGAGAATTCCAGCAGTCCTTCTTTTCTAGGAAGTTAACAGGAACATAAAGATTGAAGAGAGCTAAAGAAATCTTACTTGGGAGATGTAGAAGATCTGTATATATCCAGTGTTGGGTTGCGAAGGAGCTTTTAAGCTGGAACATATCCTCTGACCATAAGGTTGCAAGGCCCCCTGAAGTACCTCGGGCGCTGACCGCTTTTCCTGAGTTCTTTTTCCATTTGGTTCGACTTAAAGATAGAAGAGCATCTTCTTCTATCTTTGTCTCTTGGAGCAGGAGAATGTCTGAGGTTTCCATTCTTAATAGATCTTTTACTGCTTCAGCTTTCAAAGGGTTTCCCAGACCCCTGCAATTCCAAGAGACAATTTGCATTATTTACTAGAGAGGGGTGGTGCAGGCCCACCCTTTGGGGGTCTGGTCCTTGTGTTTCTACCTAGTGACATTTCGATTGTGGACTGACTGCCCTGCATCTTTAGTCGCTCCGCCTCTTCTTCTCTGATCTCCTTGCGAGACTTCCTTCCTGCCTTTTTGTTGGATTGCTCAAGAGGTTCATCTTCGGAAGAACCAAGACTGTCTATCAGCTTTTTCTTTTTGGTCATTTCTGCATAAGAGGGTGGGGAAGTGGCGCCTACTAGAGGGCCCTGATTTTCTTGTTGGATTGCATCTACACAAGGGGTTTCTGAAATGGCTTCTACAGTTTGTTCCTGAGATCCTGAGTTTATTTCTACGTCTACTATCTGTTCCGTATATTGTTGCACCTCTCCCTCTTCAAGTTCTGGTTGGTCTTCTGGAGGGTTCAAAGCAACAAAAGGATTTGTTGAGATGGAGGCGTTTGCTGTGGCTTGATCTTCGGTTAAACTCTTCCCTGCAGAGGGTCTTCCGGTCTCTAGATTCCCTCCTTTCCTTTTGACTCTGTTTTTCTGTTTGGTTGTGCCTGCTTTTCTGGCTTGTGTCCACTGTTTGCCCTTTTCTTTTTCAGATTCTTCCTCAGTTTTCTTCTTGCAGTTTCGAGTGAAATGACCATAGCCGTGACAATGTCGGCACTTGAAGGGGAGCTGTTCATAATCTAGTTCCTGAATGTGAGACCAGCCAGCTATGGTCAACTTGATCACCTCAGGCAATCCTATCTCCAGATCGACTTCAACACATATTCTGGCACACGAATATTGTTCTCTCCTTTCAGCCCTATCAATGTATTTACCTAATTTGTTCCCGATTGTTTCCATAGATTCCGAGTTCCAACAATGAAGAGGAAGATGGGGTAACCTTACCCAGACAGGGACGGCTGAAGGAGTGTCCTGGGAAGGATCAAAGTCCGGCGTCCATTTATTCAGATAGAGCCCTTGGGGGCCCATGAAATATGGACCGTTTCGGAAAATAAGATCTCGATCTTCTGCTGATTCGAAAACAAAAACATAATAACCTCTGCCTACCATGTGGCTTTGGATTCCTTCAGAGACAAGGGGCCTCCAGTTTCGCTGGACCCATCCATCAATAGCTTTGGGAGAGGGCCAGAGGCCCGTGAATTGTCCAATGAGCCCTCGATCTGCCAGGTTCAGCGCAGTCTGGCACGGGTGTTCCGCAGGCAGTTCTACCGAGGGGATGGATTCGGCTTTCTTAACAAATTTCTGTTGGTTCGAGTTTGCTTTCCTCTTGCCACAGGAGGCTACCAATCGTTTGAAGGCATCAATCTCAGGAGGGAGGGGAGGGGGGCCCCCTCCGGCATCCATGCTGGTTGGACTCAAATTTTTGATGAAGAGGCTCACTGCGCAGAGCTTTCTCCACTCTCTTTCTGGTTGGTCTCAGCAGTGGGAGGCTGCCGAGAGAGCTCTGCAGGAGCAATGACGGCTAGGTCTGTTGAGCGTGCTCCAGAGCCGTATCTGGAGAGCTTTGCGATATTTTATATTTTCAAAACAGAAAATATAGTGATATTTTCTCGGCGATATATCGTTTTGCCGAAAATGTCGCGATATTTTCGAATATCACCGATATTATCAACAATGCTATATATAGACTAGCATTCGACCTATTGTTGCATCTAATTAAGCATCAATTCGATTTGCGACTTCTATTGAAGAAAAAGGTGTTAAGAGGCATACAGAGAAGGGCTATCCTTTGCATAAAGAGAAGGCGACTAACAAAGAAGTAGAACACTGAAATCCTACTCATATTCTATCACACGTGCAAGAGGGATGAGATAAGCTGTGTGAAATTGCATGGCTGAGGGTGCAGGCTGAGATTTCAGAAGTGGAAGGGAGGCCGGGACCTCTTTTAGTGAAGATTTTGACTTTAACCTTGTTGTTGAGTAGGGATTGACTAATCTATTTTGGAGAGGCTGACTTGGTGGATTGTGAGAGGACTTGCTGGTTTAAGGGTCTTGGTTGTCTCAGTTGATTTGGTTCTTGAATAAGAGAAGATAATTTTTTGTTTGGGTTTTCCCCTAGGAAAGGGGTTTTGCCCTGGCTGAGAGCCTACACACTGTGTCCTTTGTTGTCTTGATCTTCATGCATTTATGTTTTGATAGTTGCTTGATGAAAAGAAGTTAAAGAAGACATAAAGAAGATAATAAGAATACAAAAACATGACAAGTAATTATCGAAGATAAGAAAATCTTTCTGCCTTTATGATTTTCTAACAAATCTTGCTAGTTGTTGACATGCAAACTATAAAATGTTTGGCAATATTTTTGTAAAGAATTTAAATTTCTAATGATTTTAGTCAGTCTTTGTAAAATTTTGGCGATTTGAAGGTAAAATAATTCTATACTAGAAAATTTGGGCAATATATTTTTTGAAAAAATGAAAATTGGCGAACCTCTCAAGAGTCCTTATTGGGAGCGAGAGGGGAGCCAAGATTAAGATAACAAGGCAGGCAGGAGGTGGCTGCCTGGCTCTTCTGCCGCTTTTCCTTACTCTTATTCCGTCAGAGGCGTTAGTAATCTTTCTTTTTGGAAAATGCATGGAAAATTAGCCCACCTTCGAATATTAGCCCCTAAAATTTTCCCTAGTTTTCAGTCCCACTAATTACAGAAAATCCATCTTATTTGTGGAGTAGTATTGGATATGCAATTAGTACATTCTTAATAAACAATTTTGGTAGATAAACTTATCCTTATGTATTTTCGAGAATGGATGTAGAAGATTAGGTGTTTGTAAGTATTACATTGTATGATTCTACTGATAGTGTTTGCAGTCCTACTGATTACAGAAATGTATCATATTTATGTGGTAGTATCAGTATGTGCAACTATACATATACATTCTTAATAAACCTTTTTGGTATAAAATTACCTTATTTATTTTCGAGAAAGAATGCAGATGATTATATAGTAGTAATAATGGTATATGCAACTAGTACATTCTCAGTAAACATTTTTGCTGGATAGCTGTTATTTATTTTCGATGTGAAATGTAGATGATCTTAGGCTATATATTTTTACTTCTATATTCCTTTATGCACATACCATGAGTCTCTCTGGGTTTATGGTTTCATTTGGTATCAAAACCTTATGACTAGTGCTTTAGTATATTAAAACCTTCAGTTACATCTTTTTGAAGATTTCAAGATACTTATTCATTTCAATTATGATTCTTCTATATATTTATGAATTTGCTCCTAAGTTTGATTCTGTATATTAGGATTGATGTTATTTCGTTTTTATACAGGAGCCGAGTTATATGGGATGAAGCAAACTTGGGAGAAATAGAAGCCAACAAACCTACAAGGCAGAAAATTGATGAACCCAAAACTCCATATCATGCACCAGAGAATGATGATGGTAATTTATGTTTGCTAAAAATAATTTAAAGCAGGTTGTAGATTGTCTTCTCTCTCATTGTATAGTTAAGAGAAAGCTCTAATAATTCATTACTGCCCAATTTGAGGAAACATTCCTTGCAGGATTGGTGCCATCAATACCACATAATGGGGCTTCTCTTGATGATGCTGCACATGCTGAAGCAGTCCGAAATGCCTTGAGTCGACTTGTAGCTTCTAGCAGTGAATGGAGCAGAGAAGGTGGTGATTGCAGTTCTGGAGATGAGGCAGAGGACATGGAATATGACAGAGAAGGTTAGTATTTGTACAATATATCATTTATTGTCCTGGTCATTCTTAGAGGGAAATTTTATATTGCATACTGATCTCTTTGTTGATTTTCTAGATGCAAGATAGACTAGAACATTTTTCTTCCAAATAACTACTTCCAATGATACAAGTTAACTTCTTCGAGCATTCAAATCATCAAGCAGTTACACTTAAGAAAATTTCAACCATTTAAGTTCAGTAGAGCAACAGAGATCACAATGAAACAATGAGACAAGAGACACCAATATTTTTTTGGGAGAGAGAGTCAACATTTAGCTCACTGGTCAAGGGTCCGAATTTTAGCCTGCAGCAGCTGGTCAAAGAACTGAAATTCAGTCGTGTATTTTCCACAATCAACTTCAGTCAAATCACAGAGTTTGACCTATGGTCAAGCTTCAGTCAGTGCCCCAGAAACAGCTCCAAAACCTGGTGAGTGCTGAGTTAGAGATCCTGAGAATATTTGTCCTCCAAGACAGTCAAAGATTTGGTCAAACCACAGCAGAATAGTCCAAGTCAATGCTAGTCAAAGCAGAGAGCAAAAAAGTCAAACTTCGCTGTTCAACAAATGTCTTCTTCCCTCGCACGTATGAGCAGATTGCTTGAGAACAGATCCGAATTGGTGATTGATGTGATGTCCAAATGTGGAGAACCTTTTTGTCAATATATAGGCATTCAATTGGAGGGGTTCTTGATCAAAGGTCAAATCCCTTCATTGTTGAAGTTTTTAAGTTTACTTAGTTAGAAACCCTCCATGCACTTTATCTGATTTATTCCTACCTACTTGTTATTTTTTCCTTAACAAGTTATTTACAATGTAAATACTGAAAATAAACACTAGTGCATGCCCAACATATTACAGATCGGCAACTAAAAGAAACGAGAACAAACACACCATATGACACCATTATTTTTGAACTAATGTCCCCGGAAAAACCCAATGCGGAAAAACCGGTGCAGTGATCTGAGGGTTTTCTTATTAAGCAATATCAGAGTACAATTTGGGTGCCGAAACTGGCCTACCCAACAAAGAATTTCCTTAGTAGTAATACCTCTCGGTTTCTGACAAATCCACTGGCTGAAACCCCGGATAATCCTTCCGGCAGCTACTAAGCACCAATCTGCCCCAGAAACCCCAACGTCTACTCAATCTGGACTGCGTCAGCTTCTCCTAGCCTAGCGCTGGCATTGCTTGAGTCTAGTTTGGCCTGCGTCAGCCCCAGGAGGCCCTGTGTCAGATCTCTGAGCCTCTGCGTCAGCTACGCTGGCCCCTCTGGTGCTCTGCGCAACACTTAGCTACCTCTGCGTGGCCCTGCGTGAGCACTGGCTGCTCCTGCGTCTCTCTCTCTGGCTACTCTGTTGCTATCCCAACACTATCTTTGCCTCTCTGTCTCTCTGTACTCAATGCCCCTCAGCTACTCTCTCGATCACTGATTCTATCTCTCTTAGCAAACCTCGCTCTAGAGAATAGAATGACTGATCACTCTGGTGTATTCTCCAAGTGACCCTCAAGCCTCCTCTTATACTTTTCTCGTTGACATATCAACGGCCGATATTAAGTCCCTAATCAAGGCTAAGATTAGATCTGGTTTGATCCATGTCTTTTGGACCATTCTAACACAGTTTCATATTAATACACATTAATATGTTATTTTCCTTAAGTTTAGACTTAGGAACTCCATTAAAAATATTAATTATTTTAATATCTCCTAAATTGTTTAGAATCTGCCCAAACCCTTTTTGGGTATTGGAGATCTCATATGCCCTAACCTCTCCACCAAATTTCGTGGCTAGGGCACATCCGATGCTACCCCAAATGAACACCCCCTCTTAGCGAGGACTATGCTCTAACAATACTCCTCATTGAGTATTACTTTGATCATCCGGCATCGGTCCCTGTGCTGATGCTAGGCTTGCTGCCCACCATCCTCTGCACTGTTGTATCTTGTACTGCTACCCATGGTTCTGCCACTGCCACTGTTGCATCTGTACGACAGCTCCCTCTGCATCCGTGCTACTGCTGGTCCTTTCTCCCAACACTGCATCTACATTGCACCTCCTCTCATCATGTTGCATCGTGCTGCCCACTGTTGCACTGCAACTCAGTTACTGAGAAGTAAGTAACTGATCTCCCAACTCTGACCTCTCTGTTGGGCTAGAGATCCTCTTGATGCTGAAGCTCCCTCTGCCACTGACAAGTGCTCCCTCTCTGACCTTTGCGTCGCTGCAACAACTCCCTGTATCTCACACCGTTGCACACCTCTCTGTGCCATCCTGCACTGGTGCAACACTCCTGTGGCTCTCGCACTTTTGCAGCCTACTAGCCTCGCGCTGTTTCGGGACTCCTGCACTGTAGCTCTCTCTGCTGCTTCATTTTCATTCGTCTCTACCTGACTCAGCCAGTCCTGCTACTCCTCTTCGGGGCTCCCGTAGCAAGGTCTAATCCAAGAGGCTGGGTACCTTGAGGATCCTGCCCCTCATTGCCTGTAGTCCGCCTGACTACAGCTCGATGTCTCCCCACTTCCGCTCAAGTGTGGCGTGTGCACTCATGGCACAATCATCGTCTGTCAAATCTTCCTTCTCTGCCTGTGCTGGCGCTGCTTTAGTCTCGGAAGACTCTCCCTTACTCTTCTTCCTTGAACACTGGGTTGCATAATAACCCAGGTCCCCACAGTAGAAGCACTTGATCTTGGAGAGATCTTTCTTCTTCCGCTTTTCCTGCTTCCCCTCAGATGCTAGGGCCACATCTTCCTCCTCCTGCTTCACTTTGATCCCCTTGTTGCTGCTACCTGTCTTCGACTGTTGTCTGATCTCTTCCTGGTGAAGAGTTGCCCACATCTCGTCCCACGGTGGAAGTGTCTCTCTGCCCAGTATACTCTGGACAAACACTTCCCAGTCTTCTGAGATAATATTCAGGGCTGTCCTACTCCTCACTATTAGCTGCTGATCCGATGTCGCTCCTATAGCAGTCAAATGGTCTCGGATCTCATTCAGTCCTTCGAGGAAGGTGTCAATCGATTGTCCCTTCTTCATCTGATATGACTTCATCTGATTCTCGAGCAACATTCTTCTTTGCACAGAAGTACGCTGATACAGCTTCTTAAGAGCCTCCCACATCTCAAATGCCGTTTCCTTCTCGGCTATATCTGGTACCACATGATCCTTGACCCCATTAAGGATAATGCACTTGGCTTTCGCCATCGCCTTTTCGTACCTATCATTATCATTGGGGTCGACTGGGACAGCTATTACCTTCAAGGCGAAGTTTTTAACACGATTCCTGTCAAGCACTGATAAGATTTTGGCCTTCCAGACTGCGAAGTTCGATGCTCTGTCTAGTCTATCCTGGTCTCTTACCCCGTGTAGTGCCATGATGCTCCTCTACTTCCCTCCTGGAAGTTCTCTGTTCGACTCCTCTGAGTCTCTACTTCTCGTCTGGAAGTTCTCTTTTGGAATCCCTCTGAGTCCTGATTTCCCTCCTGGAAATCCTTCTGCCGCTTGTCGAGATGCCCCCTACTCTGATCGACTTGTGCAACTGCACTTCTGATCCGGGTTCCTCAGCTAGAAACCCTTGGTAACAACTCCTCTGGCCCTGCTCTGTCAGGTATTGTTCTGACTACAGTACCTCACCAGCTCCACTCTGCAATATTCCTGCAGCCTTTTAGACCCCAGCAACTGCCTCTCTGTGAACTGCGTCAGCCCCTCTCTGCCTCACGCTGGCTCTGCGTCAGCCCTGGGATGCCTTGCGTCAGCCCTCTGGCCCTCTGCGTCAGCAACACTGGCCTTTCTAGGGCTTTGCGCAACTCCCAACTTCCCTTGCGTGGCCCTAGTTGGCTCTATGTCACGCTCCTTGGCTTCTACGTTGCTAGAAACAGCTTCTGTCACCTCAGGACAACTGTTTTTTGTTGCTATTGCTCCGCTCGGCTGATGTCTTTTAGTCCTGTGATTTGCAATCACGCTCCGATACCATGTTGAAATTTCTAAGTTTACTTAGTTAGAAACCCTCCATGCACTTTATCTGATTTATTTCTGCCTACTTGTTATTTTTTCCTTAACAAGTTATTTACAATGTAAATACTAAAAATAAACATTAGTGCATGCCCAACATATTACAGATCAACAACTAAAAGAAACAAGAACAAACACACCATATGACACCATTATTTTTGGACTAATGTCCTTGGAAAAACCCAATGCGGGAAAACCGGTGCAGCTATCTGAGGGTTTTCTTATTAAGCAATATCAGAGTACAATCTGCGTGCCGAAACTAGCCTACCCAACAGAGAATTTCCTTAGCAATGATACATCTCGGTTTCTGACAAATCTACTGGCTGAAACCCCGGATAATCCTTCTGGCAGCTATTAAGCACCAATCTGCCCCAGAAACCCCAGCGTCTGCCCAACGCTGGCACTGCGTCAGTCTAGTTTGGCCTGCATCAGCCCCAGGAGGCCCTGCATCAGCTCTCTGAGCCTCTGCGTCAGCTACGCTGGCCCCTCTGGTGCTCTGCCACACTTAGCTGCCTCTGCGTGAGCACTGGCTTCTCTTGCGTCTCTCTCTCTAGCTGCTTTGTTGTTATCCCGACACTATCTCTGCCTCTGCGTCTCTCTGTACTCAATGCTCCTCAGCTGCTCTCCCGATCACTGATTCTATCTCTCTTAGCAAACTCCGCTCTAGAGAATAGAATGACTGATCACTTTGGTGTATTCTCGAAGTGACCCTCAAGCCTCCTCTTATACTTTTCTTGTTGACATATCAACGGCCGAGATTAAGTCCCCAATCAACGGCTAATACACATTAATATTTTATTTTCCCTAAGTTTAGACTTAGGGACTCCATTAAAAATATTAATTATTTTAATCTCTCCTGAACTGTTTAAAATCTGCCCAAACCCTTTCTAGGTATTGGAGATCGCATGTGCCCTAACCTCTCTACCAAATTTCGTGGCTAGAGCACATTCGATGCTACCCCAAATCAACATTCATGAGGTGGGGCTGAGTTGGAAAGATGGAAACAAATTGTTTCTCCTTTATTTCTGATGATGAAAATATCGACCGTAGCTACAAATTTTCATCAATCCCTCTTAACAAGGCAGGTACTTTTCATTGACTTTAATAGATGTACAAATTTCATCATAAGGAAAGGTTGATAGCATCAAGCTCATCCCATAAGCCAAAACCAATGGCATCAATGTCAAAACTCAACTGGCCGTGGGATCAATTAATATGCTCATGAGGCCAAAATTTCCGACCATATGTAATGGTTTCTCAGTGAAACACAATGACCCAAGAGTGTAATTAAAGTCAATCTCTCCGACCATCCCACTGGTTTCTCAATCAAACCCAATGACCCAAGAGAGAGAACTCAACATCAGTCTCCTCGACAAAGCCCATCGGTCTCTCAGTGAAACTCAATGACCCAAGGGAGTAATCAAGATTAAACTCTCTGTCTATACCAATGGTCTCCCCTATGACCTAAAAGAGTACATAGGGTCCATCTCCCCGACCATAAACAAAGGTCTCTTGATTCATGACCCAAGGGAGGAATCCCTATCTCGATATCAAACTCACCGATGATATAGTCTCTCGGTCCATGACCCAAAGGAGGAATTTTGTCTCAATGTCAAAAGAGTTAATCTCCTCCACTGTATGGTCTCTTAGTCAAACACAATGACTCGAGGGAGCACTCTAAGCCTTAAAACCAATCTTCCCAACTATAGAGTTTTCTTAGCCAAGCCCAAGGAAGATTGTCATTTTCATGATGCTATATAATCGATGCTCTCTCTCTCTAAGAGGAATTTTCAACCACTCTAGGCTTCTCATAGAAGAAAGCAAACTTCATCTGGGATAGTGGCTTTGTCAAAACATCAACAATCTGCTCATCAACAGAAATGTATTCGAGCCTTACAACTCCTCTTTGGATAACATCCTAGATATAGTGATAATTGATCTCAATGTGCTTCGACCTAACCAAATGATCCAACAAACAACAACAAGCTAAACACTCTGTTATCCAGTCTGTGAATTTTTCAATCTATTGCGGCAACTGGAAATTATTCTTCTAACTGAGTAAAACTTAAGTGCAATCTATTTGCTACAAGAAACAACGAATAAAATCACAACTGCAATTTTCACCATAAAAATGCTGCAGAAAATAAAATGCGGGAAAATGAGAAATATAGAGCGCACACAAAAATTTGACACAATTATTTTTGGGCAATTGTCCTCGGAATAACCCAATGTGGGAAAACCGGTGAACAGATGAGGATTTATTATTATGTAGCAGTGAAATAATCTGAGTACAATCTATGGATGCCCAACTGGCTATCCAATCAGCAAATATTTGACAAAAAATATTAGAGAGAAATTCTTCTCTCCACAAGTAATTTCGACACCTGGCTACCTTAGAAAAGTGGCCATCCAAACCCTTGCGCAGGCCTTTTGAGTTGCCTCTACACAGACCCTCACACGTGTGGTTCGATTCAACATCTGATCAAGCTGTCCTGCCTGTCTTTGCTGTTGAAAGTGACTCTCCAACCCTTTGGAAGATTTTCTCTGCCTCTGGACGCTGAATCGACCTCCCTCTCAGCTAAATCGAATTGCTCACTGAAGCTACTGTGCACCTTTATTGTGGAATGCTTTTGCCACTTGTTGCTACCTTCTCGGAACTAGAATCTCCTTCGGAATCATTATCTCTGCCCCTCACTGACTTTGCTTCCCTTTTGGCTCGAACTCCTCTTCCTTGCTCAACTGCGGTTACTAGATAGCTCGATCTTCCAAGGAAATCGATCTCTCAACTGTCTCAAGTGTCTTGTTCCAACCCCATCGATCTCCTCTTATAATCTTTGGTTGGCTCACCAACGACCATGATTAAATCCTCATCAACGACTAAGATCATTTCTAAGTCAATCCATGTGAGTTTGATCCAGATTTAAACAAAAACACAACAAATTACAGATATAACCATAAATACAAGGATGCAGTAGAAATAACACTTCATTTCATTAATATCAAATACTGAAATATGCTTACAAACAGAATGGAAATAATACTAGCTCAGGCGATGGTAGCTTATCCTTTGAGAAGAGATGTGGCGGCTACATGCCTCTGAACTCCGTTACAATGAAGCTCAAGGGTCTTTTTATTATTGAACAATAAGAGAAAACCCTAACCCGAGGAGATGTAACACCAAGAGTTTATGGGCCCCGTTGGGGTGAGTTGGACAACCAACTTCCTGGGGTCGCGACCTGGTCATATTATCTCCATTTGACGCACATGATAATCCATTGGAAAGATCTCTCCCAGAACTACGACATAAAAGATGATTTTAGTCAATAAAATCGTTGTAGATTGCCAAAAAAAGGTTGTTTAGGGCGTCAAAACGGCTCCAGAAGTTTAGGACTCGAAAAACTGCTAAAAATAGTAATCTGTGCTACAATTAAGGAAATTGAAAAACTGAAAGAAACATTGGTGGGGGTCCAAGTGGAATTGGCGGGTGGCCACCAGTATCCACCTGGATCTTTCGTCCCCCCTTAGGAAGCAATGGTCCCCATTGCATTGAGTTCCTCCATGAGATGAGAGGAAACATCTGTTGAACTTGGTCCCTAGTAAGCCACTTGCCCTGGTGAAGGAGTTGCCCTGCTTTGACAACTCGATACAGTTGGATCTTCTCCTGGCGAATGTTCTTGATCTGTGTGTCCATGATTCGATCAGTGGTGGCTTGCTCCATGCAATTTGGATTTAACTCTATAGGTGTGAGTTGTTCTTCAATGTTTGATGTGTCTAGTAATAATGGGAAGTATGGTTGAAGGCGGTCCACATTGAACATTGGGTGCAAGCCAAGGAATGGGGGAATGCTGAGCTCAAATGCATTGTCGGCCACAGCCTTGGTAATGGTGTAAGGACCATATCGGAGTGGTCTGAGTTTACGATAGGCTCTGGTAAGGTGTTCCTTCTGCAAATGCAACCAGACTTTGTCGCCTGCCCGAAACTTGTGTGGCACCTGATGTTGATCATATCACTGCTTGTACTTGGCATTTGATTTTTCCAGAATGTCATGGACCTGTTGGCGGATATGTTAGATGTGCTCAATGAAGCTGTTTGCCTTATCGGCTTCCGATTGGACATGAGCCGAATATGCTTGAGTAGCTGCAAATGGTATGGCCACATCAATGGGACATAGTAGCTGGAATCCCAAGCCCACCTGAAAAGCGCTGTGGCTAGTCGAGCTGTGGAGAGCTTGGTTATAACTGTGCTGGACATAACGAAGGCTCTCATCCCATGTGTGTGGATGCTTTGAGTTGTACATGCGCAGAATGTGTACGATCATCCTGTTGACGACCTCTGTTTGGCCATCAGTTTGGGGATGGAAAATTGTGGACTTAGTGAGCCTGGTGTCCAGCATCGACCAGAGATTGGACCAAAATGTATTGAGGAACTTGCTGTCCCGATTTGAGATGATAGACTGTGGGATCCCAAAGTGTACCCACACTTGTTCAAAGAAGAGTTTAGCAGTGGCTTCTGCTGTGATATTATTCTTGCAGGGCGCCAGAATGGCCATCTTCGAGAATCTGTTGACGACCACAAAAACATAGTCACTGCCATGTTTAGTAGAAGGAAGGCCTGACATGTAATCCATGGAGATGGATTCCCAATGTCGACTTGGGGTAGGCAGCGGAGTATAGAGGCTTTACTTCTTGATGGTTGGTTTGGCAATGACGCAGGCAGTGCAAGATCTGATGTACTTCCCGACATCCTGTCGAAGATTCGGCCAGTAGAAATACTTCTGCAGTACTGCCACTGTTTTCTCGACCCCAAAATGCCCAATGACCCGACTGTAGTGCGCTTCCCAAATCATCTTGGCTCGCTCGCTTGAAGGAACACAAAGGTGTCCCAGGTGGCATAACAGGGCATCCTGGAGGTGAAAATCTGGAACTCGCTGACCCTCCAAGAGCATCTGGTATTTGTGGTTGAACTTTGGGTCGCTATTGTAGAGAAGCGAAAACCAAAAGTCTCGTGCCCACAAGAGTTGAGCACAGTGGTTAACGCCATGATCGAGGGTCGGCTGAGGCAGTCTGCAACATTATTAGTGCTACCCTTCATATACTTGATATTCAAATGGAACTACTGCAGGAATGTGGACCACTTTTGATGGCGATCATTCTGCAACTTCCCTTGCGTCTGTATGAACTGCAGGGGTCGGTGGTCTGTGTTGATAACCGTTTCCTTCCCCAAAATGTAACGCTTCCATTGTTGGCAAGCCTGCACAATGGAATGCATCTCTTTGTCATAAGTGGGATACTTCCGGACTGTGTTTGAAAGTGTCTCACTGTGATATGCCATTGGATGCCCTTGTTGAGTAAGGACTGCCCCAATAGCATAGTCAGAGGCATCTGTCTCAATCTCAAATGGTTGTTGCAAGTCTGGTAAAGTGAGTACTGGTGCAGAGTAGAGGCGATGTTTCAACTCTGCGAATGCCTTCTGTTGAGATTTAGACCAAAAGAATTTTGCTTTCGCTCCTCCCTTGGTGACTTGACTCAAGGGCCAAGTGATATGAGAGAATCCCAACACGAACCTGCAGTAGAAATTGGCAAGACCCAAAAAGCTACGAAGCTCTGTCAGAATGGTTGGGGCTGGGGAATCCCGAATGACTTGGATCTTGGCTAGATCCACATACACCCCTAGTTCATCAATAATATATCCCAGATACTGAACCTCGGTCATGCCAAAAGTGCATTTCTCCAAATTGGCACACAGTTTGTGTTGCTGCAGGGAGAACCTGTCGGATGTGGTGGAGGTGCTCTTCTTAACTCTTGCTGAAGATCAGGATGTCATCCAAGTATACCACTACAAATGAGTTGGTGAATGGCCGCAAGATGTCATCCATCAGCCTCATGAAGGTTGTAGGAGCATTCGTCAACCCAAAAGACAACCAACCATTCGAAAAGGCCCTCCTTGGCTTTGAAGGCAGTCTTCCACACATCGGAGGGTTTGATTGGTACTTGGTGATAGTCGGACTTCAAGTCGATCTTGCTGAAATATTTTGCTCCCTTCAGTTGGTCCAGAAGATCACCAATCCGTGGGATCAGGTACCTATTCTGGATAGTGATCTTGTTCAACGCCCGATAGTCAATACAAAGTCTTCAAGTCCCATCCTTCTTCTGTACCAACACGATCAGGCTTCCATAGGGCGATGAACTCAGACAGATGTGACCTTTCTGCAGCAACTCCTGAATCTGCCCCTTGATTTCATCGTTCTCCAGAACGGAGCATCGATAGATTGGTCCATTGGGCAGGGACTCACCTGGGGTCAGATCGATGGAGTGCTTTACCTGACAGTGCATAGGCGCCCTTGTGAGGGAGGTGAAGATGTCCTCGTACTCCTCCATGACCTTATCCATCTATTGTTGCCGTGCGGAGGGGCCCTGTCTGGAGGTCGTGGCCACTGTCTTCTTCTTTCCCTGAGGGCGTACCATCAGGGAAACAAATTTCCTAGTTTTGGAAATGAGCTTACTGCATTGTTTTGCAGTAACCAAAGAGATGACAGTAGGAAGTGCTACCTCCGGTATCTTGTACAACTTCTTTCCCAAAGTAACAATAACAACACAAGGCCTTGACACATACACAACATGTCGCTTCCATAAGTATGGTTGGCCTAATAATACATCACAAACATCAAGGGGAGCAACATCACATAATACCTCATCCGTGAAGGGCTTGATGTTGTATGGAAGGCAACACTGCTGGCTCACGCGAAGATCCCGTCCTTGGTGAAGCCACCTGATGGTGTATGGTTGTGGATGTGCTGTGGTCAGTAAGCCCAGCCGCTTCACGAACTTTGCCGAAATGAGGTTCTTTTGGCTCCCGCTGTCGACAATGAATTGTAGCGGGGAACCCTTTACCCACATTTGGGAGTAGAAGAGGCGCTTCTCCTCTGGATCTTCGGGTTCCTCCTTCTGGATCTTCATGGTGTCAACGGTGGCGTTGGGCTCCGCATCAATAATCTGCTTCCCTTTGTCATTCCCCTTGTCGGGTTCTGACTCAGAGTCGTAACATGCATCTAATTCTGAAGCCTTTAGCTCGGCCACCAGTGACTCCTTGGCCTGACACTCACTTGTGTTGTGAGTGGAGCTCTTATGGAACTCACACCACTTTTCCGTGTCCTTCTTTGACTTCGTGGCGTTGTTCTTTGCTTGCGGCTTTGGCGGGTTGTCCTGGGCCGCCCCGTCTTGGCTTTGTCCTTTGTTCTGCGGTTTGGGGGCACCTTTCCCTTGCTTCAGATTCGTAGATCCAAAGTCTCGCTTCTTCTATTTAAACTTTTGCTCGATCTTGACTGCATATCAGTATGCCATGTCGAGCGAGGAGATGTCCAGGAATTCCATCTTGTCCTGGATGTACCTGTGCAGGCAGCCGAGGTACTTGAGAACCAAATGCTTCTCAGAATCCTTGATACCCAACTTCGTGCGAAGGGTATGAAAAACATTGGTAAACTCCGACACATCTTGGTCCCTTCCCTGTCGCAGCGTTGTCCACTTTATGTATTTATCCTCATAGCTCCTGACAGGGTAGTACTGCTCCTTGATGGCATCTCGGAATGAGTTCCAAGTGGGTGCGGCTGAAAACAATGAGTTCGTACTTTCATCCTTCTGCTCACAGTAGGTTTCCCACCAGTCCTTGACGTGGGGGGCTGCTTTGAGAAGTGCAAAGGTGATCTTTTCTCGGTTGGAAAAATCATGAATGGAAAAATATCCCTCTAGTAGATTTAACCATTTATCTACAACGTCTGCATCTATTTGACCCTCAAATATGGGAATGTCAAAGTTAACTTGTACCTTAAAGGGTGTGGCGCTTCCAGAGTAGCTGCTGGAAGTAGATGTGTTGCCCCTAGGTAGCCGCTGAAGGATCTGGGCAAATTTGTCCATCATCGCGTTCCTTTATCGCTCGAGGGCTTCCTCGAGCAAGATTTTGGTAGAATCTCTTGCCCCCTCGTCTTTCTTTTCATCCGCCATGGGAAGCCGTCAAGATTTGCGATGCTGGTCTTGCCCTAACTCCTTATATCCCGACCTCATTGGGGACATGCAAAGAAAAACAAAGAAAGAGCAGACCACTCTGATACCACTGATCCAGATTTAAACAGGAATGCAACAAATTACAGATATAACCATAAATACAAGGATGCAGTAGAAATAACACTTCATTTCATTAATATCAAATACTGAAATATGCTTACAAACAGAATGGAAATAAGACTAGCTCGGAGGATGGTAGCTTATCTCTGAGAAGAGATGTAGCGGCTACATGCCTTTGAACTCCGTTACAATGAGGCTCAAGGGCCTTTTTATTATTGAACAATAAGAGCAAACCCTAAACAACCAAAACCCTAACTCGAGGAGATGTAACACCAAGAGTTTATGGGCCTCGTTGGGGTGAGTTGGACAACCAACTTCCCGGGGTTGCGACTTGGTCATAGTATCTCCGTTTGATGCACATGATAACCTGTTGGAAAGATCTCTCCGAGGACTTTAACGGAAAAGACGATTTTTGTGAAAAAATCGTTGGCGGTAGAGTGCCAAAAAAACGTCGTTTAGGGCCTCAAAACGGCTCTGGAAGTTTAGAACCTGAAAAAATACTAAAAATAGTAAACTGTGCTACAATTAAGGAAATTGTAAAACTAAAAGAAACAATGGTGGGGGCCCAAGTGGAATTGGCAGGTGGCCACCAATATCCACCTGGATAAGAGTTTCTATAGAAATCTCACCTTTCTCAAGTAATTCCTTTTAATTAATCACTTTTCCTAAGTCAGATTTAGGAAATATTTAATTATTGACTAACTTAATTGAGCCACGATGTTTTCTCCTGAAATTTTTTCAGGGTTCTAGAGATCTAGTGTTTCTTAGCCTCTCTGACCAAAGTCAAGTGTAGAACATCTGTCCGATGCTACTCAACCATCAACAACTAAAGCTCCCTCTTAGTAAAGGAGGTGTTCTAGACGATCTCATATCAACCTCCCATACATGCTGTTAATGTCTGACAACTATGACAACCTACCATTGCCCACCACGCCACCGTGTAACTTTGATTCATCTGCTACTCTGAGTTGAGCCAATCTTGCATCTGTGCTGCTGCTGACACTGCACTGTACCATCTGTACTGCTGCCAAGTCTGCTCTGCGTTGCAATGATCTCATGCTGCTGCTGCAACTGAGAACTGAATCAACTGTGTCCTATGAACTGCAACTGTCTTCTGAGAATCTCATTGCTACTAGTTTCTACAATGTCCACTAAGAATGCCTGCACTACAATTGCTCTGCACCCCTCAACATCTCACTGCATCTAGTATTGCAACTGATCTCAAGAATTGACTGTGCCATCTGACACTAATCCACCTGCTACTGAATACTGTGGGCCTTTGTAGCAAGGGTATTGATCCATGAGGAAACACTTGTCAGATGCTATCCTCCTTGGACCCTGCCCAAAATTCTGCAACTCTGGTGACTAAAGTTCAATGTCACCCCACTTCTCTCCTGGAGGTATAGTTGCATATAGTGTGAATTCATCCTCCAACCTGGAAGATAAATTATCGATCTCCGTCGAAGCTACTGCCTGCTGCTACCTCTCGTTCTTGTCCTTCTTTCTCTTCGGACACTAGGTAATGTAGTGATTGAATTCACCACATTTGAAGCACTTGATCTTCGACAAATCTTTCTTCTTCTTTTCTCCTCTTTCTGAACCTTGTCCTTGACAGGGACCTTTCTTTGCCTTTCCCTTCGACGTGTTGAAATATGTAACTAGGTTTGGTCTTCGTAATGTCTCTTGTACTATTGATCTTCTTTATTTGATATAAAAAGAAAGAAAATTTATTATTGTTATTTTTATAGCATGGTTTTCATGCTCAAGGTCAATTTATTTGTGGGTTAAGCACCCATTGTGTGCTTCTAGGGTTTTGTCATAGAGTTAGAGTCAAAAGAGTCATTGTCATATGTAATAGACCCCATTGGGCATCTTGTAACAAGTCAAAAGAATTTATTTGAGTCAAAATTGTGTCATAAAGACCCTTCAAGACCAAGTCAGCTTGCAAGAGAAGAAGTTGGCCTCATAAAGGGTAATTCATCCTCCTTAGAAGTCTATATATAAGAAGACACTCGACCTCATTTGAGACATCATCCAAGCAAGTTCATTGAAGCAAGAAGGAAGACTAGAAGTCGAGCAAAGAAGAAGGAAGATCTAAGGAAGAAGAAATCGAACTCTAAACCCTAATTTTTGTCCCCTTTCTCTCATATGTGTGAAGAATAAGCTAGGGTTTCTACTACCACAAAGAACAAAATTTCAGATCTCCAAAGAAGGTCGACATCTGTGATCCAAAGGCAAGTCACATCATTCATTTGTCTAAGAACGAGGAATCAAGCCCAATGAAGAAGAGAGGAGGCTAAAATTGACTCTATCACCCACACGTGCGAAGTTGTAGAAGATTCTGGAAGGTCGAAGTTGCAGAAATTGTTGGGGGTCAAAATTGCAGAAAGTTGTCGGGGTTGAAGTTGCAGTAGTTGTTGGAAGGTCGAAATTTGTCGCTGGAAGCTATTTAAGAAAAGGTCATCAAGAAGGAAGATTGACTTGGTCTTGGAGGTGTCTCGGTCTTGGGTCTAAAGGTCTTGGAATCCTTCATTTGAAGATTTTATAAGAAGAGAAGAATTTCTTGTGGGTTTCCTCTCTAGGAGAGGTTTTGGCCCTGGCTAGCAACCTACATCTTGTGTCCATTTGTTCTATTGATCTTCATGTTTTGGTAGCTGTTTGATGATAAGAACACCATAATAATCAAGAGAAGAAGAAGCTAATTATAAATACTACAAATTGAAGTAAAGAACATCACAAGCAATTATCAAGTTAAGAGAAATCACCCCTAATCTAGCTGCCCTAGATTTCTCAACACGATGCAAGGGCTACATTCTCCTCTTTCTTCACACTCTTAGATCCTCTGTTGCTGCCACCAAAACTACCCTTGACTAGAGCAAGTCGCATTTCCTCTTGCGTGAAATCTTCCCATAGTCGATCCCAACTTGGTAGTTAATCTCGTCCAGTGATACTTTGGATGAAAGTAACCCATTCCTCGCTAAAACCGTTGATAGATACACACACCAGCTCAGTATCTCTCCAACTGCGGCAAGCTCGTTCCGGACATCTTGAATCCTGGTCAGGTAGGGAGTTACTCCTCCTCCCTTTTGCATCCTAGAGGTTCACAACTTTTCCTTCAGGAACATCTTTCGATTCTTAGAAGGATTCTGGTAGAGTGATGCGAGAGCATCCCGCATTTCTTTGGCCATATTCTTGGCCACTATGTGTGATACTACTGTTGATTTCTGGTAGCATCGGATGTGCTCTAAGTCTCAAATTTTGTAGGGAGGCTTGGGCACATGTATTCCAAAGAACCCAGAAAGCGTTTTGGGAAATTCCACCCAGAGACAGTTTTATTAAATTAATTAACTATTTGTAATGGGTCCCTAAGTCTAAACTTAGGAAACTAAAATAATTAATGGGTATTAATCTAATTGTGGGTGTAACTTCTAGAAGAAGACGAGGACCAAGCATAAATGATCTTATTAGCCATTGATTAGCTTCTAATATGGGCCGTTGAATGTCAATGAGGAGATTATTTAAGGAAGTTTGAGGGTCATTTGGAAGACATAGAGAGTTGATCAGTGATATCGAATTGCTGAAGCTAGAGGCAACATAGTGATTTCGTAGTGATCACCTAGAGAGGGGCAGAGAGAGTTTTGGCTGGAGGATCTTCTCCAGAACTAAGAATACTCAAGGGAGAGGTAGAGAGACACACAGAGGAGGCAACGCAGAGGCCAGGGAGGGTGACACAGAGCCAAGAATGGCTCACTCAGGGCCCACACAGAGCAGCGCAGAGCATCCATGCAGAAGTCCGAGATTTGCTACGAGGCTAACATTTTGAGCCAAGAGGGTTGGAATCAACTCTTGAGAAGCAAATCGATTCCCAACAGAGGTGACATAGGGCCTTAGAGGCTAACGTAGGCCCGCGTAGGGGCAATGCAAAAGTAGCTGGGCAACTCGTTGGTTCAGCGGCCAGATCAACTGGAAATTGTAGTGTAGAGTGAGGTAATCTCACTAATTTCTTCTGTCGAGTGATATTCTCTGTACTGGATTGCCAACAAGGCATCCAAAGATTGTATTTAGAAATAACTTTTGTTTAATAATAAAAACCGTAAGATTTGCTGCATCGATTTTCCCGCTTGGGTTTCTCCGAGGACATTTGTCCAAAAACAACTGTGTCATTTGTGTTGTGTCTTTCTCTATTGTTCAGTTTCTTGTTTCGAAATATTATTTAATTGGTGTAGGCTGCAGTGTATTTATTTAGATGTTGGCTGTAGGAAACTGCAAATAACTTGTTCATGTAAATCTAACAAGTAGGAGAAATATCATCAGTTGCTGCAGTAGGGATTTTGGTTTTAGGAATTTTCACATGGTATCAGAGTAGTGCGGGTGAAGAAAGAAGAACAGTGCCAGAGAACCCAGCGCTGAGCAGAGAAGGAGATCGAATAAGTTGCAGGAGGTAGCAATTCAAATCCCCAGAGGGTTTGCGCAGTCCAAGCCAGGAGGGCTGAATTTTCGAGGAAAGTCTCTCTCTAAGTGAGTTGATAGAGAGGAAGGGCTTCCAGATCGAAATCTTGCCATGGCAGAGGGAGCAACACTGAGCCTCAGCGTGAGGAAGAGCTGGTGGGACACAGTTTTTTCAGCAGGCAGATTGCTAGGCTGAAAGACGTCAGAAGAGAGAGGAGAAGCACAGTGAGGGAATTTTTCCTACGTAGATTTCCTGCCAAGAAGTCCGTTTTCTTATTAGCTGAGCAGCAACAGTAAGAAACAGAGAGGAGCAGTTTGAAATTTTCATGGGAGAGATGGCAACCAGTGGGCTGAGAGATCAGGACAGGTTGGATGGAGCATCCAACTATGTCATCTGGAAGGCAAGGATGTTGTTCCTTCTAGATGAGCATTCTCTCAAGACCTATGTCGACAATGTGGTGGTTGTGCTTGCAGATGCAGATCCGCTGAAGAAGTACCGGGCATAAATGGCGAAGGCCAAGAGGATGATCCTTAACGGAGTAAAGAATCACATGGTTTGTCACATCGCTAGCAGAGGGATTACTAAGGAGATGTGGGATGCCTTGGCAACGTTGTATCAAGGATCTTCTGAGCAACCAAAGATGTACTTAGAGAAGAAACTGAGATATGCATAGATGCAAAAGGGGGAGCACATAGATCCTTTCCTCACGAAGCTTCAGGAGACCCAGGACGAGTTAGCAGCTGTGGGGTCTACACCTCAAGGTTCCGAGATGGTGAGACTAGCCCTAAACTCAGTGTCAAAATAGTGGCAAGTCTTTGTCCAGAGCATCCTAGGCATGGCAGCTTTGCCAGACTGGGATAGTATGCAGGCGGCTCTCAAGTAGGAAGAGCTAAGGAGAGATCTAGTCAAGTGCAAGCTTGACGAAAGCAACAACAGTGGGTCGAAGCCCAAGGAGGAGGATGAGAATGCAACCCTTGCATCCAATGGGCAACAAGAGCAGTGGAGGCGGAATAAGGACGTCCCGAAGATCAAATGCTTCAAGTGTGGTGAAATGGGTCACTACGCAACACAATGTCATCTCAGGAAGAAGGACAAAGATGAGAAGCATGATCCGAAGGCTGCACCCGCGAAGATCGCAGAGGAGTTCGCCATGACAGCCGAGATACCTCTAGGAGGGAGGTGGGCTGATTTGGAGCTGTAGTTTAGAAGAGCTACAGATGGGCAGGATCCTTGAGGAGCCCACTGCTCGGATCAATACCTTGCTATGGGAGCCCAGATGAGTGGTCATAGGATGGACTAAGTGTTAGATGGTACATAGGAGTGTTGGAGCGATAGATATAGTGGCTAGAACGCTAATTCTGAGTAGCGCAGTGCAAAGTTGCAGCAGTGCAGGGAGGCACAATGCAGTAGCAACAACAACGCAGTGGCTTCAGAGGGATAGTGTGGGACTAGCAACAGTCAGATCTTCAGCATCGAGATGCATCTATGCTGAACACTTGTTCAGTAATTTGGGATGTTTTTCCATTGTTGATGCAGTAGCAGTGGAAATTTTCGATGTAGGGGCAGTTGGCAGTGGCAATGCCACCAACAACACGGATGTAGAAATTCAAAGGGAGTTGTAGTATGGATGCAGTGTTGACAGTGGCAGTGTTAGCAGCAGTACAGTGGCAACAATAACGCAGTAGTTGGTGGACAACATGTCAAACATCAGCAACGCAGAGTACGATGTTATGAAGTCAGGGTGATGCTTTAGTGGGAGGCATTGCTAGAGCACATTCCTCGCTAAGAGGGAGTATTGATTTCTGGTAGCATTGAATGTGCTCGAAGTCTCAAATTTTGCAGGGAGGCTTGGGCACATGTATTCCAAAGAACCCAGAAAGCGTTTTGGGAAATTCCACCGGAGACAATTTTATTAAAATAATTAATTATTTTTAATTGGTCCCTAAGACTAAATTTAGGAAATTAAAATAATTAATGGGTATTAATCTAACTATGGGTGTAACTTCTAGAAGAATATGAGGATCAAGTAGAAATTATCTTAGCCATTGATTAACTTCTAGTCTGGGTCATTGAATGTCAACGAGGAGATTATTTAAGGAAGCTTGAGGGTCATTTGGAAGACACACATAGAGTTGATCAGTCAGATTGAATTGTTGAAGCTAGAGGCAGTGCAATGATTTCGTAGTGATCATGTAGAGAGGGGAAGAGAGAGTTTTGTTTGAAGGATCTTCTCCAGAGCCAAGAATACTCAATAGAGAGGCAGAGAAACACACAGAGGAGGTAGCGTAGAGGCCAGAGAGGGTGACGTAGAGCCAGGAAGGGCTCACGTAGGGCCCATGCAGAGCAGTGCAGAGCCTCCACGCAGAAGTCTGAGATTTGCTGGGAGGCTGGCGTTCTGAGCCAGGAGGGCTAGAATTAGCGCCTGAGAAGCAAATTGTTTCCTAGTAGAGGTGACGTAGGGCTTTAGAGGCTGACGTAGGCCCATGCAGGGGCAACGCAAAAGTAGCTGGGGAATTCGTTGGTTCACCTGCTAGATCAGTCGGAAATTGCAGTGTAGAGTGAGGTAATCTCACTAATTTCTTTTGTCGAGGTAATTACCAGCAATGCATCCAGAGATTGTATTCAGAAATACCTTTTGCTTAATAATAAAAACCCTCAGATCTGCTGCATTGGCTTTCCCGCATTGAGTTTTTCTGGGGACATTTGTCCAAAAACAACTGTGTCATGTGTTGTATCTTTCTCTATTGTTCAGTTTCTCGTTTTAGCATATTATTTAATTATAGGCTGCAATGTATGTATTTCGATGTTTGCCTTAGGAAACTGCAAATAACTTGTTCATGTAAATCTAACAAGTAGGAGAAATATCATCAGTTGCTGCAGTAGGGATTTTGGTTTTAGGAATTTTCACAACTACATGATCTCGAACTCCATCAAGGATCAACCGCTTTGCCTTGGCCACCTCCTTATTGTAGTTCTCTAGCTGCTGCGGGTCTGTCAGTACGGCTACAACTCTCAACGTACGTCTTCAGACCATGCTCATCTAGCAGGAAAGACATTTTGGCTTTCTAGATACAATAATTTGAGGCTCCATCTAGCCTATCCTGATCTTGAAGTTCTGTTGAGGTCATTTTCTGCAAAACTTGCAACTGAGAAATAAATAGGATTCTCCTCCTTTACTGCTTGGTTGCACACACTGCTACTCACACTCCTTCCTGGAATGCATAGTTTTCCCTGTTGCTATTGCCACCTACACCTGGAAATCATGAACTTCCTTCGGAAAATTGAATCTGGAACCCCTCTGAGAAAAATCCCTCTATGTGTGCTATTTCTCTTCCACTCGGTGCCGATTCTGCTACTGTAAAACTACTACAAAATCAATTGCGCCCAGATCTGCTCAACGAGAATACTGATTAGCTAACCGGAATTGCTTTCCAGCTACACTACTGCCCGTTGGAACTACTACTGAACAAATTGAACTCTTCTTGCCACCTACAATTGGAAAATTGAACCCCTGTCCAACAATTCAAATTGCGTGGCCAACCTTTGTGCAGATTCAGAAGAAATTCACTGAGACTCCCTATGAATTGCGAAATTTCTCCCTCTCCATCTTTGAGCCTTTGATCTGATCAAAATCTCTTTGATACCATGTGAAATTTTCAATCTATTGTAGCAACTGGAAATTATTCTTCTAACTAATTAATAATTAAGTGCAGTTTATTTGCTACGACAGACAACGAATAAAATCTCAACTGCAATTTTCACCATAAAAACGTTGCGGAAAATAAAATGCTGGAAACTAAAAAATATAGAGCGCACACAAAATTTGACTGAGTTATTTTTGGACAATTGTCCCTGGAAAAAGCCAATGTGGGAAAACTGGTGCAGTAGATGAGGGTTTTATTATTATGTAGCAGTGAAATAATTTGAGTACAATCTATGGATGCCCAGTTGGCTATCCAATCATCAAATATTTGACAAAAAATATTAGAGAGAAAATTCTCTCTCTCCACAAACAATCTCGACACCTGACTATCTCATAAAATTGGCTCTCCAAACCCTTGCGCAGGCCTTATGCGTTGCCTATGCACAGACCCTCACATGTGTGGCTCGATTCAACCTTTGATCAAGCCGTCCTGCCTATCTCTACTACTGGAAGTGACTCTCCAACCCTCTAGAAGATTTTCCCGGCTTCTGGAAGTTGAGTCAACCTCCCTCACAGCTAAATCAAACTGCTCACTGAAGCTACTACATAGCCCCTGCGCAACTTCACTGTGGAATACTTTTGTCACTAGCTGCTGCCTCTTCGGAAATGGAATCTCCTTCGGAATCACTATCTCTGATCCTCACTGACTCTGCTTCCCTTCTGGCTCGAACTCCTCTTCACTGCTTAACTGCTATTGCTGGATAGCTCCATCTGCCAAGGAAATGGATCTCTCAAGTGTCTCGAGTGTGTCTTGCTCCAACCCCATTGACCTCCTCTTATAATCTCTCATTGGCTCACCAACGACCATGATTAAATCTTCATCAATAGCTAAGATCATCTCTGAGTCGATCCATGTGAGTTTCTAGAGAAATCTTACCTTTCTCAATTGTTAATTAATCACTTTTCCTAAGTTAGACTTAAAAAATATTAATTATTGACAAAATTAATTGAGCCATCTCAAGTTGTTTTCTCTTGAAACGTTTTTTTGGGTTCTGGAGATCTAGTGTTTCTTAACCTTTCTGAGCAAAGTCAAGACTAGAACACTAGTCCGATGCTACCCAACTATCAACAACTAACATAGTCAGCTTCAACAATGCAATAGAGGTTTGCATCCAAAATATCATAGCAGAACCCAGGCTATCCAGAAGTGCTCTTCCTATCTTCATTGCATCCAACATGTTGGTGCTCAGATTGTACAGGCACAATGTGACAACGACTCAGGTCGGGGGCTGTCACTCTGATCTCCGACCTCTCCGTTCTAGCTATCTCCCAACAACAAGCTATGGGGGTAGTCCCTATGAAATGTGAAGTTGAAGGGCTTGTTAACAACCAACAAGTCCGGGAGACACAATTGAATGGCTTAGCTACTTGGTTAATTTTAGCAAGACTTAAAGTTTAGATTTGAATGTGAGATCAATGCCTTATGGAGTCAACTTCTTGCTTATTATTAATTAGATGCCAAGTAACCGGATGAACAATTACTGCTCAGATGCTTCACTAACCTAGATTAAGTGCAAGGCCTCCTAGGTGAAATGCAAAATCGTAGTTGATTTTAAGTTAGATGACTATTTTAAATGTAACCTTCCTCTTAACTGTTTTGGCACTAGCTTTTAGAGTAGGTTGTGGAATGGAAGCCAATGGGAAGCAAGCAGAGGCTTGATTAATGATACCTGCCACTGTGTTCCAACCACCCGATGCCTCTGGCGTTGCAGAGACTGTGGCTCTGACGACCGCAAGGTCACTGTGTTAACCACTAAAGAGGTGCTAAATCCCTCAAGCTAAATTGAGAAAGGGTGGTTCTAAAAGTCTATCAACCAAGCTTATGCTTGGAGGTAAATTATTAGGTGCAAGACTAGCTTAGAATGATATGCAAGGATCTTAAGCGATTCTTAGGGTGAGATTGTTTATGTGATTCTAGTTGATGTTGATTATCTTATAACAAGAGTACTTAACAATATATATTGAAAGACAATCTTAAATATGACCAAGTGCTCAATGACACAAGTGCCAACAATAAACAAGAGATTTTCTCACAATAATTCGTCAAAGATATTGATCGATAAGTGATAATAATGATAACAATTTAGGAAATTTAGGTCACTTATCCACTTAACAATTAGCCAATTATTTTCAATACAAAATGCCATAACAGTTACTCGAGAATATTAGAAATCTTCCAAGATATTTCAACAAGATAAATGCCAATGATGATTCCACAACAAGATTATCAATGATCTTATTACTCAATGCCAATTATCAAAAACTGCTCAATGATTACAAATTGCTTAAGAGACATTCAATGCTATTCAATCACTGATTTAATGCTTGTGTGAGTGAAAGGTTAATGATCTTTAGTGATTATGAACGAACTTACAAGTGTTGATTTTGGGTTAGCATCGGATGTGCTCTAGCTCCAAAATTTTGTGGAGGGGCTAGAATACATGAGATCTCCAAAACCCATAAATCGTTTGGTGAAATTCCACCCGATTTGTGTTTTATTAAAATAATTAATATTTTAATGGGGTTCTTAAGTCTAAACTTAGGAAAATAAAAATATTAATGGGTATTAATAAAAATATGGGTGAGAAGCTTCTAAGAGACGAGGATCAAGTCTGCTTTAATCTTAGCCGTTGATTAGGGACTTAATCTCGGCAGTTGATTCAATAACAGGAAAAATATAAGAGGAGGCTTGAGGGTCAGTTGGAGATACACCAAGTTGATGAGTCAGTTTGATTTTTCTAGGGCGTAGTTTGCTGAGAAATTCGAACAAGTGATTTGAGTTGCAGTAAGAGGGGCAGAAGTAGAGATTTGGATCGGGGAGGAAGTTCCGAGCCAAAGAGTACATAGCAGAGAGGCAGCTTAAGCATCAGGGAGGCAACACAGAGGCCTATGTAGCCTAGGAGGGGCTCACGCAGAGTTGACGTAGTCCAGAGGGGCTCTTGCAGTGGCAGTGTAGAGTATTCGTCAGTAGTTCGAGATTTTGCTGGAGGAGCATGGTTTTGAGTTGGGAGGGCTGCACAACAATCTTCATCCAGCAAATCGATCCAACAGAAGGGGCGACACAGTTCTCTAGAGGCAAGACGCTGGCCCACGCAGTGATTGCATAGGGACTTCGCAGTGTTTGCCGGGAGGGTGTCAGATCACTCATTGGATCAACTGTGACTTGGGGAGCGAGGTAAACCCTCGAATGTATTTCTTGTTGCCGTGATTTCTCTATAAGGTTAGCCGGTGTGAGGCAACCTATTGCACTCAGATTCTGCTTGCTTAATAATACAAACCCTTTATCTGCTGCACCGATTTTCCCAAGTTGGGT
The DNA here is from genome assembly GCA_031772625.1 of Pinus tabuliformis. NCBI lineage: Eukaryota > Viridiplantae > Streptophyta > Pinopsida > Pinales > Pinaceae > Pinus > Pinus tabuliformis. The sequence continues at coordinate 436,690,980 of CM062818.1, read as the reverse complement.
TTTTCTAGGGACATGTTGTCCAAAAATAACGGTGTCCCTTGTGTGTTTGTCTCATCTATTGTTTCAGTTTATGATCTGTATGTCAGTGTAGTCTGCAGTAGTGTTTTCATCAGTGACTGAGCAGAGCCTACGAAGCTCAGATTCTTCAGTTGCTGGGGTAGAGGGAGCAGTGCAGATCAGATTTGAGATGCTGGCGGGACGCTGTTGTTGTTGGTGCATAACAGTGTCTGAGGAGACTGAACCAAGGTAAAGGAAGTCATTGCCTTAACAAATTTCTTGCCAAAGAAATCTGGATTCGGGTTGCTGAGCAACAACAAAGGAAGATCAGAGAGGGTGATTCGACATTATTTGGCAGAAGGATTTCCGTGAAGGAAATCAGGACTCAGAGGGAGTCTAGAGGGAACTTGTTCCTTAGAGGATTTCTAGCGCCAAAGAAATCCAAATCCGAGTTTTGCTGGGGAAACAACGAAAGAATGAAAAGAGAACCTGTTTGACACTCATTTGAGCAAAGATGGTAGTAAATGGATTGAGGGATCATGACAAATTAGATGGAGTATCCAACTTTGTCATCTGGAAGGCTAGGATCCTGGCAGTTTTGGACAAAAATCGCATAAAGGACTATGCCTTGATGATGGTTGTTGTTCCAGTCGATGCTGATCCTCTCAAGAAATACGAGGAGGCTCAAGCAAAGGCGAAGTGCATGATCTTGAACGGGGTCAAGGATCATGTGGTCCCACATATTCTTGAAAAGGACATAGTAAGGGAAATGTGGGAGGCTTTGACCACTTTGTATGAGCAAACTTCTATTCAACGGAAGATGTTGCTTGAGAACCAGTTGAGACAGTATCAGATGCAGAAGGGAGAAGAAATCGATCCTTTCCTTCTCAGGTTGCAAGGGATTCGAGACCAACTGACTTTAGTGGGGTCTACACTAGATCCTGAGTTCATGGTCAGGATTGCCTTGAATGCAGTCACTGAAGACTGGGAGACCTTTGTCTAGAGCATCTTGGGCAGGGCTTCTCTCTCCAGTTGGGAGGAGATGTGGGCAGCTCTTTGACAGAAAGAGATCAAACAGTTAACCAAGGCGAGAAGTAGCGATAAAGGAATCATAGTCAAGAAGGAGGAAGAGGAGGATGCAACTCTCGCATCAGCAGGACAACAAGGGCAACAGAAGAGGAAAAAGAAAGACATATCCAAAGTCAGATGCTTCAGATGTGGGGAACTGGGACATTTCGCCACTTAGTGCCATCGGAAGAAGGTCAAGGAAGAGAACTCTGACTCAAAGGCTGCTCCAACGAAAGCTGACAAGGAGGATGATGAGGAGGATTGCACCATGAGTGCTCATGCACCTCTAGAGAAGAGGTGGGGCGACATTGAGTTGTAGTTGGGAGGACTACACGAGGGCAGGATCCTTGAGGTGCCCAAACTCTTGGATCACATACGGCTACGGGACCCCTTAATGACAGTAGCAGAATGACAAGAGTCAGTTGGTACGAGGGATGATGGAGCAACAGTGGCAGAGCTAGAGTGCCAAAGTCTGAAGCAGCACAGTGGAGTGTTGGAGCAATGCGGGAGGCACAAAGCAGATACAACAACAATGCAATAGCATCAAAGGGTCAGCACAGATTAGTAGTAGAGGTAGCTTCAACATCACGGGGTATCAAGACTGACCAACATGTCAGCTTTTGGGTGACTTTTTTAGTTGCTTACTTCTCAGCAACTGAGTTGTAATGCAGTAGTTAGTAGTGGCAGTGCTATGGGCAACATGATGTAGCATATTGAGAGGGAGTTGCAATACAAATGTAGCAGTGACAGTGGCAGTGTCATGGGCAACAGTACAGAATGCAGCGGTGCAGTGGTTGAAGGGCAGCAGGGGAAGCGTCAACAGCATAGAGGACCGATGCTATGGATCAGTGTGATACTTCTATTGGGGAGTATTGCTAGAGCACATTCCTTGCTAAGAGGGAGTGTTGATTTTGGGTAGCATCGGATGTGCTCTAGCTCCGAAATTTTGTGGAGGGGCTAGAATACATGAGATCTCCAAAACCCAAAAATCGTTTGGTGAAATTCCACCCGGTTTGTGTTTTATTAAAATAATTAATATTTTTAATGGGGTTCCCAAGTCTAAACTTAGGAAAATAAAAATGGGTATTGATAAAAATATGGGTGAGAAGCTTCTAAGAGACGAGGATCAAGTCTGTTTTAATCAATGTTGCAAGGGTACCGCTCCCGGTCGTTGGAGAGCAAGTACCCCAAGCTCCAGCGCTCGTGGGAGCTTAGGAGCTGGTATGAAACGCTCCAAAAAAGGTGGAAACTTCTGTTGGAGCGTTGGAGCTTTATGGGAGCTTTTATCGGCAAATTGAGCGGTTTTCGGAGCGGGTTTCAGGTGGGAGCTTGTATCGGGAGCCCGTAGGAGCTCCGATCCATCGAGGAGCGTATAGATGCTCCTCGATGGATCAGAGCTCCTATGGGCTCCTGATCCATGCGTACCCGAAAAAGCCCAAGAGAAATGGGCATGGTTTTTTGGCGGCAAAACTGGAATTGGTGGCAAAACTGACGGGTTTTTCTATATAATTGTCCATCACTATCTCTCAATTCATCAGTGATGGCCTATTAGTCTATTCAACTTTGTTCGCAGGTTGTTGTATTCACTGGTGAGGAGTTCTGAGTAAGCCATTCAAAACTCTGTTCGCCTGCCTGTTTGCCTCGTGCTCACTGCTTTCCCTGTGTTCGCCTGCATGTAAGTGTTCTTGAATCTTTACATTGCTAATATTCCAGGTTGTTAAAATCTACTGTATGTATGTAAGTTGTTTATTTTTGCAAGTATTTTGAATACGTTCCACATTTATTCAAAAAATAAAAATCACAATACTTAATACCTCAAGTGAAGACAAGAAATATCAGTATATCAGTAAATTTCTTTTAGTAAATATCCAATCGTTGGATTTAATTACCTAGCTTTGTTTAATACTAAATAGGCAAAATTGTTAGTTTACTTGTTGAGTTACAGAGTTAAGATTTTCTGTTTTCATTATAAACATTGACAATTACGAAATTTCTCAAATAGTTTTTTATAATCAAGTGGTAAATCTTGCTGCTTGCGAATAACAATAGAGGAATTTGAAGAGAAGACTATTTTAGGTGAATATAATATAGTTTATTGAGATGCTCTGGTGAATAATATAGTTTATTGAACTGCTTCTTTCCTCGTTACATTAGATCCCACTATAAAAGATAACGGAGAAAACTACTCCCATATAATTCCTGGAACTTCAAACTAAGAAAGGTTATCAGAGAAATGTTCAATTTAGAAGCACTTATTTTAAAGAAAGATTCCAAATAGGGTGGTATATATACTATTTAAATTGCATTTTGTAAAACGTATTGTACAGTTTCCATTGATCTCTAAGAATCTCGGGATTTAAAATTTGCATCTATGGATTACTAATTAAATTTTTTGTAATCACATAAACCTTTTCACAGATTATAAGTTGCAAAATACAGACAAATTTTCTGCATTCTATTATAATTATATCAAATTTCAGTAAATGCGGCATGAGATCATTCAGCTAGCTAACTGAACACAGCAATGCTATGAAGATTGATTTCTTATTTTTTTTGTACGTAGGGCATTATCATCAATACCATGTTTCTTTCATTTCAAATTGGCTTTGATTGGAAAGCATTTAATTGTGTGAATTGATATACTATTTCTGATTTCACCATAGTCAGTTCTGTGGGTTTCTATATAAATAAATTAATAATCCTTTCAGGGGTGTGACTGAATGAGAAATATGTATGTATGTATACCAACTTTTCTTCTTTTCCATGCGAGTTATTCCTCGTCTTTATCTTGTTTTGACCACTCAGCTCTTAACATGACCATGTAAATTTTGTACAAGGAATTGCCAACGATGAGTCAACTTAATCAAATTAAATGCGTAGCCTACGCGCCACTAATTAACAGGGAAATCACTGAACTACTGCCGACGAATAATCGGCAAACGTCGACTTCACGTTAAAAATTTCCATCCCTTTCCTTTTCACACGTAGATAACTCTATCCAAACTATGCATCTTGGACTTCAAAGTGGAAGGATCAGGAGCCCGATAAAGCAAAATGATTAATTTTATTTTAAAAACATAAAAGTCGTGTAATTAATGCAGGTTTACGTACACTAGTTGGCCTTTCCATCAGATTAGGCGGTTGAGCAATAAATGAAATGAAAGCCATCGAACTTCTAATGTTTTACTTGTATAAATTTATTGTTTCCCAAAAATGGAATATAGCAAAGTTGCATAAATATATAATTTAATACTTTATGCATACAGTAGATTTTAACACACTGGAATATTAGCAAGCATGGATGCTATAACTTTATCACACCAAACAACGTTATTTAGTTTTGTTCATGTCACCAAAGTGAAAGCAATTTAAGATAATTTATGTTCAAATAAATAGGGTTAGTGAAAGCAATTTATATAATTCATAATTTATATTGTTAGTAACTTAATCACTAACTTTGTAGTGATTTAGAAATAAAAGTTAGTAATGATTTATAAATAATTTTATTTAGTAGTTTAGTGATGGGCTAATTATGTATATATGCATAAGATGCCCTTCCATTCAAACAAGCTTCCTACCCAAACTCATATCTAAATAACTTATTAATTCCTTATTGAAAAAGTGGCCCAAAGAGGTTTTATTTATTACTGGGAGTGAGGATATTTTCACTTGTGGGTAACCTTCAATTCTCAACACTGTCATTATTATATGCATGTCGTCATTTCTATAGTCATGTAGTTATTTAGATGAATTAGTTGAACATATGGTTACAATCAAAAGGGTTATATAAAATAATGTCATGACCCATGTACATATATGTGGATTAAAGACCACCTTTGTGTGATATAATTTCATTTCTATGTAGATTTAAACCTTGTAAATGAAAATTGACGATTTAGAAGAAAACTACCATGTAAAATTTTGTACATTAGCTAAAATAATAAGAACCACACTATTAGAACATGTTTACTCTAGGAGTTACATATTTATATATATGTCATCACCATAATTCAGTCAAATAACCATTTCCAAAATTACAGTTTTCCATTGATTAAAATTTTCAAAATTAAAACCTCCATTGATAAAACAATAATTTTTGAAATAAAATAAATTTAATATACTAACTCAAAGCACCTTATGAATAATAATTCATAACACATTTAGATTATAGAATATAAATAAATACTTATAAACAATTAACTTTATTTTTAATGTACATTAAATACAAATATGCAAATTAAATATACTTAATATTAAATATGAGAACTCACAATATGCAAATTAAATACTAGTATTGTGATTTTTATTTTTTTGTCATTTATGTACATTGTAAAATATATTTATTTGTTCCACTTCTAAGTTTTTTTTTTTTTTTTTTTTAGTGTTTTAATGTAAATTTTCAGTATTGATACCATGGATAGAGGGTTGGGAAATGAATATGGTAACAACAACAGCAGGATGAGACCCCCACTACCTCCACAAGCTCCACAATTTCAACAACAGAATGTAGAGGCAACAATAGGTACCCACAAGCAATCAAGCAACATTTCCAAGAAGCCCTTAATGAAGTTCATGAAAAAAATAACACAAAACAAGACAAAAAACAGTGGGGGCTGTGAGGAATGGAAATGCAATTTGTGTGACCATGTTTTTAAGGGTAGCTATACAAGAGTATGGCATCATCTTTTGGGCATACCTGGGTTAGGAGTGAAGAGTTGCACATGTAACCTTGAACAAAGAATGGAGATGAGTAAGCTTCACATGAAAGCAAATGGAAACAATGAATGTGATAGTAGCATTGTATCTCCTAATAATAAGAGAGGTAGACATGAAGATTCATTTCAATGTATGAATGAACAAAGTCACATCCAAATTGAGACTAATCAAACAAGTTCTATGTTGGGTCCTTATAATACTAGTGATTACCCCATTACTATTGTAGTTGTACCCCTTATTAATATTGTTGTGCCCCTATTATCTCCATATTGTTATTACTGTGCCCCGTAGAATCCCTCTATTGTTATTTTTGTGGCTTTATATTATTATTGTTAGGTCGGCTGGGTTATATTGTGACTCCTTGGACTCCTATATATAGAAAGGAAGTTGTCATTTGAATCATCCAAGAATTGTTCATTTATGTAATGTAAAGGAGGTTGCCCCCTCGAAGAGGCTGAATTCTAAGGCGTTGATCTATCTTTTCTATTTTTTCTTGAGCTGGTTTCATAACATTTGGTATCAGAGCTTTTGGATTCTAGGGTTTCGCTGCTCCAAACAGGTCATTGTGGCATTTTCGCTATAACTTTTTTCTGCGACGTTTCAGAAGTTGCAAAAAAAAACCCATTTGAGAAGAAATCGCGTTGAACCTTGGGTCCGAATTTCAAAGCTGTTCGCGCTATATTTGCGGAGATATGATCTGAGGAAGTTGGTCTTTTTGCAGACTACTGAATTACATTCCAAACAGGTGACTTGGGGAAAAGCATCATAACTTTCTCTCTGGGTATCGGATTGAAATTTTGTAAGAAGGTATAGAAAGAGGACGGACTGTAGTTTCTTGTATGCATTTTTCAGATCCAAAGGTCGAAATAGTGACTCGTGGCAAGTCGTACAAGTTCGCTCTACTGAACTAGTCTATAATCAAGTCACTGTGGGAGATTTCGCTTAACTCTTCCTTGGAGAATCCAATTTGGGTTAGACTTGTGGCATTGGAAAGAGGAGACAGAGGGCTACTGCATGTCACAAATTCAGATCTAGATGATTGGAAAGTACAGAGATACATCAGAGGCCATATCGAGCTCCTACAAAGTGAAAAAATGTGCGTAGATTTTCTTAAATTTTTGCTTAAGCTTGGTTTGAAAATTTATTTTGAAGGAATTCAAAGGGCATAGTAGAGCATTATTATCAGTAACTGATGCCCCGAGGAAAGAAAATGCAAACACCTAGTAAGGAATCTGAAAGCTTTAGCGTGACTCATGAAGAAAAGGAAGAAATGCAACATGATATATCAAAATTACAAGACCAAGTGCAACAACTGTCCCTTGCACAAAAAGGAACAGAATCTAAGATGGATGGTTTAAAGAAAGGCGTAGAAGCTAAGATGGATTGTTTAAAGAAAGGTGTAGAAGCTAAGATGGATTGTTTAAAGAAAGGTGTAGAAGCTAAGATGAATGACGTGGAAGCTAAGATGGATGATTTGAAGATAGATTTGAAGACAAACATGGAAGAATTGAAGATAAATATGAATAAGTTACTACAAGAAAGGGTCACTAATGGTGAAAGGGTAGTAAAGGAAACTCATGATGAGAGCAAAAGAAATGTTAATCATGATTCCATAGACTCTAATGTTGGATCAAAGACCCACCATATTCCAAAAATCGATATGAGGAAGTTTGATGGCAAGGATCCCGCAACATGGATATTACAGATGGAGCAATTTTTTGATCTCAATAATGTGCAAAACACACAAAAGGTACGTATTGCAACTTTATATTTGGAACCAAATCAGTTTGTATGGTATCAATGGCTTTGCTCTCATAAACAATTTATCACTTGGGCAATTTTTACGGAAGAATTGATAGCACATTATGAGGATACAAAAAACAACACTTTTTTTAGCCAATTGATAAGTCTCAAACAAAAGGGTTCAATAATGGAGCACATTGAGGAGTTCCAAAAATTGAACATAAGGGTAAAAGATATTCCAGAGGAGTATAGGATTGATGTGTTCATAGGGTCTTTAAAGGATAATATCCAACATGATGTTCGCCTTTGGGAACTTGATTCATTAGAGAAGGCATTCAGGTTAGCAAGAAAAATGCAAAGCAAAATTATGGCAACCAGGAAGCATACCACTCACAACTATAAAGACGGAAGTGTTGTTGCCGCTAGTCTTTCACAACCTATAAGGTTGACACCACAACAATTGGAAAAAAGAAGAGCAAAAGGGCTTTGTTACAGTTGTGATAGCAAATACACTAAAGGTCATAAGTGTGCTGAGAAGAAATTATTCTACATAGATTGTGAAGAGGAAGAAGAAAATGAGCAAGAAAGGTCAAAAGAAGAGGATATACTCCAAGAACAATGCCTAGATAAAGAAGAAATGAATCCGACCATATCTTGTAATGCATTGGCGGGAATTACCACTCCTCAAACCATCAAGATAGAAGGACAAATCAAGAAGAAAAAGGTAATAGTGTTGATTGATTCAGGAAGTACCCACAATTTTATTCATTGTAAGGTAGCAAGAGAATTGAATTGCTTCTTATATCCAGCACCAGAGTGTCAAGTGATGGTTGCAAATGGAGGAACAATAAATTGCTTGGGAAAGTGCCATAATATCAAGCTATCCATGGGAGAATATGTATTGACTAGCCCAATGCTTTCCATTCCAATGGGAGGTGCTGATGTTGTACTAGGAGTCCAATGGTTACAATCCTTGGGTACAATAGCTTTTAATTTTTAAGAACTTTTCATGAAATTTTCTGTGGAAGGAAAGGAAGTTGAATTAAGGGGTATTGCAGGGAAATCGGGAAAGATAATCAGCTCTAACGGTATGACAAAGCTTCTAAAAAAGGAACAAAGAGGTGTAATTGCACAATTATGTTCGCTAGATGTGTCCACTGTGGAATCATCTATTTCTCCAGATCTCCAAAAAGTCTTGGACAATCATTCCAAGGTATTTGAAACTCCCAAAGGTCTCCCACCTATTCGTGATCATGATCATGCTATTCATCTGATTCCAGGAAGTGTTCCTCCAAACATCAGGCCGTACAGATATCCCTATGCCCAAAAGAGTGAAATTGAACGTATGGTTGTAGAAATGCTAGAGGATGGTATAATTCAACCAAGTCAAAGTTCTTTCTCTGCTCAAGTTGTATTGGTGCACAAGAAGTATGGATCATGGCGCATGTGTCCGGATTATAGGGAGCTCAACAAGCTCACTATTAAAGATAAGTTTCCCATTTCTGTCATTGATGAATTACTGGATGAATTGCATGGATCAATTTACTTACCAAGTTGGATCTTCGTTCAGGATATCATCAAATCAGAATGAAGATTGAAGACATTCCGAAAACAGCATTTAGAACTCATGAGGGTCATTATGAATTTTTGGTCATGCCTTTTGGCTTTACCAATGCACCTTCAACATTTCAAGGTTTGATGAATTCAATTTTCAAACCATTCCTTTGAAAATTTGTGTTAGTATTTTTTGATGATATACTAATCTACAGCAAGTCTTGGAAGGATCATGTTGAACATGTTGACAGGGTGCTACAACTATTGGAGGAGAAACAATTATATGCAAAAAGATCCAAATGTTTCTTTGGAGTACAAGAGGTGGAATTTCTGGGTCATATTGTATCTCATGAAGGAGTTAAGGTAGACCCTAGCAAAATTAAAGCCATTAAGGAATGGAAAATTCCCACATCCATAAAGCATCTACGAGGATTTCTCGGGTTGACAGGGTATTATCGCAAGTTTGTTAAGAATTATGGGAGAATAGCAGCACCTCTAACAACATTATTGAAGAAAGATGCATTTTCATGGACTCCAGAAGCAACAAAGGCCTTCGAACATCTTAAAGAGGCAATGTGCCAAGCATCGGTCTTAGCTACACTGGACTTCACAAAAACCTTTATTGTGGAATGTGATGCTTCAGGAAATGGAATTGGTGTTGTTTTAATGCAAGATGAAAGACCCATTGCTTTTGAAAGTCGTCCAATCAAGGGAAAGTTTTTACAGAAAGCTATTTATGAGAAGGAAATGTTGGCAATACTCCATGCACTTAAGAAATGGCGACCCTACCTAATGGGAAGACACTTCAAGGTAAAAACGGATCATGATAGCCTTAAATACTTTTTAGAACAAAGATTATCCTCTGAAGAGCAACAAAAGTGGGTCACAAAGATGTTGGGTTATGACTTTGAAATCATCTACAAGAAAGGGAAGCAAAATGTGGTGGCAGATGCACTCTCAAGAAAGGATGAGGATGTGAAAGCATTGCTGTGCGCCATTTCTATTATCCAACCAGATTGGATAAACGAAGCAAGGGAGGAATGGAAGAATGACGAAGAAGTGTGGGCACTTATTCGAAAGTTACAACAAGATTCCAGTATGTCTGATACATTTAGCTGGCAAAATGATTCGTTATGGTACAAAGATCGCTTATACCTCTGTAAGAATTCCAAGCTAAAACAAAAGATTCTTATGGAATTGCACACTTCTCCCTTAGGAGGGCACTCAGGATTTTTAAAAACTTACCACAGGGTTAAGAAGGAATTTTTTTTGGGATGGCCTTAAATCAGATATTCAAAAGTTTGTGGCGGAATGTTTGGTTTGCCAACAAAATAAAGTTGAAACAATTAAGACACCGGGTCTATTACAACCTTTATCCATTCCAAGCCAACGTTGGGAGGAGGTTTCAATGGATTTTATCACAGGTTTACCCAAGTCTGAGGGAAAGAGTGTCATGATGGTGGTAGTTGACAAACTTACTAAGTATGCACACTTTTGTGCATTATCACATCCATTTAAAGCCAGTATAGTTTCTACTGCATTTATGGAAACAATTCAAAAGCTACATGGAAACCCAAAGATTATTGTAAGTGACAGAGATCCCATTTTCACCTGAAATTTTTGGACAGAATTATTTTCTTGTCTTGGTACACAGTTAGCTCATAGCTCATCTTATCATCCTCAATCTGATAGGAAAACTGAGATAGTAAACAAATGTTTGGAAGGATATCTTCGTTGCTTTGTATCTGATAAACAGACACAATGGGTCAAATGGTTGCCTCTGGCTGAATGGTGGTATAACACTTCCTTCCATACAACAAAAATGACCCCATTTATGGCACTTTATGGGTATCATCCACCATCCATCACATCATATTTAAGAGAAAATTCTAAGGTTCAAGCAGTGGAACATCACATTGAACATCAACAACAAGTCCTACAACTCTTAAAGGATAACCTTGTGTTGGCACAGAATAGAATGAAACAACGTGCAGATCAACATTGTAGCGAAAGAAGGTTTGATGTAGGTGATTGGGTATTCCTACGGCTACAACCATATAAGCAAATGTCCCTCAAGCAAGCTAAGAAGGATAATAAATTATCACCAAAGTATTATGGTCCATACAAGGTGTTGCAAAAGATTGGTACTATGGCATACAAATTGGAGCTTCCTGCAGCTTCTCGATTGCACCCATTTTCCATGTTTCATGTTTAAAGAAGGTTATAGGCGACAAGCTCCCAGTTCAAACAATATTGCTAGAACTTGACGAGGAAGGAAAAATTATATTGGAACCGGAAGCAGTCACAGAAACAAGAACTCGACAACTATGAAATCAATCAATTTTGGAGTATCTTATCAAGTGGAAGAATTTATCCGCTGAAGATTCCACATGGGAGGATGAGAATTTTATACAGAAGCATCCAGAACTTCTCAAGCGTTGAGGACAACACTTTTTTGAAGGAGAGGGGCATGTTGGGTCCCTATAACACTAGTGATTACCCCATTACTATTTTAGTTGTACCCCTTATTAATATTGTTGTGCCCATATTATCCCCATATTGTTATTACTGTGCCCCATAGAATCCCTCTATTGTTATTCTTGTGGCTTTATATTATTATTGTTAGGTCGGCTGGGGCATATTGTGACTCCTTAGACTCTTATATATAGAAAGGAGGTTTTGTCATTTCAATCATCCAAGAATTGTTCATTTATGTAATGTAAAGGAGGTTGCCCCCTCGAAGAGGCTGAGTTCTAAGGCGTTGATCTATCTTTTATATCTTTTCTTGAGCTGGTTTCATAACATTCTAGTACTAAGAGGACTATTGTAAGTGACTCCATTCAAAAGATGTACAATGTTTTGAATAGGGATGAAGTAGATGATGCCACAATAGATTTTTTTATGGCAAATGGAATTTCATTTAATGCCACTCGTTCACCATACTATAAAGAAATGGTGAGAAAAATCATTGCTGCAGGGATAGGATATGCACCCCCAGGGTACAACAAAATGAGGACTTCATTATTAGATAGAGGGGTGACAAGAATGCATGGACTTATGGAGGACCTCAAACAATATTGGGTTCATTCAAGTTGTTCAATTGTCATGGATGGTTGGACAGATATTCAACAAAGACCTTTGTTGAATGTTATTGTCACATCACTAGAAGGGCCCTATTTTTTAAAAGCACTTGATTGTAGTGGTAAAACTAAGGATGCTACTTTCATGTTTGAAATGTTGAAGGATGCAATTAGTGAGGTTGGTCCTTCAAATGTGGTACTTGTCATCACAGATGCAACACTTGTTTGTAAAGCAGCGGGATTCAATTGTCATGGATGGTTGGACAGATATTCAACAAAGACCTTTGTTGAATGTTATTGTCACATCACCAGAAGGGCCTTATTTTTTAAAAGCAATTGATTGTAGTGGTAAAACTAAGGATGCTACTTTCATGTTTGAAATGTTGAAGGATGCAATTGATGAGGTTGGTCCTTCAAATGTGGTACATGTCATCACAGATGCAACACCTATTTGTAAAGCAGCGGGATTGATGATCCAAAGTCAATATAGGCATATCTTTTGGACTCCTTGTTGTGTACATGCCCTTAACAATCTCTTAAAAGACATTGGTAAAATACAATGGATTGCAAAAATCATTTCAGATGCGAGGGAGGCACAAATGTTTATCTGCAACCACCATGCTTCCTTAGCAATTTACATGATGTATTCAAAGAAGCATTTTTTAAAACTTGCAGAAACAAGATATGCCACATATTTTATTTTGCTTGAGCGCATGGTTGAAGTCTATGTATCTTTACAAGCCACTGTTGTTTCTTTAGAGTGGAATGCATGGACTGAGTCTAAGTCACCTCAAGCGAAGAAGATAAGAGAAATGCTTCTTAATGAGGATTGGTGGGTTGATTGTAGATATGTTGTCTCTTTCACAGCTCCAATTGTGGAGTTGATCAGGTATGTTGATTTAGATTCTTCTTCTCTTGGAGAAATATATGAATGTATTAATACCATGGTGGGCAAGGTAAAACACATCATTCGCTAAATAAACCCTTGTTTGGAGTTTTTCCATGAAATCCACAAGTTGATAGAGAAAAGATGGCTTAAACTCAATACCTCCCTTCACATGGCTACATATGCCCTTAATCCAAAGTGGTATATGGAAAGACCAAATAGAATTCTTCTTATTGATGATGAAGAGGTAAAACAAGGGTTTCTTGATGCTATAACTAAGATGTATACTGTTGATGAAGCAAGTGTGATACAGGAGCAATTTATTGATTTTGGTACATTAAGCCCTCCTTTATTCAGCCAAGATGCAAAGAGGGACATCAAGCATTATGCTCAAAAGAAACCCCTTGGATGGTGGAGAATGTATGGGGGCCAGGTCCCAGAGCTCCAAAATCTTGCTTCACGCTTGATATCTTAGGTTGCTAGTTCCTCAACTGCTGAAAGGAATTGGTCCACTTATAGTTTCATACACTCTATTAAGAGGAATAGACTTACCTCTAAGAGAGCAGAGAAACTTGTTTATGTGCATAGTAGTCTTCGACTTTGTTCAAGGAAGCTACCTGAATATTTAGAAGGACCTGCTGCACGATGGGATGTGAACGCTGAAGATGCTGCCCAAATTGATGATGATGATGACAATCCTTTACCAAATGCAGGATTGGTTGGCATACCTTTAGATGACATTGTTGCATTTGATGATGATGATGATGATGACGACGTTGATCCAGTACCCAGTGAGGCTCAAGCTTATATGGATCTCCTTGATGTTGAAGATCGTACTATATGATCATAAGCTTTGTATTTTTGTTGCTATATTTTGGCTATTGGGCATTTTGAATTATGTACTACTTTAGGCTTTTGCCTTTTTAAGTTTTTTTCTAGTATGAACATCAATATGATTTTAGGTGGCTTTTAGTTTTGGTTTTAACTTTTTATGGTTGTCTCTTGAATGATGAATCATTTAAAAATTTAATTTGATATGTACATTTAATCTTTACACTTTAAAAAAAGTAATATATATTAAATTTTAATTTTTAATATATTATATTATTGCCGCTCCCAACTTGATGTTTCCTGTAAATTTGGGCAAAGCTTCTATCCTTACCAGATATTCGTTCCCACGTATCCAAAGTACCCATGTACCGGAAATTCGTGCAACATAGGTTTTAATCTTAGTTGTTGATTAAGGACTTAATCTTGGCCGTTGATTCATCAATAGGAAAAGTATAAGAGGAAGCTTGAGGGTCAGTTGGAGATACACCAAGTTGATCAGTCAGTTCGATTTTTCTGGGACATGGTTTGCTGAGAAAATCGAACAAGTGACCTGAGTTGTAGTAAGAGGGGAAAACGCAGAGATTTGGATCGGAGAGGAAGTTCTGAGCCAAAGAGTATGTAGCAGAGAGGCTGCTTGAGCATCAGGGAGGCAGCGCAAAGGCCTATGCAGCCCAGGAGGGACTCACGCAGAGCTGACGCAGTCCAGAGGGGCTCTTGCAGTGGAAGTGCAGAGTATTCGTCGGTAGTCCGAGATTTTGCTGGAGGAGCGAGGTTTTGAACCAGGAGGGCTAAACAACAGTCTTCATCCAACACAGGGTTACTTGGGAGCGGAAGCGACATTTTCAGAAGCTCCCGGTTTGGGAGTGAATGCCAGAGCGTTTTTTATATATATGTGTTTTTTATATTTTGATGCATATATGTCAACAAAAAAATGTAGAATGATGAATTAGATATAAAAAACATAAAAAACATAGATTGAACCGTATAACAACAATCATCTAGAAGTTATAATTGTCATCAACCACGTCCACAAGTTCATAACATACAACATATTGGGTCTCATGAATCATGATTCATCAATCTTAAAGTTTCAAGCTTTCAAAATTCAATATATAACATTTATCATCATTGATCACCAAAGTTGTAAGCTAAGTGTAACCATTACAACAAATAATATCTAACATGAAATGAAATGCTATAAAATGAAATGAAATGAAACAAATTTCAACTTTCACGAAGCATCATATTCATAATTCATTACTAATGAGTTATAATTGCCAACTTCAAACATAAATTGTCATATATCGTTTACAAAAAATATCATAATAAATATGAAAGAGTCAACAATTATTAAAACTACTAGAAATTGGAAAAGACGAGTAAATCTATCATCTACTGCTTCCTCTTGCCACCACGAATAATGTCTAATTTTTGAGTAGGTCGTGGTGGTCTTCTAGGAGTCTCCTCCTGCACAGACCCACGACCAGAACTAGAAGGTAGATGGCTTCCACGTGAGGCTATACATGGAGGCGACGACATCAAATGAACTAGACTCGGAACTCGAGCACTGCTACTCGATGGTGGGAATGGCATGGTTGTTGCTTCATCTTCCTCTCTCATAAGTTCTGCTTCCAGTTCTTCAAGATGTATAGTGCCATCCTCCAAATTATCGTCCTCTGGGTGGTTGTCCCAAATTTTATATTTTGGATCCTCATAAGCCCGATCACAGTAATGACTCAAGTGCACATAAACCAAGTTTTCTACCTAGTTTTCATTGAGTCTGTTTCTTCTCACATTATGTATGAAGCTGTAGGTGCTCCAACACCTCTCTGCAGAAGAAGTATTTACAACCTGTGAGAGAACTTTTTTTGTCAATTTTGGCAAAAGTCCCTGGCTGCCATATGCTTCCACCATGTGACAGCATCAAATCTGTCTCTATCTTCCATTGCATGGAAGGAACCAAACAAACCAGTGCAACTGAAGTATCTGCCTAATTCAAGATGCAGATTAGCACATTCCCCCCTATCAGGTATCAACTTGTCTAATGCTTGCAAATATCCTGTAAATACCTCTTCATCTATATGGGGTTTGACCCTAACCCCACCCCCAGGTGCAGGTTGGCCCAACCAAGATGCAGAGTAGTATTTTGGCATAAGGATATACGCCAAGGCATGTAGTGGTGCATTAAGTTTATTCCACCGTGTACACACACAATTGTGAATCAGTGTATACAATTTGGGATCATCTTTCTAAACAATATCTTTTATTTGCCCCAACATGGTATCCATATGCTCACACACCTCCCCAATCACTGGTTTCTCTGTATCTGCAAAACGAATCATGTGATAAATGGGCTTGGTGAATTCCAATACTTGCCTTACACGTGCCCAAAACTGACCATCAAGAGCGGTCTCCTCCACCTGTTCAAAACCTTGCTTGTCAGTTGCATTTGTAGCTCTTTCCTTTAATACCTGCCAGTGTGGACTTGATACTATGCTAGCCAATGACTCTCTTACCTTCAAAAGGCGGTTGAAGGTGAGGTAATAGCTAACAAATCTCGTCTTCGCAATCTTCAACACTCCAATCTTGAGTGACTGCAGAAAAGGCCATGGGTATTGTTATGATTTGTAATAAGTTTTATCATTTCTTTGCCTCTCTTGTACAAATCACCAATCCATTTGTATTGTTGGTTTTTGTTCTTAATAATATCATGTATCAAAAGGTTCATTGTGTGAACCAAACACCTAGACCAAAATATGTTGGGGTATTTATCCTCAATAATTGCTCCCGCTGCCTCACAATTAAGAGCATTATCAGTGATGACTTGGATGACATTGTATGGCCCAATACGTTCAATTGTTTCAAGTAATGGTTCTGCAATGTTGATGCTGGTCTTGAACTTGTCTGAGTAATCATATGCTGAAAGAAAGATGGCATCACTAAAAGACACAACAAGAACACTTATCAATGGCTTGCCTTTTACATTTGTCCATCCATCAGATATAATGGACACCCCATGCTAAGTCCAAGAATTTGTCATTTTACTCAAAGAATGTGATATTTTTGATTTTTCATGAGCAAGTCCAACGGTTCTCGCCTTGTCATACCCAAGGCTCTTGTATCGTTTAGGGGCATCATTTATGGCAGAATCCATTTCATGCCAATAAGGTGAGGGAAGAACATTGAATGGTATCCCACATGCATAGAGAAACTGGTAAACTTTTGAATCCACATTATTCCTACACCCTTCATCAAGGAAATCTGATATGGTTCTACGCCTTAAAGAGATGTTTGGTGACCCTGTGCCTCCATATACACTGCCATGGGAGGATGCTGATGGAGTTCTTTGTGCATGTGATTGTGAGCTTGGTTCAAAGAAACCCTTCGATCTTTTAGATTTATATTGGTCTTCCTCCTCTTCCCTTATGTATTTGGCTCTATTTGCTGCTGACACACCTGTACAAGTTTTGATTCCTATTTGTTTATCTCCATCCCATGGCCTTTTCCCGCAGAGGTGCTTTTTGGCACGAGTGTATGAACTTGTGTAATTATTGTTGCAATGGGGGAGTGAAATTTAGTGGTTCCACTCGCTTTCCCTGCTTCAGGCCTAGTAACACATTTCCACAATGGGGTTTGGTGTTTTTTATTTTTTTGAGCTAACTCATGTTCACTCTCCTCCAGCTTCTCCTCGCCAAGGTACTCCTCTCCGGGGTTTTCATCAAATCCACTATAACCCACTTCTTCATCCCCTTTTTCATTTTCAACCCTCCTTTTTCTACTCTCCAACACCATAATAACCAAAAAAGGAACCAAGAAGAAGAAAATGCCAAGCAATATAACCATGATGTTTGCATTTTGAAGTTTTGAATCCGTAAAAAAATGGAATGGGAATGGGAATGGGAAATAGAGAAATTTATTTATTTAGCAATGAACATTAAAAAATTTGCTTTTTTAGAGTGTAGATCCTACCTCTTTGGCCTCCAATCCCCCCTTGCAAGATCTTCAAACTCTTCCAAGCTCTTCTCTCACCAAGCTCCTCTCCTTGCTTCAAAATCTCTCTTGCTCTCTCTCACTTAGGATGAAGTGAATAATAGGAAGGGAGAGGGTTTATTGATTTCCCCCCCTCCTTCCCTTTCTCCCTTTTTCCCTCCCCTTCCCTCTCTCCACGTTGCCGTTGCCGCCTCTCTCTCGGCCACGCGAGTGTCGCTCTCTGCCGGTTGGGAGCATTTTTTCCAATTGGGGAGCGGTCGGGAGTGATCACTCCCTGACCACTACTCGGTTGGAAAAATCGCTCCCGGAGCGACGCTCCCTCTATCGATCCCAAAAAAACCGCTCCCGGGAGCGCGCTCTGGTCGGGGGCACTCCCTCGCAACCTTGATCCAAAAAATCGATCCAGCAGAAGGGGTGACGCAGTTATCTAAAGGAAAGAAACTCGCCCACACAATGATTGCATAGGAACTTCGCAGTGTTTGCCGGAAGGGTGTCAGATCACTCATTGGATCAGCTGTGACTTTGGGGAGCGAGGTAAACCCTCAAATGTATTTCTTGTTGCCATGATTTCTCTGTAAGATTAGCTAGTGTGAGAGACAATCTGTTGTACTCAAATTCTGCTTGCATAATAATACAAACTCTCTATCTACTGCACTGGTTTTCCCAAGTTGAGATTTTCCGGGACGTGTTGTCCAAAAATAACGGTGTCCTTTGTGTGTTTGTCTCATCTATTGTTTCAGTTTGTGATCTGTATGTTAGTCTAGTCTGCAGTAGTGTTTTCATCACTGTTTATGAAGTTTAATAACTTGTTGAATGAAATAACAAGTACGAGATGCTAAACCAGTGACTGCAGGAGGATTTCTGATTGTAAAGATTCAGAATTTTTCACAACAAGAAACAAGCAAAAGTTAGTGTTCTTATCAATCTTACCAATGCTAATGAAAGCACCTCAAATAAATTTCCCTGACAATGAACTATTCGAGCATAAACAATGTTATCCAAGCAATAGAAGTTTATGACAACAGTAAGACTATTTATGTTCAAATGATATTCAGAATACCTTAAGTAAATTATACCCAATGTTTATATCAGCGGTGAACCAAATTGTCAAATTTACTTGTAATTCACTTATTGAGAGCACTTCCAGAATGCAACACATGAAACGTTTATGAGAGCATATGCATGAGATGAATAAGGAAGCAAATGAGAAATTAGAAGACAGCTCAAAACCAATCTCCTTGCCACCACAAACTGTGAACCATATGCAAGGGGAAGCCAATCCTAGATGAGCCTAAGACCTTTTATGATGCCACTGTCAATTATGATCAGAGCTTAAAAGCAGTATGACAGTCATTCAATTTTCATAAAGAGAGCCAAACAGAAAATGCCTTATTGATGAAAATAACATATAAGTGTATTAGGTGACTTGTTAGGTATTTACTATTTTTAGGGCACTTAGCATGAGATTTTACCACTGCTATCAAAACGACTAGATGCTGCAAATTTAATCAGTGAAGGAGCAAGGTTTAAGAAATCAAACCAATGAGCGTCTGTGGCTTGTTTGCTTGCCCAAAAATCTTTCAACGGACTATACCTTCTGCAATCATAAGTGTTAGATCAAGAAATTCCTTGTGTATCGCTGTAACCATCAACTGTTAGTGCCTAAATCAAATTTGTAGCCCAAAGCAGAGATTTGATATGAAGCAAAAGGCTAGGAGGAGGGCTGCGACACCTACAACAGGCCTCTTAGAGGTTGCCTTTGGGTTGAATAAGGATGTCGGGAGAAGGAGGGAAGCCTAAAGGTCTGCGGCAATGAGAAATGAGGGCAGAGGTGAGGAAAGGTGCCACGGAAGGAGGAACCGGGCCAAGGAGGAAGAGAGGCCTCTCTCAGGCCAGCGAAGGCAAGGGTAGGATCAACAAGGCTTGCTGTCAAGGACGATAAGGCTACTAGGCCTGTGATTCAAGGGAAAAATCCCTTAAGGGCTGATGGCATGAGAAGGAGGGCCACAATGAGGGTTTGGAAGTCAAACAGGGACAGCGGATTAGCCAGAAGGAAAGAAAAGAGCTGCGGCTAGGGTAATGGATGTCACACTAGGCTAAGAAGGCCACAAACTTTATCAAACCCCTGCAAAAATCAAAATTTTACTTAGGATCTTGAAATTTCTCCACAAATCATCACAAAAAACTTCCTTGAAGGTTGACGTCTTCTCCTTGGGCTTGAGCGTTGACCTTGGAGGAGAAAAGGAGGATGGATCTTGCCTTCCTAGGCCTAGATCCACTTGTAGAAACCCTTACGAAAATATTCCTAGGCTAGAAACCCTTGAAAAGCCTAGATCCACTTGTAGAAACCCTTACGAAAATATTCCTAGGCTAGAAACCCTTGAAACCCTTGCATATTTTCAGATCTATCTTGAAACTCACCTGCGCAAATGAAGAATGAAGTGCCCAAAAACCCCAATATATACAAAAAATATTTAAAACCCTAACTACAAAACAAGGGTTAGAAAATAAAATTTATTTACAAAAAATTATTATACAAGTATACAATGCTTGAAATATTTTTGGAGAACAATTTTTTTTTATGAAATTTTGACAATGGCTAGATGTATTTCGAAAAATAGATGTTAACCACATCGTTAGCGAAGTAATAAAATCATATAAAATATTCAAAATCCAAACAAGGTCAGCCTGTGCCCACTGTCTGTGAACTTGAAGCCCAAGGGCTGAGGAATTTGCAAACTCTATATATTTTCTTAAGAAAAATCATTAGAACATACAATGAATTAGATCACCTAAGATAAGCCCAAAACTTACCAATATAATGTTCCTGTCATCTACAAGTGAAATAACGATGGAGATAATATTGAAGCACAATATAGGAAACCTCATACCCAACACGTACCACAGATCAATGAGACAAAGACACTATAAACTGTACCCCAAAGTCTTTTATTATGAGATTGAAATGTTCTTAGTAGAACAATGGCTTCACACCAACAGTTACAAAGTTACATCTGACCCAAGATCATCTTGATCGAATAGAAGGAAAATGCCTTATATTTATAGAGAAATTCCTCTAAGTGGAAAATAATGGCTAGTTGGCTTGATCCCCGTTAAAATAATCTCGACCATTGATAAATTCTTGGTCAACTTTTAATTTCAGCCATAAAAAAATATTTATTTTTGAGGATTTTTCGAAATTTTCATTAAAACGATTTTTTATTAGCTCAAAAATAATCATTTTGAACTAATTTCCTAAAAAAATAGAGTTTGACTTAACCACCAAAGTCCAAGGGTCAAATTTTCTTGAAATTTCCAATATTCCCTTGGTGCAGGACCTCCAAAAATTAATTTCTTTTAGACTCACAAATTTTTCCACTTTGAGAAATTAATTTATCTAACATTTAAATTTTGACTCTAAATTAATTAATTTTCTGGTCAAGGATTTAATTTTACTTTTGCCAGAAAAATTAATTGATTGACTCATGAGGGGATTAATTGTTTTTCCACCTTCAAATATTTTAGCCATGGTGTCGAAGTATGAGGGACCATTCTCTAAATATTTTTACATCAGATATTACAATAATTCAACCCTCAAAGGGGGAATACCCATTCGTTATAGACCCTCATAATTTTTTACCCGATTGTACAACTCAATATGATTTAGTAGATCAAGTGATCTGTAATAAAATAATTTAGACAAATAGCTTAAATTATTCCCAAATCGCTTTACAATAAACTTGACTAAAACACTGGAACTCACCTAAGACCTTGTCAATAAATTCCACCTTAGCTTTGGGGCGAGGCTGGAGGGAAAAGCTTTGCCGATCATCCTTGTTTAGAAACACAAATAATCAGTGAGAGCCGAGACAAAAACCCTCCTAGGATGAAATTCGTCGCCAAAATCATAGGCTTACCTAGGTTGTTACATAATTAACGATCGTACTAACATCATTCACATTACAAATTTGTAGAATGGGTTTAGAATGACATAAGAATTACTAGCTGATGATTTTGAACTTTGCAAAGAACTCCTTCAAGTCTTTGGATTCTGCTTCCTTGGAATGTTGGAAAAATGGGTGCAACATCTGGCTCTATATGGGAACACGTTGCTTCGATGGAGCAATGTGAGAATCGAGAATCCTGTACCCAAGATTACAAAAGTCCATCCAATAGATATCCATTCAAAATCGAAATCATCATGCATATATAGAATATCTGTTGGAATAGAAAAAATCTACTCTATCAAACTGAAATGTAAAGACATAAAACATAAGTGCATGGAAAGGAAATTAACTAATGACAACAATGAAATGGAGTAGGGTTAGAGATACTATACAAAGGATGCCCTATGGCATCAAATGTCTTCAACATAGTGCATACTGAGCATCTGTTGACTTTCCGACAAGTTTGTGGGTTGCTTCTTGGATGTGCCATGCCCGATCCTGCATATCGAAGGACTCTATCTTATTCGAATATCAAGCTGTTCCCGGCCATTAGATGCTTCAAACCTCTTCCTTCTTCTCTTTCGCTTTTTACGTTTGATCTCGGCAGGATGTGATGTTGATGATGATGTGGTCGGCGCACAACCTCCTTCTTGATCCGAAAAACGCTCATATGGAAAATTTGGAACGTCCAAGACTTTTGTGACATGATCTTCTTTATTTTCATGACCTTGCTCTGTCAAAACCACTGGATGAATCTTGCAAGCATCAATCTGATTTCCTTCAGCTCCCTTCCTGCCTGGATCATCTTCATTTAACCATTTCTCACTGGAATCAATGACTTCTTCATAATAAGATGAAGGTGTGAGCTGAGAGGCTCATGCTCTGGACCTTTTGGTCTTGGCTGGAGTTCTTGAACCTGTGATTTTTCCATTATCTGCAACTTATTCTGTAGAGTGTTTTGCTTAATTCTCATGGCATTCATTTGATTAGCATGTTCATCCTGTATAACATCGATTTCCCGGGTATAATTTCTTCCATGGTATACATAAAATCTTGAAAGGTGAATCTTTGATTATACTGAGTAACTTCCATTACTTGTAACTTGTTCTGAAGAGATACTTGATTAGCTTTCATGCCCTTTATTGATTCATCACGATTTTCTTGAATATAACTCATTTCCTCCTTATGATTTTCTTCCATGATTTTTAGGTCTTCATCATGTTTTTCTTCTATGGTTAACAATTTGGTGTACATGGCTCTCATATTCTTGGCGTGATCTACTATCACTCTCTCTTGATTAAGTTCCATGGTATTTATCAACTGTGCTTGACTAGATTGCATGTCTTTAATCATTTGCTTTAATTCCTTGATAAGACACTGATCATTTTGCTTCTCATCATCAATATTGATTTGATCCTTTGTCCCTGCCCTTCCACTATCACAGATTCTTCTTGCAATGAAACAAGTGGATTTGTCATGAGAATGGTCACAAAGTCTGTAATATGGCACATTTTCTTGACACCTTTCTATGATATTTGGGTCCTTCACATGATCACTTTCATCCTCCTTCATTGTATTAGAGGCAGAAGGTGAATCCTTTTGATCCCCATATTTATTTTTGAAATCATTGACGATGTCTTGTAAGGAATCAAAAGAACTATCAGGAAAATTACAGAACCAATTTCTAGCATCACCTTCCAAAGAAAGGACAAAGAGTTGCATCTTGACGTCTTCATGATTGTATGCAGTTGCATGAGCATATCTTGCCAGAAAAGTTGTGAACCTTTTGATGTGATCTGTAGCAGTGGTTGCATCATTACCCATGAAACAAGGTAATCTGTCAATAGCCCTTTCCGGAATATCATGAGGAATGTTAGTAAAACGCAAAGGGGCGAACAAGTCATCCATGATGACTTGCTTCAAGGGAAAAAGAAACCAATGGATGTTGGAGAAAGAGATCCTTGTTCAAGAAAAACAAGAGATCCACAAGAAGCGAGCTTCTAGTAGAAATTCTTGTAAAAAATGAAAGAAGTGGAGTCGCCACTTGAACATGAATCTAACTCCAAGATCCAAAAGGCAAAAACCGAAAAGTTAGTCAGGAAAAAATAGATGGATGCTAGGGAGGGCTTCTTGTCCGAGAAAATGAATGCTCACTAGAATGCAATTTGTTCGACTAAGTTCTGAGAGCGAGGTTGACCAAGCTATCGAGATTTCTTCTAGTGTAAGCTTTTGTGAATGGATGAATCAATGGAGTTGCCACCCAATCAGGGAACCAACTGAAATGTCCAGGTGCTAAAGGTGTGGATAGAGAAGATGAAAAGATTAGTGAGAGGAGAAAAGATAAGGTGATGAAAAGATGAAGAGATGTAATGGCGCCAGAAAATGTGGCGTTGATGGGATAAGGAATGATGAGATAATGCAAAGATGGAGATGATTAAGACAAATTTCGCAAAGCCAAGGTCCAATAAATTGGTCCCTGACAACGGTGCCAAAAAATGTTGTTGCTCAGATTGTAAAAGCAAGGTGCGACAACGACTGAGGTTGGGGGCTGTCACTTTGATCCCCGACCTCTCCATTCTAGCTGTTTCCGAACAATAGGCTATGGGGGGTAGCCCCTATGAAATGTGAAGATGAAGGGCTTGTTGACAACCAACAAGTTCGGGAGACATGATTGAATGGCCTAGCTACTTGGTTAATTTTAGCAAGACTTAAATATTAGAGTAAATTTGAATGTGAGACTAGTGCCTTATGGAGTTGACTTCTTGCTTATTATTAATTAGATGCCAAGTAACCGGATGAACAATCGCTACTTGGATGCTTCACTAACCTAGATGAAGTGCAAGTCCTACAAACTAGATGAAATGCAAAATCTTAGTTGATTTAAAGTTAGATGCCTATTCTAAATGTAACCTTCATCTTCACTGTTTTGGACCTTGTCTCTAGAGTAGGTTGTGGGATGGAAGCCAATGGAAAGCAAACAGAGGCTTCATTAATGATACCTCCCCCTATGTTCCAACCACCTGATGCCTCTGGCACTGCATAGACTTTGGCTCTGACAACTGCAAGGTCACCATGTTAACCACTAAAGAGGTGCTAAATACCTCAAACTAAATTGAGAAAGGGTGGCCCTAAAAGTCTATCAACCAAGATTATGCTTGGAGGTAAATTATTAGGTGCAAGACTAGCTTAGAATGATATGCAAGGATCTTGAGTGATTCTTAAGGTAAGATTGTTTGTGTGATTCAGGTACTTGATGTTGATTATCTTATAACAAGATTTCTTAACAATATATATTGAAAGACAATCTTAAACAAGACCAAGTTCTCAATGATACAAGCGCCAACAATAAACAAGAGATCTTCTCACAATAATTCCACAAAGATATTGACCGATAAGTGATAATAATGATAGAAATTTAGGAAATCTAGATCACTTATCCACTTAACAATTAGCAAATGATTTTCAATACAAGATGCCAATAACAGTTACTTGAGACCATTAGAAATCTTCCAAGATATTTCAACAAGATAAATGCCAATGATGATTCCACAACATTATTATCAATGATCTTATTACTCAATGCCAGTTATCAAAAGATGCTCAATGATTACAAATTGCCTAAGAGACATTCAATGCTATTTAATTCCTGATTTAATGCTTTTGTAAGTGAAAGGTTAATGATCTTTAGTGATTATGAACGAACTTACAAGAAACAAGCAAAAGTTAGTGTTCTTATCAATCTCACCAATGCTAGACAATGAAAGCACTTCAAACAAATTTCCATGACAATGAACTATTGGAGCATAAACAATGTTATCCAAGCAATAGAAGTTTATGACAACAGTATGATTATTTACGTTCAAATGATATTCAGATACCTTAAGTAACTTACACCCAATGTTTATAACAGCAGTGAACCAAATTGTCAAATTTACTTGTAATTCACTTATTGAGAGCACTTCCAGAATGCAACATATGAAACGTTTATGAGAGCAAATGCATGAGATGAATGAGGAAGCAAATGAGAAACTAGAGGACAGCTCAAAACCAATCTCCTTGCCAACACAAACAGTGAACCATATGCAAGGGGAAGCCAATCCTTGATGAGCCTAAGACCTTTTATGATGCCACTGTCAATTATGATCAGACCTTAAAAGCAGATGACAGTCATTCAACTTTCATAAAGAGAGCCAAACAGAAAATGCCTTATTGATGAAAATAACTTATAAGTGTATTAGGTGACTTGTTAGGTATTTACTATTTTTAGGGCACTTAGCATGAGATTTTACCACTGCTATCAAAACGACTAGATGCTGCAAATTTAATCAGTGAAGGAGCAAGGTTTAAGGAATCGAACCAATGAGTGTCTGTGGCTTGTTTGCTTGCCCAAAAATCTTTCAACGGACTATACCTCCTGCAATCATAAGTGTTAGATCAAGAAATTCCTTGTGTATCGCTGTAACCATCAACTGTTAGTGCCTAAATCAAATTTGTAGCCCAAAGCAGAGATTTGATATGAAGCAAAAAGGCTAGGATGAGGGCTGTCACACCTACAGTAGGCCTCTTAGAGGTTGCCTTTGGGTTGAATAAGGATGTCGGGAGAAGGAGGGAAGCCTAAAGGTCTGCGGCAATGAGAAATGAGGGCAGAGGTGAGGAAAGGTGCCACGGAAGGAGGAACCGGGCCGAGGAGGAAGAGAGGCCTCTCTCAGGCCAGCGAAGGCAAGGGTAGGATCAACAAGGCTTGCTGTCAAGGAAGATAGGGCTGCTAGGCCTGCGATTCAAGGGAAAAATCCCTTAAGGGCTGATGGCATGAGGATGAGGGCCACACTGAGGGTTTGGAAGTCAAACAGGGGCAGCGGATCAGCCAGAAGGAAAGAAAAGAGCTGTGGCCGGGGTAATGGAGGTCACGCTAGACTAAGATGGCCACAAACTTCATCAAATCCCTGCAAAAATCAAAATTTTTCTTCGGATCTTGAATTTTCTCAACAAATCATCACAAAAAACTTCCTTGAAGGTTGACGTCTTTTCCTTGGGCTTGAGCGTTGACCTTGGAGGAGAAAATGAGGATGGATCTTGCCTTCCTAGGCCTAGATCCACCTCTAGAAACCCTTGCGAAAATATTCCTTGGCTAGAAACCCTTGAAACCCTTCCAAATTTTTAGATCTATCTTGAAACTTACCTGCACAAATGAAAAATAAAATGCCCAAAAACCCCAATATATACAAAAAAAAAATTCAAAACCCCAAACCCCAGCGGCAAAACAAGGGTTTGAAAATATTTTTTTTTTACAAAAAATTATTATACAAATATACAAGTATACAATGCTTGAAAGATTTTTGGAGAATAATTTTTTTTAATGAAATTTTCACATGGCGAGATGTATTTTGAAAAATATATGTTAACCACAGCCTTAGCGAAGTAAGAAAATCACATAAAATATTCGAAGTTCAAACAAGGTCGGCCTGTGTCCACCGTCTGTGAACTTGGAGCCCAAGGGCCGGGGAACCTGCAAACCCTATATATTTTTTTAAGAAAAATCGTTAGAATATACAATGAATTAGATCACCTAAGATAAGCCCAAAACTTACTGATAAAATGTTCCTATCATCTACAAATGAAATAATGATTTAGATAATATTGAAGCACAATATAGATAAGCACATACCTAACACGTACCACAGATCAATGAGACACAGACACCATGAACTATACCCCAAAGTCTTTTATTATGAGATTCAAACGTTCCCAATAGAACAATGGCTTCACACCAATGCTTACAAAGTTACATCTGTCCCAAGATCATCCTAATCAAATACAAATTAAATGTCTTCTATTTATAGAGAAATTCTTCCAAGTGGAAAATAATGGCTAGTTGGTTTGATCCCCATCAAAATAATCTTGACCGTTGATAAATCTTTGATCAACTTTTAATCTCGGCCGTAAAAAATATTTATTTTTGAGGAATTTTCGAATTTCTCATTAAAACCATTTTTTATTAGTTCAAAAATAATTATTTTGAACTAATTTCCTCAAAAATTTGACTTTGACTTAACCACCAAGGTCCAAGGGTCCAAATTTTCTTGAAATTTCCAATATTCCCTTGGTGGGGGACCTCCAAAAATTAATTTTTTTTAGACCCACGAATTTTTCCACTTGGAGAAATTAATTTCACTAACATTTAAATTTTGAATATAAATTAATTAATTTTTTGTCTTAGGATTTAATTTTATTTTTGCCAGAAAATTAATTAATTGACTCATGAGGGGATTAATTATTTTTCCACCCTCAAATATTTTAGCCATGGTGTCTGTTGGGTCCCTATAATACTAGTGATTACCCCATTACTATTGTAGTTATACCCCTTATTTATATTGTTGTGCCCTTATTACCCCCATGTTCTTATTTCTGTGCCTCATAGAATCTCTCTATTGTTATTTTTGTGGCTTTATATTATTATTGTTAGGTCGGCTGGATTATATTCTGACTCCTTAGACTCCTATATATAGAAAGGAGGTTTTGTCATTTGTATCATCAAAGAATTGTTCATTTATGTAATGTAAAAGAGGTTGCCCAGAGGCTGAATTCTAAGGCGTTGATCTATCTTTTCTATCTTTTCTTGAGCTGGTTTCATAACGTTTGGTATCAGAGCTTTGGATTCTAGGGTTTCGCTGCTCCAAAAAGGTCATCGTGGCATTTTCGCTATAACTTTTTTTTTTCTTTGACGCTTCAGAAGTCGCAAAAAAAACCCATTTGAGAAGAAATCGCGCTGAACCTTGGGTCCGAATTTCAGAGATTTTCGCGCGATATTTGCGGAGATATGATCTGAAAAAGTTGGTCTTTTTGCAGACTCGTGAATTACATTCAAAATAGGTGACCTGGGGAAAATCGTCATAACTTTCTCTCTGGGGATCGGATTGAAATTTCGTAAGAAGGTATAGAAATAGGACGGACTGTAGTTTCTTGTATGTGTGGTTCAGATTCAAAGGTTGAAACAGTGACTCGTGGCATGTCGTACAAGTTCGCTCTACTGAACTAGTCTAAAAGCAAGTCACTGTGGGAGATTTCACATAACTCTTCCTTAGAGAATCCAATTTGGGTCAGACTTGTGGCATTGGAAAGAGGACGTAGAAGGCTACTACAAGTCGCAATTTCAGAATTGGATGATCTGAAATTACAGAGATACATCAAATTCAATATCAGGCTTCTATAAAGTGAAAAAAGGTGTGTAGTTTTTTTTTTAAATTTTTGTGTAAGCTTGGTTTAACGGAATTCAAAGGGCATAGTAAAGCATTATTATCGTTAACTGATGCCCCGAGGAAAGAAAATGCAAACACCTAGTAAGGAACCTGAAAGCTCTAGCATGACTCATGAAGAAGAGGAAGAAATGCTACATGATATATCAAAATTACAAGAACAAGTGCAACAAATGTCACGCTCACAAAAGCTAACAGAAGCTAAGATAAGTGGCGTGGAATCTAAGATAAATGGTGTGGAATCTAAGATAAATGGCATGGAAGCTAAGATGGATGATTTGAAGACAGATTTGAAGACAGACATGGCAGATTTGAAGACAGATTTGACAAATTTTCTACAAGAAATACTTACTAATGGTGAAAAGGTTGTAAAGGAAACTCATGATGTGAACAAAAGTAATGTTAATCATGATTCCATAGACGCTAATGTTGGATCGAAGACCCACCATATTCCAAAAATCGATATGAGGAAGTTTGATGGCAAGGATCCCGCCACATGGATATTACAGATGGAGCAGTTCTTCGATCTCAATAATGTGCAAAACACACAAAAGGTACGTATGGCAACTGTATATTTGGAACCAAATCAGTTTGTATGGTATCAATGGCTTTGCTCTCGTAAAAAATTTATCACTTGGGCAATTTTTACGGAAGAATTGATAGCACATTATGAAGATACAAAAAGCAACACTTTTTTTAGCCAATTGATAAGTCTCAAACAAAAGGGTTCAGTAATGGAGCACATTGAGGAGTTCCAAAAATTGAACATAAGGGTAAAAGATATTCCAGAGGAGCATAGGATTGATGTGTTCATAGGGTCTTTAAAGGATAATATCCAACATGATGTTCGCCTTTGGGAACCTGATTCATTAGAGAAGGCATTCAGGTTAGCAAGAAAAATGGAAAGCAAAATTATGGCAACCAGGAAGCATACCACTCACAACTATAAAGACGGAAGTGTTGTTGCCCCTAGTCTTCCACAACCTATAAGGTTGACACCACAACAATTGGAAGAAAAAAGAGCAAAAGGGCTTTGTTACAGTTGTGATAGCAAATACACTAAAGGTCATAAGTGTGCTGAGAAGAAATTATTCTACATAGATTGTGAAGAGGAAGAAGAAAAGGAGCAAGAAAGGTCAAAAGAAGAAGATATACTCCAGGAACAAAGCCTAGATGAAGAACAAATAAATCCGACCATATCTTGTAATGCATTGGCGGGAATTACCACTCCTCAAACCATCAAGATAGAAGGACAAATCAAGAAGAAAAAGGTAATAGTGTTGATTGATTCAGGAAGCACCCACAATTTTATTCATTGTAGGGTAGCAAAAGAATTGAATTGCTTCCTATATCCAGCACCAGAGTGTCAAGTGATGATTGCAAATGGAGGAACAATAAATTGCTCTGGAAAGTGCCATAATATCAAGCTATCCATGGGAGAATATGTATTGACTAGCCCAATGCTTTCCATTCCAATGGGAGGTGCTGATGTTGTACTAGGAGTCCAATGGCTACAATCCTTGGGTACAATAGCTTTTAATTTTCAAGAACTTTTCATCAAATTTTCTACGGAAGGAAAGGAAGTTGAATTAAGGGGTATTGCAGGGAAACCAGGAAAGATAATCAGCTCTAATGGTATGACAAAGCTTCTAAAAAAGGAGCAAAGAGGTGTAATTGCACAATTATGTTCGCTAGATGTTTCCACATCGGAATCATCTATTTCTCCAGATCTCCAAAAAGTCCTGGACAATCATTCCAAGGTATTTGAGACTCCCAAAGGTCTCCCACCTATGCGTGATCATGATCATGCTATTCATCTGATTCCAGGAAGTGTTCCTCCAAACATCAGGCCGTACAGATATCCCTATGTCCAAAAAAGTGAAATTGAACGTATGGTTGCAGAAATGCTAGAGGCTGGTATAATTCAACCGAGTCAAAGTTCTTTCTCTGCTCCAGTAGTATTGGTGCACAAGAAGGATGGATCATGGCGCATGTGTCCGGATTATAGGGAGCTCAACAAGCTCACTATTAAAGATAAGTTCCCCATTCCTGTCATTGATGAATTACTGGATGAATTGCATGGATCAATTTACTTCACCAAGTTGGATCTTCGTTCGGGATATCATCAAATCAGAATGAAGATTGAAGACATTCCGAAAACGGCATTTAGAACTCATGAGGGTCATTATGAATTTTTGGTCATGCCTTTTGGCCTTACCAATGCACCTTCAACATTTCAAGGTTTGATGAATTCAATTTTCAAACCATTCCTTAGAAAATTTGTGTTAGTATTTTTTGATGATATACTAATCTACAGCAAGTCTTGGAAGGATCATGTTGAACATGTTGACAGGGTGCTACAACTATTGGAGGAGAAACAATTATATGCAAAAAGATCCAAATGTTTCTTTGGAGTCCAGGAGGTGGAATATTTGGGTCATATTGTATCTCATGAAGGAGTTAAGGTAGACCCTAGCAAAATTAAAGCCATTAAGGAATGGAAAATCCCCACATCCATAAAGCATCTGCGAGGATTTCTTGGGTTGACAGGGTATTATCGCAAGTTTGTTAAGAATTATGGGAGAATAGCAGCACCTCTAACAACATTATTGAAGAAAGATGCATTTTCATGGACTCCGGAAGCAACAAAGGCCTTTGAACATCTTAAAGAGGCAATGTGCCAAGCACCGGTCTTAGCTACACCGGACTTCACAAAAACCTTTATTGTGGAATGTGATGCTTCAGGAAATGGAATTGGTGCTGTTCTAATGCAAGATGAAAGACCCATTGCTTTTGAAAGTCGTCCAATCAAGGGAAAGTTTTTAAGCAAAGCTATTTATGAGAAGGAAATGTTGGCAATACTCCATGCACTTAAGAAATGGCGACCCTACCTAATGGGAAGACACTTCAAGGTAAAAACGGATCATGATAGCCTTAAATACTTTTTAGAACAAAGATTATCCTCTGAAGAGCAACAAAAGTGGGTCACAAAGATGTTGGGTTATGACTTTGAAATCATCTACAAAAAAGGGAAGCAAAATGTGGTGGCAGATGCACTCTCAAGAAAGGATGAGGATGTGGAAGCATTGTTGTGCGCCATTTCTATTATCCAACCAGATTGGATAAACGAAGCAAGGGAGGAATGGAAGAATGATGA
Source organism: Pinus tabuliformis (assembly GCA_031772625.1). Classification (NCBI taxonomy): domain Eukaryota; kingdom Viridiplantae; phylum Streptophyta; class Pinopsida; order Pinales; family Pinaceae; genus Pinus; species Pinus tabuliformis. Next base: position 436,658,758 of record CM062818.1, on the reverse strand, counting down.
AGAAGTGTGGGCACTTATTCGAAAGCTACAACAAGATTCCAGTACGTCTGATACATTTAGCTGGCAAAATGATTCGTTATGGTACAAAGATCGCTTATACCTCTGTAAGAATTCCCAGCTAAAACAAAAGATTCTTATGGAATTGCACACTTCTCCCTTAGGAGGGCACTCAGGATTTTTAAAAACTTACCACAGGGTTAAGAAGGAATTTTTTTGGGATGGCCTTAAATCAGATATTCAAAAGTTTGTGGCGGAATGTTTGGTTTGCCAACAAAATAAAGTTGAAACAATTAAGACACCGGGTCTATTACAACCTTTATCCATTCCAAGCCAACGTTGGGAGGAGGTTTCAATGGATTTTATCACAGGTTTACCCAAGTCTGAGGGAAAGAGTGTCATCATGGTGGTAGTTGACAGACTTACCAAGTATGCACACTTTTGTGCATTATCACATCCATTTAAAGCCAGTACAGTTTCTACTGCATTTATGGAAACAATTCAAAAGCTACATGGAAACCCAAAGATTATTGTAAGTGACAGAGATCCCATTTTCACTGGAAATTTTTGGACAGAATTATTTTCTTGTCTTGGTACTCAGTTAGCTCATAGCTCATCTTATCATCCTCAATCTGATGGGCAAACTGAGATAGTAAACAAATGTTTGGAAGGATATCTTCGTTGCTTTGTATCTGATAAACAGACACAATGGGTCAAATGGTTGCCTCTGGCTGAATGGTGGTATAACACTTCCTTCCATACAACAACAAAAATGACCCCATTTATGGCACTTTATGGGTATCAACCACCATCCATCACATCATATTTAAGAGAAAATTCTAAGGTTCAGGCAGTGGAACATCACATCGAACATCAACAACAAGTCCTCCAACTCTTAAAGGATAACCTCGTGTTGGCACAAAATAGAATGAAACAACAGGCAGATCAACATCGCAGTGAAAGAAGTTTTGATGTAGGTGATTGGGTATTCCTACGGCTACAACCATATAAGCAAATGTCCCTAAAGCAAGCTAAGAAGGATAATAAATTATCACCAAAGTATTATGGTCCGTACAAGGTGTTGCAAAAGATTGGTACTATGGCATACAAATTGGAGCTTCCTGCAGCTTCTCGATTGCACCCAGTTTTCCATGTTTCATGTTTAAAGAAGGTTATAGGCGACAAGCTCCCAGTTCAAACAATATTGCCAGAACTTGATGAGGAAGGAAAAATTATATTGGAACCGGAAGCAGTCACAGAAACAAGAACTCGACAGCTACGAAATCGATCAATTTCAGAGTATCTTATCAAGTGGAAGAACTTATCCGCTGAAGATTCCACATGGGAGGATGAGAATTTTATGCAGAAGTATCCAGAACTACTCAAGCGTTGAGGACAACACTTTTTTGAAGGAGAGGGGCATGTTGGGTCCCTATAATACTAGTGATTACCCCATTACTATTGTAGTTATACCCCTTATTTATATTGTTGTGCCCTTATTACCCCCATGTTGTTATTACTGTGCCCCATAGAATCCCTCTATTGTTATTTTTGTGGCTTTATATTATTATTATTAGGTCGGCTGGATTATATTGTGACTCCTTAGACTCCTATATATAGAAAGGAGGTTTTGTCATTTGTATCATCAAAGAATTGTTCATTTATGTAATGTAAAGGAGGTTGCCCCCTCGAAGAGGCTGAATTCTAAGGCGTTGATCTATCTTTTCTATCTTTTCTTGAGCTGGTTTCATAACAGTGTCTAAGTATGAGGGACCATGAAAAAAAATATTTTTACATCAGATATTACGGTAATTCAACCCTCAAAGGGGGAATACTCGTTCATTGTAGACCCTCATAATTTTTTACCTGATTTTGTGACTCAATATGATCTAGTAGACCAAGTGATCTATCATAAAATAATTTAGCCAAATAGCTTAAATTATTTCCAAATCACTTTTACAATAGACTCGACTAAAACACTAGAACTCACCTAAGACCTTGTTGATAAATTCCACCGTAGCTTTGGGGCGAGGCTAGAGGGAAAAAATCTGTCGATCATTCATGTTTAGAAACACAGATAATCAGCGAGACGAAAAACCTCATAGGATGAAATTCATCGCCAAAATCATAGGATTACCTAGGTTGTTATATAATTATCAGTCGTATTAGCATCATTTACATTACAAATTTGCAGAATGGGTTCACAATGACATAAGAACTGCTGGCTGATGATTTTGAACTTTGAAAAGAATTCCTTCAAGTCTTTGGATCCTGCTTCCTTGGAATGTTGAAAAGATGGGTGCAACACAACCCATTCAGAATCTGTAAATCCATACATTTGCAATCCAATGCACACGTCAAGGCTCAACCATGAATTGATTTAAGGTGTTCACAATATAGCAAAGATCAGGTCTCTTATAGTTCAACGAGCCAATCAGTTGACGATACATAGTAGGATTAGAGTCAGTGTTTCGCAACTTCTTCAATTTTGTCACCATGGGAGTGTCCAAGGACTTGCAGTTCATCATGCCAAATTTTCTGAAGGATCTTAACAAAGACTTCATCAAGCTTCTCATAATGCATTAGACCTAGATCCTTCATTTCAAATTCAAAAATTAGCTCCCTCTTAAACTGGACAAAGAGATCCTTAGCCCCAGTCAGAAATAGATCATCAAAATCATGGGCTCATCTTCAGTAATAGATCAACATCGCTCTTTGTAGAACCAAATAGGCATCAATTCAAGACTACCATGCATGAGGTGCCTGACTTCATAGTCTTCTCACTCTTACTGAGGTAATCCTTCGCTTTGTACTTCTAGCCATCTTTAGCTGACTTCTTTTTGGCATAGATCAAGGCATACTTTGATCTAGTTGATCTGTCTACTCCCTCTGCATTTAGAACTCATCTGATATTTCTCAACATGAGTCTTCTTGCCACATGCTTTTACTTTGTTCTTCCATTCTTCATCTACTACCACAACTTTGGCAGTGGTAGAAAATCAGAAAGGAAGAAACATTTTCTTACTTTAATAATTACTTGTGTTATTGTTGTATTCTTATATCTTCTTCTTATTCTTCTTTTATCTTATTTTCATTAAGAAATCATCAAGTCAAAACATGAAGATCAGGGATGCCAGATGTAGGCACTTAGTCGGGGCTAAAACGCCTTTCTAGGGGAAAACCCAGTCAAACTTTTATACTAATCAAATTGAGATAGACCAAGACCTTAAACCTAAACAAAAGACCTTCCTTCTCCACCAAGTCAACCTTCTAGTATGATTCAACAAGCTTCAGTAGTCTCTTCTTGTCCAACAACTTCATCCTAGCAGCAACCTAGAATTTCGGTCCCCCAGCAACTCCAAAATTTTAGCCCAGCTATAGTTCTGCAACTTCGACCCTTCTAGCAACCCAACAACTTCGCACGTGTGAGATAAAGAGAGAGAATTTTGACTTCTTATGCTGGATAACGACCTTCGTCTTCTTCGCTAGAGTTTTTTTCTTCCTCCTTGAATTTCGCACCTTTTTTGTCCCCAACAACTGCCTAAATGACCTAATTTACATCAAAATAAATTTCTTCTTTGATAGATGAAGCTCAAGAAGGGTCTTCTACATATTGACCAAGACAAGGACACTTGACATAAACTCTAGAAGCCTAAAATGGAGGCTTTAACCTAAAAACAATTGACCCAAGCATGAAACCCATGCTTTAATAAGTCAATAAAATTTATTTTTCTTTCTTTTGACAAATACATTAAATTGTGACTCAAATACAATTATGAAGACCGACACTAGTGTAATATCCTTACCAAAACAAACCCCCAATTGACAGCATTTGACAATATCAAAGATGACTTAACTAGAATTGAATCCCTAAATCCTACCAGAATTTAACAACTGCAATTTAAACGTGAATTTATCAATTTAATTCATTCATACATACCTAGTTTCCGTGTTTGAAGTCTATTCTGATTTGATGTAGCTCCAAATTTGCTCTTGTTACCAACAATGACCAATACCTCCCTGCCAAACTGGGCACAACCTCGGTACCCAGCTCCAAAATACTTCATAATTTGAGGACTCTGGGCCCTGTGCCCAAAAGCATCAAGAACAACCAAGGCTTAGTGATCCTCACTCTATCTATGACTCTCTGCTATAATTTCCTTCTCAATCCCTTCGGAAACAACTCTCCCAATTTCTTACCCCCCTCCACTTGGTCTCTGTGCACTCAGATAAATAACTCTTCTTATGCAGTTGCCGCCCTCTTCCACCGACTTCATCCGATTACATGTACTAACCAAGTGCTTTACGTGATGCCTCAAGGTGAGATACGTATGTGTTAACATAAGGTTGTTGATTGTTTATGTTAGATTTAATTTTAACTTTAACTTTTTAAATTATAATATTTATCCATATAGATATGTCAAATGTTTGTTACATTAAATTGAAAATTTTAACTTTTAAGAATTTTAAATTATAATACTTAAATAAAATGAATATTTGTATATATCTATATTAACAGAATTGAAAGTGTTAATTTCATTTAATAACCTTATAATTACAAAATATTTAATATGTATATTTTGAGAGTGTCGAATTTTTGGTAATACTCCCCTCCTTAAATAATTTAGGTACTTGAACATCTCTCATAATTATTTAATAAGTATATTAGTGCAAGGCATGTGATGTATGCGTATGTAGCTATCATATGCATACATCCTATACATGTTAATACCCTTTTGCCTATAAATTGAAATGGGTTATTACAACTAGTTACATTTTTCAACAGGCAGCCTCATTATGTTCCTACAATCTTACTAGGAAGCCATGGAAGAACAAATACGACCAATCAAGATATATAAGGACAAGAGACTAATAGTAAAATAGTAACAACGATAGTAATAATCAAGAAAAAGAGATATAAAATACTTATCTTTTGAGAACATGTCAGCTCACTCTTGATCTTTAGCCTTCATGCATTGAACTTGCAAATTAACTTCGTCCACATCATCATTATGATGTCATTCCTTCCTTGCAGGAGCTAGGGTTTCTTCTTTCAGTGGAAACGTCCAATCCTTAGAGTTCAATCCTAGGGCTTTTCTTGTCAAAATTCCTTTTGCTTACTAGGGTCTTCAAATCTTTATTTTCAATTTCATATTCAAATGTCCACACCCTAGACTCGTCATGCACTTTCCTTTATTCGAGTAACTCAGCTTGGTCTGCTACAATACCAGGTCTGCAAGAGGTGTTGATCTTGAAGAGGGATTCAACCTCTTTTCCATTCATCAAAAGAGATTTCCTTCTTTCAGGACTGATCATCCATCAATCATAAAATATCATTCTTCAAATATCCTATGAGCAATCTTGCTTATTTTGAAAACACAAGGGATGCACATTATTGATACTTCTCTCACAGCTCGAATCGAAGTGATGTCATTTCTTCATATATCAAAACAATATATACAGACAATATTTCCTTAATATTGAAGAGACTTCATCAAGTTCTATACTTTAGTCTTCAATCTTGAATGGCAACAGATGATTGTCAAGGGTCTGTAATATTTGTAGCTTCAACATTCAGATTTTGCAATATCTTCAACATTCAGCTTTGATCAACAATTTGATGGCTTCACATTTAAGACATGTCTGACTTATAACTTCGTTCGTCTCTTAATTATTCTGAATTCATCACTGTAATGTCTTTCCCATGGAGACCTTCAGGTTATGAAATGACTTGTAATGATTGTTTGTTCTGAAGGCCAGAACAAAGCTCAAAGAGAAATTAAACATGAGGTACTTGTCAATGCCTTCCATAATCTGTTCGCTAACATAACTATTAACAACTAGCCTTCTCCAATATATTCTGGACTTTTGTAGCTGGCCTTTTTATAGATTTCGTCCTAATACAACTTCTGTAGCAGGCTTATATTGAGACCTTGAACTTCTCATAAATGCAATAATGGCTTAGACCTTTCATAAATTGTAGGGCAATGATTCCAGAATGTTATCATAGTCCTCTAATTCATTGATGGGTTTTTATCCTTTAAGATACCAGAGATCAATAGATCTAATAGCAATTTTTGGCACAAGCCTATAATACAAACTTCTCCATGATACCTATACTTGGTCCTTTGATAAGTTATTATAAAATGTTGCCAATAGAAACATGATGTCGAAAAAGAATTATAGATATGTACCTTGACTTCAAGTAGACTTCTTGTAGCTTGCTGGTCTCTTGAACATCTTCATCAATTTTGTCTTGCATGGAAGTCATTTTTCATCACTTCAGAGTGTTTGTCCTTCTCAAACTTGTCATGAGAATAATCCCTTTCCTTGAGCACAGTAGATGGTATTACTGATAAAAGACATGATTTGTACTTCTTTTGATCACAGAGTTTTAGTGAACTTTGGTCTTCCGCGGGGGGTTGGAACAGAGGCTTAATAGGCCTCTAGCTTTCCTTTCTTCACACAGAATTTGCTCATTGGATACTCCTTTAAAGCACAAATTATCCATAGGAATATGACATACATTTTGATGACAGATCAAGCCATAAATCAAGCTTGCTTTTTATTCTAAGTCACAGTCTGAGATTCTTGGATCTCCTGATGTTATTTCGGCCTTGTCATAGACCTTCAGTGAATCATCACAACTTCTGTATACTTGATCCAGTTTTCTTGTCATAATTTAAAGGCTCATATTTCACTCTGATATTGTCAAAAAGAAAATGTCCTTAGGAATTTCAACAAGGGGTCTTCTTCCAAGACAAGAGTATCATCTCAGACCTCCAATTCGACAATCCTTATGATACTTGTCATTATAAGATACAACCACATATTTCTCATCATAGGATTCAGGCATAGTTCCAAGTATAAAACATAGATAGCTTATGATCATGTAGATGATCAGACTCTTCGCAAAACTATAAGAAATTATTTTCTTCTTTTATGCACAGGATCCTTCACTGAGGATTTTCGGACTTTGGTAATTTTTCGGCCTTAGACAGATCCTGCTCTTCTTTCAAACTGAGATATTTAAATAGACTTTAGGCCTTCTTTGATCATTTTTTCTGAGGCTTTCAGTCAGATAGCTCTGTCTTTCAAGTAACGACAGAGCTCATTTTGAAGTGAATTAGGGCTTCTAGGGAAAACAGAAATGACTCCAACTTCAGGGCTGCCTCAATTGTAGAATGATCAGTCTTCTCAAATGTAGGATGGGGTCTCTCTTCCAGAGTGATCTCAATGCTCTTTTCTTCACCATAGCTCTGATACCATGTTGATTTTCTAGATGCAAGATAGATTAGAACAATTTTCTTCCAGATAACTACTTCCAATGATACACGTTAACTTCTTAGAGCATTCAAATCATCAAGCAGTTACACTTAAGAAAATTTCAACCATTTAAATTCAGTAGAGCAGCAGAGATCACAATGAAACAATGATACAAGAGACACCAAAATTTTCTTGGGACAAAACCCCACAAAGGGGAAAACCCGGTAATCTTTCCTTATGAGAAATTGTCCAATTCAACCAATTTGTACATCTTATTCTTCCAGTCAAAATGTCAAACCATTGACCACATTCAATGCCCTGTCAAATCAAGTCAAAGGAGAGAGAGAGAGAGAGAGAGAGTCAACTTTTAGCTCACTGGTCAAGACTGGTCAACTTTGGTCAAATTACAGAGTTTGACCTATGGTCAAGCTTCAGTCAACGACCCATAAACAGCTCCACAACTTGGTCAATGCAGAGTTAAAGACCCTGAGAATATTGTCCTCCAAGACAGTCAAAGATTTGGTCAAACCACCGCAGAATAGTCCAAGTCAATGCTAGTCAAAGCAGAGAGCAAACCAAACTTTTCTGGTCAACAGATGTCTTCTTCTTCCCTCGCACGTGTGAGCAGATTGCTTGAGAACAGATCCGAATTGGTGATTGATGTGATATCCAAATGAGGAGAACCTTTTTGTCAATATATAGGCATCCAATTGGAGGGGCTTTGACCAAGGGTCAACAGTCAAACCCCTCCATGAGGTGGGGTCAACTGGACAAAATAGGGCCAGACTTGGATAGCTGGAAACAAATTATTTCTCCTTTGTTTCTGATGATGAAAATACCAACCGCAGCTATAATTTCTAAACACTCTTCTCAAGCCTGAGAATGAGAAAGCACATATGTTAGTTTTCATTTAGTATTGCTTTATATTGATAAATATACAGTGGAATTACAAATCCAAAAAGACACCAAACCAATTTAAAAAAATGTTTCAATGCTGAAAACAAGGCTTTGACACCAGTTGTCCAAATTGATGGAAATCTCTGATACCAAGTATACTGAAATTTCCACAATATGAAATCAAAGTTTAACAGAAGCTCTATGACTACTAAGAATGTCATATTTCATCAGAGACATTAATTCCAAACAATTACCTCAAATGGCAAGCATTTGGACCAAGGTAACTGTTTCAAGCGAAGTCTAATGTGGGACCATCTCAAGGGATCAAACTCAGTTCATAAAACTGTTGGAATGAACTGTTAACATTGGTCTCAGGTTGGATTCTGTAGTCCTATGCATACAATATTGCTGTAGTGGGCGACATCACTCTGGTACAGTGATACAGGGCTTATTGACTAACATAGGCTTTACTATGTACATTGTAGAGTATTGTCTCTCAGATATAGTATTTCCAATTTGTAGTTAACTTACCACATATTTCTCATGGCAGCTTGAAACCGATAATTTTATGTTACGTATATTTGAGCTAGCTTTAAATTTTTTTTTATTACCATACCCTGCTGCGTTGTAGCAGTGAAGTTTTGTCGAGAAACCAAGTGCTGGATAGATTAAGGCTTGATTTCTCTTTTTTGATAATTACTTGTGAATGTTAGTTGTCTTATTAATTTATGTTCTCTTCATCAAGCAATTATACAAAACTTCAAAGCATAAAGATCACAAAGAGACAAAAGACCCCAGAAATTAGGCTCCAAACCAGGGCAAAACCCCCCAGGGGAAAACCCAAAAATACTTTTTCTATAGAATCAGATCAAAATGAGACATGCAAGACCAAGACCAAGACCAAGACTGCCACAAAGATCCAAGTCAACCCTCCTCCAAGTCTCCTCCAATCAAGTCAAAGTCAACAAAAGTCAATGCTGGTCAAACCACAGAAAATTTTGGTCCTGCAATAGAGGCCGAATTTTGGCCCTGTAACAGCCTCAGAAAAACTGCAGAAACTTCACACATCTGAGCAGAACTAGGGCAGAAAACTTGTCTTCTCTCTCTCCTTTGACTTTGGCTGATTTTTCTTCTTGTTCTTGCACAGAAATTGATGTGATGAAATGAGAAATGAATGAGGTCGAGTTGACTTGTATTTATAGCTGTCTAGGAGGGTCGAAATGCTACCACACAGGCCGACTTGTCCAACGAGGGCCGACTTTGTCTTGTGTTGACTATTTGACTTAAAATATTTTTTTTTTTCTTTTCTTACAAAAATGTCCAAATGAGACTGGACTCAAATACATTTCTTTTGACTCTTAATAAATCCTTTTTGACTCAATTGACTCTATAAGCATGAAGAACATGCTTTTGACCAAAAAATAAAATAAAATAATGAATATAATAAATATATCAATGATAAAAATTATATTTTATTACATTATGAAAACTGGTACTAGTTACATTTTTCAACAAGTTTCACGTTTCATAATTCTTTTTTCTTTGAATGTGTTTTCAGTTCATATTGCTAATGGGAGCAGCATTAGTTTTGAAGAGCTTAGACGATTGCATTATGACGAATTCCGGAAACTCCAAGAACTGCGCCGAAAGATTTCTATAGACAATGAAGCTGATAAATTGAATTGAAAAGAAAGGCCTTAATCTGGCAGAGAAGATCAGTGCTGTAATATTTGTTTATTAGGTGTCATGTATGCAATAGATATCAATAATGTTGTACCACATCTGCTGATGAAACTCTCCCCGTTAAACGATCTTAAAAATAATTTCTGATCGTCTCTGTGGCTTAGTAGTTATTCAGCCTCTATGTTTAGTGACGTAGTTTTCTGTTATAAAATTTGGTTTCTAAACAACTTGAGCTGCTCTAAACATCAGCAAGGGTCAATGGAGGATGGCTTTTATCATTTGGAGATTTTCTGAGGTTAAAATCAGAAAGAAAGTGAGTAAAGTCTGTAAGAATTCTCAGTGGTTTCATGGATATGGTAGATTCGGTGTAGAATACTGCATACATTTTTGAAAATTCTATAATTACCATCAAATTGCAGTCAGTTGTTCTAGTAAGCTTAAAATACAATCTGTAGTATCTATAAAATGTTCAACTAAGCCTCAATTTTGATATTTTGATCCTTCTAGTTGGCAGTCATTATTGCCACGCAATCAATAAAAGTTCCTTGACGAAGAGCCGAAAGAGTCAGGAATGTCCTGCATGAAACTTCGGAAACTATCAATCTATTTATTAATTGTAGCTATTTCCCACTCCTCAGTAGAAGGTGGGACCCTTACTCAAATAAGCTGTTTCTGGTTTTATTAATTTGTCATACTTCTGGAATTTCCAATATAAAGCTGTTTGCCAAATTGTTTCTAACCATGCAATAGACAGTGATGAACTTTATACTTGTATTTCCTCTTTAGCTTTTACATTCTAGGCTCATACATTATGAGAAACCCTTGACTTCTATGCACTTGACTTTGGTTTTGTCTAATACTACATTAAGCGGTTGATGAGCAGACTCACTCGTTTCTTCCTGTAAAATCATCTCTTTATTTTTCTTCTACTACATGAGAAGACATATTTCCTTTAGTTAGTCTCACTTAATGTTAAATGTAAAATCCTTATATGAAGTACAACTACCCTAAAAGCAAACAGTCAAACAAGTAATGTTAGGTTTACTGTGGCTCTGTATATTTACCAATTATATCACATCCATTCTAAAGACGAGTCTGAATACTGTCAGACTCTGTTTAAACCTTATTTGTGATCTTCATTTGCTGCATATACTCGTCAAACATGACCAAATTCTAATCTAGGGTTTAATGCTTGTTAGGTTTTGAACTTGGAGTATTAACATAGTAGTGTTCTATCTCAACCACTAGATCACACCATGATGACTTGCTCTGATTTAGTCAAATGCTGTTCTAACTCATTATCCATGATATTCATGGACTTATGATCTATAATCTTCATAGGATAATCTAAGTTATTTTTTGAACACTAATATGATAAATATTTTTACGACCAAATGGTAAACGGAGTGAAAAATAAATCAAGATAAAGGTCAGAACGAAATATTAAAATATCCTCAGATTTAGTCATTTAATAGTGTTGATTTTATTTTTATTTTAAAATAAAATTATTATACTTTATGATTCAATAGGAAATAGAAAAACAAATCAAAATAAATGTAAGAAAAACTATACAAATATGTAAAGAATTAATTAAAAAAAAACTACACAATAATTCTTTTTTTCATAGAATATTAGTGCTCTAGAATATTTAGTTAATTCTCAATAGCTTTAGTTAATTGTCCAAATTTTATGGACAATGTTATTCTTGCAACTTTGCTAAAGAATTTGGAAACAAAAATGGAGAAGTTAGAGATTGCCTATCAACTCTTTCTTTAATATTTAGGACTAATAATTTGTAAGAGATAAAGTAGAAATGTATTTGATAGTGCTTATTTTGATGAGTGAATAACATGTTTAATGTTAGTGTCATGGTCTTTTGTAAAGAATAATTATAGAATAATTAGTGTGAGAAACAATATGACTCACCAATGAAATATTGAAAAATAAAAAAATTTACTTGGGATAAAATAAATAATATATTGAATAGATGTACGAGAAAAATACGTGATCAGATTACAAATGAGTACCTGGGCCTTGTATAAATATCCATGTCAGAGTTTTATTTCATTACGAGTCATGTCTTTTCATTATGATGTGTCACTTCACTAATTATTAATTACTATTATTATATATTTATATTTACTACGGTGCCTTCCTCTTTACAATTGCTTTGTCCTCAAAGCATATATGAAAGGGTCTGATGTCTTTTTGCTCGGCGCATCTTCGTATAATTCTATGTTTTTGGAGCTATCATAGTTGATGATACAATATGATATGAATCTATAAGTGCTGAGCAAAGTTGTTGAATCGTAAAAGGGTTTGACCATTTGAGTTCAATCCTTGATAGAACGTTACACTTATAGGATTTCCAAGATGAATTGTTACTGTGCAACTTAATGATATTGATATCAACTTTTTTTGTTAGATAAGTTGATTGTTTCCATTTTGACTGATGCTAATACATTGTGTTGTATCCTTGAGATAGTTTTTGGCTTGAAAACTATGCTAAGGCACGGGCAAAAGTTTTTAAAAGGAAGGTTCTAAGTCGATTTAGCTTTTGTATGATGGACTGTAGGTCAATACCTTTTATATCTTTAATCAAGAGGCTACCTTCCAACAAAGGCAGACAACTAAATATGATTGATTTTGGTTATAGAAGAATAGAGAAAACACTGTGATAGATTTTATAGCATCCAATGACCATTTCAACATTTGTCACTGGAGAAAACACACATGAATATTCCAACGGTTCAATAACAAAGCATAATTTTGATTATATGAATTATTCGACAATAATTTAACTAGTTAACAAGAGGTATGATATAAACAAATAGATTCTACTATAAATCTCTATGTAAAACATAACATTGCCAGATTTGAGGAAAATTGATCCTCAATTTAGCCTCTTAGGATATCTCATATAACTTCAAATATTTGCATAGATGAACAAAGATGCATAACTTATAAGAGATACTAAAACATAGGAGTAAAAGCTGTCAACCACTGAAAGGAGAATCTTTTGATTAAAAACTTTAATAATATTGTCCACAAATGCAAAAAATACAATCTCTTCCACAAAATCTGAACCCCTTTCTTCAATGTTTCTTGAGTTTTTATATAAAATGATTACAATGAATATTTGTTGCAAATGCAAATTTTTAGGAATAACTAATAACAAACAAAAATCAGTTCACAAATCTCAAATAGTTTGTCCACATGTCCAATTTTTGAGTTGAATTTTGTTGTTAGAATCATAAAGATTTATTGGGGAAAATTTAGTTGACCACTCCCAATTTGATTTGACTAGATAGTTGTATGATGTCATCTTCTTGTAAATGATATCCAAATCTGTGTATTTATGATAGGTTGGAGTAGTTGATAAAAACATTTTTACTTGACAATGGATGTAAAAGTTATTCATCAATTTATCTACTACATTTGGCCTCTTCAATATTCCCCGCATATATCAAAGCTTGTTTGAATTCGCTTTGGTACTTAACACATATTCTCTATATCCATCTAGAGACATTAACCTATTATTCTGACCCCAACAAGAGGGCATGCCCATTTATCTTAGAACATTGAATCTTGTATTAAATGTTTCTAACTCGTTTTTCACTAATCTGCACTTACTCTGAGTTTAGTGGAAAAAGTTTATTTTAGTTGAAACATTATTCACTTCCATGATGCCATGACTTCTATCTTCAACACCCACGGTTCTTAACTTATCCTGATTCATAGAGGTATGGAATTTTACTATGCTGCAATCTAAGCCTTGTCTCCTAATTCTGCCCGAGTCTTTTCAATTAGTCGTTATGTGTTGTAGAGTAAATCTGGTTCATCTCTAATGATGTTGATTGATTACCACATTTTTGAAATACTTGTAACTATTTTTTCCTAAAGGATTTTCTTTGCCTCAATCAAAGCTTATGTTCTCACAAATTAATCCTTTAATTGATCAAGTTCCCTCTAGAATCATTCTTTAAGATCTTAATATTTATGGATGGTTGCATTTATATCACTTACATATTCTTTGAGATTATTAATCTTTGTATTCTTCACCATAAGTGTTTTCTTAAGATTTTCAATCTCAATATCCTTTATACTTAAGTCTGCGATTGTTTCAGCCAACTTCTTAAAAGGATCAACTGGTGTTGATGGTGCTGAAGAAGATAATGGGCATACATGCTCACTCCTTTTCTTTGTCAAGAGTTTAATTTGTTGCACATAGTTCTCAAGCTATTTGTTCTGCTAAATTATCAAAGATAATAATTATTCCTTCTCTTTTTGACCAACTTCCAATTCAAGTGTTTGGAAATGTTTTGTATCTGGCATTTTTAATTTTCTTCTAGACACTTGAATGTCTGTATCTCAAGACTTTATTAGGGATTGTATTGAAGAATAATTTTTTGGGTCTGCCCCCAATCTAATAATGCATTGCTCCAAATCATCTATTTTCATCTGTGTGGCCCTGGTAGAAATCGTTTATCATCTCAATTGATTTGTAAATTTTGTTAGCACATTTTTAATTTTGAGGCATTTACAGTTCAATGTTTCTTAAAATTTTGAAAATAAGCTTTCTAGTTTGATTGTGCATGTCCATTTGATCCAGTAAATGTATCTTCTTCAAATCTATGGTGAACTTGGATGCCCTGTAATCTTTTGTAGTTTTAATTATCTGAGCTTTAGGTTCCAATACACACATATTTAGTTGTCCTTTTCCATAATCTAGAGCAAACAATAACCCATTCTCAGATGATACAAAACCTTGTTTCCACAACTCTAAATAAGCATCGTGTTTCATTTTGAGATTCTTATTTTCAATTTCCATGAATTGTGAAATAAAGGTCGTCCTATTTCCTTGTTGCTTAAGATGACATGCCTGAAGATGAAGTCTCTTAGGCTATAAATGCTATTGGCAAGAGTTCCCAGTTGAATGCAGGGTTGCTTGATTTAGCTTATTCTATACTATGAGATGATACTATGACATCTTCTTCTTCAATTCTTGGTTTCTTTGTAGTTGTTGCTCTTCATTCTCTGTCTTTGAAATTGATAATGTTTGTTGTGTCTTTGAAAAATCTTATTTTTATATCTTTCTTTTTTGGCTTAGTGTCCAAAACAATAGGTTGTGAAGTCTGTCCAACCTCATGACTAATTTGAGAAATCTGAATTGAATCTTGTTCTCAATCATATCTATTCGAAAGTTTTTCTATGTTTGGTTTAGTTAGATGCTTGTAAGATGCATATCCCTATTTAACTCTTCTTTTCGATATAATTTTGTGGGGATCGTATGGCCACGCCTCTTTTTGATGGAAATACATTTGTTTTAACATTTCCTCAACTTCTTGCAGTGTTGCTCTAGTGTTAATCAAGAAAGGTCCCACTTCTTTCGTCAATTGAACATGGTTGGAATTTTCTTTTATATAAAATGAATCTAATCAGAGTTGAGGCTTTGTTTGGTGAATTCAAGTGAAAATATCCTCATGGGTAGAGACATTAGAAGCATGTAAGGAGGCAATTTGTGACCATATATCATGATTTCTGTAAAATCTTTAAATGAATACAAATCTCCCACGTTAGTATCTAGGTAGAGATGCAATATATTCTTAATTTCTAGAAATTTTTTAGGAGGGGACTCATCAAACAATAATTGATATGCAACTCCTAAAAATTGATTGACAAAATCAACAAAACCCAAAACTTTGGTATGCTTTCTGACAATTGGAATCCAATGAATAACATAGATGACATTTCCATTATGACCTTGATTTTGTAGATGTAGGTTTGAAAACTTGTCAACCTCAAAGTAAAGGAAAATATATACAAGGACATATTGATACCTAACATAATTAGTCATACCATAGTAGGCTAGCTGGACATCAATGACATCTGTTAAATATTGACTGAAATGAAATTTGACAAATGACTTTTTGGTGGGTGAAAGGGAAGCTAAAAACCCTAATATGGTATCATCTATTGACTGGTCATCATCATATCCAAGCAACCAATAAACAATGGTTATGATATGTCTAGACATTTTAGAGAATATATTTGAAGGGTATGGAGGGGCATTATTTGGTAATTGGGCATTGAAGGGTAGAAAACACTCGAGAAAAATTGCCTTTTCCTCATAAGTCAACTCATTTTAAATCTAGCTCAGGAAATCTTCATTCAAGGGTTGTGTTTGATTAGACATTATGATATTCAACATTTTTTAAATGGATGAGGGGTGAATAGTGAACATGACAAATCCATTCTTGGATATAATGGCTTGCTTTCTTGGTAAATAATGCTCAAAAAACTAAGAAATGAATTTAGGGTAAGGGTAGGTTTGGGGAATAATGAACTAGGCTAAATAGGACTCCCAAACCAAGGAGATGTCTTGTTGGTTTTGGAAACATTGAAAGGCCCACTCCCCAAGCTTGTACAAGTCAAATTGACAATGAGTTTCATAGGTATATGAACACAGCAAGATTGCGGAATTTTGAACTGGAATTTTTATTATATGGATGCAGATATTACATAAGAAAAATCTCCTTACAGAGATTGACTGTCTACGCATTCACCGGACTTTCTACCGTTCTCAAGGAACAAGTATTACCGGAAGCTCCTGGCAATAGACAAGCTCTGCCTCAGAGATTATAGACAAACTCTCAGACTTTCCTAATGGTTCAGCCACTTAGGTTCTCACCAGTGCCGAACACACTGATGCGCAGGCTTCCAAACCAGACTCTAAGACTTACAAAACTCTTCGTGATGCAAGCAGATCAGACACAATTGTCCGCAGATGCAGAGCATGAAAAGTTTATGACTCTAAACTCTCTCGACCCGAATGAGTCTTACTTCGCAGCTAACTCTTATTTATAAGCTGGAAGGGAACAATCATTCATGAGTGCGCTATGTACAGACTGATGACTGAAAGACACAAGTACTTAGACAGATCTGAGTAGATCGCCGAAAGCAAGATTCGGGCATAGGACACTATCGTCCTATGTTATCTCGTCCCTACTCTTTATCAGAGAGCCCGAGGCATGTTGGGACCGAATCTTAGTACCAAACAAACTATTTACACAGAGGAAATTCATCAGTGAACCCTCGAAAGACTTAACATGTCATAAAAGATGAGATTTGCAAAATCCATGGTTTGTACAAAGTGGAGATTCCAGAGCGAGGGAATCCACGAAAGCTCGTCCGGCACCATAGTCGGCCAGAAAGACGACACTCAATCCATAGTATAGTATTCTATCTGCAGATGTGTATAATGCTGATATCTGAATCTTTCAATCAGAGAATTATTGAAGTATTGTACTCTTATTTCTTTCCCTGATTCCCACATCTGTGAAATATTTTGGTTGGGCGGTTCCAAAAAGATGATAGGTTGGAAAGGATTTGATGTGATATCAACCTGATGGTGGAAATCTTCATAATTAGTACTATGAGATATCATCCTTACCTTGTACTGGTTTGTAACAAACCATCTGATGTGACCACAGCGTCTGATTGCTTGTAGAAAAGATAGATCACTGATGTCGGCAACATTTTCAATATCTTTGTATACAATTCCATTCATATGGGCAAATGGTTCACTGAAACCAGGGATTTTAAGCATTTGGAGTGTATATGGTTTGATGATTAAAGCTGAAAGACCATATATCTGCCACCACTCAATGAACCATTCTGGTGTAGGATCTTCTTATTCCAAAGCTTCTGCTGTCATGCCTTCAAATAAAAATGAGGACTGTATAGAATAAAATAAATTAGCTGAGCAATTTTGAAGATTCATAGCTGTATAGAAACATTCTTTTTGTCTGTCAGGGTCATAATTTTCTCTGTGAAGAGGATTATCAAATCTTCCCAGTGTGATGTGGCAGCTTGTCATCCGTTCATCATCGTCATCATCTCTCTCAAGAGTATAGTGTATGTTGTCAATGTATTCCAAATAGTCCAGAGCATCTACTGCTTCTTGGTTCATTTCGTCTTGCATTGTTTCTGTCCATAGGTAAGGAATATCTTCTCTATGTCTAATTTCTTTGATTGGGTACCAATCTACATCATGGATAAGTACTGGAGTTTCAAGCATATAACTTACCCAACCATTTGGTGTTTCTATTTCAACAGTGCTTTCCCTTCTCCTGATATAATTGCAATGCAAACTCAAAATTGAATGTTCTGACAAAAATTCTCTACTCAGCATATCTGCGAAATTGTTCTTATCACCTTTAACAAATTCAACATCAAAATTGTACTGACTTAACTGCATGATCCACCTGACCATAGCAGCATCCTCAAAATCACATTTATGAATTGCAAATTTCAATGCCTGGCAGTCTGTCTTAACAGTGAATTTGGTGTAGATAACAAAATCTCTGAATTTTTCTATTCCTAAGCAAACTGCGTTGAGTTCTTTCTTCAAACTTGATCAATTCAATTGATTTTTTGCCCATAATCCAGATGCATATTGGCAGATTTCAATCTCTCTTTTGCTGCTGGGATTTTTCTGACATAAAACTGCTCCCCATCCTTCATAACTGGCATCTGTCATAATAATTTTCTCCCATTCTTCTCTGATAGGGGAGAGTGGTTGAATATTTCTGACCTTTTCTTTTATTGCCCTGACTGCTTGTGTGCAATCATTATTCCATGGAATTGGATTCTTTTGAAGCCTTTTATTCAATAATTTCCTTTCTTGTGCACAATGCTTCAGAAACTTTGAAATGTAATTCAGGCTTCCCAAAAACCTTTGCAGTTGAGTTTTGTCTTTGATTTCGTCAGGGAAATGATCAACAAAATTTAAACTTCTTTGGATTACAGTATAGGATCCGTACTGTATATTATAACCCAAAAAGTCTATCATTGGTCGGAATAGTTTCATCTTAGATTCTGATAATACTATGCCCATTTCTTTAACCCTGCAGAGAAAGATTTTCAAATGTTTGATATGGTCAGCAATATTATCAGAATGAATTAGTAAATCATCAATATATTTCTTCAAGAAACTTTCCATTCCTTCGAAAGTTTTATCCATTATTCTCTGGAAAGCCGAAGGAGCATTAATCAGGCCGAATGGCATGATATTCCATTCATAATGCCCTTCTGGTACAGAGAATGCTGTCTTCCATTTATCATCTTCCTTAATTCCTACTTGCCAGAAATCAGATTTGAGATCAAACTTGGAAAATATCTTGGACTTTGATATCTGAGCAAGTATGGAAGATGGCTTTGGCAAAGGATATGCATCGTAATCCAGAATTTTATTCAGAGGTTTATAATTCACAACTAACCTTGGTTTACCTCTGGAAACTTCAACATGCTTATTTACATAGAATGCAAAACATGCTATGGGGCTTAAACTTTTCCTTATAAGCCCTTTCTCCAAAAGATATTTAATTTCTTCTCTGCAGAGTTTCATTTGTTCTTCATTCATTGCTACTGCTTTAGATCTTCTTAATTTTCCACTGAAATCTTTCTTGAGAGGAAGTTCTACCTCTTGTTTCTTAATATGCCAAAAAGCATTTGGATCATCTGAACAACATTCTTTAAGCATCACCTGATGCAATGAGTGCTAAGTGAACTATTCAAAAATCATGAGAAATTAGTCAGTTACGACTACCTCTCATGGAAATGGTCATACGTTTGAATGACTTACTTAACGCAGTTGAATCCCAAAAATGATATCTAATAGAATGCACTGCGTAAATCCCCCATACTTAAATTCAAAAAGAGTCAAGGGATCTCTACTTGAATGGTTCATGAGGCACAATACTTGCTAAGGTTTTGCAAATGGGGTAGCAAGCTAAGTGGGCTTGATTGTGGGGAAAAACTCCACAGTTAAGCGCGCTTGAGCCAGAGGAGTTCTGGGATGGGTGACCTCCTGGGAAGTCCTGGTTACCGGGTGCAAGCCCCGGAAGTGATGATTGATGCTATGTGATTCGTTCTCCACATTTCACTAGTTTCAATCCCACTTCTTCACCCCTGTGAGCATCACCTGATGCAATGAGTGCTAAGTGAACTATTCAAAAATCATGAGAAATTAGTCAGTTACGACTACCTCTCATGGAAATGGTCATACGTTTGAATGACTTACTTAACGCAGTTGAATCCCAAAAATGATATCTAACATTCTTTAAACTGGGAAGTGAGATTTGCTATCTTAGAAGCATACTTTCCATTATCTAGATGTTCCTCTGTTTTCAATACTTCCCTTTTTACTTCCATTTTTGCCAAAAGATTCTCCATTCTTTCAACTCTCTTAATCCTCATTGGAGAATTAGAATTGATGAATGGGAAAAAGACTTCCTTATTATCAAAATTAATAAAATATCCATACCTCTGGGTTCTTGCATCAAATTTTGCTCCATGCATGCTGAAATTCTAAAAAAATGGTGTCCCAAGGTACATTGCACAATCCAGTCCTGGAACAACAGGACAAACCAGATGAACTCCTATTTTGTCTGTGAGCAGAACATCAATTTCTGCTTCATGTTTTGTGGGAATGTCTCCACTTGCTGTGATCACCCTTGGACATGTTGTTGGCCTTCTGTGATGCATGCCAACTACTGTATCACTTACGATGTTTAATCTGGAACCAGTGTCCATAAGTACCTTCCAAAATTCATACTGGTGTCCAATATTTACTTTCATTTTTACACAATACATGACATCTCTATTCATGCTATTTCATCCAAAATCTGTTCTTGCTACTTCTTCTTCTTCTTCTTCTTCTTTGTTATGCTGCTGTTGAACTGGCCCCATATGATAGGTCCAATTTTCTGTCTTTCCTGAAATAGGACCTTGTGATGAAGAAGCAGGAGGAGCTTGTGCATTGAGCATCTTTAGGCTTAACTCATTGTGGCTTTCAACACACAATCTCCTATTCTCTTTGATTTTTTTTCTCAGTTCTTTTATTGCCTGATGCACTGCAGGTAAAGTCTGTGGCAAGTCTTCTCCAAAATCTTCATTCTTAAATTGTCTGGTTAAGGCTTCAACAGAGAAAAGAGTAGCAGGGGGCACATACCCTTTATTTGGAGAATTCTTTGAAGTAGAGGGTGCTTTCTTCAAATGTTCTGTCAGCAAAGATCTGTACATTTCTTTCATTTGCGGATCTGTAGCAGCCATCATTTGTGCAAAAATGTTCTTACTGATTTCATCATAATCAGTCTTCATCATCCTGACTGCATTGCATGTACAAATATCAGGATCATCACAATCACAGTATTTACATTCTGTACAATGGGGATCATTACAGAATTCTTCATCAGATGATTCATCTGAATTAACAAAATTAAGTTCATTTTCAGATTCTAAATCAGAAGATACCAATTCATCACAGCTACTAGGAAGATCGAATGAATTTATCTTTCCTTTCTTATTTCTATACTGGACTTTCTTTTTAGAAGAGTCTTTCTTTTTATTTGGACAATTTGGAGCTGTGTGACCTTTTTTGTTACAGTTGTAACAAATTATTTCTCTATCCTTAGAAAACATCTTTGTATGCTTGTAAGGTTTTGCTTTGTAATGTTTTCCTTTTGGCTTATCTTGGGAGGTCTGGGTATTCTTCTTGAATTGTCTTTTTCTCCTCTTATGCCCCTCAAAATTTCCAGCTTTACCAAGATGCCATTGTTTGCAAAGCTGTTGATATCCATGTGGCTTTTTAGGATTTGTGGCAGCTCTTGCAATCTTCATTTGTGAACATAATTCAACAATGATTGCTTTTACTGCTTGTCTGATTATGCCAAATTTATAGTCTCTAATCTTGCCTGGTAATTTATTTACAATTGCTGAAGAGACCCATTGGGGAAGAGATGAAACAAAAATTTCCTTCCATTTTGGCTCAAGAATGAGATCTGGAGTCAAAGTATGCAATCTATGAAGGAATTCATTAAAATATTCATCAAAATGTTGCATATTATGCAATCTCATGGCCAGCAGAGTGATAGTTGTAATATCATTGGTTATCTGGGGGAATCCAATGAAATTAACTGTGATAGCATAAAGGAGTTTTCCTATCATATTATTGACAAGCAAACTAGTGACAGGATCTATGTGAGTAGATCCATCTTCATTTTCAACAACTGATCGTTCCCATCCTGCAAGGAGATTAGGATCCTTAACTGTCTCAGCTTTTAGCCAAGAATCCAATGTTCCTTCAAATCCTCCTATTATTCTCCTTGTGGCATTGATAGGTCCTATGTCATCTGCAAGATAAGTCCTATAACATACAAGCATGGAATGTAAAACAGACATGATCTCAGCCTCTGTTCAATTATCAATATTCCATGAGTAAGTAGCATTTGCAGACCAATCCTTATGGTATTCAGACTTCATAAGATCTCTTCTGTCAGGAGCAAGATTCCAGGTAGTTTGCCATCTTGACCTGGATGATGTAGCATTAACTTGATTTTCATTATCAAGTTGATCTTGTTCTTGATCTGTCAAAGATAAGTTATTGATACTGGTTTCAAGCTCTTCCATTTGTGGTTCTGCCTCTATTTTGTGAAGAGTCATATCACCAAAGGATGTTTCTGTTTTGTGAAAACTTGTATCAAAACTTTCTTCTTCTTCTCTAGTATAGGAATCTTCATTCACCAGATTAGAAGATTCTGGTTTGCTGGATTCACTAGTCTCTTTAGAGTGTTTTATGACAGGCTGTGGGCTAAAGAAACTGGGGTTTGCAAACAGAGAATATGGATGAGAAGAGGTGGGTGGTGGAAAGGTTATAGAGTTTGGTGTTCTAATAAGGCTTTCCACAGAAGGAGTAATAGAATATGGGACAGAAGTCTTAGGTTCTGAAAATATAGTTGCTGATTTATAGGTTTCAACCTTAGGCTTCTTTTTCAAGGATTCTATCCCTTGAGTTACTTCCCAAACTTGTTTCTTTACAATATCAAGGGAATTACTGATCTTTACTATTTCCTTTCCATGAGCATTGGTAGCATCATGGGTCTTCTTATCAATCTGCCCTGTTTGTAAAGATAATCTGTCAAGACTCTTAGCAAGAGCCTTATCATTTTCTGCCAAAGTATTAACACTGTTATTCAAACAGACTGTATTATAGTCTTGTTTTCTCAAGATACTTTCAAGCATAATCTTCATTTCAGAATTGGCAGTTTCAATATTTTCAAACTTAGAACTGACAAATTTCTCTAGACTGGATAGAGCTAAATTTGTCCAGTTTGTAGCAGCAACAGCATCTCTTGCTACTAGATTATGATCATCTACATGAGATGGGAGTAATTTATACAATTTCCCATCTTGACTTCTAATCACAAAATTTTTCCAAGGAGGGAACTCTGTGTCTGTTTCTAAAAGATTTCCATCAAGGAGTTCCCACTTGTGTTTACTTGGGGTCCCAGTCCGCATCATGTTTACTTGGAACTGAGAACATATTTTCCTTAATAATTTTTTTCCTTCTATTTGAACAGCAATCAGAGATCTGGGAATGTTTGACTTGCTTAACATACTCTGAATCTTTGGCTGAAAAACATGTGCTTTCAAAGGAGGAGGAATTACTACTGGATTTTCTTTCAGTTTTTCTTCTCCAAATTTTTCTGGATCCTTGATTTTTTTCTGTTTAGCCTGGTTCCTGAATTGCTTCATCAAGGATTGTTCTATGATATTTGCAGAAGGGTAATACCATTCATAGAATGATATCCATTGATTTTTTGCCTTCATCCATTCTTTCCATTTTTCAACATTCTGTCTATTGAAGGCAGGACGATCATTTTTTGGAAGAAGCATTACTTCTTCAAAATACAAGTGTTCTTTTTCATGTGTAAACATATCCCAATTGAACATTTTCTTTTTCCATTGATCATCAGGATCATATGGACTGATTCCTTTAAAGATTTTTAAAAAGGCAATTATCTCTGAATCAGAAGGAATCTCTACATGTCTTGGAATCTTATCAGTGGGATTTCCTCTGTATTCAGGAATAGGTGAAGAATCAATATAACCTAAACCGTAAGTAGAAGAACTGGATACAGTATGTACAAGTAGTTCTTCTTGTGGATTAAAAAATACAACCTTTTTGTAATTTTCTTTAGATGAGTCGGATGAAGGAGTAAATCTGATCATATTTATTCTATGCCGATCTGACGACTCACCATGTGGAGTTGGTGGTTCTGAAGAAAATTGACAGAAGGTTTTGGAGCAGTGTGGATGGTCACAGACTGAGCTAAAAGGCTGATATGAGCTTGGCTGTGAAAACATTCTTCTGATAGAATCATACACTGCTTGGTCTATTACAAACTGTGGGGGTGCAGGAGATTGACCAGGATGTAACTGACTGATTGTAGTAGGAATGGCAGAGATAGAGGTAGAGGGTCCTTCATTGTGAACTCTAGGGAATCTTGTGGTAACTTTCCCATCTATCTCTGTTATTATTGACTGTGCAGCAGCAACAGGTTTCTTCGTAGGCTTTCCCCAATTGGTTACCCAATCATCAGGTGGACATAAATCATTTCTGGAGACATAGACTGGTGCTACTGGATTGCAAGATGAATCATACTGGATAAGAGTAACTCGGCCTTCATCTTTATTAGGAGTATGCAGAATAGCAGGGATTGTTGTGTTATAAAACCTAACACAAGTAATATAAAATATGGCCAAATTTTTTGATTTTGCTTTGAAATTTTGATACCCAGCAGTCTGGATACCTAAGGTTAGGCATTGCAGGACGTTTGGGTCATCAAGTGCAACAGAGAAATCTGGAAAAACATCATACTGTACTGGGCCTTCAGCAAGGCTTGTTTCAATGCCACTTATCATAGCCTGGGTGAATGTGGTCCATCGATTGTCGAATAGGGCTGAGAACACATAAGCTTTTTGTCCTTTTCTATGTAATGCATTCAGTCCTATCCTCACCATCCCCAGATGGACATACTGGTAACCAGCTTTGAGAGCTGATTTGATATGTTTAGCTTCCAGGAGAGATATAGTTAACATAGCATTCAAAGTTAAATCTGCTTTGATGGATTTTTCTTTGATTTTTATCTGACTCATGGCACGTAAATTAAAAGAGGATAAATTTCTGTATACATCATGTGGAGATACTGGGGGAAGTTTCCAATTAACAGAGGGATCTATTTCTTCTTGTTCTATGATAGCAGAATTTCCAGAAGAGGATTCAGATCTACAAAACCCTTCTGATTCTATTTTTGGATCTAAGCACTTTAGAACTATGAAAGAGGAAGAAAAAAAGTGGCTGAACCATTAGGAAAGTCTGAGAGTTTGTCTATAATCTCTGAGGCAGAGCCTGTCTATTGCCAGGAGCTTCCGGTAATACTTGTTCCTTGAGAACGGTAGAAAGTCCGGTGAATGCGTAGACAGTCAATCTCTGTAAGGAGATTTTTCTTATGTAATATCTGCATCCATATAATAAAAATTCCAGTTCAAAATTCCGCAATCTTGCTGTGTTCATTTGCTTGTTAAAGGTCCTGTAAGAGATGGTATCAGAGCCAGTATTGTTTGAGTTGATATTTTGCTGTGAGATATTGTCTGAGTGAAAGAATTCGCTTGAGTCCTGAATAGCGTTCGAGCTCGTTGTTGCCGGTGTGGGCTTTGGAGAGCGTTGAAGACGTTGGACGAGAATTTGCCGCAATTTCTCCTTCAGAAGAAGACCGCAATTCTTCTCATCATTTTCTGCAAGACTTTTGAAACGGGTATTTATCTATTCTAAAATGGATGCTTCTAGACATTCTTCAGCTGAATCTTCTGATTCTATTTTTGGATCTAAGCACTTTAGAACTATGAAAGAGGAAGAAAAATCAAAATCTGCATTAGAAGGGTTATGTAGATCTGAATCCTCTTCTGGAAATTCTGCTATCATAGAACAAGAAGAAACAGATCCCTCTGTTAATTGGAAACTTCCCCCAGTATCTCCACATGATGTATACATAAATTTATCCTCTTTTAATTTACGTGCCATGAGTCAGATAAAAATCAAAGAAAAATCCATCAAAGCAGATTTAACTTTGAATGCTATGTTAACTATATCTCTCCTGGAAGCTAAACATATCAAATCAGCCCTCAAAGCTAGTTACCAGTATGTCCATCTGGGGATGGTGAGGATAGGACTGAATGCATTACATAGAAAAGGACAAAAAGCTTATGTGTTCTCAGCCCTATTCGACAATCGATGGACCACATTCACCCAGGCTATGATAGGTGGCATTGAAACAAGCCTTGTTGAAGGCCCAGTACAGTATGATTCATCATGCAATCCAGTAGCACCAGTCTATGTCTCCAGAAATGATTTATGTCCACCTGATGATTGGGTAACCAATTGGGGAAAGCCTACGAAGAAACCTGTTGCTGCTGCACAGTCAATAATAACAGAGATAGATGGGAAAGTTACCACAAGATTCCCTAGAGTTCACAATGAAGGACCCTCTACCTCTATCTCTGCCATTCCTACTACAATCAGTCAGTTACATCCTGGTCGATCTCCTGCACCCCCACAGTTTGTAATAGACCAAGCAGTGTATGATTCTATCAGAAGAATGTTTTCACAGCCAAGCTCATCTCAGCCTTTTAGCTCAGTCTGTGACCATCCACACTGCTCCAAAACCTTCTGTCAATTTTCTTCAGAACCACCAACTCCACATGGTGAGTCGTCAGATCGGCATAGAATAAATATGATCAGATTTACTCCTTCATCCGACTCATCTGAAGAAAATTACAAAAAGGTTGTATTTTTTAATCCACAAGAAGAAATACTTGTACATACTGTATCCAGTTCTTCTACTTACGGTTTAGGTTATATTGATTCTTCACCTATTCCTGAATACAGAAGAAATCCCATTGATAAGATTCCAAGACATGTAGAGATTCCTTCTGATTCAGAGATAATTGCCTTTTTAAAAATCTTTAAAGGAATCAGTCCATATGATCCTGATGATCAATGGAAAAAGAAAATGTTCAATTGGGATATGTTTACACATGAAAAAGAACACTTGTATTTTGAAGAAGTAATGCTTCTTCCAAAAAATGATCGTCCTGCCTTCAACAGACAGAATGTTGAAAAATGGAAAGAATGGATGAAGGCAGAAAATCAATGGATATCATTCTATGAATGGTATTACCCTTCTGCAAATATCATAGAACAATCCTTGATGAAGCAATTCAGGAACCAGGCTAAACAGAAAAAAATCAAGGATCCAGAAAAATTTGTAGAAGAAAAACTGAAAGAAAATCCAGTAGTAATTCCTCCTCCTTTGAAAGCACATGTTTTTCAGCCAAAGATTCAGAGTATGTTAAGCAAGTCAAACATTCCCAGATCTCTGATTGCTGTTCAAATAGAAGGAGAAAAATTATTAAGGAAAATATATTCTCAGTTCCAAGTAAACATGATGCGGACTGGGACCCCAAGTAAACACAAGTGGGAACTCCTTGATGGAAATCTTTTAGAAACAGACACAGAGTTCCCTCCTTGGAAAAATTTTGTGATTAGAAGTCAAGATGGGAAATTGTATAAATTACTCCCATCTCATGTAGATGATCCTAATCTAGTAGCAAGAGATGTTGTTGCTGCTACAAATTGGACAAATTTAGCTCTATCCAGTCTAGAGAAATTTGTCAGTTCTAAGTTTGAAAATATTGAAACTGCCAATTCTGAAATGAAGATTATGCTTGAAAGTATCTTGAGAAAACAAGACTATAATACAGTCTGTTTGAATAACAGTGTTAATACTTTGGCAGAAAATGATAAGGCTCTTGCTAAGAGTCTTGACAGATTATCTTTACAAACAGGGCAGATTGATAAGAAGACCCATGATGCTACCAATGCTCATGGAAAGGAAATAGTAAAGATCAGTAATTCCCTTGATATTGTAAAGAAACAAGTTTGGGAAGTAACTCAAGGGATAGAATCCTTGAAAAAGAAGCCTAAGGTTGAAACCTATAAATCAGCAACTATATTTTCAGAACCTAAGACTTCTGTCCCATATTCTATTACTCCTTCTGTAGAAAGCCTTATTAGAACACCAAACTCTATAACCTTTCCACCACCCACCTCTTCTCATCCATATTCTCTGTTTGCAAACCCCAGTTTCTTTAGCCCACAGCCTGTCATAAAACACTCTAAAGAGACTAGTGAATCCAGCAAACCAGAATCTTCTAATCTGGTGAATGAAGATTCCTATACTAGAGAAGAAGAAGAAAGTTTTGATACAAGTTTTCACAAAACAGAAACATCCTTTGGTGATATGACTCTTCACAAAATAGAGGCAGAACCACAAATGGAAGAGCTTGAAACCAGTATCAATAACTTATCTTTGACAGATCAAGAACAAGATCAACTTGATAATGAAAATCAAGTTAATGCTACATCATCCAGGTCAAGATGGCAAACTACCTGGAATCCTGCTCCTGACAGAAGAGATCTTATGAAGTCTGAATACCATAAGGATTGGTCTGCAAATGATACTTATTCATGGAATATTGATAATTGCACAGAGGCTGAGATCATGTCTGTTTTACATTCCATGCTTGTATGTTATAGGACTTATCTTGCAGATGACATAGGACCTATCAATGCCACATGGAGAATAATAGGAGGATTTGAAGGAACATTGGATTCTTGGCTAAAAGCTGAGACAATTAAGGATCCTAATCTCCTTGCAGGATGGGAACGATCAGTTGTTGAAAATGAAGATGGATCTACTCACATAAATCCTGTCACTAGTTTGCCTGTCAATAATATGATAGGAAAACTCCTTTATGCTATCACAGTTAATTTCATTGGATTCCCCCAGATAACCAATGATATTACAACTATCACTCTGCTGGCCATGAGATTGCATAATATGCAACATTTTGATGAATATTTTAATGAATTCCTTCATAGATTGCATACTTTGACTCCAGATCTCATTCTTGAGCCAAAATGGAAGGAAATTTTTGTTGCATCTCTTCCCCAATGGGTCTCTTCAGCAATTGTAAATAAATTACCAGGCAAGATTGGAGACTATAAATTTGGCATAATCAGACAAGCAGTAAAAGCAATCATTGTTGAATTATGTTCACAAATGAAGATTGCAAGAGCTGCCACAAATCCTAAAAAGCCACATGGATATCAACAGCTTTGCAAACAATGGCATCTTGGTAAAGCTGGAAATTCTGAGGGGCATAAGAGGAGAAAAAGACAATTCAAGAAGAATACCCAGACCTCCCAAGATAAGCCAAAAGGAAAACATTACAAAGCAAAACCTTACAAGCATACAAAGATGTTTTCTAAGGATAGAGAAATAATTTGTTACAACTGTAACAAAAATGGTCACACAGCTCCAAATTGTCCAAATAAAAAGAAAGACTCTTCTAAAAAGAAAGTCCAGTATAGAAATAAGAAAGGAAAGATAAATTCATTCGATCTTCCTAGTAGCTGTGATGAGTTGGTATCTTCTGATTCAGAATCTGAAAATGAACTTAATTTTGTTGATTCAGATGAATCATCTGATGAAGAATTCTGTAATGATCCCCATTGTACAGAATGTAAATACTGTGATTGTGATGATCCTGATATTTGTACATGCAATGCAGTCAGGATGATGAAGACTGATTATGATGAAATCAGTAAGAACATTTTTGCACAAATGATGGCTGCTACAGATCCGCAAATGAAAGAAATGTACAGATCTTTGCTGACAGAACATTTGAAGAAAGCACCCTCTACTTCAAAGAATTCTCCAAATAAAGGGTATGTGCCCCCTGCTACTCTTTTCTCTGTTGAAGCCTTAACCAGACAATTTAAGAATGAAGATTTTGGAGAAGACTTGCCACAAACTTTACCTGCAGTGCATCAAGCAATAAAAGAACTGAGAAAAACAATCAAAGAGAATAGGAGATTGTGTGTTGAAAGCCACAATGAGTTAAGCCTAAAGATGCTCAATGCACAAGCTCCTCCTGCTTCTTCATCACAAGGTCCTATTTCAGGAAAGACAGAAAATTGGACCTATCATATGGGGCCAGTTCAACAGCAGCATAAAAAAGAAGAAGAAGAAGAAGAAGAAGTAGCAAGAACAGATTTTGGATGCAATAGCATGAATAGAGATGTCATGTATTGTGTAAAAATGAAAGTAAAGATTGGACACCAGTATGAATTTTGGAAGGTACTTATGGACACTGGTTCCAGATTAAACATCGTAAGTGATACAGTAGTTGGCATGCATCACAGAAGGCCAACAACATGTCCAAGGGTGATCACAGCAAGTGGAGACATTCCCACAAAACATGAAGCAGAAATTGATGTTCTGCTCACAGACAAAATAGGAGTTCATCTGGTTTGTCCTGTTGTTCCAGGACTGGATTGTGCAATGTACCTTGGGACACCATTTTTTCAGAATTTCAGCATGCATGGAGCAAAATTTGATGCAAGAACCCAGAGGTATGGATATTTTATTAATTTTGATAATAAGGAAGTCTTTTTCCCATTCATCAATTCTAATTCTCCAATGAGGATTAAGAGAGTTGAAAGAATGGAGAATCTTTTGGCAAAAATGGAAGTGAAAAGGGAAGTATTGAAAACAGAAGAACATCTAGATAATGGAAAGTATGCTTCTGAGATAGCAAATCTCACTTCCCAGTTTAAAGAATGTTGTTCAGATGATCCAAATGCTTTTTGGCATATTAAGAAACAAGAGGTAGAACTTCCTCTCAAGAAAGATTTTAGTGGAAAATTAAGAAGATCTAAAGCAGTAGCAATGAATGAAGAACAAATGAAACTCTGCAGAGAAGAAATTAAATATCTTTTGGAGAAAGGGCTTATCAGGAAAAGTAAAAGCCCCATAGCATGTTTTGCATTCTATGTAAATAAGCATGCTGAAGTTGCCAGAGGTAAACCAAGGTTAGTTGTGAATTATAAACCTCTGAATAAAATTCTGGATTACGATGCATATCCTTTGCCAAAGCCATCTTCCATACTTGCTCAGATATCAAAGTCCAAGATATTTTCCAAGTTTGATCTCAAATCTGGTTTCTGGCAAGTAGGAATTAAGGAAGATGATAAATGGAAGACAACATTCTCTGTACCAGAAGGGCATTATGAATGGAATATCATGCCATTCGGCCTGATTAATGCTCCTTCGGCTTTCCAGAGAATAATGGATGAAACTTTCGAAGGAATGGAAAGTTTCTTGAAGAAATATATTGATGATTTACTAATTCATTCTGATAATATTGCTGACCATATCAAACATTTGAAAATCTTTCTCCGCAGGGTTAAAGAAATGGGCATAGTATTATCAGAATCTAAGATGAAACTATTCCGACCAATGATAGACTTTTTGGGTTATAATATACAGTACGGATCCTATACTGTAATCCAAAGAAGTTTAAATTTTGTTGATCATTTCCCTGATGAAATCAAAGACAAAACTCAACTGCAAAGGTTTTTGGGAAGCCTGAATTACATTTCAAAGTTTCTGAAGCATTGTGCACAAGAAAGGAAATTATTGAATAAAAGGCTTCAAAAGAATCCAATTCCATGGAATAATGATTGCACACAAGCAGTCAGGGAAATAAAAGAAAAGGTCAGAAATATTCAACCACTCTCCCCTATCAGAGAAGAATGGGAGAAAATTATTATGACAGATGCCAGTTATGAAGGATGGGGAGCAGTTTTATGTCAGAAAAATCCCAGCAGCAAAAGAGAGATTGAAATCTGCCAATATGCATCTGGATTATGGGCAAAAAATCAATTGAATTGGTCAAGTTTGAAGAAAGAACTCAGAGCAGTTTGCCTAGGAATAGAAAAATTCAGAGATTTTGTTATCTACACCAAATTCACTGTTAAGACAGACTGCCAGGCATTGAAATTTGCAATTCATAAATGTGATTTTGAGGATGCTGCTATGGTCAGGTGGATCATGCAGTTAAGTCAGTACAATTTTGATGTTGAATTTGTTAAAGGTGATAAGAACAATTTCGCAGATATGCTGAGTAGAGAATTTCTGTCAGAACATTCAATTTTGAGTTTGCATTGCAATTATATCAGGAGAAGGGAAAGCACTGTTGAAATAGAAACACCAAATGGTTGGGTAAGTTATATGCTTGAAACTCCAGTACTTATCCATGATGTAGATTGGTACCCAATCAAAGAAATTAGACATAGAGAAGATATTCCTTACCTATGGACAGAAACAATGCAAGACGAAATGAACCAAGAAGCAGTAGATGCTCTGGACTATTTGGAATACATTGACAACATACACTATACTCTTGAGAGAGATGATGAAGATGATGAACGGATGACAAGCTGCCACATCACACTGGGAAGATTTGATAATCCTCTTCACAGAGAAAATTATGACCCTGACAGACAAAAAGAATGTTTCTATACAGCTATGAATCTTCAAAATTGCTCAGCTAATTTATTTTATTCTATACAGTCCTCATTTTTATTTGAAGGCATGACAGCAGAAGCTTTGGAACAAGAAGATCCTACACCAGAATGGTTCATTGAGTGGTGGCAGATATATGGTCTTTCAGCTCTAATCATCAAACCATATACACTCCAAATGCTTAAAATCCCTGGTTTCAGTGAACCATTTGCCCATATGAATGGAATTGTATACAAAGATATTGAAAATGTTGCCGACATCAGTGATCTATCTTTTCTACAAGCAATCAGACGCTGTGGTCACATCAGATGGTTTGTTACAAACCAGTACAAGGCAAGGATGATATCTCATAGTACTAATTATGAAGATTTCCACCATCAGGTTGATATCACATCAAATCCTTTCCAACCTATCAACTTTTTGGAACCGCCCAACCAAAATATTTCACAGATGTGGGAATCAGAGAAAGAAATAAGAGTACAATACTTCAATAATTCTCTGATTGAAAGATTCAGATATCAACATTATACACATCCGCAGATAGAATACTATACTATGGATTGAGTGTCGTCTTTCTGGCCGACTATGGTGCCGGACGAGCTTTCGTGGATTCCCTCGCTCTGGAATCTCCACTTTGTACAAACCATGGATTTTGCAAATCTCATCTTTTATGACATGTTAAGTCTTTCGAGGGTTCACTGATGAATTTCCTCTGTGTAAATAGTTTGTTTGGTACTAAGATTCGGTCCCCACATGCCTCGGGCTCTCTGATAAAGAGTAGGGACGAGATAACATAGGACGATAGTGTCCTATGCCCGAATCTTGCTTTCGGCGATCTACTCAGATCTGTCTAAGTACTTGTGTCTTTGAGTCATCAGTCTGTACATAGCGCACTCATGAATGATTGTTCCCTTCCAGCTTATAAATAAGAGTTAGCTGCGAAGTAAGACTCATTCGGGTCGAGAGAGTTTAGAGTCATAAACTTTTCCTGCTCTGCATCTGCGGACAATTGTGTCTGATCTGCTTGCATCACGAAGAGTTTTGTAAGTCTTAGAGTCTGGTTTGGAAGCCTGCGCATCAGTTTGTTCGGCACTGGTGAGAACCTAAAGTGGCTGAACCATTAGGAAAGTCTGAGAGTTTGTCTATAATCTCTGAGGCAGAGCCTGTCTATTGCCAGGAGCTTCCGGTAATACTTGTTCCTTGAGAACGGTAGAAAGTCCGGTGAATGCGTAGACAGTCAATCTCTGTAAGGAGATTTTTCTTATGTAATATCTCCTGATATTTGTACATGCAATGCAGTCAGGATGATGAAGACTGATTATGATGAAATCAGTAAGAACATTTTTGCACAAATGATGGCTGCTACAGATCCGCAAATGAAAGAAATGTACAGATCTTTGCTGACAGAACATTTGAAGAAAGCACCCTCTACTTCAAAGAATTCTCCAAATAAAGGGTATGTGCCCCCTGCTACTCTTTTCTCTGTTGAAACTCCAGTACTTATCCATGATGTAGATTGGTACCCAATCAAAGAAATTAGACATAGGTAAGGAATATCTTCTCTATGTCTAATTTCTTTGATTGGGTACCAATCTACATCATGGATAAGTACTGGAGTTTCAAGCATATAACTTACCCAACCATTTGGTGTTTCTATTTCAACAGTGCTTTCCCTTCTCCTGATATAATTGCAATGCAAACTCAAAATTGAATGTTCTGACAGAAATTCTCTACTCAGCATATCTGCGAAATTGTTCTTATCACCTTTAACAAATTCAACATCAAAATTGTACTGACTTAACTGCATGATCCACCTGACCATAGCAGCATCCTCAAAATCACATTTATGAATTGCAAATTTCAATGCCTGGCAGTCTGTCTTAACAGTGAATTTGGTGTAGATAACAAAATCTCTGAATTTTTCTATTCCTAAGCAAACTGCTCTGAGTTCTTTCTTCAAACTTGACCAATTCAATTGATTTTTTGCCCATAATCCAGATGCATATTGGCAGATTTCAATCTCTCTTTTGCTGCTGGGATTTTTCTGACATAAAACTACTCCCCATCCTTCATAACTGGCATCTGTCATAATAATTTTCTCCCATTCTTCTCTGATAGGGGAGAGTGGTTGAATATTTCTGACCTTTTCTTTTATTGCCCTGACTGCTTGTGTGCAATCATTATTCCATGGAATTGGATTCTTTTGAAGCCTTTTATTCAATAATTTCCTTTGTTGTGCACAATGCTTCAGAAACTTTGAAATGTAATTCAGGCTTCCCAAAAACCTTTGCAGTTGAGTTTTGTCTTTGATTTCATCAGGGAAATGATCAACAAAATTTAAACTTCTTTGGATTACAGTATAGGATCCGTACTGTATATTATAACCCAAAAAGTCTATCATTGGTCGGAATAGTTTCATCTTAGATTCTGATAATACTATGCCCATTTCTTTAACCCTGCGGAGAAAGATTTTCAAATGTTTGATATGGTCAGCAATATTATCAGAATGAATTAGTAAATCATCAATATATTTCTTCAAGAAACTTTCCATTCCTTCGAAAGTTTCATCCATTATTCTCTGGAAAGCCGAAGGAGCATTAATCAGGCCGAATGGCATGATATTCCATTCATAATGCCCTTCTGGTACAGAGAATGCTGTCTTCCATTTATCATCTTCCTTAATTCCTACTTGCCAGAAACCAGATTTGAGATCAAACTTGGAAAATATCTTGGACTTTGATATCTGAGCAAGTATGGAAGATGGCTTTGGCAAAGGATATGCATCGTAATCCAGAATTTTATTCAGAGGTTTATAATTCACAACTAACCTTGGTTTACCTCTGGCAACTTCAGCATGCTTATTTACATAGAATGCAAAACATGCTATGGGGCTTTTACTTTTCCTGATAAGCCCTTTCTCCAAAAGATATTTAATTTCTTCTCTGCAGAGTTTCATTTGTTCTTCATTCATTGCTACTGCTTTAGATCTTCTTAATTTTCCACTGAAATCTTTCTTGAGAGGAAGTTCTACCTCTTGTTTCTTAATATGCCAAAAAGCATTTGGATCATCTGAACAACATTATTTAAACTGGGAAGTGAGATTTTCTATCTCAGAAGCATACTTTCCATTATCTAGATGTTCTTCTGTTTTCAATACTTCCCTTTTCACTTCCATTTTTGCCAAAAGATTCTCCATTCTTTCAACTCTCTTAATCCTCATTGGAGAATTAGAATTGATGAATGGGAAAAAGACTTCCTTATTATCAAAATTAAGAAAATATCCATACCTCTGGGTTCTTGCATCAAATTTTGCTCCATGCATGCTGAAATTCTAAAAAAATGGTGTCCCAAGGTACATTGCACAATCCAGTCCTGGAACAACAGGACAAACCAGATGAACTCCTATTTTGTCTGTGAGCAGAACATCAATTTCTGCTTCATGTTTTGTGGGAATGTCTCCACTTGCTGTGATCACCCTTGGACATGTTGTTGGCCTTCTGTGATGCATGCCAACTACTGTATCACTTACGATGTTTAATCTGGAACCAGTGTCCATAAGTACCTTCCAAAATTCATACTGGTGTCCAATCTTTACTTTCATTTTTACACAATACATGACATCTCTATTCATGCTATTGCATCCAAAATCTGTTCTTGCTACTTCTTCTTCTTTGTTATGCTGCTGTTGAACTGGCCCCATATGATAGGTCCAATTTTCTGTCTTTCCTGAAATAGGACCTTGTGATGAAGAAGCAGGAGGAGCTTGTGCATTGAGTATCTTTAGGCTTAACTCATTGTGGCTTTCAACACACAATCTCCTATTCTCTTTGATTGTTTTTCTCAGTTCTTTTATTGCCTGATGCACTGCAGGTAAAGTCTGTGGCAAGTCTTCTCCAAAATATTCATTCTTAAATTGTCTGGTTAAGGCTTCAACAGAGAAAAGAGTAGCAGGGGGCACATACCCTTTATTTGGAGAATTCTTTGAAGTAGAGGGTGCTTTCTTCAAATGTTCTGTCAGCAAAGATCTGTACATTTCTTTCATTTGCGGATCTGTAGCAGCCATCATTTGTGCAAAAATGTTCTTACTGATTTCATCATAATCAGTCTTCATCATCCTGACTGCATTGCATGTACAAATATCAGGATCATCACAATCACAGTATTTACATTCTGTACAATGGGGATCATTACAGAATTCTTCATCAGATGATTCATCTGAATCAACAAAATTAAGTTCATTTTCAGATTCTGAATCAGAAGATACCAATTCATCACAGCTACTAGGAAGATCGAATGAATTTATCTTTCCTTTCTTATTTCTATACTGGACTTTCTTTTTAGAAGAGTCTTTCTTTTTATTTGGACAATTTGGAGCTGTGTGACCTTTTTTGTTACAGTTGTAACAAATTATTTCTCTATCCTTAGAAAACATCTTTGTATGCTTGTAAGGTTTTGCTTTGTAATGTTTTCCTTTTGGCTTATCTTGGGAGGTCTGGGTATTCTTCTTGAATTGTCTTTTTCTCCTCTTATGCCCCTCAGAATTTCCAGCTTTACCAAGATGCCATTGTTTGCAAAGCTGTTGATATCCATGTGGCTTTTTAGGATTTGTGGCAGCTCTTGCAATCTTCATTTGTGAACATAATTCAACAATGATTGCTTTTACTGCTTGTCTGATTATGCCAAATTTATAGTCTCCAATCTTGCCTGGTAATTTATTTACAATCGCTGAAGAGACCCATTGGGGAAGAGATGCAACAAAAATTTCCTTCCATTTTGGCTCAAGAATGAGATCTGGAGTCAAAGTATGCAATCTATGAAGGAATTCATTAAAATATTCATCAAAATGTTGCATATTATGCAATCTCATGGCCAACAGAGTGATAGTTGTAATATCTTTGGTTATCTGGGGGAATCCAATGAAATTAACTGTGATAGCATAAAGGAGTTTTCCTATCATATTATTGACAGGCAAACTAGTGACAGGATTTATGTGAGTAGATCCATCTTCATTTTCAACAACTGATCGTTCCCATCCTGCAAGGAGATTAGGATCCTTAACTGTCTCAGCTTTTAGCCAAGAATCCAATGTTCCTTCAAATCCTCCTATTATTCTCCTTGTGGCATTGATAGGTCCTATGTCATCTGCAAGATAAGTCCTATAACATACAAGCATGGAATGTAAAACAGACATGATCTCAGCCTCTGTGCAATTATCAATATTCCATGAATAAGTATCATTTGCAGACCAATCCTTATGGTATTCAGACTTCATAAGATCTCTTCTGTCAGGAGCAGGATTCCAGGTAGTTTGCCATCTGACCTGGATGATGTAGCATTAACTTGATTTTCATTATCAAGTTGATCTTGTTCTTGATCTGTCAAAGATAAGTTATTGATACTGGTTTCAAGCTCTTCCATTTGTGGTTCTGCCTCTATTTTGTGAAGAGTCATATCACCAAAGGATGTTTCTGTTTTGTGAAAACTTGTATCAAAACTTTCTTCTTCTTCTCTAGTATAGGAATCTTCATTCACCAGATTAGAAGATTCTGGTTTGCTGGATTCACTAGTCTCTTTAGAGTGTTTTATGACAGGCTGTGGGCTAAAGAAACTGGGGTTTGCAAACAGAGAATATGGATGAGAAGAGGTGGGTGGTGGAAAGGTTATAGAGTTTGGTGTTCTAATAAGGCTTTCCACAGAAGGAGTAATAGAATATGGGACAGAAGTCTTAGGTTCTGAAAATATAGTTGCTGATTTATAGGTTTCAACCTTAGGCTTCTTTTTCAAGGATTCTATCCCTTGAGTTACTTCCCAAACTTGTTTCTTTACAATATCAAGGGAATTACTGATCTTTACTATTTCCTTTCCATGAGCATTGGTAGCATCATGGGTCTTCTTATCAATCTGCCCTGTTTGTAAAGATAATCTGTCAAGACTCTTAGCAAGAGCCTTATCATTTTCTGCCAAAGTATTAACACTGTTATTCAAACAGACTGTATTATAGTCTTGTTTTCTCAAGATACTTTCAAGCATAATCTTCATTTCAGAATTGGCAGTTTCAATATTTTCAAACTTAGAACTGACAAATTTCTCTAGACTGGATAGAGCTAAATTTGTCCAATTTGTAGCAGCAACAACATCTCTTGCTACTAGATTAGGATCATCTACATGAGATGGGAGTAATTTATACAATTTCCCATCTTGACTTCTAATCACAAAATTTTTCCAAGGAGGGAACTCTGTGTCTGTTTCTAAAAGATTTCCATCAAGGAGTTCCCACTTGTGTTTACTTGGGGTCCCAATCCGCATCATGTTTACTTGGAACTGAGAACATATTTTCCTTAATAATTTTTCTCCTTCTATTTGAACAGCAATCAGAGATCTGGGAATGTTTGACTTGCTTAACATACTCTGAATCTTTGGCTGAAAAACATGTGCTTTCAAAGGAAGAGGAATTACTACTGGATTTTCTTTCAGTTTTTCTTCTACAAATTTTTCTGGATCCTTGATTTTTTTCTGTTTAGCCTGGTTCCTGAATTGCTTCATCAAGGATTGTTCTATGATATTTGCAGAAGGGTAATACCATTCATAGAATGATATCCATTGATTTTCTGCCTTCATCCATTCTTTCCATTTTTCAACATTCTGTCTGTTGAAGGCAGGACGATCATTTTTTGGAAGAAGCATTACTTCTTCAAAATACAAGTGTTCTTTTTCATGTGTAAACATATCCCAATTGAACATTTTCTTTTTCCATTGATCATCAGGATCATATGGACTGATTCCTTTAAAGATTTTTAAAAAGGCAATTATCTCTGAATCAGAAGGAATCTCTACATGTCTTGGAATCTTATCTCTAAATCAGAAGGAATCTCTACAGAAGAAATCCCATTGATAAGATTCCAAGACATGTAGAGATTCCTTCTGATTCAGAGATAATTGCCTTTTTAAAAATCTTTAAAGGAATCAGTCCATATGATCCTGATGATAAATGGAAAAAGAAAATGTTCAATTGGGATATGTTTACACATGAAAAAGAACACTTGTATTTTGAAGAAGTAATGCTTCTTCCAAAAAATGATCGTCCTGCCTTCAACAGACAGAATGTTGAAAAATGGAAAGAATGGATGAAGGCAGAAAATCAATGGATATCATTCTATGAATGGTATTACCCTTATGCAAATATCATAGAACAATCCTTGATGAAGCAATTCAGGAACCAGGCTAAACAGAAAAAAATCAAGGATCCAGAAAAATTTGTAGAAGAAAAACGGAAAGAAAATCCAGTAGTAATTCCTCCTCCTTTGAAAGCACATGTTTTTCAGCCAAAGATTCAGAGTATGTTAAGCAAGTCAAACATTCCCAGATCTCTGATTGCTGTTCAAATAGAAGGAGAAAAATTATTAAGGAAAATATGTTCTCAGTTCCAAGTAAACATGATGCGGACTGGGACCCCAAGTAAACACAAGTGGGAACTCCTTGATGGAAATCTTTTAGAAACAGACACAGAGTTCCCTCCTTGGAAAAATTTTGTGATTAGAAGTCAAGATGGGAAATTGTATAAATTACTCCCATCTCATGTAGATGATCCTAATCTAGTAGCAAGAGATGCTGTTGCTGCTACAAATTGGACAAATTTAGCTCTATCCAGTTTAGAGAAATTTGTCAGTTCTAAGTTTGAAAATATTGAAACTGCCAATTCTGAAATGAAGGTTATGCTTGAAAGTATCTTGAGAAAACAAGACTATAATACAGTCTGTTTTAATAACAGTGTTAATACTTTGGCAGAAAATGATAAGGCTCTTGCTAAGAGTCTTGACAGATTATCTTTACAAACAGGGCAGATTGATAAGAAGACCCATGATGCTACCAATGCTCATGGAAAGGAAATAGTAAAGATCAGTAATTCCCTTGATATTGTAAAGAAACAAGTTTGGGAAGTAACTCAAGGGATAGAATCCTTGAAAAAGAAGCCTAAGGTTGAAACCTATAAATCAGCAACTATATTTTCAAAACCTAAGACTTCTGTCCCATATTCTATTACTTCTTCTATGGAAAGCCTTATTAGAACACCAAACTCTATAACCTTTCCACCACCCACCTCTTCTCATCCATATTCTCTATTTGCAAACCCCAGTTTCTTTAGCCCACAGCCTGTCATAAAACACTCTAAAGAGACTAGTGAATCCAGCAAACCAGAATCTTCTAATATTTGGGTAAGTTATATGCTTGAAACTCCAGTACTTATCCATGATGTAGATTGGTACCCAATCAAAGAAATTAGACATAGAGAAGATATTCCTTACCTATGTCTAATTTCTTTGATTGGGTACCAATCTACATCATGGATAAGTACTGGAGTTTCAACAGAGAAAAGAGTAGCAGGGGGCACATACCCTTTATTTGGAGAATTCTTTGAAGTAGAGGGTGCTTTCTTCAAATGTTCTGTCAGCAAAGATCTGTACATTTCTTTCATTTGCGGATCTGTAGCAGCCATCATTTGTGCAAAAATGTTCTTACTGATTTCATCATAATCAATCTTCATCATCTTGACTGCATTGCATGTACAAATATCAGGAGATATTACATAAGAAAAATCTCCTTACAGAGATTGACTGTCTACGCATTCACCGGACTTTCTACCGTTCTCAAGGAACAAGTATTACCGGAAGCTCCTAGCATTAGACAGGCTCTGCCTCAGAGATTATAGACAAACTCTCAGACTTTCCTAATGGTTCAGCCACTTTAGGTTCTCACCAGTGCCGAACACACTGATGCGCAGGCTTCCAAACCAGACTCTAAGACTTACAAAACTCTTCGTGATGCAAGCATATCAGACACAATTGTCCGCAGATGCAGAGCAGGAAAAGTTTATGACTCTAAACTCTCTCGACCCGAATGAGT
This sequence comes from Pinus tabuliformis, assembly GCA_031772625.1. NCBI lineage: Eukaryota > Viridiplantae > Streptophyta > Pinopsida > Pinales > Pinaceae > Pinus > Pinus tabuliformis. The sequence goes on along the minus strand of CM062818.1, from coordinate 436,617,680 downwards.
CTTACTTCGCAGCTAACTCTTATTTATAAGCTGGAAGGGAACAATCATTCATGAGTGCGCATGCTTCTCGATATATTAATTGTAGATATTCAAAATTTATAGGTTGGGAAGAGTTTGAGGATTGGGTTTTAATAACTTTAATCTTCATGTTTGTTGAAAGAAATAGAGGCAAGTATTCAAACTTTAACTATTGGTGTGCGATTGCTAGTTGTGTAAGCTGTCAAATGGCTCTAGAGATGGTCTGAATTTTTTTTTCGAATAGAATCAGAGAAAAGTAAGGTTCTTTTTCCATTTAATGATTATGCTAGCTGTTTTGAGACACATGGCTATTTTTAATTGGAAAAATACATTTTACTTTGAAAATCACAACTTATTTCTCGCTTATTGATTGTTACTAACGTTGTTCTTATGCGTATACACGTGGACTGACGTTTTTATGCCACTTGGATGCCAACTGTGTTGCTTACTACTTTACCTTTTGGCCATTTCATCATTGGAGTTGTCCATTATGGTACTCTATTGTCCACCGATAGTCCCACCACTTATTTTACTAGATGATATCGATGCGGGGGATGGGAGGGGGGTGTAGGCTATTTGTTTTAGAAACTCGAGGGTCAGTTCTTTGAATGATTTGTTTCTCGGTGTTATACGACTCATGCATGATTTTGGAATTCCCCCCCTTCATTAATGTTTGTACGCTTCAGGGCCCCTAATGTGACCTTTCAACTATTGATCTATAATGATCCCACAATTCGCTTCGAAACTTGCATGATGGTTAATAATGGGTTGAAAGGGTGGCAATAACTTCTATTTAATAAAATTTGATTTTTGCAGCTTTGAAAAAATATTGTACACTTCTAGCTACTACAGTCTAAACTGTTAAAGTTAAAACATCAACGCCATCTAAGGAAAGCATCTCCTTGCGAGATGCTGAGAACTGCGGTAAAGTGCCTTCACCTTGGGTTATGGAGTCAAATTCTATAAGGAAACAGTAAAACCAGGCATTGTAAATAAAACTCTCACTAGTATTCACAATGAAAAATGAAATTAGAACCTTTTACATTCTTCAGAATTATATGAAATGTTTCAAATACTACACGTTCATATGTAATGATAAGATTTCTCCATCCAATTTTTTTAAAATGAATTTGTTGTTTCCTTTAACTTCAACAATCTTGAAAGGTCCCAACCACAGGTTGTCAATTTTTCTATGTTTTCCTTTATTTTGTCACTGAGTATCCCATTTCAATACTAGATATCTTTGGTTAAATTCTCTTTCCTTGTGTTTTCTGTCAAAAATTCTTTTCATCTTATTTTGATATTGATGCAGCTTTACCTAAACCTACTCTTTATCTTGTTCAAGTTCTACTAGCTGATTTATGTGCCTTGTAAAATGATTTGACTTTTCATATGAACTCTACAAAATTTTCATTATGGGGAATGCTAGCTGAGTAGGGAAAATGGCTTCAACTCCATACACTAATTAGAAAGGTGATTTCCTTGTTGATCTCTTGGTAGAAACTCACTTGGTCCAAAGTGAATATTTTAGGTGGGCATCCCAATTGCTTTTGCGATCTGACAATACATTTTTTTATCATTTTAACTAGGATTTTATTTGAAGACTCAACGAAGCCATTGCCCTAAGGATAATAAGCAGTGGAATGATTAAGGGAAATATGATATTTTTTATGGAAATTAATCATTTTCATTGACTTAAAAGCCTAGGTGTTGTTTGTAATTATTTCCTTTGGGAAAGAAAACCTATATAAAAGTTTCTCTTTCAAAAACTTAATCACTACTATGTTAGTGACAACCTTGGTTGGAACTACCTCCACCCACTCTGTAAAGTAGTTTGTAGCAATTAGGATTCATCTATGTGATCCAAATGGGATCCAAAAAGGCCAAAAATTCAAAGTCATCGGATTTTAGCAAAATCCACGCCATCACGTAGAGATCGAAAAAAAAATCCAACGCAACTTGAATGGGAAAAATGCGACTCCGTATGCAGAAGTTATTCAAAGTCAAAGTTTTAGTCAACATCGGTCAAAAAGTCAAAGTCAAGCTGGTCAAAGTCAACATTCACGGTTCTATCAAGCAAGGTTCCGCTTTAGGGTTCTGTGGTCAAAGTTTCAGCACCAATGAAATTTCAATACATGACACATCTAGAGTAAGACACGTGTCAGTTTTTTTTTATTTTTATTTTTATTTTTTATTTTTTATTTTTATTGTGGGAAGGGCCACGTATCTCCTTTTTAAATGGGTGGTCAAAATTTTTGAAACAATGTCAGTTTTTGATTGCTGGCATACGGACCGATCCCAAGGTGACACGTAGCCCTATCAAAGGGCGACACGTGGCCTTTTTAAATGGGTGGTCAATTTTTTTGTTAACAAACCAAATAGGATTTGAACCCGTGATATCTTGACTACTAATTCACTCATTCAACATTACACCATGTGATTGTATCTTATTATAAGATAGGGCAATGCATTTATTTGAAGTAATATGGTATAATAATAAAATAAAAAAATGGCAGAGCCCTCCAAGATTGGCGACCCTGCCATACCAAACTCGGCCATCGTAATAACCTCATTGAATCACCATAACTTATGCTCTGTTCCAAACATATTCATTCATGGACTTTATTATATGGGATAAGGTGTTATTGCATGGTATTAAATGTGAATGGTAGTGGGTTTGTTATTATATCATGGATGGTTCAACATTTTTTTTCAGAAAGAAAAGCTTTTATATTTATATTGAGGCAATATATACTGCATATACTTGATGAGTTCACATGAAGCACCTATCTGCCCAGGAAAGACAGGATGGCTTCTGGAAAAAAGGATGAGCTGATGCATCCCATATAAGAAGATTAAAAGTTTGATAAAAGATAAGTCCATCATTGTCACATAGAAAAACATCATAGACAAACATCAGGAGGGTGAAAGAAGCCCATACAAGACTGCAAAATCAAAATATAAGCACTATAACCTCCAGCTGTTCTGCTGTCAAGAAATAGAAGGATGGAGAGCTAAGACTGATGTTAACACATAATTGGAGGATATGTTAGAATTCTCAAATATTTTTAAGTTCCTCCATTTCCATATACTCCAGATTGTTATAGGGAGGATTGGGCGTTTGAGTAGATGTTGACGACCCCACCATTGAAAAGCTGCATCCACAGAAGAGAAGTTAGGGAGCTGAAAAGAATAAATCATGGCGAGTTCATACCAGATTAGATTGGAAGTCCTGCAGGAGAAGAACATATGGAAATTTGTTTCCTCTTCCATATTGCATAGAACACATCTGCTGGGACCTTGCCAAGATCGTTTTCTTAAGTTTTCCCAAGTCAAATTCTTGTTATAAAATACAAGCCAAGAGAAAATGATCACTTTTAGGGGGCACGCGAGCTTCCACCATATCAGTGGGAAAATCTTTCTGGCCGGGAGTATTTTTTTGTGGATGAGGTCCAAGTAAATATCTTTGACAGTTGCTGTAGAGGATGGAATCGACCAAACCATGTGATCATCATCAGTCGCAGCTCGCTTCAAGCCCACCTGTTCAATAGATAATTTGAGAGAATCCCATAAAGAAGATAAAGCCTGTGGGATGCCGAGATCTTCTGCATTCTTGATGATAGGGAAGAGGCCATTCCATTGATCAATGATCCTGTTCCACGTAAAAAAACCAGATCTGTGAAGATAAAACAGAAGAGGGTCTGGAAGCTGTAGAGGACCTTTGACATCAGCTAGAGGGTCGAGGCCGATAAAGATCTTGGAGCCAGAGAAAATCCTCCATTTAAGGTTGCATAAGAAGTAAAGTTCTATTCTCCTGAAACTAAGCCAAATGGCTGATCCCTGTTTGATGCCGATAGCTCCGAACCTGTACCAGAACTCCACACTTTTCCCTTTTTGGTATTTATGGCGGATAATGGCACTCCATGGATTAGAATGAAAACAGCCTCTCCAAAGGGATTTACAAAGAAGGGCTTTTCCGAAAATCCTTAAATCCTTTAAACCCCAGCCACCCAGATTTTTTGGCATAGTAATGAGGTCCCATTTAGATAGATGGATTTTGCTCCTTGCCTTATTTGCCCCCCAGATAAAATTGGCTGTGATCCTATTCATAGACTGAAAAATGCTTGCCGGAAGAAGAAAAAGGTGGCCCCAGTACACCGAAAGCTGCATCAAAACTGCTTGAGCTAGGACAACCCTTCCACCCAGAGATAAAGATCTATTCTCCCATAAAGATATCTTGCTGTGAAAACGTTCTATAAGCCACCTCCAATCCGCTTTTGAGTATGCCTTGGGCTTAAGGCGAAAACCAAGATACTTGATTCCTTGAGATAGTGATCTGGAAGAAATACCAAAGAGCTGAGTGATCCAGCTTGAAAGAACCTCATCAGTATCATTGTGGAACAAAATCGATTTTGTTTTGTTGATAGCAAGCCCAGTCGCTTTTTGAAACCGGTCCAGAATGGACTTGATGCACATCCAGGTGGCTTTAGAAGAGATTATGTGATATATGGATATTTTTGCAAATTCTGATCGGAGCATATTCTTTTTTCTCCACAGCTTGATTGATGAGCAAACTTAGGGAATTGATGGCTAAAATGAACAGAAGGGGCGATAGCGGGCATCCTTGCCGCAATCCTCTTTCCGCCTGAAAGAAGGAAGAGGGAATCCCATTTATCAAAACAACATATTTTACATTTTCATAGCATGCCATTATCCAGCGAATGGGACCCTGCTGAAGGCCTATTTTCACCAGGAGACTTTGTAAATATCCCCAATCCAAAGCATCGTATGCATTTTTGATGTCTATTTTCATAATGGCTGCATTTGTATTTTGCTTGGCCATGGAATGGATGCACTCTTGCGTGCAGGCAACAACATCAAAGATGTTTCGGCCCTTTAAGAAAGCATGCTGGTTGGGGGAGAGAGCAGAAGCCAGAGTCCCTTTGATTCTTTCTGCGATAATCTTTGAAATAATCTTGAAAGTGATATTGCACAGAGATATGGGCCTGAAGTCCAGAAAGGATATTGATACATGAAGGGATAAGATTGATAAAACATTATAAATGATGTGGCTATGGTGGGATTATACATTGCATGTGGTTTGGGGTGGTAGGTCCGTTTACTCAATTACCAAATATTTTTAATTTTTTTATAATGTATCGTATCATAACCACCATGGTACCAATGGGGAGGTCGAGATTTGATCGCTTGACCTCTTCCAAATTACCTTAAAATTTTGACCAGTGCGCCTTTGGAGGTAGAATTATATTCTTATGTAGCAAAAGGTGTTTTTATGTAGAGAAGACAGCGAGACAACAAAACTTTGGAGGCTTGTTGTGGGAGTTGTAGAGGGATTTTAAAGTGTCGTCAGTTTCTACGGATTCTTGAGGTCAAGCATAACACAACAGGACTAGTCAGGAGTTGTGTTGATGTAAAATCAATGTACTTTGATGGATTTGATTAATTAATAAAGATGCCTTCCCATTGAAGACCAAGCCCAAAGATGTAGGTTTTGAGATAGCTAAACTTCGTTATCAACTTGCTGGTGTTGTTTTCTCTTGTGTGGTTTGTTATTACTTTTTATTTGTTGCAATTTCATTTCAAGTTTCCTATGTGATTTAAGTTGAGCTTTGTTTATGTTGGAAGGAAATTAAATGATTTTCCTCTTAATGACATTAACTTGTGATGTTTTTCATTATTAGTATTAGATTTCATAATTATCTTTTCTGATCATCAAGATTAATGCCAAAAAAAAGAAGAGAACCCAAGATATAGGCATGCCACTAGGGCAAAACCCTCCTCGAGGGGAAAACCCAGTCATTAAATTCTTCCTTCAATAGATTCAAAAGATGAGACGACCATGACCCTTACCATCTAGACTCAAGACTACCTCCATCCATCATAGCATCGAGACACAAACGAACTGTGGAAGAATCACTGTAATAACATCATCGAAGTCACTGTACTAGCACCGAGATGAGGTTATTGTGGCGATGTGAGAGCATCGAACAAAGGTCACTGTAATAACCTCTAATCTAGTGAGAGCATACCGAACTGTTGGGAAGCCTGACATCGTTCATAGAGATTGATGCCCTATCCAAACTCCCTGAAACAACATTGAAACATCTGCCCTCATCTGAATTTGAATCACATAAAAGTCTGTCATCATCCGAACCCTGAGATCACCAAAAAATACGAGCTCTGAAATTATGATCTGAAACTTCTGTGTCATCTCCGAACTTGTGTGCCATCTCCGAAATTTCCTCTGAAATAATGCGAGTTCTGTGATCTCCGAACTTTGCTCTGCAATTCTGTCCGAGATTCTGAGATGGAGAAATGTGAAGTCCTAGTACTGGTATATGTAGTTGTTGCCATGTGAAAATAAGCCGACATGAGAATGTGAATAGTTGCGTCATTATAATTAAGCCGACATATATATGTGTGTGTGCATGTGGAGGCCGACATGTGACCTTCTTATGGTATTCAAATTGATGGAAATCCTTTCAACAACAAGGAGTCTTCGATGGATGGACGAGTCTTCACAATTTATTTTGACAATAACCTAAAGCCTACAATGGAGGGTTGACCTATACATTTGACCCAAGCATGAAACCCATGCTTTAATAAGTCAAAATAAATAAATAATAAAAATTATTTTCACTGTCTTTTGACAAATATATTACATTTGACTCAAGTAAAATAATGAAGACCGGACCTAGTCACATTTTCCAACACTCCCTGTTAACTAGGGAGGTATTCATATTTACATATAACCAAAGAGGTACATGGAAGATCTCAAACCACATCATCTATGACGAAGTTTAGGCACCGCAATGCCATGGACTAAATTCCTGACTAGAGCAATCTATCCATTGGTCTCTCAACAATTTAGGCATCGCAATGCCACAAACTAAATTCCTAACCAGGGAAATCTATCCATGTGGTCTCTCAAAAATTTAGGCACTGCAATGCCGCAGACTAGATTCTTGACCAGGGAAATCTATCCATGTGGGTGTTGGGTTGTGTTATATTCTTTCCACGACTAACCTACGTAGTGAACCAGGGGGTTAGCAGGGGGACGGAGCCCCCCCTTTGTTGCGCCGATTGTGCAGCGGGGGGATCACAGGGGGGTTTTAGGGGGGCGGGTAGCCCCACTCTACGGGGTCCGAGGCAGCGCCCCAGGAATTTTTTTTTTTGGACCCTATATTAGGTTGGGCGAACCTACCTATGGTTTTCGGTCCATGGTTTTGGACGCGATGGTTTTCTGTCCATGGTATTGGATGCTTCGGCATGTATGAATATGTATTGTAACATTGAAATCAACATAATGAAAAATCAAGCTGGTAGTCCCGGTTTTGGGATCCAGGGGAAAATCTCTATGTATATGTGTTTTATGTGTTATGCTCTTGCATTGTCTATTTTCTGTGTTTTAGAATTCGTATGCAGGTAATTTCTGTACAAGGTTAAAATCTACATTTGGTATTAGAGCTATTTTGGCTTCAAGGGGACGCCTTTATTGGTGAGGGGTTTCGCTCGGACCTGTGGTAGACCCCGTTTAGTGGGAGATCCGCGAGATTGATTCTGGTGGTGAAAGAATATGGCGAGCGGTGGAAATATAGAGATCGAGAAATTTAATGGTCAGAGTTTTGAGTTGTGGAAACTCAAGATGGAGGATCTGTTGGTGGATAAAGATCAATGGATCGTGGTAGATCCGGGTACTAAACCAACGGGAGTGTCCGATGAAGAATGGAAGAAGTTGGATCGGAAGGCAAAGAGCAAATTACAATTGTGTGTCTCAGATTCAGTATTGTTGAATGTATCAGGGGAAGCTACGGCGAAGGCTTTGTGGGACAAGTTAGGGACTTTGTAGCAATCTAAGTCTCTGGTGAATAAACTGTTCCTGCGGAAAAAGCTGTATAACCTGAGGATGAAAGATGGAGACTCGGTGACAGAGCATCTGAACGCATTTAACACTGTGTTAAGTCAGTTAGTGTCTGTTGATATTAAAATTTCAGATGAAGATAAGTGCATCAGTTTGTTGTGTTCTCTACCTGATTCGTGGGATAGTGTGGTTATTGCAATAGGTAGCAATGCAACTGCCTTGTAGTTTGATGAAATAGTCTCATCCTTACTAACAGAGGAGATGAGATGGAAAAATATGGAGAGCTAGAATGGTGATGCCTTGTCTATACGAGGACGGTCCCAGAACAGAAACAAAAATAAGTCATCGAGTGGGAGATCTAAATCTAGAGGGAGATCTAAACCTCCAGGAAAACCTGTAAAGATGGTGTGCTGGAAATGCGGTAAGGAAGGGCACTACAAAAGGGACTGTAAATCTAAAGCTCCTAAAAAAGGAAAGGGATCTGATGATGTTTCTTCTGCAAAGGCGAAAACCACCTCAGATGAAGGTGGGGATGTGTACTTGGCTTCTTCAAGTACACATGTAGATCATGAGGCATGGTTTATTGACTCAGGTGCATCTTTTCACTTCACTCTCCATAGAGAGTGGTTCTGCGAGTATGATAAATACGATGGCCGTGATGTCTTATTAGGGGATGATAGGAAGGCTAGAATCATTGGTCACGGAAAAGTAAAGTTGAAGTTGCAAGGTGGAAGGGTTAGAACACTTCCGGGTGTTATGCATATTCCTGCATTAGCCAGAACTCTGATTTCTGTAAGCAAGTTGGATGATGCAGGTGTTAAAAACAGTGTTCGAGAAGGATACTTGCAAGATGGTTCAAGTAGCACTGGTATTGATGCGGGGAGTTCGGACTGGAACTCTGTACAAGCTTCAAGGTAGCACTATTGTTGATGGGTGCAATAGTTCTGTGGTTCCTGAAAGTGGAGCAGAAAATTTAGTGGTCTATGGAGAGAAGACCATGCTGTGGCATCAAAGGCTTGGACATATTGGAGAGAAGGGCCTTCGAATAATTCATGGTAAAGGTATGGTAGAAGGTATGACTAATAGCTCTCTGGATTTTGATTTCTGTGAAAATTGTCTATTTGGGAAGTAGAATTGGGTGAGTTTCCCCTCTGGTGGTAAGAGGGCAAAACAGATATTAGAGCTTGTGCACAGTGATGTGTTTGGACCTATGTAGGTTCCATCACTGGGTAAGTCTGTGTACTATGTATCATTTATAGGTGACTTCTCAAGGAATACATGGATATATTTCCTTAAGAAGAAATTTGAAGTCTTTGAAAAGTTTAAAGAATTTAAGGCTTTGGTGGAAAACCAGACAGAGAAGAAGATAAAGGTGCCGAGGACAGATAATGGTGGAGAGTTTTGCAGTAAGGAATTTGAAAAATTCTGTAAGAATTGTGGTATAGCATGGCAAAATACTACTCCATATACACCTCAGCAAAATGGTGTTGCAGAAAGAATGAACAAGACGTTGATGGAAAGGGCAAGATGCATGCTCAGTGGTGTCGGGTTAGGACAAGAATTCTAGGCAGAGGCGGTGGAGACAGCATGTTACCTGGTCAACAGATCACCTTCATCGGCATTGGATGATAAAACTCCACAAGAGGTATGAACTGGTAAGAAACCCTTTCTTTCACATCTGAGGGTATTTGGATGTGATGCATATGTACATGTTCCAAAGGAGAAACGAACCAAGCTGGATAGTAAATCTGAAAAAGTGCATCTTTATTGGGTATAAGGATGGTTTAAAGAGTTATAAGCTTTGGAACCTAGCAACAAGGAAGGTTGTGTACAACCGAGATTTGGTGTTCAGAGAGGTGAAAGATGTTATTAAACATGAAGTCCAACCAAAGGAACCTAAGAAGATAGAGTTTGAGCTAAAGGAGGAAGAATCAGACTCTACAACAGAGGAGGAATCGGAAGATGAAGAGCCACAAACTCCGAGTGTGAGAATATCAGTTTGAGAAAGAAGGCGGCCATAAAGGTATAGTCCATCTGCTTTCTGTTCAAATTTTGCTTGATCTATTACTGATGATGATCCCAGAACTATGAAGGAAGCAGTAGATTCAGAGGATGGAAAACTCTGGAAAGAGGCCATGGTTGATGAAATGGCATCTTTGCACAAAAATGAGGCTTGGGATTTGGTGGAGTTTCCGGCTGGAAGGAAGCCCATTGGCAGCAAATGGGTGTTCAAAAGGAAGACAAATGCAGAAGGAAAGGTGGAGAAATACAAAGCTCGGTTGGTAGCAAAAGGTTATTCCCAGGAGCCGGGAATTGATTTTGGTGATATTTTTTCTCCTGTTGCCAAGGTAACTTCTATTAGATTACTTTTATCTGTTGCTGCTACTTTTGATTTTGAGGTAGAACAGATGGATGTGAAGACAACATTTCGTCACGGGGATCTGGAAGAGGAGATCTACATGAAGCAACCTGAAGGCTTTGAGGTAAAGGGTAAGAAAGAACTGGTATGCAAATTAAAGAAGTCTCTGTATGGGTTAAAACAATCACCAAGGATGTGGTATTAGAAATTTGATACATTTATATGGGGACTTGGCTTTACCAGAAGCAAAGCAAATCACTGTGTGTATTTTAAATTAATTGGTGACCGTGTTATTTATCTGGTCTTGTATGTGAATGATATGTTGCTGGTTGGAAAGGACAAAGAAATTATCCAGGATTTGAAGACCCAATTGTCCTCCAAACTCGACATGAAAGATCTTGGTGCTGCAAACTATATTTTGGGCATGGAAATTAAAAGAGATTGGGCAAAGAGGAAGCTCTGGTTAAACTAGAGGAGTATGTCGAGACAATATTGCAGGGGTTTAATATGTAGGATAGTAAACTAGTGAAGGTTCCTATTCCTGTAGGTGTAAATTTATCTGCTAAATAGTGTCCCAAGACACAAGAAGAGGAAGAGGATATGTCTCGTGTTCCATATGCAAGTGCAATCAATAGCCTGATATATGCAATGGTCTGTACTAGACCAGACATTTCACATGCAGTGGGAGTATTGAGCAGGTTTATGTCAAAACCAGGGAAGGAGCATTGGACAACAGTGAAGCGGGTTTTCAGGTATTTGCGTGGCACTAGAGATTATGGTTTATGATACCAAGGAAGACCAGGATTGGACAGAGTTTTGGATATTCGTGGCTTTTTTGATGCAGACTGGGCTGGAGATTTGGATCAGAGAATATCTACAAGTGGGTATGTGTTTACCCTATTTGGAGGTGCAATCAGTTGGATGAGTAAGAAACAATCTGTAGTGGCACCATCAACTACAGAGGCAGAATACATGGCAGCCACTCATGCAAGCAAGGAAGTAGTTTGGTTGCAGATATTGTGTTCAAGTATGGGGTTAGTACATGGAGCTATAAGGATAGACTGTGACAGCCAAAGTGCAATTTTCTTGGCAAAGAACCCTACTTATCATTCAAAGACAAAGCACATTGATGTTCAATATCACTTTGTGAGGGATATGATAGAAGAGAAAAATGTGTTGCTGGTAAATGTGGACACTTTGAAGAATACTGCAGATGCATTGAGAAAATCTGTGAGCTCTGAGAAGTTCTCCTGGTGTAGAGAAACAATGGGCGTTTCAGGGCTGGAAAAATGACTAAGCTCTCTTGTGGCCCCCTGTGGAAAGAAAACAACAAGTGGGAGAATGTTGGGTTGTGTTATATTCTTTCCACGACTAACCTACGTAGTGAATTGGGGGGTTAGAAGGGGGCGGGTAGCCCCCCTCTACAGGGTCCGGGGCAGCGCCCTGGGAAATTTTTTTTTGGACCCTATATTAGGTTGGGCGAACCTACCTATGGTTTTCGGTCCATGGTATTAGATGCTTCGGCATGTATAAATATGTATTGTAACATTGAAAGGAACATAATGAAAAAACAAGCTGGTATTCCCAGTTTTGGCATCCAGGGGAAAATCTCTGTGTATGTGTGTTTTATGTGTTATGCTCTTGAATTGTCTATTTTCTGTGTTTTAGAATTCGTATGCAAGTAATTTCTGTACGGGGTTAAAACCTATAGTGGGAATAAGATGGACTCAAGCTTTCAGCCCCTCTAGGTACCATCAGGCTTACTTGCTAACCACCAAACCAAAAATCTAGGTGTGTATCCAAAACAAAGCTCAATAACCAACACCACCTTTCCAACTTCGAGACCCAGACATCAACACAAAGTGCCAACCAGATGTCTTCCCAGGAAATGCTTCACTCACAAAGCCTCAACACCCCTTGATCCAACAGATCAATGATGACCGATCTCTCCAATCAAACTGATTGGTAACTAGCGTGCTATCAAAACCTTCAAGAGATTCATCTATATAACCACAACCCCAATCAATAATATACTTTCATATGGACACAATCAAATAAAAACCTCTAGGGTTATTCTAGATGTTTCTCCTCAACTTAGTAGGACCCCAACCAAATATTTGACAGAAGATTCCTCAATCATATACTTTCCTTTCCTACTTCTCATGTAGCAACATATCCTCCAAAATTCATTCTTCAATCAAAACCAAGCTATGCCCTCCCTCTCAACTAGGAAGCATCTCTTCATCCAGACTCCCTCTTAATCTTAGGGTGATCTCTTATATTCATGCTTCCCCAGGGAGATCAACTTCTTCTTTCGTGGCTTCCAAACATTTCATTAGAGTTATTATCATCCTCATCATGCTTATCACATTGAGCATCTTCACCAAGTTGAAGATTGTGTACCTGCACAACTTAGATAGCAAGTACAACAAAGTCTATAGAATCATGAAGTTAGCTATATCAGAATCACATAAGCATTTTAAACTTTATACATATCAGATACCCAGAATTAATTATACACAAGAGACATATACTCTTCAACATCTTGCTAGGGACTTTGTCATAAACCCTAGACTACATCATAATAACTTTTATTCCATCTAGGGTTCCAATGTTACTTCCAAAGGTATGACATACCATTCTACAACATATAGAAAACCCTAGAAATAATTCAAATAAATATAAAGCATCTAACAACCTTTAAAAATCCATATGTTAGGTTTCCCACTAGGGTTTTATACAAATCCTAGATTTCATACGAAGGGGTCAATCAAAACCAATCACAGCTTAGTCATTAACATGACCAACTTCCACTAGTGTTAGTTGCAAACCCTAAATTTCCTGATTAACCATCAATCCCAACCAAAACTCAGATTTCAACAATCCTACACAAATCTCAAATTATCATAATGTCATCATACATCATAGATTTTTTACTTCTACTAAGGTTCAACTCCAAAACCCTAGGATTCCATTTTCACAATCTCAACAATCATTAAATAAATATATCTCAGATTGTTATATCACACATACTAGACAATTTAACTACTACTATGATTTGGCTGAAAACGCTAGATGTCCAAATTTTTGAAATGTGGTAACAAGAATATTCCAATTTAATTTGTCCTTGAATTAAATTGTGAATGAAAATTGAATTTAGTCTTAACAACTACTTGGAAATAATTAATTAATTCACAAGGAACTAATTAGTTGGAGAAATTCAAGTGAGAAGTCTTTCTGAAGTCATGCAAGATTTATCCCTTAAATTAAAGAGATAAGATTGATTTATATTTGAGTTGTAATTAGTTAACTCAGTTTTCTGATTTAAGTCTATCTAAATTAGTTCCAAATTGTTTGAGGAACTAATAGTGAGTTAACAGTCAGTTGATGCATGCATGCACTCAAATAGTGCTACTCTAGTTAATTGAAGATTCCCTCATCAAAAACTCATGCATGTCTATTATGAGAAAGACCTAGTTGAGATTAAAGTCAAAGGCAGTGTACTATCAGTTGCATGTGTTTTTTTATAAAAAAAACTCATGCATGCAGTCAAGGTATCATTCCTTGAGGATTGTGCAGTTTTAAAGTGTGTGGGAGTAGTGTTCCACTTGGTAACAGGAGAATCATCCACAAGGAACAGCGCAAGGAAATAGGAGCTTGGAGGACAGAGAGGAAGGCTGGAGAAGCCAAGATTTCCTGTGAGCATCTATGAGGATTGTACTGAGATCTGGCTAGCTATGAGAGCTAAGGCTTTGTATAATTCCTATGTATTTCCACCTTGTATGATAATACAGATAGTGGGGTTTTTAGCTGAGGCTTCCCCAAATATTTTCATGTGTATTGTGCATTGATTCTTCTTCTTCTGGTTATATTCTTTAGCTCGATCTTTAAGCTTCCACAAATTGATAGTAGAAGTAGGTTATAGTATTCTGATTTGATTTATATTGCATTATCGGGTTAACCTACAACAAATTTTCTACATGGTATCAAAGCTGGATTTGTAGAAAATTCTACATGGTATCAGAGTTGGATTTGTAGAAATTCTACATGGTATTGGAGCTGTGAACAATATAATGAGAAGAGAATTTGAAGTTTGAAGTTCGGGGTTGCAGGTGAAAATCGAATTCATATCATACTTCAAGGTTGGACAATTGCGTTCTATGGCTTGAGACTCGAGTATGCCTTGGAAGGTAGCTCGAATTACATAGCATGGAAAGATAGAATGGAGGTTGTATTAGAAGACAATGGCTTGAAGGAATTCATTGATCAAGAAATCCCAAACCCAGCTTCAACTAATGCACAAGAGTCGGTTGAGTGGAAGAAGTGTGTGGCGAAGGCGAGACAGATCATCATTGAGGGAGTTCGAGACCATATTGTCTCGAGTCTCCATGGGAAGGATACTCCATTTTCAATGTGGAAGACATGGAAGGACCTCTACTAGAACAGTAGCGACCAGAGGAAATTGGTGCTCAAGGATAAGCTTCGAAGAATCAAGATGGAGAAGGGCGATACTATTTCCACATATTTGAACAAGCTCACCACTTGTAGAGATGAGCTTGGCAGTGTGGGAATAACTACTGCCAATGATGATATGGTGAGCCTCACTCTCCTTGGACTTCCAAAGAGTTGGAATAGCTACCAGGACTCTGTGAATGGAAGGGAGAAGATGTCGGATTGGGAACGACTATGGTCAGATCTTATGCAGGAGGAGATCAGGAGGAGCACACGAGATGGTTCTTCATCCAAGAATGATGATGAAGAAGATCTGGATTTAGCAAGGCAAGGAAAGGGAAGGAGAATATTTCCCATTCCAAATCGAATTCTTCTCATGAAGGGAAGAAGGGTGACATGTCTAAAGTAAGATGCTTTAATTGTCACAAGATGGGACATTATGCGACTAATTGCCCATCGAAGAACTCCAAGAAGGGATCCTCGGAAGGATTGTAAGGTGAGGCATTAACCTCTCAGTTCGAAATGGACTTTACCCTCATCGCATGCATGGTGTCATCGATGATGGGTTGTGTCTGGTATCTTGACAGTGGAGCCTCATTCCACATGACCTGTGATAAAAAATTATTCAGTGCCTTGCAGGAGAAAGACCTCAATATGCACATAGAGATGGGTGACGATGGAAGGTATAGTGTTTCAGGAGTGGGCACGGTTGCTTTTTAGAGGGAGCATGGAGCTCCTATCACCTTGACAGATGTGAAGTATGTGTCTGGACTGAAGAAGAACTTGGTATCCATCGTGATGTTGGAGGACAAAGGCTACAATGTTGTCTTCAGTAAATGAAAGGCGTTCCAAAGACACATAGCCACGGGTCAGACCAAGAGGATAGGGATTCATGTGAAGAATCTTTATAAACTAGAGGTAGATGATTGTGCAACATTGAGTACGAAAGAAAAATTGGTGCAAAGCCAAAACATTGGCGAGTTGTGGCATAGGTGGTTGGGCCATTTGCATCATGGGGCTTTGAAGATAATGCAACATATATCTACAGAACTTCCCAAAGGTAAACTTGAGAAAGTTGACACATGCAAAGGTTGTACCTCAGGAACACCAAGTCTTCCTTTCATGATCGAAGCAGTCGAGCAAAGGCTATCTGAGAGCAAGTTCATATTGATGTGTGTGGACCATTCTCGACTTCATCCACAACGAAGCAAACGTATTATGTGGTTTTCATTGATGACTATTCTCGTAAATACTGGATTTATTTCATGCAGAAGAAGGACCAAACCTTCACAAAGTTTTGTGAGTTCAAAGCTTTGGTCGAGAAAGAGTCAGGGAAGAAGATCAAGGCCTTGAGAAGCGACAACAATGGAGAATATGTCTCTCAAGAGTTTAAGGACTTCTTTGCAGCGAAAGGAATTAAACGAGAGTTGACAGCACTTCATAACCCACATTAGAATGGGGTGGCCGAGAGGAAGAACATAACTATTGTAGGGGTAGCACGGGCGATGTTGCATGACCAAGGCCTACCACTTCACTTGTGGGCTGAGGCATACAACATAGTGCTCTATTTGCAAAATAGAAGCTCACATCACATACTTGGGATGAAGACACTAGAGGAAGATTTCTCCGGTAAGAGACGAGATGTGGGTCACTTTAGGATCTTTGGCTCATCGGTATATTTCCATGTGACAAAGGATGCACGGAAGAAGCTTGAGCCGAGAAAATCTTTGGGGATATTTGTTGGGTACACTGGTACACCTCACAACTATCGGGTGTACTTACCTACCATTCAGAGGACAATGGTTCGCAGAGATCTCAAGTTTGATGAGCAGACGGCCATGCGAGTTTCCCTTGAGAGGGAGCTCCAACTATAGGTTGTGGAGGAACTGTTGGTTCCTAAGGAGGAGGAGCCTCAGACTGATCCGGAGTAGCTGCATGTAGAGGTTCTAGGAGTGGAGACATCCACTCAAGCAAAGTCTTCTAGAGATGGACGGAAGCGCAAAAGAGAAACTGACAGATTGCTGGAGGATGTGAGAGAGAATGTGGGAGCACCATCTTCTTAGCGCAGACAGAGGAGGTCACCTGAAAGGTACACTGGATACATGGCCCTTGCTGGGGAATGTGTTGAGACTGAGCCATCTTCCTTTGAGGACGCAGTGCAGCAGCGAATTTGGGTTGATGCTATGGTGGAGGAGTTTGACTCCATAGTTCGTAATAGTGTTTGGGATGTGGTTCCGAGATCGGAGAACAAGTCAGTTGTGAGTTCCCGTTGGCTTTACAAGGTAAAGCAAGCTGTTGATGGTAGTGTGGAGAAGCATAAGGCAATATTTGTTGCCTGTGGCTTTTCACAGATCGAGAGGATCATGTTGCTGTAGTATATTTCGACAGAGGAGCAAGATGTTGACATTTTGACAAAGGCATTGTCAAAGTGTAAATTCGAGTTCCATAGAGACAGGATCGGGGTGGAAAATAATCCATTTCTTGTTGAGAGGGAGTGTTGAAATGTGGCAACAAGAATATTCCAATTTAATTTGTCCTTGAATTAAATTGTGAATTAAAATCGAATTTAGTCTTAACAACTACTTGGAAATAATTAATTAATTCACAAGGAATTAATTAATTGGAAAAGTTCAAGTTAGAAGTCTTTCTGAAGTCATGCAAGAGTTATCCCTTAAATTAAGGAGATAAGATTGAATTATATTTGAGTTGTAATTAGTTAACTCAGTTTACTGAGTTAAGTCCAGTTAAATTAGTTCCAAACTGTTTGAGGAACTAATAGTGAGTTAACAGTCAGTTGATGCATGCATGCACTCAACTAGTGCTACTCCAGTTAACTGAAGATTCCCTCATCAGAAACTCATGCATGTCTATTCTGAGAAAGACCCAGTTGAAATTAAAGTCAAGGACAGTGTACTATCAGTTGCATGTGTTTTCTTATAAAGAAAACTCATGCATGCAATCAAGGCATCATTCCTTGAGGATTGCGCAGTTTTAAAGTGTGTGAGAGCAGTGTTCCACTTGGTAACAGGAGAATCATCCACAAGGAACAACGCAAGGAAATAGGAGCTTGGAGGGCAGAGAGGAAGGCTGGAGAGAAGCCAAGATTGCCTGTGAGCATCTGTGAGGATTGTACTGAGAGCTGGCTAGCTGTGAGAGCTAAGGCTTTGTATAATTCCTATGTATTTCCACCTTGTATGATAATACAGATAGTGGGGTTTTTAGCTGAGGCTTTCCCCAAAGTATTTTCATGTGTATTGTGCATTGATTCTTCTTCTTCTGGTTATATTGTTCAACTCGATCTTTAAGCTTTCGCAAATTGATAGTAGAAGTAGGTTATAGTATTCTGCTTTGATTTATATTGCATTATCGGGTTAACCTACAACAGATTTTCTACATGGTATTAGAGTTGGATTTGTAGAAAATTATACACAAATATCATCATCCTAGAATCTCAAACAAGGACTTCCATTAAATCCTAATACTTATGACCATCAATAACTAGGTCAACACACATATCTAGGAATTCATAATTATTCAAAAGCATATCATATGTCCGACAAAATTAATACATTTGACCTAGACCAAGCTAGGGTTTCAACCAAAAGGACATATCTGTATATGCCTAGATTTCATCATCATGCAAATACATTTCATATCAGGTGTAGTCAAACCTAACTTCGCCAAAATATCATATAAGAGTTAAACATACAGACTTGAGTACACTAGGGTTTGATCAAACGAACACACCCACACCAAGGAAATCATTTATAAGACATTATAAGGGCCTTGCTGACACATTCCACCAAACCCTAATGAGTTAGGGTTTCAATGTAGAAACATAGCAAACCCAACATTACCAAAACTTCAGGGGTTCGGGATTTTAGACCTTATCATTAAACCCTAACAAGTTAGCTTTTCTTGATCATACCAGAATCCCAAAAATGTCACTATAAAAACTTAAAACAACATTTCACAATATCCCTAAGCAATTTATGGTTTCATACATTCATATTAGCATACCCTTCGGTTAGGGTTTTCCATAACCTATTTAGGGTTCTACAAAATCAGTTAAGAATATGAGTGGGGTGGGTAGATTTATCAAGAGATGAATCACCCAAAAGAAGAATCTTTATGATTCAATATAGCTAGACATATCAATGTTAGTAATAGACTGTCAAATGAATAAACCTTTCAATATAAAGAAATCATGTATTTAAAGCATACCTTTGTTCCTTGACAAAACTTGTCTTGAGAGGTCCTCCTTTATACTTTTGGGCATTCAACAAGTCATGATCTTCTATATCTGTAGACACACTTTCAAGCAAAACATGGGATACCAAGAATCATGATTTAACTTCTCAAGTTAGATATCCTACATAACCATGGAGGATGGAATCCTATTAATACTATTCCTTCTTTCAATCAAGGACTTTTATTTGACATCCTAGATTATTTGTAATTTCTAGAAGATAAGGATCGAGATTCTAATAGGAGATTTAGTATGTTATCTAGGGAGTATTGACTATGTAACATTTAAAAATATTTATGATTATACTTACCTGGAATTTTACATTCCTCTGGTTCCTGATAGATTATTACCTTGTCGTAGTAACAATACTTACTAGTACTCAGATCCCGAAAGAGTGCTTGACTTTGTAAGGACAAACTTCAGATAGATTATCTGATGTCACAGTCCACTTCGGTCTATACACATTAATCCCAATCTTCATTGTTTGTAGAAGGAGTGGCACAGTTCATTAATGACAATGTGGTGGCAGCAAAAGCTTCTTGTTGTTCTTAACCCTTATCACTATTTTAGTTCTTATAAATATCAATGCTCCAGCCTATGATCCTATCAAAACTTTAACCACATATCATAGAACCCGAATTATTTTATGATTGTAAATTCATCGAATTTACGAACCCAATCTCTGAAGTGATCAAGTTGTCTCGTTGTATCTTATATCATACTTATACTTGTGATACTAGATGTCTTGAGTTCATTACTATCCTGTGGAGGGAAGTTATATTTTTCTTCTAGACTGTGAGATCATTGAACCCTTCTCTCTGAGATGATTTGACTGTGACTGAGATTAATACCTTAACTTTTCATTTTTTACTTGTCAGCTTGAGTTATAGGGAAATTCTCTTCCTTCAAGGAGTCTTAGCCCATTGTAGTCTTAACTCCATTAGCCCAGAATTGCCCTTCTTCAAACTACCTTTTGAATTTTGACCATAGCTTTGATACCATGTTGGAAAATCGATATGTGTGGCAGTTAAATGATTTTCCTCTTAATGACATTAACTTGTGATGTTTTTCATTATTAGTATTATATTTTGTAATTATCTTTTCTAATCATCAAGATTAATTCCAAACAACAAAAGAAGAGAACACAAGATATAGGCACGCTGGCAGGGAAAAACCCCCCTTGAGGGGAAAACCCAGTCATTAAATGATTCCTTCAATAGATTCAAAAGATGATACGACCATGACCCTTACCATCTAGACTCAAGACTACCTCCATCCATCATAGCAGCGAGACACAAACGAACTGTGGAAGCATCACTATAATAACATCATTGAAGTCACTATATTAGCACCGATATGAGGTTACTATGGTGATGTGGGAGCATCGAAAAAAGGTCACTGTTATGGTTACTATGGTGATGTGAGAGCATCGAACAAAGGTCACTATAATAACCTTTAATCCAGTGAGATCATACCAAACTATTGGGAAGATTGACATCATTCATAGAGATTGATTCCCTATCCAAATTCCCTAAAACAACACTGAAACATCTGCCCTCATCCGAACTTGAATCACAGAAAAGTATGCCCTCATCCGAACCTTGAGATCACCGAAAACTACGAGCTTTGAAATTATGATTCGAAACTTCTATGTCATATCTGAACTTTTGTGCCATCTTCGAAACTTCCTCTGAAGTAATGCAAGTTATATGATCTCCGAACTTCTCTCTGCAATTTTGTTCGAGATTTTGAGATGGAGAAATGCGAAGTCCTAGTACTGGTATATATAGTTGTTTCCATGTGAAAATAAGATGACATGAGAATGTGAACAGTTGCGTCATTATAATTGAGTTGACATGCATATCTATATATATATATATATATATATATATATATATATTTGTGTAGGCCGACATGTGATCTTCTTATGGAATTCGACTTGATGGAGATCCTTTCAACATCAAGGAGACTTGGATGGATGGAGGACTCTTCACAATTTATTTTGACACTAACCTAAAGCCTACAATGGAGGCTTGACCTATACATTTGATCCAAGCATGAAACTCATGTTTTAATAAGTCAAATTAAATTAATAATAAAAATTCTTTTCACTTTCTTTTGACAAATATATTACATTTGACTCAAGTACAATAATGAAGACCGAACCTAGTTACATTTTCCAACAGTGTAATGGTGATCTTAAATTCATGCAAACACTTTTAAGAGGTTAACAAACCAAATATCAATTTCGATTAGGATTGAGATCACTATGCTGACTGCTTGATGGTGGATGATTTCTCCTTTGAAGTCAAGACCCCAATGAATGAAGGGTTCTTCCACCAAGGATGACATTAATGGCAGTGATGGGAGTCTCTATTTCTCTTCAAAGATTTGGCATTAAATACTTATAACTTTGGCACCTACTTGAGAAAATAGATTGGGCGACCAAAACCCTACTCTTAAAATTTTACTAGCTATAACTCTCTAGGAATAATGTCCCCTACATGATCCTTTATGAAAATCACCAATAAATCCATCCATATCATCTTTAGTCAAATATATTAAAAGCATACCCATTGGATCCTTTCAATATAAATTCTCATTCATAATACAAAATTTAATTTCTTGGAGCTTCAAAGATCTTGCTTTATTTTTATTGAGTTCTAGTGAACATTGAAAATTTTTCACATAGAACACAATGTCTTTATACCACATTGAGGAAGAAATCTTTTCCTTTACTTTCAAAGAAGGTTATTTTGCATTCTTCTCTAATGAAGAGTCTAAAAGTTGCATGACTAAATTGATTTCCAATGCCTTGTAATTGGACTCAGCTAACATTCTGGCTAGTCCCCGTCCCTTAATTAATTTGGATGGTTTGATTTCCAAATCAAAGTCATAAATTTTTGAAATCAATTTGCCTCTTTTATCATCACTATCAGATTGAGTCAAAAATGTTTTAATTTTATTGTTACACACATGTGGAATTATTTTGGAATGCAAGACATAAGTCTTGAAATACTCAAGGGATTAAACTAGTGCATACACTTGCTTCTCCATGATTTCATATTTTAATTCTACATCTCTCATAGTCTTACCGAAAAATGCTATAGGATTTTCAAGATTATCTTTTATTTTTTTGCAATAAGATTGATGCAATGGTTGAATCAAAAGCAAAATAAAATATGCTAAGTGGCTTACCATAGTTTGTACTAGACATAGCTCGAGCTTCACTCAGTTCCCTTTTAATTTAGAAAAAGGATGTTCCTGCTTGCAATTCCCACTTGACATCATGTCCTTTTTTAGCATATTAATGATGTCTCTAACTATTTCTACATAATTTAGGACAAATCTTCTTAGGAAATCAATTTAACCCGAGAATGACATTATTTCCTTTTTGTTTCGAGGTAGACTAATAACCTTTATTGTTGACACCCTTCCGGGATCTATTTTAACTCTTTCTTTGGAAAAAAATGTGGTCTAATAACGTTTCATCTTTCATGGAAAAGATAAACTTCTTTCTACAGTTTTGGAATCTTTCCTGAAGATGTTTCGGATGTTCAAAATATGAGTTGGAGAAAAATGTAATGTCATCCAGATATATTACAATAAATTTGTTTTTCTCACCAACGAGAGCCAGGTCCATAGCTCTTGGAAAGGTCACACTTGCATTCATCAGACCGAAGGGCATCTTAGCATACATAAAAGTACCCCAAGGTACAGTATTGAACGCAATCTTACTCTGGTCTTCCTTCTAAACTACTATCTGGTTGTAACATGAAAAGCCATCAATCATAGAAATTCTAGTTGCACTAGTCACCTTTTGTAGAAGGTAGGCCATCTTTGGAAGTGGGTAGTTGTACTTTAGTGATGCCTCGTTTAAGTTCCTAAAATTAACACATAATCTGATGTCACCACTTTCCTTCTTGAGAAAAAGGAAATTAGCTACCCACTTTGAATATTTTAATGGGATTATAATTTTGGCATCCAATAATTTCTTCACTTCTTTCTGTATTGTTGGCATCATAATAAGATTGATTTTCCTAAGCTTTTTTTGAGAGGATTAGAATAAGGTTTTAATGGAATCTTACGTTTGATAATGGATGAATCATAAGTCTTTAAGTCTTCCTATCTCCAAGAAAACACATCTATATATTGATTAAATAAGTTTATGTACCTTTCTTTCACTTCTTGTGACAACAACTTATCTACTTTGATAGACTTGGGTTCCTTTGCCGTTCCATTGTAGTATTTTATTTCGTCTACATGTTCCTTTTCAAATTATCTTTTTGGTATGCCATTTTGAACAAATATCCTTTCCAGTGGTACCAATGGTCTTGGAATAAAATTGTTTTTGTCAAACACTCACAAGTGAATAGGAAATATCAATATAAACATGAGATACATTTTATTCACAATGATATACATATTTTTACATTGTCTTATGACCCTTGGTTTTCATATTCCAAGTGGACTCTTGAACTCCAATCACTGCTCATATTCCACACCATAAACCTTAGCGGATTAGGTGTTCAACATTCCCCCACTTAATCCAAAGGGGTATATATGAGTCCAAAAAGAGAGTTATAATACAAATATGCAAAAATGCATGGCAACAATTCAATGACTATGCTCTATGAAATAATGGTATAAGGTGGGAGAACTCAAGGTTTCAACTGATGATGGTTTAAGGCTGACCACCAACACTGGAACGCTTGGTGCAGTTCTTAGAACAGCTCCAAATATGGCTAGAAGATGAAGTCTTCTGCCTGCTCCCTAATGCTTTAAAAAGGGAGACCATTGAGGTCTAAACTTGGAACACTTGATGCAGTTCCTAGAACAATTCCAAATCTGCCTAGAAGTTGAAGTCTTCTACCAGAGGAAGTGCTCCCTAATGTTCTAGAAAGGGAGATCATTGATGTATCAATTTGTGGTGGTTTAAGGAAGGCCACCAACTAAAGGCATGCTCATGGGGCATTTCTCTACCTATGGATAAAACTATGAATTTGGGTATGGCTGATTCTGGCTCTAGGCTTAGGTAGCAGGATCAAGCTTGCTTGATTTATCTTTGAAGCTTGTAGATGACCACCAATTCCTCCCTCTTAGATACAAGGTGAGAAGATGAAGAAATCTCAACTACAAGACTTGTCAATACTCGAGAAAAAATTATGTGGTATGACTGGAATATCTTCTTGGTTGTTGAAGCCCATTGCCAAGAAGCGATCCATCCAAGGTGAATCTTAGTTCTTGCAGGAGGCTTATTTTTGAAGCATTTGTTTGAATGATGAGTATTTTTTATGAATTTTTTCACACGGGTGAAGATGAAAACAATGATCTTTCACATGGCCAACTTGATTACAATGTTGGCATTTGACAATCTATAGTTGTTGTGGAAGAGGAGCAGGATTTGAAAGAAGTGAAGATGAACCATCGTGAAGAAACCTAACAATTTGAAACTTGATGGGATTTGAATAATATGGAATATGAAGGATACATCCTTTTCACATCCAGACCAATTTTGTGCTTATTGATGAAAAACTTTTCCCAAGTTCTAATGATCGGCTTAGGAAGTGCACACTGAATTTTTGCGTTTATGAACATATTCTCTTGTACTTGGCACTTAATCAAACTCAAACTCATTGATTTGACTATTTTTTGGTTTCTAATGGGAGTCTATCTCAAACTCAAATAGAGGATTGTTATGAACAAAAACCAGTTCAAAATGACAACTCTTTTGTTGCAACTCATCTTGCTGGATCTAAGATTCTAGTTGCAAATAAAAAATCTTGTCATGTGCATTTCACATACATATTCTAATGTCAGAAAGAGAGTTCTTGCTGATGTTTACCATCCCATCAACAATGGAATATATCATAGCATTCAATAATTCTATTACATCACCCATTCGATCCATCTCACAACAAATGCACCTATAAACACATAAAATGATAAATATCCCCCACTGCTAAATAAATGCAACTAGGTGGTAAAAGGAGCAAGTGGTCTAGACCTTGCTATTGGGACTATTAATTGTTCAAAATAAACAACTATTCATCTAACATTAATCTATCAACCTAGGGATTCGTATTTTTATTCCAAGGTAGTTGACAAAATCTATGCAAGGGTCTACCAAAAACCAATGTTGGTACTATATGAAGTGAAACAAAATCAAAGTATTTCTTGTAAAAAGTAAACAGATCTTCCTAATAGTAAAGCTCACAAATAATTTAAAAACAAAATTTTATATCTAAATGAAATCGAACCGTGCTTAGAGAACTTGAATTCAAATGCACAACTAGTTGTTCATATTATTCTAAATCAAGCTTAAATCAAGGAACAACATATGAATCTTAATTCAAGGCTTTCAACTATTTAACTATTCTCGAAATAAACTAACATCTACTAAATAACAAAAACGTTTCAAGAAACAACAATAGGAAATCGAAGGAAAAACAATAAAATCTCAAAGGAATAACGATAAAAACTAAAGAAACAACAACTACCTATTTAGGAAACAACAGTTAAGAACAATATGTTAAATCCTATTATTGTCGAAAATATAAATAAGCTTCCCAACAACTATTCACTACTTAGATAGAATAACATTAACCATTCGAAAAGGGAATCAATACAGATTTAAACTAATCTTACTATATACATGAAAGAAAACACTTCATCCAAGAAGCGGTCCCAAACCACCGAGAGTCAAACTGCCTTTTAAAAGAAACTTAGATCAATATATAATCGATGAAAAACTGAAATTAATTGATAAGTGTTTTCATTACTATCTTCTGGGAGTAAATACAATCAAGACTTGGTTCACTGTTCTGTCTCAAAATTACAATTTCTCATCATCCTACTAGAGGCGACTTCCTCTTTTTTTATAGTACAAAAAATGATGTTACAATATAAAATATTCTTATATAAGGAACGTCTTGAGAATATTTGATTCTTAGGATGTTCTTTCTAAGTTAAGGTGACTCTTCTAGCTTTGATAGAAGAACTAAAAGTTATGTCATTGTAACTAACTCCATATTTGGGAATTAATTCACTTGAATTGACCATGAACCATCTTGGATGCACTTGCCCTATATCCATATTCATATTCCCTGTTTGTAACAAAATCTTATCCAACAAATCATTAGTTCAATTTATAAATAAAACAACCTTATTCATATTATTAAGGCATAAATATATAAATAAATAGATTCTACCAAGTTTATACGATATTGAGAAAAATAATATAATTATGAATAAAAAAGGATAAAAGATTGATATAAAAACTAAGAAATTGATCAAGAGAAGTATAACAATTACAAGGCCTAACATCACCCCCCAACTGACTTGATTGCATGTCCTCATGCAATTATTCTCTATTGTGAAAATACATAATTGAGATGCAGAGAAATAAGGAAATATGCTTCATAAGTTTCTTCCCCTCTGTACCCAAATCTAGCTCCTATGTTTGGTTTCTTGAAAGGCCAAATATTCACTTGGTCGAGACAACTCATGATCAGATCGATAACATGACATAGGACACCAAATCATAGGGAAGCAATACCTACATCCCATCCAATTGACTCCTCCCTCCATCACAATTGCAGTATAAGAGTGGATTCTAGAAACAAGATGCTAGAAGTTATGGAGGCCAAAGGGTTCCCTGTTCTTCACTTCTCGTGAATATTTCATCTGTCTCATTTTAGCCCTTTTTACTGCATCTTCTTTGATGTCCTTCAAATACTCAAGCCGAAAGATTAATACCATTAGATTAATATCCTTGAGTCCAGAGCAAACATTCATATTTTAACAAAACTTTTATGCTTAAGAAATGTAGTGAATGCATTATCAGGTTCTCCTCTAACCCATAGCTCACAATTTGTCTCATTCTATTCAAAGTCATTGTATGACTTTCACCATTTTATTTGGTTATGAGCGAAAGATATGAAAGATTGGAGATGAATGTCTCCAACAAAGGGCATAACATTTTCATCCCTTTCCTCCATCAACAAAAAATTATGCATATAAAGTTCACATAAAAGATACTACACATGTTCATTCAGCTTATAAAAAACAATTATAAAATTCAAAAAATCAACAAAATCATAAGAGAAACTATGTTGTATAACTTGAATCTTGAGCATCAGGTATTGTTCCACTAAAACTAGGGAATAATTATAGGATGGATCCATGAAAGCCATGACATCTGGAATCATGGAACATATTTCATTTTTCTCCTAGTAAATATACGAAATTGTTCTTGCAACTTTTGAATCTTCGTCCAAGAAACACTCAATTCTGCAGTCGTTTCTATTTCCACACTGGTCAATGCATATAACCATTTCAGCAATTTCTAATGTTCATCTTGAGGAACTGTCTCCCCCTGGTACTTAACTATAATTTTTTTTAATATATGCATTTCATCTTCTAGGATTGGGGAGAATATGGAGGCACAATATCTGTTTGCACTCCTTTTTCTATCATAATTTCTTCTTCGGTCTGTGTTTCTATGGTCTGATACTCATAAACTTTTCTCTTCTTACGGGCCCTAGATTGTCTTGCAACCTTCCTTTTTCGACCAATGTGAGCCTGTTCCCTATCTGCCAATTGTTTCTCTAATTCCTGTATCCTCCTTTTTAGAGTGACATTTTCCTTCTTCAAAGTAACAACCCTTCTAAAAAGCCTATTTCTCATTTTGTTCCTCACAACCTCTTGACTTTTCAACTTCCGTTATCTACTTCCAAGGGGAACTTTTGGAAGAGCAATAGAAGGAATGTAGGTTTTAGCCACTGGAAAATCAACAAGGGAATATTGAGTTTTGACAACTGGAAAATAAATGGAGAATTTTTTTGTTATACAACTAAAGAATTAATAGATGGCTTATGAGAAGTGGGAATCGAAATATCAACTAGGGATTCTTGCGTTATGGATGTTGAATAATCGATGGAATGTTCCAGAGTGATAATTACTGTAGAGTCAACAGAGGGTTCTTCAAAAATATCATCTAGGGATTCGACCAAAGGTTCTCAAACTGTAGTAGTTGCAGAATCAATAGAGTGTTTTCGAACTATGTTGGTTTCATGGACTATGGTAGTTGGAGATCTGATAGAAGGAACCTAGGCTATAGTTGTTGAAAACTCAGTGAGAGATTGTTGAACCATATTGACTAAAGAATGAACAAAATGTTCTTGAGTCATTGCAATTTTTCCATCTCCCATATCCATAGATTCCAATAAATCTTCCACCTTCTCCAATGCTTGCACCACTTCCGCACTAGGCACTTCTGTTGGAAATGTTGGCATTGATTTCAATTGATCAGGATGATGATATGGCTAATTTATGTTGCACGCTATTATTGCAAAGATGCTTGAAGTACAAAGGTTGAAAGTGATGTGAAGTGCAAAGGCTATGATATTAAATGTGAAGGTTGAACATTGTTAAAATGGGACATAAAATATTGAGACAAAAATCTGAAATATATATGTTTCATTGAGCAAAAAATGTAGATAATACAAATCTGATTTGTCTCTTGTAATCATTATTGATTGAGTTGTTTTAGTTCAACTCTATTTTATATTACAAATTGTTTTCAAAACTGAAAATGAAGAGACAATTTTCTGGGCAGTTTTTGGAAGTCCAAAGGACAATGCTTCATTTCATATTCCTACAAAGAATACAAACAACTAATATGGTTTTCTTATAAAATATACAATGTGGAATGGAAACAAATTTTTTTGAAGTGAAGAAGTTTGCATAAGAAGATTGATGAGCAGCAACAGAAGAGGCACAAAGTTGTAAAGGAGAAGCAGGGCAGCAATAGACTTGACAACATAATTGTATATAAAGTAACCTAAATTTGTGACTTGATGTCGTGATTTAGATATTCTTGTCCCTTTCTATGTCGTAGCATGATAAAGAATGGGTTGTAGCTTGTTGAGGTAGGCACCTCTTGTGAGTTGTAGCCTACAGAAAATTTGTGGCAATAGGAGCTTCCTATGAGGTAAGATACTCTTGTAGGTTGGAGCCTACAAAAATCTGATGCAATAAGGAGTAGTATCTTTCCTTCACATCACTTTCAGCCTAAAATTCGTGGTTTTCTCCCTTCAGGGTTTCCACTTATATCTGGTGTCTTCATGTGTTGGTTCTTGAATGTTGTGTGAATGTTCTTGAATTCTTGATAAATATATCTGCAAATTTATCTCTCTAACACTTGCAAAAGAAATTCAATAATAATAGAGCACATACATAAACCATTAGTTGCATAAGAAGAAAATTAAGTTGAACAAAAGTAAAGATTTTAAATTACTGATTCACCCCCCCCAAGTAATTTCCAATCATAAATATAAATTGGTATCAAAGCGTGGTTTCTTCAGTAGCAGTCTAACAACTGGAATGAGGTCCTAAGTCAGTAAAATGGATAGTCAATAAGGATGCTCAACAAATAAAGCCCCTCTATTTACTGGTACAAACTATGCCTTCTGGAAAGTGAGAATGAAGACATATTTAATGTCTCTAGTAGTAGAAGTTTGGGCTGCTGTGATGGTAGGGTATGAAGAACCAAAGGAAACAACTAGTGACAAAGATTCCAAACTGAATTTTATAGCTAATGTAAAAGCTATGAATGCACTTCTGAGTGGTTTATGTGAGTCTGAATTTATCAAAGTAATGAATTGTGAGACAACCAAAGATATCTGGGTTAAATTAGAAAATATTCATGAAGGAGATAAAAAGGTAAATATGGCCAAATTACAAGTGTATAGAATGTAGTTTGAGACCTTAAAAATGAATGAAGATGAAGATATAGCTAAATTATTTTTAAGATTTTATGAAGTCATAAATATCATGATGGGTCTAGGAGAAATAATCAAATAAAGTGTAATAGTTCATAAATTTTTGAGGTAATTACCTTATAAATTAAATCCTAAGGTTTCAACTGTAAAAGAGACAACAAAATTTAAGAATTTGAACAGGGATCAACTACTTGGATCTTTCGCAGCATATGATATGAGAATTCCAAAAGGGAAGGTAGTCACTAAAGAGGCAACTTTCAAGGCAACAAGTCCATAGAAGAAAAAGAATGTTTATGCTCAGGTTTTAATGAAGAAGAAGCAAAATTTGTTAGAAGGTTGAAGAAAGACATAAGTAAGTACAAAGGAAAACTTCCATTTAAGTGTTTTAATTGTGGAAGAGTGGGGCATTATGCTTCAAAATGTCCTTATAAGAAAGAAGAAAATCAACCTAAAGGGAAAGAGAAGAACAAGTCTAATAAAATGCAGAAAGAGAGAAAATTTAAAAGAAAAAGTTTCTATGCTCAAGAAGATAACAATGTATCTGAAAGTTCCAATGAATCCTCTAGTGAATATGGAACTAGTGAATTCATGTTGATGGCCTTGGAAGAACTTGAAAAATATTGCCAGGAATATGAAGAAGAAGAGGAAGGTGAGGTAGGCTTTGAGGGGAGTTGATCGGTGCCCTAGATGAAATGGAAAGGCTTAAACTAAATAATAGAAAGCACAAAGAGATCCTACTTAAATATGTAAAAGAAGAATCAAATTCAGAAGACATTATCAAGTTGAAATTTGAACTTGAAGAAGCAAATAAGGTGGAAGACATTTTGGTGCAGCAAATAAAAGAGAAAATCAAGGAGTGTGAAATACTGGAAGAAGAGGCAGTAAGTATGAAGAAGAAGCTAGAGAAGGCTCAAATTAAACTAAACATGAATAATCAGCGGATAAAAGTGTTTGAAAAACTAGATGTGATATTAAATTCTCAGAGGTCTCCACTCATAAAGACTGGGTTAGGTTATGAAGGAGAATCCAGTAAATCCAAGGCAAAGGATAAATGAAAATCACCTTTGTAAAAGCTTCTAGGGGGGATAATGACAACTCATATCAATTTGAGAACAAAAAATTGAGCAACACTTCAACATCAAATAAACAACTACAAAGAAACATTGCCGGAAAAGTAAATAAGGAAAAATGAATGGAAAACCAAACAAAAATCTATCATAAACCATACTTCTTTAGGAGACATGATTATCAAATGTCAAGATGGTTATATTCTCAAACAACATCCACTACCAGGTACAAATATTTTTTTTATGGATATTGTTACTGCTGTAAAAATTTTGGACATAAAGCCATAGATTTTAGAGATTATGTTAGAAGAATTTATTTGGGAAATTCTAAGAGAAAAAGGAAGGATTCATAAACATTAAAACAAACATGAATCTAGACAAAAACACATTTCTCCTCTCTTTGATATCACTGAATGTTTCTATTGTCACAACTTCGGAACAAGTCATATGAATGTCATCTCAAATACAATATATTAATATCTTAGAATAATTATAGAACAAATAGATGCATGCAATGGAGAAAGAAGGAAGAAGAAAAGAAACCTAATAAGTGTGACCTAGTTCTGTATGCTCAAGATCAAAAATAATAAATGGTATGTGGACAGTGGCTTCTCTAGACATATGGCAAGAGATAAAAGAAATTTTGTTTCCTTATATGAAAATAAAACTGGAAATGTCACATTCAGCAATGATGAAGTAGGAAAAATTAGAGGAAAGAGTCCAATCAGTTTGAATAATGGAAGAGGAAAGGCTCATAATGTATTGTTTGTAGACAGTCTAAAACATAATTTGTTGAGTGTAAGTCAGATGTGTGACGAAGGTTGTGATGTTATCTTTAGAGCTCAAGACTGTGAAATTAGGTCAACATATACAGGGAAGATTATGGCTAAAGGAGTTCGAACAGAGAATAATGTATATATCTTGAAGGAAGAGAGCGAAGAATGATACATTAGAAAACAAGATGAATCCTGGATATGGCATAGGAGATTGGGGCATCTTAATTTTGATCACATCATCAGACTCAGTAAGAAGAGAGTAGTTAGAGATCTACCAACAATAAAGAAGCCTCAAAACACTATCTGCAAGTCATGTCAAATGGGTAAAAAAACACAAACATCATTCAAAGTCAAAGATAAACTATCAAGTAGTAAGATTTTTCAGCTAGTTCACATGGATTTGTGCAGACCTTCCATAATAGAAACACCAAAAGGAGAAAAATATTGCATGCTAATAATTGATGACTATTAGAGATTGACATGGGTGGCATTCCTCAGAAATAAGTTAGAAGCATTTGAGAAGTTCAAAATATTCAAGGCACTGGCAGAAAACCAAACATGGTGAAAGATAAAGTGCATAAGGTCAGACATAGGGGGTGAATTTACATAAGATGAGTTTGCAAACTTGTGTAATGAATTTGGCATAAAACGACAGTATACTATTGCAGACACACCACAACAAAATGGAGTTGCAGAGAGACAAAACAGATTTGTTCAGCAAATGGCCAGAGCCATGATGCAAGAAAGAAACATTCCTCAAACCTATTGGGAAGAAGTAGTGCATACAACAGTACATATTCTCAATAAGGCACATCTCAGACCAAACTGTGATAAGACACCTTATGAGTTGTGGCACGAGAAACCAACATCAATCAAGCATTTTAAAGTATTTGGGAGTAAATGCTATATCAAAAATAATGATGAAAAGCTAGGAAAGTTTGATGCTCGATCAGATGAAGGAATATTTTTGGGATATTCATAAAAAAATAAGGGATATAGGTGCTATAATAAGAGGTTGCATAATATTTTGGAATGCATATATGTAAATTTTGATGAAGAGTTATCTGATAAGAACAAAAGCACTGGTTTTATTAATCCTCCAGATCATCACCATCATGACAATAAAGAGAATGAAGTACAAGATGAAGAATTAGAAGATACAAAGACTCATTCAAAAGAACCCTCAAGACACACACAAAAGAATCATCATGAAAATAAAATTATTCGAGATAAAAGTGAAGGAGTACAAACAAGGAGTCAACTAGTAGAAAAATATGAGCAAGTTCATATTGTTATGCTGTCACAGATAGAACCAAAGAACTTTGATGAGGCAAGTAAAGACAAAATTTGGATAGATTCTATGAACGAGGAGTTAGACCAAATTGAGAATAACAAGACTTTGGAACTAACACCAAGACTTGTCAGAAAGAATGTCATGGGCACAAAATGGGTATTAAAAGATAAGATGAATGAACAGGGTCAAGTTGTTAGAAACAAATCTAGGCTAGTGTTTAAGGGTTAATCATAAGTGGAAGGTCTTGATTATGAAGATACTTTTGCACTAATCACGAGACTGGAGGAAATCAAGATGTTTTTGGCCTTTGTGTGCTAAAATGATTTCATGGTATACCAAATGGACGTGAAGTCTTCTTTCCTAAATGGTGATCTTGAGGAAGAAGTCTATATGGAACAACCCGAAGATTTTGCATTATCGAATAAGCCTAACTATGTCTACAGGTTAAAGAAAGCACTATATGGTCTTAAACAAGCATCACGGGCGTGGTACTCTAGATTGGACAAGTACCTTCAAAAATAGGGTTCCAAGAAAGGAGGAGTTGATAGTAATATGTACATAAAGGCTGATGGAGATGAATTACTGATTGTGGTTGTGTATGTGGATTATATTATGTTTGGCATCAATAAATGTCATCTTGTAAAATGGTTTGACGGAGAGATGAAGTCTGAGTTCGAAATGTCAATGATTGGAGAACTTACCTTTTAGCTAGGGCTCCAAATTGTACAAAAGTCTAGAGGCATATTCATTTCTCAAGATAAATACCTAAGAGATATGTTGAAAAAGTTCCAAATGGAAGAATGTAAAACTGTCTCAACCCCCATGGAAACTGGATGCAAACTATGTGCAGATGATGAATCACCTAATGTGGATCAAAAGATTTACAGATCCATGATAGGAAGCCTACTATACTTAACAACCTCTAGACCAAATATAATGTTAGCAGTCATATTAATAGCAAGATATCAATCAACACCTAAACAAACTCATCTATTAGCAACAAAAAGGATATTCATATATTTGAAAGGGACTACAAACTATGGACTATGGTATCCAAAAGGTAAAGACTTTACATTGACAATATACACAGATGCAGATTGGGCTTGTATGACAAAAAAAGTACAAGTGGTGGTGCATTCTACCTAGGAGAGTCTCTGGTTGCATGGTTAAGCAAGAAACAATCATCAATTTCTCTATCTACAACAGAATTTGAATACATAGCAGCCGCAACTTGTTGCAGACAAGTGATGTGGATCAAACAAACACTACAAGATATGAAGGTAAACTTTAGTGAACCTGTATCCATCAAATCCGATAATACAAGTGCAATAAACATTTCTAAAAATCTCGTGCTTCACTCAAAGACTAAACATATACCTATAAAGTACCACTTTGTCAGAGAACAAGTGGCTGAGAAAACAAATGGAGATAGAGTACATTCCCTCAAAAGAAAAAATAACAAACATATTTACGAAGCCTCTTTCTAGAGAACCATTTGAGTATCTGAGAGACAAGCTAGGGATAATTCCTACATGTACTTCTCACCGATGTGACTTCGAAAAGCGAACCTAAAACTTGAAATTGAATGCACCATATAAGGGGGAGACTATAGGAGTAGGAAGAAGTAAAGAGGAGGAACATGAAGCATATGATTTTGTCAAGAATTTGAAGCAGCTAAGAAGCAACAAGAACAAAGCCATCATCAAATTGTGGGATCAAGTCATCTTCTTCATGAACAAGCAACATCAATCAGGTGCACCATTCAAAAGTTCAGTCTTTAATGCATTTTTTATAGAAAAATGTAGACATGTATATATCCTATATATAAGTGTGTAAATTAATGTTTTCAAATGAACATTTACATATCTAGACAAAGCATGTTGGCATCATCAAAATTTTCTCAAAATACTTCATCTTCTGATGAGTCTAATTGTTGATATGGAATGAATCGATGTACATTATGATGATCCATGTATTAACTGACATTTTATCTAAGATCCATTCAAGCATATACATGCAAGAAAAGAGACTAGTATGGAAATTGGTTCTTAAATCAAAGGACATCTAGTAATTAAGCTACAATGCTACATTGAAAGCTAAGATATCTTCAAATATGTATGCTACCATCAAGCCTAGAGGGGCATATTTGATTCATCTTTGTGTCGAGTTTTCAATAAGTCTCCATCATGAAGAAATATGAGATCGACATCTGATCCACATTATTTGCACCTTCCATATGAAGTAATCTAGTTCAACATATGATAAAGTATAAATTGCTGAAAAGGATAATTTTATGCATAGATCCCCTTGTGATTGCAAAGAACAACTGTTGAAGAAAATTATGTAAATGCATCTACATTTAGAAGGCCATGATGTGATTGAATCATCGTGCCGCAGTAAATTGCATCAGTAGGATTTCTCCAAATCCTCCAGCTTCATTATTATGACCATAAATATTTGGGTGATATTAATGCTATATGATTAAAGTACAAGAAGAGTTAAAGTGAGATTATGAAGGAAATTCTTTAAAGCATCAACATCATAGTTGAAGAAGAACAAATTCCTACATCTGAAAATTTAAATGAAGATTCAATTCACCAGTAACTTTACAAAAGAAGAAATGAAATCATACAAAGAGAGCATTCTCCATATCTATACAAGATGCAGAAAATAAAACTCATATATCTCATAGCTAGCAAATGAATAGACATTCATATCCACTAAATTGCCAACTCTATTCTCTACAGTCATTGAGATGCAATTTCTGGGCATTCAATACTAAGAAAATTTTGAGAACAACAAATTGTTGAACAAAATGATACTAGTGCATGCCATTGAAAACGGCATCACTATCATTGATCATTTGCATACACTAAAAATATTCAAAGGAAAAATGGGGAAGATACCTAAAAATTCAAGAAAACTGAGAGAGTAAGTACAAGGAAAGAAATGGCAGCCATCAAAGAGAACCAAGCGCTTAAAATGATTTCTATATGTAATGATAAGGTAAGAATAGTGGCAAGGAAGGTAACGCAAGGAAAAGGAAGAGTGACATCTATGTGCAATTATGAATATCAATATTTGAGTAGAGTAGAAATGTCAGGGACAGAAAGACACACCCATACATAGTATTGACAACAAGGTAGATGTGATATTGATTTCATTGACAACATTTGTAACTGATGAACATTGAAAATATCACCAATATGTGTTTCAATAGATTTTGGACAAAATGATGATCTATTCCAATAAAATATTGGAAATCACATTAATTTGACAAGATAATTTAAGTGATGGCTCTTAAAATAGATATTTGTATAAGTACATGCATTAATTTTCATATTGTGGTGTTAGAAGTGGGATTGGGGCAACATTAAAATTCCCTGAGACAAATAAATCTCCTGAAGTATTGTTAAGTTCTTTTGAATTCTAGGAATAATAATGACAACTTAGCAGTGGAATAATAATTATTCAATATTATTGAATTATAGCATTATACAAAGTGTATGCAGCATGCAATACATTATCCATGAATAAATTATATGCATCATTTTGATTGGAGTGTTTTTATTGATACCTTTAGCATTAATACATTAATGTATTCCATTGGAGAGTTAATTTATTGGAGTGTTTTTATTATACGTTGAATGCAACATTTTAATAAGGGCTAAATGCAACGTTTTTATACTGCATTGAATGCAGCGTTTCAACACCATACATTGCTACACCAATGTTAACACATAAAGGGTTAACACATACTCCAGTGTTAATCATTCGAACACCATTGTATGGTCCTTCCAATATGCAGCGTTCATTTCACCAATATGCAACATTCATTGTATGGTCCTTCCAATATGCAGTGTTTGAGTTTTATAAAGGGTTAACACATACTCCAGTGTTAATCATTCGAACACCATTGTATGGTCCTTCCAATATGCAGCGTTCATTTCACCAATATGCAACATTCATTGTATGGTCCTTCCAATATGCAGAGTTCATTTCACCACTATGCAATGTTTAAGTTTGATATAGCTATGCAACGTTGATACACTCCAAGGGTTCGATATGCCTTGAATATATGTTCATTATATTCTATGAAACATTTTTTATTATTATAATTTGTAAATGAAGCAGCCATAAAACAAGTCCAATGAAGCAAAAATAATACAAATTTAATGGAGCAGCCATAGTGCAGAAGGTATCAAACAAGTGTTATGAGAGCAATGTACATATGAAGGGAGCAACACATAAGGTATCAACTAGCGTTTTGGAAGAAACACATTCCCTTTGAAACAACAACTTAGACTTATGAATCAAAGACAACATAGACATATTTCCTTTGGAGCAGTGTTATTGGTGTTTTTTGTTTATTTTAAAATTAAGGTTTTGTGTTCTAGCAACGGAAATACAAATCCTCAATTCAATGAAACTGCATGAACAATGGTAATTTATTACAGTGTTGTGGATAAATTGCATTGGAGCAGCGTTGTTTCTTATGTATTGAATGGTGTGGCTGGAGTTGCCAAATGTTAAGGAAATTTTCCCAGCATTAAATTATAGAACAACATAATAATTTTTGGAACATCAATATTACATCCACAACAACGTTGGAACAGTGTTGGGAAAAGCAAAGTTAATGCAACTTTTACAGCAACATTAGTATTATAGTTGTTTTTTTCTAAGTAGTGTTGGTGTTAATAGTTGGCAGTGCTAATAATGTATTGGCAACATTAATATTGTTGCTGGAAATGTTATTAATACATGGTTTACAATATGATTTAATATTAATGCCTCCAACATTATTCCAAATGCCTCCAGCGTTATATACATACATGTCTCCAGCGTTTAAAAATGCCTCCAGTGTTATTACAAATGCCTCCAACATTATATGCATACATTCCTCTAATATTTAATACATACATGCCTCCAGCGTTGTTACAAATGCCTCCAATGTTATACATATAAATGCCTCCAACATTATTACAATGATGCTCCAATTTTTAAAGAATACATGCTCCAACATTAATATACAAATGCTCCAGCTTTAATATTTATGCCCCATTGTTAACATATGCTCCAACGTTAATATGGAGCCTCTTGTGATGTTGATAACTAGCAGCATTGATATTGCAGATTTTTGGTATTCCAAACAAAGTTGGATAGCAATGTTGAGTTAATTTTGCTAGGAGCATTACAAGCAGTGTTGGATATACAGGCATCATTTGATTTGAATTATACAGGAACACAACAAATTACAGATATAACCATAAATACAAAGATGCAACAGAAATAACACTTCATTTCATTAATATCAAATACTGAAATATGCTTACAAACATAATGGAAATAAGACTAGCTCGAACGATGGTATCTTATCTCTGAGAAGAGATTTGATAGCTACATGCCTCTGAACCGTGTTACAATGAGGCTCAAGGGCCTATTTATTATTCAAAAACATGATAAAACCTTAAACAACCAAAACCCTAACCCCAGGAGATGTAACGCTAAGAGTTTGTGGGACCGTTTGGGTTAGTTGGGCAGCCAACTTCCTGGGGTCATAACTTGGTCATATTATCTCCGTTTAGCACGTACGATACCTTGTTGGAAAGGTATCTCTGAGTATTACAAGTTTTGTTGTAGGCCTGTACCTATAGGTTGGGGCCTGCAACGAACCTCAAAAATGTCGTTTAGGGGGCCAAAACTACTCCAGAAGTTCAAGACCCGAAAAATTGATAAAAATAGTAAATGTTGAAATAAACAAGGAAACAAATGAAATCGGCTGGAGGTCTAGGTGGAATAGGTGGGTGGCCACCAATATCCACCTGAATCATTCCACTCCCCTTAGGAAGCAATGGTCCCCATTGCGTGTAGAGCCTCCATGAATTGATGAAATTTCTACTGAATCTGGTCCCTGTTGAACCACTTTCCTTTGTGCAGGAGTTGGCCAACTTTGAGAACCCGATATAGTTGGATTTTCTGTTGGTGAGTGTTCTTCACCTTTGTGTCCATAATCCGATCAGTTGTGGGTTGTTCCATGCAGTTTTGGTTTAACTCTATTGGTGTGAGTTGTTCTGCAATGTTTGATGTGTTCAGTAATGGTGGGAAGTATGGCCGAAGGCGGTCTACATTGAACATTGGGTGCCGGCGAAGGAATGGGGGAATGCTAAGCTCAAAAGCATTGCCTCCCATAGCCTTGGTAATGGTCTAAGCACCATATCAGAGTGGTCTAAGCTTCCGATGGGCTCCGGTAAGATGTTCTTTTTGCAATTGCAAACAAACTTTGTTGCCCACCTGAAACTTATGTGGCACCTGATGTTGATCATGTCACTACTTGTACTTGGTGTTTGACTTATCCAGGATGTTGTGAACCTATGGGCGGATGTTTTGGACGCGTGCAATAAATCTTGTCACTTTATCAGCCTTAGACAATACATGAGTGGATTCTGTCTATGTAGTCGCGTGAGGCATGGCAACATCAATCAAACACAATGGTTGAAATCCTAGACCCACTTGAAAGGAACTGCAACTAGTCGAGGTATGGAGAGATCTATTATAATTGTGTTGCACATATGGAAGACTCTCATCCCATGTTTGAGGATGCTTCGAGTTGTACATGCGGAGTATGTGCACTATCATCCTATTGACGACCTGTCTCTGACCATATGTTTTGGGATGGAAGGAAATTGACTTGGTGATCTTGGTGTCCAATAGTGTTCAGAGGCTTGACCAAAATGTGCTCAGGAACTTGCTATCCCGATATGATATAGTGGTCTGCGGAATCCCAAAATTTACCCATACTCATTCAAAGAAGAGTCTGGCAGTGGCCTCTGCGGTGATAATCTTCTTTCAGGCTGCTAATATAACCATCTTAGAAAATATGTCCATGACCACGAATACACAGTCATTACCATGCTTGGTAGAAGGGAGGCCAGGCATATAGTCCATGGAGATGGATTCCCACGGTTGGATGGGAGTAGGCAGAGGAGTGTACATGCCTTGCTTCTTGACGGTTGGCTTGGCAATGGCACAAGAAGTGCAGGATCTGATATATTTGCCAACATCCAGTCGGAGTTTGGGCCAATAAAAGTATTATTTTAGTACAGCCAAAGTTTTCTTCACACTAAAGTGTCCTGTGACCCAACTGTAGTGCGCCTCCCAAATCAACTTGGCACTATCGCTTGAAGGAAAACAAAGGTGGCCCAGGTAGCATAATAATGCGTCCTGGAGGTCGAAGTTAGGAACTTGCTTTCCATCTACTAACATATGGTATGTGGAGGCTAATTTTGGATCATTTTTGTATAGTTGTGACCATCCAGAGCTCTCATGACCATAAGAGTTGAGAACAATAGTCATTTTTGCAACTAGGGGTTGGCTAAGGCAATTTGCAACATGATTGGTGTTTCCCTTTTTGTATTTAATTTTTAAGTGGAATTGTTGCAGATATGTAGACCATTTCTAATGGCGATCATTTTGCAACTTCCCCTGTGTCTATATAAACTAAAGAGGTTGGTGATTAGTGTGGATGACAGTCTCCTTCCCCAGAATGTAGTGCTTTCATTGTCGGCAAGCCTGCACAATGGAATACATCTCTTTATCATTGGGGTACTTCTGAATTGTATAAGGAAGTGTCTCACTATGATAGGCCATTGGATGCCCATTCTGGGTGAGGATTTCACCAATAGCATAATTTGAGGCGTCTCTCTCGATTTCAAATTGTTGTTGCAGGTTTGGCAGGTGAGTACCAGTGCAGAGCAGAGGCGGTGCTTCAACTCAATGAACGCCTTCTGTTGGGACTCGAACCAGGAAAACTTTTCTTTCACCTTGCCCTTAGTAATCTAACTCAAAGGCCAAGTAATTTGGGAGAATCCCAACACGAACCTCCGATAAAAA
Organism: Pinus tabuliformis; assembly: GCA_031772625.1. NCBI lineage: Eukaryota > Viridiplantae > Streptophyta > Pinopsida > Pinales > Pinaceae > Pinus > Pinus tabuliformis. Next base: position 436,576,909 of record CM062818.1, on the reverse strand, counting down.
TTTGCAAGGCCCAAAAAGTTGCGAAGCTCCGTTAGAGTGGTCGGGTTGGCCAATCTTGAATGACTTGGATCTTAGTCAAGTCCACATGCATGCCATGATAATCTATGATGTAACCCAAGTATTGGACATGGCTCATGCCAAAGGTGAATTTATCCAAGTTGGCACACAGTTTGTGTTGCCGAAGGGTTTGAAGGACCTGCCGAATGTGTTGCAAGTGTTCTTCCCAAATCTTGTTGAAAATGAGGATGTCATCCAGATAAACCACCACAAAAGAGTTGGTGAAGGGCCGAAATATGTCATCCATTAGCCTCATAAAATTAGTAGGCACATTTTTCAACCCAAACGGCATAACCAACCATTCGAAAAATCCTTCCTTGGATTTAAAGGCGGTCTTCCATACATCTGTGGGCTCTATTAGAACTTGGTGATGACCAGACTCTAGATCGATCTTGGTGAAATACTTGGCCCCCTTAAGTTGGTCCAGCAGGTAAAATCTGTGGGATTGGATACTTATTCCTAACAATGATTTTGTTTAATGCCCCATAATCAATGCAGAGCCTCCATGTCCCATCCTTCTTCTCTACAAGTACAATTAGGCTTCCACAAAGTGAGAAACTTGGTCGGATGTGCCATTTTTAAAACAACTCCTGGATTTTCCACTTGATCTCTTCATTTTCCATAATGGAGTAGTAATATATCAGCCCGTTGGGTAGAGGTGCTCTAGGAGTTAGATTGATTGAATGCTTGAACTGAAAATGCAAGGGTACCCCTATGGGTGAGGAGAAGATTTCCCTGTATTCTTCCACGACTGTATCCACTTGATTCTGCTGCTTGGAGGAACCCTTCCTCGGGGCCATGGAAGTGGCCATGACCTTCCCCTTACTTGAGAGCGAATTAGAAAGAAAAAAAATTTCCCAGTCTGGGAGATGACCTTACTGCATTGCTTAGCAGAGATCAAAGAGATGGCGCTAGATGGGGCTACCTCCGGTATCCTGTATAACTTAGTACTTAAAGAAATAATAACATAGCAAGGTCTAAACTCATATACAACATGTCATTTTCATAAGTATGGATGTCCTAATAATACATCACAAACTTCAAGAGCAATGACATCATATGGTAACTCATCCGTGAAGGGCTTGATGTTGTAGGGAAGGTGACACTGCTAACTAATGCAGAGGTCTCATCCTTGGTGAAGCCACCTGATGGTCTACGAATGTGGATGTGCTGTAGTCAGTAGGCCTAGCCGCTTCGTGACCCTTGTTGAAATGATGTTATTTTGGCTCCCGCTGTCGATAATGAATTGCAATGGAGAACCCTTCACCCACATCTATGAGTGGAATAAGCACTCCCCCTCTTCTGAATCTTCAGGCTCAATCTTCTGGATCTTGATGGTGGCCACAATGGCACTAGGCTCTGTGTCAATGATATTCTTCCCTTTGTCATTCCCCTTGTCAGGTTCTGACTCAAAGTTGGAACATGCATCAGACTTAGAAGCCTTCAACTCGACCACCAGTGACTGCTTGTCCCAACACTCACTTTTGTTGTGAGTGGAGCTCTTGTGGAAATCACACCACTTTCCTTGTCCTTCTTTGTCTTCATTGTGTTGTTATTTTCTTATAGCTTTGGCAGGTTATCCTAGGTTGCCCCACCTTGGCATTTCCCTTTGCTTTTCTATTTGGGGCGCCTTTCCCTTGCTTCGGATTCGCAGATCCAAAGTCTCTCTTGTTATTTTTAAGCTTCTTCTTAATATTGACAGCATATCACTACATCGTGTCGAGCAAGGAGATGTCCAGGAACTCCATATCATCCTGGATGTACCTGTGTAGGCAGTCGCGGTACTTGAGTAACAAATGTTTCTCAGAATCCTTGATACCGAACTTTGTGCGATGAGTATGAAAAACATTGGTAAACTTTGGCACGTCTTGTTCCCTTCCCTGTCGTAGTGTGGTCCACTTTATGTATTTATCCTCATAGCTCCCGACAGAGTAGTATTGCTCTTGGATGGCGTCCCGGAACGAATACCAAATGGGTGCGGCCGAAAATAGCGAGGGCGTACTTTCATCCTTCTTCTCACAATGGGTTTCCCACCAATTCTTGACGTGGGGGGCGCTTTGAGAAGAGAAAAAGTAATATTTTCCTGACTGGAAAAATCATGAACAAAAAAATATCCTTCTAGCATATTTAACCATATATCTAGGGCGTTCGCATCTATCTGACCCTAAAATATGGGAATGTCAAAGTTAACTTGTACCTTAAAGGGTGTGACGCTTCTAAAGTAGCTGCTAGAAGTAGATGCGTCACCCTTGGGTAGTGCTAAAGGATCTGGGTAAAGTTGTCCATTATCACGTTCCTCTATCACTCGAGGGCTTCTTCGAGTAAGATTTTGAAAGGATCTCCTACCCCCTCGTCTTTCTTTTCTTCCTTCATGGGAGTCCGTCGGGATTTGTGAAGCTAGTCTTGCAAAGATTCAACCATTTCAAGGCCCAACTCCTTATATCCCAACATCGTTGGGGACATGCAAATAAAAATAGAGAAAGAGAATATCGCTCAGATACCACTGATCCGAATTTATACAGGAATGCAACAAATTACAGATATAACCATAAATACAAAAATGTAGCAGAAATAACACTTCATTTCATTAATATCAAATACTGAAATATGCTTACAAACAAAACGGAAATAAGACTAGCTTAGGCAAAGGTAGCTTATCTCTGAGAAGAGATTTGGCGGCTAAATGCCTTTGAACTGTGTTACAATGAGGCTCAAGGGCTTATTTATTATTGAAAAACATAAGAAAACCCTAAACAACCAAAACCCTAACCTAGGAGATGTAATGTCGAGAGTTTGTGGACCCCGTTGGGGTTAGTTGGGTAACCAACTTTCTGGGGTCATAACTTGGTCATATTATCTCTGTTTGGCGCATATGATACCTTGTTGGAAAGGTATCTCCAAGTACTACAGGTTTTCCTATAGGCCCTTGCCTATGGATATGATGCTGCAACGGACCTCAGAAAACATTGTTTAGGGGGTAAAAATTGCTTCGGAAGTTTAGGACCCGAAAAACTGCTAAAATTAATAAATGCTTAAATAAACAAGGAAACAAATGAAACTGACTGGATTTCTAGGTGGAATAGGTGGGTGGACACCAATATCTACCTGGATCATCATTGGTATTAAAATTACAAGAAGCATTAATACCAACTTATCATTTATTTCTTTCGAACAACGAATTATCTCTCTCTTGCAAAAAGTCTATCACACTCTATATTATGGAGCAACCTATTTATTTGGAGCAACGCATTATCTTCCTCTTGATAAAATTTTATTTGGAGCAACTTATTATTTCTCTTGGTTACTATCTGAAGTATTCATATATTGGAAAACATTGGTATCTCTATTGGAGAGAAACAAAGGAAAATTATTTTAATATATTCCAATGGTATTATATGTATAATGCAATGTGTTCATATAGTCATACATGTTCATATATTTGTATATTTCAAGAAATATGGCAGCTTTTCCAATATATTGCATTTGAAGAGTTTACAATTTGGAGCAATGCTCACAATGTTAATTGGAGCAGCTTTAGGGTTTGCAACAAATTTTGCAATTAGAGAACACCACATTGCCCACTGACAATGCATTAATACTTGGCACTAATAATGAATATGCTTTAAGTAGGAGTGGTTGTTGGATCGAATCAATCTGCATGGTAGTACCTTACTTAGATGATCCTTGTGGAGTAGGCAGTCATATAGCTATCCCTTTACTCATCCCTATTTGTACAGTCTATCATATCTTGCTACTCGATCCAAAGTGTATTAGATAATAGTAGTCCAATGTTTATAGATAATAATTTGTGATATTCTACCGCCTGCCTCGCAAAGGAAGGGTTCGAGGGGAGGAGGGGAGCCTTAAGCCAGAAGCCTCTTGTAAAGGTTCGTGCAAAGAAAAGGGCCTATGACACCTTTTTTCAATTTGTGGTTATCATACCAGTGCGTGATCAAAGTCTTTATGGATTGAGGCTTTTATTACTTTTATGAATTAGTTGATTACATGTCAATAAGTTTGTCGAAGCCTCTACTTGCAAGAGAGAAGGAATTTTTACTCTTGTCAGTCTTAAAACCCCTTTCCATTGATGTCAAAGGGGGAGGTAATAGAGGTATTATTTTTAGGCAAAGGCATAAACAAAGGTATTCCCAGAGAAGCAAGATAAGGAGTTGTTGTGTTTCCATCAATGCCAAAGGGGGAGAAAGTTGGAAATGTTGGCATTGATGTCAATTGATCAGGTTGATGATATGGCTAATTTATGTTGAATGCTATTGTTGCAAACATGCTTGAAGTACAAAGATTACAAGTGATGTGAAGTGAAAAGGTTATGATATTAAATGTGAAGGTTCAAAATTGTTAAAGTGGGACATAAACTATTGAGACAAAAGCTGAAATATATATGTTTCATTGAACAGAAAATGTAGATAATAAAAATATGATTTGTCTCTTGTAATAATTATTGATTGAGTTGTTTTATTTTAGCTCTATTTTATATTACAAATTGTTTTCAGAACTGAAAATGAAGAGACAAGTTTGTGAGAAATTTTTGGAAGTCCAAGAGACAATTCTTCATTTCATATTCCTACAAAGAATACAAACAACCAATATGGATTGCTTATAAAATATACATTGTGGAATGGAAACATAACTTTTTGAAGTGAAGAAGTCTGCATAAGAAGATTGATGAGCAGCAATAGAAGAGGCAAAAAGTTGTAAAGGAGAAGTAATGTAACAATAGACCTGACAACATAATTGCATATAATGTAGCCAACATTTGCGACTTGATGTTGTGATTGAGATATTTCTGTCCCTTTCTATGTTGTAGTATGATAAAGAACATGTTGTAGTATGTTGAGTTAGGAGCCTCTTATGGGTTGTAGCCTGTAGAAAATTTGTGGGAGTAGGAGATTCCTATGAGGTAGGAGCCTCTTGTAGGTTGGAGCCTACAAAAATTGATGTAATAAGGAGTAGTATCTTTCCTTCACATCAATTTCGGCGTAAAATTTGTGGTTTTCTCCCTTCGGGGTTTCCACTTATATCTGGTGTCTTCATGTGTTGGTTCCTGAATGTTGGGTGGATGTTCTTGAATTCTTGATAAATATATATATGCACATTTATCTCTCTAACACCTGCAAGAGTAATTTAATAATAATAGAGCACATATATTAACCATTAGTTGCATAAGAAGAAAATTAAGTTGAGCAAAAGTAAATATTTTAAATTACTCATTCACCCCCCCCTCCCCCCCCCCTCGTCAGTAATTTCCAATCATAAATATCAACTTCTGTGTTAGGAACTTCTTGGTCCAAATTCATCTCCTTTGGTACCTTCACATCTTCATCACCTTGGGAAATTTGGTTCAAATCATTTTCATGGGATTTATGAGCTTCTTTGAGGTCTTGCACTTCTGCATGCACCTCTTCTCCTTTATACCGTAGTCCCAAATTTATTTCTCCCTTCCCCAATTTATCCAAGGCCAAAACTATTTCCAATTGTTCTTTTGCAATCTGATCTAGACAAGTTTCTCACTTTTCATCAACAATCTCCTTAGTTAAATCTATTTCACTCATTATAACAATGGTTGACATTTCTGGGGAATTAAGGGGGGAGGAACTCTATTCTACCTGCAATTTAGAAAATATGGATGATTTTCTCCTTCCTCTTGGGAAGGTGGCCATGAAAGATGCAATTTTCTTCTCTCTCTTACTAGGTTTCTTAATGACCGAAATTTTTGATAAAGAAGCTTCAATTTGAAAAGGTTACGGTGGAGTACATTCAGGCACTACACATTCCAATTGGGAAACTACAGTTTGAGGAATTTTTGCACAAACAGTTTCATAATGGGTAGTTTCAGGATGAGGAAGATTTAAGTGAATGGCTTCAGTATGAAGAGCATCACATTGGGGAGGTTCTTGTACAACCAAAATTTTCTCTTCTAGTGCTACATAATTTTATTTTCCTACTTATTCTAGGTTGTCCTCATCACCTCTTCTAGCGTCAACTTCAAAATTCTCTGGCTCATCTCTATTCTAAAGGTTCTCATTACTGACTATGGTTTCAGGGTTTCCACTACCAGTACCAGCTTCATGGTTTTCACTGGCAGTTCCCATTTCAATATTTTCACCATGTACAACAACTTCAGATTTTTCTAGGGCATTTTCTGGAAGGGTTTCCTCATTATTACTTTGTTCATTCATTAGTTCTTCATTCGCCCCAATGAAATTTTCCCAAGTCTGTTGGGTTGGTCATAAACTCCTTATAACTAGAAACTTGATTAATCCATGGTGGCTTACAACTACAGAAGGTTCTTTAGCCTTTCTAATTCTAAATATAGTCTCATGCAAAATAGATTTAAGGAAAAAGGGAATATTCAGAGATACCTTTTCTCTCAAATGTTCCAACAAATTGAGGTGGCGATCTCGAACTATGTTGAATCTCCTGTCAAAAGTAATAAATCTTTGAATTATCTCTACCAGCTCCTTTCATGGTCCTAAGAATGAATTGGGATTGTATCCCTTCCCCTTCTTCACCAATTGTTCTCCATCATCTAAAATTTGAAGAGCTATGTTTTGTAATGAAGCTTGTGGTTCATACCACTTCTCTCCCTTCGCTTCTAACCATATAACCTCAATTATAACCTCCTCATTCACTTGAAATTGTACCCCGTTATCCATGTTATACATGTACTCCAACACAGTTTCTCTGTAAAAACCCTAAATTGCTCTGAAAAAATACGTCTTAGATGATTTAAGATGTTTCGTGCCTCATCTGTGGCTTGTAAGTGTCTTGGCTCATATCTAATCGATTGACCCCCCATTCTTACTACTGCAACTTACTCATGTTGTTAAAAAATGGCCACAACTCTGTGAAATTGTTGAAATGATCTCTACTAATTTTCTGGGATTGATAATCAAAGTTGTTGTAATAGTTTGTGAATAATGGCACAACATATAGGTAGGGTGGCTGAAAATACTTACACATTATACCCCCACCCCCTCCAATGAATCCAACGACCGTCCTTGGCCATTGGTCACGTTAGTCATAATGGAAAGGCATAGGTCAATAAATTGGTCATTTTGAATAATAATGTATGGGTAATATTCATATATCATATGATTTTCCACATGAGATAGTAATTGAGCCATCACCGAAAACTCAACATTGAAACAAGAGAGCACTTTTCGAAATATGCAAGATTTGATTAATGATTAATCCACTTGACACCCGTTTATAGAGATAATGGCATAATAATGATTGAAGAGCATGGATATATAAATTAATCCAAAACAAACAAATGACATTTGAATGTTATACCCCATCAATGTTAGTATAATAAAAATTTCCCTTTTATTATAGAAAAATTATAATAAATCCTAATTATATAAGCAAAGTGTAACAACTTCTAAGGGTCCCACATTCCATGATGTTCCAATATATTTGAAATATACCATCAAGCATTATTCCTATATGAATTTTTGAGCCATTCCCTAAAAGCCAAAGCATGAAGTTCATTTTCCTTTAGCTTTAACTTAAAGGAGTAATGATGATTGAATGGGTTCAAGACCTTTCCCAAGGTGCGAAATATTGTGCTAATTATTTTATATCTCCTTTTTACCTGACATAGCCCCATTGCCAACAAGTTTTTTCAAGACCTCAACGAGTTTACCTTGGTACCATAGAAGCATGGCCCCGCTACCAGTAGACCTATTTAGTACCTCGACAAGTTTACTTGTATTTCCAACTTCATATATATATATATATATGATAATTTTGTGGAAGATAGATGGTACAAGATTTTATTTTCTTAAGCACATTATTTTACTTCTTGGGTTGGGTTTTTGAGCACATCTTTCACCATAATCCTTTTGTCGTAGCTATTTTAATGTGAAATAAGATGGAGTGTTTCAGGGAATAACAAAAAATTTCCTCATAATCATTAAAGGTTATATCTTTATTTTTAATGTTTAATGTAAATAATTCATGGAAATGGGCCTCCATAGAAAGTTATGGCACTAATGCTCATCCTAATAAGGATTGATAGAAATTTCTTAAAAAGGTACTTTAACATGAAAGGAGTAATAATCGTTCAGGTCATTAAAACAATAATAACACAGTTCACTTCCCTCAATTAATAATATAAAAATTGATTAGAGGGAAGGGGTAGGCTCTTTCAATCAATTATAATCATTTTTTGTTTTTTGAGTGGCCAAGAGATCATTATATCAAAAAAATATTGCTAATATACAAAAGCATCATTCTTGTTTCAATTTAGGTAAAGAAACAACCACTGTGGCTAAAGGTACAATAGCTATGACTCAAGTAACAACAATTTTGACTTAAGGTATCAACTGCAACTTAAGGTAATAAAAAATTGCGACTTAAGGTAACAACAACTGCGACTTAAGGTAACAACCACTGCGACTTAAGGTAAAAACAAATGTAACTTAAGGTAACAATGACTGAGACTTAGGGTACAACAATTATGACTCTAGAAAAAACAAGTTATATAAGCAAAGATATATTAAATAATAAAAACAAAATCAATCAAAACGAAAAATAAAAAGAAGCACTAGAACTCTAATATTCAAAAATCCATTTTATTTTTAATATCTATTTGAAAAAATGAATGAAAAAGAAAGAAATTTACCTGGTCGCAGGTGTGGGGACATTCCCCTGTCCACCTATGATTTGCAAATCTGCATCATTTGTGACTTTATGAATAAAATATTCCTTTGTGACTAGTTGATGGTATACACACAACCTATGACTATTGGCGAGAAATGAAACACCATATTCATCGATGGTAGTGAGGCGCACTATCCTATTATCATATGTTCACTGACCTTATAAGGGCCTAACCATCTAGTTTAAAGCTTTCTCGGGAAGTCTTGAAACTTGGAATCATATAATAATGCCCCATTACCTTTTTGAAAAGTTTTTCTTTTAATGAGACAATTGTGCCATTTAGCCCTCTGCTACTGAACTATGGATGTTTGTTGGAGAGAAGCGAGGCACATTTCTTCTAATTTGTTGAGTTGTTCCAAACATTGTCTCTCTGCTTCCAAGAGATTAAAGCCAACTTCTTGGGTAGTCTTAAGAGTCTTGACTTCGAATTCAATTAGGAAAATTGGATTTTTTACCATAAACAAGCTAGTAAGGTGAAAACCTGTGGTGTTACGCCAAGTAGTACGGTAAGCCCATAAGGCTTCAGGAAGTTTGAAATCCCAATATTAGTGATTAGTAGCCACTATTTTAGTCAAAATATTTTCCAAAACTTTTTTTGTGCTCTTAACTTGACCATTTTCTTGTGGATTATGGGGAGATAATTCTATATTTAATGTGATATTTCTGTAAAGTTGCAGAGAACTTATGAGCTGTAAATTGCGGTCCTCCATCAATGGCGAGTTCCATAGGTAGGCCATGTTGGACAAAGAGCTCAAATAAGAAATTTATAACTACTTCTTATGTGGCCCTTGAAATATCTATCGCCTCCAACCATTCATCACATAGTCAGTACAAACTAGAATATATGATTTTTTATTTGAAGGAGGATTGATGGGGCCCACAAAATCCATAACCCATTTTTCAAATGGCTCCAATGACAATTGTGTCTGATGAGGCATTTCATCTGATTGAATGGGATGCCCCATTTTTTGGCAGATATTGCAACTTTAAACATATTTTTTAGCATCCTTAAATATTGTTGGCCAGAAGTAGTTCATATGCAATACTTCATGCCCTTTTTTGTGATCAACAAAATGGCCTCCACAAGGTTCATCGTGGAAAATTTTAAGAATTTCATAGACCTCGTCTTCCCTTATTCATTTGTGAATATGAAGGCTCGATCATGTGTGAAAAGAATAACCATTTATCCGTGAAAACCGAGCACTACACAGAATGATGTGTTTCTTCTCCTAAGGTGATAGATGTGAAGGTAGTTTCCTTGCTATAAGATAATTTACAACATCTGCATGCCACGAGGTTTTAACAAACATTGTGAATAAATGTTCATTTGGAAATTGATCTTCTACAAGAGAGGAATCATTTATAGGTGGGATCCTATTATGCAACCAGATCACAAAACATAAGAAAAGATAGATCAACGACTTGGAAATCTACCTCTTCGAAGGGGAAACCTCCTTTACATCACATAAATGAAAAATTCTTCAATGATAAATGAAAATACCTCCTTGGTATATACAAGATTCTAAGGGGTCACAATATAATCAGATCATACATAACAATAATAATGTAAGGGCACAACAATAATATTAGTGGGCTCCAATGCAACATAACAATAACAAAATGGGGGCTACATCACAACAATAACAATATGGGGACTACATGGGCACAACAATAACAACAGGGGGCTACACTAAAAATAACAATACACTAGTATTATGGGGACCTAACATGTCCCTCTCCTTCAAAAGAAGTGGTGTGCTCAATGCTTGAAATAAAAGAGTAGTTTTGGATGCTTCTATATAAAATTCTCATCCTCCCATATGGAATCTTCAACAGATAAGTTCTTCCACTTAATGAGATACTCTAAAATTGATCGATGTTGTAGCTATCGCTTGTTTACGTGACTTCTTGAGGCTCCAATATGATTTTTCTTTCCTCATCAAGTTATGACAATACTGCTTAAACTAGGAGCTTGTCAATGATAACCTTATTTAAGAATGAAACATGGAAAACTAGGTGTATTCGGGAAGATGCATGTAGCTCCAATTTATATGCCATAGTACCAGTATTTTGCAACACCTTGTAAGGACCATAGCACTTTGGTGGTAATCATTATTATCCTTCTTAGCTTGCTTGAGGGACATTTGTTTGTATGGTTGTAGATGTAAAAATACCCATTCACCTACATAAAAGATTCTTTCACTGCGATGTTGATATGCCTGTTGTTTCATTCGGTTCTCCGCCAGAGTAAGGTTGTCCTTTAAGACTTGGAGAACTTGTTGTTGATGCTCGATGTGATCTTTGACTGTTTGAACCTTGGAATTTTCTCTTAAATATGATGTGATCGATGGTGGATTATATCCATAAAGTGCCATAAATGGGGTCATTTTTGCTGCAGTATGGAAGGAAGTGTTATACCACCATTCAGCGAGAGGTAACCAATTGGCCCATTGTGTTTTTTTATCAAATACAAAGCAACAAATATATCCTTCCAAATATGTGTTTACTATCTCAGTTTTATCGTTAGATTGAGGAAGATAAGATGAGATATGAGCTAATTGAGTACCGAGACAAGAAAGTAATTCCGTCTGAAAATTTCCAGTGAAAATGGGATCTCTGTCACTTAAAATAATCTTTGGGTTTCCATGTAGCTTTTTAATTGTTTCCGTAGATGCAGTAGAAACTGTACTAGCTTTAAAGGATGAGATAATGCACAAAAGTGTGCGTACTCGGTAAGTCTATCAACTACCACCATGATGACACTCTTTCCTTCAGACTTGGGTAAACCTGTGATAAAATCCATTGGGACCTCCTCCCAACACTAACTTGGAATGACTAAAGGTTCTAACATACCCAGGGTATTAATTGTCTCAACTTTATTTTGTTGGAAAACCAAACATTTTGCCACAAAATTTCTAATTATCAAATTTAAGGCCATCCCAAAAAAAATCCTTCTTGACCCTGTGGTAAGTTTTTAAAGATTTTGAGTGTCCTCTTAAGGGGGAGGTGTGCAATTCCAAAAGAATATTTTTTTCTGAGTTGGGTATTCTTACAGAGATATAAGCAATCTTTGTACCATAATGAATCATTTTTCCAGATAAATGTATCAGATGTATTGGGATCTTGTTGCAACTTTTGAATGAGTGTCCACACCTCTTCGTCGTTCTCCATTCATCCATTTCTTCAATTATCCTATTAGGTTGGATAATAGAAATGACATGGAGAAATGCTTCCACATCCTCATACTTTCCTCAAAGTGCATTTGCAACAACATTTTTCTTCCCTTTTTTGTAGATAATTTAGAAGTCATAACCCAACACCTTTGTGACCCATTTTTATTTCTCTTCTGAAGATAATATTTGTTCCAAAAAGTATTTAAGACTATTGTGATCTATTTTTACCTTGAAGTGTCTTCCCATTAGGTAAGGTTGCCATTGCTTTAGTGCATGTAGTATTTCCAACATTTCTTTCTCATAAATAGGTTTATATAAATACTTTCCCTTGATTGGACGACTTTCAAAAGAAACGAGTCTTCCTTCTTGCATTAAAACACCACCAATTCCATTTCATGAGGCATCACATTCCATAATAAAGGTTTTTGTGAAGTTTGGTGTAGCTAAGACCAGTGCTTGGCACATTGTCTCTTTAAGATGTTCAAAGGCCTTAATTGCTTCTAGAGTCTAAGAAAATGCATCTTTCTTCAGTAATGTTGTTATAGGCACTGTTATTATCCCATAATTCTTAACAAACTTGTGATAATACCCTATCACGCTGGGAAATCCTCGAAGATGCTTTAGGGTTGTGTTGATTTTCCATTCCTTACTGGATTTAATTTTGTTAGTGTCTACCTTAACACCCTCATGAGATACAATATGACCCAAATATTCCACCTCATGTACTCTAAAGAAACATTTGGATGTTTTTGCATAAAATTATTTATCCTCCACTAGTTTGAGCATCTCATCCACATGTTGAACATGACCTTTCCAAGACTTGTTGTAGATTAATATATCACCAAAAAATACTAAAACAAATTTTCTAAGGAAAGGTTTGAAAATGGAATTCATCAAACCCTGAAATGCGGAAAGTGCATTAGTAAGGCCACAAGGCATGAACAAAAAATCATAATGACTTTCATGAGTTCTGAATGTTGTTATCATAATTTCTTCAGTCTTCATTCTAATTTGATGATATCTTGAACAAAGATCCAACTTGGTGAAGTAAATTGCTCCATGTAATTCATCCAATAATTCATCAATGAAAAGAATGGGAAATTTATCTTTAATAGTGAGCTTTTTGAGCTCCTCATTATGCATACACATACGCCATGATCCACCCTTCTTGTGCACCAATACTACTGGAGCAGAGAAATAAACTTGACTAGGTTGAATTATACCGACCTCTAGCATTTCTACAATCGTACATTCAATTTCAATCTTTTGGGCATAGGGATATCTGTTAGTCCTGATATTTGGAGGAACACTTCCTGGAATCAAGTGAATAACATGATCATAATCACTAATAGGTGGGAGACCTTTGGGAGTCTCAAATAACTTGGAATTATTGTCCACGTGTTTTTGGATACATGGAGAAATAGATGATTTCGATGTTTGAACCTCTAGTGAACATAATTGTGCAATTACGCTTTGTTGTTATTTCTTAAAAATATTTGTCATGCCATTAGAGCTTCCTTGGTTTCCTTGCAATACCCATTAATTCAATTTCCTTTCCTTCCCAATTCTTTTCAAGAAAAGTTTTTGAAAATTAAAATCTATCGTCCCCAAAGATTGTAACCATTGGACTCCTATTAAAACATCGACATCACCCATTGGAATGGAAAGAAATTGACTATTCAATACATATTCCCCCATGGTTAGCTTGATATTATGGCACTTTCTAGATAAATTTATAGTTCCTCCATTTGCAACGATCACTTGACACTCTGGTGATGGATATAGAAAGAAATCCAATTCCTTGACTCTCTTACAATGAACAAAATTAAGGGTATTACCCGAATCAATCAACACAGTCAATTTTTTATTCTTGACATATCCTTCTATCTTGAGAGTTTGAGGAGTGGTAATTCCCACCAATACATTGCAATATATGGCCAAATTCAGTTTTTTATTTTTTTTCAATATTGCAATATGACCTTTAGTGTACTTTCTATCACAACTGTAACAAAGCCTTTTTGATCTTTTTTCCTCCAATTGTTGTGGTGTCAACCTGTAGGTTGTGGAAGGCTAGGAGCAACAACACTTCCATCTTTATAGTTGTGAGTGGTAGACTTCCTTGTTGCCAAAATTTTGCTTTCAATTTTTCTTGCCACCTTGAATGCCTTCTCCAATGAATTAGGTTCCCAAATGCGAATGTCATATTGGATGTTATCCTTTAAAGTACCTATGAATACATCAATCCTATGCTCCTCAAGAATATCATTTACCTTGATATTCAATCTTTGGAATTACTCAATGTGCTCTTCCATTGAACTCTTTTGTTCTATATTTATCAATTGGATAAATAAAGTATTTCTCTTTGTGTCCTCATAATGTACTAGCAATTATTCTGTAAAAATTATCCAAGTGACAACTGATTTACAAGGACAAAGACTTCGATACCACACAAACTAATTTTGTTCTGAATATAAAGATGCAATGCATACCTTTTGTGTGTGCGGCACATCATGTAGATCAAAGAATTGCTCCATCTATAGTATCCATGTTATTGGATCCTTGCAATCAAACGTCATCATATCAATATTTGGAATGTGGTTAGAATTAAAACCACTATTGGAGTCTCTAAAATCATAATTCGTATTCCGTTTTTCCTCATCATGATTTTCATGGAGTACCTTATCATCACTAGAAAGCATTTCTTGTATCAACTTTGTCAAACCTTGTAGGCCTTTTTTCATTTCTATTTTTAAACCATCCTTCAAACCTTCCATATTAACAATCAACATTGCTTCCATGTTGTATTTTAAACATTATCAAACCATCCATCTTAGCGTTCAATTTATTTTTTGTTACTCTTTGCGAGGGTGAAATTTGTTGCACTTGGTCTCGTAATTTTAATATATCAGGTTGCATTTCTTCATCTTATTCATGTGTCACAGTAGAACTTTATGTTTGCTTAATAGGTGTGTCCTTTTTTTATTTCAAGGAATTTTGGAATCAAACAATGATATCTATGCTTCACTAAGCCCTTTGAATCACTTCAAATTGATTTTTCAAACAAAAGTATTGTAAAATTTAAAAAATATACACACCTTTTTATTTTTATTTTACAAGCTCGATATTGAAAACTATTGTATCTCTATAATTTTAGATCTCCAAGGTCTAAAATTTCCTCTTTTGGTAGCCCTTTGAATATTATTTCCAACACAACAAGTCATACCAAGATTAGATTCTTCAAGTTAAAGTTATTCCCAATCTCCCATGATAACCTGATTATGGATTAGTTTAGTAGAGTGAACTTTCACAGAATGTCACATGTCACATTTTCAACCTTCAACTCTAAAAATGATACAAGACAAGATAAATTCAGTACAATTTCAGCCACTTTTTACAAAATTCAAATCTGATTCCTTTAAAGAAAGTTATGACGATTTTCCCTAGGTCACCTGTTTGAAACTGAATTCTGGAGCATGCAGAAAGTCTAACTTATTCAGACCATATCTCATAAAATATAGTGGACCAATATCTGAAATTTCTAAATGAAGTTCTTCAGGATTTCGTCTCCATGTGGTTGAAATTTCAGCATCTGAATATTCATAGAAAAAATGTTATAGTGAAAATTCCAAGATGACTTGTTTGAAGCAATGAAACCCTAGAATCCAAAGCTCTAATACCAAATGTTATGCAACCAGATCGCAAATAGAAGAAATCATCGATCAACATCTTGGAAATATATCTCTTCAAGGGGGAAACCTACTTTACATCACATAAATTAATAATTCTTGGATGATAAAAATGAAAAAACCTCCTTGGTATATATAGGAGTCTAAGGGGTCGCAATATAATTAGAGCCTACATAACAATAATAATGTAAGGGCACAACAATAACAATAGTGGGATTCAATGGGGCACAAAAATAACAATATGGGGGCTACATGGGCACAAAAATAACAACAAGGGGATACAATAACAATAAAAATAAGGGGATTACACTAGTATTGTAGGGACCTAACAGATCCTCGATAAGAAATTTGCAACAAGATTTACTTTTCCTGGCCAATCTTTGATAGTGATATCGAATTCCGAGAATAGAAGAAACCAACGACTCACTCTACCATTATTAGTTGATTTATTATCTAAATATTTAATAACATAATGATTCATATACAGGAAGACATGATAACCAGTAATATAATGACGAAATTTATTAAATGCATAAACAACAACCAATAATTCTTTCTCCGCCATTGTATAATTTAGCTTCACTGGTGTCAAGTTTTTGCTAATGTAGTAAATAGCATAAGGCTTCTTATCTTCTTCCTGCCTGAGTATTTCTCCTATGGCCGTGATAGATGCATTAGAGGATATGTGGAACAAAATTTTCCAATTATGACCGTATAATACTGGTGTTGTTGGCATTAATCTCTTCAATTCTCCAAAATCATTTTCACATTTATCAGTCCAGATAAATTCCACATTTTCTTTTAATACATATAATGATGCTACAATTTTTTGAGAAATTTTCTATAAAACTTCGATAATAACTGACATAGCCAAGAAAGATACATATCACCTTTAGTGTTTGAGGAACATGAAGTCTAATAATTACCTCAATTTTTGCTGGGTCCACGTAGATGCCTACAACATACATGAAATGTCCCAAAACCACGCCTTCTATCATCAACACATGACACTTTTCATGGTTAAGGAATAGTATAGTTAATATACATTTTATGAGGAATTTCTCTAGATTATTCAGTTCTTCTTCAAATTCATCACCATAGGGTGTGAAGTCGTCCATTTAGATTTCAAGTCCTTCATTAATTAAGTCATAGGATATACTTAGAATTGCCCTCTGAAATGTTGCAGATGTGTTACAAAGATCAAATGGAAGAAATAGGTATGCAAACGTTCCCCATGGGAAATTGAATGTTGTTTTATCTTGGTCTTCCAAAGCGATTTGAATATGGTTATATTCGTTGAATCCATACAAAAATGAAAAATATTTCTTTTCGGCAAGAGTATCAAGGAGTTGATCAATAAATGGAAGTTAAAAGTGGTATTTTTGTGTAGATTTTCTTAATTCCATATAATCTATACAGATGTTCCCCTTCCCATTCTTTTTAGGAACAACAAATAATGGTGATTCCCACTAACTGTCTCATATGGGATATATGAAATTAGCATCAAGCAATTTCTGAAGTTCTTGTTTCACTATATCCTTAAGGTGTGGGTTTAGCCTTCTTTGAGGTTGAAAAATAGGACAAGCACCGTTCTTTGTATAATTGTGATATGTACATACTTCAGGATTGATGCCCTTCATGTTTGTGTAATCCCAAGCAAAATCTTGTTTATGTTTCTGGAGAACTTGTATTAATTGTTCGCATTGGGAGTTGGTAAGATTAACATTGATATTTAACGTCTTACTAGGTGAAATTTCAATTGGAATGTTGTTATGAACTATTGTCGGAGGAATGTGATCGTTAGTGGACTTCTCCATATGGTTACCTTGAGCTTCATTATCAAACACAACTTCCAGCATTTGACACGTTGTATATTCTGCTGCAGATGGTTGACTAATGAAGATACTAAATGGTATCATATTTAATCTGAAGCTTGAAGGCAAGGGCCTTTTCAATAGTAAGGATAGGGAGTAGTTTCCTTCTTCGTACTTGGGAGAGAACCAATTTGTGTTACTTGTCTCTATGCTAGGTTTAGCAAGTGGATAAATGGTAAGACTCTTAATGGTTGTTCCTCTAGCAATTGTCATATTCCTAATTCTACATTTGATATATGCATCAGAAGTGGCAAGCCAAGGCCTGCCCAATACAAGAGGATGTCCCTCAAGTTTTTCTTTGAGATTAAGAACCAATAAATTGAAAGGGTACTCCCAAGAGCCCACCAAAACAATTATGTCCTCAAGGATTCCTTCCAATTTAATTACAAATATTCTATTTAATTCCAACATAATGGGAGTTAGTCTCATCTCCTTCAATCCAAGAAAAGCACATGATTTTAATGTCATAATATTGATAACAACCCCCAAGTCTACCAAAGTATTTGAAAAACTAGTGCCTTGCACTTGTATAGTGACTATAGGATTTCTAGGGTTTTCGTATTTCATAGGAATCTATTTCCCTAGGATTAGTTCAAACAATTTCCCAATCACATGGATAGTGGGAGGATCTTTAGGTTTCTTACCAGGCTTCTTAACGCACAACTCCTTTATAGTCTTTGCATAGATAGGCACATCTTAATAGCCTGTAAGAGAGAAATCTTAACACAGAGATTTTGTAATTCCCCTATTAAATTGAATTTAGGGTATAATGGTTGTTTAATTACAATCAATATTTCCAAGAATTGGGGAGAAATACCCATAATATTAGTTTCATTTTGATTTATACTAGGTTTGGAAGTGAATCTGATGTTGGTCGTAAAGATGATTCTGACCTGCCATAGGTTGCAGTCATTGAATAATTTTTACATTGAATTCAGTTATATTTTTCATTTTGTTATTGCATAGAATATATTGGATATTTTTCTATAAAAAGGTCCACCACAATCTTAATTGAATCTCATTACATTCTAGAGGGGGAAGGCAATACTCAGAAGTATATTATATTTCTAGCACTTGAACGAGTCTATTATTTGGGTTGGGGTTGGGTTGTGCGGGAAATTGAAGGCGTAGTGGTGGTGAAGTTTTTTATGGTAATTGAAGATGTGGTTGTGATGGTTGTAACTGTGATGGTGGTTGTGACTAAGGTAACACCCCTAAAGATTGATTAATCAGACAAAAATGGCGTTGCCAATTTTGAGGCCATACTGGCCCTTGAGAAACCTAATTTTTCCATTGGGAAGGTATTTCATGTTTTGCATACTTTTCCAGGATGGACCAAAGTATTGTTGGTTTTTCCACGAAGATCCAATAGATGGTTTATTTGGCCAAGATGGTGCATAATATTGTTTACTCTTCAAGGGCGATCCAAGATATTTTTTACTCTTCTAGGTCATTCCAGGATATTGTTGTTCATCATATTGATTAGGAAAAAAAATAGAAGGATCTAGGGCCATATTTGGAGGATGAGATTTCCATTTTCATTTCTGGGCCACAAGGTATGTTGGTTCAAGTTCCTCCCATGCCTCCTTGTAAACTTCTTTTAATCCTAGTAGGGATTGAAAACAATCAGTCACATGTTCTTTTGCATAGATAGCATAGACTTCAATCACATCTAGTGGAAATTCCTTGCAACCATGTTTTTTACGACAACGAGGACAAAAAATCGCTAATGTTTGCTCTGCCTTTGCATGTTTTTGTTTCACATGCAAAACATCCAACTATGTGGTCAAAATACTCAAAATATCAATTTTAAAAATTTCTAACAAATTACATATTTCTGCACAAGTGACTCCTCCACCATTAACCTTGCTAGTTCTACTCAGAGGATCTCGTACTTCATGCCTACTCTTTGCACTTCCTTGGGAGCACCTGATACCCACTTTAATAATATAATCATATTCATCCTTATAAATATCTCCTTGTCCCATCAAATTAAGTGTTTTTGACCATTCATCTTTCATTCCTCTAATAAGATAAGTTTTCAATACTTGTTTAGGAAGGGTGGTGTATGGCGACCTTTACAAGTTATACTGAAACAATTCCATGTATTCTTATAAAGTCTCTCCTCTTTGTAAGTCATCTTAAGTATTTCTTATTCTAAAACCCTAGACTGACAATAGTCTCGACATTTTTTAAGAAAGGATTCCTTCATTTGATCCCAAGAATTAATGGTACCATCTCCTAATCCCATAAACCATTGTAGTGATGCTCACTTCAAGGTGGAAGGGAACAAATTTAATTTTTCCGGATCGATGGTATTGTCATATCCTCGGCACAGGAATCAAATTAGAACATGAATGCATTTGGATCTTTTGAGGCCAATACATGGAATTGATGTGGTATGGCTTTGATAGGTGCATTTTCCTGTGGATCGACGACAAGGAATTCTATTGTTGAAGTCAATGTGGTTGATGTGTTCACTTGCCTCGCCATCTGGTCAAATATTTTCCAATCTCCTTCTAGGATTCCAATGTCAGGAGGCACTAATTGGAGGTGACCAATATGATACTGAGATCTTGGACATTGTCTAGGCCTAATAACACTACCTAAGTCAAGAATCACAATTCCTTCCCTTGATATTGGTGTTACAAGAGGCTCTTGTTGAGGAGGTTGGAAATTTGGGTTACTCGTTTCACCTCCTCCTTCTCTCAAATTACTAGAGTGCCCCTCACTCTTACCATGAATATTGGGATGCCCAAGTGATGAGGATTGGAAACTCTCTTATTCTTTTGTTGTAGATCCCGAAATTCTATCGTGAATCTCAGCTTCCCCTGCAATAGAGGATTCCGCCACAGGAGTGATAACAAAAGTAAATCCTTTTATGGATAATGGTTAGGAACCTATTGAAGCTTGATATTTTGCTTTCCGTATGATGTCATCTATAAAGGTCGATCTCCCAAGGTTGACTTGGCCCTGGGTTTGTTACTCATTGTAGTAGTTTTTGGATTTATTTCTTTTTTATTTCTACCTCTATTATGTTTCTAGTCATGCATACTATATGACCTAAAAATATCAGCTGAGGGTAGACTCCACCACATTAGATGAAATTTCAGCCTAAAAGTTCCTATGAAATTTTCATGTAATTTCCATGTCATGATATGTAAACCAATTAAAATCATTTAAATTTGAAAAGAGGTGCATGTAAATATTTTGGAGGGAAAAGAAGAAAACCATTTTTTAATTGTATTTTTGGCTTATCTCCTTATAGGTTTACTCACATTTCAAGTGTAGATACTCATTGGATGGGGAACTAAATTCCACATCCAACAAGTACCTATTATGCATACTTCTGAGAAGACCCTCAATGATAAATATTGAAAGATACCTTAAAAAAGCATGTTGAACACGCTTTTTAATGTATCTTCATTTTTTATCAATGTGGGTCATCTCAGAAGTATGCATAATGGGTAATTGTTGGATGTGTAATTTAATTACACATCCAATGAGTATATACACATGAAATTTGTATAAAATTATAAGGAGATAATCCAAAAATACAATAAAAAAGTAGTTTTCTTATTCTCCCTCCAAAATTCACAACTCTTATTTTATTATTTTAACTACTATTTAATTATTTTTCCTTAGGAGGCCACTTTTAGGCTGAAATTTCCTCTAATGAAAGTTTATCCAATGTGTGTGTGCAGATTCTTACCTTCCGTCTTTAATATCCAACCCTCACTAAATCATGTATGCATCTACAACCAACCATTAGTATGGTAGCACTCTTTTTGACAACCTCCCCAACAACGATGCCAAAATGTTGGGACTATTAACTGTTCAAAATAAACAATTATTCATCTAACATGTATCTATCAACCTAGGGATTCGTCTTTTTATTCTAAGGAAGTCGACAAAATCTATGCAAGGGTCTACCAAAAACCAATGTTGGTACTATATGCAATGAACTAAAATCAAAATATTTCCTATAAACAGTAAATTGATCTTCCTAACTGGTAAAGATCACAACTAATATAAAAACAAACTTTTATATCTAAATGAAATCGAACCTTGCTTGCAGAATTGGGATTCAAATGCACAACAAGTTGTTCATAGTAATGCAAATCAAGCTTAAATCAAGGAACATCATATGAATCCTAATTCAAAACTTTCAACTTTTTAACTATTCTCAAAATAAACTAAAATCTACTAAATAATGTCGTCTCAAGAAACAACAATAGGAAACCCAAGGGACAACAATAAAAACTCAAAGGACCAACAACAAAAAACTAAAGGAACAACAACTAGCTATTCAGGAAGTAACAATTAAGAACAATTTGTTAAATCCTATTATCATTGAAAATATAAATAAGCTTCCCAATAACTATTCACTTCTTAGACAGCGAGGCCCTAAATTATCTTGCAATTTTCAGCAGTGTTTATAACAGCTACTTGTTGATGTTTTGTATATATTATTTCTTGCTTTTGGACTTATCAGTATACCCTGCGTGATAAATTATGTACAGAACTATATATTTTTGCATGGCTACGACCATCAGGTTTTTTATATTTACTTGAAGGTTACGGCCAACAGACTACATATGCCATAGGCATCTACTACATGTAATTTTCAAATTAATGAAAAGTTACGATTTTTCCTCGGGGAAAAAAACTATTCACTACTTAGATAAAAGAACATTAACCATTTGAAAAACGAATCAACACATATTTAAACTAATTTTACTGTACACATGAAAGACAACACTTCGTCCAGGAAACGGGAACAAACCACCAAGGGTCAGTCTTCCTTTTAAAAGAAACTCAGATCAAGATATAATCAATGAAAAACTGAAATTAATTGATAAGTATTTTCGTTACGATCTTCAAAGAGTAAATACAATTAAGGCTTAGTTCATTGTTCTGTCTCAAAATTACAATTGCTCGTCATCCTACTAGAGGTGACTTCTTCTATTTTTGTAGTACAAAAAAGGAAGTTACAATAGAAAATATTGTTAGATAAGGAACATCTTGAGAATCTTTGATTCTCAGGACATTCTTCCTAAGTTAAGGCAAATCGTCTAGATTTGGCAGAAGAACACAACATTTTGTTGTTGTAATTAACTCCATAATTGGGAACAACTTCACTTGGATTGACCACGAATTGTCTTGGATGCACTCACCTTATATCCATCTTCATATTCCATGTTTGTAACAAAATATTATCCAATAGATCATTAGCTCAATTTATAAATAAAACAACCTTGTTCATCTTATTAAGATAATTTCCTTACTTTATCTATTAAATTAAAGGTTTTGATTCAATTTAGCTCTTGTGTGATGTATTATAGGACAATGCATTTCAAATGTCTAATGAAGAGACTACCTCCCAACTAAGTTAGACAACTAAATATGAATCATTCTACTGATAGAAGAATAGAGAAAAGACTATAATGAATTTTATAGCATTCAATGAACACTTCAACGTCTGCCATTGAAGAAAACACACATAAATTTTATTCCAATAGTTCAATACCATAGCAAGATTTTGATTAGATGAAATATTCAACAAGAATCTAACTAGTTAACAAGAGTTTTGATAAAAATAAATAGATTCTACCATAAATATGTGTAAAACATAGCATTTCTATATTTGAGGGAAATTGATCTTCAATTTAGCCTCTTATGATATCTCATATAACTTTAAATATTTGCATAGATGAAACAAATATGCATAAATTACAAGAGAAATACTACAACACAAAAGTACACACTGCCAATGGCGAAAAGGAGAATATGTTTGATTAAAAACTTTAATAATATTGTCCATAGATGCAAAAAATACAATCTCTTTCACACAATCTGAACCCCTTTATTTAGTTCTTGAGTTTTTATATAAAATGATTAGATCAAATATTTTTTGCAAATGCAAATTTTTAAGAATTAACTAATAAAAATAGAAAACTATCACAAATATCAAATAATCTTTGTCCACACATCCAATTCTTCATTTGAAGTATGTTGTGGAATCATAGAGATTTATGGGGAAAATTTAGCTAACCACTCCTAATCTGTTCCAACTAAATAGATGTATGATATCATATTCCGGTAAGCGTTATCCATTTTTTTGTATTTTTAATAAGTTGGAGTAGTTTAGAAAATAATTTTTACCTAACAGTGGATGCAAAAGTCATTCATCAACCTTTCTACTACAGTTGGCCCCTTTAATATTCCCATGGGGGCTTCACTGGGGGAGAAATACCATACCACTTGCATTCATATTGGGGGATATATATTGAGGAAAAAATGACATAATATATTGAGCATATAATAAGTGGTTAAGGGTTTTTAATTCGCAGGTATATAAAATGGAGCTCAAAGTTAATGAAAAATTATAAAGAGGTATAAAAATGTTAATGAAAAAATGGATACCTACAATATCTAGTGAAAGTAGGGGTTTTTCAAATTGAGAACGTGTATTGGTAGGGGGTTATATAATGTGATTTTTAGAGGTATTTTCCAATATGTAGTCAAATTAAGGGTATTATTTAATATGCCACAAACACACATGATATGTTAGAGGTTCATTGAGTGGATCCCCTGTGAATATTCCCCCATATCTAAAAATTGGTTTGAATTTTCTCTGGTCCTTACATATATTCTCTGCATGCATCCAGAGACATTAACTTCTTATGATGATCCCAATAAGAGGACATGCCCATTTCTCTCAAAAAATTGAATCTTGTATTAAATGTTTCCACCTCCCTTTTCATTAATATGTAATCATCCTGAGCTTGTTGGACCAAGTTTCTTTTAGTTGAAACTTTATTCACCTCAACTATGACATCATTTTTATCTTCAACACCAAAAGCTCTTAACTAGTCATGGTTAAGGAATTTTAATATTATTGAGGCAATATGAGGCTTATCCCCTATTTTTTGCTAAATATTTTCAATTGTTTGTACTGTGCTATAGACTAAATCTGATTTGTCTCCAATAATTTGATTGATCCCCACATTTTTAAAATATTTGTAACTGTTTTTTCCTAAAGGATTTTCCTTGCTTCAATCAAAGCACATGTTCCCAATAACTAATCCTTTAATTGATCTAGTTCCCTGTTAAAAATAGCAACAAGAATTTTCAATTTAATTTGTCCTTGAATTAAATTGTGAATTAAATCCAAATTCTATCCTCATAGCAACTTGTAATAGTTAATTAAGTTAAATTGACTTAATTGAGTTAGGAAATTCGAGTCGGAAGCCTATCTAGAGTCATGTAGAGTGATCCCTAAATTTTAGGGTCCCAGGTTGAGTTATTTTGAGTTGTAATTAGATAACTCAATCTAACTGAGTTATAGTCAGTTAAACTAGTTCTAATTGTTGGAGGAACTAGTAGAGGTCTAGTAGTGGAGTAGTGCACCAGTGCATCACCAATACCACACTAGTTAATTGAAGATTCACTCATAAATAACTCATGCATGTCAGTTCATAGGAAGACCTAGTTGAGATTAGAGTTCAGGGACAATGTACTATCAGTTGTATAATTTTCTGAGTTGTACAAATGGTGCATGAAATCAGTTGAGGACCTATGTTTGGATTGTGCAGTTATGGAGAGTGGATTTCCCAATTAAATATGGGATAATTCCCTTAGGGATTGCACAAGGAAGTAGGAGCTTGGTAGGTAGCAAAATTGGCTAAGTATTGGCCTGAATTGGCTTGTGAGGCAGAGAGTTAGATTGTACTAGTGCAAGAATTGTTCAATACGAACAAGCATTGTATTTTCTTCTCATATATTCTGGTTAATGCAATATATATAGTCGAGGTTTTTAGTAGTTTCTTTCCCCAGAGAAATATTGTGTTATGTGCAATTGATATTCTTCCTCTTTCTGCTTATTATTTTAATCGATCAATTTTGGTTTCCATTGAAGAGTAGATTAGAGTCTTATCTTGTGTTTTAGCATATCACATAATTTGTTAAATCTTCAGGAAAATATACATGGTATCAGAGCTAAAGACAATATAGAAGAGGAGAATTCAAGTTTGTTGTGCAGGAGAAAATCGAATTTGCAAGTTCATACTTTAGAGCAGAAATATGTCATTCTACGATTTGTGACTTGAGTATGCCTTGGAGGGAAACTCAAATTACATAGATTGGAAGGATAGGATGAAGTCAGTGTTGGAAGACAATGGCCTCAAGGAATTCATAGATCATGACATTCCTAAGCCTCCAACATTGGATGCTAAAGATCTGGCTGAATGGAGAAAGTGTGTGGAAAAAGCGAGAAGAATTATCCTAGAAGGAGTTCGAGACCACATTGTCTCGAGTCTCCATGGAAAGGATACTCCATAAACCATTCAATCACCATCACACAACCAACAAACCAAACACAATCAACCAAACCATTTACCTATGTAATACATTGTAATAGAAAAGAAAATAATAATTCTAACACTTTGTTTTAGAAACAACTTATAAAATTGTAGCAACAATGAAATAGTAGCAACATGAGATTGGAAAGGATTGATCCAGGGTCTATGTCGTCACACGAACAATCTATATCAACTATTTTGTAAACTAGTTAATAATTAATAACTACAATGTATTAATAAGATTTTGTAACAATGATAACCAAACATTAAACATAATATGTGAGTGAATTAAAAGTACAACTATGACACTACCTCTCTAACACAACAATCCCTGCTAAAGATGAGGGTCCTTCCTCCTTAGCATGGAGTTGGTGATTCACAACTCCCAAGCTAACACAAAAAACCATAATTAAGTCATGAACCCATGAAATATTACATTAACGTGATGATAGTACTACAAGCAAAGGTTATTTCCTTGGGCGAATGGCTCACACATGAGTGATAGGTTTGTACAAGATAGATGTACTTTCATGGGAGGGGGTGGGATAGTGTCCTTGATTCCACTTGCTATCACTCCTGCTATGATTTGGGAAAGAATTTATTTGGATCCCTTCACCTTGAAGCTCATGATGTTGTGAGGGTATACCTCAGAATAGGTCACTCACGAAGATTTACTGGGGGGCGCACATCAAGGTGGATTCCTTGATCCCCAAAATCATTAGTATCACAATAAGGATGACACAAGAGATGACATTGTTCTCCATCATCATTCCCAATTTCCCCTCTTAGTCATGGATGCCTAAAAAGAAAGTGTTATAAATCATCGTCAATCTGATAGGCAAACTGAGATAGTAAACAAATGTTTGGAAGGATATCTTCATTGCTTTGTATCTGATAAACAGACACAATGGGTCAAATGGTTGCCTTTGGCTGAAGGGTGGTATAACACTTCCTTCCATACATCAACAAAAATGACCCCATTTATGGCACTTTATGGATATCAGCCACCATCCATCACATCATATTTAAGAGAAAATTCTAAGGTTCAAGCAGTGGAACATCACGTCGAACATCAACAACAAGTCCTCCAACTCTTAAAGGATAACCTCGTGTTGGCACAGAATAGAATGAAACAATAGGCAGATCAACATCGCAGCGAAAGAAGTTTTGATGTAGGTGATTAGGTATTCCTACGGCTACAACCATATAAACAAATGTCCCTCAAGCAAGCTAAGAAGGATAATAAATTATCACCAAAGCATTATGGTCCATACAAGGTGTTGCAAAATATTGGTACTATGGCATACAAATTGGAGCTTCCTGCAGCTTCTTGAGTGCACCCAGTTTTCCATGTTTCATGTTTAAAGAAGGTTATAGGCGAAAAGCTCCTAGTGCAAACAATATTGCCAAAACTTGACAAAGAAGGAAAATTATATTGGAACCGGAAGCAGTCACAGAAACAAGAACTCGAAAGCTACGAAATAAATCAATTTCGGAGTACCTCATTAAGTGGAAGAAATTATCTGTTGAAGATTCCACATGGGAGGATGAGAATTTTATACAGAAGCATCCAGAACTACTCAAGCGTTGAGGACAACACTTTTTTGAAGGAGAGGGGCATGTTAGGTTCGTATAATACTAGTGATCACCGCATTACTATTGTAGTTGTATCCCTTATTAATATTGTTGTGCCCCTATTGTCCCCCTATTGTTATTACTGTGCCCCATAGAATCCCTCTATTGTTATTTTTGTGGCTTTATATTATTATTGTTATGTTGACTGGGTTATATTGTGACTCCTTAGACTCCTATATATAGAAAGGAGGTTTTGTCATTTGAATCATCCAAGAATTGTTCATTTATGTAATGTAAAGGAGGTTGCCCCCTCGAAGAGGCTGAATTCTAAGGCATTCAACTATCTTTTCTATCTTTTTGTGAATTGGTTTCATAACAGAAAGAGGCATAACACCCTAGGAATTTTGAAATGAAGTTATTAAAAGGGAAAGATTGACTTGGCACCCATGGCATTAGGAAAAGGTTAGAAGGTAAATGATGGTTCACACTCATGTAATGATAAACACTAAAACATAATGAAAGTAAGAAGCTTTTAAATAAAATTAAATTATAAGTCAAGTTTTGGGAAAGGGATAATTTGTATAGATATAAAAATTGAAATAAATAAGTAACCCTACCATCTTCATTCTTGGAAAACCTTTATATATATATATATATATATATATATATATATATATATATATATATAAAGGTTTTCCAATATGTATAGCTCTTAAGTATATAAATTGTCCTAATAGTAAAGGAAAAAGGGGGTATAGAGTTAAAATAGAAACATTAATCTAGTGACAATTTATTGTCATTAGGAAAAGGGGGTTACGCATGAAAATAGAGAATAATAATTTTAAATTTTGAGAAAATGAATTTCATACCTCCTTGTTGCAAGAGTATAACACAAAAATCTCTAACTATGATTTTAACTTGAGAAAAATTAGGGAGTGATTGGGGTACAAAATATGAAACCTCCTTGTTGACTTCAGTTAATAAACATAAAATATGGAGTATAAATTGGGATCAAGGGACAATTGTAAGAAGAAATAGGGAAACATGTGTGGGCAAGGGAAAACATTTTTTTTTTTAACAATAAATTAAGAAAATAAGTTCATGAGAGCTTTAGTGAGGGGCTGGAAGTTGGATAAATGAATAATCAAGATATTGGAATAGAGAAAATAATTATTTTGCATGAAGTGACATATGTCACTATTGAAACTTTCTATAAAAGGAGAAAGCTGTGAGAAAGGACTTTTGAGCACCCACTATTGGATGAGCATCCTAATGACAATTTGTATTTTGAGTGTCTATTGAGATCTGTGATGACATTGGTGAAAGTGGAAGTCCTATGAGTGGGAACCTCTTGAGCTTGAGGGCTCTCCTCCACTTTCTAGTGAATTCATTTGTCGTACAACCCCATCACTGCTTTAGGGTCCGCAAAGAAGAAGAGTACCCAAAGGAAAGGCTTGGAGGTCAACCAGTGAGTCAACAAATTTTGTTAAGATCGCAGGAATTCAACAAGTTCGCAAGGACCGCACTAAGAGAGCACGAGAAATAAAAAAAATTGAGTTATAAATTCTTAATGAATGATACATTTAGTGTCAATTGATAAATTAAATTTTGTAAAATTTCTATGCAAATATGTATGCTTTGTACTTTAATAGTGAGTTACTATTTCTACAAATTTTAAAGGGATAATGTTCTTACATATTATGTTTTTATCGTTAATGTAGAACTAATGCAATAGTGAAATTATTGTGTTATATTATGTTTTATATATGAATTCATATTCAATAGTAAACCCAATTATTGTAGGCATTAATAGGTTATTATGTTTATGATGCAATAGTTATGTTTATTTAAAATAAATAAACAAATTGATAAACTTTTGATGATGCATTAACTGAATATTTTTTATCATTGCTATTATTTTCTATGAATTATGACAGTCATGTGAAGTGTTACCATTGAGGGATGCCTAGGTTAATTAAATTATGTATTCACTTTTAATGATGTGTAAATCGAAGAGTAGGTAAATGTCTAATCAATGAGTTGTTTGTTTACGGTTTTTCCCATCATAACACTCTCATAGTTTTCACACATGATATTTTTTGTCTACATTTCTTAGTTGATCCGAACTTAAACAAGAATGCAAAAACTTATATATATAATCATAAACACATATATGCAACAGAAAAACACTTCATTTCATTAATAGAAAATATTGAACTATGCTTACTAAAAGAATGGAAATAAGATAGCTAAGGCGATGATAGCTTATATCTGAGAAGAGATGTGGCGGCTACATGCCTCTGCACTGTGTAACAATGAGGCTCAAGGGCCTATTTATTATTAGAAAACATGAGAAAAACCTAAACAACCAAAACCCCAACCCCAAGAGATGCAACACCAAGAGTTTGTGAGCCTTGTTGGGGTTAGTTGGGCAACCAACTTCCCAGGGTCGTAACTTGGTCATATTATCTCCGTTTGGCACATATGATACCTTGTTGGAAAGGTCTCACTGAGTACTAGAGGTTTCATCGCATGCCCTTGATAATGGCCATGGGCCTACAGCGGACCCCAAAAAACGCCGTTTAGGGGTCAAAACTGCTTCGGAAGTTCAGGACCCAAAAAACTGCTAAAAAAGTAAATGCTGAAATGAATAAGGAAACATATGAAACTGACTGGGGAGTCTAGGTGGAATATACGAGTGACCACCAATATCCACCTGGATCATTCCTCCCCCCTTAAGAAGCAATGGTCCCCATTGCGTGCATAGCCTCCATGAGGTGAGGAAATTTCTTTTAAACCTAGTCCCTAGTGAACCAATTTCCCTGGTGAAGGAGTTGGTCTGTTTTTACAACTCGATATAACTATATCCTCTATCAGCGATTGTTCTTGATCTATGTTTCCATGATCTGATCAGTTGTGGTCTATTCCGTGCAATTTGGGTTGAGCTCTATTAGTGTGAGTTGTTTTGCAATGTCAGATGTGTCCAACAATGGTGGAAAGTATGGGCGAAGGTGATCTACATTGAACACTGGGTGCAAACCAATGAATGGTGGTATGCTGAGTTCGAAGGCATTATCCCCGACGACCTTGGTGATGGTGTATGGCCCATATCAGAGTGGTCAAAGCTTGCGGTGGGGTCCAACAAGGCACTCCTTCTGCAAATGTAGCCAAACTTTGTCGCCCACCTCGAACTTGTGCAGCACTCAACGTTGATCATGGCACTGCTTATACTTAGCATTGGCTCTGTCCAATATATCATGGACCTATTGGCGGATGTGTTGAATGCTCTCAATGAAGTTGTTAGCCCTTTCAGCTTTGAACTGAACGTGAGCCGAATCTACCTGATTAGCTGCAAATGGTATGGCCACATCAATGGGGCGTAATGGCTGAAATCCCAGCCCTACCTGAAAGGGTTTGTGGCCTATTGAGTTGTGAAGAGCTTTGTTGTAGTTGTGTTAACATAGGGGAGACTTTCATCCCATGTGTGTGGATTCTTTGAGTTGTACATGCACAGAATGTGTACGATCATCCTGTTCACAACCTCTGTTTGGCCATCATTTTGGGGATGGAAATCCATGGACTTAGTAATTTTTGTATCCAACATCGACCAGAGACTTGACCAAAATGCACTCAGGAATATGTTGTCCCGATCTGAGATAATGGACTGTGGGATCCCAAAGTGTACCCACACTCGCTCAAAGAAGAGCTTAGCAATGGCCTCTGTTGTGATACTCTTCTTGCAGGCCGCCATGATGGCCATCTTAGAGAATCTGTCGACGACCATGAAAACGCAATCGTTGTTGTGCTTAGTAGAAGGAAGGTCTGACATGTAATCCATGGATACAGATTCCCAAGGCTGGCTAGGAGTAGGTAGAGGAGTATACATGCCTTGCTTCTTGATGGTTGGTTTGGCAATGACATAGGAAGTGTAGGATCTAATGTACTTCCCAACATCCTGACGAAGTTTCGGACAATAAAAATACTTCTGCAAGACAACCACTATTTTCTCTACTCCGAAATGTCCAGCAACCCAACTGTAGTGTGTTTCCCAAATCATCTTGGAACACTCACTTAAAGGAACAGAGATGTGTCCCAGGTGGCATAACAGTGCATCCTGAAGGTGAAAAATTGGAACTTGCTTCCCTTCTAGGAGTGTCTGGTATATGCTGTCAAATTCTAGGCTACTCTTGTAAAGATGCGGCCACCCCGACATCTCATGCCCATAAGAGTCGAGCACAATGATCAATGCCATGACCAGTGGTCGGTTAAGGCAATCAGTGACATTATTGGTGCTGCCCTTCTTATACTTAATGTTCAAATGGAACTGTTACAGATAGGTGGACCATTTCTGATAGCAATTGTTTTGTAACTTCCCTTATGTCTGTATGGACTGTAGAGGTCGGTGGTTTGTGTGGATGAATATTTCCTTCCCCTTAATGTAATGCTTCCATTAACGGGATGCTTGCACAATGGAATACATTTCTTTGTCATAAGTGGGGTACTTTCGGACTGTGTCTGAAAGTGTCTCACTATGATAAGCCATTGGATGCCCATGTTGAGTAAGAATAGCACCAATAGCATATTCAGAGGCATCTGTCTCAATCTGAAATGGTTGTTGCAAGTATGGTAATGTGATAAATGGTGCAGAAAATAGGCGATCCTTCAACTCGGACAACATTTTTTGTTGGGTTTCCGACCAAAAAAACTTTGCATTCACTCCGCCCTTGGTGACTTGACTTAAAGGCTAAGTGATATGAGAGAACCCCAACATGAACCTATGGTAGAAACTGTCAAGACCCAAAAAGATGCGGAGCTCTGTTAGAGTGGTTGGCGTTGTCCAATCCCGAACGACTTGTATCTTGGATGGGTCCACATGTACACCCTGCTCATGAATTATGTATCCCAAATACTGAACCTAGGTCAGGCTAAAGGTGCATTTCTCCAAGTTAGCACACAACTTGTGTTGTCGCAGTGTTTGAAGGACCTGTTGAATATGGTGGAGGTGCTCTTCCCAACTTTGGCTAAAGATCAAGATGTCATCTAAATACACCACCATGAATGCATTGGTGAAGGGTCGCAAGATGTTGTCCATCAATCTCATGAAGGTTTCAGGGGTGTTCATTAATCCAAATGGCATGACAAACCATTCAAAAAGGCGCTCCTTGGATTTGAAGGCAGTCTTCCACACATTAGAGAGTTTGATAGGCACTTAGTGATAACATGACTTAAAGTCAATCTTGCTGAAATATTTGGCCCCTTTGAGCTGGTCCAGAAGGTCATCAATCCATGGGATTGGGTACCTATTCTGGACAGTGATCTTGTTCAGCACCCGATAATCAATACAGAGCCTCCAGGTCCCATCCTTATTTTGTACCAATACAATCAGGCTCCCACAAGGTGATGAGCTTGGCTTGATGTTCCCTTTCTACAATAGTTCCTGAATCTGACTCTTGATCTCATCATTCTCCATAATAGAGCGTCGATATATCAGTCCATTGGGCAGCGGCGCGCCTGGGATTAGATCAATGTACTGCTTGACCTGACAGGGAAGAGGTACCCCTGTGGATGAGGCGAAAATATCCCTGTACTCCTCCACGACCTTGTCCATTTGTTATTGTTGTGTAGAGGAGCCCTGCCTAGAAGTCATGGCCACAACCCTCTTCTTGCCATGGGGGAGAATCATAAGGAAAATAAATTTCCTAGTCTGGGAAATAATCTTACTGCATTGCTTTGCAGTGATCAAAGAGATGGCGGTAGGTGGGGCTACCTACGGTATCTTGTACAACTTATTAGCCAAAGTAATAATCACAGAGCGATGTCTAGACTCATATATAGCATGTCACAAGTATGGTTTTCCTAACAATACATAACAAAATTCAAGATGAGAAACGTCACGTAGTACCTCATCCGTGAAGGGCTTGATTTTGTAGGGAAGGCGGCACTGTTGGCTGACGCAAAGATCTCGTGCTTGGTGAAGCCACCTGATGGTGTACGCCTGTGGATGTGTTGTAGTCTTTAGGCCCAACCGCTTCATGAACTCTGCTAAAATGAGGTTCTTTTGGCTCCCGCTGTCGATATGAACTACAACGGAGAACCCTTCACCCACATTTATGAGTAGAGGTGTTCCCCCTTCTTTGGACCTTCAAGCTCAATCTTCTAGATCTTGGTGGCGGCCACGGTGGCGCTGGGCTCTGCATCAATGAGCTATTTCCCTTTGTCAGTTTCCTTATCAGGTTCTGATTCAGAGTCGGAACCTACGTCTAATTCGGAAGCCTTCAGCTCGGCCACCAGTGACCGCTTGGCCCGAGACTCACTCGTATTGTGAGTGGAGCTCTTATGGAATTTCCTGTGTCCTTCTTCATCTTCATGGTGTTGTTCTTTGCTTGTGGCTTTAGCGGGTTATCCTGGGTAGCCCCACCTTGGCTTGATCCTTTGTTTTGTGCTTTGGGGGCACCTTTTCCTTGCTTTGGATTTGCAGATCCAAAGCACTGCTTCTTTTGTTTAAACTTCTTCTCAATCTTGACAACGTACTGATACGTCGTGCCAAGCGAGGAAATGTCCAAGAACTTAATCTCGGCCTGGATGTACTTGTGTAGACAACCACGGTACTTGAGCACCAAATGCTTCTCATTATCCTTTATACCCAACTTCGTGTGAAGGTTATGGAAAATATTTATGAACTCTGGCACATCTTGGTCCCTTCCCTGCCATAGCGTGGTCCACTTTATGTATTTGTCTTCATAGCTCCCGACAGGGTAATATTATTCCTTGATGGTGTCTCGGAAAGAATTCCAAGTGGGTGCGGCTGAAAATAACGAGGGTTCACTCTTGTCCTTTTGTTCACAGTAGGTTTCCCACCAGTCCTTGATGTGTGGGGTGGCTTTAAGAAGTGAAAAAGTAATCTTTTCCCGATTGGAAAAGTCATGAACTGAAAAATATCCTTCCAATAGATTTAACCATTTATCTATGACGTTTTCATCTATCAAGCCTTCGAATATGGGAATATTGAAGTTAACTTATACCTTAAAATGAGTGGCACCTCCAAAGTGGCTATTGGATGAAGATGCATCGCCTGTGGGTAGTCGTCAAAGGATCTTGGCAGAGTTATCCATCATTTTGTCCCTTTGTTGCTCGAGGGCTTCCTCGAGCAACATTTTGAAAGGATCTTCTTCCCCCTCGTCTTTCTTTTCTTCCGCCATGGGAGGTCGTCAAGTTTTGCGAGGCTAATCTTGTAATAGTTCAACCAGATCAAGCCCTAACTCCTTATACCCTGACCTCATTGGGGACATGCAAAGCAAAACAGAGAAAGAGTAGACCGCTCTGATACCACTGATCCGAACTTAACCATGACTGCAAAAACTCACAAATATAATCATAAAAATAGAGATGCAGCAGAAAAACACTTCATTTCATTAATAGAAAAATATTGAACTATGCTTACAAATAGAATAGAAATAAGATAGCTCAAGCGATGATAACTTATCTCAGAGAAGAGATGTGGCGGATACATGCCTCCAAACTGTGTTACAATGAAGCTCAAGGGCCTATTTATTATTGAAAAACATGAGAAAACCCTAAACAACCAAAACCTTAACCCTAGGAGATGTAACACCAAGAGTTTGTGTGCCCTATTGGGATTACTTGGGCAGCCAACTTCCTGGGGTCGTAACGTGGTCATATTATCTCTGTTTGGCGTGTACGATACCTTGTTGGAAAGGTCTCGCTGAGTACTACAGGTTTCACTACATGCATTTTCCTATGCCTACGGGCTTGTTGCGGACCCCAAAAAAATGTCGTTTAGGGTGTCAAAACTGCTCCGAAAGTTCAGGACTTGAAAACTACTAAAAATAGTAAATGCTGAAATGAATAAGGAAACAAATGAATCTAACTAGGGGGTCTAGGTGGAATAGGCGGGTGGCCACCAATATCCACCAGGATCATTAGCAAAAAAACAAGTACAACATCATTTCATGACTCGAGAGTGCAAATATCCATATCTTGATCAATTGATCTATTGATGTAAAGTGATCAGACTAAGTCACGTCACTTGTGGAAGTTCAACAAATTAGGGTGGCATGCCATTGTCAAATCTCCGTGTCCTCACATATCTTTATCATATAAACTTAAATGCATCTAATAACGTCCACAAAATTCAATTATACAAGAATTTGGTTCACTCTGTGAAGGTGAATCATCAAAACTTTTAATCAATTTATTTGTAATAACACACCTTTAAACCACTGATTTTGGTCTTGATTAACCTCAAATCCCATACGTTCCTATGTATAAATCTCTCTAAGATCTTTCATGTTTATAAATTTTAAATAGTTTACTTAGTTATGATAACCTTATTTTTATCTTCCTAGACCTATAAATTTAAATATCTAGGTTGAATTTAATCTCAGCTCGGAACAAAAAAAAAAAAAATACACTCAAACTAAAATTTCTTGGAAATTGAGAATTTGCAATTTGAACTCTGACTTGAAGAGATAAATCTTTTGATATTAATATTGTTCATGATATTACTTAATTGATCATAATCAATTAGCTTATTGTCTCTTAGTATCACATATTGAGGATAATCTAATGTAGCTAATCATGTATTGTTTGTAGGTCCTTGAAATGCTTTTATGGGTAATATCAAATCATTTTATTAAACTTTTGAAATATTCATCCCTATTGTATACACCTTCAAGGAATTATAATCATCACTTCCATCTATTCTTAAACTTGTATTGGATCATTACTGGAAGAAACCTGCAACATAGCATGAGTGTTCCATCACAAGCTTAGACACAATTATTCTCACATTCTAATGCTTACAAGTCTAACAAAATCATTTTGAATTCTTTATGATTGGAAATGGAATGATGATTCCTTATGTTTGTTATTAGTTTGCAATACATGTTTGTGCATGTTAAATAAATTATTTAAGTTAATTTCAACTAATTGTTACACATGTTTGCACTTGTGAGCTCATGTGTCCACTAATTGAATGACTCGGACTTCACTCCACAATATTTGTCGGTTCATTAGAAGGATTTTGATATTGTTGAGATTGCACGAGTTATTTGTTCTTAAACATACTCAGCAATGTTGGTAATTGTGTTAATGGATCCAAAATACTATTAAAACTCGCCAATTGAGTGGAGTTACACCTTATCCTAATTAATAATATCACCAAAAACATCATAGTTAAGGAAATAAAATGTAACAACATAAATCAAAGTTTACATGATTGATCAAATGCTAATATATGTTCAAAATGAAATTAAAACAAGATTAATAGCTTCAATGCAACATATTTCTTGTCTCTACCACTAATTAATTGATTAAGGTTGTGCCTCTTTGTGCAGGGACCGCATTTTGTCGTTATTCAAGCATGCTCGCATTTCGACAATTTGTTGTTATTTCTGCTTCTGCACCTCGGTACTGCACAATGAAAGCCACATTCACATAGCTTTCCTTTGCACCTCCCTCTTTGTGTGGGGTTCACATTTTGTCGTTATTAGAGATTGTTGTATTTCCACAAGCCGCAATTTTCACTTTGCACAATGAAATTTAAACCTTGAGATATGCACACTTTGTGATCGTTATAGCAGTTGCCCCGAACCGCTGAGGATATAGAGTAAAAGTGAATACTCGGATAATTGTTGATATTTGAAAAGTAAAACGCGTATATACAAACAATTGTATGTCACATATTTTGGATTAAGGTGCTTCATGTGAAAAAATATTTTTAATGTTATTTAATTGCTTCATGATAGCTTTAGAGTAGCATGAGGAGTCGAACCAAGAACCAAGAATATATTCACTTTGAATTTTACTATTAGTTTTGCATGCTTTGCATTTGAAGATTGTATTGAATCCACCTACATTGGTGCAACTTCAAGATCGAGATCAAATATTTGAGCATTATCTTTGTATTCAAACACAATATGATTCGATAGTGCATATAGCCTATCTTCGGTTTGGAGTGTGGAGGAAGTTCATTGTGCGGACTTGCAAGACTCTGCACCTCCATATTCTACACAATTATATCATGAGTGCCATTGATATCCATGGTGGGTGTTTATTAATGGTTGGATTTGGATCCTATTGAAGTTGAATCTAATTTTTTTTTGTCATGTATGCATTGATACAAAATGAGAATATAAATTAAAAAGTACAACTACATTCATATCTTGACACCCATTGAAGTTGATGCATTGATACAACATTAGAACTAAAATAAAAAAGTACAACAAATATATGGACATCATGAGAGCCATCTATCTGTGTGCTACCAGTGGAAGAGAATATGGGTGTTTTTCAATTGTTCAATTTGGATTTAGATTTGGTGAATTTAAAAACGTTTCGCAATATATGTTTTGATACAAACGGAACTATTTGTATTTGGATTCAATCGAAGCATTGATACAAAAGGAATAATTTAGAATCCTATTGATCCAACACTCAATTTAAAAGCTACATAATACCCATCCAAAGCTAGTATGTTTCGATAGTGTGTATATCCTATCTACAGTTATGAATGTTGAGGTCCTCCACACTTAGCACAATGAAATTACTTTGAAGACTCTAAACCTCTTATTTTTGCATTCTGTACAACTATATTGTGAGAGCCATTGATCTCCATGCTCAAGGTGGAATAAATGTTGGGTTTTTATTAATGGTTGGATTTGGATCCTATTGAAGTTGAATCTAAAAAAAAAAATCGTGTTTGCATTGATACAAGATGAGAAATTCAATTTAAAATTAAAACACATATATCCATATCTTGACAACCATTGAAGTTGATGCATTGATACAACATTAGAACTAAAATAAAATTTTACAACAACTATATGGACAACCTGAGAGCCATTGATCTGTGCGCTCCTAGTGGAAGAGAACGTGGGTGTAAAATCTAGTAAATACATGTTAAATTTGTTGGGTGTGTGTTATATTGTTTCCACGAATAGCCCTACATGCGAAGTGGGGGGTTAGAGGGGGGGTGGTAGCCCCCTGTACAGGGTCTAGGGCAGCGCCCCATGATTTTTTTTTGACCCTATATTAGGTGGGCAGACCTACCTATGGTTTTGTGCATGGGTTTCACACATGGTTTTGGGCATAATGGTTTTCTGCCCATGGTATTTTGTACATCCATTCAAGAGAATTATAGTTATGTTCTAATTCAGGGTTAATGGATTGGGGTTTATGAATGCTTTGACATGTATATATATGTATTATACCATTGAAAGGAATATAATGAAAAATCAATCTGATAGTTTTGGTTTTGGGATTCAGGGTAAAATCTCTGTGTATTTATTTTGTGTTTCTCGCAATTGTAAATTTTATGTTATTTAATAATTCATTTGCAAGTAATTTTTGTACAGGGTTAAAACCTACAAATTTTACACATGAAATGATTATAAATACATGGCGTGGAACTATTTTCACATATAAAATTATTAGGAATACATGACATGGAACCTCATATTCTTGGGGAACGACCTGCGCTAATCATGGTCAAGGGCCAAACTTAACGAAGTTACAAATGGTGGTTTTATTAG
Organism: Pinus tabuliformis; assembly: GCA_031772625.1. Lineage (NCBI taxonomy): Eukaryota > Viridiplantae > Streptophyta > Pinopsida > Pinales > Pinaceae > Pinus > Pinus tabuliformis. The sequence continues at coordinate 436,537,944 of CM062818.1, read as the reverse complement.
TACCAACTTATTGTTATATAGAATATTCAAATGGGTGAAACAATAAAAGATATTTTAGTGATTCTTAATATAATAAAATCCCAATACACAATGTTACATTGTGAAATTTAATTTGTCGAAATTTCCGCCGAATTCATCTACCACTGATCTTACTCTTCCGAGAACTAATGTGGTTCCAATCCCTTATGTAAGTGATGGGGGGATGCAAAAATATGTGGAGGAAGCATGTATATATTAATTTAATGTCAAACTTCTACTATTTTGCTATGCAAAAAAAGGGTGTGTGAGAGAGTTTGTGCCCCTTGCTTGAGACACCATTCCCCACACTCTTAATTACAGTGACAAGATTTAATATAATAACTTAGTTTGAATTGATATAACATTGGATTTCACTTTGAACATTTGAATCTTATTGTTCACATGCCTTCCAAATCAACAAATGTCAACAATTTTGAGAGATAGGATAGCTAGATGTTTAATTCTTCCCCTGCCTCTTGAAATATAGAAACCATCTTGTTGTTCACATGCCTTCCAAATCAACAAATGTCAACAATTTTTTTTTTGTAAGCTACGGTAGTACCTTTCCTTTTCTATTCACATAAAACCAGGTTAAGCCATATACATCGTTTTGGTGGCCTCAACCCGCCCAGATGGGAAACCGGGTCTGTTGGCCACCTCAAATTGTTATAAGCCATCCAGTAGCAAAAATGAATAAGTCTATCAATCCACGCTAAATAAGCTTCGCAACAAAAAATGCTAAGCATATGCCTGATAGTCATGAAAACAAACAAGAAAATGGAATACTATCCCTAGAAAACAAACATGATAAACAACTGCAAGAACTAAAATATCATTCTTCCACAATCTCAGGTGGTGCTGCCGCTTCCCTTTTTGCTGGAATAAGCTGCTTCAGTTGTTGTTGGATTTCGTCCAGCTTACTATCCTGCATAATCATTGTGATTTGAAGGTTCTTCATTTCCTTCTTCATATTAGGCATGCCCTAGGCCAACTCCGCCATTTCTCCTACAACTTGCTCCAGCGCCTTAGCAAGTAAGCGCTTCAGCACCCAATAAACGTGCAAGGCCTGTTTGTATAACGTCATTCGTCCCCTGGTGTTACCCGGGTCCGGAATGAGGTCCCCCCATTCTTCCATTTCAGGCTCTGAATCTTCTTCCATTACGTTTTCTTCCAGTTCCTGAATGAGCTTGCAGATATCCTCATCAGTGCCTTCTTTGTACGCCCTTTCAGCCTCTTGAACAGTTTTCCTCATAGTTTTCCGACTGCATCTTTGAGGGGCAGGCGTTGAGGTTGTTGGGTTATTGTGACTGGGCTGGTTAGGCTGGCCTCTTCCACCACGCCCCCTACCCCATCCAGGGCACGCCATTTTACTCCTTACAGCCGCCTGTTTATCATGGCCAACAGCAAAGGTTAGATTCTCTGCAATTGCTTTTGTTCCCGTTTCCTGAGTTCCCTTCTCCCAAATTTTTCCCTCCCCACTCCAAGTTCTCCTGATGGTCTGGCTACTCCCAAGCTTTCCTCCCCTTGGCCCTGACAAGTGATTACTCTCTGTAGTCTTCTCTACCTCCCAGATTGTTTCTTTATCCTCCTCGGGCTGTCCCTGAGCGCAGCACTTGCAGAATCCCAGCAGGTCTTTACCCTGGTTTCCACGGTTCCTTCCCATGTTGTGCCCTTCCTCTGAATTTTTCATCTTGCCACCCTCCGCCTCCTTACTGTGAGCTACAAGGGATATTTCCACCTCTTGCATACTTCTCCCTCTCTCTGCTACTCCTAGCTCGCCCCCCTCTTCCATCAGACTACCTAAGATTAAAAAAAATACAAGATTTGGCTTTGCGAAAACATACCCGGACCTTTGCTTCGCCTCAGATGAAACCAGTTCGCTCTGCACTCCTGTCGTCTTCCTCCTTCGCTGCATAATGATCTCCCTTACTCCCTTCGCCACCCTTATTAGCTGCCTCCCACCTGTCCCGCATCCCATCATTCTTCCGCCGTCGATTCCTGTTGTTTCTTCCCCCACTCCCCTGTCACCTCTATTCCTCGGGATGCTATCCTGCCTGCATGCTGCCCCCGCGTCCTGTTTTATTATGGGAATGTTTGGTGGCCGGCATTGCCAACCTTTCCCCTTCATGATCTGTTCACACGTCATATCCCAGCCTCTCACCCCGATCAAGGAACAAATGTCAGCAATTTTGAGAAATAAAATAGCTAGATGTTTAATTCTTCCCTGCGTCTCGAAATATGAAATATAGAAACCATCACTTTGACATATTAGTTCATTATGCTTTTCTCGGTTCCCTTGGCTATTTTGAAAACCATAATATATGTGCACTTCGCTTCATAAGACTTTTGTTTTCTATTAAACCGAAAACGTTTCGAGAGAAACGAAAACAATAACAATGGTCTTATGAGGCCGAGACATCATAGTTTCTATGTGAAGTTGATAATTAAAGAAAATGTTGGCATAATTGCTGCACAAATATATTGTGTTTGATTTTTAAGAGTGTGACCATACAACTTTGGCATCCAAGTCGATGTCGATAAGTTTTCCAAGAGTAAAATGGTGAAACATTTTGAATTTTAATGATAGAATATTTTCAAACTATTTAAAAATATAATATGAAATAAAGATTAACATAAATAATGTAACATGTGATCCATTTCATTTCAATTTGACTTATTTTTTCCAGGCAATTATAAAATATTAAAAAAGTAATTGAAATCATTTTTCTCATTATGTAAAGTATACAGTGAATAACTAATTTGAAATTTGCGTGTAAAGCTAATTATGTTATTTTTTGGAATGCAAAAGAGAATATTCCAAAAATAAATTTGAAGCAATTAAGGATGAAATGTTAATTAATATATGCAGAGAGTTATTAAGTAAATAATTTGAGTTAATGGTAAAAGATGGTATATTATTTGTTATTATAGTTGAAATTAAAAATTTAATATTATAACATTATTTTAGTGAATTTAGTAAAGTGAAGATGCTTTCTTATTAAAAAAAATAAATTTATTTGGTATATGATTATTTTTAATATATCAATTTGTAATTGTTTGTTTAATATAACATGGAATAAATATGACCATTCACACCTCTGCATATATAACCATTTTGTGGAAGATTTCATTGTGCAGAGGTATGAAGGTGGTTATATTTGCTATGGTTCTTAATCTCTGGATAATGGAAACTTCACACCTCCGCGGAAAATTATACTGGAATCATGTCAATAGATGGATGATTACTCATTGCGTCATATTATATATTTAAGGCTCCAGCTCTTTGAACTGCCCACATTTGTAAAACTCTGAAAGTATAAATTTTCTCTTTAACAATTGTTACAATTATGGTTCTCAGTTTGCACCTCAAGCTTATGATCACAAAATAAATGTATATTCTCTACATGCACTTGTTGGAAATAATACTGAGAGGGGGGGGTGAATCAGTATTATCAAATTCTTTTCAATATATTTATACTTTGAATTATTCTTCAGATATTGTATGTCATAAAATAATGAGCATGAACAAGAAAAACAGATAATCACACCAAAGAACACCAGATATAAGGTGGAAACCCAATGTGGGTGAAAACCACCTGCTGCAATATGTCTCTATCTTCTTTCAATTAGAAACTCCTTTTACAATGATTTTTTACTGGTGCAGTCCTTTACCAATACGCAGGCTGCAACCTACAGAGAGCTACAACTCTCTCTTGTTTTCCAGTCTCTCTTGGAAGGGAGCTACAACCCCCTACTTCTTTTCTTTCAAGGACCACTTTTCATTAATTTTCAGACTGGATCCAAGAACATCAAATCATCAAGTACATGTGAATCAACCAATCTCCTTATACAATCAAACCGATGAGCCACCCAAACTTCTCAGAATGTTGTAAACAGAAAATCAACACAAGTAACCTAAACCCAGAACACAGCAACAAATAGAAAATAGGCAGCCAACAAATATTTCAAAACAGGTCCGCAACTTCACCAAAGTAAGCCTGCGGATACCCGCACTTCCCCTTCAGCTCCATTGCGTATACCCGCACTTCGTCTTCTTCTGTACTGCGTACCCCGCACTGTGCCTTCAGCTGCGCTGCGTATACCCGCACCGCGCCCTCTTCTGAACTACGTACCCTGCACTGCGCCTTCAGATGCGCTGCGTATACCCGCACTGAGCCTTCTTTTGTACTGCGTACCCCCGCACTCACGCTGTAGATCACTTGCGAACCTCTGATTAGGACCAAATTAACAGTCCTCCAATGTACCACAGACAGTCAGATCCACAGATCTGATCATGCGCCCGAGAGATCACGACTTAGCAATAGATTCACCTTTAAATTTTACCTTGATTTAGATCTAGCTTTTTAAAACTAATAACCCAAAATTCAAATCTTAAGATATTCAACTTTCAAAAAGGATATCTCAGCCAAGAGATCTCCTTCCCTATTTATAGTCAAGTCCTTATTCACACCATGGGACAAAACCATCAATCACCAATACAAGGGATCCAAACCGTGGCTACAATAGATCCTATACCACGGGCAAAAACCATAGGATTATGAACGACGGGCTAAATACCACGGGCCAAACATAAGAAACCCCACGTGAGCGCACTTCTCTGCCTTGAACTTAGTGAACTGGGGGACCGCACTTTCTGAATGGGTAACCTGCGAGTATGACCGCACTTCATGAACGATGAACCTGCGGGTCCGCACCTTTTGAACCATTCACCTGCGAACCTCGTAATTTTCATCATTTTGAGAGCCTGAACAAAGATTTTCCACTTTGAGTGAGTTGCCATCAAGTACAACACCTGTACCATAGAGCCAAACTAGAATCATAATGCCAACAATCTCCCCCTTTGGACTTGATGGCAACCTCAAGATCCTCAACGTCATTCTCCCCCTTTGACATCAAGGGCAAAGGTTTATGCTCCCCCTAAGAACATGCTCCCTCTGACTATAAACCAGATCTTCAAAGGAAAGAAATTTCTTCGAGAAGAACCATAATCCACCAAACACCATAAATGACCATGAAAGAGATAGAGAGATATTGCAGCAATATTCCTTCTGAACTTCCTCCATAATGCCAACAATGCATTATATGTTCCCCCTGAACCTGTGCCATTTGATCTTCGACCAATCTGCAACTTAGAAAATGTATGCATATACCCCAGATGAACCTTGCGTACAACCAACAATCAGAAGAGATTCAACACAAGATGATGCATCAACAACCCCCAGCTTTTACCTGAGGTATTCAAAGGTCTCCCTGGGCAATGGTTTGGTGAGTATATCAGCAACTTGTTCCTTAGAAGGAACATACTCCAACTTGACCTTTTGTTCAAGCACTTGTTCCCGGAGAAAGTGATACTTGATTGGTATGTGCTTGGTCTTTGAATGCATGACTGGGTTCTTTGAAATGCTGATTGCACTTGTATTATCACATAAGATGGAGATAGGTGGTGTACAAGTGATTTGAAAATCCTGCAAGGTCTGCATCATCCAAAGGAGTTGAGTGCAGTAAGATGCAGCAGCCACATATTCCGCTTCAGCTGTAGACAAAGCAATTGAACTCTGTTTCTTGTTGAACTAAGATACTAATCTGGAACCCATAAAGAATGCACCACCACTTGTGCTCTTCCTGTCATCCACGCTTCCGGCCCAATCTGCATCTGTATAAGCATGAAGTGTGAGATCTGTATCTCTAGGATACCATAAGCCATAGTTTTGAGTCCCTTGAAGATATTTGAAAATTCTCTTCACTGCCTGAATATGAGTTTCCTTTGGATTTGCCTGAAATCTTCCAACTATTCCCACTGCATGCATGATGTCTGGTCAGGTACCTGTCAAATAAAGTAGACTTCCAATCATAGATCTGTAGGTTGGTTGATGCATTGTTGTTGATTCATCATTTGCACTGAGGTTATATCCTGTGACCATGGGTGTACATACTAGTTTTGCATTTTCCATACCATATTTCTTCAAAATCTGCTTGAGATACTTGGTTTGAGACAAGAAGATCCCTCCTTCATTTTGTTGGATTTGCAATCCAAGAAAATATGTCAGTTCTCCAAGCAAAGACATTTCGAATTCTTTCTGCATCACCAAGGCAAAGCTTTGACTCATAGCTTCTTCATTGCTGCCAAAGATAATATCATCTACATACACAACAAGTATTAGCAATTTTTCATTTTCAATTTTTATATAAAGATTACTATCTGCTGATCCTTTTGAAAAACCTTGTTGATGAAGATATTTGTCCAAATGATAGTACCAAGCCCTTGGAGCTTGTTTAATACCATAGAGAGCCTTTTTCAGTCTGCATACAAGATTTGGATCATTTCCAAGAATGAAACCATCTGGCTGCTCAATGTATACTTCTTCTTCTAAGTCTCCATTCAGAAAGGATGATTTCACGTCCATTTGAAATACTTTGAACTTTTGAAAGCTTGAGAGAGAAAGGAAAATTCGGATGGCCTCAAGTCTTGCAACAGGAGCAAACGTTTCTTCAAAATCTATTCCTTCTTGCTGGGCATACCCTTTACAAACAAGTCTGGCCTTGTTTCTAATTACTTCCCCATTTTCATTCAACTTATTCTTGAAGATCCATTTTGTCCCTATAACATTTTTATCCTTTGGTCTAGGAACCAACTCCCAAGTGTTATTCTTTTCGATCTGCTCAAGTTATTCATCCATTGCTTTGACCCAACATTCATCTTTGCATGCCTCTCTTACATTTTGTGGTTCAGTGGAAGAGAGTAATTCCAAATAGCTTGAAGCTTCTGCAATTGTTCTTCTTGTTTGTACACCTGCTTCTTTCTGCCCCAAAATCTGAGATTCTGGATTATTCTTCTGAACGTACCTGGATGGAGTCTTCTCTTCTATCCTTATCTGTTCCTCTGGTGCTCCTTGAGGTTCTTCTTCTTCATCATTCTGTCTTTGAGGGTAGTCTTCATTTTCTTCGATATTTTCATGATTTACTTGCCTAGTAATGTATCCTTTTTCATCAACCACTACATCAATGTTGTCAACAATTCTTTCAAGTCTTTTATTGTAGCACTTATATGCTTTTCTGTGTGGAGAATAACCAAGAAGAATGCCTTCATCTGCTCTAGGTTCAAGTTTGCCAAGTTACTCATCAGTATTCTTAATATAGCATTTGCTCCCAAAATTTTTGAAATGCTTTACCAAAGGAGTCTTACCATACCATAGCTCATGAGGAGTTTGAGTGTTGTTCACTCAGACATTTGTTTTGTTGAGAATAACAACCGCATCATATGCAGCTTCACCCCAGAAAGTTGCAGGAGTTCCAGACTCATTAAGCATAGCACGAGCCATTTGTTGGACTGTTCTGTTCATCCTTTCCACCACTCCATTTTGCTGAGGAGTTCTAGCTGTAGAGAATTCCCTTCTTATCCCATGTTCTTCACAGAAATCAAAAAATTCATTTGTGGTAAACTCCCCACCTCTGTCGGACCTGAGGCACTTAATTTTGTAACCTGATTCATTTTCAACCAAGGCTTTGAAGGATTTGAATTTTTCGAATGCTTCATCTTTGTGCTTCAAAAGTCCTAACCAAACAAACCTGGAGAAATCGTCAATGAATAATATCAAGTATTCTTCTCCTCGATGTGACCTTGTCCTGAAAGGACCACATACATATGTATGGACTAGTTCAAGAGGCCTGTTGGCTGATCCTTCCTTCTCCGGGAAGTTGGTTCTGGTTTGCTTACCAAACTTACATGATTTGCATATGGTGTTGCCTGGAATTTTGATATCTGGAAGACCACGAACTGCCTGATATTTGCATGCCTTCCTTATTTGTGAAAAGCTTAGATGCCCCAACCTCCGGTGCCATAACCAATGTTTATCATCCTTGCTCAAATAGCATTGTTGTTGTCCTTCTTCAAATATGTATAGATTATTTGGAGTTCTTCTACCTTTGATCACAGTTTTCCCTGTATCAAGATCACGAACACTACATCCATTTGATCGAAATATTACCTCAGTTCCTTGATCGCACATCTGACTGACACTCAAAAGGTTATGCTTCAAGCCATCAACATACAAAACATTTCCAGCTTTGACCTTTTCTTTCAACTGAGCTGTGCCTTTTTCCTTTTATAGCTGCTGGAGTATCATTTCCAAAAGAAACTTTCATTCCCTTTTCTAAAGCAGAATATGATTCAATTTTTTCTTTATCACCTGTCATATGCTTCGAACATCCACTGTCGATGTACCATAGATTTTTCTGTCCCTCTGCATAAAAGGCTATCCCACATCTTTCTGATTGTGGTTCCTTTATTCTCCATGTTCTGGTGCTTGAGGCTTGTTCCTTTGTCTGCTGAAACCTGCTCCTGCATTCAGAATCTTCATGACCGAAGTTATTACAAATAGAACATTCAATTTCATTTTCAAGAGCCGAAAAGTTGTTATAGGTCCTTTTTGTAATCCCAGTCATACTTCTTTGTTTTTGAGCTTCTCTAGTCATGATTGTTTTATATGCAACACATTGAACTGCTTTGTGACCAAAGTTATGGCAAGAGAAACATTGGCCATTGAAGAAACTTCTGCGGTTATCAAATCTACCGGCCAAATGATTGTAATTTCTATTGTCATCCATTCTTGAAGCAAATTGAGAAGATTTTACCTGTGGCTGGTTGTAGCTTTTGTTCACCCTTAAGACAGATTGCCCTGGTTTACCTGGTAGTCTTTGTTTGTTCTTGATGTAATACGTCCCTGCTTTACCTGGTGATCTCCATTGTGCTTTTGCTCATTCCTTCTTGTTGCATTAAGATAACTCTTTGAGGTGGATGCTTGAGATGTTTCTCCATTATACCCCACACATGTCTTGTTTAGCAGAGAACGTTGTACATTGATGATCTCATCCAGAGTTTCAGATCCTTTGACAAACTTAAGATTAATAGCCTTTGTTTTCTCAATTTCTTTTCTAAGGCCAACAATTTCACATTCTAACTTTTCAAGAAATTTTTCTTTTTCATCAATTTAAAATTGTAGAGTATCAATGATCACATTCTTTTCTTCTATAAATGTCTTGAGTCTAGAAATCTCTTCATAAAAACTATCCACATCTATAGCATCCATGTAATCATCATCTTCAAAGGCCATTAAAAGTTTATAGTCATTACCTCGTTCATCTTCATCACTATTTGATAGACCATCACTGTCTTCATGAGTGTAGTAGCTTTTCTGTTTCTTGTTCCATCTAATAGGTTCCTTTCCCTTGTCGATCTTATCCTTATGAGGACATTTGGCAGCATAGTGACCTACTCTTCCACAATCAAAGCATTTGAAGGGTAACTTACCTCTGAACTGTCCAGCACCCAGTTGAAGATTTCTGACAAAATTTGATTCTTCTTCTTCTTCTGACCCATGTCTTGATTCATAGTACTCTCCTTTACCTAAAGCCTTGAAGGCAGCTTCTCTCCTGTCAGATGGACATCCTTTCCTCATTTCATAAGCAGTTAGAATTCCATGCAGTTGTGACATTTTAAGATGTTGTAGATTCTCCTTTTCTTCTATAGCAGAAACTTTAGATTCAAATCTAGGTGACAAAGATTTTAGAACTTTTTCAACCACAACAGCGTATTTTATTTCTTCGCCCAAATTTTTCATACAATTAATAATCTCATCCACACGAAGAAAATATTTAGCCACACTTTCATCATTATACATCTTGATATTTTCATATTGAATCCTGAGGGTTTGAAGTTTTGCACGTTTTACCTGATCATCTCCTTCATAGCTCAGAACAATCTTGTCCCATATTTATTTTGCGGATTTATACTGCATAAATTTCACAAATTCTGATTGAGATAGACATCCTAGAAGAGTATTGACTGCCTTTGCATTTGTTTCATATTTTTTCTTCTCAGCTGGATCTGTAGGAGTAGCTAATGGAAAAGTATACCCTGTTTCTATGATGTCCCAGACTTCTGTACCCAAAGATTGAAGATAGGCAGTAACTCTTACCTTCCAATACACGAAGTTTGTCCCATCAAAAATCGGTGGCCTGGTTGATGCTTCCCTCTCGCAGTTGCTCATGATGATAGATCTTCCTTCAAGCGATCAAGCTCCTTCAGAAGGACCTGCTCTGATACCAATTGTTGGAAATAATACTGAGGGGGGGGTGAATCAGTATTATCAAATTCTTTTCAATATATTTATACTTTGAATTATTCTTCAGATATTGTATGTCATAAAATAATGAGCATGAACAAGAAAAACAAATAGTCACACCAAAGAACACCAGATATAAGGTGGAAACCCAATGTGGGTGAAAACCACCTGCTGCAATATGTCTCTATCTTCTTTCAATTAGAAACTCCTTTTACAATGATTTTGTACTGGTGCAGTCCTTTACCAGTACGCAGGCTGCAACCTGCAGAGAGCTACAACTCTCTCTTGTTTTCCAGTCTCTCCTGGAAGGGATCTACAACCCCCTACTTCTTTTCTTTCAAGGACCACTTTTCATTAATTTTCAGACTGGATCCAAGAACATCAAATCATAAAGTACATGTGAATCAACCAATCTCCTTATACAATCAAACCGATGAGCCACCCAAACTTCTAAGAATTATGTAAATAGAAAATCAACACCAGTAACCTAAACCCAAAACACAACAGCAAATAGAAAATAGGCAGCCAACAAATATTTCAAAACAGGTCCACAACTTCACCAAAATAAGCCTGCGGATACCCGCACTTCCCCTTCAGCTTCGCTGCGTATACCTGCACTTCGTCTTCTTCTGTACTACGTACCCCGCACTTTGCCTTCAGCTGCGCCCTCTTCTGAACTGCGTACCCCACACTATGCCTTCAGATGCGCTACGTATACCCGCACTGAGCCTTCTTCTGTACTGCGTACCCCTGTACTCACGTTGTAGATTGCCTGCGAACCTCTGATTAGGGCCAAATTAACAGTCCTCCAATGTACCACATACGGTCAAATCCACAGATCTGATCATGCGCCCGAGAGATCACGACTTAGCAATAGATTCGCCTTTAAATTTTACCTTGATTTAGATCTAGCTTTTTAAAACTGATAGCCCAAAATTCAGATCTTAAGATATTCAACTCTCAAAAAGGATATCTCAGCCAAGAGATATCCTTCCCTATTTATAGTCAAGTCCTTATTCACACCATGGGACAAAACCATCAATCACCAATACAAGGGATCCAAACCGAGGCTAAAATAGATCCTATACCACGGGCCAAAACCATAGGATTATGAACGACAAGCTAAATACCACGGGCCAAACATAAGAAACCCCACGTGAGCGCACTTCTCTGCCTTGAACTTAGTGAACTGGGGGACTGCACTTTCTGAACGGGTAACCAGCGAGTATGACCGCACTTCATGAATGACGAACCTGCGGGTCCGCACCTTTTGAACCATTCACCTGCGAACCTCGTAATTTTCATCATTTTGAGAGCCTGAACAGAGATTTGCCACTTTGAGTGAGTTTCCATCAAGTACAACACCTGTACCATAGAGCCAAACCAGAATCATAATGCCAACAACACTTTGACATTTGGTTTGAAATTGAATTCATGGATGACATGCCCTCTATTGCAGTGTAACCTCTACCTTATTCATATAGACAATGCCTCGACAATACACGAAAGCTAATTATGTTCCTAGATAGAAAGCAAAGGAGAATATTCCAAAAATAAACTTGAAGCAATTAAGGATGACATGTTAATTGATATATGCAGAGAGTCACTAAGTGAACGATTTGAGTTAATGGTAAAATATTGTATATTATTTGCTATCATTGTTGAAATCAAATATTTAGAAATATAACATTATTTAGTGAATTTAGTAAAGTGAAGATGTTTTCTCATAGAGATTTGAATTTATTTTGTATATGATTAATTTTAGTAGATCAATTTTTAATTGTTTGTTTAATATAACATCAATAGATATAACCATTCACACCTATGCACATATAACCATTTTGCGGAGGCTTTCATTGTGTAGAGGTGGTTATATGTGCGATGGTTCTTACTCTGCACCTTTGCACAATGAAAACTCCATGCAATTAAAAATTACATTTGAATCAACTAAACATATAGATGATTACTTGTTGTGTCATATTATATATCAAAGCTCTCTTTGAACCGCCCACATTTGTAAAATTTTGAAGGTATAAACCTTCTCTTCAATGGTTTCTACAATTATGGTTCTCATTTTGCAGCACAAGCTTATGATCACAAAAACAATGTATATTCTCCAAATGCACTTTGACATTTGGTTTCACATTGAATTTGTGGATGGCATGCTTTGCTGCAATGTAACCTCTACTACTTATTCATATATACAACTACTAGAAAGCTAATTATGTTACTCATGAGAAGGTGGAGGAGAATATTCCAAAAATAATCTTGAAGCAATTAAGGATGGCATACTAATTAATATATGCACAGATTTACTAAGTGAAATATTTGAGTTAATTTTAAAAGATTGTATAATATTTTCTATCATTGTTGAAATTAAAGATTTAGTAATATAACATTATTTAGTGAATTAACAAAAATTATAAATAAAATGTGAGATTGGAAAATAAATAAATAAAGTGAATGTGAGGATTTTAATGGAGGCCACCTAAAGTCCGTCAACCCAACCATATTTGTGGTAAACAATTGTTAAGATGATGAAAAACTATAAATAAAACCAACGAAACCACTGTATGAATTATAGTATATGTTAGTAACTTTCACAAAGATATGATTAAATTATTATACTACAATATTACAATGATAATTTATTTATTTTTTATTTTTATTTTTTTAAGTTAAAGTTAAATTTTATTTGGTCATAGTTAATGTTTTGTTGTGGGGAGTGACGAATTTTATTTTTTTAATTTGGTCATAAAGTTAAAGTTAAATTTCATTTGGTCATAGTTAATGTTTTAACATGGAGAGGAAGCTTTTCTCCACAATGAAACATTATACTTTCACATCTCCATCTCCTTATTCACATTTGGATGAATTTTTCAGGAATTTCAAATATTTTTTGCATGAAAGATATAGAAAAGATAAACACAAAACAATATAAAAATGGACATCCTACTAATTATCCTTTATTAACTTTAAGGGTTTTTTTACATCTAAAAGTTATTGTTGTTGAAATTGCAAAGTGAGAAAACAATTTTGTAATGTTTAAAATATATATATATATGTTATTTTATATATTTATAATTTTTTATTATAATAATTTTAAAATTGTTTTTAAAATTTGATAAAATTTAATATTAAATAAATTTGATATGGTCATAAAGTTAAAGTTAAATTTGATTTGATCATAGTCAATGTTTCCTTGTGCACAACTTTCACTTTGATTTTGCATGCAAATTGTCCAAAAGATAAAGACAAAATATTATAAAAATGGACATCCTTGCAGACTTTTTTTTTTAATTAGTTTTAGTTTTTATACATAAAAGCTTTGAAGTTGTTGTTGTTAAAAGTGCAAAGTGGGGAAACAATTTTGTAATGTTTAAAAAAAAAAAATTAAATATAAAATAATTCTTTTTAACATGTTATTTTATATGTTTATAATTTTATCTTATAATAATTTATTAGTTTTTAGAAATTGATAAAATTTATTATTAATAAAATTTGATTTGGTCATACTCAATGTTTCATTTTGTGGAGCGTTCATTGTGTGGAGGAAGCTTCTTATGCACAATGAAACTCTTCCCCACATGCATTCATTAAATGATATGAATAACACAGACTCAACCCGGTGGATGCTAAGATTGTATTTAGTTTTGGATTTCTTTTGGTATAGTTTGTCCAATTCATCATTCTCTATCACAGTCACATGTTTCTTTGTAATCTTGTGTAAATACATGATCTGTATCAATTCAATAAACTTCTCCAAATGTTTTTATGTAATTATTTCTAACTACATGATCCTTATCAATTACTTTGTTCCAATGTTTTTCTATTATATGTAAAAAGATGATCAATATTATTTCAATTAAGTTGTCAAAATTTTGGCTATTGCGCAACATTATTCTCCCAATCGTCATAAGAATTTCTCTCCATCATCATAAGAATTGCAACTATTCAATGTTTTCGAACTTTAGGTTGGAATTTGACTATATAGTTTTTGGTTAGATTATTATTATTATTATTATAAACTAGGTTTTGATTGTATAAATAAATATTATCTTACAAAGAATTTTTGAACATTTAAATTGTGGAAAAATTACAAATCAAATTTGTTATTCTCACAAATTCTTATAAATTTTAAAAATAAACACCAAAAAACATTCAAAACTTAGAACAATTAGATAAGGCTTCCATAAATAACATTGAGCATGCTTTCATAATAATATTAATTTTTGATGAATAAAGCTAAAGAAAGACGCTGCTGTGCGCGCCTTGCTCTGCCTTTGCTAGGTTATCCAGCCGCGTGTTTGCCTTAGCCTTCGGCCCTCTGCCATGGCCCCTTCGGACGCTACACCGGAGGTGGCTGATGCTCAACAAGCTTTCTCAGACCTGGTTAAATCTTTGCCTCCGCAGCGCCCTCGTCCAACTGTTTCCAAGTTCGTCAAAAAGTTGGATGTGTTACAGGAAGTTAATCTACCTCTAGCCCTTCCCCGCATGGTTGCCCTTTCTCTAGTAGAAAAAGGACTCATTGGTCAACTCACGGGCCTCTGACCATCTCCAAAGACTATGCAAAGATGATTTGAAAGAAACTGGACCGATAAAATTCAAGGAAAAATATCCATTAGATTTTATGGGAAGGGGTACTTTACCTTTCATTTTGAATCCAGAGAATACAAGGACTTAATCTTTAGGAATGGGCCCTATTTCATGGATTCCAAAGATCTATATCTCAATAAATGGACCCCAGATTTTGACCCTGAACTGGATGTCCCCAGTGTTGTTCCGATTTGGGTACGACTCCCTCACCTCCCTCTTCATTGCTGGGGAGATGAATCAGTTCGAGCAATCGGAAACGCAGTTGGAAAATTCATTGATCGCAGCGAGCCAAAAGATAATATGCAAGCCTGTGCACATATTTTTGTTGAAGTGGACCTAGGAAAAGGCCTTCCTAAAGCCATCAAACTCAAAGTGGACGACTAGAGCCATATTCAGCAGCTGGATTACGAGCAGATCCCATTCAAGTGTAAGGTATGTCATGAATATGGCCATTTTGCCAATTGTTGTACTAAACTCGTTGATGTTGAGAATGGTTCACAAGATGAACAATGGGAAACAGTTAAGAAAAAGAAGTTGGCCCCCATGGCCAAAGCTCCCCCTGAAGCAGGCCCTCCAGCCTCCAATGCAGCTCGCCCTTCCTCTTCCTCCCCTTCCTTATCTGCCCTCCCCCCTCTCTCTCATCTCCCGCCCCCATCTTCATCCAATCCCTTCTCTGTTCTATCCCCTCCCAAAATCCCTCCCCCAGACTCCTCCCCCCTCCTTTGATCCAAATAGATGCCACTGAATCCTCTCTTCCTCTGGTTATCTCCTCTCAGACTTCCCTTGATCCTCCTCTTATTAGGCTAACCAGGAGTTCCTCCAAAGATCATGGAGCTACCAGTGATTCTTATAAAAAACCTAGGCTGGGTAGGAAATCTGCTAAGCAACATAGAGATGAGAATGCTCAGAAAGATATAGCAATGGGCATCCAGAACCCTATAGAATCTTATATTCTAGGGAAATATGATAAAGAGACAGTCCACAAGGACCAAGGGGGGCGAGCACCTCCCCGTACCCCACATACTCAATGATGAAGTTTTCGTCTTGGAATAGTAGGGGATTAGGGAATCCCTCCAAAGTTGCAGCCCTAAGAGATCTTATACATTGCGAGAAACCAGAAATTTTTATGTTACAGGAAACAAAACAGGGCCAACAAGAAATGATTGGAATTATTGAACAGTAGAGGCAATATAATGGCAACATTAGTGAATCAAGAGGAGCCTCTGGAGGAATCACAACTCTCTGGAACCACAGCACATGGAATTACATATCGGAAACTGTTAATCAGCATTGGATCAAAACTGTATTAGAAAACAAAGCAGACAATCAAATCATAGTCATCTATAATGTCTACGCCCCTAATCACTACAGAGACAAGGAGCGTTGTTGGGATGATCTCAAAGCCAGCATAGATGCAGAAGGAAATTATAACATCATTTTTGGGGGAGACTTTAACCTTATTCTCCATTCCAATGAGAAATGAGGGGGTAGTTTCTCCCATGATCCCTACATGACTCACTTAGAAAACATTATGCAAGATCATGATCTCATCGATGTAGCTCCAAAAAATCGAAGATATACTTGGAGCAATCGTAGGTTGGGCAAAGGCAACATTATGCAAAGGCTTGACAGAATCTTAATCAACGTTATGTTTTTCTCCTCCTTCTCTGTGGGGTATGCCACCATCCTTCCCTTCTCAGCCTCTGACCATTATCCTATAACTCTTACTCTGGAAACCCATTGTTCTCTCGGACCCATTCCTTTTAAGTACAGTTCCCTGTGGAACTGCATTCCAGCAGTCAAAGAAATCGTTCAAAACACTTGGTGCCAGCATGTTGAAGGGTCCCCTGGTTTCATTTGGGAAACCAAGCTAAGAAAAACCAAGCAGGCTTTAAAGGAATGGGCAAAAATTTGCTATAAGGAGCCCGAGAAGATCAAAAAGGAGATCAAGAGCAAACTAGACTACATTCATAGAATAATAGAAGAGCATGGCCTCTCCGAGGAGAGCAAAGAACAAGAAAGCGATCTTTATTTATAGTTGTGTTGCGCAAACAGAGAAGAGGAACTTAAATGGAGGATAAAGTCGAGGCAACTTTGGCTGCAAGGAGGAGATAAGAATTCAACCTTCTTTCATAAGCAGACCACCACTCGAAAAATAAGGAATAATGTAAACTCTATTTTGGATGCTAATGGAAATCGATAGAGCACACAAGATGCCATACGAAAGGTAGCCACAGATCACTACAGAGCTCTCCTAATCGAAACAAAATAAGAAGAGGACTATTCAGATCTGCTACAATACCTTCCTAGCGGGATCAGCAAGGAAATGAATGACAGTTTGAACAAGGAGATCGATGAGGAAGAAATAAGAAGAACGATTTGGACCCTCCATCCTGACAAAGCTCTAGGCCCAGATGGCTTCCCCATCTGCTTCTATCGAGCTTATTGGGGAATTATTAAAAAAGATTTAACCAAAATGCTCAAATGGGTCCAATGCAAGGGTAAAATTGGAGGCTTCGCCAATGCCACTCACCTTGCTCTCATTCCCAAAGAAAATCGACCCTCATCCTTTGCTCGATTTCGGCCCATCTCCCTTTGTAACTCATCTTACAAAATCCTGACCAAAATCCTTGCTTCCTGCCTCAAATCCCTCCTCCCTTCACTCATTTCTGAAAACCAAGGGGGTTTCTTGGCCAATAGACAAATCTCTGATTCTATCCTCCTCGTCCAAGAAGCTATTCATTCGAGTCAATCTAGAAATGAGAAAGGGTTTATTCTTAAACTTGATTTGGCTAATGCATTTGACAGAGTCAGGCACTCTTTCCTCCTGGTTGTTCTAAAGAAGATGGGGTTTGATGTGGTCTTTTTAAACCTCATCAAAGCTTGCATTTCTGGGCCCTGGATCTCCCCTCTTGTCAATGGCAGACCTGGAAATGCTTTCCAATCAACTCGAGGTCTAAGACAAGGGTGCCCTCTCTCACCTTATCTTTTTATTTTGATGGATGAATCCTTTAGCAAAGCTTTGGATTTCAATCGGAGGGTTGGCCTCATCACAGACATTAAATTTGGGAATGGGGTCAAGAATATAAATCACTCACAATTTGTTGATGACACTTTGCTAATTGGAGGAGCTTCCACCATAATAGCTCGGCGCTTCAAAGTTCTTTTAGATAAATATATGCAATACTCTGGAGGAATGGTCAACTAGCTGAAAAGCTGCATTTATGGATGGAATGCTACAGCTCAAGTCCTTCACAATATTGCCAATACCTTTGGAGTTTCTTGCAATTATGATTGGACACACTTCACTTATTTGGGCATGCCAGTGAGTGCAGGTCCATTAAAGGCAGAAGTTTGGGATACCGTAATTGACAAGATGAAAAGAAAAGTGCAGCAATGGGGTTCCATTTGGCTCAATCTAGCTGGCCGCATCATCCTTTTAAAATCAGGTATTTCCTCTCTGCCCTTATACCAATTCACTCTCCTCCAAGCTCCAGCCTCTTTTCATCATAAAATGGAAGTCATCCTCCGCCAATTCCTTTGGCAAGGAGGGAAAAATGACAAAAAGAAGTTCAATTTGGTTAATTGGAAGTAGGTCATTCAGTCCCAAGACTGAGGAGGTCTTGGAATCAGATCTCCCAAATTCCTCAATCTAGCATTCGGAGGCAAGATTGCTTGGAGATTTATCACCGGCCTTTCTGCCTGGTGGAAAAGGGTGTTGGAAGCTAAATATTTAAACTTCCCAAGGCAGCATCTTCTCGACCATGACATTCCTAACAGAGACTTCTCCAAAATTTGGAGACTGTGCAAAAAAGCAATTCCCTTCATGGCTCAGAATACTTCTAAAGTCCCCAAGGGAGGTGCTAATATTAAAATTGGATCTGATAAAATTATGGGCCAACAACCTATAAACAGTAATGATGAGTCAATCCAATTCTCTCTTTTTTCGACAACATAAGCATCCAACACTTGGATCAGATTTCCCAATGGGATCCACAATCCCAATTATGGTTAGGGTGGTCCTTTCCAGCCATCCCCAATGATCTCATGGCAAGCTTCTTTTTTCTCCAAACTCATATTCATAGCATAGCTCCTATAAAAAAGAATGAATTAGATGACTTTCGCTGGGATCCATTTGGATCTAATTATACTATCCAAGCCGCCCATCAGTACATCTGCAACAGTAACCATCCCACACCCATCTGGACTCACTGGAAAACTGTCTGGAAATCTGAGGCCCTTCCTAAAATTAAATTTTTCCTTTGGACTCTTCTTAAAGGGAAAATCCTTACTGCAGAAAAATTGCAAAAGCGAGGCATTAGTGGCCCTTCACACTGCCCCAATTGTCAAGCTGCTAAAGAATCCATTCAGCATCTCTTCTTTGCTTGTTCCTTTGCTACCACATGCTGGAGAAATTTATCCTATGCTGACCATATTCTTTGGAATACTCAGAACAACATAGGAGAAGTTTTGCATCAATGGAAAATGAATGATCCTTAGCAGCATAAGAAGAATAACATAGTTAAAAGGGTCTGGGATACCCTTCCTTATACTATGTTATGGAACATCTGGCTGGCTAGAAATCGCAAATTTTTCAAAGACAAGGAATCGACCACAAGAAAACTCTGCAATAAGGCAAGGAGCCTCGCTCTAGAAGCCATCTCTGCCAAAAATCAAAGAAATATTGATATCATTGATCTCAGCGTTGAAGAGCGGAACTTCATTAGTTACTTGCTGGATAAAAATAACAGTAACCAGAATGGCAACATCACCAGCAACAGGCACAACAATGTAAGCCATAATTGGAAAATAAGATTAAAGTTGGAAGATTTTTCAACATAGCTCAAAAATTGCAACAACTATTATCTCGTTTTGTATGGTGCTTCAAAATCAAATCCCGGAATTGCAGGAGCAGGAGGGGTCATTTTCAACGCCAATGGGGAACGCATAATCACTTATGAATGGGGACTTGGGCCCATCTCCAACAATAGGGCCGAAGCCTTGGCTCTATATCAGGGACTCGTCCAGCTCAGTAAAATTGGCATAAGTACAACTTTGATATTCGGTGATTCGGCTGTAGTCATCAGCCTAATGGCTCATAACAAAAAATCTCCCAATGTTTTTCTCCAATAGACCATTAGCCGATGTCAAATTATGGGCCAATCAATGACAGAGTTGCATTTCATCCACGTCCTTCGCACCCTCAACAAGGAAGTCGACTTCCATGCCAACAGAGCTTGTACCAGACCGTTGGGTAGCCTCCTTTGCAACGCAGTGGAAACCCAGCACCATTTACCATGACAAAAAATTATTTTTGTTTCAATCAGACTTGCAGTAATTCTGAGAATTCTGACATCTGTGATTGGTCAAAGATCCATCAGATCCACTTATCTGCCAAAATCTGCCTTGAGATCCGGCAGCACCTAGAATATCTCACAAATCCGCATGCAATCATTCGATTAGTCGTCTTATTTCCTTTCGCCCATCCCTTCCTGCCTCGACCTTCCCTCACCCATGATCTCCCTCGCTTCTTCTCTGCTTCTCCCTCCATTCCCTTGTCGGGCCCTCTGCGCTCTTCCCTCTTCTTATACCCCCCTTCTCCCATCTAATACCGCATCCTATTATCTTCCCTCTCTATCACCCTGAGTCCTCGTTCTGAGTTCTCCTACTTGCAGTTACCCTCTCTTCTAACATGCGCTAAAGACTCTGAGCTGCCCCCCGAATTTTTGGCTTCACTTCCTTGCATCGTGTTTTTTCTTGTTCCCACAGCGTGCTTCCAAGTGCAGCATCTTTTGTCAGCTCCCTGGTATTTTCAGCGCTCCAAGTATCATCTTCCATCTGCAGCAATGGCAAGGAGTGAGGATTGTCTCCACTGCGCCGACCTTCAGGCCGAGCTGGAGCAAATTCGTGCCCACCAGAAGATCCTGGATGCCAAGATAGACAACCACAACCGTCTCATCAATGAAAAATATGAGGCTGACCTTAACTTGTTCCTCCACAGAATTTCTTCGCTGCAAGAGCAGTTCAATCAGCTCTCCAACAAATGTAGTCACGCAGAGGAATCCATTGAAATTCTGAAATATATGATGGAAAATAGAAATGCAGTTCACACAAGCTCGTCAAGCATCAAGCAAACCGACGTTGATAACAAGCCTGAAGAATCTACAGCTCGGCAAATCAGCCACATCAACATAGATTGATCATGCTTTGTAAATGTTGCTTTCTATTGTTCCAGTTTGTTAGGATCTACTCTTGTCTAGTTTTTTTCAAAAGTCCAAAAGGCAGGAACAAAGAGGAATTTTGTCCATCTTGTAACACTTCCTCTCTTTGCTTTTCCTGGCATAACATTTTGTACCACAGGAGTTCAGCCTCCTTTTTTTTCTGAAATATAATACAGCATCCGATTATGTCAAAATATATATATATATATATATATATATATATATATTAGAAATTGATAAAATTTATTATTAAATACATTTGATTGGGTCATAAAATCAAATTAATTTGATTTATATTTATGATTTTTAGGTTTTTAGTTAAAGTTCTCATTGTCTTCCTCTGCACAATGACAGTTTTCATTGTAATCTCCTCATAATAAGAACTCGACACAATGAAACCAACTGTTAAAATTATGGTTCTCAATTTGCACTACAAGCTTGTGATTTAACCTCTACCTTATTCATATATACAATGCCTCAACAATACTGGAATGCTAATTATGTTCCTTGTTAGAAGAAAAAAGAGAATATTTCAAAAATAAATTCGAAGCAATTAAAAATGACATGTTAATTAATATAGTAGAGAATCACTAAATAAACTATGTGAATTAATGATAGAAGATTATATATTATTTACTATAATTATTGAAATTAAAAATTTAATAATATACCATTATTTAATGAATTTAAAAAAATAAAGATGCTTTTTAAATTTATTTGATATATGATTATTTTTAATAAATCAATTTTTAATTATTTATTTAATATAATGTGAAATAGATATAACTATTCTTACTCTAGCACATATAACCATTTTGCTAAAGCTGGAAAAAGAATATCAATTATGATTATCGAATTCACATAGCCATGTAATGTGATTATTATATTCACATAGCCATGTATTGCACCATATTTGTTGATGGCAATGGTTTTTAAATAACCATGATTTTCCCTGATTGGCATTATTTTCTTTAATTTAATCTTTTTATGAAATAGTTTTACGAAGAGATCTCTTAATTAGCTTGAGTTGCGAATCTATCTGGACAACAGTAAATTATGTATTTTGTAATGTATGGTGAACTAAAGCTAGAATCGAACTTTTGAATACCTAGTGAAGGGGATTAATCAACTTTTGTGCTTTTGTTTGTCCTTTCGTATTTATTTTAATGAAATTAATTTTAGTTAATTAATTATTTGAGTAATTATGACTTAAAATTTAAGATATTTGTTGTAAAGAAAACTGAATGGTATTAAATAAAATTTAAGTTTTATTTTATCTCATTCAAAGTTTTTGAAAACAATAGAGAAAAACTAACTTCAAATATTTACATAAAGTTTAAATTTTGAATTTGAAAATTTGAAATTAAATTAGATTAGATTGCACGTACATTATTTACATCATAAAGTAGTATTGCTAGCAATTGCTCTAAAAGGTGCAAAGAGAGGTCGATAGGTTTGTTAAATTGGAAAAGTTGTAAGAGAAATGTATTTGTAGACATGTATGTTATATGTTTTTGCATTTTGAATTTGGGAATTATAGTGTATCATGTTGGGGCATATCACACATTGCAAATATAAGGATAACTACCTATTAAAAACATATTGAGCATTAAAAAATGAGATTCATTGCATCATATTTCATTATAATATAAATCCATAGCATCATAGATGATTATGCAATAATATTTTGAAATTAACATTTAGCAAGAAGCTTCAATTAATCCACAAGAAGAATGCAAGGGGCTTTTTCAACATGTCATTCTAGTGTTTGGTTCTATCTAGAATTTTGCCTTAGAACTTGTGTTTGACGACAATATAAGAATTCGTTTTTGAGTTTGATATAATATAAATATTTTGGACTTGTGCTTGAGAGGCTCCATGATCTTAATGGAAAAGCTGATGTTGATTGATTGCAAATCAAACTATGATTTACATATAAATATAAACAACTTAATAACTCAAATACAAGTTTAACAACATAAAATGAGATATACAAAGCAGACATGGATAATAACTACAAATAGAGCTACAAATTGATATGTAGGCTATGTAAATTTTGAAGGAGTGGGCATACATATTTTGGAATTATTGAACAAGAGTCTTGTCAAAATATACGTTATTGTAGCATCAAATGTCGATAAAAATAGAGTAAGATAATCAAATTTCGAGGTTTTTTAGCATGAATAGATAAACAAGTAAACATTCAACTTATAAACATATAAACACAAGAGGGAAAAAATGAATTGAAGTTCCTATGACAGACCCTTGCACACACCCTACTTCCCCAAAGAAAGCACTAAAAGGGTAAAAGGGCACTTCTAGCTATAATTACCATATACAAGAAGAATTATACTTGTGATAGTGAATTAGTAGTCAAGAGAGATGCCTTAAGTGGTCTAAAGGGTTTTATTATACACATCAAATCCATCATGGAAACACAATTTAATTTCATAGGATATCCCACATAACCATATGTTCAATGGCCATTTCCCCTTACATTATCTTGAATTTAATTCCGATGTTTCTAAAATAGCTTGGTATGGGAAGTGATAAGAAAATGTTTTAATCCAATTATTTTGTTATTTCTTTCAGTGGATACAAGGTCATGGAAAGGGTTATGGGGCACCTTTGGGCTTGTCAAGTGAGGCTTTAATGACAATGTTGATTATAATGATGATGCTTATAGTTGGCTTATCAATTTGACTCTTCTTATAAGAACTCTTTAGTCTGAGAATGATGTTTTACTGGTTGTACAATTATGAATACCTCCCTAGTTAAGAGGGAGTGTTGGAAATGTAACTAGTTTCGGTCTTCATAATTGTTATTGTACTCATTTCAATATGTATCTTATGTAACAAACAAAAGAAGAAAGAAAATGCTATTATTTTAAAGCTTGGATTTCATGCTCTTTATTGATGGTCTTCTAGGTAAAAGCATGGTCTTCATGCTTCTAGGGTTTGTTAGGTCATAGAATATATTGTCATGAGTCAAGAGAGTCAACATCATGATTATAATACCCTTCCAGGAAAGATGTACCTTGTAAAATAATTTCTTCTTAGTCTAGAAGGTCGTGGAAACCTCCTAAGTACAAGTCGGCCCTGGCAGCTTCAAGTTGGCCTAAAGGGGGGAATTCGACCCCTTAGAAAGGCTATAAATATAGGCAACTTCAGCCTCATTTGACACACCCACTCACACAAGTTTGATCTCTCAAGAAAAAGTTCAATTTGAATTTGGAAGAAGCAAGAAAGGAAGGGCGAAGGTCTAGAACGCAAGAAGAATCCAAGAAGAAAAAGGAAAGTTTGTTTTTGGGCTCTATCTCTCTCAGACATGCGAAATATAGGGTTTCTACAGCGTCTAGGAAGGTTGAAATTATAGGAGATCAAGTTGTAGGATGGAGTTGTTAGAAGAGTGAATACCCTGATTTGACTTCGTCGACCTTGGAAAGTATTGTCTTGCTCAAAGGAGGATCTCTTGAAGAATTGTCTTAGGGTTTTTGCAATAGCTATAGGGTCAAAGTTACGGATGGTAGTTGAAGGGTCGAAGTTGGGGATCAAAGTTGCAGTTAGAAGTTAGCTGATACAGGATCGAGCCTTGTTTATCTGATCCTATTGGAAGGGTTTCTTAAAGGGAAGACTTGGTACTTGGAGGAAGGACTTGGTCTAGGGTTTGGGACTTGATTGTCTCATTTCAAGCAAATTCTATAAAAAGAGAAGAGATTTTCGGGTTTTCCCCTTGGAGGTGTTTTTCCCTAGCTTGGAGCCTAAGCTTTGTGTTCATTGTCTTTACTATTCTCCTCTTGATATTTGTTTGATGAAAAGATCTAATAAATAAAACACAAGATAAATAAAGGTCACAAGCAAATATTAAGGTTAAGGAAACTTTGAATCAATAGCTGCCATATCACATTTTCCAACAATTTGCTCATATCACTAGGTTCATGGATCAATTGAGTAGGGATCACCATGACAATTAGAATGATTTCATTTCTTTCATGAAAAACCTTCAAAGCAATCAGTGGTAGATGTTACATAGGTGGCCTAGTTTGCAAAGAAATCATGGGCACAATCAAGACAAATTCGATTGGGTTGAAGACAAGATGACACATGTGGAAAAACATGTGCATTGTAAATTCATGCCTCCAACATCATTAGGCTCTAGACCGGAGAATCCTACTCATGTGAATTCCACTAATCAATAATGGTCTTGGGATTTTGATAGTATTTTGATTCTACAAGTCTTATGGTTGTAAACTCTTTTCTATTTATAGTTAGCCAATTTTTTACAACAATATGTAATACTTTTTGGAAATTATTACTGGCCAAAAAATCTAATAAAAATGAAGCCAATAAACTTTTAAAAATCACCAAAACACTAATGTAAAACTCCACTAAAAAAACTTAAATTCACAAAAATAAATATAATATTATCCCTTATTAATGATTCATATATCATGATTAACATATAAATTATTAATCATATGCAGAGTGGTAAAAAAAAACTTAAATTCACAAAAATAAATATAATATTATCCTTTATTAATGATTCATATATAAATTATTAATCACCTGCAGAGTGGTTGATCTAGAATTTCAATTTGCAGAAATGACGACTTCAGTGGATCATTAAATTTAACTTGGGTGTACTTGTGTGGGTCTAAAAGTGGAGTAACCTGACGCAGAAAATTCAGAATCAATAACTATAATTAAATTAACAACGATTGTCGTTGCATTAACAGTTTCGATTTTATGATTAATAATTAAAATATTAATTTTTTAATTATAGATATAACATTAAAATATTATATATATGAATAGTTCGTTTATAGCATAATATTATATATATGAATTGTTAATTTATAACATAATTATATTGTTTCGAAAGGTAAATAATTAATATTATATTTATTAATAATTTAGATTATTTGTTGTGTGTTATATAAATTATTTCTAAATTATTATTATATATATTATCTAAAGTGTTATGATGAAAATATTATTGTATTGATGTAGTTTGGGGCGATACATGATTAGGTTTGCGTTTAACATGGAGTTGACAAGTATTCTTTTAAAAAAAAATTGTTAAGTTTGGTAGGACTATTCCATTTTCTATTAAACAAAAGCAAGTTTACACCATAAAGATTGACCAGGTGGCCTCAACTTGCCCCGAAGAGAAACTAAGTCTGTTGGTCATCTCTCTGCATTTTAAGCCATCCAAAAACAGTAAAGGCTTAATCTCTCTAGCGAGACAAATATTCTTTTAAAATTAAATAATAATAATAATAAAATAATATTGGTTGGAACAAAACAAAGAATAAATGTATAAATATACAAAATACAATTAGTCTTAACACAATCACTCTTCGCACTCACTCACTCCATTAGCAATTAGTACTAGGTTCACTAAATTCACTCGCATTTGTAAAATGGAAGTTCATTGGATTCGTTAAACCATTCATAAGGTGAAAATTCGCTTTACCGAAGTAAAATTGAATACTATTTTCATTTGATGGATCAAAGTATCAACTTTAATCAAAATTAGTTTAGTGGTATTGAAACCTATTTGTAATGTTGATAGTCTGTAGGGATAAAGTTTTATGAGCTAATATTAAGGCGGACCATTATGATCGATTCAGAGATGAGGTTTGCATTTGAATTTGCATTTTATTTTCATAAATTTCACATTTACACGGTCATGGTGAGAGCCATCATGAGTATATTATCAACAAAATACATTATTTTGAAATTAGAAGAATTTGTAATTAAAATTACAATTATTTGCAAGTGTAGACTTTTAGAATTTGAATTCATATCAAACGTTGGAAGAACTGTGGAATGAGTGTGAAACGGCCCAATATTAAAGAAAGATGTTTCATACTTATTCTACAATTCTTCCAGAAACAACATTCAATAATAAGTACAATTATTTTTTCTATCACATATTTAAAATTAAAAGTTATATTAACCTATTTAAATAATAGATTAAATAATATATTTAAATTTAAATTTGGTAATCTCCAAATCATACAAAACAAGATTAACTAAATTTAAATTCAAATGGACAATATTATTATAATGATTTTTAGTAATTCTTATTACTCGCCAAGAAATACACTCAATACACTTTTGCACTTAAAATCTAGATTAAATATCTATGAAGACTTTAAAAAGTGAGATTTTTTTTTAGATTCATCGAGTTTAATAATAATCCCAATCAGAAATTGGCTCCTATGATGACAATCTAATAAACTTGGTTTTCATCAACACACTTTGGTTATTAAACCAAAAATTTGATATGCTTATACAAGTATTTATATTTGCTACTCAACTCTTTAACATATGCTTCATTTTTTTATTTTCATCATTTACCCCATTTATCTTTCCCACAACTATTGGCATCTGTAATAAGAACAAGCTTGATTGCCCTAATGTCAAATCAACACAAATAAATAAAATCATTGCTATAATTTAAAATCAACAATAAGAACCCAATTGTCCTAATTTATAATTAACACAAACAAATGATGTCATTGCTATAACCAACCACCACATTATAGAGGGAAAACTCAACCGCCTAGGGCATTAAATCAAATCTCAAGTGAAGGCCAATAAGTTGATGGCTAATTTTTTTCAAATGAATGGAAATTATATGCAAAAAATAATTAAATGACAATGTACTTTAAGTAATAGTAGAAATTACTTTTTCATAACACTTACCATTTCATTAGAATAATCTATTATAAATAGACCATTTCATCTATTAATTAGATTATGCTATTTAAAAATACAATCTAAGCAATTAAAAATGACAACATAACTATCCTAAACAACTAAAATAATTAAAATAGATCTTAACTATTTAAATTTACTGATCATAACATTTATAAGAATTCATAATAAAAATTACATGAACTTTCATGAGATTAAATTTCAGGTTGTTAATGAATCTTAAAGTATTAGTATTTTAATTTGCTTATTATTTAAATATTTTGATATTATTACGGTGAATTCTAACCATTCTTATTACTCCCCCAAAAAGTAGACATAATACTCTAGCATTTAAAATCTAGATTAAATGTCAAGTCCCACTAGCACAACCTGTTGAGGATGGGCCTCATTAGAAATTGTTACTCTGCCAAGAAATAACCTTGATAGATTTTTGCATTAGTGTGATTTTTTTTAGATTCATCAAGATTAATAATAATCCCAATATTTTGCATTTAAAATCTATATTAAATGTCTACAGAGATTAAAAAATGAGTGAATTTTTTTTAGATTCACCGAGATTAATAAGAATCCCAATCTGAAATCGGCCTCTAAAATTACAATCTAATAAATTTGGCTTCCAACAACGCACTTATATAAGAGAGACTTGATATGCTTCTACAAGTATTTATATTTACTACTCTGTTCTTCAACATAGAATTCAAGTTTTTATTCTCATCATTTATCTAATTTATCTCGACCACAACTATTGTCATCTACAATAAGCACAAGTTAGATTGGGCTAATTTCAAATCAACGCAAATAGATGATACCACTATTATAATTTAAGATCAACAATAAGAATTAGATTTCCTAATTTCTATTCAACACAAACAAATGATATCATTACTATAACCAACCATCACACTATATAGGAAAACTCAACCCCTAGCCATTAAATTAAACCCTAAGTCAAGACTAATAATCTACTAGCTAAAAATTTTCAAATAAAAAGTAATATATAAAAAAAAAAAAAAGTAATTACATTTAAGAGTAAAAAAAAAGACATTTTAATTAATAGTAAAAATTATTTTTTCATAATATTTGCTATTTCATCTAAATCATCTATTATAAATAAATCATTTCATCTATTAATTTGATTACCTTATTTAAAAATACAATTTAAACCATTAAAAATAAAAATATAACTATATATAAATAATTAAATTAATCTTATCTATAATAATAATATTTTTAAAAATTCAGAACAAGAATTATTTATTTAAAAATAATGAAAAAAATAGAGGTTGACAATATCAGAGTGTATCTTATTATCTGTCTTAATATGAACATATAGTGTAAACAATGGATGTTTGAGCGCCCTTTGCACGCAATGTTTTTTTGGTATGGATTAGATGTTTACGTTTGACACTCGAGGACAATATTTCTGAAGGTACTTTTTTATTTCGAAGATTGTTATATTTTATTTTGATAGGGACATAATGTAGATATATTATGAATATTTAATATATGTAATTGGTTTTCTATTTTTAATAGGTAATTTGTTTATTTTATTTTTTAAGAAAAGAAAAATAGTAAATAATGTGACTTATTAAATTTTTAATATTTAATTTGTATAATATTTAAATATTTAAGTTGAAAGGTATTTTATGTTGAGGTTTAAGACACTGTTCATATTTGTTGTTTTTGAGAACAGAGTGAGTTTTTTTGTTTTTTTTAAGTGTGTGAATATATGTGGTAAACGATGTGATTAATTCGCTCTTTCACAAAATTAAATTGCAATTCCTTATTAATGATACATTTTTGCATTTAAAATCTGTATTAAATATTTAGAAAGATTAAAAAATGTGAGAATAGATTAAATATCTACAAAGATTAAACTGTGATGACCTCGTAAATGTAATTATTTAAAAGTTTACTACAGTAAAAAACTGAATGACATTGAGAATTTATTTTCTTTTAAAGAGTAATCTGTTGATTGGAATTATGCATTAAAGTAATGTTTGAAGAATTACTCAAAAGAGCATTGAGCTTCCCAAAAAGGGAAAACAGTTAATGGAACTGAAAATAACCACCTTCCTTAACTGGAAAGATTTCCAGGAAAAAGGAAAAATGGGTGAATAGTTTCTCTCTGTGTTGTAGAGACAGACAGAGAAGAAAACAGGAAAGAAAGAACCTTGTTTGGGACTAAGTCTGGTAAGGACCAGATAGTCAAGCACACAGTGCTGGCTTACTGAGGATAGTGATCCGGTAAGCAGAAGCTTGGGGGGAGACTCAGGTCTTGAGAGACTGATCTCACGGTTGGGAGGATATCAAGCTTTACACAGAGATTTAGATAGGAGACTGCTTCCAGACTCACTGTGTCAGTGAAGACCAGGTAAGTAACGGACCCTTAAGTCTCCATGATTATCTGTGTAAATTGTAAATGTATCTGTTACTGTCAGTTAGATTGTAGCTACAGTTAGTAGGCAGGATGTAAGCAATAGCTATACAGAACGAAAGATAGTACGAGAAAGAGTAACTGACAGTTATAAATTACTTAGATGTAAGTGAAACACAGTGGGGCTATGGTCAGCTGTGCAAGCTTAGATAGCAAAACTATAAACCAAATTACAAAATGATTACAGTTATCTGTATAAACAAGAGGTATATGTATTTCTGCATGAGAGAAAATATATGTACAGAGTATTATAGAGTTCAAAAGACAGAGCATGAAGTCGATAACATTTGAAGACTGTTGAATGGGAACTGTAGAAAGACCAAGACAGAATAATAAGAACCATGGCATATCCAATAACGCAGCCAATAGAAACATTTGACAAACCCTGTTTTGTATCCAAAAGAATGGTCCAAGTTAAAGAATCATCTGAGACGGATAACGGGTTATCCACATCCTGACCACATCCTGGTCAATATAAATCGTGGTCCAATGAGCACGAACAGTCTTAAACCTCTATGATTCAACTTAGACGAATGCCTTTTCTTTATAACCAATTAAATAATAACGACAAACAGGTATTAAGTAAGATAATGGACGAATAATAGCGAACCCTGAAAACCCTGAATGGGTTAAGCTAAAACAGATGAGGGTTTCGGCGAGCCCGCAACAACCCTTAAACATGATACGAATCTAAAGACTGTGTAGAGAATAGAGATATAATGCGCACAGTATCATAAACATGAGACAAGAATCATGTCATAACATCGACAGCCATTCCTGTAAATAATGTAAAAGTAAAGCATAGGCATTGAAATATAACAAAGCAATAACGGAGCTCGATAGTATTGAGACAGCCGTATTGACGGTTAGAAAACAATAAAAACGAGGATTCTGAAACATAAGTTATGGCCATTAAATAAGTTATAGCCCCGTAGGGTTTCCAGTCTCAAGAAGCATTAACATGTCGCCCATACATCTACAGGGGTTAGATGCAGGTGCGACTGTTCTGCCAACAGTATGCATGAGCCAACAACGAACATATGTATAAACCCTTGAAGGATGCATTTCCAAAGTACATGCGGGTGTGGTCCGAGCAAACAAGATTTTAAACAAGAACAGACATACGCATTCGATTAACCATCAAATCCTATGTATTACAAAAGGGCAACGTTTCAACCCGTATCATAAGAAAGCCATGGCGTAATAACTGTGGTAAATATATACATATGTATGAAAAACCATAGGCCGCGAATCAATCAAGTTCACAGTTTGGTAAACCAGATTTCCCAATATTTAAATTCACGGCCGTAGCCACCAGTATGTTCACAAAATTATACATCAGTCTAAATAAGACCAGGCAAAACCTATAGCTACGGAAGTCAGGGTAGAAACCCAAATCATTACAAGCGAAATGGTGCCGACAATATCTCAAGACCATGTAACCGGATCGAGACCAGGGTTTTGATATAACCTGCGGCCAACCAGATGTTATCAGGTTGGGGTCTCATCCTAAAAACCAGAGTAAACCCTCTGGCAATCCGAGAGAGATAAGGATGCATCAACTGAAACAAAACCCGGATGACTAGTTAAATACCTGTGTAGCTCGGCGGTCCTCATTTGGAGGGGCTCTTCCAGATCCACAGAAGTGGGAGATGCCGTTTACACCTGGCAAGCAAAAGAGAAAACGTTAAACAAATTTCATAAACCTGTAAACACCGAATCGAAATAAATCATTAAGTTGGTGTGCATTTACCTGGCTAGGTCAGGACTGAGAATCCATGTGGAGAAACCCTTCTGTAATGAAGTAAGAACCCGAAGTTGCGGCGGCCTCGGAGCGGAATGGCAGAATAAACCTTTGCGGTGGAGAGCAGAGAGAGCTGGAGATCGCCGAGCAGAGGAAGAATTACGAATAAACCGGAGGAAAACGTGTATATACCTTACCTGCCGGTGGAGGAGACGTGGCACGGTGTTGGCCCTTGATCTCAGACAGCAAATGTACACCGTTGATGGAGGCGATGCTACCAAGGAGGAAGGCGCGGGAAAGTCCAGGTTCAGTGACCATACCACTGTCACGTGATCCGGACAACAGAACTTAATGTTGCTGCCATATGTCCAACGTTGGAGGTGCCAGCTAATAAAGTCAAAACAGCTTTGAATTGCTCGAAGGGTAAAGTATGCCATCGTAGCAATGTTAACATTAGACCATCGGTGCATGGATTATTACATAGGTTAATAAAACTACCTGTCACCATAATTATATCGCCTTAGGTTAGGTTGGGTACTCGATGGTGGCAGCTAACTAAGGATTGCATACATTACATAAAGTGCAGATGCATATCTACGTAGGTACTATTGAAATCTATATATGAAAAAAAAAAATTATGTGTATAGATATAAGCTTATGGGTATGTGACAAATTGGTATCAAAGCCCAGATTATTCATACTGTGGCCTCTGGGATGTGAATAAATATCAAAAGATGAGAAGATCATAATGACATTAACAATCTTTTGGAAAAAACAAAATGTGCAGGTAGCTCACAATATTATATGTTTCATGACCAGACCAGGCTAGTCAAGAAGAGGGAAAAGAGCAACAAAGGTATCACAAGTGATAGTTAGCATGCAGGGGTCTGGCGGTGCACAGCACAGGCCTGCAGCCAATTTGGGGCCTGCAGCAAATTTTGGAGACAATGCGGAGTTATGGGTGCAGCTGGGTGAGGAGACCCGCAGCACGAATCTGGCCATACTTGAAACCGTTCAAGAACTGAAAAATGAAATGGCTCGGCTCCGGGCAGATAATGCACGATTGACAATGGAGCAGGAGAGGATATTAAAAAGTCTGTCTGACAAACAGAACCCGCCACTAGCTAACCCCAGCGCAGAACAGCAGAGAATAACAGAGGAAGAACGCTATCACGCAGAATCTGAAATCCCTGAAGAAGAAGAGGATCAATCTGCTAATGCCTCAGAACAGCAGACCTCAAAGCGTCAAAAGGTGGAATTGCAAGGGGAATTTCGAAAGATTAAACCCCCACACTATGATGGGGAACAAGAGGAAGCAGCTGAAGCATGGCTAATCAACATGAATAAATACTTTCAGCTATATGAATATGACCATAACTTGAAGGCACGATTGGCCATCTTCCAGTTACAAGGGAAGGCGACACTGTGGTGGGAGGAGGTAAAAATTGTTAAAGGAGTAACTGAACGAACCATAACCTGGGAAAAATTCCAGAAATATTTCAAGGAGAGATACTTGACGGAACGGTTTTATGATGAGAAGGCAAAGGAATTCCATGATCTGCGATTGGGACAGCAGACCATGGATGAGTTCATCAATCGTTTCACATCTTTGCTTCGCTATGTACCCTACCTTAAAGAAGAAAAAGCCAAGGTGCAGCGGTTTGTTAGCAGCTTACCCATGTATATGAGGGAAATGATTGAATTTGACAATCCTAAATCAATGGATGAAGCGATTCGCAAAGCCAGAATCTGCTATCAGCAGAGTAAGCAGAAAGGGGACAGTACCAACAGAAAATGGAATGAGAAAAAGAACAGCAAAGCTGTTGGAAATAATAAAGGAAGTCGAAGCAGTGGAATCAAAGGTAGCAACAAGAACCAAAACAATAGAGCAGCACCAAGGAGTGCATTCAGGGCCAAGTCCATCGGTGAAACCAGAATGAGTGAACCACCCGCCAAGATGGATACTGAGGGATCAAACAGACCTCCAGTGCAGTGTTGGGGCTGTGGTGGACCGCACTATGTCAAGAATTGTCCGCAAAGGAAGGGAACTGACCAGATATCCCAGATTCATGAGGCATCAACCGTGGGTGATGTGGGACGGAGTATGCCAAGAATTAACGCAGCTTTGGACGACCGCCAGGCAGAATATCAGCCCACCATGGTAGAGTTTGAAGGTAAAATTCTTAACCTCTCCATCTCTGATCTAATTGATCCTGGAGCTACTTTAAGTTATATTAGTCCCAAGATAGTTGAACAGTGTAAATTGCAGCCTGAAAAATTCAGGAATCCTTGGCTGGTACAGTTAGCTACAGGGACCAAAAGACGAGTAATGGCAAAGGTCAAAAGTTGTCCTATAGTGATAGCAGGACAGCCAGTAGTGGCAGACCTGAACGTGCTTCCCCTCGGGTCCTATGATGTCCTAATTGGGATGGACTGGCTAGAAAAGCATTGGGCTTTAGTGAACTGCAAAACAAAGGTTATTCGGTATAGGGATGAAGCTGGAATAGAACAAGATATGCAGGGAATTAAACGACCTGTGCAGATCCGACCAATCACTGCATCTCAGCTGGCAAAATGCATCCGTAATAGATGCCAAGTGTATGCTATTCAGGTGGGATATGCAGAAACTAAGAATAAGGAAAACCCACTGGAACACCTCCCGGTGATAAAAGAGTTCGCAGATGTATTTCCAGAGGAAATTCCTGGATTACCTCCTAAGAGGGACATAGACTTCACCATTGAGTTAATACCAGGAGCTGCTCCAGTTTCGTGGACACCTTATAGGATGAGTGTACCAGAGTTGACTGAATTGAAAATGCAACTGCAAGAATTGCTGGATAAGAATTATATCCGCCCCAGTGTATCTCCATGGGGAGCTCCAGTGTTATTCGTCCGAAAGAAGGATGGCACTCTCAGAATGTGTATTGATTACCGGCAACTAAACAAGCTCACAATTAAAAATAAATACCCTCTACCGCGGATCGATGAGCTTTTTGATCAAGTCAAGGGAGCGAAAGTATTTTCTAAAATCGATCTGCGATCTGGATACCATCAGATCAGAATTAAAGATGAAGATATCGCTAAAACAGCTTTCAGGACCCGGTATGGGCACTATGAATTTGTAGTGCTACCTTTTGGGTTGACCAATGCACCCGCCACGTTCATGTGTTTGATGAACAGCGTATTCCATCAATTTTTAGACAAATTTGTACTAATATTCATTGATGATATTTTGATCTATTCTCGCTCTAAGGAGGAGCATGAGGAACATCTTCGGATGGTACTGCAAACTTTGCGGGAACATCAGTTATATGCTAAGCTCAGCAAATGTGATTTCTATAAAGAGGAAATCCAGTATTTGGGTCATGTGATTTCAAAGGAAGGGATTGTTGTGGATCCTGAGAAAATAAAAACCATATTGGAATGGCCTGTGCCAAAAGATGTGGCGGATATCAGATCCTTCATGGGATTGGCTGGATACTACAGAAGATTCATGGAAGGTTTTTCAAGGGTGGCATATCCCATCACGTCTTTGCAAAAGAAAGGAAGGTCATTCAAATGGAGTTCTGAATGTCAACAAAGTTTTGAGAAGCTTAAGCAGTTACTCACATCTGCTCCTGTTTTAAGTATAGCTGATCCGAACAAAGACTATGTGGTATGTACCGATGCAAGTGGAGAAGGCGTCGGAGGTGTGCTGATGCAAGAAGGGAGAGTAATAGCCTATGAATCAAGAAAATTGAAAGAACATGAGCAGAAGTATTCTGCTTATGACTTGGAGTTGGCAGTTTTCATACATGCGCTTAAGATGTGGCGACTACCTTCTAGGAAGGAAATTTATGTTATTAACAGATCATCATAGCTTAACAAATTACTTTAGTCAACCCACACTGAATGCAAGACAAGCCCGTTGGGCAGATTTCTTAAGTGGGTTCGATTTTGACATCAAGCATCTGAAAGGAAAGGAAAATCGTGTAGCCGACGCTCTAAGTCGAAAGGTACATTGTTTATATGAAATTACCTTCAGTAAGTGGGAAAATTCCTTGCAGGAAATGATGAAAACAGCAGCAAGCCAAGATGCTGAATACCAACGGTTGAAGCAACAAGTGCCACTTTCCAGCAAGGAAAGTCCGCAGGAATATGAGATCAGCAAGGATGGAATGTTGTTTTACAGAAAAAGATTGGTTGTACCAAATGACAACAACCTCAAAAACTTAATCTTGAATGAGTTTCATACCAGTCATTATGCTGGCCATCCCGGGTACCAGAAAATGCTGACTGCACTTCGGAAGGAGTATTACTGGCCGGGAATGAAAAAGCATGTGGCTAAATATTTAGTGCAGTGTTTGGAGTGTCAACAGATCAAGACGGAGCATCAGCACCCGGCTGGATTATTGCAACCCCTGCCCATTCCAGAATGGAAATGGGAAATTATATCAATGGATTTCATAACGGGGCTGCCAAAAACAAAAAGAAACAATGACTCTATTATGGTGGTGGTTGATAAGTTAAGCAAAGCAGCACATTTCATACCAGTACAATCCACCTACAGGGCAGTGCAAATTGCGCACATCTTCATGCAAAATGTGTTCAGACTTCATGGACTCCCAAAGACTATAATATCAGATCGGGATGTAAAGTTTACATCCGCTTTCTGGAGGGCGCTATTTGCAGAATTGGGTACACAGCTGAATTTTAGCACAGCTTATCACCCCCAGACTGATGGACAGACGGAGAGAGTAAATCAGATGGTGGAAGATATGTTGAGGGCATGTGTCATGCAGAAACCGACACAATGGGAGGACTATTTGCACCTGGTAGAATTCGCTTACAACAATGGATATCACACATCGATTCAGATGTCTCCATTCGAAGTCCTGTATGGACGGAAATGTCGGACACCCTCAAATTGGAGTGGCCCGGAGGACAAATTAAAATTGGGACCAGAAATGCTCCAGGAGATGGAGGACATGGTCAAGAAGGTACGAGCCAACCTGAAGGCCGCTCAAGATCGGCAGAAAAATTTTGCAGATCGGAAAAGAAGGTTCAAAGAGTACCAAGTGGGCGATCACGTTTACATCAGAATTCAGGCCAGGAAAAGCACACTGCAGTGGAGCAGTTGTGCTAAACTTGCACCCCGCTACTTCGGACCTTTTCAGGTCTTAGCAAGGGTTGGGCCGGTAGCTTATCAGCTAGCCTTACCAAGCCACATTAGAATTCATAATGTTTTCCATGTATCCATGCTTAAGAAGTATGTTTATGACCCTAAGCATGTGATCAAGTGGCAGAATATAAGGGTAAGGACTGTTGTTAGTTAAACTATTAAAAAAAAATGATTGGAAACAAAAGACTGATATTTTTTATTGATTGCAGGTCGAACCGGAAGGAGAGGTCCTGGTCGAACCGCTGAGCATTCTCGATAGGAGAGAAGTGCAGTTGCGGAAGCGGGTTATTACCCAAATTAAAGTGCAGTGGCAGCACTATGGGCCTGAAGAGGCCACTTAAGAGGACGAAGAGCTGTTTCGGAAAGCCTATCTGGAACTGTTTGGAGACACTAGACATCGGGATGATGTCCAATCTCAGGAGGGGGAGATGTGATGACCCCGTAAATGTAATTATTTAAAAGTTTACTGCAGTAAAAACTGAATGACATTGAGAATTTATTTTCTTTTAAAGAGTAATCTGTTGATTGGAATTATGCATTAAAGTAATGTTTAAAGAATTACTCAAAAGAGCATTGAGCTTCCCAAAAAGGGAAAACAGTTAATGGAACTGAAAATAACCACCTTCCTTAACTGGAAAGATTTCCAGGAAAAAGGAAAAAGGGGTGAATAGTTTCTCTCTGTGCTGTAGAGACAGACAGAGAAGAAAACAGGAAAGAAAGAACCTTGTTTGGGACTAAGTCTGGTAAGGACCAGATAGTCAAGCACACAGTGTTGGCTTACTGAGGATAGTGATCCGGTAAGCAGAAGCTTGGGGGGAGACTCAGGTCTTGAGAGACTGATCTCACGGTTGGGAGGATATCAAGCTTTACACAGAGATTTAGATAGGAGACTGCTTCCAGACTCACCGTGTCAGTGAAGACCAGGTAAGTAACGGACCCTTAAGTCTCCATGATTATCTGTGTAAATTGTAAATGTATCTGTTACTGTCAGTTAGATTGTAGCTACAGTTAGTAGGGAGGATGTAAGCAATAGCTATACAGAACGAAAGATAGTACGAGAAAGAGTAACTGACAGTTATAAATTACTTAGATGTAAGTGAAACACAGTGGGGCTATGGTCAGCTGTGCAAGATTAGATAGCAAAACTATAAACCAAATTACAAAATGATTACAGTTATCTGTATAAACAAGAGGTATATGTATTTCTGCATGAGAGAAAATATATGTACAGAGTATTATAGAGTTCAAAAGACAGAGCATGAAGTCGGTAACATTTGAAGACTGTTGAATGGTAACTGTAGAAAGACCAAGACAGAATAATAAGAACCATGGCATATCCCATAACGCAGCCAATAGAAACATTTGACAAACCCTGTTTTGTATCCAAAAGAATGGTCCAAGTTAAAAAATCATCTGAGACGGATAACGGGTTATCCACATCCTGACCACATCCTGGTCAATATAAATCGTGGTCCAATGAGCACGAACAG
Source organism: Pinus tabuliformis (assembly GCA_031772625.1). Taxonomy (NCBI): domain Eukaryota; kingdom Viridiplantae; phylum Streptophyta; class Pinopsida; order Pinales; family Pinaceae; genus Pinus; species Pinus tabuliformis. The sequence continues at coordinate 436,499,410 of CM062818.1, read as the reverse complement.
TCTTAAACCTCTATGATTCAAGTTAGACGAATGCCTTTTCTTTATAACCAATTAAATAATAACGACAAACAGGTATTAAGTAAGATAATGGACGAATAATAGCGAACCCTGAAAACCCTGAATGGGTTCAGCTAAAACAGATGAGGGTTCCGGCGAGCCCGCAACAACCCTTAAACATGATACGAATCTAAAGACTGTGTAGAGAATAGAGATATAATGCGCACAGTATCATAAACATGAGACAAGAATCATGTCATAACATCGACAGCCATTCCTGTAAATAATGTAAAAGTAAAGCATAGGCATTAAAATATAACAAAGCAATAACGGAGCTCGATAGTATTGAGACAGCCGTATTGACGGTTAGAAAACAATAAAAACGAGGATTCTGAAACATAAGTTATGGCCATTAAATAAGTTATAGCCCCGTAGGGTTTCCAGTCTCAAGAAGCATTAACATGTCGCCCATACATCTACAGGGGTTAGATGCAGGTGCGACTGTTCTGCCAACAGTATGCATGAGCCAACAGCGAACATATGTATAAAACCTTGAAGGATGCATTGCCAAAGTACATGCGGGTGTGGTCCGAGCAAACAAGATTTTAAACAAGAACAAACATATGCATTCGATTAACCATCAAATCCTATGTATTACAAAAGGGTGACGTTTCAACCCGTATCATAAGAAATCCATGGCGTAATAACTGTGGTAAATATATACATATGTATGAAAAACCATAGGCCGCGAATCAATCAAGTTCACAGTTTGGTAAACCAGATTTCCCAATATTTAAATTCACGGTCGTAGCCACCAGTATGTTCACAAAATTATACATCAGTCTAAATAAGACCAGGCAAAACCTATAGCTACGGAAGTCAGGGTAGAAACCCAAATCATTACAAGCGAAATGGTGCCGACAATATCTCAAGACCATGTAACCGGATCGAGACCAGGGTTTTGATATAACCTGCGGCCAACCAGATGTTATCAGGTTGGGGTCTCATCCTAAAAACCAGAGTAAACCCTCTGGCAATCCGAGAGAGATAAGGATGCATCAACCGAAACAAAACCCGGATGACTAGTTAAATACCTGTGTAGCTCGGCGGTCCTCATTTGGAGGGGCTCTTCCAGATCCACAGAAGTGGGAGATGTCGTTTACACCTGGCAAGCAAAAGAGCAAACGTTAAACAAATTTCATAAACCTGTAAACACCGAATCGAAATAAATCATTAAGTTGGTGTGCATTTACCTGGCTAGGTTAGGATTGAGAATCCATGTGGAGAAACCCTTCCGTAATGAAGTAAGAACCCGAAGTTGCGGCGGCCTCGGAGCGGAATGGCAGAATAAACCTTTGCGGTGGAGAGCAGAGAGAGCTGGAGATCGCCGAGCAGAGGAAGAATTACGAATAAACCGGAGGAAAACGTGTATATACCTTACCTGCCGGTGGAGGAGACGTGGCACGGTGTTGGCCCTTGATCTCAGACAGCAAATGTACACCGTTGATGGAGGCGATGCTACCAAGGAGGAAGGCGCGGGAAAGTCCAGGTTCAGTGACCATACCACTGTCACGTGATCCGGACAGCAGAACTTAACGTTGCTGCCATATGTCCAACGCTGGAGGTGCCAGCTAATAAAGTCAAAACAGCTTTGAATTGCTCGAAGGGTAAAGTATGCCATCGTAGCAATGTTAACATTAGACCATCGGTGCATGGATTATTACATAGGTTAATAAAACTACCTGTCACCATAATTATATCGCCTTAGGTTAGGCTGGGTACTCGATGGTGGCAGCTAACTAAGGATTGCATACATTACATAAAGTGAAGATGCATATCTACGTAGGTACTATTGAAATCTATATATGAAAAAAAAAAATTATGTGTATAGATATAAGCTTATGGGTATGTGACATAAACAATGTGAGAATAATCTCAATCTCAAATTGGCTCTCAAAATGACAATCTCTTAAACATGACTTTCATTATCATACTTAGGTTATTGCACCAAAGACTAGATATGCTTATACAAGTATTTAAATTTACTACCCAACTCTTCAGTGTTTTATTCTCATCATTTACTCCATTTATCTCTGCCACAACTACTGTGATATGCAATAATCACAAACTACATTTCCCTAATTTCAAATCAACACAAATAAATGATGTCATTGCTATAACCAACCGCCACCTGTTTGGGAAAAATCAACCACCTCGGTAATTAAATCAAATCCCAAGTTAAGACCAATAATATCATGGCTAACTTTTTTCAAATGATGGGTAATTAAATGCAAAAGTATGATTACACTTCAGGTTAAAAGGACAAGGTAAGAAAATATTTTTTTCATAACACTTATAGTCTCATCAAAATAATCTATTGTAAATTGACCATTTCATCTGTTAGCCTCCCGCTGCAGTAGGTATTCATCTTTCATGATCGACATTTTTACATGCCAAATATGTCATACTTTGCATGTTGCAACGCTCCATATTTGCTACAGAGGCCAGAGAATTGCCCATGAGAGTGTGCTAGTCTAAGTGCCACTGCTATGTTCCATTTTGATGAGTTGATCCATTTTTGATGAGTTTTTCAGTTAAGGGAGGGCCAAACAGCTTAATCTTCGTCTCCCTAGGTTTCAATTTCCTGTTGTAGAATATAGAGAATAATTATCTGTCCAAACAGCATAATCTTAGTAGATTTGTAGATAGGTAGTGAAACAAGGGTGCTCAACCGCTTAATCTGAGCCCCTAGACGAAATAAGTGTAGATGTAGATAGGAGGACAGCAAGAAGAAAAGAATGAAAAGCTGGGTATGCTAGTTCAAGTGCACCCAAACCAAAAGAAGAAAAAATGCTAGGTGAGTACGCCGGGTAGGTAGTTTTGGTGGTTGCAGAATCACAACCTGAGACCCATTTTTATCTTTGCCAGTGTCATATCTATTTAGATCACAAATGCAATGCAATTTTCCCTTGGAGGACTTCAAGCGAGGCATGATTAACTCTCCTTTCTTCTTATTCCCCAAATCATTCACTAACCTCCCCAAAGAGGTCAAGATCTGCTTGATATCTCTTAAGTTTCATCATTTTCCATATCGTTGCCTAAGTAAAGATCTGCTTTGCTTAAGGATGCTTATATTTCTTATACGAGTCATTTTCCCCTTAATAGCCTAAGATTTGCATACTTAGCGCTCTCTCATCACATTTCATATTAACTGCTAACTTTATTATGTAACTCCCTATCTATCCCCCTTCCCCCGACTAACGCTATGTTAATAACTCCCCTATATACTTATCCCTTCCTCTGGTTGAAATATAACCATAAGTATCGCTTGCGAATTACTAAGTTTACCTGAAACTTAGTAAGAACCCTCATTTCTCTCAAAAAACCATCTTCCTAAGGTGTTTGGACTCCTTCCAAAACATAAAAACCCCCTTTAAATGTAATCGAACTCATTCTGATGCATCAAGAACTCTTCCAAAACTTTAAAAAGCCTCTTCCAATCGCATTAACCCTCCTCCGATGAGTTTTCCTCTCCTCTGACGCGATACCGCTGTCAGAGGTCGCAGCATTCATTCATCGGCCCGCCCCTTTATATTTTCCCGATATCGCTTCGCCGATGTGATTTTGCGATCGGCAGTCGCAAGTTTTTGTAGCTACATACAGTTGCCCCCCCTCTCATCCACCGTTGCGATATCAATATCGCATCCGAAAGCATATCGCAATTCATTCATTTCCGCAATACTTCCCATTATCGCACAGCCGCATGCCGCGTCGCCTTTTCGAAATCGGCGATCGCTCCCATCGCATCACATATATAAAAGCCATTGCCCCCTGTCCCGGCCGATTGCCAATCGCCGATTTAATCCCCGCTGTACTACCACGTCACCCTGCCACATCGCCACCGTACTGGGACCCACTGCTGACGTCATCACTAAAGGAAGGCGCGAAGGGCGCAAATCGCAGCAAAGAGAGCTCAGAATAAAAAACTGAGGTAGTTTTCGATGCGCTAATCTAAGAAAAAATGACCAAAATGGAAAGCCCCATATCGTTCGGCTACCAAGAGGCCCGAAAATTCGCAGTTTTGACAGGATTCCTTCATTTATGTTCGTATTCAAATCGGCCAGCGCCCGTAGCATTCCAGAAGCCACGGAAATCATTTGCAGCAGCCATTTTTGCCTTGAAAGGGCAGAAAACGGGCGATTTGACAGTTTCAAACACATCGAGGGAGAGAAAATGGCCCGATTCAAGTGTCAAAGAGTATCAGAGGAAAGATGAAGCGTTGATTAAATTAAAGAATATTAGTGAAGTGGCAAAGAGTATCAGATCGAAGCGGCTGAACATTAAAGGCCCCCAAGCAAAGTCAAAGAAAGCGGTAAAGCCATTTAAGGGCTCTCAGATCCAGTTAATGCACATCAAAGACACTCACGAGCAGGGTATCAAAGCCCAAAGCACAGTTATGGCTAAATGAACCGAACAAAGCCATAAGGACAAATTTCCACTCATTTTCGAAGCAGCTGCCCCAGCACAGCACTTCGATATCTTCTTGCATTAATTCCATGGCAAGATTAGATTAAAGAACTCATTTCCCTCAGATCTATTGAAGATCTGTTGTAATGGATATGTTTAGATATTTTCCCTATATAAACCACCCTAATGCATTGATTAAAGGGTTGGTTGGTTGATTTGCTCCAGGAGAGACTCGCTCTGTATACTTGATGTTCTCATTAATCAAAGACTGTTGAAAAGCTTGGAGGATGGACTATCTACTGTATTATTAATGTTTTGAAGAATGAATATGGAATCCTTGTGTTGCAACATGACTCAATAAGTGTTTCTTATCTCTGTTTCAAATTCATATATGTTTATATCATACATATATCACCATCTAAATAGCAGAAAGAAAGATTAGCTTAGAATTTGTTTGGCTACACTCTATGCTCAATTCCTGTTGTTTCTTTATGTTTTCATCCGAATTGGTAATGAATATGAATTCCCTTTGGCTCGTATTCCCCCTAATTCACTCATGTTTGACAGTTATCTAGGGATTCTTGACTGCTCCTAGATAGAGCTCATTCACCTTCCCTCTGTTAAGCTGAATGAGAAATTCTTAATTGCTTCTCATTCCTTAGCCCTCATTCCATCTTTTTAGCCTGAATCATTATTTCATATGCAACTAGCTTGCTCCATATTCTTCTTGTGACCAAGAAAACGCACCAGCAGTCCTACTCCTTGACTCCACGCCCAATGGTTTGAAACTCTCACACTATACTTACCTCTCTAATTGGAAGCCTCATCCATCCCACCAAAACTCGAACAAAACCCCTTGAACTCAACAACTAGCCTAAAATCATCATCAACAAAGCTAAATCATTAAGAGAGAGCCCTCTCTAATTGCAGGTGGGCTAGAACCTGCAGTCCAAAGATTGGTTTGTGGTTACCTCGGCCGTATCCCTTAAGGAGCTTCAGGACAACCTGAGTGATAATATCATCTATTAATTGGACTCAGCTATTTAAAAATAAATTTAACAATTAAAAATGACAACATAACTATATCATAAACAATTAAAATAGTTAACATAGATTTTAACTATTTAAATTTATTGATTATAATATTTATAAGAATTCATAATAAAAAAATCCACAGGACCTGGATAGACGGTGGCCAGGTGTTTTTTTAAGGCACTCCTTGATGTAAAGTCTCCAATTCAATTCCCCCCCCCCAAATCGGGGTGATATATTGGACATGAGGAAGATGTAGTCCTTCCAAGCTTATGAAAAAAGTCCACGGGGTGATATATTGGACATGTCGATGGCTTTATATTAAATTATGAAATAAAGACCAATACATTTATCAGAGATTCCATCATATGTAAGATTCAGAAATTTATAAATCATCATGGTCTGCACATCCTATCCCAGATATTTTCCATAAAATCTTTTCAGACGATACATGTGTAAATGAGAAAACCATAACAAGAAAGTGGTTCTAATACATCATCCAAAACATAAGTGAAAGACCATACATACAAAAATAACAAAATGAAGCAATACAGTGAGATTATGTTATGGCATCTTGATCAATCCCTCCTCCTTGGTGATTGTATCATCTATAGAGTAGAAACTCATGTTTCCATATTGCCCTATGAGGCCATCTTTGGACAATTTCTCTACCTCCATGTTTGCTTCCCTATATATATGGCTAATAGTGAAGTTCATGAGAGAGCTCAATATGTGCTTAATCTTGATAATCCATTCAGATAAGGTAGGTGGGTCAAAATTTGTAAACTCTTGTATGCCATCAATCAGAGATCTAGAGTCCCCATATATGTAGAGATTGTGTATCTGATTTTCTTTCACGAACCAAAGTAATCCCCATAAATTCATTACTTCTTCTCTAGTATTAGTGTCAGGTCCTCCATTCCAGGATAAATTATACTGAGATTTTTCATTGAGCTTAAGTATAGCCCCATACCCACACATGCCCAATTGCACCACAACATCAATGTAACCAGCAGGAAAATGTATAGTCAAATGAACCATACGATAGGATGAAGATTTATGATGATTAGTCACAAGTGAGAGTGCCAACAACCAAGTTAATGTCCTATGACATATTCGAGAAATCTCAAAAAGTTTTCCATCAAAAATATACCTGTTTCTGGCATTCCAAATTTCCCATATGATAAAAAGGGGCATCTCCTTGTATTTTCTAGAACCAGCAAACCACAAATTGATACACTGTTCAAATTTATATGCCCAATTAATGGATAGGCGAAGGAAATGTGCAATGTTACTCCAAACTTGACGAGTTGGTGGGCATGTGAAGAAGATATGTTCCCCTGTTTTCGATTATGCCCTGCAGAAAATGCAAAATCCAAGACCCGAGAATCCTCTCTTCAAGAGATTATCCAAAGTGAGGATTTTGTTCCTCCACGCCGGCCAAGAAAATAGTATGATTTTTAAGGGAATACTCCACTTCCATATCTTAAAGAACCAATATGTCTATTGCAAAAAAGGTATGACTTCGCCACAATAGGTTCTTGTTTATGTAATCTTTTGTCCCATGAGATGCAGTCTCCTCATTCATTGAGATAGAGACCTGTCCGACTAAGGCAATTAGTATACTCCTTCCATTCTATAGTGCTTTGTCTCACCAGTCCTAAATCCACTGCCTCTTTCCATATGGGGCATCCCTAATGCCATATTTTTATTGCCTGATATAGGAGAATATATCCATTTCTATGTAGGATGTCCAATGTATGTCCCTATAAATTCCTGCCATAACGCATTCCTTTTATGATCTCTGTCCTAATCAATATTTTCATGCCATTACCAAACTCCCAAGCCATCCTCAAACGCCACCAATGGAGAATTTTTATGAAGCTTCTCCAAATGAAAGATCCTCGTGTTCTGATGGGAATAATATCTCTATACAACATCTCAATATCTGAATGTATCGTATATTTAGCTCGGATGATGTCCTGCAAAACTCCTTGTCCATTCATAGCCTGCCAAAAAGATTTAATTAGAAGAGTATCTCCAAAATTTTGTGTTCCAAGAACCCCCAACCACCGAATTCCTTTGGAATGGTCAAATCAGCCCACCTACATAGATGATATTTAGAATTATTACCCATCCTGCTCCAGAGGAAACTGGAAGCGATAGACTTAATCTTCGAAGTGATGGCCCTTGGGATCATGAATAAGTGTGCCCAAAATATGGAAATTTGCAGCAAAATGACCTGGACAATAATATATCTTCCATTCATAGTAAGATATATGTATGTCCAAGAATACAATTTATTCTTGTATTTTTCGACCATCCATAACCAGTCTTTGTTTCTATATTTACTTGGCCTAAGATAATGTCCCAAGTATGTAAATCCATCCTCCATAGGGGCCAACTAAACATTGAGAATGCTTGCAATGTAATCAATGCCTGATCTATCTCCAAAAGATAAATAGAGCATAGACTTATTACCATTTGTAAGGAGCCTAGAGGCCGCTCCATATCTGAGGAATATATAGTGCAGTGTAGACCACTGAGATCTAGATATAATGACAAAGGTTAATGTATCATCAACAAAAAACAAGTGGGAGATGTAGACCTGTCTAGAGATGTGTAAACCCTGAAAAATGCCACAATCATGCGCTTCTTTAATTTGCAAACTAAGTCCATCCATGGCTAGTATGAAGATTAAGGGGGAAGAGAGCACCCATGTCTAAGACCTCTTCCCGCACAGTGAAAAGTAGAGGTAACATTGTTGATCAAAATAGCATAACAGACCGAAGTAAAACAAGCCATAATCCACTCCACATTGCGGGGTGAAGACCAATTTTATATTGGATAAGCCTAATATATGACCAGTCCACACTGTCATATGCCTTGTGTAAGTCGATTTTCATCACGACTGCCTCCTTACAAGTCTGGATAGAATGGATACATTCTTGTGCAGATGCAATAGCATCATGAATCTGACGATTATTTAAAAACCCAAATTGTTTGCGGAAGATGTGTAATGATAGGACCTTATTTATACACCTTGCAATCACTTTAGAGATAAGTTTGTAAAGTATGTTACAAAGTGAGATAGGTCTGTAATCCCGATAATCATTAGGGGAAGAGGACTTTAGGATTAAAGCCAAGAAACTTGAATTAATAGCACCAGATATCTTACCTCAAGTTCTAGCCTCTTCCACAATCTCCAACAAATTTTGTTCCAATATCTCGAAGAAATGTATGAAGAACTCCTCTGACCAACCATCTGGTCCTGAGATTTTGTCTTTGGCAAAAGACTTAAGAACCAAAGATATTTCCTCCAGATTTATTGGGCTATATAACTCATCATTAGTATTATCATCAAACATTTTAGGATACAGATCCAATTCCCATCTCTGATCCCAATAGTCGACATCCCGCCTGGCTTTATAAAATTGTTCAAAATATTTGACCGCTTCTTCTTGTATCTCAAGAGTTGTGTATTTGGTGCCCCCATCTGATGATTTAATTTTCCATATAGCGTTGATATGTTTCCTATGATTTGCATACCTATGTAAAAACTTAACATGCTAGTCCCCCTCTATTAGACAAATCGCTCTGTGGTTGAGCCTCCAGGTTGTTTCCTGTATGTTAAGGATCTCATTCTTCCTATCTTCCAGCAATTTTATATGTGCCAGATCCTCCCGTTAAGGTTCTTTTTTCTCCATGGCACTACCAAAACTGGAAATTTCCTCTGTGATCTTCTATAATTTCGAGATAAAACGCTGCTTTTTAATCCTCTCTCATTTCCTTGTATGGCTTTTAATAACTTTGAGTTTTATCATAAGGGAACGCATCGTTCATTCCTCCCTCGGGCCACTCATCTCCTTCCAAGTCATTATATTCCTTATCTTCTAGCCATACTCTATTAAACTTCAATGGAACCCCCCTTCGAATATTCTCCACCCTCCACTGGAGAAAATATGGACATATGATCAGAAATGTAAGTCTTGTATACACTAGATTTCAAATTACCAAGGCTCTCAACCAGGTTTTCTTATACCAGGAACCGGTCCAGTCTCTTCCTGATCTGTAATGAGGGTTCTATAACTTGTTATGCTTATAAGAACCTCCCACTCAGTTAAACAAATAAATGATCTAGCTTATATATGACATTTTCGAAATTAAATACTTGAAACATGGGTGTGTTTTCTTTTAACTGTTTAAGTGCTTTAAGTCCATTTTTTTCTGCTGATATTAAACACATATAACAGCCATATAATGCAGCAAATAAACATCTACACATAACAAAAAATTTAATCTAGGAGTTCACCCGAATATCATGGGCTACATCTCCTTGAGCTTTTGTCATCTTGACTTGGCTCTTTGGGATTATGGCAAAGTTTCTTTTACAAGTTCCACACTTAACTCCAAAGGTTACTGAACTGAACCAATGGGCTTAGAATACCATCTATATCCCTGTCATGGTTGTCATCACTTTGCAAACAGATCTAAGCTCCCTTAGACTTGATTCCTTCAATCAGTGCTCTGAGCTACCCTGAGCTTCTTGATGGCACTAACTCCTTCAGAATTCTTTAATTTTCACTGAAACTTCATCTACTGTCTCCAGCACATATAAGACACTGAAAATAGACTGATCATTTTCTCAACATGAGCACTGCATCTCCAAACTAGGCCTTCCTCCACAGTTGGCACTCGGTTGGCAGAAAATTCCCTGTAGAATCTTGGCCTTTAGAAGTATCCAAATGCTTCTACAAATCCCTGCAATGGATTCAAAATCCTCATTACAGTCAGGAATGACTATTGGTTTGCTGAGAACAAGTACCGACAACTCCTACAACTACCTCCAACTCCTGGTGGCCCTGAGCTCCAAAATCTCCCTGGATGAAAATCTCTATGAAGATGACTTCTTCAGCTTCTCTGGACTATTCCATTGGCTTCAGAAGGCTCCAATTAACCTAGCTAGCCTCTTGTTTCACTCTCTCTCTGGTCGAAAACTGCTCCTGGAGTGCATTTAATCAATATCCCCTAGGGATACTCCACCAAATTTGGTGAACTGCACCTAACTCCAGTTAAACTTGGCATATCCGCCTAAGTTTAGCTGCTCCGCCAAGCTGAGCGTTGGAGGTGAGCCATTACAATAACTGTTTGGGTGCACATATGAGGCGGTATAATCCCGACGGTTAGGGATAATCCTCCGTAGAGCTAGTGGTCATGCAACCACGTGTCAACCATTTACAATCGGTGGTTACGTTGGCATCGGCACCTAATACCACTTTGATGCAGCAACGTTGCATCTTTACAAAATTTGTGTGTGGCCCTGTGGGTTATGGGCCCACATATACATCAGAAGCATTTCAAATAGCAGAATCTCCATCGTCGATCTATCCCGCTCAATCCAACAGATATCGCGTCGTCTGCTCACCAACTAACCCAGACAATCTCCACCGTCGATGTGACTCGTCTAATCGAATGGTTGTCACACAATCTCATGCAGATTCTTGCACGGCCGATATCAAGTCGAGAGCACGCGAGAAAGTAGTTTTCCCATGCTACGTGTCGACCGCTAAGGTTAATCGCGTGAAATCGTAGAATACCATTTACATTTTTTGTCCGCGCGAGATACCGTTTCCCACTTTCCGAATACTTCCCACGTGCTCAATACAGAACTTAAAGAAAGACGTTTAAGGAAAGTTTAGCGCTTACCCCAAAAGGAAATATTCTAGGGAATATTAATCTTTTTAATATTTTCAAAAACCAAATTAATCTTGGTCAAATGTCCAAAAATCGCAATTTCCTGGACTTTTCAAATTGTGATAACTCCTTCATACAGTATCGGTTTTTCGAACCATTTGCGGCGCCAGAATCCGGAAGACGAGATCTATCCGGTCGCTTGGATTTGACACTCTTTTGAACACTTTGAAATTTGAGCTATCATTTAGGTCATGGATCAATATCTGATCACTTCTCCCCATTATGAATCTTTTGGACCCCAAAAGGCTGATATACTGATCTGTACATTAGATGAGAGTACAACACCCTCTTCTTTCAGCCTCCATACACTTTCCTTGCATGGCTAGTGCCTTTGAACCAAAACTCAAAGGTAGTTGACACTTCCCTTCCTAGATGCGCTTGTCCTCCTATTAAGAACTGTCTTCCTTGAACTCATTCAGAATTTCTGTTGAAAAGTTTACAAAAGGTAGCTGAACATCGCTTCCTTGATCATCAACCCAAGGTGGCTCAAACAAACGTGAGATTACATCATAAATATATGCATACTTAACTGAAATTTTCATATGTACCAATGAAAGTATGTTTTACTGTGTCAAGAAGTCAAACCACTTCTTACCAAGCCACTTTTGTGGAGACTTTTGCTGCTGAAAATCTTCTTCTGACATTTTGTCAAAAACGACATAATGCAAAAAAAAAATTGATGACATAAAGTCACATCTTGTGTACAAATGTTTAACTAAATCACAAGCCGAAAAAAACATACCTTTTCAAACAACTAACTCTCCAAGTCAAGAATGTAAAAAAGAACTTGACGATTCTTTTTCAAAGTAGAAAGAATTCCACCTCTTATGAAACACTTTATCATTATCTCCCTTTTTCAATCTTGGAGACAAAATCAAGTTTTCCAAGTCGATATGACATTGCATGCATGTTTAAACAAAGTAATCGACCATCAATTCAATTACACATACATGTTCAAATACAATGAAATCATTAACATTCATTTGTTCATACATACCATTCTCATGCATGTATTCCATTCTTCAACTTTCTCTCAAGCACAATCATAAGTACAAGATCCTCAATCATATGTAAATGTACTTACAAAGCTAAAATGAACATAATTTTGTTGCAATAAAGCGAGTCTCATACTCAACTTTTTCATTCACCTCCTTGGTAAAACCCTGCAACTTGCATTCCATTGGCAAAGAAATGTATCAAATCAAAAGACATGCAACTTTAATTGGATAAGAACTCTAACCATTTCTTACCAATCCACATTAAAGGCGCTTCCTTTAATTTCACATCGACATCAACATGTGGATCATCCTAAAACACATTCATTATGGAAACTTCTTTTCCATTCTTGCCATTTTCTTTTTCCACCTTCTTCAAATTTCGTGGAAGTATTGTTGGATTCAAAATCCAACACTTTTCAGCAATATATCCTTGCTTATGTAAATAATTGCAACACATGTTCATCCTCTTTACAACATAATTTGCCTTTCCCAATGGACCTTTGGCTTCTTGCCTCCTTTTCTTCAAAATTTGTCTTGTATGTGGCCATTTTCTTCCAACATCTAGAAACACTATGGTTAACCAAACCACAAAAGAAACATATAATTTTTTTCCAATTCTTATGTGGAAATTTACCATGCTTTACATAATCAAAAGAAATGTGATTGAAATCAAATTTATACCTTCCTCTTTCACCTTTGTTGCCTTTATGAGAAGGTGAATCGAACGAAGAAGTGGCTCCCTCGGAACATCATCAATCTCTTCAATGATTTTAGAACTTTCACAACTCCCTTGTTCAAGTGCATGCTTATGAACACCTTCTTGCAAAGTATGTTTTAAACAATTGCATTCCCCATTAATACAATCTTTACAAACTTGAGGTAGAGAACCTAAATGAAACTCCTTCTAGGAACTATTTCAATTGCCTTCATGGCTGCTTTGGAACTTTCTCCATAAAATTGTCCATAGCCAAGACCCAAATACTTAGGCCTTTCCTCAACCATTATTGGCTCAACAATGCCCTGTGCATGTTTTCCCAATCCTTTTCCTTCATAGCCCATTTTTGACATCAACTTGGACCCTATACCTATTGTATGTTTTTCAAAAGAACCAACATAAACACTTTTAGAGGAAATTGAAAACAAACTAGAATTGTTTGCCTCTTCTTCAAACTGAGGCTTCTTTCGCAGCAAGGAGCTGTGTCTCCAACTCATGCATCCTTTCTAGGTTCATATTTGCAATATGAATTTGTGTCTCCATTTCCTGCAACTTGTCAAAAAGCAATTGCTTCTCTTCCTTCATGGAATTCAACTACTCTCGAAGTTTGGTGCTCTTCCTTTCATCTTCATACATTTGTTTCACCATATCCATCATGATGAACAAGTCTCGCTTCATGTCTTAATCAAAGAATATTGTGAAGGAGATGGATTTTGAAAACTCACTTGTAGAAGTTGTCATTATAGAAATGAACAAAAGAACTTCAACAAAATTCACAAAGCTTTCAAAGAACTAATGGCTGCAAAGTCAAACTCTTATTCAATAAGCCTTTTGCAAACAAATCCTCTTGTGCTTCAAGAGTTGCCTTGAGGTCCTTTGGGTAAGGAGAATGCCTTCAGACCCTCTTACTTCTTGTCCTTTCCTAGAATTAGCTATCAGTAGCTTTCCCTTCAACTTTGCAAACTCAAACAGTAGTCAGTTTACAAACAGTCAAATCCTTTGTACTATTTAAACACCTTTCAAGTCAAACAAGCAACCTATTGCTGTCAATCAAACAACTCGCTTTTATACCACCTGATTTGTAATGGGGGTTTGATAACTTGTTATGCTTACAAGAACCTCCCACTCAATTAAACAAATAAATGATCTAGCTTATATATGACATTTGCAGAATTAAATACTTGAAACAGGTGTGTGTTTTCTTTTAATTGTTTAAGTGCTTTAAGTCCATTTGTTTCTGTTGATATTAAACACATGTAACAACCATATAATGCAGCAAATAAACATCTCCACATAACAACAAACTTAATCTAGGAGTTCACCCGAATATCGTGGGCTACGTTTCCTTGAGCTTTTGTCATCTTGACTGGGCTCTTTGGGATTATGGCAAAGTTTCTTTTACAAGTTCCACACTTAACTCCAAAGGTTAATGAACTGAACCAATGGGCTTAGAATACCATCTATATCCCTGTCATGGTTGTCATGACTCTGCAAACAGATCTAAGCTCCCTTAGACTTGATTCCTTTAATCAGTTCTCTAAGCTACCCTCAGCTTCTTGATGGCACTAACTCCTTCAGAATTCTTTAATTGTCACTGAAAGTTCATCTACTATCTCCAACACATATCAGACACTGAAAATAGACTGATCACTTGCTCAAAATGAGCACTTCATCCCCAAACTAGGCCTTCATCCACGGTTAGCACTAAGTTGCCTAAAACTCCCCTATAGCATCTCGGCCTTTAAAAGTCTCCAAAAGCTTCTGCAAATCCCTACAATGGATCCAGAATGCTCAATACAGTTAGGAATGGTTGTTGGTTCGCTGAGAACGAGTACTAGTAGCTCCTACAACTGCCTCCAACTCCTGGTGGCCCTGAGCTCCAAAATCTCCCTGGATGAAAATCTCTATGAAGATGACTTCTTCAACTTCTCTAGACTATTCCATTGGCTTCAGAAGGCTCCAATTAGCCTAGCTAGCCTCTTGTTTCACTCTCTCTCTCTGGTCGAAAACTGCTCGTGGAGTGCATTTAATCAATATCCCCTAGGGATACTCCACCAAATTTGGTGAACTGCACCTAACTCCAGTTAAACTTGGCATATCCGCCTAAGTTTAACCACTCCGCCAAGCTGACCGTCGGAGGTGAGCGTTACAGTAACTGTTTGGGTGCGCATATGAGGCGGTATAAACCCGGCGGTTAGGGATAATCCTCTGTAGAGCTGGCAGTCATGCAACTGCGTGTCAACCATTTGAAACCGGCGGTTACGTTGGCATCGACACCTGATACCACTTTGATGCAGCAAAGCTACATCTTTACAAAATTCGCGCATGGACCTGTGGGTTATGGGGCCACGTATACATAAGAAGCATTTCAAATAGCAGAATCTCCACCGTCAATCTATCCTGCTCAATCCAACGGATATTGCGTCGTCCGCTCACCAACTAACCTGGACGATCTCCACCATTGATGTGACCCATCCAATCGAACAGTTATCGCGCAATCTCGCAGATTCTTGCACGATCGATATCAGGTTGAGAGTGCGCGAGAAAAGTTGTTTTCCCGTGCTACGTGTCAACCGCTAAGGTTAATCACATGAAATCATAGAATACCATTTACAGCATTTTGTTCACGCAAGACACCGTTTCCGACTTTCCGAATACTACCCACGTGCTCAATACGGAACTTAAAGAAAGACGTTTAACGAAAGGTTTAGCGCTTACTCCAAAAGGGAATATTTCAGGGAATATTAATCTTTTTAATATTTTCAAAAACCAAATTAATCTTGATCAAATGTCCAAAAATTGCAGTTTATTGGACTTTTCAAATTGCAATAACCCCTTCATACGGTATCGATTTTTCGAACCGTTCACAGAGCCGGAATCAGGAAGACGAGATCTATTTGATTGCTCAAGTTCGACACTCTTTCGAACACTTCGAAATTTGAGCTATCATTTAGGTCATGGATCAATATTTGATCACTTCCCAAAGTGATCTTCACCCACAATTCAATTACTCCATGTGGGGGAGAGAGGAGAGGGGCAGATGTCCACCAAATGATGATCTGCGAAGAGATTATATAAGCGATCGGAAAGAGGATATACCTTGTTGTGTTTACCCCAAGACTCTTGTGCCAAGAGAGTCACATTCAGATCAATAGCCAATATAAGTCCACTGATCCTTAGTATATTGCACTATTGAATCTTATCCCAGAATGTCGAACGGTCCTGACATGGTGCATATATATTAAGCAGATAATACAACACGGAATACCTCTGATATGACCAGACAAGAGGATGCTTTTTTGTACATGTTGAAGATGTAGCACTGCCAAGCTTACAAAAAAAAAAGAATTCATAATAAAAAAATATCTATTTAAAAACAATAAAAAATATAGGTTGACAATATCAGAATGTGTTATGTGTTATGTGTTATTATCTAACTATGAATATATGTGGTAAACAATGTGACTGATTCACTCTTTCACGACATTAAATTTTAGTTCTTCACTAATGAATTTTGAAGTATTAGTATTTTGCATATTATTTCAATTTTTAAAATATTATTATAGTGAATTCCAACCATTCTTATTACTCCACCAAAAAATAGACTTAGTACACTTTTGCATTTAAAATCTAGATTAAATATCTACGAAAATTCAAAAATGTGAGAATTTTTTTTAGATTCATTAAGATTAATAATAATTCAAACTTGAAATTGGCTCCTAAAATGACAATTTAATAAACATGCCTTTATCAATGCACTCCGGTTATTACACTGGAGACTTGATATGCTTATACAATCATTTATAAGAATTCATAATAAAAACTATCTATTTAAAAACAATAAAAGAAATATCATAGATTAGGTTGACAATATCAAAGTGTGTGTTATCATCTATTTGATTGTGAATAGATGTGGGAATGGTACAATATGTGACTTATTCCCTTGATCAAGATATTAAATTGCAGTTCTTCCTCAATGAATTTTAAAGTATTAGTATTTTAATTTGCATGTTATTTAAATTTCAAAGTATGAAGTTGATCTCAAACATATACATAATAATAATAATAGTTTGAAAATGTGGCATTGTTGCCTGCAACTAGAACCAACCTCGATCCAATTAACACCAAATCGATCAAGCACCAAAAGGGATCAAATCCCTCAAGGTGCACCTCTAGGGATTTGATCCCTCTGGGCACACATAGATCTAGAGTTGAATCTAAGTTGGTCATCAATTAAGTGATGTCAAGATATGTAATGCATTAACACCGTATTATGCATGTTTGGTTCGTTTCATTGCTAAGTACTTAATAATGATGCTTTGAAATTATTTAAATTATTTGCATATATTTATATAATTTTACTCAAGTTCATATATATATATGGAATAAAAATAACTTGTATATTTGATTATATATACATGTTAGTGTAGCTTGGCTTTTTAGGTACAGACCTTTTGGATCAATTATTGCCCCTAGCTTACAATCGCAATCCTTGTCTATGTCCTTTTTTCATACTCTTTAAAAAATTGTACAGAGATTGTCAAAAAACAAAACAGTAAAAATCATAAAATCGGCCTTCTAGCCCCGCTTGGTGTCGTTCACATTTCTGAAAAATACCTTACAAGGATCAAGTTGCTCCATCCATAATTTCGCCTTCCTTCAATTTTGTAAAAATGTAAGCTTCAACCAGTAGAGACAATGCTTCTTTGGAGAGAGCATCTCCCTGTTGGTTTAACTCACGATAGACGTGGGAGAAAGAAATGTCTTGGAATGCCACTAATGTGTCCTGCAATTCCTGTAAAATTGGACCTAGGTTGGCTGCTTCTATCCAAGCTTTGTGAGAGGCCCAATATATGGCCATTCGTGAATCCCCCAACACATAATTTTTTCCCAACCAATTTTGAGATGCTTGATGCAGCGTGCGCACATGCACACACACAAATAGTCGAGTCCCCGTTGTTAAAGCACCTTTTACACATATAGTTGGGTCCCCATTGTTAAAGCATCTTTGTCATTGAGAGGTCACAAGTTCAATTGTCTCAACACCCTTGGAGTCAAGCTTTATGGTTGAGTTGGTAGGAAGTGATCTCTTTGGGTGGATCTGCCTGGTACAAATATTTTGTTTATGTAGTGGTCACTGATCACTAAGATCCGTGAACCACATATAAATGTGTGTGTGTGTGTGTTTTAATCAATAAAATCTATGATATATGAGAGTGAGGTGTTATATATTGTATTGTGTAGTATAATTTATTTATGATATTTTTATTTCTTTCTTTTTGTAATGTAACAATATCATAATTTGTGTATGTAAAATTTGTGTGGGTATACAATAGGAGATAATTATTATGCCCAATAATTAAATAAAGGTTAATTATCTGCTAATTTTAGTTAACAATGGTATGTTCTATGCTTAGCATAATTGCTTCAATGTTCCTGTATGTTGACACCTAATCATCAGGATTGGGTGAATAATTGAAAATGATGTAAATAAATAATAGAGAATATGAATAGTCACCGAGAGATGAAATGAGCAGTCTCTTCCTCATGTATATAATAAACACCAACCTAAATGAAATCAATGAATTTTTTGAGGAGTTACTGTCTGCTTTGACATGGTATCAAAGCTAGCTCCCAAAATTTGGTTTTGTGTAACTCCTGGTGTCAGTTTTTGCCTATTTTTCAGAATTCACACCTACCCATCTGACCGAATTCAATTTCCCATATATACGGTGCCCCTTGCTCTAATGCGCAGCCAGCTCTCATATAATCTGTGGTAGGTTTCAGAGCCTGCTCCACCTGCTCCAGCTGTTATTCACCATTATTCTCGCTGCTCCTTATACTGTGTTGAAACGCTATCAATGAATTTCATAAACATCTGAACGCTGCTCCCTCCATACGCTGCTCTCTCCAGTGGCTCACCAGTGTCACCAGGTGTCACGATGCTTCTCTCTCCTTTGAGAATAGTTTGCCTGGTTCTCTTGATGGAGAATTGATTTTGGAAATTCCTCACCGGAGGTAGCGACGTTCACAAATGGTGTGGATTGCATGGTGAGAAGTGGACTCTTGCTGGTTCCGGTAGAGTTCATGGGAGATCGACAGAGGCTCTCACTTTGCGCAGTTATTGCTATGCGACATCGTGAGCCTGCGCAGAATGTACATGACGATCTGCAAGAGACAAGATGTGCTTTCAAACTGCTGCCAGCATTCCATTAACTGAACCGAGACCTTCGTTCCATTATGTTATGCATTCGCCTATCCAAAAAAAAGGGCTATTATATAGCAGCGCGTTCACACAAGTCCGCTTGCCTGTCTGACATGGTTTCTGTCTAGTTTTGCTGAAGATGTATCGACTGTCACCGAAGTTGTCTTTCATCGACATTTCAAAACGGAAGGGGTCAGTGCTGGTGGTGCCCAAGAAAAGATTCTGTACATGGATTCCCAAGGCTGATCCGTTTTTCTAAATTCCTCACAGGCCAGAGGAATAGTCTAATCGAGGTGACTGATTTGTTGGTTCTTTTACTGGTCAAAATTCTTTAATGCTTTAACACAATGTGATGCTTCTCGGCCTTTAATTGAAGAGTGCAATGTGTGGGAACACCGTGAGAGTGCATTGAATGTTATATGAAGCGAGGATATCATGGCATAAATGGTGTGTTTGATTGGTATGTTCACCTGCTGTTGTGCGTTGAAAAAAAAAATGTTTTGAAAGTCCATAGTTACACTATTCATGCATTGGTGTAATGTCGTGTAATGGCTATGCATGAGACCATGTGCACAATAGTACTATGTTTCAATATAGTTTGAATACTCTAAGTTTTTCATTATAGTACTATATTTCAATATAGTACTGTCATACCAATGCCCCTTTGAATTGTAATTTTTTAAAATTACCACCAGAAGTACAATTTTACTGTATATTGCCAAAAGTATTTTTTTATCAGCAGAAGTATTTTTTTACAATACACAGATTTTTTCCAGAAGAAGTATCTTTTTACAGTATGCATTAAATCATATCAATTGTGGGAATAGTTCTTACTGGCAAGGAGAACTATCCTGAGTGGTCCCGGATGATAAAACACACCCTCATTTTCAATGAGTTGTGGAAAGGAGTGTGTATTGGAAACGGAGACAAAGGGCCAGAACAACCTACCTCAGAGAAAGAGCTCGCCATTTGGGAAAATAACAGTGAAACCTATGCATTAATCGCAGCATCTGTAAGTGAAGAGGTGAGTCGCCATATTTCGCCATTTTCAATTGTTTTCGAAGCCTTACAAAAACTGAAAGAACTCTATGACTCACATTTTGCACTTGAAGCTGTTCAACTCATGATTAAACTCTTCACTCTTGAATTGCAAAATAATGATCCTCTTGCTCTTGCATCCGAAGTAAAATCTATAATGCATGATATCAAGGCCACTAAGGTTGAATTGGATATTCCTCTTATCGCTTTTCTCAAGACACTTTATCCTACTTACTCCAATTATCTTGAGTCATTGCAAGAAAATGGAAATCTTAAAGATATTACCTTTGACTCTCTTGTGAAAAAATTTGCTGAAAGAGAGAGCTTTTGGAAAGAAAACAACCCCTGAATCTTTTGAAGAGGTTGTGTGCCTTGCTCATAAAGAAAAGAATCTTGCTCAAGATTCTTCCAGAGAAAGAGGTGGTCGAAGAGGAAGAGGAAGATATTTCAGAGGCAGAGGGGGCTGACACTCTCAGGGAGAAAAAACAGATTTGCACTGCATACGCTGCAAAAGAAATGGATCACATGATGCCTCTACATGCAAGTTACCATGGGACAAAATTGAGCAGCAAAAAAACCAACATAAAGGCAAAACTAATGATACAGACAAAGGTAAAGCACCTGAATCCACTCATTATGTGGTGACACAATGTAATATTGGAGTAAATAAAGATTTATTTAATGCTTCACTTGCTTCTTTGAAAAATGATTGGTTGCTTGATTTAGGGGCAACTTGCCACGTGACTCATAGAAAATATTTTTTTGAAGAATTCACTGACAATGTTGATGGAGCAGTATACTTTGCAAACCAATCAAAAATCAAGCCATCAGAGCTTGGCACAATCAGGCTTAAATTGCCTGGTCTTCCAGACTTTCTTCTGCATCATGTTCTATATCTCCCACGGCTGAAGAGAAACTTGTTGTCCTTGGTCCACATCCGCCAGCAAGGTCACTCCATTCATATGTTTGATGCCAAGCTTGAGGTGAGAAAAGCATCTGACCACTCACTTGTCATGAGGGGAATAGAAGAAGAAAGGCTTCTCAAGCTGCACGGTATCTCTACTCATGCACAACATTTCTCATTATGAAGAAGGTACACTTCCATCAAGTTTATTATGGCATGCTAGATTTGGACATTAAAAACTATGACAGCCTCCGCTTGTTGAAGAAAAATGGTGTTGCTGGTTTGCCTACAATTCCTAGGAAATTTAAGCAATGTGATACTTGCATTCTAGGAAAGCATAGCAAATAGTCTTTTCATGATTCACATTCAAGAGCACATGGAAAACTTGAATTCATCATTCAAATTTATGTGGTCCAATGCATGTTCCTTCTGCAAATGGAAATAAATATATGATGACATTTATTGATGACTACACCAGAATGTGTTGGGTTTATTTATTGAAGAACAAATCTAATGCTTTTCAAACATTCAAGAACTTTCATAAATGGATTGAAAATGATGCACAATCTCATATTGGGTCTATTTGCACTGATAATGAAAAAGAATACACATCAAATGAATTTGAAAACTATCTTTGCCAACATGGGATCAAACATCAAACAATTGTGCCTTATAATCCCCAACAGAATGGTGTAGCTGAAAGAATGAATAGGACAATCTTAAATATGGTACGCTCCATGCTCTTCTTCAAAAATGTAAAAATAATGTTTTGGGCTGATGTTGTTCTATGTGCTGCATATATAAAGAATAGATGTCCATATAATGCTATCAGAAACAAGACTCCCTATGAAATGTGGTATGGACACATTCCTTCGATGAAGCATCTCAGGGTCTTTGGTTCCACCTGTTATGCCTTGATACCAAAGGTACATAGAAATAAACTTGGTGCAAGAAGTCGTAAGTGTATCTTCCTGGGGTATTCAAACACCTCCAAAGCATATCGTCTCTATGATGAAGTCAATAAAAAGTTTGTTGTATCTAAAGATGTAATCTTTCTTGAATCATCCAAAACTGACAATGTTGTTGAGCGACAACTTGATCGCTTGGATAGATTCACAAATGCAAAATCATTTCGAGAATTTGATAATCAAATTCCACATCTGGAAGGGGGATTCCTATACTAGAACAACATGTGGAATCTTCTTCTGAAGCACTCTCTCCCCCGCATGAAACTTCAACAACGTATGATGCTTTAAGTGATATGATTGATAGAATTGGGAGACTTGATCTTGATTCAGTCTCAACTCAATCAATGGAGCATCCTGGACCATCTAAGAAAGGTCCTCCATAGTGGCTGACAAAGACACTTGAAAGTGTTCATCCTGATGAGGTTGGAAAGACAGGAACTAGAAATTCAAACCGGCAAAATGGAGGTGATGTAGATGACTCTAATTCACCTATTGATATGGATGTTTCTTATGATTGTGAATTGAATTGTCTACAAATTTTGAACCAACTTCCTTCAAAGAAGTTGCTTCTCATGATGAATGGAAAGAAGCGATGCAAAAGAAGTATGATGCCCTCGTAAAGAATGGCACTTGGACGCTGGTTGATTCTCCATTAAGAACCAAACCAATTGGCTGCAAGTGGGTCTACAAGAACAAGTATAAAATTGATGGCTCACTTGACAAGCACAAAGCCAGGCTTGTGGCAGAAGGTTTTGCATAGAAGGAAGGGGTCAATTATGAAGAGACTTTTTCCCCCACAGCAAAATGGGCTACCATCTGGACACTCTTTGCCCTAGCAGCTCAGAACAGTTAGAAAGTCCATCAAATGGATATAAAAACTGCTTTCTTGAATGGAGATCTAAAAGAGAATGTTTTTATGTCCCAGCCTGAAAGATTTGCTGTGAAAGGACATGAACATAAAATATGCAAACTTGTGAAATCCTTGTAGCCTCAAACAAGCACCGCGAGCCTGGTATGAAAAACTAACTGAGCATCTTCTGAAACTCAATTTCAAACATTATGATCTTGATGATGCAACTTTATTTGTCAAGAAAATTGGCAAAACAGTTGTATATCTTGTGGTATATGTAGATGATCTTTTGATGACAGGGAACAATGAAAGCTACATTGCATCCATAAAGAAGGAATTGGGGAAAAGTTTTGAAATGATTGATTTGGGCTATGTTCATTACTATCTTGGTATTGAAGTAACTCAACATCCGAAGTCCATATTTCTTTCTCAAAAGAAGTACATTGGAGATCTATTGAACAGGTTTGGCATGACAGAATGCAATCCTCTTACTACTCCAATGGAACAAAACTTAAAGCTCACATCTATTGAAGGAAAAGAATTTGAGGATGCAACAAAGTATAGAAAGCTTGTAGGAAGTCTCAACTACCTAACTACTACCAAACCAGAAATTTTGTTTGTTGTTGGAATCCTCTCCAGGTTTATGCAAAAGCCTTGTGAGGGACAATGGTCTGCTGCAGAAAGAGTTCTAAGGTACTTGAAGGGAACTCAAGACTTTGGAATCAAGTATACACAGGTGGACAACTTCAGCTTGATTGGATACTCTGATTCAGACTTCAATGGAGACAAAGAAACTGGGGTATCTACTTCAGGATATGCTATGAGTCTTGGATCAGGAGTTGTTTCCTGGGGATCATGCAAACAATCAGTTCCATCGGATTCCACAACAGAAGCAGAATACATGGCAACAGCTGAGGCAACAAAAAAAATTGTGTGGCTCAGGAAAATTCTTGAAGATTTGCAGGTAAAACAAGTACAATCAACTCCACTCATGATGGACAATACTTCTGCAATAAAGTTGGCTAAGAACCCAAAGTTCCATGATCGAACGAAGCACATCAATACTAAGTATCATTTGATTCGACATCATGTTGAGGACAAAACAATCCATCTCAGCCATTGTTCCACGAAAGAGCAAATTGCAAACATCTTCACCAAAGCGCTTGGAAGAGAAAAGCTTGAAAGATTCAGAATGATGCTTGGACTCACGAACATCCCTTCAGATTAAGGGGGGAATGTTGACACCTAATCATCAGGATTGGGTGAATAACTAAAAATGATGTAAATAAATAATAGAGAATATGAATAGTCACCAGGAGATGAAATGAACAGTCTCTCCCTCATAAACACCAACCTAAATGAAATCAATGAATTGTTTTGAGGAGTTACTGCCTGGTCTAGAACTTTAGCAACGCAATGACAATTTCAATTTAGTTTTCCAAGAGCAATCACATTGACAGTGAAAGTAGATAGAACATGAAACAAAATGCAAAATACAAGCCAAGACAAGAGGACACCAGATTTTGCGGATGCCAGGAAAAAACCATTATGGGGGGAAAACCTTTTGATGAAATCTTCTTATTATTATATCAAATGTTCAGCAGAGAGAGAATACAAAAGTAAAATTATCTTCCAAATCACAGTCAAAACAACCTTGTCAATTCTATAGTCAACTGTAGTCAAACTCAACCCTAACCAGAAAGTCAAAGATGGTCAACGCAACAGTCAAACTTGCCTCCTTGAGCTCGGTCAACCTCAGTCAAATTTGACCTTCCTTGTTGGCCAAATTCAGCCCAAAATAGTTGAAAAAATTATAGTCAAATTTGGTCAACCATACAGTCAAATAGGCCTACGGTCAACCCAAGTCAAAGTCCTCCTTTTTCCTCGATTTCTGTGCCCAAAAATGCGACCTGCTGAGATAGAAAATCACCCTGAAAATCAAAGTCAAAGGATGCCCAGAAATTCAAAGTTGACATTAGTCAAACTGTTGAAAAGTTTGAAATTTCAGCCTTGTAATTTTGTCCAGAAATTCGTCCTCCTTGTGCCACACGTGAGAGAGAAAGAATGCCCAATGTTGTACAAACCAATGAGAGGAGAGAGAAGAATGTGTGTGATGTTGATGCTAAATGAGGTGAGAGGGCACTTGTATTTATACAAGTCGTTGAGGTTGAAGAGTCATGTCCATTGGGCTTCATGAGCCTACATGATGATGTGGTCGACCTGATCAATTTGCACATGTGTGGGCATAAATTTCAATTTGCACGTGTGGACATAAATTTCAATTTGCACATGTGTGTTTGGCTTCTTGCTTTCACGGAATGTCCCTCTTGGAGCAATATGTCTTTCAGCATCTTCAAGAGTATCTTTGAGCCATAAAGGTCTTTTTCTTGAGGTAGAGGGATCACCAAGAGGTGGATCAATGGGATCCATCAAGCCTTGAACATCGGGCATAGGTTCTTCTGTCGGAGGTTCATCTTGCTTTTTTGCAGCATCATCATTATCCTTCCTTGGAACAGGGAAATCTTTGGCCTTCCCAAGGGCAGTGTCTTCATCGAAGGTGACATCATGGCTTACTTCCACATCTCTTTATCCAGGCACATAGATTTTATATGCCTTTGAATTTTCACTATAGCCCACAAATACACCTTTCTTCCCAGATAATTCTAACTTGTTTCTTTTCTCTTTAGGCACATGAAAATACGTAGGAGAGCCAAATATTCTAAAATAAGAAACATGAAGTTTCTTACTAGTGAAAACTTCTTCAGGTGTCTTGAATTCCAGTGCTTGATGCGAGCTCCTACTTTGAACATATACGGTAGTGTTTGCAGCTTCTCCCCATAAGAACTTGGTAGACTTTGATCATGTAGAATGGCACGGGTGGCTTCCATGATTGTTTGATTATTTCTTTCAGCGACTCCATTTCGCTCAAGAGTGTATGGAATGGTTGTCTCCTTCTTAATGCCAACCTCTCTGCAAAATTCATTGAATTTATTTGATTCATATTCGGTTCCATTGTCGGTCCTTAATATTTTGATCTTCTTCCCTGTTTAATTTTCCACCAAGGCTTTGAAATAACGGAACCATTTGAACACTTCATCCTTCTTCTTCAAGAAATAGATCCATGTTTTGCAAGAGAAGTCATCCATAAAAATTGCATAGTATAAGTATACTTTGAATGATGTTACGAGCAACATACAAGATAGGTCAGAATGGACCAATTGAAGAATATCAATAGTTTGGCTTTCACTTGAAGGGAATGGTCCCCTTCTAAGTTTCCCAGCTGCACAACCCTGACAAACTCCTTCATGATTCATGTTGAACTCGGGCATACCTGTAACCATCTTTCTTACCCCAGGTAAGGCTTTGTAATGAAGGTGAGCAAATCTCTGGTGCCATAACTCAAATTGAAGAGAAATATCGCAAGTCAAGGCTCCCAAAAGACTTCCTCCAACTTGATAGAGACCTTCAACCATAAATCCAAGTGTAAATGCATCTTTAGGGTTTCTTTGCGAAATACATACTTTTCCATTAATGAATGCTACCTTGAAGCATGTATCTTCCATCGCATAAATAGACACCAGGTTCTTCTTCAAATCGGGCACATACAATACTTCTTGTAAATGAATTGTTTGACCTTGATTTACGTGAAGAATGATAGTACCTATACCTTTCACTAGGTAGGTGGCACTGTCTCCAAGTATGATCTCCAAATTAGTCTTCTTTTCAACCAAATTTGAGAGGGCCTCCTTGTACCCAGTGAACTAACTTAAGGCTCCACTATCAATCAACCAATGATCCAAAGTATCTGAATGAGAGACATTAGATACAGCGGAAATAAGATAAAATTCCTTTTGTTTTTCTACAACATTACTTTCTTCGTACCTAGAATTTCTCGTCCTTTTGGGAGGTCGACCATTTCCATATCAAGCAGCGGGAGCATTCCTCTTTCCTTTATTGTTGAACCTATTGTTCCTTTGGTTTCCATTGCCTTTATAGTTGTTGTTGTTGTCGTCATCCCTTGGAGTATCCTTCTGTGAGGAAACTCTCTAGCATAATGGTCAAACTTGTTGTAATTGTAGCACCTTCCTTTTCTTCCTTCTTTGAATCCCTATTTGAATCCTTGACCTTGTCTTCTTGGACCAACATCATTCTTCCTCTTAGCACGAGCAGAGAAGGCAGTGTGTCCATTTCCATTTGAGGTATTGTCTCTCTCCATCATCCTTGTCTCTTCTTGAGTGCATCTAGCCAATAATTCATCGAAATTAAGAATCTTGTCATTGTTGAGAATGGTTGTGTTAAACACATTCCATGATATTGGAAGACCTCCAAGTGCAATGAGAGTGAGCTCCCTGTCAGCGATAACTTCTCCAATAGATAGAAGGTCATTCTTGATTTGTGTGATCCTCATGAAGTAGGATTGGATAGACTCCTCTTTATCCATCTTAACGTCTTTCAACTTGTTCTTGAGAAAGAGGATTTGATTTGAAATGTTTACTTTGAACATCCCAACCAGCTTATCATACATCTCCTTAGATGTTTCCAAATCAGAAATATAGGTAACCAAATGTTTTTGAATGGAGTCTATGATAATTTTCTTCGCTTTGACCTCACCTTTCTTGTATTTAGTCTTTGCAGCAGCAGGTGCATTTGAAGGAGGCTCCACCACTCTTCACTTCACATAGTCCATGGCATCATGCTCTTCCAAAGTCAAGTCCAAAGTCATTTTCCATGCATGATAATTAGATTTTTCCTTGACCTAATCCTCATATTTGAAGTAAGATGTAGTAGCCATTAGTCCAATAGTCTTGTCCAACAAATCTCTCTTAGTGATTGTTTTTTCTCTCTCTTGCTTGGGATTTGTCTTCACCTAGGCTCTGAAAGCATGTTAATTTTAGTTAACAATGGTATGTTCTATGCTTAGCACAATTACTTCCACGTTCCTTTAGCAGCCCAATGACAATTTCAATTTAGTTTTCCAAGAGCAATCACATTAATCATTAATCGCATTGATAGTCAAAGTAAATAGAACATAAAACAAAATGCAGAAGACAAGTCAAGACAAGAACACACCAGATTTGGTGGATGCCAAGGAAAAACCCCAATGTGGGGAATCCTTTGATCAAATCTTCTTATTATTATATCAAATGTTTAGCAGAGAGAGAGTACAAAAGCAAAATTGACTTCCAAATCATAGTCAAAACAACCCTGTCAATTTTGCAGTCAAACTCAGCCCTCACCAAAAAGTCAAATATGGTCAACGCAATAGTCAAACTTGCCTCCTTAAGCTCGAACAACCTCAGTCAAATTCAGCCTTCCTTGTCGGCCAAATTTAGCCCAAAATAGTCAACACAACTGCATTCAAAGTTGGTCAACCTAAATTCAACGCTGTGGTAAAACGGGCCTGCGATAAACACAAATAAAAGTCCTCATTTTGCCTCGGTTTCTGTACCCAAAAATGCAACCTGTTGAGACAGAAAATCACCCTGAAAATCGAAGTCAAATGATGCCTAGAAATTTAAAGTCAATGTTGGTCAAACTGTTAAAAAGTTTGAAATTTTTGGCCCTGTAATTCTGTCCAGAAATTCATCCTCCTTGTGCCACACGTGTGAGAGAGGGAATGCCCAATGTTGTATGAACCAATGAGAGAAGGGGAGAGAAGAATGTGTGTGATGATGATGCCAAATGAGGCAAGAGGGCACTTGTATTTATACAAGTCATTGAGGATGAAGACTCATGTTCATTAGGCTTCATGAGCCTACATAATGATGTGGCCAACAAGAACAATTTGCACATGTTTGGACATAAATTCAAAAACACACTTATGCTTGTCCAAATTGGATCATCTTTATATCAATTTTGGTCCTTTCAAAAAGAGGAATTTAATGCAATCATCATCTACATCAAATGAGTTGTCCCAAAGTGGAATTTGGCTCTAGTTTCCAATATTAACGTTATCATTGTGTTGTAGTTGCTACAACCACCCTCTAGAATTTTGGCCTGCACCCAATTTCGAAGCCTCCCTTGAGAGTTTCACTTGATGACTGCACACATTCGGGTTCACTCCGTAAGCTCGTGTGAGTCTTCACACCACCTTGCTTGGTCATTTAACCTAAGCTTTTGCATGTTGATGTCAATGTCATGCTTGCGACCATGTTCTAGTTATACTCAAGGTCTTTGATTCATGTGTACTTGTTGTGTTCGCTATGTAAATATATGTCACACTCACACATGGAGTCACATACATTATCGCGCAAGCGTCGTCACGGTCGAACAATGATCAATCACAAGTGTCGCGCTTGTCTCTCACACTGTCGCTCAATCATGTTGAGCATGTGTGTTTGGATGGTTTGAGTCATCTCGTCGTCTAATCATGTAAGTGTGTGTTTGCAAGATCATGTATGCATCTTCCACTCATTCACACACTTAGTCACTTTGCTAAAGTTCTGACGACCAGATTCCCCTTTGACCGCCAGACCATCACCCCGCCATCGACTCGATCGACAGTCACCCAGAACAACACATAAGCACCAAGAAAACCATTTTAAGTTGTGCTGCCCGCGAGCAAATCAATCAACCTTCATGCTAGTCAACCGGAGAGTTTGACCCAGTAGCCACCCCGGGACTGACTCCCCTAAAAAATTGTGCAAAGGTTGTAGACCTTGCTCGCTCTGCTCACTGAGAAATTGCGCAGACAGGTCGCACAGACACCAAGTGCCCGTCCATGTCTCCCTCAGAAATTGTGCAAGTTTTCCAGTCAGCTCTCCAATCAGTCGACCGACTACTCACCCAAAAAACTGCGCAGTTTTCATGAGCAAGCCCTCTGCTGCCCAACAGTCCGCTCAGCTCAGAAACTGCGTAGAGGTGATCAACAGGCCAACCTCCCAGCATCAGCGCAGTTTTTCTCGCTAGCAGCTCCCGGCAGCCAACTGCCAGTTCCCTCCAAGAATTGCGCGGTTTTCGCTGCCAAGCTCCAACCACTGACTGCCAGTTCCCTCCAGGAACTGTGCAGTTTTTGCTGCCAAGCTCTCAGTAGCTCAGTACCAGTTCCCCTCAAGAATTGCACAATTTTCGCTGCCAGTGACCCAGCAACTGACTGCCAATTCCCCTCAGGAATTGTGCAGTTTTCGCTGCCAAGCTCCTGCTACCCACTCGTTCCGGAAACTGCATAAATTTTGTCAGCCCAACCTTCCCGCAACCTGAATTGTTCCTCCCAAAAACTGCACAGTTTTTTCCTCCAGCTGAGCCAGACAACGCAGACATTCAATGTTGATTCAGATTGCCTATCTTCATCACCTAGTGACCCCTACACAGTTTTCATCAACAGTGCTCGAAGCCTCCATCCTGCCTCGCAACCTTGTCGCCTCTCCCGGTCACCTGCGTCTGAAATGATCATGCATCATGGTATACTAGGAGGTTTATAGATTTGATGTCGCCTTGTCATGAGTGACTGCAGACACAGGTACATAAACAAGCATGGCGCGACGACGGATGGGATGAACAAAGGGAGCACATGCAGAAAGACAAGTTCGCCAATAGACGAACAAACGATGCATGCAAAGGGATGTGCTTACGAACGGATGATCATGCAAAGATGTGTTCACGGACAGACAGACGAACAAACATGCAAATGTGTTCACAAACGGACAGACGGACAAACATGCACTTTTCGCGAACAGATGAACTTTTCAAGCCTTCCAACATACAAGCAAGAAACAACGTGTGAATACAACGTCCAGCGAACCCAATGACTATCGAAGACTCCACGCATGTTGCCATGCAGAGGTGAAGCTGTGACACACCATGAGGAATCCATCATCAGCGACACTATAGCTCGACATGCACACTAGCAGTAGCACGAATGTACCAGCACTGTCATGTCGAGTCTTGTCATGAATCATGTTGTCCACATCTTTACTATGGGCCATACTGTCAATCAATGTAATGTAACGTGGAAGTCCAAGAGACCCACTTGTTGTATGAAGAGTCATGTAAAGTCGAAAAGTCATGGAAGTCAAACAATCATGAGGGTAGTCAAACAACCACAAGGGTCAGTTTCACCCTTGGCTATAAATACCCCCTCATTTGTACATGTAGAGGACTTTTCACCTCATCTCTTCCCACATAGCCTTGAGAGTTTGTAATCTTTTCTTTGAGGAGTAAGTAGTGGCTCCAACACCCCGCTCACGGGGCTAGTGATGTATGGTGTAACGATGTGTCTTGGAACTTTCGCTTAATTCAGAAACAGGCCAACACATTTTCACACATGTATTGTAACTATTGTAAGACTAATCTTAAACACTTGTAATGCATGTTGCTTTAACCTGTGTTTAACACTTGAACTAATTCACTTGTTGTAATACATGTGTGTTAATGAAAATGTGTTGTATATGTTGTTAATGTTGTCTCGCCCATGTTGACTACTCTCCGGACATCAGACAGACCTTTCATTAAAACTTGCTATAACAATTGTTGCACTCGCGCAGACTAATTCGCTGAGTGTTATACGTGTTATCTTCCCTTGTGTGTTGTGACT
Organism: Pinus tabuliformis; assembly: GCA_031772625.1. Classification (NCBI taxonomy): domain Eukaryota; kingdom Viridiplantae; phylum Streptophyta; class Pinopsida; order Pinales; family Pinaceae; genus Pinus; species Pinus tabuliformis. The sequence goes on along the minus strand of CM062818.1, from coordinate 436,467,949 downwards.
GCCGCATCCATGTGGACTGTTCCGTCAGAATTTGTGCATGTCATGTTGTGTTGTGTGTTCCTAGCAAAGTTGGGACTACTTTCGACCAACTTGGGACTCACTCCCACCCTCTCCCTCTACGGTGAAAGAACCATTGACACAAGTGACACTTACAATCACCAAGCACACAAACCTCACTTTCGAAAGACAAAGCAGACCACTCCCATGTGCTGACAAGTAAGAGTTGAGGCAAATCTCTAAGATAATGGTAACCGGGCCATCATACTAGATGGGACTCTCACACCAAACGGTGTGAGGTCTAGTTGGGACTTCATACCGGGGTGATCCCCTGAATGTTGGCAGTGCAGCACCATCAGCACCTTGTAAATCATTGTTAGTGTATATTTATTAACTATATATTATATTATCATAATGGAAGTTTTATAATAATGGTTATATTACTTTAATCAATGCATTGTTTATTAGACATTAATTTGTATAGTTTGATAATGTGGGAAGAACCAATCCTCTAATAATATTTTCGCAAAGATACAAAAAAAAGGATCCATTGTTATCTATATATATTAAAACAAAATTATATCAAGTAGTGTGAATTATGTTGCAATTAATCGTTTAATTATAATATAACTATCAACCTTACACAAGGCATGCAAGGTGTACATCCCATTGTAGGGGAAGACTATGTGAGTAGGGACATGAAGTTCGAGGAGCACAAGGCCTTCAGGATGTCACATGATTCAATACCAATGGTCACAAAAGATCAAGAGCCAGAGGCTCCAAAGGTTGAGGAGAGGCCAACATCACTAGCGATAAGTACTCAGCCATCAGATTAGGAAGAGAAGCAAGAGGCACCTTCTACTTTTGTCAAGAAGAGGCCGAGATGGTTTGAGTAGACTTTTACTAATGTTGAGGAACATGTGGAGGCTCCTAGGAGAATGTTCAAAGATAGAAGACCATCGAGACAATTTCCTAGCTACATGGCACTCATGAGTTACATCATTGACTCTGAACCTAGCAATTATTAGGAGATAGCATATCAACAAGTTTGGAGAGATGTCATGGTGGAGGAGCATGCCTCCATCATGAAGAATGATGTGTGGGACATCATTCAAAGGCCAAAGGAGAAATTAGTGCTCAATTCCAAGTGGATCTACAAGATAAAGCATGTTGCAAATGGTAGCATCGAAAAGTATAAGGCTAGGTTCGCTTCAAGAGGGTTCTCCTATGGAGTGGGCTATCAAACATTTGCTCCAGCTACCACGTACACTTCTATCAAGGCTATGATATCTATTGTTTTAGAATGGGGTGGAGGATGCATCATATGGACGTAAATACAACCTTCCTTAATGGGGTTATGGAGGAGGAGGTGTACATCCAGCAGTTGTAGGGATTTGAGGTGTATGAGAGAGAGCCTCATGTATGCAAATTGAAGAAGGCATTGAATGGTTTCAAATAAGCACCTCGAGCATGATACTCCAAGATTGATGGAAATCTGTTAGGTATGGGCTTCACTAAGAGTAAGGCAAATACCAACGTATACAACACGCTAGTTGGAGATGATCCATTCATTCTAGTACTTTATGTGGATGACCTCTTTCTTATAGGGTCGGAGAGGCTCGTAGAGATGTGCAAGTGGGATCTTGCGATAGAGTTTGTGATCATTTTCAGTTAACATGTTCTTTGCTTAAATTAGATAAGTCATTCAACCATATGTCCATTAATCCATTTAGTAATCACATTAAACATTATATGATAGTAACTAATGAAAGACCATAAATGATAGATGTTGAAGACAAGCCAAGACAAAAGACACGAGAATATGGCTCAAGCCAGGGAAAAACCCCAAGATGGAGAAAACCCTTGATCAAATCTTCTTATTATCATCAAATGTTCAGCAGAGAAAGAGAGAGAGTACAATGATTTAAAATAACTTGCCAATATGAAGATCATGTATCTCTTCTCTTAGAGCCATTCCATCCTGTAATCTGGGCACTCTGATCATAGAGGACAAATTATACTGTTGTAGTAGATTGGTCTGATTAGGGCAGCAACAATCCACAAATTTCTAAGTTAGCTAGTCCAAAAATCCTCAAGTCTATTGCGGCCTTCCTTATTTTATATGATAATGACTTTCGTTGGCTTAAGGAGTTCGTGTATGATCATATTAAAGCCATTGATGACATTACCTTTGTTGTTCTTGATTAGGGTTCCTGAAGCATGTTGCTCCAGCCTTTCTTCATTACTAGACTACCTACAAACAGTGTGATCTTCTCTCCATGCACGGGCTCTATTATTTGTAGTAGTCTAAGCCTTCTTTTAAGTTCCCAAGCCATCCTCAACAGTGACCCAAACATTATCATGTGAGGTCAGCAGTATTTTATTGCATCTCAGCTTCCTGGGCAAGTGATTCAAGCCTTGTGGTCAAGCTATGAGTGTATCTTCTAGCTGCGGCCAAACTACAGGAAGAAGTCCCACGCGAAACAGGTCACAACCCATATACCAAATTGTCCTTAACCATGGCGAAGCACTGCTTCCAAAGTCAGACCTGTTAAGACAAAATCCCTAACCAAAATAACCCCAACCATAAGCAAAATTCATCCTCCTTAAGCTTTGTTGCCTCAGAGATATCTTCGCCCTTTTTTATGATGACCAATGACTCGGGAGAAGGCTCCTCTATATACATTTCGGTGAAGAGAAGGGATGTGGCTTTTGATCTTCTTAAGACGACATATAGGAGAGGTCGACCTTGATAATTTACATGAGAGAAACATAAATTCAAAAACCCACTTTTCCTTATCCAAATTTGACAATGTTTAGATTGATTTTGGTCCTCTCGAAAAGAGGAATTCAATGCCACAATTATCTTCCCCAAAGGAGCTGTTCAAAGTGGAATTTGGCCCTAGTTGCCAATTTTAACACTCCCTCTCAACTAGGGAGAATTCCATCTAACAAACCATCAGACATTGTCACTGATCATCATGCCATCATGCCATCATGAACCATTTATGTATCTATGCTCTGCTTTTCTCTGCACAACTCTGCTCTGTTGAACACTGATCTAATAATGAAGAATTGATCAAGAGTGAGTCACAAGACTTTACCACTCTCCCCTGACAAAAGTCAGTCCAAAGGCAATCAGACTTGATCCCAGATCAAGTTGAAGAACACCATGCATCCTAGTCATAGGGAGTATTGCAGTACGTATTGCGTCCATCAGTAGTGCTATGGTCCCTAACCACTTTTCCCAACCCATTGGCTAGATGAAAGGTACTTCCCATGTGTCCTAGACTACATGGGTAGGATGATATTGAATCAATAGCAGGGAAAGAATGTATCACTTCCTGCTCACAACCACACATAGGGAAAGGACAAACCACATCGTACAATCATACGTACGGAAAGGAAGAACCACATCTTACAATCGCACATCACAATCACACATAGGGAAAGGACGAACCACATCCTACATATGCAAATCGCCACAAGGCACAACAATCAATTGTAGGAAGGATCCTACACGTGGAGAAGGGATGAACCATATCCCACCAACATGTCAACCAATAATCGTACGGAATGATCATCCTACATGTGGGGAAAGGATGAACCACGTCCCACTGACATGTCAACAGATGCCCATATGCATCTCTCACCGGGTATCCGCAGGAGAAGGTGAACCACTCATCTTGCTCATATGCCATAGGAGAAGGTCAACCACTCGTCCTATGTATATATCATCAACAGTAGGGGAAGGTGAACCACTCACCCTACACACACGTGTCTACAATCGTAGGGGAAGGTGAACCACTCACTCAACACACATGTCAACCATCATGAGGTATCACAGGGGAAGGCAAACCACTCACCCTGTACACAACGCACCACTAGGGGAAGGTGAACCACTCACGCTATGGTCGCTCATAGCTAAATAAGTATCCCAAGCTTCCCAGGAGCTCCCAGAGCTCAATCTTCAGTCAAGAATATAGGGAATAGTGCCAAGCTACTTTCTGAAAGATCAATAGGAGCCTCATAGCTTCATTCAACAGTATTATAGATGTATATATTGTTAGTGTCTGTCAGTCATGTCAGTCACCAGTGATCAAATATGTTCTTACAAGCTTTGTTAGGGTCTCGAGGTCAAATTTTATCATGTCACTAAGTTTCCAAAATAAAATTTGGTCACTGGCTAGTGTGTCTAGGTCTACTGCTGCTCCTTCAAGATTTTCATGTTCCAGTCATTGCCATCACTCAGTTGGATGTGCCATCATTGAACAAATCAACATCATCATCATCATCTCAGCCATATCATCATGGTCTCCATTCACCTCAATGTCACCATTAGGTCATTAGGGTTAAGGTCACAAAATCATTCATTTCATGTATAAATATGGCAAATGAGGAGTGGCAATAGGTAAATTTGTTCAATAACACTTGATTTCAAATGTAATTTATGTTTTTATTTGTAATAATGTTCTTAAGGTTCTAAAGTTACAAGAAGAGGTCCTAACGCTACAAAACTCAAAAAGAAAGTGAATTGGTGAGGTGGGCCATCCTTCCTCATTAATCACTTAAACACCAAAAGAAAATTATAAAAGCACATGGAGGAGCTCATTCACACTCATTTGCACTTGTCTACCATCCTAGCATCGAGTTCCCCCCTCTCCTTTACAAAAAATTGTGATTCCATAGCCCTCACTGGCAAAACATTTGCCCTCTCTGCACATAAAGAGCCCACGCTACGCACCTGGACAGCGCGTTGCGCACAAGAGGCCTTCACTGTGCACAAGGCATAGTTGTCCAAAATTGGTGTTTGACCACCAAAATCCGTTTTTCAAAGCTCCTCTTTAGTCATTTCATCCTCCAGGCTCTATAACAAGTAATTTTAATCATTTTCATGCCCTCCTTTGCCTCATATGTCAAGAAATTGATCAAATACTTCTTCTCCTACGGTTTACATGATTTTCATGGTTTTGATCTTCAAATGATGAATTGTTTCCCTAAACCCTAGATTCCTTGTCCCTACACCTCTATTCGCTGCTCATACACCATCTCCATCCGTCACAAAGCCTTATCCCCTCATTTTTTATCATTCTCCTCTAAACCCTAGTCTACTCTATCTCTTTCTAGGGTAGCCATGTGTTTTGGCTTTTTCCACCCCCTCCCTTCACTCATTTCCCAAAATTCCTTCTTCCCCTACTCACTGACATCATCCCCTACCCTCCTAAATTTCCTTAAAAATTTAGGCAACTCTTAAGTCCATCATACCACCTCATTCCCTCACAGCAGCGATTTCACTGTTTTTGCTTGCCTTTCACCTAGGGTTTGAAGTATGGACCCTGACTCATCACCATCAGAGAAGAGGAAGTACAAAAAGGGGGGAAAGATACTAAGGTCTAAGCCTTCTAATTGCAATGAAAGTCATAAAATGCTTTGAAGATGTCAAATGTTTAGGGTTTTGTCAAAGAGTGTGAGAAGTAGGTTACCATGAGCATCTCACAAGTATATTTTCCCTCACCTTGAAGGAAGACAAGATCACCATTGCAAGGACTGATTTCATGTTTTTAGTGGATGCCATCTCTCAAGCTACAGGCATACCAAACCATGGTGAAAATTGGTTCAAAGGCATGAACCTAGACCTAGAAGAGTACAAACCCTACTTGAAATCACAATACAAAGGAGCTCACTCACATGTTTTCCCATTCAAATACTTGTTGGAGAGATATGCACCATTGATGAAGGTTGTCATGAAGTTCTTCACGTGTGAGGGCAGATATTCCAGGCTATATCAATACCACATAAGGCTTCTCATGCACTTTACAACTACCAAGTCTCTCAATTTGTGCAGCTATTTGTATAGGAGCCTAACCAAAATGTCTAAAAGGGTGCAATTGAAAAGCAAAGAACATTACCCTAGCCTCTTTCACCATAGCCTGATAAAGGTTATAGTGCTCCATCACTTGGCAGAGAAGAACATGACATGGGACACCTTCATTGAGGCAGCCTTGAAAATGCATATAACCACTTCACCAAGCCAGCACCAAACCATATCAGCACAGCCCATGGAGGTGGGGTCATCAAGCAAACATAATGAGGTTTCCAAGCCACCTAGGCCTGAGGTGATCAAGACATATCAGAGAGGCAGAAGGCTTGTGTTTGCTCCTCAAATTGAGGAAGGGGCCAACCCTACTACATCAACAGAACAGGGATCACCATCACAGAATGAGGCTTCATTGCATGATGAAGAGCCCATTGAGCATGACTTTGACCTAGTTGACTTGGAGGCACAAGATGAGCATCAAACCCTGCAACAAGTCATCAAAGAGAAGGATTCTCAGATCATGGAGCTCAAGGACAATTTGTCAAGGGGAAAATTCATCATTTCCTTCCTTGAGCAAGAAAACAGTCAACTTAAGGCAAAACAGCTAGTTATGGAGAAAGAGCAATTCAAAGCCAAGAAGCAAGAGATGAAAGGCAAGGCAGTGGTGGACCATGAGGACACTAAGCAGCATGAAGGACATGTGGCAAGGAATAGACCAAGGACAATGGGTCTTAGGAAGTCACTTCAGAGGGAAAGAGAGAAAAAGGCACCAATGGAAGAATTGACCTTTGAAGAGAGGATTACCATGGAAATAAATGAGGACAGGGAGTTTTGGCTTGACAAAGTCAATTTCCACCTTGAGAAGCTCCTTGACAAGGCCAACAGGGATAACAAGTTGCAAAGGAAAATGGTCATCCACTACTACAAGGAAAATCAACTTTGCAAGGGCAAAATCAAGGAGTTGAAGGCCCAACTAGATGAAACCCTAATCATGCAAGAGGAGAAGGGTAAGTTATATTTGCTTGCTTATGCATCCATGGTTGCATAACATACCTCATCAGGCATCTCTAGACAAATTTTGGGAGGATTTGGAGAAAATTTTGTGTTTTGGTGAATACTTGTGCAGACTTGTAGTTTTTGGCAATTTTTGTCTAGGAGTGTAGCGAGCTCACGATGTGCTTCTTCCTCAGGGCTCCAAATGATGGAAACTCAGCATTTTTGGAAATCTTATGACCCCCTCTCAAAACCCATTTGCCCACTTTCCTGGTCCAGGGCTAAGTTTTTGAGAAATTTGCAAAAAGAGGCCAAAAATCACCTTTCTACCCCTCTTTTTCCATTTCGTTGCGCACCTGGAGACACCTTGGGAGAATGGCCATATCTCAGCGAAAAATGGGCCATTTTGTGTGCACAAATACTCTAAATACATCTACACTCTCCCAACTTTCCAAAACAAGCTTCAGATATGGATTTGGACTTCAGCAAGGCACTCAAAAAAGGCCTCCAACAGCTCGTTGTGCACCTGGGAATTTCTAAGATTTTTGTAAAATTTTCACTGTGTAATTTTTTGTAATTCCTAGTTCGACTTTGGTAAAAGTCAAAAGGGTGATGTAAATGATGTATTTGATTAATCCTAATGTAAAAATGATGTTATAGTGGGTAATTAGTCTTGTTAAGTTGTTTTTATGTAAACTTAGGCCTCATTAAAGAAGAAAAACTCAAGTCAAAGTCTAAATGAAGAGTTTGTATTCAACCTTCTCAGTCTCAGTTGTTGGTTGAAATATTCATGGGAATTGTTCCACCACCCATGGATTCGACCCCTGAGGGTGGGGAAACTATTTATTTTGGTCTATATGTATCATTTTCTCAATTAGAGAGAGGGGTTGGACATCTTAGGAGAGAACTCTTGTAGCTTGTGCTTGAGCATTTTCAGGAAATCAAAGGAACAGTTGCAACTATTATCTAGGAATTCATGTGCAGTGAATTTGTGATCTTGTATTTTCTCTGTTATAGTTTCATATGAAAGATATTCATTTTCTCTTTCCATTCGTTAGTTCTTCAGTGGTTTTTCCTTAAGTTTATAAGCAGAATTATTTTCATAAAGCTTTGTTTTAATGGGAATATCATTATGTGTTATTTTCTTTCTTGCTTAATGAATTCATGATATATATGCTCATTAAGACCTCTTATTTCTTTTGAACACTACACTACACTGACAACTCTAAGCCATCACAAAACTATTGCTACCTTGCTCCTTTATATCTTTGATGTTGTTACCCTTTTGATCCTTTGACCTAGTTACCTAGTTTTCATCCCTTGTCTAGCATCAAAACCCTAAATTTTCAAAACCTATCTGAGCCTAGCATATCTAGCCTAAAATCATTTTATATTCCAGTCAATTCTTTGGTTGTGATCTCACGAAGAGAGCCTTCTCTGGTTTGGTAGGGCTAGCTACCAAACTGAAAGCTTGGTCTGTGGTTACCTCCGTCGATTCCTCTCAGCCTAGGACATTGTGGAGGATAACATATATATTAAGCAATCCTCATCTTCTTGCATATATTGATCTTCCTCATTCTTACTGGTCTTTCAGAGCTCAATGTATAGTCGAGACCCTCATAGTAGGGTCTATCCATGACTCTCATTCTCCTTTCTGAAGAAAGGAGGATATCAACTTCATCTTATATGAGAGGATCTCAATAAACATCATGGCTCCCTTTAAACATTGGAAAAGTATGCTTGTTCAGAGCATATCCATCATGTCATCTGCACCCTGCTATTCATCCTTCGATCTATACATCAAAGTCAACCAATCATGCTGCCTCTTAAGTAACAAGGATATCATTTTTAGAGTCATCAGATACCATATAATAATCAGCTATCATGAATCAGCACCCTTTGACATGGTTATCTTTCTTGAAATAATTTATGGCTCTCTCTGAGGCCATACGTCAGATGGTCATTTAGCTTTCAACGATGAGCTTGCTAAATGATTTATGCCATGTGCATGAAACTACTCAATAAGGATGATTTTCTCACCCAGCCATTTGTATCCATATGACCATGATAAGTGACTTTTCTCTGACTTCTGAATTTCATCATCTTCCTTTGAATTGAGGAAGTATAACATCAACTATTGTACGAGGAATAAACAGTGCTGCTATATCAAGGATATCCAGTTTCAAATCATCTGCTGAGATGAGTGATATGCCGAAACCATTCCTAACCAGGATATTCCTTTATGTTGTATTCCTCCAAAAACTTGTCACACAGCTACTTTTGTACTTCATCAAAAGTCCTTTGTGCAAGATGTCAAGGACAAAGAAATAGATTTTTCCTTAAATTCATCAGACTATCTCGAACTTACACATCGTGTTCACAACTTCAATTGTGAACAAGATCCATTTCCAATGCTTCTGTCATTGATGACCTTCCACTTCTGTCATTGCTGCTATATCAAGGATATCCAGTTTCAAATCATCTGCTGAGATGAGTGATATGCCGAAACCATTCCTAACCAGGATATTCCTTTATGCTGTATTCCTCCAAAAACTTGTCACACAGCTACTTTTGTACTTCATCAAAAGTCCTTTGTGCAAGATGTCAAGGACAAAGAAATAGATTTTTCCTTAAATTCATCAGACTATCTCGAACTTACACATCGTGTTCACAACTTCAATTGTGAACAACATCCATTTCCAATGCTTCTGTCATTGATGACCTTCCATGCTTGATGCTAGAGTTTCTGAATATAATTGTTGCAAGTGGATAGAAGTGTTGAACTGAAATAAAGTAATTGTGCTATTCAACACACAACTGTGAGACCGACTACTACAAAGATGCCAATACCACAGTGATACCAAATGAAGAAGAATAACCAAGTCATGAGAATGATATACATAGAACAGTGAGTGAAGGGTCGAGCCTTTTATTTCAATCTTGATGCATTACCAGGAATTTTGAATTGTCTTAGAAAGTTGAAAAGTTACAGATGGAGTATAACCTTTGACTACTTATGGATGGAATTAACACTTTTACAACATATGGATTACCTCATTACCTCAGAACCAACTGTAAATGTGCTCAATGAAATTCTTAAAAGAATGAAGTAAGCTACAAGCCCATAAGCCCTTTCAAATTTTGTCAGCTCACCAAATCTTTTAAAGTTCCCTAAGGCCATATGAGATTTCAGAGAGAGAACAATGAATTTTTCTTTTGTTAGTGCCAATATTGGTCGGTCTACTGAAGGTGTATTACACTAAGTAGAAGGATCCGCAAAGAATAAACTTGAATTCAAATGATCCTTCTTGCACCTGATCTTTAATCTTCTTTAATTTCTTGTCACTGAAAGATCATCAGAAAGATACAGAGTACAAGATCTCAGGGATTTACCTATCCAAGATGTGAATCAGTCTTGTTTACAGCTTCATTACTACTGCATAACATAGTCATAGCCATCATCGCCAGTTCAGAACTGTCAAGTATCCAAACTGATCTACACATAATTACATAGGAAAGATGTAAATCCAAGTGCAGTGAGACTATATGCAATGCCAACCTAACAGTGAAGACACTCTGGACAAGGTTTCTGAGTTTCCATACCATCATAATAATTGCTTCACTGAGATGTTGATGTGTTGAGGTATTGTGATACAGATATCAATACTACAGATCGATATTACTATGATGCCACTATCATCAGATCTGAGGGATAATGTCAAGCACAGGGATGACAAAACATAGCATCGAAATCACTATTGTAAATTGCAATTATAGATCCTCATGGCAGTCCAGTCCATAGAGTTTAAGTCTATCATTTTAAATGATAATGAGCCCAACAAATTTCTTCAAACTCAATAGAATATCCATTGCAATTTTGTTGATCCAGAAGACCAATAACACCCACAAAAGGTTGTTTCTTCATTCAAAAATTTGAACACTCAGTGAGGGGAATTAGAAAGATGGAACCTGGTAAGTAAAGTCTTAGAGTCTGCCCCGAAATTGATATACAGACACAACATTTCATAACGGTGCTTGTATCACCATCAAACCACGTAAAGTTTGTTCCTGAGATAGCACACAGTCCCAACAGAGAAGCTACAGCAACATTGGAGTGTACAGGAATGATCTTCATCCATTTTAGTATGACTTTCAGAACCTGTGGTTATGTATAGGAATAGAACACAACTTCTAAGAAATTAGATTCATGCCCGACATACGTAAAATGTTCTGCCTGTAGTAGTGCTTCACCCCCACACACACATGCCATCAACTGATACGCAGCTCGTGAAGAAGGGAAAACTCGCTATGCTCATAGCCTTAACTGGGTATTCAAGCTGCCCCTCCAAAGATAAATCGAACCAAAGGCACAAGTTTTCTGAAAAATTCAGAGTTACTAGAATCATGTGAAGTGCCTTAGATCAAAACATCTCTTGTGGTAACATTCTCCAGTGATATGCCTAATGATCTATTTATCCAAAACAAGTACTGTAAATTCACAGAGGCTAGTCCCAATCTCCAAAGTCGACCTTCTGCCACAAACAAATGCTTAGAAATAAGGAGAATAGTCTTGTTGTTACGTGTGGAAAATATAGTTGGAGATCTTGGCCAAAATTTGATTTAATGCCATAAGGAACTCGATCCTAGGAATGCTTCTGGCTTTTGATGAAACCTTGACTTTTGAAGAGAGAGGAGGTTATGGAGACTTACCAACAAGCTTGTCAATGATTGCATTTCTTCTAGCTTGGGCTTGTCCTCAACCTAGCTCTGATACCATGTTAATTTTCAGTTAACATGTTCTTTGCTTAGATTAAATACGTCGTTAATCCATTTAGCAATCACATTAAACATTATATGACAATAACTAATGAAAGAACATAAATGATAGATGTTGAAGACAAGCGAAGACAGAAGACACGAGAATATAGCTCAAGCCAGGGAAAAACCCCAAGATGGGGAAAACCCTTGATCAAATCTTCTTATTATTATCATCAAATGTTCAACAGAGAGAGAGAGAGTACAATGATTTAAAATAACTTGCCAATATGAAGATCATGCATCTCTGCTCTTAGAGCCATTTTATCCTGTAATCTAGGCACTCTGATCATAGAGGACAAATTATACTGCTGTAGTAGATTGGCCTGCTTAGGGCAACAGCAGTCCACGAATTTCTAAGATAGCTGGTCCAAAAATCCTCAAGTCTATTGCGGCCTTCCTTATCTTATATGATGATGGCTTTCATTGGCTTAAGGAGTTGGTATATGATCATATTAAGGCTACTGATGGCATTACCTCTGTTGTTCTTAATTAGGGTTCCTGAAGCATGCTGCTCCAACATTTCTTCATTACAAGACTACCTACAAATAGTGTGATCTTCTCTCCATGCACAGGCTCTATTATTTGTAGTAGTCCATGCCTCCTTTTAAGTTCCCAAGCCATCCTCAACAAGCACCCGAACTTTATCATGTGAGGTCAGCAGTCTTTTATTGCATCTCAGCTTCCTGGGCAAGTGACTCAAGGCCCAGCTATGAGTGTATCTTCTAGCTGCGGCCAAACTACAGGAAGAAGTCCCACACGAAACAGGTCACAACCCATATAACAAATTGTCCTTAACCATGGCGAAGCACTGCATACAAAGTCGGACCTGTTAAGACAAAATCCCTAACCAAAATAACCCCAACCATAAGCAAAATTCATCCTCCTTAAGCTTCGCTACCTCAGAGATATATTTGCCCTTTTTGATGATGACAAATGAGGGAGAAGGCTCCTCTATATATACATTTCGATGAAGATGAAGGGACGTGGCTTTTGATCTTCTTAAGCCGACATATAGGAGAGGTCGACCTTGATAATTTACATGAGAGAAACATAAATTCAAAAACCCACTTTTTCTTATCCAAATTTGATGATCTTTAGATTGATTTTTGTCCTTTCGAAAATAGGAATTCAATGCCACAATTATCTTTCCCAATGGAGTTGTTCAAAGTGGAATTTGGCCCTAGTTGCCAATTTTAACAGTTTCAGATGAAAAACATTGACATGATGCACTACATTTTGGGATTGGAGGTGTCGAAGCAAACAGGAGAGATATTCCTTGGACAAGGGAAGTGTGTGGATGAGATTCTAAAGAGATTTAAGATAGAGGATTGCAGGCCTATGTCCACACCCATGACTAGCAACTTGAGGAAGTTAAATGCTTTTGAGAGTGAGTTGGTGCACCCCAAATTGTACATACAACTGATAGCCTCTTTGTTGTATGTGGTCAACACTAGGCTAGATATATGCTTTGTTGTGAATAAATTGAGCTAGTTTATGATGGAGCTGAGGGGGGTTCACTGGATGGCAGTGAAGCATGTGTTCAAGTATCTTCAAGGTACAATAGAGTATGGACCCAAGTATGTCAAAGGTGATGGAGTGCAATTAGTGGGCTATATAGATTTAGATTGTGTTGGGAGTGCAGTTGTTGGGAAAATCACCTCAAGGTGTCGCTTCAGTTTGGGATCAACAATTATCTCATGGTTTAGTAGGAAGCAAAGTTTAGTGGTGCATAGTTCAGCAGAGATAGAGTACATGGTTGTGACTTTGGAAACATGTGAAGCCATTTGGCTTCGCAAGATGCTCATAACGTTGGTTGGTCTGGAGTTGGATTCGACATTAATTCACTATGACAATCAGAGCTTCATCAAGCTCTCGAAGAACCCACTATTTCATGACAGGTCCAAGCATATAGAGATAAGGTATCACTTCATCCAAGGCATGGTCCAAAGGGGAGCTATGAAGCTTCAATACATATCCACAAACAAGTAGGTTGCAAATATTCTCATGAAGCCCCTAGTGAATGGGACGTTTTTTTCTACAAGGATATGTTGGAGGTGGTGCAAAACACCTTCCTCACTAGGAGAGTGTTGATTTTATTAGCTCAGGCAAGAACTTCTACATAAGCTTGGTGTATCAACATATAAAAGATGTCGAATTGCCTCTTTACATGCTTGCTTGAGAGGAGTAAGTGTTATTTTGATTTATTTCCTAGGTTTAACTTAAGAAAAGCACATTAATTTATTTAATTTATTAATCTTGCTATTGGGCTAAGTTTCTAAAGATAAATAATTTGATTATTTAGTGACTTAAATTTAACCTCTATCGTTGATCTAAGTGGGTTAAGAATGTTAAATTGTGCAAATAGGATTAATTCAACTTTGGACAGCTGATTTGATGAAGATAATTGTTGCATTAAATTCATCTCTTAGAGACCTGGACCAAAATCGACCTAAAGATCACCCATTTTGGACAAGCAAAAGTTAAAATTTTAATTTATTCTCACTCATGTAAAATTGTTAAGGGCGACCTCACATTTATGTAGGCTCAATATGCTCATTCGACTTGTCTTTTCACCCACTCGGATTGGTATAAATACAAGGGACATCACACCTCATTTGGAGCATCAATCAACACAACATATCTTCTCTCTCTCCTCTTATTATTGGTTCGTACAGCTCAGAATTGGAAGGACTCCTCTCACACGTGTGAAGGACAAAAGACACCTTTGTCTGGGCCAAATTGCAGGGTTTTTTAGGGCATTAACCTGCATTGACTTGGGCACATTTGACATGCTTTGACTGCATTTTCTTTGGGATTGTTTCTGTTTTAAGAGGTTGCATTGGAGGGCACAAAATCCGAGGAGATCTGGGCACTTTGGCCGTAGACTTATCTCAGCCATTTGACAGCAAACTTCACCTCTGCGTTGACGGAGTTTGACTATTCATATTGGCACTGTTTTGACAGACTTTTGATCTGCTAAGGAGGTTGAATTGAAAGCTCTTTGACCAAGCTGTTGGGAGGGAGTTTTGACCCTTGACCATTGACTGGTTAGGGTTGACTCTAATGTTGTTGACTATTGTTGACTGAATCAGATTACAAAAGTTTCGGATTTGACCATTGTTGGCTACATCTCTTTACTTTGTCTCTACTTTAGATAATAGTTTGATATTGAATATTGACATTGGATGTTGGCTAAGTCAAAGTTTGACTTTGACTCTTGGATGATGTACTCTTTCTGCTGAACATTTGAAGACAATATAATTAGAAGATTTGCAAGGGTTTTGCACACAGTGGGTTTTGCCCTGGCCTTTGCCTAAATTAGTGTCTCTTGCCTCTTGGTTGTCTTTCTATGTGCATTTGTTTATTTGTTCTATCTACTATTGCTCTATTGTCATTGGAAAATTGAAGAAGTGAAATTGAGAAATTGAATGCTATTAAATATTGTTGAAGTAATAGTTGCAGCATAGAACAAGTGATGAAAAATTAACATGGTCTCATAGCTGAGGTGAAGACAAGCCCAAGAGACATCGAGCAAGAGCATCCATCTCTCAAGAAGCTTATTGAAAAGGGGAAATATTTTGGTAGAAATGTCTTCCTTTCATCCAATTTTGTTGCATGGAAAGTCAGGTTGGAGATCATAGCTGACAACAATGATGTGTTGGACTTCATTCAAGGAAGAGTACCTGAGCCTCTAGAAAATGCTTCCGCTACTGTCAAAAACAAGCATAAGAAAGGTGAGTTAAAGGCAAAGCAAATTATAGTTGATGGTTTACAAGATAATCTACTTGCTTATGTTGGAAATTTGAGAAGGTCCAAGGACATGTATGACAAGATTGTTGGCATGTATGAAGTCAACAATTTGAATGAAATCATCTCTTTGAAAGATCAACTCAAAGACATGAAGATGAACAAAGGAGAATTCGTGCAATCATACATAATGAGGATATCTCGTATTAGAGATCAATTGCTAAGAGTTGGGGAAATCACACCTGACAGAGAATTGGTGATTGTAACTCTTAGAGGCCTCCCTTCCATTTGGGAAACTTTCATTACTACTATAAGCAACAACAACAGCATCCCGACATTCGATGAGCTTGTTGGAAAACTCACACAAGAAGAATCAAGGATGATATCTAGAGGAAGAATTCAAGGATCAAACGAAGGAGAGCCCTCTGCCTACATTGCTCAAGGAAAGAAGAAGAATGCAAAGAAAGGGAAGGGAAAGCCATCCAAATCAAGAAATCCTCCTCAATCCAATCAAGATTCCAAGGAATCAAGAAGACGAAATAGAGATGTTGAGTGCTACAATTGTCATCGAAAGGGTCACTATGCTCGAGATTGTCCTGAAAAGAGAGATGCTCCAAGAAGGAACTCTTCAAGGTCCTATAACAATAACTGTGGCTTCAACAACAATAAGTCATATGAAAGAAGAAATGATAGAAGAAGGAATGAAAGAAGAAGAGGCTCCCCTGATGATCGTGATGATAGTTATCGTCCTCCAAAAAGGCCAAGAAACTCCAAGTATGAAGGCAATGTTACTAAACAATCTGAATATATTCTTATTTCTGCATTAGCTAGTTCATCTCCTCCAGACTCTTGGGATAGTTGGTTGGTTGATAGCAGGGCTTCTCATCACTTTTTTGGATACAAGGAGGTTCTCTCTAATCTGGTAGAGAGGGAGACAAATTTGAACATTATCCTTGGTGACAATACCACTCATCCCATAAAGGGCTTTGGTTCTGTCAAATTTCACTTGAACTCTAGGGAATCTGTTTTGCTTCATGATGTATTATATGTGTCGGGATTGAAGAAGAATTTGGTTTCGATATCTGCCTTGGAGGATAAAGGAATGAGGGTTGCATTTATTAAAGGAAAAGTACTTACTTGGCCTATTGAATCCTACATGAGAAATGCCTTCACATTGGGAACTAGGTTTGAAGGACTCTATAGAGTCACCGGAAGACCCCTTCTAGCCATGGTCCATAATACAAATCTTCAAAGCGAGTTGTGGCACCGAAGGCTAGCCCATCTACACTATGATGCACTTCCTAAGTTGAAGAAGTTGGTCTCTGGGATCCCCGATGTTCAAGCTCAACATGATGGAGTATGCCCTGGGTGTGCAAGTGGAAAGAAGACAAGGGGACCATTCCCCTCTAGCGAAAACAAGACGGAAGAAATCCTTCATCTCATTCATTCTGATATATGTGGTCCAATGCCCATGCATTCACTTGGGGGTCATCTTTATTACATCACCTTCATTGATGATTTCTCAAGGAAGACATGGATCTACTATTTGAAGCACAAGGATGAGGCATTCAAAATATTCAAGGAATTCAAGGCTTTGGTGGAAAATCATACAGGGAAGAAAATAAAGATCTTTAGGTCTGACAATGGCAGGGAATACATCTCAAATGAATTCATAGACTTTTGCAAGAAGGAAGGAATCAAGAAGGAGACCATTGTGCCTTACACTCCCAAACAAAATGGAGTGGCTGAGAGAAAGAACAAGTCCATTGTGGAAGTTGCCCGAGCTATGCTCCATGATCAAAAGTTGCCAAAGTTCCTCTGGGCTAAAGCAACACAACAATATATGTTCAAAACAGGTTGCCTCATCAAGCTTTGGACAACAAGACTCCCGAGGAAGTATTCACAGGTGTCAAGCCCAATATTGGTCATCTACGAATTTTTGGTTGCCTCGTGTACTTCCATGTGCTGAAGGACAAAAGAAACAAGCTAGAAGCTACAGGAAGGAAAGGTATGTTTATTGGATATAGTGAAGATTCTAAAGCATTTAGAATATATATTTTTGGTCAAAGGAAGGTTGAAGTTAGCAGGGATGTGACATTCGATGAAGATGTTGCCCTTAGAAAAGCAAGGGACCTCCCTCCACCTACTCCTCCTGAAGACAATAGTGATGAGATGGATATCCTAGAAGGTCCTTCTGTGCTTGAATCTAAGAAGGAGATCGTTGATGATCCCATGGAGCCTATGGACCCTTTGGATCCTCCTCCATGTGATCCCCCTACAAGGAAAATACCATTGTGGCTCAAGGACACATTACAAGATGTTGAGAAACATGTTGTTGCTCGGGGAACTTTCAGGGAAAGCAAGAAGCCATGCAGGTACCAAGCCTATGTTGTAGCCATGAGCAAGATGATTCAAGCCGAACCTAGTACCTTTGAAGAAGTTGTGAAGGAACAAGTCTGGAAGGATGCAATGGCCGAAGAATATGAGTCCATTATGAAAAATGATGTATGGGATATTGTGTCGAGACCAAAGGGAAAATCTGTGGTAACCTCCAAATGGCTCTACAAGATCAAGCATGGGGCTGATGGAAGCATCGAAAAATACAAGGCAAGGTTTGTAGCCCGCGGTTTCACTCAAAAAGAGGGAGAAGATTACGACGATATATTTGCTCTTGTGGCCCGATACACAACCATTCGTTCGATAGTAGCCCTTGCTGCAAGTCAGGGATGGACTCTCCACCAAATGGATGTGAAGATTGCCTTCTTACATGGTTTGCTTCAAGAAGAAGTGTACGTTGAACAACCTCCAGGATTTGAAGTTCATGATAGGAAGACCCATGTATGCCGATTGAAGAAAGCTCTCTATGGATTGAAGCAAGCCCCCCGTGCTTGGTATGCTCGTATCGACAGTTACTTGATAAAGTTGGGATTCACAAGGAGCAATGTTGATCCAAACTTGTACTTCAAAACGGTCCAAGGTATGCCTCTCATTTTGGTATTATATGTTGATGACTTATTCATGACAGGTTCAGACCCTCTCATTCTAGAATGTAAGAGGAAGTTGGCTTCCGAATTTGAGATGAAAGACCTTGGTTTGATGCACTATTTCCTGGGATTAGAAGTATGGCAAAAGCCGGGCGAGATTTTCCTTTCACAAGGAAAATATGTTGTGAAACTCCTAGAGATATTTGGCATGGTTGAATGCAAGTCCTTGCCTACTCCTATGGAAATGAATTTCAAGAAGCTATGTGGAGAAGTTGCTAGACCAAACATAGCAAACCCTTCTGAGTATAGACAATTGGTTGGTGCCCTGATGTTTCTTGTGAATACTCTCCCCGACATATGCTTCTCAGTTAACAATTTGAGTCAGTTTATGACCGAGCCTCACCATGTACATTGGGTTGTTGCCAAGCATGTTCTCATCTATCTACATGGGACTATTAACCTTGCACTAAGATATGTCGCTGGAGATGTTAGACTACATGGATATAAAGATGCAGATTGGGTCAATAATGTTGTTGACATGAAGAGTACTTTCGGATGTTGTTTTAGTCTGGGATCTGCCATGATATCATGGATGAGTAGGAAGCAGAAATCCATAGCCCTTAGCACTACTGAGGCCGAGTATATCGCATCTAGCCTTGCGAGTTGTGAAGCAGTTTGGTTGAGGAAGCTCTTTGGAGAGCTATTTGAGCAGGTTCTAGACACGACAATCATCTGTTGTGACAACAAAAGTGGGATTCGTTTGTCCGAGAATCTTGTGTTTCACGACAAGTCCAAGCATATCGAGATCAGATATCATTACATTTGTGGCATGGAGTAGATAAGGGTTGTGAGACTTCGTCACATTTCGACAGATGAGTAGATAACCAACATCCTCACCAAGCCTTTGTCGAAAGGGAAGTTCTTGGCCTTCAAAGAGCATCTTGGACTGGTTGACATGACCCTTTCGAATAAGGGCCCAGGCTAATCAACAACACTGAGCAGTGCTCTTTCCCCTTGGTTGAGCTCCCAAGGTGTGGAATGGAGCTATAGGGCTCCTGGGGATGAGAGAGCTCTGACCAATAAGATGTTGAGACCTAAGATCTCCCCTAGTCAAAGTATGCCCCAGTTCACGTCTTGCCTACTATGTGGGATAGCCTCTCCCATATGGCCAATGGGTTGAGGGACTTGGGATAGAGTGTGATCCCTACCCCCTACAGTAGGTGGATCTCGCCCAAGTTAGTGGATGCATGTGTTCTACCATCTGACTCTTTAGGGTTAAGATGGATGATCAGGGACAATAAGGTAGAGTGTGATCCTCATGTTCATCTCACCTATTGCCAAGGACTTTGGGATAGAGTGTGATCCCTACACTTGGGATAAGTTGGTCTTGCCTGTTATCTTTGGATCCGAGTGGTATCTATGGCTCGCCAATGATGATGACGATGATGATTTTGGGTGGTAGTAGAATATTCCCGATGGTGATAAAGGCGGGGTGGTAGCTGAAGCTCCCCTGCAACAGTTCTTCTTTAGATTAGAGAATGTTCAGCATGAGATGAGCAGAGACAAGCAGAGATGGTACATGATGACAGAAGGATATGATGATCGATGGACATAATATTGATAGGTGGAATTCTCCCTAGTTGAGAGGGAGTGTTAAATTATGCAACTAGGGTTAATTCCACTTTGGACAACTCATTTGATGAAGATAATTGTTGCATTAAATTCCTCTCTTCGAGAGGACCAAAATCGACCTAAAGATCACCCATTTTGGACAAGCAAAAGTTGGAATTTTAATTTATTCTCACTCATGTAAAATTGTTAAGGTCAGCCTCACATTTATGTAGGCTCAAGATGCCCATTCGACTTGTCCTTTTACCCACTCGGATTGGTATAAATACAAGAGACATCACACCTCATTTGGAGCATCAATCAACACAACATATATTCTCTCTCTCCTCTTATTATTGGTTTGTACAGCTCAGAATTGGAAGGACTCCTCTCACACGTGCGAAGGACAGAAGACACCTTTGACTGGGCCGAATTGCAGGGTTGTTTCAGGGCATTGACCTGCGTTGACTTGGGCACATTTGACATGCTTTGACTGTGTTTTCTTTGGGACTGTTTCTGTTTCAAGAGGCCACATTGGAGGGCACAGAAGCCGAGGAGATCTGGGCACTTTGACCGCAGACTTCACCTCTACGTTGACCAAGTTTGACTGTTCAGATTGGCACTGTTTTGATAGATTTTTAATCTACTAAGGAGGCTGAATTGAAAGCCCTTTGACCGAGCTGCTGGAGGACAATTTTGACCCTTGACCATTGACTGGTTAGGGTTGACTCTAATGTTGACTGCTGTTGACCGAATCAGATTACAGAAGGTTCAGATTTGACCATTGTTGGCTACATCTCTTTACTTTGTCTCTGCTTTGGATAATAGTTTGATATTGAATATTGACATTGGATGTTGGCTAAGTCAAAGTTTGACTTTGACTCTTGGATGATGTACTCTTTTTGCTGAACATTTGAAGACAATCTAATAAGAAGAAGATTTGCAAGGGTTTTCCCCACAGTGGGTTTTGCCCTGGTCTTTGACCAAATTTGTGTCTCTTGTCTCTTGGTTGTCTTTCTATGTGCATTTGTTTATTTGTTCTATCTACTATTGCTCTACTGCTGTTGGAAAATTGAAGAAGTGAAATTGAGAAAATGAATGCCATTAAATATTGTTGAAGTAATAGTTGCAACATAGAACAAGTGATGAAAAATTAGCAAAGAAGTCATCTATCACTCATGAGATTGAAGGTTAGGGATTTAACCCAAAATGAAATTATAAAATAAGCCCAAGGAAGAGGTGAAGACGCATTGTGATTAAGGAAGCAATTTTCTCAAGAAGTGAGAGACTTAATGACTGAAGAAAAGAAGTGTGCAACAAAGGCTTTCCATAAGGAGAATTTGTGAGGGTCGGGTTTGAGGAAAGAGTCCAAAACTTGGAGGAAAGTAGAGGCCAAGATTTTGTGCATGCCAAAAGTTGGATAGAGAGAGAGAGAGATATTTACAGTTGGTTGCGTGGAGGACGAATGATTACAGCTGGGGGGCGACACTTTGCCAGGGTCGAGTCATCTTCTAGAGCAGTCGATTTCCTTGGGCCGAAAATCCAGTGGGCAAATTTCAGGTACAAATATTTACTATAATTTCTATGTATTTCTTTGTGGGTCAAAGTGCTAAATTTTCCAGATTAATAAAAGCGAAGGGAGATTGTTGGGCAGAAAAATTTTGTTGTTCTTGTGGTGATTTTCCTATTTATTTTCGTTGCATAGTTTTTATGGTAAAGTTAAAAATACTAGTGTGTTTATTTCCAGCAATTTTAGAATTATTTTTGCATAAATGATTTTATGGGTATACAATAATTGTGGAGAAAAATTAATTAGACCTATGAGGCCATCTAGAGATAAGCCCCTAGAGTTATTAATATGCTTAAATTTTGACAACAGAAGCAATTTAGAGCCTTTATGTTTATGTATTCTCATTCATATATCGATTGCATTAGAAGTTAATTTGTTATGATCACCCTTAGATGCTGTGTACATGAGAAAAGTTTGCATATTTTATGTATAATGGTCTAGATTTGCATGGATATACATGAAAATATATATTTTTAATCAAAACTTGAATATTATATGAGTCTTTTTGTCAATTGGCTTTGTCTCTATTTTCTTTACCAGTTCCTAATTTGGAGTTGAACAGCTCGATCCTTATAACATCGGGCAACATCAAATAATGACATAGCATGGGATGATAGTGGATGTCTTGACATGGGGGTTGGGTTTGTGCTAGGGATGGTTGGACAAAAAGCTTGATAAAGATCAAGGCTAGAATTTTGCAAAATGAATGCCCCACATAGTACTCCCTCTTTGTAGCAAACTCTTGTGCTCAAACTTCTGAGGTATCAAAACCATGTTACCCTATAATACAGTGTATCCATGTAGGAATGACTTTGTGGATTCCAATGAATGTACATGCCTTCATACCCATGTTTTGCTTCCAAAACAAACTGCTTGACCTTCAACAAAGACAGCCCAACAGGTGATTCAGTATAATTGTAAAATATGGATAAGTTGAGAGCATTCCACTTTATAGATCCTAACAGAGGTGCAACATAATTAGCACCTTCATAAATAACAACATGGTGCATCAAAAGACTTCTGAATATCTCTATGGAGAGTGACAAGGCTCTAGGACATGATGACATTCTCATATATCCAAACAATAAAATCCTTAACTTTGGATACCATATCTGAAAGATGCTGAACAAGTTTGACACATCAGAAAGTCAAAGAATCACCGTCATTGAAAGAAGCAATTACAGTACATACCTACATAGAGAAGACGTCCTCCGTAATACCCATGCTAGATCCAACTTAGCATTCTTTAATGAATTTTTCCCAACGACTGCTATACACACTTCCTGAATGAAAGGAAACAGGACAGTTAAAGTGCATTAGAGCTACGAAAGTTCTGTCAACATGGGCAGTAAACAGTGACCGATAATGCAAGCAATATAACAGGCTTTCATGCAGATAAAGTTTTGCATGAAACTTATATGTATCATTTACTGACAATCAAAGCAAGGAAGTAAACAAAAAAGCTCCTCTCGCACTCTTTATGTACCATGTTCAAAGCAAATTTATCTTCTCTGTATGCATTCCATCTTAATGCAATCTCAGTTACAAGTGATCCTTTTGATTCTTTCCTCCCAGGCCTGTTTATTTTGGAAACAAAGCAATATTTCATGTTAGAGTTGAAGGAAGACAGAAAAAAAGACATTATTTACAACAGCTCAAAACAAGAGCCGCTTAGAAAGACCGGTTGATGGCCTTTCCAATAATCCCCAACAGGTGAAAACCAAAACCTAACTCCAATGTAGATGAGAAACTAGTCATGCAGGAAGAATAGGAAACGAGTCTTACAAAGCACGCTTGAAGAACACTGGTTCTCTTGCTCTTTCAGTAGGTGATTCATACAATTAGACAACTCCTGGCTTCCTAGACACTCAAAAAGCACATCCTCAACCAGATATTATAAAGAAGATATGTGAAATTCTTACCTCCGCTATTCTAAAGGAGAAATTTAATCATCTTATTCAGGGGCACTTGCATAGTAGTTTCATTGAAATCCTTTCACTAGTCAGCAATGCTATTGCCAAAAATATGCACCAATTCCCCTTCCAAGTACTTCAGATTTGAAAGCATGTATACCGTCACCATATTTCAAAGTTTGCAACTTTTGAAGATGGTCCAAGCATCTTTGCCTTCTCAATCTGTTTTCAAGGAAAGGCTATTGTGCCATCTCCGCTGTGGCATATTCCAATCACAACTTTGTTTCACCCAAATGTCTCTATTATCCTTGATCCAAACCTCTCCAGATAATATGTGTGCTGCTCCATTTATTCATTGCAGTTTAAGAACTCTTCGAATTACTCCAGGAAGCTACTCAGTTATGATTTCCATTTCTTTGGTACATGCCAGGAGAAATGATTTGCCACAGAATTAGTGCTGAAATGAGAATATAAGAGGATGACGAAGTGGAAGATTAAGCAATAGCAATATTCACAAATAGTTCATACGAAGTTAAGGCATGAATAATAAAGTACCATTCAGACAATTGTTGACTTGAAACATAAGTGTGCCCCGTTTTTGCCCACCAAGAGAACGATATGCATTCTCAGATTATTGGACATTCAGCTGAGAGTCACCAATAGTCCCCACAAGTACACAGGCCATCCTTGAAATGATGGAATCGATTTGAATCCCTTACAATAATCTCTCGCCCAGCAATCTGAGTTATGAACTTAGATGCTGTATGACAGTCACCACAGACACGAAGGTTTTTAAAAATTCTGATAGGAGTACCCGGATGTGTGCTGATCAGACCAAAAGCAATGGCCAGCTTCTCACTGTGGTGGAATAGAAAGTGTTCCTTCTGCTCCTGCTCCACATCATGTAGCACAAAGTTTGTGTCAGGAACATACCCTGCAGCTTTCATTTGACCACTCAATCTGTCTACCATTGCGTAAATATCTTCAGTCTGTGGATGTGACTTATCTTCTGCAACAAACACATGGACATGGTTCTTGACCTCAATCCAACTGTGTCCTGGCTCCTTTTTCACTCCCCTCTCTTTCATCAATTTCCTCACATTTGCTACATCAGCCCATCTTCCAGCTGCAGCATAAATATTTGATAATAACACGTATGTTCCAGAGTCTTGTGGCTCCAACTCAAGAAGACATTCTGCCACACGTCTTCCTACCTCCATGTTGCCATAAATTCTACAGGCACCCAGAAGTGTTTGCCATACCAAAGCTCCAGGCTTTGCGGACATTTTATTGATAAAGTCCTCTGCCTCATCAAGATGGCCAGCACGGCCAAGGAGGTCAACCATGCAGGCATAGTGCTCCATTCTGGGGATGATATTATAATCAGCACTCATGGAATCAAAGTAGTAACGAGCTTCTTCCACAAGGCCAACATGGTTGCATGCAGAAAGGACACCCACAAATGTAATATAGTTAGGTTTCACGTCTTCCTCTTGCATCTTTCGGAAATGTTGGAGAGCTTCCTTACCATACCCATGCTGAGCATATCCCACAATCATTGCAGTCCACGATACAACATTGCGTTCAGGAAGTGTGCAGAAAATTGTGTATGAATCCTCTATGCTTCCACATTTACCATACATGTCAACAAGAGCACTCCCAACAAAAACATCCGACTCAATTCCAGTTTTTATTGTGTATGCATGGACCTGTTTGCCTTGTTCCAGAGCAGCTAAGCCTGCGCATGCCCTAAAAAGGCTGGTGAACGTGAACTGATTTGGCATGTCACCATCTTGCCGCATGTGGCAAAAGAAACTCAGTGCAGCCTCGCCTTGCCCCTGCTGAGCATATCCTGCAATCATTGCTGTCCACAAGACAGTATCTTTTTTACTTATTTTCACAAAGACATGACGTGCATCTTCTAGTTTCCCACATTTCAGATACATATCAACAAGGGAACTAGCCACAAATTTATCTCGATCGAATCCTGTTCTAAAAATGTGGGCATGAACCTGCTTTCCCAGTCCTAGTGTGTTAAGGCTAGTACATGCCCTAAGAACACTACTAAAGGTGAACTCATTCGGCTTCATATCTGGAGATTGTCCTTGGCGAAAAAGTTCCAAAGCTGCCTCACCATCCCCATTAAGTGCGTAACCTGCTACAATAGCATTCCATGACAGAAAACCTTGCATTGGCATCTCATCAAACACTTCACGTGCAATATCCAGGCTCCCGCATTTAGCATACATTGTAATCAGAGCATTCCCTACAGACATATATGGTTCAAATCCTGTTTTAATGACATGGCAATGGATCTGCCCACCCTGTCTCAAAGCTTCTGAATTAGCACAGGCGCTAAGAAGGCTGGTGTAAGTGAACTCGTTACCATTAATACCTGCCCATTGCATCTGTTTAAAGAGCTGAAAAGACTCCAAGCAATACCCCTTCCGAGCATAGCCTGCAATCATTGCACTCCATGAAACGACATTTGGGCAGCACATTCTGTCAAACACTTGGCATGCATCCTCTAAACTTCCACATTTTGCATAAACATCAACGAGTGTATTTCCCAAAAACACATCAGTTTCAAGCCCAATCTTACTGATACGTGCATGAACCTGTTTACCCTCTTCCAGAGCTGCCAATCCAGAACATGCTCTGAGTATAATGGCAAATGTAAATGGGCTTGGCCTCATGCCCATCTCTTCCATTTCACACAAAAGCTTCAGAGCTTCTTCTCTAAACCCATGTTGAACATATCCCGCAATTATGGCGTTCCATGAGACGATATCTCGTTGAGTACTTTTGTCAAACAGTTTGCGTGCATCAACCAGAACACCACATTTTGCATACATGTTGACAAGCCTGTTCTCTAGATATCTATCAGGCTCGAATCCGTTTTTTATCATGTGAGCATGGACTCTCCTGCCCTCTGCAAGTGCCTTCGTCTTCACACAACCCTGAAGGAGATGCACGTAAATACTTGAATCCGCACGAACGCCTAAACGATCCATAAAATGCAGGATGTTGAGCGCCTTTTCCAATCTCCTCTCTTGGCACAATGTATTATTGGTTATTGTTTCTTGCTCATAACCATGGTTTCCACTTGGGTTTATGTCAGCCGAAATGGCGACCATTGAAATACCATATCCGATGTTTTTATGTGCATTTATGGACCAATTCCACAGTTGAAAGCTTGCAAGTTCGAGTAGATGAGTTGATTGCCTGTGATTTTTCAATACAGATATCTTCTGCGTCTTCACAATCATGCCTGCCCTTCCAATTCATCCATGACTACCAATTGCTCCAATTATGATTAGCAGTCCCTTCAATGTAGAATGCTGGTAGAAATGTAAGTTCAAATTTTACGGCTCTCGGGTCCCTGTATGTGGATCATGAACCTCTCGTAAACATCCAGCTAACGCAACCAAAGACAATAATTCTAAACAGGTTAGGCTCATATGGTAGTTTGGAACCAAAGCAAGCAGTCATCACATGGAGCAAAATTTGAAAGGAAGAATCACTTCTCATTTTGGATAATAAAATTTTATATATATGTTTTTTTTTTAATATAATTGATGATAGTTATTCTCTTTTCTTCAAAATATTGAATTTTTTCAATACAATAGAATGGTCCTACTTCCACTAAATTATTATTATATGAATTTAGAAATATTGTAAATATTGTTTTTCAAAATTTTAAAAAATTGTAAGATTAAAAGATATATATTTTAAATTTTAAAGTAAATTGGAAAAAATATATTTTATGTTTTAATAAAATATTTCAAATATATTATAATTTTAAAAAATCAATTATATTTATTAATATTTTTTATATAGATAGGGGAGGTAGGAGTGAGAGAAGTTAGCTTTTATTTTAATGAAGAAATAAAGATTAATTATGCATGGAGTTTGGGAAGTGCTACTAATAATCAAGCTAAATTTCTACCTATGTGGTAGGGGTTAGAATTGGCTCTCTCAAGAAGAATTCGACAGCTGACACGGTTAGGAGATTCGATGATAGTCATCCACCAAAGTGTGTAAGCTCAAAGAGATTGATAATCAAGCTTAGTCCTCAATTCTTCATAGAATAAGCTTGCAACTAGAAAAAATTGAGACTTGTTAAATTCTATCATATCAAGAGGCACCTCAACTTCAAGGCAGACGTATTGGCAAACAAAGGAGTATCCCTGGAACAAGGCATTTTTGTACAAGATGAAAGAGGTGGAGTATTTAAACCTTTACCATGAAGCTCTCAAACATTAATCAGATTTCTTGTATATTAGAACATTGCAAAAGAATTAAGGAGTGATTAATAAGGTGGGCAGATGATGGCCTAATGTCAGCCTGTAGTTTGGTTCTTAGATCCCACTAATCCTCTTCATAGTGTTTTTGGTGGCTCCCCTTGTTTGACAGGACATGGATTAGTATGTACACTTGTCCAGTCTATGTGATCCCAAGCAAGGCCAAGGACAAATGGAAGGCGACTCGATCCCTTAATAAATACAGGAGGAAAATGATGGATAGTGTTTACATAATCGAGGAATTGTAGGCATGTCTAGAGTGTATCGACCTTCAATGGTGAAGGGTGCAATCAGCAGGGTCTTTAATATTAATCTTGAATTCTCAGTCTAAAGAATGTACATGTTCTTTTATTACTCTGTAAATTGCGAGCGAATTGATGGAGTGGATAAAGATGGCATGTGCTATAAAGCGAAGTCGCTCCTCAGTGTTTTGGTAGAAGTTTGGCTTGGGCTCATTAAAAACTTTGTAAAGAAAGAGGAGGGTTGATTTAGTGTCTTCATGGAGCGATCGATTGACAGTGAGAAGGAGCAGTTTAGCCAGCATCTAGACTATCTTATGGCCACCATGGAATATATTCTATCATTATTATCTAAACAGGGGGAGAGGGGTACTATCAAATTCTAAGTCAAATTGGCTTTGTTGAACCTGAAAATTGGCCTCTTACAAACCAAGATGGAAAGACTCCAACTGAAAAACGATTTGTTGGAACTTCATATGGCTCGAATGGAATCTTTGAATGGGAAAGGTGCATTAGCAGCGAGTACCAAATATGACGGGAGTGAGGTGACAGAGGATCAACTGATAATGGCTTCTAATGTGCTAATGAAGGATGTTGTGGTGGCGATAGAGGTTGTGACTACTGTTAAGTCAAAATAACGCGAACACTGAAAAAGTCAACGTGGAATCTAGTCTAAATAGTTCACGCTAGCTTGCTTTTGGTTATTATATATGTTTTGTAAATATGTATTTGTGCTAGGCGTTTTTGGAAAGTTTATAAACAGTATCATCTTAGAGTTATGATATGTAAACGGTGGAAAAAGTACTTTAATTTTTTATTGAATAAATTTGAACTTGTTTGAAAAAAATATTATTTTAAATGTAAAAAGTTACGACCTTGAATCCATATTGAAATTAATTAAAAAACCCTAACTATTTCCATATATATATATATATATATATATATAATTTTAAAAACAATTTTGCGAGATTTATATCTTTTTATGAGCATTGAAAATGTTATGATTTATTTAAGTATTTTAATAAATTGATTTATTTAAGTATTTTAATAAATTTATGATTTATGTTCATTAAAATTATTTTTTTACATGTAAAGTATATTTTTTTAGTGGTTGGAAAATATGAAAAAGGTTATTTTAGTGAGAAGTTATTTTTTTAATTATATTTAGTTTATTTAAAATTAGATTTATACATTTTATAAAAGTTGGGTTTTAATAGTATGAATATGAAAGCAAGGTTCTATTTTATTATATACAATTTTTTTAAAGTTTAATTTTAGAATGAAATATAATTTATAATTTTCAAAATAAATATTATAAAAATAAAGTTTATTTGAAAGAACATCTTAGGGGTTTGGAGTATGTCTTAAAATTGTTTTTGTTTGGCTAAGAAATCGTTTTTCTCAGACATAAGGAAACAGGTTAACGGCCCAAGACCGAGCGGCATTTGGCAAGAGTGAAAGCATACCCCCTTATGGACCATTAGTGTGTAATTCCTGGTGGTGTGGTTTTTCTTGAATAACAGTGATGAGTTAGCTTGCATTTGCGGATAACAACCCGTGATGGTTGTCCCGTTGTTGGTTTGACAACTGAGTTATGATAGATTTTTCCACTATTTAAAAAAGAACATTTCCACTTACTTTAACATATTTTTAGTGATGCTCGAAACTGCCACTTGAATGTTGGATATTTTTTGCGACACATTTTTACCATTCTTTACAAATGATATATGAGTTTAAATGTCCAATTTGTCCTCAGATATTACATTGTAAAAATAATGGAGTTAATATGCAAAGGCTAAACCAAAAAATGGTTAAAATTGTTTTATACATGAAAAATTACATAATAGTATAAATATTATATTTTATTAAGTTTTAGTTTATTGCAATGCAACAATTAAATTAAGTTATTGAGAATATCCTTCTACAAAAACCACTATATAATCATAGCTCTATTTCTCATACAAATCTTGAAATGAAATGATATTTTAACGTCCACGAGACTAAAAATAGTCTATGGGACTATTAGTTCCCTGCTTTTCGTCTTTTGCAATTCAATCCTTTTCTTGTTCAAATTGATGATGAGCTAACCCAACTTTCCAACAATCCCATCACTGAAAAGACAATGCCAAGAAACTGATGCTAGCATATTCCCATAACTTTCTTTGATGTCTTTGAATGCATCACATTCCAAAATGAAATGTTTTTCCGATTCCACTGCCCCAAACGTGCAAAATGTACACACTCATTC
Source organism: Pinus tabuliformis (assembly GCA_031772625.1). NCBI lineage: Eukaryota > Viridiplantae > Streptophyta > Pinopsida > Pinales > Pinaceae > Pinus > Pinus tabuliformis. Next base: position 436,437,710 of record CM062818.1, on the reverse strand, counting down.
TTCCCAAGCTTCTTTAGGCCTTTTCCATCATCCTGTTTCACACCGAAGTTGATGCGAATCGGTTCTTAATTGAGAAATAAGAACCGTTGCCCTCCACAGAATGCTAGCTCCAATGAACTCTTTTTGTTGTAGATCACACGTAGGGTTGAATTCCTCAATGTAGTACTTCTTCTTTCTACCCAACTCTTTCCCCACACCCATTTACGAAACTTCTCCATAACAAAATTCTTTAGCTCCTTGCTATTTATGGGATATGCATTGAGGTAGATATTCCATTTTTGCATCCATATGTAGTTTTGTTTCACCCATGTTTTCTTTCTTTTACTCACGCCTTCATTGAAGATAACATTAGGCCATCTACCTACTCCCATTTGCTCAATTCTTTTTAGATATCTTATGAGACGCACCATAGCAATTGCTTTGATGGGAGTTGCTCCTATTTCACTCAACACTATCTTATAACATACAGAATTTTTTTATTTTGAACTTGCTCATGATCAAGCATTTTTTGATTTTCTCAATTTGTTTCCATTTTGAGACAGGGGTGCTGCTACCCCACAATTCACAACCATATAGCATCACTGGACAAACTACGAGTCCAAAACGTGTTTTAGTCATTTTCCAATCCCATAACTCTGCCTCTCTACATCTATTTGAAGAGCATATAATGCTTTCCACCCTCCTAAATTCTCTTCTTTCTACAGTCCTCCCAATTAATTTTGTTGTTGAAATCAATCCCGAGGTACTTGTACTCATTTACTTCTTCAAGAATGTTACCTTCAAAGAAGAACGTATGTTGGCTCTGCTTCCTTTTATTAGAGAAAATCATTATTTTGGTCTTGCTAGTATTGACTTGCATCCCCACTTCTCTACAAAAATGCTCAAGGGCATATAGGTGCATTTGCAATCCATGGACCGATTTAGAAATCAATACAAGATCATCTGCATATAAAAAAAGCTTTATCACAAACTCCCTCAATTGAACACCATCTCCACCTTGCAGATTTATCCACTCTTCTAGTTTATCAATATATAAGCCAAAAAGAGTAGGAGATAGAGGGCAACCTTGCTTGACTCCAATGTCACTTCTAAAGCTTTCTGAAATACCTGCTGAGGTTCTAATTTTGACTTTCACTTCTTCATAAAGTCTATGGACAACAACTCTATAATGCAAAGGAATTTCAAGTTCTTCCATTCTACACCACAACTTATCTCTAGGGACTATGTCAAATGCCTTTTTGAAGTCAACAAAGCAGCAGAATGCTTCTTCTTTGTCCTCCCAAACCTTTTCAACAATGTGTCTCAATGTGATACCATGATCCATGGTAGAATGCTTTGGATACTCTGCTTGAAGCTCAACCAAGTCCTTTGCCTTTCCTGTTTTCAGCTTCTTAATTCCAATCTCCACCTCATGTAATGTGAAGAGCTTTGTAGTTGATTAATACTGGAGGGAGGCTCTGTTAGGAAACCAACTCACAAAAAGATAGAAAATATAGATCAACCCCTTATAATTCAGCCTCTTCGAGGGGGCAACCTCCTTTACATTACACAAATGAACAATTCTTGGATGATACAAATGACTAAACCTCCCTTCTATATATAGGAGTCTAAGGGGTCACAATATAATCAAGTCAACCTAACAGTAATAACATAAGGGCACAACAATAACAATAGTGGGTTTCTACAGGGCACACTAATAACAATATGGGGACAATAGGGGCACAAGAATAACAATAAGGGATACAATGACAATAGTCATGGGGGAATCACTAGTATTATAGTGACCTAACATGCCCCTCTCCTTTCGAAAAGCGTTGTCCTCAACGCTTGAGTAGTTTTGGATGCTTCTGTATAAAATTCTCATCCTCCCATGTGGAATCTTCAACGGATAAGTTCTTCCACTTGATGAGATACTCTGAAATTGATCGATTTCGTGGCTGTCAAGTTCTTGTTTTTGTGACTGCTTCCAGTTGCAATATTATTTTTCCTTCCTCGTCAAGTTCTGAAAATATTGTTTGAACTGGGAGCTTGTCACCTATAATCTTCTTTAAACATGAAACATGGAAAACTGGGTGCACTCGGGAAGCTGCAGGAAGCTCCAATTGTATGCCATAGTACCAATCTTTTGCAACACCTTGTACGAACCATAATACTTTGGTGATAATTTGTTATCCTTCTTAGCTTGCTTGAGGGACATTTGTTTATATGGTTGTAGCCGTAGGAATACCCAGTCACCTACATCAAAACTTCTTTCGTTGCGATGTTGATCTGCCTATTGTTTCATTCTATTCTGCGCCAACAGGAGGTTATCCTTTAAGAGTTGGAGAACTTATTGTTGATGCTCGATGTGATGTTCCACTGCTTGAAACTTAGAATTTTCTCTTAAATATGATGTGATGGATGGTGGATGATATCCATAAAGTGCCATAAATGGGGTCATTTTTGCTGCAATATGGAAGGAAGTGTTATACCACCGTTGAGCCAGAGGCAACCATTTGACCCATTGTGGTTGTTTATCAAATACAAAGCAACGAAGATATCCTTCCAAACATTTGTTTACTATCTCAGTTTGCCCATCAAATTGAGGATGATAAGATGAGCTATGAGCTAACTTAGTACCAAGACAAGAAAATAATTATGTCCAAAAATTTCCACTAAAAATTGGATCCTGTCGCTTATAATAATCTTTGGGTTTCCATGTAGCTTTTGAATTGTTTCCATAAATGCAGTAGAAACTGTATTGACTTTAAATGGATGCGATAATGCACAAAAGTGTGCATACTTGGTAAGTCTATCGACTACCACAATGATGACACTCTTTCCTTCGGACTTGGGTAAACCTGTGATAAAATCCCTTAAAACCTCCTCCCAACGTTAGCTTGGAATGGATAAATGTTGTAATAGACCTGGGGTCTTAATTGTTTCAACTTTATTTTGTTGGCAAACCAAACATTCCGCCACAAACTTTTGAATATCCAATTTAAGGCCATCCCAAAAAAATTCCTTCTTAACCCTGTGGTAATTTTTTAAAAATTCTGAGTGCCCTCCTAAGGGAGAAGTGTGCAATTCCATAAGAATCTTTTGTTTGAGTTGGGAATTTTTACATAGGTATAAGCGATCTTTGTACCATAACGAATCATTTTTCCAGCTAAATGTATCAGATGTACTGGGATCTTGTTGTAACTTTTGAATGAGTACCCACACTTCTTCGTCATTCTTCCATTCATCCCTTGCTTTGTTTATCCAATCTGGTTGGATAATAGAAATGGCGCACAACAATACTTCCACATCCTCATCCTTTCTTGAGAGTGCATTGTTGAGATTTCAACAAGATGATGGAGCTTAGTGAAAAGAGTCGCCTTCACTAAGTGGGCCCACAGGAAAATTATGGCACAAGTTCTATTTTTGGATCCCAGCAGGGATGATCACAGCAGGAGTGACCACAGCATGAGTGATCACAGTAGGAGTGACCACAGTAGGAGTGATCACAGCAGGAATGATCAAAGTCTATTTTTAGACTGGCTGTCCAAAATAGAAAAGTCAAATATTATTGTCTCATAATAATATTTGGACTATAAACTTGATCTTATTCTCTTGGAGCACTTCAGTTTGAGCTACAGATGTGGCACATGCAGCTGCCAGAAGGAAGTACGCTTTCTTTGTGGGTCAGTTGAGTTGTTGCATGCATGACTTCAGTTAGAACTCAATCATTTGAGTTTGGTGGAGTTGATGGAGTTGTGTTCAGTTTGACTTGGTTAAACTAGTTGTAGTTAGTCTAACTGCAAATAGACTAATGATGAGTTGTTAAACTAATTATTAACTCATAATACAACTATAGAATACATCAGTTAACTCAGTTGCATGTCAGTGCATGTTCAGTTCAGCAGGGACAGGTGTTAGAGAATCAGATTGCTATCAGTTGTGACTATAATTGTGCATCAGATCTTGCACAATCAAGGGATTGAGTATGCCAATGAGTTTGCTCGTGTATTTGCCCAGTATTATAGCCTCTGCTCACGTCTAACACAGTGTGAGTGATTATTTGGAGGTGAAATACGAGTTTGGTAAACCATTCTCATTCATTCTTGAGCAGGTATTGAGCAGTGGAGGCAGGCAAGCAGTGGAATAGATTTGGAGATCAGATCTTAGTTGTATTGTGTGTAACGGGTGGAGCTGGTACTGGATTGCTTGTGATAAGCATTGTACTTTGTAATGTTACATGGTCTCAATCATTAATATACAGATAGTTGGGGTTTTTAGCGAGATGCTTTCCCCGGGTTACATACTGTGTTAATGTGTGAATGCTCTTGATGTTTTATTGTTATTGATGCTGCTATATTGATGATCAACGTAGAGGAGCTTATGTATTGTGTATGTATTCTGCAATAGTACATGATCAGGACAATCTCTGTTGAATATGTGTTAAATTATTCAAATTTCTACATGCATCTGCCACAACATTTTGCTTCCCTTTTTTGTAGATGATTTCAAAGTCATAACCCAACATCTCTGTGACCCATTTTTGTTGCTCTTCAGAGGATAATCTTTGTTCTAAAAAGTATTTAAGACTATCATGATCCATTTTTACCTTGAAGTGTCTTCCCATTAGGTAGGGTCACCATTTCTTAAGTGCATGTAGTATTGCCAACATTTCCTTCTCATAAATAGCTTTGTGTAAATACTTTCCTTTGATTGGATGACTTTCGAAAGCAATGGGTCTTTCATCTTGCATTAAAACAGCACCAATTCCATTTCCTAAAGCATCACATTCCATAATAAAGGTTTTTGTGAAGTCCGGCGTAGCTAAGACCGGTGCTTGGCACATTGCCTCTTTAAGATGTTCGAAGGCCTTTGTTGCTTCTGGAGTCCATGAAAATGCATCTTTCTTCAATAATGTTGTTAGAGGTGCTACTATTCTCCCATAATTCTTAACAAACTTGTGATACTACCCTGTCAACCCGAGAAATCCTCGCAGATGCTTTATGGATGTGGGGATTTTCCATTCATTAATGACTTTAATTTTGCTAGGGTCTACCTTAACACCTTCATGAGATACAATATGACCCAGATATTCAACCTCTTGTACTCCAAAGAAACATTTGGATCTTTTTTCATATAATTGTTTCTCCTTCAATAGTTTGAGCACCCTATCAACATGTTCAACATGATCCTTCCAAGACTTGCTACATATTAGTATATCATCAAAAAATACTAACACAAATTTTCTAAGGAAGGGTTTGAGAATGGAATTCATCAAACCTTGAAATGTAGAAGGTGCATTGGTAAGGCCAAAAGGCATGACCAAAAATTCATAATGACCCTCATGAGTTCTAAATGTTGTTTTCAGAATGTCTTTAGTCTTCATTCTGATTTGATGATATCCTGAATGAAGATCCAATTTGGTGAAGTAAATTGATCCATGCAATTCATCTAATAATTCATCAATGACAAGAATGGGAAATTTATCTTTAATAGTGAGCTTGTTGAGCTCCCTATAATCTGGACACATGCGCCATGATCCATCCTTCTTGTGCACCAATACTACTGGAGCAGAGAAAGAACTTTGACTAGGTTGAATTATACTATCCTCTAGCATTTCTGCAACCATACATTCAATTTCACTCTTTTGGGCATAGGGATATTTGTATGGCCTGATGTTTGGAGGAAGAATTCCTGGAATCAAATGAATAACATTATCATGATCACGAATACGTGGGAGGCCTTTGGGAGTCTCAAATACCTTGGAATGATTGTCCAAGACTTTTTGGAGATCTAAAGAAATAGATGATTTTGATGTGGGAACCTCTAGGGAACATAATTGTGCAATTACGCCTTGTTGTTCCTTATTTAGAAGCTTTGTCATTCCATTATAGTTGATTATCTTTCCCGATTTCCCTACAATACCCCTTAATTCAACTTCCTTTCCTTCCGCACAAAATTTCATGAAAAGTTCTTGAAAATTAAAAGCTATTGTACCCAAGGATTGTAGCCATTGGACTCCTAGTACAACATCAACACCACCCATTGGAATGGAAAGAATTGGTCAGTTCAATACATATTCTCCCATGGATAGCTTGATATTATGGCACTTTCTAGAGCAATTTATGGTTCCTCCACTTGCAACCATCACTTGACACTCTGGTGCTGGATATAGGACGCAATTCAATTCCTTGGCTATCTTACAATGAACAAAATTATGGGTACTTCTTGAATCAATCAACACTATTACCTTTTTCTTTTTGATATGTCATTCTATCTTGATAGTTTGAGGAGTAGTAATTCCAGCCAATGCATTACAAGATATGGTCAGATTCATTTCTTCTTTATCTAGGGTTTGTTCCTGGAGTATATCCTCTTCTTTTGACATTTCTTATTCATTTTCTTCCTCCTCTTCACAATCTATGTAGAATAATTTCTTCTCAGCACACTTATGACCTTTAGTGTATTTGCTATCACAACTGTAACAAAGCCCTTTTGCTCTTTTTTCTTCCAATTGTTGTGGTGTCAACCTTGTAGGTTGTGGAAGGCTAGGGGCAACAACACTTCCATATTTATAGTTGTGAGTGGTAGGCTTCCTGGTTGCCATAATTTTGCTTTCCATTTTTCTTGCTAACCTGAATGCCTTCTCCAATGAATTAGGTTCCCAAAGGCGAACCTCATGTTGGATATTATCCTTTAAAGTCCCTATGAACACATCAATCCTATGCTCCTCTGGAATATCTTTTACCCTTATGTTCAATTTTTGGAAGTCCTCAATGTGCTCCATCATTGAACCCTTTTGTTTGAGATTTATCAATTGGCTAAAAAAGGTGTTGCTTTTTGTATCCTCATAATGTGCTATCATTTCTTCTGTAAAAATTGCCCAAGTGACAATTTGTTTACGAGAGCAAAGCCATCGATACCATACAAACTGATTTGGTTCCAAATATAAAGTTGCAATACGTACCTTTTGTGTGTTTTGCACATTATGGAGATCGAAAAATTGCTCCATCTGTAGTATCCATGTTCTGGGATCCTTGCCATCAAACTTCCTCATATCGATTTTTGGAACATGGTGGGTCTTCAATCCAACATTATAGTCTATGAAATCATGATTAACATTTCTTTTGTTCTCATCATGAGTTTCCTTTACTACCCTTTCACCATTAGTAACCATTTCTTGTAGCAACTTATTCAAATTTATCTTCAATTCTTCCATCTTAGCGTCCATGCCATTCATCTTAGCGTCCATGCCATCCATCTTAACTTGCATGCCATTCATATTAGCTTCCACGCCATTCATCTTGGCTTCAGTTACCTTTTGTGAGAGTGAAATTTGTTGTACTTGGTCTTGTAATTTTGATATATCATGTTGCATTTCTTCCTCTTCTTCACGAGTCATGCTAGAGCTTTCAGGTTTCTTACTAGGTGTTTCCATTTTCTTTCTTCAGGGCATCAATTAATGCTAATAATTCTTCACTATTCCCTTTGAATTCCTTCAAACTAATTTTTCAAACCAATCTTATGCAAAATTTTAAAAAAACTACACACCTTTTTTTCACTTTGTAAGAGCTCGATATTGAATCTGTTGTATCTCTGTAACTATGGATCTCGAATATCTGAAATCTCATCCTACAATAGCCCTTTGAGTCCTCTTTCTAACCCCACAAGTCTGATCAAGATTGGATTCTCCAAGGAAGCATTATGCCAAATCTCCCACGGTGACCTGATTATATACTAGTTCAGTAGAGCAAACTTGTACGAAGTGCCACATGTCACTGTTTTGACCTTAGTACCTGAAATTGATATACAGAAAACTAAAAGCCGTTCTCTTTCCGAAACTTCTTATGAAATTTAAATCTCATGCTCAGAACAAAAGTTATGATAAATTTCCCCAGGTCACTTGTTTGGAATGTAATTCGGGAGTTTACAAAAACCCTAACTTCCTCAGATCATATCTCCGAAAATATAGTGAGACAAGCTCTGAAATTCGGACCCGAAGTTTAGAACGATTTTGGCTCAAATGGTTTTTTTTTTAGCTTCTAAAATGTTACAGCAAAAAAGTTATAGCGAAAATGCCACGATGACTTGTTTGGAGCAACGAAACCCTAGAATCCAAAGCTCTGATACCAAATGTTAGGAAACCAGCTCACAAAAAGATAGAAAAGATAGATCAATGCCTTAGAATTCAGCCTCTTCGAGGGGGAAACCTCCTTTACATTACACAAATGAACAATTCTTGGATGATACAAATGACTAAACCTCCCTTCTATATATAGGAGTCTAAGGGATCACAATATAATCAAGCCGACCTAACAGTAATAACATAAGGGCACAATAATAACAATAGTGGGTTTCTATGGGGCACACTAATAACAATATGGGGACAATAGGGGCACAATAATAACAATAAGGGATACAATGACAATAGTAATGGGGGAATCACTAGTATTATAGGGACCTAACAGGCTCCACCTCTTATTCTCTCTCATAGAGTTGCTTCGCATATTCAAACCATTGTCGGGTTGTAATATTATTTCCTATTTGCTTCTTCCTTGGTTGAAATTCCTGCCAGAAAACCTTTGGGTTATTCTTGCTTAGATATATTAACTCTTCTCACCTTGTTTGCATGAAATCATCTTTTTTCCTTTTTAGTATCTTCATATAACTTTACATTCATCTTCTCCTTGCCTACCTTTTTCAAGGTTCTCCTTGCCATTTTGCATTCCTCATCAAACCAAGCATTTACAGGAAAACAATTTGATTCTGATTTCCTATTTTTTGCTCTTTTGCACTTCTCAAGTGCACTTTGGATTATATTTGTTAACTCATGACTGTTGAAACTTTTGAAACCAATTTTCTCCTTCTAAATTAATCTCTCTAACATTGTCTTGAAGATAATACAATTTTCTTGTGTTAGAAGAATTTTGCCCCTTGATAGTGATTGCCAAGAGCATTGGGTTTTTCTCCCATTATGTCTTTATTCTAACCATGATAACTTTATATAAATTGGGTTATGGTATGATTTTAAGTCCCAAATATTCTCTCCAATCTTAGCTTCATCTATATTTTCTATCAAGCTTTGTGAACACATCACATAGTCAACGACACTTGCCCCGTTGTATGTGTTGAAAGTGAAGTTCCCAGACCCTTTCCATCTATCTAGACCATTGCAAATAATTAAGTTGAAAGCCCCACACAGTGTAAGCAACTCCTCTCCAAAATGATTGCTAACTTTTTCATCTTCTGAACACCTCACCCATTGGGGATTCTCCTCTTTAGTGAGCCAAATAGGATTGTGGTCCTCTTTACAACAAAGAATACTAGCTTGATGATTTGATGTTCTAACATTGAAATCTCCCACTAAAAGAACTTATCCCTGCTGAGAGTACATGGAAATATCTTGCTTTAAAGCTGCATACAAATCCTTGATGTCTAGCCGCTTATTTTTGTAAGTTTTTGAGACTTGAGGGGCAAAATAACATGTTGCAATTCTTATGTGATTCTCATTCTCTGATATTTTAAATCATAAATATTGTTTATTTGCATCTTCTTTAATTAATTGAATGTGACGACCTTCTTTTTCTTTCACTAAAACTAGTATTGCCCCATACCCTTTGCCATTTTCTGCTACCTTGTTCCAAACTGCTAACTTCAAATAACTGTCAAACATAGGAGTTTTGCAACCATCATGTTCATGAGTTTCTGTGAGACAAATTATGTCTCTGCCTTCCACAATAGGCCCTAACCCAAGTCCCCTCCTCCAAGGGTAACCTTGACAATTCCAACAAACTAAACTTAGGTAGACCTGGGTAGGATTTGACTGCTACGCAGTTTGGCACATAAGACTCAAATTTGAGTCTTCACCCCTTTTCATCCATGTTAATCTTGTCGTTTTCCTCCCTATCATTGAATTCTCTGCTTTTTCTTTACTGCCAACTTGTTGCCCTGTTTTTCTCAGAGGCCCAAACACTGCAATAACTACTTTACCATTGTACAACCATGCCCTTTTCCCTTCATTTCTTGCTGCTCTGATTTTCTCCACTTCTTCCCTTCTCTCCTCTTGTTGTTTGTTGGTTAAATCTTCATCTAGGAAGAAGTGTGAGCCTTTCAAGAGTTTCTTTTTGCCCAAGAGTTGGTGTCTGTCTTGCACGCTTTCCATGGTGACTTTTATGGGTCGAGGCCTCTCTTCACATATCTTCCCCACCCTCCTTGCTTGGTAGATGCTCTTTCCAATGTAGTTTCTCTTTCAGAAAGTCTCTTGTCAAATTGAGAGTACTTTCATTCTTCCCATAATCTCTTATTCCCCTGATAATAAAATTTGTTTCCCTGTCCTTTATTTCTTTGTGTTCTCTTTCATGTGCTCTATGAGCACTTGCATCTTCTTCTTCCTTTGTCCTTATGTAACCATTAGCGTCTTCATCTCTAACTTTGATGTATGTTGCACCATCTTTCCTATTGTTCTTTTTTGCCCTCTTTTTTGGAAGGTCTCTTTGCTGAAATAATTGTGTATCTACCTGAGTTTCTTTAGCAATTATCACATCCTGTTTTGCTACTATTAATTCTTTCATGGTTTTCCACTCTGTCTTCATGATTTTCCATTCTTGTTTTCCTGTCTCTAGAGCCTCTTGTAACATTGTTACTTGTTCTTTTAAAATTCTATTACCTTCCATTAAACATTGATTTGCAACTGTGATCTCTGAAATTTTGCGGTCCCTTTCCTATTCTTTGGCTTCCAAAATCTCCAGCCTTGTCTTGGCCTTCATCAGTTCTTGGACATAGAGATCCGATGACCAAGTAAGAGGTGTAGATGTGGGACTGTAAATGGTTGATTCTTCTTTATTTTTGCTGCTCTTATTTATTTTCTTTCTCTGGAACGGTTTTCTTCTTCTTTGTTCCCATTTAAGGCTTCTTCTTTGTTCCCATTTAAGGTGAGAAAGCCTACGCCTTAAAATGCCTCGATATTGCTTTGCATTTACCCAAATGCACTTTCTTGTTTTCTCTGTTGAAGCAATTTTGACTTGACCCAATTGATTTGTTTCCACAAAACCCTCCTTCTCTCTAGCTTGAGAATCTACCCCCTGATTTGTGTCCCAGTCTACCATTTTATGCTTGAGAATTGCCCCCTTGTCGAGAACCTTCATAGCCACGCTCTCTCCGGTTTCTATATTCTGAGCAAATTTAACCTTCGCAAAGATACCTTTACCAATGGTTCTTCCGATCTCATATTTGTCTACCTTGTTCATAATTGTCTTCCTTGACCTCATCATACTTCCAATCGAGCAAAAATATAACGTATTTTATTGCTCTAAGTCAAGGAACTTCATGGCTAAAATCTGAAAGAATTCGCGCCGAGATCTTCCATTGCGTGAGCATTAACAATCAACGTTTGCTTCAGCGTAATGTCGGTTTTTGTGTTTTTTTGCTGCATTCATTATATCTCACAGGAATTATCTTTATTGAAACGTCACATACATGTCTCAGAAAAGAAAACAAACATTTAATACTTAAACATATTTTCTGCATATAAATCATAATTTCAAAATACTAGTAATTGTATTTTTTTTGTTTAATAACATTTTTTGAACACATATTAATAACTTTTTAATAATTTAGGTGAATTTAAGAAGATTGGGTAAACACTAACTTCATCAATACTATAATATTGTCTCTAAGAATGATTTTCTAAAAAACAACTTGCTAGTGTCTTTTATACATAATTTTCAAAAACAACTTGCTAGTGTCTTTTATACATAATTTTCAAAAACAACTTGCTAGTGTACTATATACATAATTTTCAAAAACAATTTGTCAGTGTCCTCTATACATAAAAGTATTCCTTCCACCAATAAGAAAAGGCACCATTTTTTTTTAAAGTGTTATCACATGTAAAATCTTGGTATTAATTTTGGAGTTGTCTTTAATTTGACTTTTTGGACTTTCTGGTGCTGGAATCTGGTGAAAAAATTTGAGGTGAAATCTTGATTTGTGTTATTTAAACTGGTTTTTTGATTGTATATATAGATTCAACACCTTGCAAAACCCCTAGGGCACTTCGATTTTGCAGGGGTTACCTATCAAACTTCTCATTTCAATAAATTCCTGTCAGATTTTAGAGAAATTAAACCGTAAAAAACCCACATGAAAAGCTTCCAAAAAATCACACGAAATACAACTTGATTAATTTTTGGTTGGCCAACCCTCTTGAACAATTTTTACAATTAATGTGATTTCCATTACCATGATCATTGAAAGAATAAACATTGGCATTAGTAACCACAATTTTACCAATGTATATTCATGGAGAGCTAAGGTAAAGCAATTTCACTGGGATTTAACACTATTAATGCCACTTCCAAATTCTAAAGCTTACAAATCAATAATTTATTGTTCCATTTCAAAATTGAAATGAATTTTCTTCTGGGTTACTGTTTTCCGGTTTTTAAAAATCAATATTTACGCCGTAAGGCGTTACTCTATGAAATGAACTTAGCTCTTGTACACCTGTCATCACTGTATCCATTAGATTATTTGTTAGACGATCAGATGATTTTCAGTCGTTTGATTAAAAGTAGTTTTAATAATCAGTTAAAGTAGTTTCAATAATCGGTTAGATGAGTTGTTTATTTTTATTGACTTACTCTGAAAAACGATCCTACGTTCACCTGAAAACAAAAATGTTACCATGCTTCCTTCTTTTGGGATCTATCAATCACACTTACAATGCGCTGATTTTATACTTTAGATATTTTGAGATTGTTTCATCCCGTAGAAATCAGGAGGAATTTGTAAATTTACAAGTTGCTAACTAGCCATCAGCTTGGAAAATTTACAGGTTTTCGAGTAGCCATCCGCCTAATGTGAAGGAATTTGCAGTGGATTATTGAAATTAAACATGTGAAGAAGACAACACTCAGAAGCGAAGTTAAAAGCCCTTCGTTCAAATTAAAAGTGAAAGGCATTTCACGGGGATCTTCAGAGGTATCGACTTTCGGCTCTCATTTTAATCTCCTTAGTACACTACATTTGATTGAAATCTTGTTTTACCTGATAAGTGTGCTCTGCATTTGATTGAAATCATGTTTTACCTGATAAATGTGCTTTTACTGTTTTAGCGTGGGAAAGTTTATAGAGATAAACACGTTTTTACCTCACAAATATGGTAGCATTGAAAGCCAGCCAGTGCAGTTCATAAACCCCAGCTTGCGAACAAGAACTCTCTAGGCAGTGAGAACAACAGCAAGCGGCGGTGGGAACAACAACGAGAGGCCGTAGTAACAACTACCATTTTCTCTGTAGTTATAGAGCTATTACCTAAAGCATAACCACAAGTCCTACAAACGGATGCATGTAACCTTGAAATACCCGTTAACTCTCGACAGATGCCCTTTTCCTTTTGCCTTGAACCTTGGGAAGTGTGGCCGAGGCTAGAACCATACCGTTTGAAAATAATGGTACAAGAAGGGAAAATTATCATTTCATTCCATTCCACATTTTTGTATAATCACAACTTGTTTATATCGGGAAAAATCTATCTACACGAGTTCGAATGGCAAAACAACACCGAAAATGTTATATGCAATTATGTATTTTCACATATTTTAGCTTGGCATATTAATTCCGAAATATTTGAAGATCATCTTGATATATTTTTATGGTATACAAGGGGCTTTCAATGTCAATCCTTTGCAATATGAATTAATTCATAGTGTTGATGGCGTGATCCCAACCAACTGAGAGTTCCAATGCTGGGCATAAACAACAACCAAAACATCTTATTAATTTTCAATTTGGAGCTCTACTTTTTGGTCAAAATATTTAAACTATTATTTTTTCAAAAAAAAAAAGGGCGTATTACAATAATAATTATTTTTAGTTTGATGTATAGAGATTAGAACCTTAAATTCATTGTTTGATAACACTATCATTCGAATTCAGCATGGACAAGGCCTTTCGATTATTCGTATTTATAAAGCTCTGATTTTTACAATATTGATATCAATCTTTCAGAAAGGTTTCTTCTAAATTTATGTCCTTTTTATCGTTGGGAAGGATACACAAATCGATAAATTCTAAATAAGTTATAAATGATCACTTTCTGTTTTATATTTTAGTGCACATATACTTGCTACATTATTACAGGTTAAATAGTGCGAGAATTAAATTTGCACACACTACTAAACTTTCCTCAATTGGAGGAATGAAAATTAAACAATCTACGTCATATTGGGGATTCTGAATAAGTCAATGCGTTCAAACTCGTTGTTTAAATGATAAGAATTCATTGGTATGGTAAAGTTTTGGTTGTATGGGTAAAGCTCAAAATATTGTTTATCTTATAGATTTTATTATGAATTTGAGACTATGAAATACTATGGCATTATATTGAAATTAGTAGTGGTTAGGATGTCTTACTTGTTGAAAAATAGCATGTAATTTATAGTATGACTATCAACAATTTAACACTACTGTGATCTAAAATAATAAAAAATTATTAAAAAAAGAAAAACCATAATTTATTAAAATTTACATATTTTAAATTTTTTTAATAAAGCATTAAAATTCTTGAACTACTTAGCACATCCAAAGATGCAGTAAGTGTCATTGACAGTTTTAGAAGAGAACTCTCCATTGGTGAAAATATAGAAGTGTTCATATTCCATTTACTAGCAATTTTAATTAGTAAATGTTTTTTTGGTTGGAATTTAACAATATAATTTTTGTGAAATTGTAATTTTTGATTATTTAAAATGTGTTTTCAAATGTATAAATAAATTTACCAACTTAAAATTTCTTTAAAACACTTAAATTTTGAAATTTCCACAACTTAAACTTACAAACAATTTTAAAAAATATATGAACAAACTTTAACCAAATCCAACAAAACCAAATTTCTTTAAAACACTTCAATTTTGAAATTTCCCCAACTTAAATTTACAATTTTAAAAAACATCTTAATAAACTTTAACCAAATCCAACAAAACCAAACACACCATATCCAAAATATAACATTTGGTTGACATAGAGCACATACTTTAATCAAATTTTGTTTTTTATAACATTTGTTTGACATAGAGCACATACTTTAATCAAATTTTGTTTTTTTAATTTTGAGGAGTATCTTTTAATAATCTTAGATTTGTATTTTTAAATTAAAAAAAAATATATAATTAAAAGTATATGTATGCCAAGATATTTTACTATTTGTAAGAGTACATTTGGATTTTGTGAGATATTTATAGCAAGGTAAATCAATCATGGCCAACCATCTCTATTTTAGTGTTTATAATATTTATCATAGGGTTTATATAACTTGCAATATTTATTTCAGGATTTATCATAGGATTTTCTCATATGGAAATAAATCATGGTAATGTAAATCAACCATAGTAACCAACTGTATTTTAGTGTTTATAATAGTTATCATAGGGTTATGTAACTTGGTTTACAATATTTATTTCAGGCTTTATTACAAGATTTTCTCACTATGGAAATAAATCATAGTTGTTGTGAGAAAGAGAAAATTAGTTCATTCACTGTATGACAATTGATGTAGATTTTGAGCATTATAAGGTTCTGATAACAGTATTTGTTGGTGGGAAAACATGAAATGATTAACCACTGCAGAAACTGTTTGTTGATGTGCATGATTGAAGCACTGATCAATGGAAGAGAGCTGAAAATATGTCTCCTCTTGCCAGCTCATTCCTGGACCTTTGGGTATGTTTTGTAGAGGTGAGTTCTTTTGGTTGGTGAGAACATCTATATGCTTATTTGAAGCCTGGTATCTATTGTAAATGCCATGATCAGAGGGCTTATAATACATACAAGCAAATCAGGTTTAAAATTGATAAGTTTGGTTTGAAGATCTCCAATGCTGACATAAACAATGATAAGTTTGGTTTGATAAGTTGAATTGTTATCGGTCACAAGCTTGATGCCTTTATCTGTATGTTGGATGTCCCTCACAACTTATCAAAAGTTTTAATGACAACACATGATAATAGATCAGTAAGTAGAAATAAGTTTTTTTTTTTTTTTCTTCGGATAGAAAGCACAAAATCTTTGGGAGACCCCAACCTAGTTGAGCTTGAGATATATATCCATTGTGTGAATCAAGGAACTCCTGAGCTATTTTATGAACTATGTGTTCGTATCCTCGACTGTTGGACACAATATTCATCTTCCACAAATTCATCAAAACTGGGATTGGGTAACACACTATTTAAGCTCATCACTCGTGGAGGTTCTACAGATCCACATCCAAATGTAATCAATTCCAGTGTACATTCTGTATTTTTTAAAATTCATGGTCGCGATGTAAAATAAATGTATATTGTTCTATATAAATAAACTAACACAACTACATGCGGTTGATATAGGCCAATTGGCCTGTATGGTAGGGATTTAATAGTTCATAGTTGGGTTGCTTGGATTGGACTTACTGCACTTTAAAAAAATAAAAATAATATGTGTGCGCTTTATGCTCTGACAAATTGATTGTTAGACTTATTTGAAAGCGCAATGGATACAGAAAAACAAAATTATTATCCTCCAAATGCTTTTGGTGGGTAGTAAACCTAACCAAATCTAGAGGTGCAGCCTACTTCAAGCATTCGGTGAAAACAATAACGAAGGTTAAAACAATTTTGAAAATCCAATAGATATGTCTCTGCATTTCTCTGTAAATTACACAAATGAAAGATATATCTGTAAATCTATGCTGATTGAATCAGGCATTGTGCAAATCATCATGATGAGAATTTGATATTTCGAAGTCGTAAAAGTAATAGTCGGTGGCCATCTCCAAAGGCGTTACTGGCACACTGCATAACATGAAGTTGACCAGTTGACTATGGTTAGGGGAAACCTACTCTTGGTGATAAATATTATAGTTGAGATTGCTCCAGGCAGATTTGAAAGTCCTCAACTTGTATTTCTTTGGTTACCAATTCAGCTGTATAGTGCGTTCATTGAAAAGGGTTAATCTCCCAAGATCCTCGTAAATTAAATGTTCAAAACGAAGATCAAGCTTGAGTATCTGTAAGTTTATGGCAATTTATAATGAAATGAAAGAAAAGGAAAAACCAAGGTTCTAATATCAATGTTCTAATATTAATACATTGTGCCTTACATGTTCTGCATTGATTGATATCCACTCATATGTTCTGATCCAGAAAGCCAAGGATAAGTTTATTCACTTCCTCTCGAAACTATTCCTGGACAAAATGGCTTCCTTCTGGAAAAAAAAATGATCTCTAGATTGGGCACAACAGACTTTAGCATCTCACTGTTGACATACTACTCCACTCTCGGAAATTTCAGAAAATAATCCTTGGTACCATGATCACAAGGAAAGGAGCTTGAATAGTGCGTTCATTGAAAAGGGTCAATCTCCCAGGATCCCAATAAATTAAATGTTCAAAATGAAGATCAAACTTGAGTATCTATAAGTTTATGGTGATTTATAATGAAATGAAAGCAAAGGGAAAACCAAGGTTCTAATATCAATGTTGTAATATTAATACTTTGTGCCTTACATGTTCTTCTATCATTGATATCCACTCACAGGTGCTGATTCAGAAAGCCAAGGAGAAGTTAATTCACATCCTCTCCAAACTGTTTCTGGACAAAATGGCTTCCTTTTGGAAAAAAAAATGATCTCTAGATTGGGCACAACAGACTTTAGCATCTCACTGTTGACATAATACTCTAGTCCCGGAAATTTCAGAAAATAATCCTTGGTACCCATGATCACAAGGGAAGGAGCTTGAATAGTGTGTTCATTGAAAAGGGTCAATCTCCGAGGATCCCTCTAAATTAAATGTTCAAAACGAAGATCAAACTTGAGTCTCTGTAAGTTTATGGTGATTTATAATGAAATGAAAGCAAAGGGTAAGTTTATGGTGATTTATAATGAAATGAAAGCAAAGGGAAAACCAAGGTTTACCTTTTGCTGTAGAGGTATGGGACTTGCATAGGGAATACAAAACCATATTTCTCATACATGCTTGAATACATCTGAAGATCATCCTCAGTGAACCATGGTGGAAATGGTTTGGAAGGATCATAGAGATCCATTACCTCCTTACCATCTTCTGCCACGGGATGTTCACTACTAGAGAAAAGAGTATATATATTCCTTACCACTATTTTTACATCAAAATGCCCAAGATTTGCTAAGCCTCTCCCGGGTTCCTATAATAATGAATCCAAAGGAGACATTCAGAAAATTCCATGAGGGTTACTACCATTATTTAAAGAAGAACCTGGATTATGATACAAATTTCCTTGTTCAATGCATATTTTAAGCATAGAGAGGGGAGAAAACGTACCTGCCAATGTCTAAAATAGATGCCTTTAGGAGCTGAGTCGCATTTATCCAGTCCTCCGAGTTTCAAGTAAGGTATACCCAACGTTACAATTCCTTTCACTCGATCTGGATGACACAAATCTAAATAATATGCAACAACTGCTCCAAAATCCTTCGTCACAACCAACACCTGCTTCATGAAATGTAGTTTAAACTTTGAAATATGTTGATTATGATATATAGATACTAAGTTTCCAACTACTGTTGTTTTCATAAGCATAGAGCAACCTTAATCAGGAATTTGTTGAGCACAGAGAACATGAAAGCATAACCAGCACATAACATATTAACATGAATCAAAGTTCATGAATCAAGACTTATTTTTTTAACAATTTTGATCATTTTATTTATAGATATTAGTCCTATTAGTCCTATTTTCAATCTAAAAAGGACATCCATTTTATTAATGAATAAGTGGAGTTATTCTTTCTTAATGTACTATATGAGAAGAAGTTGTGAAAGAGTAGTTTGATATCCTAATTTTTTTGAACTTTTGAAATGGCTGAGGTGAAAACAGTTTATTGGCGAAAACATATGAAAAAACAAATTATTTCTTCTAAATTTTATATGGTTTCCAACTTATTGTCTATATTAATAGAAGCTCAAGGACGACTTTTTTCTTTGTTGAATCATACATCAAGCAAGAGATTGTGCGGGTCTGATCATGGCTATAAGGGTTTATGGACAGAGATTACTTTGGTAAGTTGAAGTTCCCTGTTTGCGGCTTCATCTGCCTTTCAAAATTGGGTTCAAATTGTCCATTCCACCTAGTTTTATCCGCTTGGAGACCTCTGCAAGCAATTTTCATCTTTTATCTTCCTTCCACGTAGTACTAACTCATATGCAAAGGTGCCAGCTCAGCTGGTTATGTTATATCTACCATCATGTAGGTTTATTTTTAATCTACGGGATATTAGAGGGGCGCTTCATTTTATATTTCCCATGCACTGTGGAGCCACCCATAGCTTGTTTCCTTTGTATATAGAAACTAAGTTGGTCAATCTGCCTAGATTCTTAATGACTCGGTATAAAAATAATCATATTTTCTTTCATTGTTACATATATGTAATATGACAGAATCCAGATTCTCTACACAATATCGAAGATTTAATGAATAAAGGCGTTTAACTTACATTTTTCATGAGCCTCTTTATAAATTTATGTTTTTTTTTTTTTTTCACTTACGCAGACCTTAGTGTTTGTATTGAAATAAAAACTTAATAATCTGGAGTTGAATTGAAAAGAAATGGTGTTTTTCTAATTATTCTAAGTTTTAATTATTAAATGGTGGTGTCTAATTATTCTGATATTTTACTATTATAAGTTTAGGGGTGTTTTTGGAAAAATAGTTGATATCCTCTGGTTAATTGATGCACCTTTTTAGCGTTTTTTTGGAATAACCTTTGGTTAATTGATGTATTTCTTGAGCTCTGATGTTTGCATACGAAATCTCTAGCTTCATGTATCTCATTTGGTCTTTAATGTTTGCTTTATTAGCAATAGATTCATCATGTCAAAAAAATTGCCAACATCAACCGTATGAGGAAACACAAAAAACATTAACCATCTTTACATCTTATTTAGATTTTCCCATTCCCATGTCGTGTTTGTTCCTCAATTTATATCTTACAGCGTTTCCTTTGCAACATCTGGTGCAAATGCTAGTTACGCCTATTGGCGTTTCTTTTGAATCCGTTCTCCTCACATTTTCGTCTACCATTTTAATGTGATTGTGACATCTGTCCAATAGCTCTATACAAGGGACATATGTATGCAGTAAAAAAACTTCTACGCAGGTCTAACAGATGTCCAGAGTCCAAGAACTTCTACCCAGGTCTAGCACTCTGTCGATTTTTACGGTGCATGACCAACACATTGCTAATTCCATGGTGCACGATCAACACCTTCCCGTTGGTCTTGGAACTGGCTATGTTTTGTGGTGGAGATGCGATGTGATGAAGGCTCCGAAGATTTGGGCATTTTGAGTCGATTAATGCAGGTTTGAATCTCACGCATAGGATATATCTGGAAACAAAAGCACATCTTGCTTAGAAAACATCCAAGATTTGTTATTTGGTGAGTGAACAAGATTGTGATTTGTTGGGTGAGGAATCGAATCTGGGGTATCCAAGAAACTAGTTGTTCAAGTTTATCATTGCAGGCCTCCACTGGCTGGATTTGCATACCATGAAGATTTGGGTACCATGAAGAGGAAGCCTGAAATGGATGTCTATTCAACCCCACATGAGTTTGTTGCAGATGTTAGGCTGACATTTTCCAATGCAATGACATATAATCCCAATGGGTGTTTACCTAAAGGGTGTATAGCCCATTGCAACAAAGCAACAACATTAGCAATGCCAAAACAAAGTTGCAGAGAGACCTAAGCAGAATAATTAGCTTAAGCTTGCTTCTGTGTCAGTAGATCTGAATGAAAAGTTTGTGCCTTGCAAGTAGGTAATGTCAATAGAGGAAAAACAAAATCTCAGCAGGGATCTTGAATCCCTTTGAGGTGATATGCCTGAGAAAATATTCAATTTCTTCAGGAAACATAGTTCTGGTCTGAGTCAAAATGACTATGAAATTGAGGTTGATATTGATGCTTTTGACAATGAAACCTTGTTTGAATTGCAAAAATTGTAAATTATTGTCTCAATGAAAAGAACTAAAGTGAAGCAAAAAATCAGCAAGGTTGAACCTCGTGAAGCTAAATTTGAAGCTGAGGTGGGTATAATATTTTGGATTTGTTTTTATATAGCCATTAAATGAAGAGTTGTCCCTTTGATTTCAGATGTTGGTGTTCAACTTGCAAATAAATCATGGCCAGACAATAATAGCTCTTCACTATATTTACGAAAAGGTCTCATAGATTGTACCTATATCGAATTTGTTGTTGTTATTTATTTTCTTAGTCTTCTTGACAAGGTAGCCTCTCTGGATGTAGACTAGAAGGTAGAATTCAATGAGCTTTGAAATATTAGTTATTCAAGAATACTAATTCACCTATTCACCTGAATGGAAAATTGATATTTTCTTATTGTTTTTTCTTTTGTATGCATGCATGCTGAAGATTTATGGATTACTAAAATTCTAAAAAGCTGAAAATGTTTCTCTACATTGTTTTCTAACAATACCACAGGAGCAAATGTGTTGAATGTGCTTAGTTGTTGTCTACCATTAGAGAACCAACACAAGTCTGGAAAAAAATAGTGCAAAAAGTGTGTTCTCATCATTAGGTTCTTACCATACTTATGTGCTTTACTCTTATCATGATAACCATACTTATGTGTTTTACTCTTATCATGATACATAAGAGATTTTTCAACTGCATTTTTATTTTGTTTTTATTGAGTTAGGGGTTGTGAGTGAATTAGATAAAGAGATTGATAATTCAAAGCCTACTCCCGCTAATGTTGTAGATTAGTGTAAAGAAAGTACAATTCAACATATGTTCACAAAAATGGTATCAGATGGTGGGTTTTAACATTTCATGTCTCTGTGTGACCTTACATTTGTAATATGGTCATTTGATCTTTTTAATTTTTATTTTTTTGGTCCACTTATTTTCCATGGTTTTGCAATTATACAGGTTGAGTCATCCTGGGGAAATTATTTTCTCTTTGTCTAATATGAATTCTTTTGATTTGGCATTTATGCCTTGTGTGTATAAGGGTCACAAGAGAGAACGAAAGAAGTTGCAACATGAACGAGAGGAATTAGAAAGGCCTCTAAGAGAAGTTTGAAATTTAAAAGATTTGAGTTTATAGGCTTTGATTCATCTTGTGGCATGGTGTTGTTTTTTACATTGATTAATTTCCATCAAAGAAATCAAGGCTTCAAGCAGAGCCAAAAGCTGTAGAATTTTCTCATATGCAAGTTGAAGCAGAAGCTATGGTTGAAGGTAAATGGAATTTGGAGATTGAGTGTGAAGATACAAGCTTTGAATTGCAACAAGTTTTGAGTCCTTTCTATTTTATTTATTATCTTTTCTTGTTATCATAATTTCTGCCTTGCAAGCTTCAAGTAGCAAGAGCCCAACAAACAAGAGAAATCAATATTGATGAGTTTGTTACCCTTGCATTATAAACACATGACAGATGGAGAAAATTGTTGAGATTGATGAAAACACCCAATTTCTCAAGGACCTAGAGATGTTGAGATCTTAAAATGTTGAGATTGATGAAAACACCCAATTGCTCAAGGACCTAGAGATGCTGAGATCTTCTCAACCTGATCACATTCCCATTTATGTGGATGAGACATGTCTTGTTCATTCTGAAGATGGACTGGCACCTGATGAGCCTAGGTATTGCAACAAGAATGTTGCAACTCCCAAGGCTACCAGCTTTACTTATCAACCTGGGGTTCGTACAAACTTGGAGGTGACAGTGCTATATGCACAAGTAAAAGTGAAGGTCCTGCTTGTTGTCACTGCTCATCTGGCAAGAGACCCCAGGGGTTCTAAGCCAGACTTTTATAGGGTCAGAAGAAGCTTAATTCTTTGATGAAAGAAGAGAAAATCTATTCTAAGAGAGAGCTACTCTACTGTAGTAATGAAGAAAACAACATGTAATGCTAAACCACACCATAACCTAACTAACCATCTAAACAACTATGCTAAACAGAATTGCTAAATCAACACTAACCTAATGTTGTTATCTAAGTTGTAGAGGTAAATAGAATTAAACTATACTAAGGTGTAAGCAAAGGAACTAAACTAAATTTGTTTTCAAGCGGAAGAGCAATTGGAGATCGAAATTGGTGAAAGGAGGACGTAAGGACGCAATAGTGCATAGGGACCATTGGATCGATCAACGAACAGAAGATAAATGACAAAGATCTTATCGTGGGGGCTTAAGTGAATAGATAGATGAATAGAGTTAATGAACAGGATGAACGACAGAGATCTTATCGCGGGCAATTTAGTGAATACGTGAACGAACAGGGTAACGAAGCAGATGAATGGCGGAGATCTTATCACGAGGAATTAAGTGAATGGATGGACGAATAGGGTGACGAAGCAGATGAACGACAGAGATCTTATCGTGAGGAATTAAGTGAATGGATGGACGAACAGGGTAACGAAGCAGATGAACAACAGAAATCTTATCGTGAGGAATTAAGTGAATGGATGGACGAACATGATTAATCGGCAGATGAACGATGAAGATCTTATCGCGAAAAAAACGTGCAGAAATGATGGAGCAGGTTTTCGGAGGCGGTAAGTAGTTTCTTGTGCGCCCTCAAAGTTGTAAGCTGTATTTTGAAATTTCACGTGATTAGCCTAACTGGGTGACACGTAGCACGGGAAAACCACTTTTCTCGTGTGCTCTTGGGCAGATAACGGTCATGCAAGAATCCGCGCGAGATTGCGCGATAGCCGTTGGATCAGGCTAGACAGATCGACGGTGGAGATTGGCCAAGCTAGTTGGCGAGCGGGTGATGCGATAGCCGTCGGATCAGGCTAGACAAATCGACGGTGGAGATTGGGGCACATAAAGTATTGAGGTGACACAATAGCTGTTGGATCAAGAGACAGATCGACGGTGGAGATTAGAGCGCATAAAGTAGGTGGAAGACTTTGCGCGCGATGGTCGTTGGGTAAACTAATGAATCAGACGATGATTAGTCAGGTTTGTTATGGATCGGATGGTGAGGAAACAATGCATGAAGAACGTGCTGAAGGAGGTTTCAAATGAAAATGACAGAAAAACCAGTGAGGGTGAGGGTGGACCGAGAGTGAGGGAAAATGATGATAATGAAATGAAACAAGTAACTACATCAAACAACAAAATCCAAAGCTCATGCGAGAACTAGAAACCTGTGTTTTTGGGGTTGCTGAAGGGTTTGTTCCTCAAGTCATGGTCCCAGAGGGAGGAGGTGAGGCCGAGACACCTGCGGAAAACCTTATGGTGATCTATTTCTCCTAGTTAACCTGCTAATTGAAAAAAAAATCACAAATGGAAGTAAACTAAAGCACAACTGATCTACTCTACACTACTGTGATGGGAATGCAGCTACTTAAGCAAATGAACAGAAAACAAGGAAGCTATGCTATACTGCTGTAATGGAAATGCAACTACTTAAGCAAATGAACATAAAACCAGGAAGCTACTTAAGCAAATGAACAGAACTAGAAATCTATGCTAGCATACATGTATAATAAAGAGGAGCTTTGGATGCTCGGGTTGGGCCCTAACCCAAGAGCTTCAGCCCTCTGAGTTAACTCAATGCTGGCTCAAAACAAAACTCATCTTTATTATAAAAACCATGGATTACATAACAAATTGTCAGAAGTCTTGCAGCTAAAACATAAAGTAGAGTTTTTCCATAAAAATCCGAATCCTACTGAGGTCCTAAGCCTCTCTACTTATACATCTGAAGTCTCCAACGACTTCCTTCCAATTAGGGAGGCTCAGCTCCCAACTCAAGATAAACTGGTTTCTGTCACTTTCACTTGCTCGGTTGTCTTCTAGTCCTCAAAGTGATGGTTGTTTGCACTCTGAGCTGATGGAGGAATATTCGAATGGAGGGGTAGTAAATGAGGAGGATTTACCTCCTATAATTCCTCTCCCTTGTCCCATTCGAGTTTTTACCAAGGTCTTTGCCACAATTCCTTGCTTTTATCCTTTATTCCTGCATTTTTCCTTGCTTTTATCTTTTATTCCTGCATTACATGCACATTAGACCACAAAGCAAAATATCCAACTCTAACTCATCTCATAAACAAAATATAATCAAAATTATGCAATAAGTTGTGAGAATAGTTGGTTTGACTAAGCTAGGAGGTGAATTAAGGTGAATTAAGGCCTATATAATTACCCAATGATGAGGCTCATGATCACCCCCCTACTGAAAGTGTTGCTCATCCTCTAGGCAACTTAGTCAATGTCCATGTCCTTCATGGCTCTGGTAGCCTCTCTGACATCCCATGCTTCTGTTGTGGTCTCTTCTTCTTGTTTATAGAAGCCTTCTTTCCTTTCTACTTCTTCCCACTGCCTCTTTTCCTCTTCTTCTTTTCTCCCTTCTAACATCCCTAGGAGTAGTGGTGGACTGAGTTTTAGGCCTATCCAATTGACCTTCAACCTTTGCATTGATTTCTTATACATAGGTGTCCTGTTGAGTGCCTCTCTCAACCTTTGAGGGGAGTGATATTCTCTGATCTTCAAGTTGTGTGGCAGTGTTTTCCATCTCCTTTAGCAGGCATGTATATTATCATCTCTTAGCAGCCTAAACATATCCTCAAAATGTGAAATTGCTTGCTCTTGGGCAGCAAGATATCTAGGTGCCAGCTGAGGATCATTTGTAATTAGATTATGGGTGTTGATTAGGGCCATGGGATTTGATTGTTCAGCTCTGATGAAAAGAGGTTCATTTTGCTCTCTGGCCAATATTCTTTTCATCTCTGCAGCCCTTGACTTCTCATGGTTCATCGATGATGCCAAAGCCATTAATTGTAGATCTCCTAGCTCTGCATTAGGATCCAAAATATTCATGTCTATGAGGGCCATGTTGTGTAAGTAAAACTCAACCATTTTGGCCCTATCCTCTAGTGCACTTTGATCATAAAGATCAATAAACTGCCTGCAGTCCTGAAATGGCATGGTGCCCCTTTGTGCTAGTGTTTTAATCTGAAATTGCAACCATTGTTCTTTGAGGTAAAGAGCATAGGATTTAGCTGGCATCCTACACTGGATGGCCTACAAGGAGGGGCTGGCCATACATGCTAGTTGGTTTTCCTTTTCCTGCAGCTGTCCTCTTAGGGGCCTCTGGAGACACCCTAAGTGACTCCTCCTTGTGTTCTTCTCCTTCTATTTCAATGTCTTCTTCCTCTCTGACAGAAGGACTAACATCATAGATGAGGGTTTTGATGTCATCCTCTGCTGGTAAGTTTTTGAAGACTGACCATTTTATAGTGATCCTGAGGTTTTGGAGGGCATCCTCAATGAGGATTCTGATCAAACCACGGTGTTCGGTCTAAAATGCGGATGCAAATTAGAGTTTCATTTACTATTAATCCGGGTAAGTAAACTTCGAGGATCATCCAATATATATGGACTTAGAGACAAACTAAACTAAGCTAGGTGAAGAAATGCCAAAGCTCCCTTATAGGAAGTCTTTGATTGGGATCTCGAACACCTATTTAGTCATTTAATCAAAATGAAATCTAAAGACATTGTGACAAGTGTAAGAAATATTAAAGCTCCCTTAGAGGAGACTGCTCATTAATATTTCTAATCATCTTAATCAACAAACTATTTAAATTAATGAAATTAAACATTAAATAACAAATCTAAGTCATTGAAAGAAACATTAATACTTTCTTACGAAAGGTCATTCGTTAATATTTCAAACATATGAACCTAATGAAATTTACAAACAAACATAAAATGAAAGCTTACCAAAACAAAAGTGTACTTGCTAGACAATGGGGGCCCTTCCAAGGATCAAGCACATCAAAAGAGAAGTCAAATGTAGAAGATCAAAGAAGCTCCATTTTATTTATCATCAATTGCAAATTGCAATTACAAGTTCTACATTCCAAGAGGTTCTAAAATCTCCATTACAATGATTCTAAATTCTAACTTCTCATTACAAACTTATAAGATCCTAAGGTTCTAAATTCTAACGTCTCACTTCTAAATTCTAAATTCCAAAGTTACAAATGAAGGAGATAACACTCATATTTATACAAAAGTTATGATAACAAACTCATAAATGTGGATCCACTATTCCCTCTTCAAATCCACATATCTCTCAACCAATGGTGACACATAACCCTATCCTCCATGATCTTCTCCATGAGATCCATGATCTTATCCATGAGGTCCATGATCTCCTCAAATTTGAATTTGAACATAGAGTGCCACATAAGGGTGCCTTAGAAGCTTCCTTTGTACCTACACATGTCAACAAACTCATTCTAATTGTTAGGTATAAGTATATGGATATTATTTTCTAAAGTTTAACCACAAATTCACTTAAAAATACTAAGAATTAATAATGTTTTGGAAAACACAATGGTAACCCATTTAATGATCAAAGTGACGCTGATGTGGTGACATGGTGGTGGAATAGAGGTGAGAAAATGTGTGAATGGAGTGAAAGTGGATGTATTTTAAGGATAATTCTTAGGCCCAACATACCCCCAAACTGAAGGTATTGCATGTCCTCATGCAATCTATTACATTACTTTTTTATACTTGAGCTTTGGCTTAAACTTTGCATGATATCATTTACTTAACTTTTACAAAGTGTTTTCGATGAATTGCAACTTGGTTGGTTCTTGTGTTTCAACCATATTTTGTTTGTTGCCTTCAATTTTAATGTATGAACTTTGCATAATGATAATTTGATTTTTATTGCAAAGTATTTTTTTTGGAATGCATCATGGTTGGTTCTTGTGTAACAACCATGATTGTGTTGCATCCAATTAGCTTTTAAGTACTTTTTACAAAGCCATTTATATGATTATGTAATTGTGAATATATTTTGAAGGTATGTGGGTTTTAGAATGTGATATATGAATATGGAAAATTATGAATGTGACAAAGTATGATGTAAATGTATCCCCCCCAAACTAATGGTTTTGGCAATTTTATGAAATGAGGAAATGAAGTTTTTTCCAAAAATTATCATTCTAGCTTTCAAGGAATTAAATGGTTAAAAGTTAGAAAATATCATACCGCAACTTACCCTTTCAAAAATGGATGAGAGTTGTGCATGTGTGGCTGAAAAATTCTGATCATAGCCTTCTTCACTTGGTTGTGAAAATGGTGGATGAAGTCGAAAAAGTGAATCTTTTATTGTTGTTACATTTGCTGCTAAATCTGCTGCTGGATCTTCCACTGAATGTTCGGAATCTGCTGCTGAATGCGGCTGAAAATGTATAAGGCTTGGAAGGTATACAAAATTCAGAATTTACACTTCCCCCCTAGCCTTATTTATTGACTTGTCCTCAAGTCATTTACATTAAAAACTAAAAAGTAATGAAAGTAGATCTGCTTCCTCTGCTACAAAATTATTGGTATTCAAGTCTTCAACGCTCTTTGGCACAATTCTTGTCATGTGAAAAAATGTTTCGATGTCGAACATAACAAGAAATTGTTAACTTAGTGACCATTGATGGATGCCACCAGTCAACCCGAGATCTCCCATCTTTGTTGCGGATGAGAGTCAAGATGCCCCAAACACATCTTTCTAAGTATGAATGAATTTGTTATTGTCGAATACTTAGAAGATCCGATGAACAAGGGACATTGATGTATTCTCTTTGTTTATTGGCATGATAGCTTGCCCTGAAGGCATGCAAGCTTCAAGGTGTTTTTAGAAAAATATTTAGACTCAGGGACTATAGACTTAATGGTGTATGGAAGCAAGGTTTTATTTGCAAGTGTACGAAAAAGGAAACTGAAAATGAATATGTAAAGTGGATCAAAAAGCTTGTAGATGAGCTTCGTTGGTTTTATTGGTGGGTTAGGATTGAAGAAAATGTAATGAAGTGTATGTGGGTAATGGGAAATGGATAATGACTCTTGCTGGGAAAAGTGAATTATGGCATGCAAAATCTCAAAAATAGCAAATATGCTCATTAATTTTGGAATTTCTGCTAAAATAGCTAAGTTTGACCAGTGTAGAAATTTTGAATAATATGACACTTATTCACAGAGATTATCCTGATTATACACTATTGCGGAATGCATGCATAATACATAACCTCCTCTACGTTGATCATCAATTTTGCGGAATTAAAAACAATGAAACATCAATCGCATGCGCACATTAACACAGTATGTAACCCGGGGAAAGCATACAGCTGAAAACCCCACACTATCTGTATATTATAATGATAGAGAACATGTAACAATACATAGTACACTACTCCTCACAAGTACTCAGTACTATCTCCACATGTTACACACAAACTAGCTTCGATCTGAATCAAGTCACAAGTTCAAATCTCCTCTGCTGTCTGCCTGCCTGCCTCTACTTCACAATCCAAAGTGAGTATGACTACTTTCCAAGCTCGTTTTTCTTGGCTTGTACTGCGCAATCCTCATTGGCAATCTCCATCAATGCATGTGCAAATCTCATGCACAACTATAGTCACAACTGATAGCAGTCTCAACCTCTAACACCTGTCTCCACTAAACTGTCCATGCATTGAGTTAACTGATGTATTCTTTAGTTGCTTTATGAGTTAATAATTAGTGAATTAATTAACAATTAATTCACATCACTCATCACTAGTGTATTTGCAGTTAAACTAAATACAACTAGTTCAAGCAAGTCAAACTGAACACAACTCCATCAACTCCTCAATCAACTCCACCAAACTCAATCACTTGAGTTCTAACTGAAGTCCACCATGCAATAGCTCAACTGACCCATAAGAAAAGCGTATTTCCTTCTGACAGCTGCATGTGCCACATCCGTAGCTCGAACTGAAGTGCTCCAAGAAGATAAGATAATGCTTATAGTCCAAATATTATTATGAGCTAATAATATTCGACTGTTCTATTTTTAGCCTGGCAGTCTAAAAATAGACTCCGCCCATATGTCTAAAAATAGAAGTCCATCTATTTTTACCAACATGACCAATCATCCACAAATATCATTCTGCAACTCATAGACCATGATCCATATGTCTAAAAATAGACTTTGCACCAAAAATAGCCTGCAGGCCCACTTAGTGAAGGCGACTCCTTTCCACTAAGCTCCATCATCTTGTTGCATTCTCAACACTCCCTCTCAACAAGATATGGATTATCTGCAACCCCTATCCTACCTCGGTGGTATTCGAATTTGCTCCTGGTGAGCTTTTTCGTCAAGATATCAGCATCCTGATCCTCCGTTGGAATGTATGAAAGTAACACGATTCTCCGCTGCACACAATCTCTGATATGATGGTACCTGATGTCAATGTGCTTGGATCTATCATGAAATACTAGATTAGCCTAGAGTTTAATGCAACTCTGTTTATCACAATAAATCACTGTAGGATCCAAGCATGAACCGAACAACCCGACCAGGATCTTCCTCATCCATATAGCCTCGCATGCAGCCAAACTTGATGCCATATACTCTGCCTCTGCTGAACTGAGTGCCACGGATCTTTGCTTCCTGCTGTACCAAGAAACTGCTATCGACCCAATACTGAAGACCCCTCCAGATGTGCTCTTTCTGTCCGTTGGGCTCCCTGCCCAATCTGCATCCGTGAAGCCACATAGCTTCACCTCATCCTCCTGTATGTACCACAATCCATATCCCGATGTGCCTATGAGATAACATAATACATGCTTGCCTGCCTTCCAGAAGAGCTTGGTTGGCTTAACCATAGCTTGTGAAAGTTGTTTAACAGCATAGCATATATCGGGTCGTGTATTGACCAGATACATAAGCAACCCCACCAACTGTCGATAAATAGTGGCATCCACTACCTTCGCTGAAGTAGCATCCTCCTTCCTCCAACCTCCAGGAAGAGGAGTATCAACAGCTTGCAGCCATGCATGTTGAACTTCTCCAGTATCTTCCGAGCATACTTACCCTGAGAAACAAATAGTCCATCATTGTGCTGCCAAATTCCAATCCCAGGAAATAATGAAGGAGGCCCAAGTCCTTCATCTCAAACTCCTTAGCAAGATCATCCTTGCATGAAAGTATCAACAGCTCATCACCTGTCAGAATCAAATCATCTACATAAAGTACAATGATGAGCAACTTACCCTCCACCACAATCTGGTATAGGTTAGGATCCGCCTCACTCTTGGAGAATCCAAGTCCAATGAAATAACTGTCTATCCGTGTGTACCAAGCACATGGTGCTTGTTTCAACCCATACAACGCTCTCTTGAGCCTGCACACATGCGACTCGCTGCTGAAGATCTCGAAACCTTTGGGCTGCTCTATGTACACCTCCTCCTCAATGACTTCGTTGAGGAACATAGTCTTCACATCCATCTGATGAATGTGCCACCCCATCTGCGCTGAGAGAGAAAGAATTGTCCATATGGAAGAATACCTTGTGACAGGTGCAAAGGTCTCCTCATAATTGATCCCCTCTATCTGTGAAAAGCCTCAGGCAACAAATCTTGCCTTGTACTTCTCCACACTCCCGTCAGCTGCCTGCTTCACTTTGTAGATCCATCTCGAACCCACCACTGATTTCCCCTTCGGTCTTGGGACAATATCCCATGCACTGTTCCTAACAATCGAATCGTACTCTTCCACCATGGCATCTACCCATGCGGGATCCTCCATAGCTTCCTCGAAAGAGGATGGCTCAGTCACAACACATTTGCTCACAAGAGCCATGTATCCAGTGTACCGATCAGGTGACTATCTCTGTCTGCGTTGGCCTGTAGGTGGTCCTACAACCTTCTCTGCATCTTGAGCCAGTCGCTCAGCTTCTGTAATGCGCTTTCGCCCTTTGATGGTTGGCGCTGCATGAGTGGTCTCTTCCACTCCATGAAATTCATCTTGTGGTTGATCCACGTCCTGAAGCTCATCCTTAGGAACTAATAGCTCCTCATCTGCATGCAAGTGTGGCTCCCTCTCAAGCGAACACTTCATGGCTTTCTCCTCCTGAAATTTTATATCCCGTCGCACAACAATCTTGCGACTGTCTGGAAAATACACACGATAGTTGTGGGGCGTATCAGTGTACCCCACAAATATCCCAACCTCTGCGGTCGGCTCCAGCTTCTTCCTGGCATCCTTCGTCACATGCATGTAAACGTTAGAACCAAAAATCCTCAAATGAGAAATATCAGGCCTCTTACCAAAATAAGCCTCCTTGGGTGTACTCATGCCAAGTATCCTGTGAGGACAACGGTTCTGCACATATACTGCAGTATTGCATGCTTCCGCCCACAAGTGAAGGGGTAGGCCCTGATCATGCAACATCGCCCGTGCAGCACCCACAATCGTTTTGTTCTTCCACTCAGCAACCCCGTTCTGCTGTGGGTTATGGGGAGCTATGAGCTCTCTTCGAATCCCTTCTGCGCTGCAGAAGTCCTTGAACTCGCCAGAGATGAATTCACCACCATTGTCGCTCCTAAGAGCCTTCACCTTCTTCCCCGATTCCTTCTCGACCAGTGCTTTGAACTCACAGAACTTTGAGTATGTCTCGCTCTTCTTCTGCATGAAGAAGATCCAACACTTTCGAGAGAAATCATCAACAAAGATCACATAGTACCTGTGCTTTGCTGTCGAAGCTACTGAGAAAGGTCCACACATGTCTGTGTGAATTCTCTCAAGGATCGTCGTGGCGCGACTATCCTTCTCATGAAAGGTGGCTTTCACAAATTTTCCCAAAGTACACCCCTTGCACTGATCTGACTACACAAGAGTGCCTTTAGGAAGCCCAGTAGTAATCTGCTACAGTATCTTCAAGGCTCCATGGTGAAGGTGGCCCAATCTCCTGTGCCACAGCTCGCCATCATCCCGGCTCACCAATCCTTCTGCCTTGCATGCCATTGCTACGCAGCCATCTACATGCAACTGATAAAGGTTCCTGACTCGAACCCCTATCTTTCGGGTTTCTCTAGTTGTCTTACTACGCAGGAAGGCCTTTCCCTCACTGAAAACAACATCATATCCCTTGTCTTCTAACATTGCCACAGAGATAAGATTCTTCTTCAATCCTGGAACATGCATCACTTCCTTCAATACGAAGGGTTTACCAGACTCCCTCTCAAAGGAAATGGTACCGATACCGGTCGCACTGTATCTACCATCATCGCCCATCTCGATGTGCACTCCAAGATCTTTCTCCTCCAGATCAGAAAACAAATCTCGATCTCCTGTCATGTGAAAAGACGCACCACTATCCAAGAACCATACCGATCCCATCACACTTGATACCAAGCATGCGATCAACGAAAAATCAAGCTCAAACTGCGAGGCTAAGGCCTCTCCCGCTGCAGATCCAACAACTTGCTTATTTTTCTTCTTCTGCAGACAATTTGTGGCATAATGTCCGTGTTGGTGACAGTGAAAGCACTTCACCTTGGACATGTCTTGCTTCTTGCCTTTCACACCGGAATGAGAAGCTTTCTTGTTCTTCCCCTTCTTTTCTTTGGCAGCCAAAGCGCAATTTTCTTCATCAGTTGCCTTTGATGAAGATCCGTCCCTGGTATTCCTCCTGATCTCCTCCTGCCCAAGATCTGACCAAAGTCTCTCCCATCCTGGCAATTTCTCCCGACCATTGACAAAGTCCTGATAGGAATCCCAACTCTTCGGAAGACCAAGGAGAGCCAAGCTCACCAAGTCCTCATCATCGACAGTCACCCCCACACTTCCCATCTCATCCTTGCACTGAGTGAACTTCGTGAGATACTTGGGCATATTGTCTCCTTTCTCACACTTAATGTTTTTTAGTTTATCCTTGAGCGCCAACTTCCTCTGGTTGCTCTTGCTTTGGAATAGATCTGTAAACGCTTTCCACATCAAGTATGGAGAAGCCTTTCCATGCAGGTTGGACACAATGTGATCCTTCACGCCCTCCAACAAAATCCTTCGACACTTTGCTGTCTTCTTTTGCCAAACCTCAACGTGAGCAGCATCAGTAGGCTTTGGGACCTCAGCCTCTATGAACTCCTTCAGCCCATTTTAATTTAACACCGCCTCCATCCTGTCTTTCCGTGCAATATAATTCGAGCTGCCCTCAAGAGCATACTCCAATCACAATCCGTTGAAAGACATTTCAACTTTGACACCAAGAAAATACTGCTGCAAATTCGAATTCCACCAGCTCAAAACTCAACCGCTTCTGATCTAAAATTCGTGAGAACAAATTATTTCTCGTACAGAGATTGACTGTATGGGCTTTTACCGGATATCTCACCTTCCAAAAGAAGGATGAATCCAGAGGCTACCTGGCCCAATTACAGACTCTGCCTGAAGGAATAAAATGTAAACACTTTCTAAATAATAGATCTGATGATCAACTCTGCTATGATACCATGTAGAAATTTTGAATAATATGACACTTATTCACAGAGATTATCCTGATTATACACTATTGCGGAATGCATGCATAATACATAACCTCCTCTACGTTGATCATCAATTTTGCGGAATTAAAAACAATGAAACATCAATCACATGCGCACATTAACACAGTATGTAACCCGGGGAAAGCATACAGCTGAAAACCCCACACTATATGTATATTATAATGATAGAGAACATGTAACAATACATAGTACAATACTCCTCACAAGTACTCAGTACTATCTCCACCTGTTACACACAAACTAGCTCCGATCTGAATCAAGTCACAGGTTCAAATCTCCTCTGCTGTCTGCCTGCCTCTACTGCGCAATCCAAAGTGAGTATGATTACTTTCCAAGCTCGTTTTTCTTGGCTTGTACTGCGCAATCCTCATTGGCAATCTCCATCAATGCATGTGCAAATCTCATGCACAACTATAGTCACAACTGATAGCAGTCTCAACCTCTAACACCTGTCTCCACTGAACTGTCCATGCACTGAGTTAACTGATGTATTCTTTAGTTGCTTTATGAGTTAATAATTAGTGAATTAATTAACAATTAATTCACATCACTCATCACTAGTGTATTTGCAGTTAAACTAAATACAACTAGTTCAACCAAGTCAAACTGAACACAACTCCATCAACTCCTCAATCAACTCCACCAAACTCAATCACTTGAGTTCTAACTGAAGTCCACCATGCAATAGCTCAACTGACCCATAAGAAAAGCGTATTTCCTTCTAACAACTGCATGTGCCACATCCGTAGCTCGAACTGAAGTGCTCCAACAGGATAAGATAATGTTTATAGTCCAAATATTATTATGAGCTAATAATATTCGACTGTTCTATTTTTAGCCCGGCAGTCTAAAAATAGACTCCGCCCATATGTCTAAAAATAGAAGTCCATCTATTTTTACCAACATGACCAATCATCCACAAATAGCATCCTGCAACTCATAGACCATGATCCATATGTCTAAAAATAGACATAGTCTAAAAATAGACTTTGCGCCAAAAATAGCCTGCGGGCCCACTTAGTGAAGGCGACTCCTTTCCACTAAGCTCCATCATCTTGTTGCATTCTCAACAACCAGCATTGACCAGCCACCTGTAGACATTGAATTCAAGTGTGGATAAGTATTTCACCATCCTTGTACATTTAGGAACAAACTCCAGCTCTTCGAATTTGCTAATCTGTCATGCAACATGTCAAACCATTAAGCTATTACAGGAAGTTGCAAGAACTTGTAATTTTCTGGAAATTTCGTTTATGTTCATGGACTTGTTCTTTAGAATTTCTCATGAAATTAGTCTTTTGAAGACCAATTGTGCGCACAATTAGTTTCCTTAATGATTAGTTGATCATTCGAAATCTGCAAAAAAAAACTTGGCATAAAGAACGTAAGTGTTGTCAAAAAGAAATGGCCAATTCCTTGATGATTCTTATGCAAAAATTAATGCCAAATGAAACAGATTAAGGAGAATCAAAAGCGTAATTTTAGTCTAATTCCTGATGTTGATAACAATCCACTTAACTTAATTAACTTATCAATTGATTTATATATTTATTTTTTAATTGTTTTGGTGTGTTTTCTTTTATTAATTTTTTTTTTTAATTGTTTTGAATTTTTCTTTTTATTTATTTTTATGATTTTTTATTTGTTTTGATTTTTTTATATATATTTTATTGTTTTTTTTAAACTAAAATTTAAAAATAAAATTTATTTTGTATCCAAAAAATAAATAAAAATAAAATATAATCGTTTTTTTCTTTTTCCACTAATCAAGTAATATGTTCCATTTGTTCACGTGGAGCAAATTCACATTCATTTCCCTTTTTTTTTAAAGTATATTATATATTTGATTTCATTGCTGACAAAACCCAAAAAGAATGGATTAAGATGAGGAGGCCTCTGTTCATGAAGCCCGACCAAGGTAAACCAGAACAATGCATCATAGGATTTTCAACAGGCCTTAAAACTAGCAGAAACATATCAAACACAAAACTGCACGGAACTCGACTATCTAGTGACCAATCTAGACGATATTTAACTCCATATGTGCAACAAAAACTCGGGATTCAAACTTTACCATAAAGATTTATGGATTCGCAGCAGAATTGGTGAAATAGAGATAAACATTTCCACTAAGTCTTCATTATTGTTTTCCCTGAAATCATACATTTGATTGATGTAGAGGTTAAGGTGCGGTCGAAGATTCAAGATCGATATCTTTTCTAATTAGTAGCTTCACAAAATCTGCATGCAATCATCAAATCATCAAATCGTGCCACAAAATCTGTATGCAATCATGAAATCGCTAAAAATGGATCAACCGAAAGCAGATCAAATCAAGACTTAATTTAGCTCAAATCAAATCCACGGAACCTAATTTAGCTTGCCCAATTTGGCAGAAACCCTTTACTTAATTCAACAAACAGAAAACACCAAGCAGAGTTTAATTTAGAATCTTTTCTCCATGTCAATGACATCTCAACACCCTTTAGCAATGGCCCTTCATTTCTGAGCGCTCTTATGCAATCACCGTCAAAGTGACAATGCCTCTTCTCGCGTAGCTGGCTGGCGATCACTCTGTTGCAAGAAAGCGTAAGCCGAGGCACCAAATGCTCTTATGCACTTCCCAATACAGCTCCAATTCTGAAGCTCCAAAGCTAGTCTCACAAGCTGGTTGTTTCTAACTTGCAGAAGCTGGCTTCACACGCAGATGAATCTCTGGGTTGCATGCTAGCGTTCCTGGTGAATCCGATGTGATATTGGAATTCTTACTGAGCGTAGGAACCCAATAATCCTTTACAACTCAAGTTCAACAGTTCACTAGCTGGAACAAGTTTCACAGTTTACTCAAGCACATTCACACCAAACGTTTACTCAAGCATGAATGAAAGGGTCCCGAAGAACCACGATTTCCTCTCAAACCATTAGGAATCCAAGGAAACAATTTCTGGGTTATGTAACTTATTCTATTCCGGAAAAAACCCATGTCTTTGTTTTTCTAGATTTGTTTTGGTTTGATCACAAAACATGTTTAAAAATGACGTGTCAAAACTGATGCGTCTTCTGTTCGAGTTTCCAGTCAAAAAGGATGTCAAAATCATATCCAACTCAAGGGCCAAGTTGCATGCTTTTATAATAGTTTATTACTGCAGTTGTACATTTAACACTGTTCTAGTTTTTGAGCCTTTGAAACTAAGAAACCTGATCTATAATGTGCGGCATCTTACTTCAACAGATGCATTGAACAGAGTTACAGATCCTTTGTTTTCGGTCTTTCCTTTGGGCTTTCTTGTTATATTGTGTCAGATTATTCTCTGTTGAAAATCAAAGGTGTTCTTAACTGGGTTGAGAATGTCGTTATTATCAAAGTTGAGGATGGCACGTTAATAGCTTATAAAGGAGAACTTGGAGATTACTATTGTCTGGCTGCAAAAGCTGTAGGGTTGCCTTGCCAAGATTATAAGCGCATGCATGAAGGTTTTAAAATAGCATATACTAATATGGCAAAACAATACCCATGTTTTGGACATGCTGCAAAGATGCCTAATGTACAATGGTGGAGGAAATGTGTTAAATATTCTTTTGATAAGGTTGGCTATTCATACGACGAAGAAACTTTTGAGAGGATTTTTGGACGCATTTATTCTTCATTTGGTTCTTCTGCACCATACACTGTTTTCCAGGATTCAGTGCCTTTCTTGAGATGGGCCCGTAACAAGGGGTTTCTCGTGGGGATTGTAAGCAATTCAGAATATCGTTATCCAGATGTTATCTTGCCTGCATTGGGTATGAATAAGGAATTTAACTCACAATTTCTAAAATAGAGTATAGCTTGGTGCTTTAAGCTAGTACACTCAGATTTCTTTTCTTTTTTCGTTCACCATTTAATTTGATTTCACATGAAAGAGATGAAATGTGCAGCAGCTTACCTCCTAGCAAGAGATTTTTATTTAATTTTGAAAATAAATCAAGAGATTTTTTGATATTCCTGATCGCTCGAAGCGCAGGAAGAGAGCATACTAATCTATTGATTTGTTTTTATTTTTATTTTTGCAGGTTAGCATGGATGAAGTGGCTCTTACCTAAATTTATTCATGAGAAATGTGGATGATTTATTTTTATTTTTTTGAAAACAAGACTAAAGGAAAACTCTATGAGATCTCTCTTTTTTTTTTAATCTATTCTACCTTTAACTTGAATTTTTTTTATTTCCTAGGTAAAAGAATGTTTCCAATGAAGCCATCTACAGACTAAAAATTCAAAATTCTCACATCTAGATTTAAAATTTTTACCTTATGCTTTGCAAACATGTGAGTAACCTGTCTTTTTCTTAGAGTTGGCACAAGGTTCTTTTGAAACCAATCTTCAATATTGTTCTTGCTCTCCAAGAAGTACCTATTTGACATCTTCAAATTTCTCATCCGTAGATGAATTAGTAAGAAATGGGGGGTTTGATAAAAAAAACTAAATTTAAAATCAAACTAAGTATGAAAAATCAAAAAGCTCAAACTTGAACACCTTTATGAAGATCCTGCTGTCACCAGGTTTCACAAGTTAGTCCATAAAAATAAATTGCAATAAAAATGACTTCCTAAGTCTATCTCTAAATCATCCTCCCTGGAAACGACGCCAAAATGTTTGGTCTAAAATGCGGATGCAAATTAGAGTTTCATTTACTATCAATCCGGGTAAGTAAACTTCAAGGATCATCCAATATATATGGACTTAGAGACAAACTAAACTAAGCTAGGTGAAGAAATGCCAAAGCTCCCTTACAGGAGGTATTTCATTGGGATCTCCAAAACCTATTTAGTCATTTAATCAAAATGAAATCTAAAGACATTGTGACAAGTGTAAGAAATATTAAAGATCCCTTACAAGAGACTGCTCATTAAAATTTCTAATCATCTTAATCAACAAACTATTTAAACTAATGAAATTAAACATCAAATAACAAATCAGATTCATTGAAAGAAACATTGATACTTTCTTATGAAAGGTCATTTGTTAATATTTCAAACATATGAACCTAATGAAATTTACAAACAAACATAAAATGAAAGCTTACCAAAACAAAAGTGTACTTGCTAGACAATGGGGGCCCTTCCAAGGATTCACAAGCACATCAAAAGAGAAGTCAAATGTAGACGATCAAAGAAGCTCCTTTTTATTTATCATCAATTGCAAATTGCAATTACAAGTTCTTCATTCCAAGAGGTTCTAAAATCTCCATTACAATGATTCTAAATTCTAACTTCTCATTACAAACTTATAAGATCCTAAGGTTCTAAATTCTAACTTCTCAC
Organism: Pinus tabuliformis; assembly: GCA_031772625.1. Classification (NCBI taxonomy): domain Eukaryota; kingdom Viridiplantae; phylum Streptophyta; class Pinopsida; order Pinales; family Pinaceae; genus Pinus; species Pinus tabuliformis. The sequence goes on along the minus strand of CM062818.1, from coordinate 436,398,036 downwards.
TTCTAAATTCTAAATTCCAAAGTTACAAATGAACGAGATAACAATCCTATTTATACAAAAGTTATGATAACAAACTCATAAATGTGGATCCACTATTTCCTCTTCAAATCCACATATCTCTCAACCAATGGTGACACATAACCCTATCCTCCATGATCTTCTCCATGAGATCCATGATCTTATCCATGAGGTCCATGATCTCCTCAAATTCGAATTTGAACATAGAGTGCCACATAAGGGTGCTTTAGAAGCTTCCTTTGTACCTACACATGTCAACAAACTCATTCTAATTGTTAGGTATAAGTATATGGATATTATTTTCTAAAGTTTAACCACAAATTCAGTTAAAAATACTAAGAATTAATAATGTTTTGGAAAACAAAATGGTAACCCATTTAATGATCAAAGTGAAGCTGACGTGGTGACATGGTGGTGGAATAGAGTTGAGAAAATATGTGAATGGAGTGAAAGTGGATGTATTTTAAGGATAATTCTTAGGCCCAACACATGGTGAGCCAACTGTTGGGAATTCCCTTCCTTTACTTTGTTGCTGGAGTCTATGAGTGATTGCATCAAGAAATAGGGTATGCTGAGTCTTTGGTGAACTGGTGTTTCTACCCCAAATCTTAGTTCTTCAAGCATCCTAAAATGGTAGCCATAAACAACATTGTATCTACCCTCATATGAGATATATTTTATGAGTTGGTAGCCTACCTCACTCCATGGGTATGGTAGACTGTCCCTCCTTACTCCATTTTTATCCTCTGTGGGTTCTTCACCTTCTAAAAAGAATTTCCTTTTTTCCACCTGACTGTCTGCTTTGTCTTCTTTTCTCCATGCAATTCCTAGGGGAAGTGTGGTGACCCTACTGATGAACTCTGGGGTGAGATCTATAGTGAGCCCTCTAACTATAACAGTGGCATGGATTCTGCTGTGTGGAGTGAGGGAATGAGCAAATTCTTGAGAAAACAGAGTTTCCTGTGTATGTAATCCACTAGATTTTTAGAGGACTTCTAGTTCATTTGCTTGTAAATGGGGATGGATTTTTAGATCCTACCTCTTTAGAATGGTGGCAGTGGACAATTCTCTTGATATTCCCTCTTGAACCCCTCTCTGCCTATCCTGTAGACTGCCTCTGTGTATCCTATAGACTGCTCCTGTAGACTGTTCTTGTAGGAATTCTCTTGCAGAACGATGGATCCTTGCTTCCAGTGGGTGGCCAGAGTTATGAGAGCTACTTGAGTGAGGGAGTTTCAAGGAGGTGGAATGCATGAATGCATGAAAACAATGTTTTGTTTCCCTTTATACCACCTCATCATTCCCACTCCTTGTAATCAGCTCCCACAGTTGTTAAATCCATAGTTAACCACTTCTTGTCCTACTCCTCCTCTGTTCTTTGAGTTGACTGCAACCATGTGTGAGAGGACACCCTGCTTTGTATGTGATGACTGAACGAAGGTGGCCAAGTTAACTGGCCACCTTTTCACTTACAAACCAACTACCTCGTAACCTTTACAACTTTTGATCAAATGATGCATATGAGTGAGTGAGTGGGATACTTACTTGTGGTCTCGATGCCATGCTGCAATTTGTTGAGGATCAGAGGTGTTGCGTTGTTTATTTGATGCATGGTCATTCTTCTTCTTCCTCTACTGCCTGCTAATGGTTTATTGGATTTTGCAGGTGTTTGTGATTGAAGATCTGATGATGTTGTTGCTGTGGAGCTCCTGGATCATCCTAGTGAAGACTTTGTAGCTGGTGATTGATATTCTGAATTGAAGCAATGAAGTGAAAAACAATGGAATTGATGGAGGGATGCATGGTAAGGAGTGGAGGAGATGGATATATGTGAGGCAGGGTTCCCTTTGGATCTTATCTTTGCTCCTTGATTGTCTTTCTCATCCACATTTAAATAACAATTATGTCTTTTTTCCTTTTTCTTTTATTATTATATATATTTTTTAAAAACACCTAGGCTGCCTCAAAGAGGTTTTCACCCTAGATATCTACCCTGGGTGCCTCAAGGAAGGTTTTCACCCAGGGATCTTCTTACTCTTTTTCATTTTTTCTCATCCTTGGGCCGCTTCACGAGGTTTTCAACCCAAAGATGGGACTCAAGTGCCTCATGGAGGTTTTCACCTAAATCCTTATTCTTTTTTCTCTTTTTCAGTGCCCTGATGAGGGAGGAGATAGAACTTGCTCCACCATCATCACTGTCTTATTGATATTGTCAATGAACTCTTGTTTTGATAAAGGCCTCTTGTACATTTTCAATCGGTGTCCATTAACAAGCAATGGAATGGCTTCTTCATCTATAGTTCTGATTTGCACTAAACCATTATCATGGCATCTTTCCACCACATAAGGTCTAATCCATCTTGTCCTTAGCTTGCCCTTGAAGTCTTTATACCTAGAATCATATAACAATGCCCAATCTCCCTCTTGAAATTGCTTCTCCTTAATATGTTTGTCATGCCAGATCTTCCTCTGAAGTTGAACTATCTCTGTATGTAGGAGGGCCTGCATTCTGAATTCATCCAAGCCATTCAAATGGAACAATATTTCTTTCTGTGCATGACTGAGATCCAAATCTAGTTGGGTTGCCATCCTCAATGTGTTATATTCAAACTCAATGGACATCAAAGCCTTTTTCCAATATACCAACTTATAGGGTGTAAATCTAGTGGTGGTCTTCCATGTTGTATTATAGGTCCAGGTGGCCTCAACTAGTCTCTCTGCCCAATCCTTCGTGCTGCTGCTCACTACCTTGGTTAAGATGTTCTCCAGTGCTCTATTGGTCACCTCCACTTACCCATTAGCTTGTAGATGATAAGGAGTGGAGGTCCTATGCTTGATATTATGATGGCTGAGCAGTTCTTCAATCATGTTGGAGGTAAACTGGCTACCTTGGTCTGTGACTAGCTCTTTAGGGTACCCAAATTTTTAGAATATATTCTCCCTTAGGAACTCAGCCACCTTCACTTTTGTTGCTACCTTAATTGCCTTGGTTTCAGCCCACTTAGTCAAATAATCAGTGCACAGAATGATGTACTGTTTTCGCATTGAAGGAGGGTTGATAGGCCTAATGAAGTCCATGCCCCACTTGTCAAATGGCTCGAAAGTCACTTGAGGTTGTAGGGGCATTTCATCTCTTGGAGTAGGCTTTCCCATCCTCTGATAGCGATCATACTGACTAATGTACTTTTTCACATCCTGATGAAGGGTAGGCCAATAATAGCCTACTTACAACACTTTGAATGTCATCCTTTTTGCTACAAAGTGACCTCCAAAAGGCCCATCATGACAGGTCAGAAGGATGTCAAAAAATTCCTCTTCCCTTACGCACCTTCTCAATATTTGATCTGGGCCCAGTTTGAACAGATTGCCCCCAATCCAGGTGAAGGGGGTGTTTTTCCTGATTATCTTGCTATTTTCTTTGGAGGGCAAGTTTGGTGGAACTGTGCTGATACCAAATAGTTTGCTATATTAGCAAACCATGGGGAGAGAACTGAAATAGCAAACAAATGCTCATCTGGTAACTGGTCATCCACCATTCCTTCTTCACCTGCAGGCAGATTCATTTTCCTTACAAGGCTTATCAACAATAGTTAGATCAAATCGCTGTAATAAAAGCAACCATCTTATAATTCTAGCATTCACATCTGGTTTGTTCATTAAATATTTGATTGCAACATGATCAGTATGCACAAATGTTTGATAGCCTGTAATGTAATGCCTAAATTTTTTTAATGAATACACAATAGCCAGGAGTTCCTTTTCGGTCACAGTATAGTTTAGCTCAGCCTTTGACAAGTTCTTACTGATAAAATAGATGGCATAGGGCAATTTATCCTCTTCCTGACCTAAGGCTACTCCTATGGATTTATGTGAGGCATCAACATGAATATGAAAAGGGAGGGCCCAGTTTGGGCCTCTAAGGATTGGTGTAGTGTTTAACTTACCCTTTAGAATGTCTAAGGCCTCTTGACAACTCTTTGACCATATAAACTCAGAATCTTTGGCCAACAACCCAAACAAAGGAGAGGCCAACTTGCTGAAGTCCTTTATGAACCTTCGGTAGTATCTAGCTAACCCTAAGAAACTCCTGACATCTCTCTGCTTTTGTGGAGGTGGGACCCTTTGGATGATTGCTATTTTGTTTGGGTCCACCTGTAGTCCTTGCTGAGATATTGAATGACCTAGCATGATCCCTTCAGTCATTAAGAATTCACATTTTTCTGGACTGAGAGACAGGTTCATTTCAATGCATTTGTACAATACTTTGCCTAGGTTAGTCAGTGGTTCTTGAAAATCATAGCCATAAGGTGTAAAGTCATCCATATAGATTTCCACGGCATCATGTACTAATTCAATAAAAGTACTCAAGACTGCTCTCTGGAAAGTGGTAGGAGCATTGCATAGGCCAAAAGGAAGGACCCTATAGGCAAAAGTACCCCAAGGACAAGTGAATGTGGTCTTATCCTAGTCTTCTGGGTAGATTTAGATTTGGTTGTACCCACTAAATACATCTAGGAAGGAAAAAAACTTCTTCCCTGCCAGGCCATCTAACACTTGGTCAATGAAGGGTAGGGGAAAATGATCCTTCTTTGTGGCTTTGTTCAACTCCCTATAATCAACACAAATCCTCCACTTACCATTTTTCTTGGGAATTAACACTAAAGGAGAGACTCACTCACTGTCTGAGATAGAGCAAATGAAGCTTGCATCTAGAAATTTTTGCAGTTCTTCTTTGACTATGTCTTTAAGAGCTGGATTCATCCTCCTTTGTGGTTGCCTAACTGGCTTGCAACCTTCTTTGATGTATATGTGGTGAGTACACACTGAGGGGTGTACTCCCTTCATTTCTTTATAACTCTAAGGAAGGCTTCTAGGTTTTCTCTCAACATGTTGCATAACTTTTTCTCTTCTAAAGCAGAAAGAGATGGATTGATTTTCAAAGTTTTCTTTGGGCCAAATTCTATGTTTTTTACATGGAGTGGGTTGGAATTGGCCAAGCATAAGTCAATTGGATGATTGTTCTGGGTTTCCCTTACTTCTTCTTCTCATGGTAGTGAATTAGGAGTTGGACTTTGGAGCAGGTGTTCAATTAAGTCATCCTAATCTTGTTGTCATCCTCCTATGGTTGCTTCCAAAGCATAAAGTTGGGCAGAATAAACATAATATTCTTCCTCCTCCTCCAACCATAAAGGTAAATCATGCTCTAGGGTAGGTTGAGCAGGATGGTATAGGACTAACTGTTTGGACATACACCCATTCTTGATGGTCATATTCTCAACTCTGCAGCTAATGTAAGCATCAACTGTGGCCAACCATGGCCTCCCAAGGATGATAGGGTAACCAATAAGCTTAGCCTTACGCTGCAGAACTAGAAAATCTGCAGGGTACTCCCAGGAGTCAATGGAGACCATCACATCCTCCACAATTCCCTCAGGGGTGACTGTGGAACGGTCTACAAGTTGTAGAACTATTGTGGTCTTCCTCAATGACCCTTGGAGGTTGAGATTGAGCATGGTGTCCTTAGTCATCACATTAATGGTAGCCCCAAGATCAATTAGAGTGTGTGGGACAATGGTGCCATTGATGTGCACATCTACTACAGGGCTTCCAGGGTCCAAATATTTTGGACATATTACCTGCCCCAGCATTAAGTCAGACAACTGCCCAATGACATTAATGGTAGGGGAATCCCTTTTTCTTCTTCCTGGATGCTTGAAGCACTTCTCCTTAATCAACTTATTGTAAATGGGAACATCTTTGATTGCCTGGAGAAGGGGGATCTTTACACATAGATTTTTCAATTCTCCCAGAAGTTCAGTTTCTTTTGGGGTAGGCTGGAGTGGTTGGGCTAATCTCTTAGGAAAGGGTGGATTTACTTTAAGGTTGCTTTCCTCTCTTTCTTCCTCAACCTCCCTATGTGGAGAGGGAGGTTGGTTATCAGGGAGAATTCTCCCAGATCTTAGGTTGATCTCTTGGATTTCTATAGCATAAGCTAGGTATGATGTCTCTCCACTGTAGACTTGTTGAGCCTACCTATTGTTCGGGTTCGGATTTGGATGGGCAGGAATCTGGGGTTGCTTAGGTGGAGCAGAGTGTAGGAGTTGTATTTGGGTAGGTGGTGGAGGAAATAGGGCTGGAACATTGTTGAATTGGGGCCTCCACCCCTGGAGTGGGGTATTCCACTGAGGTTGTGGCTGAACATAAGGTTGAAATGACTGGCTGGCTAGCTGGGAATGATACTGAGATGTATAGGACCAAGGAGGGGTTGTAGACCAGGAAGGATGAGCAGGGGGTCCCCAAGAAGGTATAGTTGTGGTTTGGTTAGGGTTGTAATATGCATGGGATAACCCTTGCATACCCTACTAATATGGTCTAGGCCCAGGAGGTCTCCTTTGGTTGATGTAGCAAAGCTACTCAGTGACCCCTTCATCTCCTTGATATACAAATTTGAGTCCAGTAAAGAAGGCCACTTGTCTGTGGAGTGGTTTTCTTCACAGACTGAGCAAATCTTAATACAGTTCAATGGACATTCATTCCTAGGATGCCTCTTGGTGAATCTACAACAAAAGATGGCTAGGGCTCTTTCTTCTTCCTTTTGCTTCCTTTTGATGTTCATGGTGTCCAATTGCAAGGCAAGGGTTTGCAGCATATCAATTTTGAAATCTTCCAGCATATTTCCAATTTCACCCTTGATGGATGAGTTGGAGGATGATGTACTGGCCATAGGTTGACTACCCCTACCCTTTTTCCTGGTTGCCTTAGGATGGTTTCTAAAGACAATCTTAATCCTTATAGGGTAATTGGTAGATATCTCCTCCTGCTATCATATGTAAGGTATCCAGAAGATCCTCCCTTACTCCTCTAAGCAGGACCAACTTTAGTGACTCAGGGTCAAGTGTGCACCTGGCCCTTTTGTAACTGAGCTAGAATCTTTCTTCATAGTCTTCTAAGGATTCATCCTGGCCTATGGTCATCCTGAAAATATCTTCTTTAGTGTCCTTTGACCTACAATAGTCCCTATATTTGTTGTTAAAATCCTGTTGCATATGAGCCCAATTTGTGATGCTATCTCCAAGTAAACCCATGAACCAGCGCAATGCTGCATCCTTGAGGGTAGATGGAAATAGTTTTAACTTTTGATCATCATCTGTATAGTAATAGGTTCGGCATATAACAACAAACTCAAATAGGAAAGTGTCAGGGTCCTCTTGTGGTTAGGCCATGGAATTGAGGTAGAGCAGATGGGCTTATATTCTTCATCTTAGTGTCCCCATTGGTTTCCCTGATGGGGAAGGCACCCTCAATTCTCTCTCTATTCCCTCTGTCATTTCGATTTTCAGCCATTGGTTCAGTAGGAATGGGTTGTTCCTCTTCTTCTTCCCCTGTAGGTTCTTCAAATATGTAAGGTTGCTCACCTAAAGGGCCTTCTAATTCACGGTCACCGAAGAAGAGAGAATATTGATTGTTGGATGCAGTGGGGGTATTTGACAAGAATTTCCCTAAATTGTCCCTATTCCTACGAGGCCTTAAAGGAAATGTTTTTGGGTTGATTTTTGGAAGATCTCTTTTAGCAAGAAAGTACTTTGCAGAAATGAAATTGCTGATTGAATGAAAACCACTAACAAAGAAAGTACTTGCTGAATTGAAAGGAAAGAAGATAATGACAACTGAAAGAAAGGAAGCTACTAGATTACTTTTGCAAAAATAAACTAATGGAAGAAAATTGAGGATAATAAGTAGAATAAAATAAAGTTGGAGACTAGAAATAGAAGAAAGCAGTAATCACATTCTACTTTGACACTTCCCCGACAACGACGCCAAAAAGTGATGAGACTAGGTATTGCAACAAGAATGTTGCAACTCCCAGGGCTACCAACTTTACTTATCAACCCAGGGTTCATACAAACTTGGAGGTGACAGTTCTATATGCACAAGTAAAAGTGAAGGTCTTGCCTGTTGTCACTGCTCATTTGGCAAGAGACCCCAGGGGTTCCAAGCCAGACTTCTATAGGGTTAGAAGAAGCTTAATTCTTTGATGGAAGAAAAGCAAATCTATTCTAAGAGAGAGATACTCTACTGCAGTAATAGAGAAAACAACATGTAATGCTAAACCACACCATAACCTAACTAACCATCTAAACAACTATGCTAAACAGAATTGTTAAATCAACACTAACCTAATGTTGTTGTCTAAGTTGCAGAGGTAAAGAGCATTAAACTATACTAAGGTGTAAGCAAAGGAACTAAACTAAGTCTGTTTTCAAGCAGAAGAGCAGTCGGAGATCAAAATTGGTGAAAGGAGGACGTAAGGACACAATAATTCATAGGGACCGTTGGATCAAACAACAAACCGAAGATGGACGGTGAAGATCTTATCGCGAGGGCTTAAGTGAATAGATGGATGAATAGTGTTAATGAACAGGATGAACGACGAAGATCTTATCGCGGGTGATTTAGTGAACAAGTGAATGAATAGGGTAACAAAGCAGATGAACGGTGGAGATCTTACCGCGAGGAATTAAGTGAATGGATGGATGAACAGGGTAACGAAGTAGATGAACAATGGAGATCTTATCGCGAGGAATTAAGTGAATGGATGGACGAACAGGGTAACGAATCATATGAACGGCGGAAATATTATTGCGAGGAATTAAGTGAATGGATGGACGAACAAGATTAATCAGCAGATGAACGACGAAGATCTTATAGCGAAAGAAACATGCGGAAATGATGGAGCGGGTTTTTGGAGGCGGTAAGTAGTTTCTCGTGCGCCCTCAAAGTTGTAAGTTGTATTTTGAAATTTCACACGATTAGCCTAACTGGGTGACACGTAGCACGGGAAAACCACTTTTCTCGCGTGCTCTCGAGCGGATAATAGTCATGCAAGAATCCGCGTGAGATTGTGCGATAGCCATCGGATCAGGCTAGACAGATCGACGATGGATATTGGCCAAGCTAGTTGGCGAGCGGGTGATGCAATAGTCATCGGATCAGGCTAGATAGATTGACGGTGGAGATTGGGGCGCATAAAGTATTGAGGTGATGCGATAGCCGTTGGATCAAGAGACAGATCAACGGTGGAGATTAGAGCGCATAAAGTAGGTGGAAGACTTCACGCGTGATGGCCGTTGGGTAAACTAATGAATCGAACGGTGATTGGTTAGGTTTGTTGTGGATCAGACAGTGAGGAAATGATGCATGAAGAACGTGTTGAAGGAGGTTTCAAATGAAAACGACAGAAAAACCAGTGAGGGTGAGGGTGGACCGAGAGTGAGGGAAAACGATGATAATGAAATGAAACAAGTAACTGCATCAAACAACAAACTCCAAAGCTCATGCGAGAACTAGAAACCTATGTTTTTGGGGTTGCTAAAGGGTCTCTTCCTCAAGTCATGGTCCCAAAGGGAGGAGGTGAGGCCGAGACACCTGCGGACAACCTTATGGTGATCTTTTTCTCCTAGCTAACCTGCTAATTGAAGAAAAAGACAAATTGAAGTAAACTAAAGCACAACTGATCTACTCTACACTACTGTGATGGGAATGCAGCTACTTAAGCAAATGAACAGAAAACAAGGAAGCTATGCTATACTGCTGTAATGGAAATGCAGCTACTTAAGCAAATGAACATAAAACCAGGAAGCTACTTAAGCAAATGAACATAACTAGAAATCTATGCTAGCATACATGTATAATTAAGAGGAGCTTTGGATGCTCGGGTTGGGCCCTAACCCAAGAGCTTCAGCCCTCTGAGTTAACTCAATGCTGGCTGAAAACAGAACTCATCTTTATTATAAAAACCATGGATTACATAACAAATTGTCAGAAGTCTTGCAGCTCAAAAATAAAGTAGAGTTTTTCCATAAAAATCCAAATCCTACTGAGGTCCTAAGCCTCTCTACTTATACATTTGAAGTCTCCAATGACTTCCTTCCAATTAGGGAGGCTCAGCTCCCAACTCAAGATAAACTGGTTTCTGTCACTTTCACTTGCTCGACTGTCTTCTAGTCCTCAAAGTGATGGTTGTTTGCACTCCGAGCTAATGGAGGAATATTTGAATGGAGGGGTAGTAAATGAGGAGGATTTACCTCCTATAATTCCTCTCCCTTGTCCCATTCAAGTTTTTACCAAGGTCTTTGCCACAGTTCCTTAATTTTATCCTTTATTCCTGCATTACATGCACATTAGACCACAAAGCAAAATATCCAACTCTAACTCCTCTCATAAACAAAATATAATCAAAAGTATGCAATAAGTTGTGAGAATAGTTGGTTTGACTAAGCTAGGAGGTGAATCAAGGCCAATTAAGGGCCATATAATTACCCAATGATGAGGTTCATCAGCACCCTTTCCGTTGCAGGGAATTTTTTTTTTGGAGTAGTTTGGTTTGTTCACAGGAAATGAAGATAAATAGGAGGAAGAGGCTAATGCTGGTGGAATAAATGTTGGAAATGGTTATGCAGAGGAGGGGAAATAACTTAGTGTAGCAGGATGTATATTATTTTATTTCTTTATTCTTTTGTGACAGGGTGAAGTGATTTGGACCTGAAGTCCCTTCTTGTTTTGAGGCTTAAAATTATTGTGAAAGAGTTGGAAGTAGGTACAAAGAGTGTGATATAAAGTTCAGGTATGAGGCATATTTTTTTTTTTTTTTTTGCATGATTGGGGATGTAAGGATCTTCTAGATACAAGTAAATATAACAATTATTATTTCAAACTAAAGTACATTTTTATTTTTTATTTTTTAAATTTAACCCTCCACCTTAATTTAACACTCATATTGGCGTATTTTTGCACCTTCTGGGGAAATTGCTTGCTAGTGATAACTTGTGGCAAAAACTTAACATCCTTCATAGAAATGTTGTGGCAAAAAATTAACTTCCTTCATAGAAATGTTGAGCGGTTTTAAATATCATTGAAAACTTGAAATTCAATCACTAAGCCCATTGCCAAAAATATAAGGAAAATTCACTTAAAAGCCACATGATCCATCAAAATCATCCTAAATCACATGTCATAAATATGATGTAATTTTTTCGAACAAAACTAACATTAAGCATCCAAAATATATATTTTTATTAAGGTACAAATATATAATATTAAATAAATTTTATGTAGAGTTGAGAATCAGACCTCCTTGCAGGACCTCCAACATCAGATGACATTAGACATGAGCAGAGAAAACCAAAAATCCCCATACCCCTATTCCCTTGAACCAAAACCATTGGTATTCGAGTCAACAACAAAGAAATAAACCAACAACGGAATCAATTTTATGTAGACTCGAGAATTAGGAGGATTGCTTTTATCATTTTTAAGGCTTTTACCTTGGGTTGAAAATTTCCTCTTTGATGAGAAAGTATAGATTTCCACAATGGTCCATATTAAGAGAATTTTTGGGATATAATTGTGAGGTGGATTTTTTATCGGAGTTGTCTTTAGTGCGATTTTTTTGAAGCTTTTCCGGTGGATTTTTCCAGTCTAATTTCTCTAAAATCCAGTAAGAATTCATTGAAATCGCAATTTTGATGGATAAACCTGCAATAGAAGTGCCCCAATAGTTTTTCAGGGTGCTAAATCCATATATACAACCAAAAAACTAGTTTAAATAACACAAATCAAAATTTCACCACAATATTTTCCATCGGATTCCGGCACTGGGAACTCCAAAAAGTCGCACTAAAGACAACTCCTTTTTATTTTTTTATCTTAGTCCATATTAAGAGAATTTTTGGGATATAATTGTGAAGAGGATTTTTTATCTTGTTCAACATTTCACGTGGATACTAATGATGGATAAAGTGAATACTAATGATGAATGGAGTGTCCACCCATTGGACATGATAAAAAAATCATCTATTAATGCTATCCGGAAATTTCTCTCAATAATTTCCACCTTGTGGACTACTTTTAGTTTAAACATATTTTATATTTTAAAACAATTATATGTTATAGTTTAAAACCATTAAAATAGTAAGTTTGCACATCTTTCTAATTTGTGTAGTAATGAAATTGATAGATAAATATAACAACTTGGGGGTAAGTAGATATTTAGGCAGTGACACAAAGACGTTAACAAGATTAAGGCTATCTACCATCCTAATTGAACAACATATGCATCATTCCTTTCTCACATCGAAGTTAAAATAACTTTTGTTTTGGAAATAATGTGTACTCAATGGGATATTAAAGTTTTAGTTAATAAATATTAGATATGAAACACGATACTTATAGAGTATTAATCAAGATACTGGCAAATCTTGTTTTTATAATGGTGGTAGATGGCAGTCGGCGGCAAGTGGTGGAGTTGGCAAGAGTAGTTGAAGAAATAATGACAGTTGTTGTAGTTTCTACGACAGCCAAGATGTATAAATTTTCATGTTTGTGAATGAAATGATCAAGCTCTTTTGGTGAGTCTTCCCAATTCCATCAACTAGTATCAGAGGCAAGAGTAATTGATGAAATAATGATAGTTGTTGTAGTTTCTACGACAGCCAGGATGTATAAAATTTCATGTGTGTGAATGATTGTTGTAGTTTTTACGACAACGAAGATGTATAAATTTTCATGTTTTTGAATGAAATGATCAAGCTCTCTTGGAGAGTCTTCCCAGTTCCATCAACTGGTATCGGAGGCAAGAGTAGTTGAAGAAATAATGACAGTTGTTGTAGTTTCTACGACAGCCAGGATGTATAAATTTTCATGTTTGTGAATGAAATGATCAAGCTCTCTTGGAGAGTCTTCCTTGTTCCATCAACTCGTATCAGAGCTAGTTCGAGTAAGCTCGATGGTGTTGAGCAGTGTGAAGAGGTAGTGAGTCGTGTTGTTGCATTGTTGTGATCCCCCTGAGAGCACTGTGTGTGGCGACTGTCTTGGAAAGTGGCAGATCGACCTTGGTGTGTTGTTGTGTTGTTCGGCCTGCTATGCATAGAGTAGCATCGTGGAGTTGTCGTTGCCTATGGACACTGCCACTGTCCAGAGCGAATCTGTGCAGCCGATAATCTGTGTTTAAATGTTGTTTAGTGGTGAGCACAGTTGGGAACGTAGTTGAAGGTTTCGTGTTGCATGAGTGTATGGGAGGAAAGGCTTTGAGCCTTGTCATTGTTTTGAGTTGAAGCGGTTGTGGTGAGGAAGTGTGTTGGGCATGTTTGTTGTGTGAAGACAACACACCTCTTGTCGCTACATTGCAACAGGTCGTTAAGTCAATTGCTGGTGGTGCCTGGTGTTCGAAAGGAATCATGAGTGTTGGGCGTTGGATTCCAAGCTAGGAAGAGGCGTGAAGCCGCATTATCGCGCTACAGTATGATGCAGTGAGGTAGAGGTGGATGACATCGAATGAATGTCCATTAAGGGAATTTTGTGAGAGTGAATGTTTATTTTAAGGGAGATTAAAGCAGGCGTTATCCACCCACGGAAACGGAAAAAACTGTGGGCATTCTGGCAACTGGCAATGGAATTTTATGTTCATGCCAAGCTTCATATCAAGTCCGTGGTAATCCAAAATTTGAATTCGGTCAAGAGATCTCGAATGGCTGCGATGTGGGAGAAAACGTGGTCGACTTTGCCCAGAGAAGACAGTGGGGAATCTGTGTGAGCTAGCATGTATGGCTAGTGAATCTTTGTGCAAGTGTGGAGCCAGAGCCACTGACTGGGCTTAGGAGCGTGTGAGCTCGGAGCCAAAACTGTAAGCTCGATGGTGTGCAGAGATGTGAGCTCTGTGGTGTGAAGGGCTACAAGATGGCTCGGTGGTTGTGAAGGGCAAGTGGAGTCTTCCCTATTATTGACGTTGTTGGAGAGCGTTGTTTCCAATGGAGTGTCCACTGATGAAGGTTGTGTCGATCGTTATGCCTGTGTGGCATAGATCCAGTGGAGTGTTGGCAGATAAGAGTGTCTGCAACTAAGTGTCTGATGATGAAGATTGTGACACATGTGTGGTGTAGATCTAGTGGAGTGTTGGCAGATAGGAGCATCTACAACCGAGTGTCCGCTGATGAAGATTGTGTCGACCATGACACCTGTGTGGCGTAGATCTAGTGGAGTGTTGGCAGATAAGAGTGTCTGCAACCAAGTGTCCGCTGAAGAAGGGTGTGTCAACCGTGACACCTGTGTGGCATAGAGAGTATCCAGTGGAGTGTTCGCAGATAGGAGTGTCTGCAACTGAGTGTCCACTGATGAAGATCGTGACGCCTGTGTGGCGTAGATCACAGAGAGTATCTAGTGGAGTGTTGGCAGATAGAAATGTCTGCAATACCGTGCCCATTGAAGAGAGTTATGCTGTGTGAAATCAACAATGAAATATGAAAGCCCCCTTATTAATTTTTTTTTTTTTTAATGTACTGTTGTAAGGCCTAGCTGAGACTGAGACCAATAGGCACCTTAAAGTTTAGGTCATCATGATTAAGGGGAGGTTTGTTAGAGTATTAATGAAGACGTTGACAAACCCTATTCTTATAACGGCAGTAGATGGCAGTCGGCAGCAAGCGGTGGAGTCGGCAAGAGTAGTTGAAGAAATAATAACGATTGTTGTAGTTTCTACGACAGCGAAGATGTATAAATTTTCATGTTTGTGAATGAAATGATAAAGCTTTCTTGAAGAGTCTTCCCAGTTCCATTAGATACATATTAATATTTATGGTCAACAATGCAAGCTCATGGCTATTATTTCTCCCTAATGTAGAAAATTGCAATTTGCACTCGCTAGTTAAACCGTTTGTTTTACTCATAGATTGCATGATCTCACTCATTCATTGTGGATGCACTTGGTTTGTTTTGGTACACTAATTTACTAATATATTCTTTATTATGTGTTTTATTATCAATAAGGCATCATCTCAGATGCTAAACATTCATTATTTTATCTACATTACATAAACCAATCACTAGTCTACCACAATTTGCCTATCCTTCATGTTGAACATGTGGGGAAGCACCATTGGATTCCTTCAAGTTGATAGCATCCTCACCACATCCATTACCCTCCAATTCATGCATTCTCATTCATCCTCTATATACTGCTCTGTAAGAGCATTATTGACATAGTGGAAATTATGAGCCAAAATTAATGGAATTGGTTGGTCCAATTGGTTTGGAGCCGAAATCAGATTGACCAGTTTCCACAAACTAGAAAAGGATGAACTAGTTGGTTATATACGACATTGTGCAATGTGACTTAGGACCCACAAAATCTATTTAAAAAAAAATCTAGAGTGCCCCACCTTTAAATCAACCCTAGCCCCCTAAAAACCATTTAAAGGCAACCCTTCCCACCTTTGTTTCACTCACACCATTCGTTTGGCTTCTTAAAATTTTTGAGTTCAATTCATTAAGTGGGTTGGAAGAGATATTTGTAGGGCTATTTTAAGGATGTACTTCGGCAAGTTTGGAGAGCTAGTTAATGGGCTGAGTTGGAGAGCTTTTGGGATGAATTTCTTAGGGAGATTTGGAGTTGATTTAAGGGGTATTTTTCCAAATATCTTGGTTTGTTTTTGGAGGTCATTGAATGGGTCATTTTTAGATTTTTGCGGGATGTTAGAGAGTTGTTTTCTATTGTTTTGAGTTGCTCTTCTTCTCAACATTTCGAAGGCTTCTCAAGGTATATCAAGGCTTCTCTTCTTCTTCTATTTTTCTCTTAGAAATTTGTTGTTCTTTTCTTAAAGATTAAGAATTCATAGGGTTTTATATGTAGATTTTTATTTGTTGCTGTAAAAATTTCCATGGGCCCCAAAAACGAGAAAGATCCAACATGAATTTATTTCCATTTGGATGAAGAGGGCATACATATATGCAACTAATATGGGAAGAGAGTTAAAGGTGGGGTTATCCATAGGATTGAATAACACTTAACACATGAAAGAGGCAAAGTAGTATCTTGTAAAAAGGTCTCTCTTGAGCTAAAAAGAGGTATGTAGGGTCTGATTGAAGCCTTGAAAGTAGAGAACGACATGACCAAGAAGGTTAAAAAAGACACAGGGAAAAGTCAAAAAGATGATGTTGTTTACAATGACCTTGAACTTGAAGAGTGTATGCCTAATTTGGAAGAACCCTCCAATTTTCCTATTAGAATTGCAGATGACATGTTTTTGGCCCTAGTTCATCTAGTTTTAAGAGGGCATGTAAAGCAATTAACTCTTTCTTTGTACCCCACACAACTCTTGGTGCTCAACCCATCATTGATGCTAAAGAAGATAGAGAAGGAGGTTACTTGGGAATGCATTACTATATGGTGGTATGATGCAACCATACTTTTCAATGCCACTAATTCTACATATTATCAACCTATGATTGATGTTATATATTTGTGCGGTCTAGACTTCAAAGGCCCTAGTTTTCATGATATCAAGGGGCCACTTTTACAAAGTGAGGTCTAAAGAATAGATCAATACCTCATATTATTTAGCAACCATGGATTAAAACATGGTGCACAATTGTTTCTAATGGATGCATTGATGGAATATCTCACACTTTCTAAATTTCTTAATTTCTTGCCCAAAAAGAACCATGTTTTTCAAATATGTGGATGCATTTTATTAGATGAAGGATACACAATTATTATTTTGTGTTTTAGATTAAGTGGTTGTAGAAGTGGTGGTAGAGAATGTTGTAAAGGTGGTCATAGATAATGCCTCCAACTATGTTGCACCTAGAAGGATGTTGACCCCACCATTTGATGGAATTCATGTGTATCCCATTGATTGGACCCCATGCTTGAGGATATTAGCAAAATTTAGTGGGTGAAGAAATGTGTAGAAGAAGAAAAATCCATAACTAGGTGCATCTACAACCACTAATGGGTTTTGAACCTTATGACAAAAAACATTAGAAGTAAAGAGCTTGTTTGATCAACCATTACATGATTTGAAAAAAAAATTATTTTGTTGCAATACCTTATCTAGTAAAAATCCAATTTTTGGAAGATGTTTTCTTGTGATGAATGAAATGCATCTCATTGGAGCAAAAAGGCTAAAGGAAAATAGGGGGTTGACAAATTGTTTTAAAAAATCTCTTGGAGAAAGGAAGAAGTTTCTAATGCTATTTAGTGAGTGCATTGTGAGAGTGTTGTGGATGGTGATATATCCACCATCGATTTTGTTTATGAGGCCATGGATCAAACAAAGAGGAAATAAAGTTAGCATATGAGAATAAAAATAGAAGTGTCTTCCTCTATGGAAAACCATTGATGAAAGATAGAACAAACAACTCTATAAACCTTTACGCACAAATAGTTATTACTTAAACCCAAGGTATATAATTTCAAAGTTTATAAGTTCTGTTATTTATTAGAAAAAGACTAGCCAATTCAAAATCAATTTATGAATATTTTTCGTCTTCTAAACTTTAAAGGTACCATTTCACAAAATATTTTGAACCAAATGGGGAGGTAAAAGAGGGATTGCATAGATGCATTGAGCACATGTTCCTAGATTCCAATAATCAAGACAAGATACATAGAAATTTATTGAGTTTCAATTAGAGTATTAGTACCTTTGGCATGCCTATGGCTACAAGAAGTGGAACAAAGGATCCATTGGGTAAGAAATGTCAAAGTTTTCAAATTATATTACTCATTGCAAGAGTTGAGTCCAAGTTTTAAAGTCATTTGCTAAAATTTATTTGCCTTCAACTCTCATTCCAACCTATTGGTGACAAAAAAATGGTATCCAATGCCTTGATTTACAAAATTTACAATTTAGATATTGAGCCAGACATGTAGTGCTTGCGGATGTGAACACAATTGGAGAATTTTTTAGCATATGTACACCAAGAAGAATAATTGTTTGGAGAAAAAATTAGTCAAATGATATAGTTTATGTTTAGTACAACCTTAGGTTGAGGTGTAACCAATTGTTAAACAAAAAACTTAAATCAAGAAACATAGTTTTGGATGACTTTGATCCATCATTCGAGTGGGTTGAGAAGATTCAAACACCATCATTTGACAATGAAGGCCTTTCTTTGAGGGACATGGACCCATGTCTGTAGGGAGAGGTATCACTTCCTTTAGTGCTAGGACAATCAAGTTATATTCACACTGTAGAGTCTACTCATTCCGAGTTTGAGGATGTGGAGGATAAGGATTCTAATGATAGTAAATAGTAGTATTGTCCTTGCTTTGGAATCTAGAAGCCATTTAGAGCTTGTTTCTTGATGTATTTTGGTTCAGAGATGTATTTCCCTAAGTGGTATTTTGGTTTTATGCACTCTTATTATATAAATGAGAAATTTTTCATATTTATGTATAAATGGTTTGGATTAATATGGATGCACATGAATATTTATGTTTTTTTTAATATTTTATGTATTTTTGGTCAATCTATTCAATGACTAGTTCAGTTATGATAACATTGGCTTGGAGGTTGGAGGCAATTGCAAGAAGCAACAAGTGTCTTAGTGATTCATTGTAATATCTTGATTTTGACCCCTATAATATAATATGACAAATCATGTATTATTTGCATGATAAGGTTATGTGACGAGAGCCAAGCCATGTGGGATGAGCTATAATGACATTGTGTTGTTGCACTGAAGGATGTTAGATTTATAATCCATTTTGATAGAGATTTTTTCATGTACATATTTGAGTAATGTTTACATCAACATATGTTGGCTTCAAAAAGTATATAGTACTGCCAACAAACAATAATAATACTATATGCTAGCCATATATATATATATATATATATATATATATACATATATATATATATATATATATATATATATACATATATATATATATATATATACATATATATATATATATATATATACATATATATATACATATATATATATATATATATATATATATATATACATATATATATATATATATATATACACACATATATATATATATACACACACACACACACACACACACACATATATATATATATATATATATATATATATATATATATATATAACATTAAAACATTAAAACATGATTTTAATGTAAATACATAAAATTGTATTTTCACATATCAATATCCAAATAAGTTATGATTATTGAGTTCTATTAAGTTGAGTGAAACTACAACCAACTCAAATCCATCTTCAATGATAAAAAAGAATTATCTCAAGGGATTTGTTTCATTTGAATGTGTTGTAGTCACTACAACAATACCCAAAATTTTGGGCATATTCAAAATTATGGGTCCCCCTCTGCTCGCCTCAAGCCACTACAATTATAATCAAATTTTAATCCAGTCAATCTCCTCATGACCCGTTCTTATCAAACCCTGTCGATACACCTTTTAACGCGATGTATATTGCACTCTTTTATCTTGTTGCCTCATGATTGCATTAGGGTTTCAAGGTTTGTTGCTTCAAAGATGCATTGAAAGTCTCCACATGGCCTCAAAACTTGTCTTTCTATAGTTTACACCGCATATTGGTGAAGGCACTATGTGTGGACATACATAACTTCAAGTTGGATTTCATTATGTTGACCACATTAGGGTTTGGGAGAAACCCTAAATTGTTAAAAGAGGGGATCTCTCCATGTTTAACCTAATTCATGGACCTCTAAGGATGCATTCTTGCCAACACTGCATAACACTTACGCTACATCATTATATCATGACGAAAATCACTCGACATACCAAAAGTTAATTCATGTGTTCAAGATGAAATAGGCTTACATGTAATTTTATTCACATGGAGCTAGTGTATGGCACACTACCTTTTCGAAAGAGCATCAAAAGATTCCCATCATAGGTTACTTAGGCCTCTATTAGGGTACTTATTGAATTTTATGCTCGCATATTGATACTTCTGATGCACTAAAGGTATCAAGTTTAAATTATAAGACATCATTACAAAAGATACCCTTAAACTAATTCATGTTGCAATATGGCATGCAGGGATGACCCAACAATGCCATGGTTAAGAGGCTATGCAAGTTTACAAATGGATATAAATTTGTGAAATAATTTATTCATGGGATATATGAGCCAACCTTTGGGAGCCTGATGACATACCTTATACACGAAGGATTTTTACAAAAGGACTATGGGCTAAAATATGTGGATAGGCAGTGAATGAAAATCATTAACACATCTATACACTTCAAAGGTGATTGAAGGGCTCACATTTCAAAGGTGCACACTACTAAACCATACAAGCAGTACATCAGATTTTGGGGCCATTGTACATTTATTAAGGCATATGGAATTAAGGCAAAGGTTATCCAACAAATGGCCAACAATCCAAACAATGCCATGGGGTATAGTGGAGACATCATTAGGCACCACTAAATCACACTATGTAGGGTTGGACATATTTATGATAGTACACTTAGCTTGTGATACGTGAGATCTTTCTCTTTGAAAGAGGTGCGACCAACATGTATCAACATAATTTAAATGATGGTTATACCACCACCTCATAATAAGTCAATTTGGAGGGAAGTGCAGGAAATTTCACAAAGGGCAAGAAAATAAGTTGTCCATATGAGAAGGGCACGATGCCAAGGTTCACCAAAGGTCGTTGTGATGTTCTACACATCAATGAATGAAGAGTGCAATAAGGGTGCAACGCGAGAGGTTTAAAGGGTCGTGTTAACACTGCTAAGGCTTTGTTCATCATTTCACAGTAAGTATTGGGTTTGAATTGAGATGCATTACATTAAGGATATTAAGGAGCTCACATTTCAAAAGGGACTAGAGCATTTTCATCTAAGGAATGGGATGAGGGATGAAGACCCTTTTTTCGTGATCAATGGTGCAAAACCATGCAAGATATAAAACAACACTCCCTTGGACACATAACAATGCATGAAAACACTCAACCATGTGAGCTGACCGATGCTTGTTAATGAAGTTGATTTTGGTCCTATATTTATATATTGTTTGGCATCAGATAACTGCGAAAGGGGTCATGGAAATGTATGAAGAGGATTACATTTGACATCATAGGGTAGCGCACTTGGAGCACTAGGAAGATGTGACGTGCGCACCACTTGGAAGGGAATTGTTCAATCACCAACAGATTCTTCTTTTACCACCCCAGCAAGGCTTGAAGACCTTCAGTTCAAATAAAGATCCTTTGAATGTCGCTATTGAGACAAAGGTATAGCAATGGATTCCCAATGCTAAGGATGGGTCGAATTACAATGGATCACTTTGAGGGATGAGTGTATTAAGGAGAGAACACATGCGTTTACTATTTCAATTTTGTGAATGAATGTGACTTGGTCTTAATCACACCTCCAAATTTTGTTTGAATCAAAGTCACAACATCATCCTACCATACTCGTGACTAAAGAAGTCACATGAGTGCATTTTAAACTCCAACAAATTTATCGGGAATTGCGACTTACTTTGGAGGGAAACTATGTGAATTACCAAGGTCACATCTCTTGTTTGCGACCATTCTCCAAATCCAGAAAACCATCCAAAGGTGCGAACTGCTTTATGCTGCAACTGGGTGACCTCAGTAGGTCGCTCTTCCACCCAAGTCGTAGAGTCACATCTCAACGCCTTAGGCGAGCTTCCAAGGAGTGCGACCAACCCTGTGTTGTGACTATGCAACTTCTAGTGAGTCTCACTCCCACCTAGGTCGCAAAATTTTGTCCTCATGCCTCAGAGAAAGCAGCCAAGAAATGCGACTTCGCTAGAGTGCGACTTTGTGACCTTCATAAGTAGCAAACTACCTCACGGCTCGCTATTTCTCTCAGAGATCATGGTGTCTTCAGCAGGTTGTGATATCGTTGAGCTTCTTTGAGTCACAATTCTAGATGCAAGTGGCCCAATGATCTAAAAAGGTGCCATGACCTCTATGGCAAAGAACTCTCAGCCTGAATTGATGCCCACCATACCAAGTATCAAAAGAACCAACAAAATTAAAAGTCTGCTAATTTGGTATCCAAGGGGCATCCTGCAAGCGACGTGCAGTACAATATGCTGCACAATATTAGAGCTTCTCCACGTCATGGCGACATTCCTAATTGTTGAAAGTTAGCAAAATTCTCAGAGTCCATCCTCAAGTAGTAGATCACCCAAATCGTCTTGCTCATGCCACTCTTCATCATGGGGACATCGTCATTGTCAAAAGGGTCATAAATGGGACAATGAACGATGTAATCACCAGAGTGCTTTCTTCAGGATTTGTGTGGTATCTTAATCATTTATATGCTAAAGTTAGTTCACACATGAAGAAAGCATCTGACCTTCGAATTCAGACACTTGTTCCAGTCAATACGAGAACTTATCTTGGACTACATCCACTAGGGTACATGATGGAGAAGAATCAACAAGACACAAGATGGGGCAATAGATTTAGCTTGTGGACACCTCCCATCTTGTTGCACACACACGACCATTTCCTAGATTACTTCAGGGAATTCAAGGACAAGTTAAATAAAAAATAAAGCATTGTTTGAAGTGCCATTCACCTCATTCCTTACGACATTAATCGCACGCATTTTTGGCATAAATATTGTGATTTACCTTCCATACTGACAATGTTTAAACACTACACTGACTTTCTCAAACGTACCAGGATTGGTGGAAGAAGTTGAACTGTGCAACAACTTAGTTACTCATCTCACTACTACCATCTCTAGATTACCTCAGGGACTGGGTTTTCATTTCCAAAGCTATGCGGGGAAGGGTCAACTTGTAGCAATTGCTGCAGAAGAAATTTTCTAAATCTTGACCAACTTTGCATGGACTGCGCTTACGCACTCAATCAAATGAAAAAAGAAGCTCTGCTTCTTTCGGTCGACATTGTAGAATCAAATTGGCACCTCTGGTTCGTTCGGCCATGGGTGAAGAATGATAGACTCTTCCATGTTTAAAAGGACATTTTGAAATAGTCTAGACACTAATTATCAAAAGAAAAAGGAGCACCACCTTGATATAAAATTAAATTAGGACAAAAAGGGATGCAAAATATTGTTGATCTCACATCTTTGATTGATCATTTTATTTTATTTTATTTTATTTCATAATAAATAATTTGTGAGGTTGTAACTTGAATATTGAATATGTGTTTGCAGGATTGGTGTGATGAAACAATCTCTTGCTGAGATCCTTAAACACACAATATTAGATAACAAGGGCATCAAGGATAGGGTGAAGACATCATCAAAATCCTAAAAGGACAATTCTTTCCACAAGAGGACCTACCAAGGCATATTAAATATCCTACAACAAATTGAAAAGGAAGGGAGCAAGAACATTGACCGAGAATAAGGGAGCTAGGGTTTCCACGTAAGCTACACAAATAGGGTTTCAACGAGATCGAAACTAGATCCCTTCAGGCTCCTAAAATCTGGTGGCATTGTAAGGAACACAATGGCAGACAATGATTGGATACAAGTGAGGAACAATAGAGAGAAGTTCAATCGTTCATGCAAGTCTCCATGGTTTCACAACAATTTTGGTGACAAAAAAAAACTAACCCTAGTGTTTCACATAACTTCTCTTTTCTCCTCACATTCTCTCTTCTATTAGTATACAAATGTTCTCCTCATGGTGTTAGTTGTTATGCTAAGATCAATTCAGCATGTACTAGGCAATAAGCATGAGAGTGCAATGAGGAAGTTTAAGAGTGACGAGGGAAGGTCAAGGATCATAGTAGGTGAACAATCACCTCACCTCTATAAATGTGCCCTCATGCCTTATTGTAATGACCTTTAACAATTTAGTTGAGGCTAGGACTAGACAATTGATTTGTGCTTGAGAGCTAGAGGCACTCAGCTCTTGGAAGCTAGTAGAGGGAGCTGCAATGAGGCTAGGGTTTAGCATTGGGAAATGGTATGAGAAGTGCATGTTCCACTGTTGGGATTTGAAAAATTGCAAGATATGTACTTGTATTTGCAACAACAATAATAAGATGTTCTTCATTTTTGGCACTGATTCCCATGCTTGTTCATAGTGGTTATATTGGTTGTCTGATATTTTCACTACATTTGTATGTGTGCATTCATACATGTTATATGTTATGGACTAGTTCATAGTTGTTGTATGTATGTTTGCTTTCGAATCTGTGTTTTACTTATTTCTCACCATGTCAGTGATCTATTGTGAACTAATTTGTAATTAACCTCTGGCATGTTCATATTCATGTATGTCTGATTTGGTTTTGGCTCACTGATCCTTCTCGTGGCATACTCCTTATTGATTTTGAGACTTGCTTGTACCTATTTCTGTAGTTTCTCAATCTTGATTGTTTCATTGTCTGGGCATTTCATTCTTGTCCCCACTCTGACACCTTCTCATTTGACAACCAAGAGCGGAAACATTCATGGTGACATTGAGGCCCATATACCGAATGGGGCTCCTATCCCAAATGGTGTGAGGTCTAATTGGGACTTCACACTAGTGAGACCCCCTTGTTATTGGAAGTACATTCCAGCCTGTCAAAAAAATTGATGCTAGAAGGAGGGCCAGATGACAAGCTGTGCCCGTTGAGTATGTTTTGAATCTCTTATCTAGAATGGCTCATCCTCAAATCTTACTCCCTGGGTGTTTATCCAATTTTTCCATTTGTTAATTTTCAATTCCTGATGAGCCTCTCTATCACTTGTCTTAGGAACATCCACAACCGAGAACTTTTTCGATTTTCTTAGGTTTTGTGAATCTTACAAAGAGTTCTCTTGTGTGCTTCTCTCCCTCACCCTTGAAGGTTGCGTCAAGAAATTGTGCCACACATTACTAGTAGCTTCCATCTATTCGTTCAAGCAACTCATCGGTAAGCTCCGACAAGCTTTTGACGGGTATGATTTTCAAGATGTGTCAAGAAGGATAAATAAGCTTAAAATGGAACTTGAAGAATCATTAGAGGATTTTGCTGCTAGGTTCATTCATCTTTGTTTTGAATTCCCTGAAAGATATGTTGATTGGGTGTTGTTGTCGCACAAATTGTCACGACAACGCTCAGACCGGGGGTTGTCACCCTGATCCCCGATCTCTCCATTTAAGCTGTCTCCCGAGGCTAAGGGAGTAGACCCTATGGGATGAATGAAGACCAACTGTGGACCAGTTGGGTTGGGAGACATAACAAGACAACTTAGCACTTGATTGATTTAGAAATTAATGTACCAGTGACTTATGGAGTTAATGATTAAATGATTATTTATTAAATGTTGCAGAAGTATAAACCATGTAAAACAATCATTTATCATCAAATAACCCAAGCGATACAAGCTATTCAATAAATGCACAATGCTTTAACAATGATCCAACAATTAAATTTCTAAAGAATAAATGCTTTAAACAACCATAAAATTTAAATGCTAACTAGGTTTCAAATAGTTAATCTCCAGATGTAAACATTTAAGCTCATTTAACTATACCACAACAGAAAAAATAAATCTTCAATTTTCAATTAGTCTCTTTTTTTTTTTTTTTTAATAAATATCTTTTATATATATATATTTTATATTTTTATAAATAAAACAAAACAAAACTAAAATAAGCAAAAACTAAAGTCTTAAATAAAAATCTAAACTAAAGTCTAATTTAAAACCTAAAAGGGACCTTTTTTTTATATTTTTTTTGAGATTTTTGGCTAATAAAACAAAACAAAACTAAACTAAAAGCTAAACCAAAAATAAAACTAAACTCTAATCTAAATCTGATCTAAATCTAAAATTTAAAACTTATTTTTCTTTTTTGTATATTAAAAACACATGAAAACTAACTAAAATTTATGCTAACTCCAAAGAATCAAAATCTAATCTAAATTTAAAACCTAAATTAAATAAATTCAAAATCTAATTCTAAAACTAACTTAAAAAAAACTTAAGAGGAACTTTTTTTTATGCTTTTTATGATTTTTTATATTTTTTATTATTATTTTTTTTAATGACTTTTGATTTATTTTAATATCAAAAAATAAAACAAGACTTGACTTAACTATACATAATTCTAAGAGCAGAAACCTAAGCAAAAACGAAAGGTAAATAAAAAAATTATGGGTATCAAATATATACAAAAATGTAAATCGAATTTTTTAATTTTTTGAAGCTGTAAATTCAAAATTTAAATAAAACAAAAACTGAAATAAAACTAAAACTAAAACAAAAATATACGTTACTCTAATTTGCATATATGATACAAAAAATGAAAAAAGAAATAAAAAAGGGAAATCCAATATACCAACCGTAACTAAACAAAACCTAAAATAAATATAAACAAATGAAACTAAAAAAAAAAAGTCGAATGTGCATTTGCTGTTATGCAGGTCAGCAGAGCAATGTACGCGGAAGGGAAGCTTGCTTGTGTTTGCAGGTATGCGGATGAGCAAGCTGCAAGCGAACAGATGATGGGCAACGTATGGAGCAGAGATAAATGGCCGCATAACTGTTTGTATTGCTGATTGCAGGTTTGCGTGGAGAGGAGCTGATAGACAGCGTGGGAGTTATGAGGAAAATGTAAGCTGGAGAAGGCTGCAGCGTAGGGTGATGAAAAATGAGTGGAGGATGTTTGCAGGGATTGGCACGGATGGTAGCGTTGAGAGCTGGAATGAATACGCAGAGAGGGATTGAGTATTATCTGCGTGGAGAGATGGGCAGCGAGCACATGGAAGAGAAAGCAGCGTGCAATATGGCTGAGTTTTGGAATGAACGCAGGGAGAGAGGGAGCTGTGGTATAGACGCATGTAGTATGGGTATGCAGCAAGGAGAGTGTGGAAGGCTTCGACGGCGACAACGTTGAGGCATGTATATGGAATGATGTGAGGATCCGCAGATTTGGAAAAGCGTTGGCAGCAGGGTGGAAAAAGCTGGATAGCAGTGGTAGAAAATGACCAGGCAGCTCATGGAAAGCTTTGCAGATCCGGATAGCATAAACAAATTTGAGCTTTTTCTGTCAGAAAATAAAAAAAATTTCCTTTAGCGGCAGAGAAACTGAAACCTTTAAACCCTTCCTGCTTCACATTGCATAATGGAAACCCTGATTGCCTGATGGAAAACCTTGAGGAACTTTTAAAATCTATACCTGCAACCTGCAATGACAAAAACAGAACACCGAGAAGTAAAGTGTGCAAGAAACAAAACTGAAAACCCTAAAACCAGCTAAAATACAAATTTTCGACTCTTAAGCAGCCAGATTTGTCAATAATCCACAATAATATTTTCAAAATTTAAATTCAATGTGAGATACTTGAGAAAACCCTTCATGCATTCATAATTTTTTTTTTTTCAAATGGTAAGCCCGGGATCAAAACTGGCTGGGCTCTTTCAGAAAACACAATCCAGGAGTTGGCTGGTTCAGTCGAGAACTTCCCCGAACGCCTGGTAATCTAAAAAAAGGGATTTCCTGCACAACTTAAAATCAACCATTAACATAGAGGGATAAAACAATAGTGAAATCCAGATCAAATGGAGATACCTGCCATTATATTTCAGAATCTAAACTATCATTCAAACCCTAGAGATCAGACAAGATACCTGTGCCTATATGAATCTTCATCAAGCTATTATCAATGGCTGAAAATAAAATTATGCAGAAAAATAAAACATCTTACAACATTTTCAGAAGAGTAA
This sequence comes from Pinus tabuliformis, assembly GCA_031772625.1. NCBI lineage: Eukaryota > Viridiplantae > Streptophyta > Pinopsida > Pinales > Pinaceae > Pinus > Pinus tabuliformis. Next base: position 436,370,525 of record CM062818.1, on the reverse strand, counting down.
CACCAGCAAGATTTTTAACCCCAAAGTCTTTCTTTATTGCACAAAAAATGACTACAAGAGAGCTTTCTTTAGCACCAGACTCTTAGATCCAATCTGATCTCAAATGACCCCTAGCACCCTATTTAAAGGAAAAAATCCCAATGGCTAGTTCGAGTGATCCATGTCAAACTAATCTCGACCGTCGATGAGGATCAAGATTTCTTTTAATCTCATTCAAATTTTTAAATGCATTTTAATATATTAAACAATTAAAATTCTGCATTTATTTATTCAAAATTTTGACTTATTATTATTTTATTATTTTATTTTATTTTTTCAAATTTTTATTTATTTTATTTTATTTTTTGTTTTTTAATTATTTTTTAAATTTTATTATTATTATTATTTATTTTTAAATTTATTTTTATTTTTATTTTTAATTTTAATTTTATTTTATTTTTTAATTTTTATTTTTTGGATCCTCGAACTTAGCCTTTCGAGAAATTACCTAGGACCTAGGACTTAGGACTTATGAGGGGATTAAAACATTTTCTAACCCTCAAGACATGACTTTTACAATTTTACATGAAACCCATTTGACATAGACCCTCATAGACCACCCAGTTCTGCGACCAGATATAATCTAGCAAATCAACATACTAGGATTCCCCTAAGATTCTAATGACAAAATTCATTCTGGCTTTGGGGTTAGGCTGAAGGAAAACTTTGCCGATCATGGATTGGTGAGACAAAAAACCTTCCGGAACGTAGATTATCACTAGAAAATTAGGTTTTCCTAGGCAATTTACATACATGACTCAGATCTGCTAAGATTATTTACAATTTACACATGCAGACTGGGTTTACAAAACAATATGATCGGGCTAATGATGACAGGCACAGACACGTCGCTCAAGCGCTATCCCTTTTGCGAAAAAGGGGGTGCACTGCTATGGGTAGTTGACACGTAGTGGTCAACAGGTGTATTTGAGTGAAAAATTTTAACGGTTGGTTCTCATTTCTCTACAACATCGTCAATTTGAAACAAATCTCGATTCTTATGAGTATCACGATAATTTGCAAGTTTCAGATTGTCTGGATCTTATCCCTAATATTATCTTGTGTATCTCTGTGAATCGGGAAAAGCCTCAAGTCTCCGAGGAGGGAATTACTACTTGTGAAATTTCTCATCCTCTTGTTGATTTGTCACCTAATGAAATTTTTGTCTGATAAATGGTACATATGATGAAAAGTGTGTACAAGGAAATGAATCAAATTGTCTTTCTTCTGAATCTCTCGTACATCCTGTTGAATTTGAATTTGAAAATCATGTTGATGCAACATATCTCCTTGTTGATTAAACCTAGCTTGAGCCCGTTAAACATATGCCTAGGTCTATTCCTAAATTTTATTCACTTATCGGCAATGAATTGGGTCTTGTCTTAGATAAAGTTGATTATCCTGTTAAATCTACGGGCCATGACATGCATGTGTAGGATGCGAGTCCTGGTCTGATTGGTGCCCCTTCATCTAAACCCTTTCATCCATTATACCCTGATTTATTTCATGAGTCTACTACACCAACGGTTTCTACAAATCATTCACATCTTTATCCTGCTCGTGTTGATTGCAATCATGTACATGGGGGTGATGTTTCACAGTCACAATATGAGGATCTTGAATCTCTTGTTCCTGATCTCTTCCATCTGCAGTCTTTAATAGGTGAAGAAGAAGGCCTTACATCTCAGCCAATTCAAGATGGTTTTCTCATTGATTCATCTTCACTTTCAATCCAAGAAGAGCCTTATGTGCCAGATACCCAACCTGATCAAATTGGTGGCTTCAACGATTGTCATTCTATCGAAAACATATTCGCTCACACCTCTGGTGATTGTCATTCATATCCATCCACTAATCTTATGAAGCCACCAAATTTGATGATTCACCTATTGAAGATTCAGGGACTCATCAGGAAGTTGAGGTACTTCAACTTTCACTGATGGTTATGTCAGGTTCTCACAATCTTGCTGAGACCCCTGAACCAAGTCAAATTAGGGTTTTTGCACACCACGCTCCTCTGAGCATCATCTTGTTGGATGCAAGCTCATCTTGGAAAACCACTTATTCAGGTGACGCTTTTTGGGAACATCTTTCCATCCCATATCAGCTGATATGCAGTAACCTCTATACCCTAGTTTGTTTGCTGAAGGGAGTGCATTGGCCACTGTCTCAAATCTTTTCGACTGTTGCCGAACCGATACAGATTGTAAACAGGTACGAGAATGTGGGGTTACCAATTTCCTAACCTCTCCTTTTCATGAGACTCTTCCGGTTGATTCACCTCATTCATGGGAATCTAAAACATCTGATTTGTTGAACTGCCACTCTATCAGTGTTTAGACATATGATCAAATCAACAATATATTCACTGATGGTTGTCTTGTCACAGTTAATGATGATAATATGCATTCACCTGTTAATCTCATGAAACCACCGATATTCGATGGCTTACCATTTGAAGGTTCAGAGGTTCATTAAGATGGTGAGGCACTTCATCTCCCACTGATGGTTATGTTAGCTCTTCACGTCCTCGATGAAATCCATGGACAATTTCAAACTAGGGTTTTTGCGCTTGAATCCTTTGGTATCTTAGTTACACGTGTTGAAAACCCCTCTTTTCAAATTCATCAAGTTGATCATCCTCTACATCATGATGGGATTGTTGGATGACTTGAAGGATCTTATCTTGCAAATGTCTTTGTCAGTAGGCAACATCTTGCATTACTTTCACTGAATTTAGGGTTAAGCATGAAAGAATGTGTGTCATGTTTGGATGATAATAGATTTAAAGTATATCATTCTGCTTACTAGGATTGGATTGCAATTTGACTTGAACAATCTTTTATGGCACATTTTCCTGTAAGTAGACATCACCTTCTTCTTGTTGTGCATGTTTCACAGGTAAGCATTTTGGTTTTTTCCCAACTCTTCATGCTAGGTCTAATCCTTGACGTATTTGTCTTGTAGTTCAGGAACGGATGCAGTGGCTACATTGGAAGTTTGATTTCACATGACCCGACCTCCTCTCTGGTTAAATTAGGGTTTTAGCATTTAGACTAGTTAAGCTTTAGGTTTTGCTTATTAATTTGATGATTAAGGTTTGCTTCTTAGCATTTAATTTATGATTTAGATATGCCTTGTTATGTTTTCTTTATCATAGTTGATCAGTTGCTTCATGACATTAGGAATTTAAGCTTGCACTCATATTTTTGCATTGCTCATTGTTGCATGGCATTCATGGAATCTAAGCATATGCAGTACATTGGTCTTTTGATTGCAATTGGTTATTTTATTCCTTGCATTTACATAACATAGCATTGCATTGTAGTCTTCATGTTGCATTACATTATGCATTCATCTCCTTGCAAAGCATACACTGGTCGTGGACCTAGCCTTTCATTTTCTCTATGTTGCATGCCACTGCATGAGCCTTCACGAACATGGAGCCTTCGAACCTTTGGTGCTATGACTAGCTTTATCACACTTGTTTGTGCATGTTCAAACCTTAAAGGGATTTCTTTGATCCATGTGGATATTGGTGGCCACTTGCCAATTCCACTTGGACCCCCACCATTGTTTCTTTCAGTTTTTTCAGTTTCCTTAATTGTAGCATAGTTTACTATTTTTAGCAGTTTTTCGGGTCCTCAACTTCTGGAGCCGTTTTGAGGCCCTAAATGACGTTTTTTGGGAAAATTGGGAGCAACATGGGTCCATGGACCGATGTTGCTCATCCAAAAGTTGTATTCCTCATATAGATCTTTCTAATGAGGTATTGTGCGGGTCAAATGGAGATCGTATGCAAAAGTTACGACCCTGGGAAGTTGATGTACCAATTTACCCATGTTAGCGCTCAAATCTGCCTCAGGCTGAGGAAGGCAAAACTCGAGGCCACATCAAACCACGCTCAGCCTCGTAGCTAGCCCTACGAGGACAGGAGAGGGCTCTCTCCGGGTCTATCTTAGCAAAAGGTCTTCAAAGGGGCTGAGATGACTCAAATTTAATACTGATTTTAGGCTAATAAAGAGATAGGAAGGTTTGTTTTAGATTTTTGAGTTTTTTGTTGGAGAAATGGGAAAACCAATTTTGGGTGCGGGGATTGAGGTCAGATTTTTGCAGAGATCGAGTTGGGGCGAGGTAGGCAATAGTCTTGATGCCTTTGATCAGGTGGTATGGACGGATCAGAATGACAAGGAGTTGAAGAGGGCAAAAGAGAATATGGATCCTCTTCAAACTGACGAAAACATGGAAAATCAAACAAACTTAAAGGCAGAGCATAACAATCTATGGATTCTACCTTAACACTTCATTTGTTCAATTGCAGAAGATGAAAGAAGGAGAATGATACACATTAACAACTTACAAATTACAGAAGGAAGCACACCATCAACACACAAAACCACAAGGATCCCAACAGGTGCTGCAAAATCTCTGATCTTCCCTTAGCCAAAATATGAAAAATATGTACAATAGTGTCCAAAATATTCCCAAGAGTCCAACCCGTGCTACTGAATGAAAATTTACATATGTAGATCAAGCTAACCTCATTCCCTACCCTCTAGGGGTCGAGCTCCTCCTTCTAAGAGCAGTTTCAACAAATTCTAAACATGGAGTAGGAATCTAGGTGACCAAAACAACCTGCCTCTAAAAAGAAGGAAACTGATTCATTACATTAATTGCTTGCTAATTTGTGAATGAATCATCTAGAAGAAGGTAGATAAGTGCCATGTTACCTTACATACATCAAATTACATCATGTTGGGTAAAAAATTACAACAAGGAGTGAAAATGGTGAAAACTGGCCGAATTCCTGAGCTAGAGGATGAAAACTGGACCAAAAACCCCAATGCATAGCGCCCTGATCCCAATGCGTAGCGCACCTTTCAGCCGATTTTTGGGGCACTTTCCGACATCCAAATTGAGCTCATGATAGCTCGTTGGAAAGCCCTAGATGTCTACTTTCCAACCCAAGTGGAATTTTTCAATTTGGAGCTCATTTGCCCCTCCAAAACTGCATTCTCCCAGAAGTACTTCCTGCTGTTGCAAAAGGTGGCAGCAAGGTGATTTTCATGATGTTTTTAGGCCTTTTGATCATCCAGAATTTGATGAAATGCTTTGGAAATAACTGAGCATGTATATTTCATCATGAAAAACCCAAAAATATAAGATTTTTCTCCAGCAAGTGCCCCAATCAAAAGCGAGCGCGCGGGCGCGCTACCCATTGAGCGGAAAAACCTGTTTTTGAGACCAAAAATTTCAAAATGACAAAATTTTCTCCGAATTTGCTCAAATTTGGAGCGAAGACCCTCCATCATGTGTCATGCTCAGCCAGCGAAGCCTCGGCCAAAACTCGAAGCGGATCTAGCCTCTTTCGCCTTTTTAGTGCTTTGTTCAACCTCCTTTGCAAAATCTTCATTTTTGCCTTGCAAACATGCATGCGAGCCCAATAATGATTCTTCATGTGACGAAGCAAGTCTTTGTCTCTATTGGCCTTCGCCAACAACCCCTCCAAATGTCGGTTGACCTTCTCAAGCACAAATTGCCGCGCAACAGGTGTCAAATCACCCGGTCTTTTATGGGCCAACCTACGGTCTTCACAGATTCGTTGCAATTCTATAAGTGTGTGCTCGTCCTCTAATTGTTTATTGCGCTGCTTCAAGTATTTGATCCGACATTCTGCCTTCAGCAACTTCTCATTCAATCTATCAATCTCAGTCTTTTGTTTCGAGCTAGGAGAGCTCCTATCCACATCACTCAATGCAACATCAATATCATGACCACCTGAATGGCCCTCCTCGTAAATTGGCTCCTTGCGTCTGTCCTGAACCTGTACCTATACTGAAGAAGAAGGCGAGACCCCTTCCACACCATGTGGAGATAATACTCGCCGTGTAGCTGCAAATAAGGCCCTGTGGCCTCGCTGATATGTCACACATGCTGGAGCGCTGACATGCTTGGTCTCAGGAACGTCAAACTAATGTGAAGGCCCTCCCTCATCATGAACAATCTCGGGAGGTGGCTGTGGCGCTGTGAAAAAGTCGTGAGAAATGAAATCCTCCCAAGTAATACCCTGCTGTGCCAACTGATGAACCACTACGATCTTGATCAGCGCATAATGATAAATACTCCTGTGCTACTGTGCTGGGGTCTTCCTTTGTACTAATACAACCATCCTCTCTATGTTGCGAAACATGAAGTATGGAATGTTCATTAGACGTACCCTTGTAAAATGCATCAACAAACGGACATGGTACGCATAAAGACGGGAGAATCTGCCCTCACAACTGAAATACCGAATGATGAGCTTCATCAAAGTTGCAAACTGATCATTCAGGTACTGGAAAGGAAAAACTCTGCTCAAGTGCCTCATATACCCAGGTTTGATATATGGCTCATAATAGGATTTCTCTAGCTGCTGACGCTTATTCCATTGCTCTCCAATATTTGGTATCCCGGTGGCCTCTGCAATAGTCTCTGGTGACAAAATGAAATTAACTCGAGCAAGGTTTACATGGCCATCATGTAAATGTAGGACAAACAAGCGGGCTAATTCACGATGATGGTGGATTTGTGAAATTAGCTCACAATAGCGATAGCATGACTGGTGGTGAAAACAATCCATTGCCAGCGAGCAAGCCTGCAATTGAGCCAAAGAAGTGGGCTCCTCTCTGAGATGCTTTCCACCTTTGTCACCTCTGCGAGACCTCCGAGGCACATTACCCTCTGTTGTGGAATCACTGTCATTCTCCTGCTCATAAACTGAATCTGTGTCTGACATGGCTTTAAAAACACAATGACTGCAATATATAGGAGGTCTGCAATATGTAGGATGTGTGTTGTTGCTGTGGTGAAATCACAATGTCAATACATACTCAAAGGCCAACCAAACATCATAAGACTTATGCCATAATGGACATTCTATTTTAATGTATTGGGTATAAAACAGTCATAAGGACAGTTTGACAAATGGACCAAAATATGAAGAGTTGTTTGGCTCAAAGCTTACACATGGGTATGAGGCTATGTTTCACCAAGGGAAAGCAGAAAAATCTTCACCAATCATCCATAAACACCCTTAAGGCAGATTTTGGTGAGGCCTAGGGTTTCATTTGTTTTTTACATTCAACACATCACACCTCTCTTCAAACACACTATAAATGATATGAAATCGATTGAACCGGGCATAGAACACCTACTTGCAGATTTGGAGGCAATTAGACACGATCTGGGCGCATGAATATAAAGAAATTTTTTGCTGGACTGAGTGCGTAGCGCACTATCTCAATGCGTAGCGCACAGCCTGATGCGTAGCGCCCGTGTATTTTTACACTGGCCGCGCTAACCCAATGCGTAGCGCACTGCCCGGTGCGTAGCGCACTGTCTCCAACGCGTAGCGCACCCTCCAACACTGTCCACAAGTCTGTAACTCATGGTTTTGGCCTTCAAACGCTTAGATACGATGTTGCTTTGGGAATTTGTGTGCAAATGAACTTGTTTTCCCTTTTTATAAGTAAACAAAATATCTCATTTGATTTAAATTGATTTCAAAAACCCACTTTGTAAGGTTTGGCACTTTTCACTTTTGGTCTTTCCATACAACACTGCTTTTTGATTTTCTCATGCTTTTCTGAGGTTTGGACTGATCATTTTTGTTGATTTTTGCAGGGATCTGGCATTTGGCTTTGGAAAAGATCAGAGGCTTGCTCTGGATTTTCTTGTGATGAAACAAATACAATTATTACAAAAATAAAGTTTGACAATTTTTAGTTCCAAAACAGAGTTTTGGACTAAAATGTCTTTAAATGCTTTTTTGAGAAAGAATATAAAATGAAAATCTTTGAAACCAATCTCATGACCTGCAAGCTTCTATTACATATATGCAAAGGACTGAAAACCCTAGACTCTAGGACTAAAGACTCTTCTTTAACGAAACCAATTATTTATGACGATGAACTTTGGTAATGTTTTAGGAATTTGGACTAACCCTGCAGGTACAAGCATGAAGAAACACAAGACAACCAGACCCCCTCGTCAGTCAATGGCATGCCCGTAGCGAAATGCAACGAAGTGGAACAAGCGAGACACCTAAAAATAATATGCAAAAGCGAAAAGATCTCTGACGGAGGGCTGTAAGGACCGACTCTAACATTGGCTCCAATGGGGATGGTGGCTCCTTGGAGACGCCAAGAACGACAGATCTCTGGGGAGTAGACCAGTGCTTTCATCCATTGGGCGATGGAGTCATTATTTCAAACTTTGACACAATTATTGACCGCTGATTTGACTGAAAACTGAATACAACTCTGACCTAAACTGACTCGATTTTGAAAACTGAAAGGACTGATATAAATGACTCGAAAAATCTCAAACCAACTAACCTTCATCTCCAGAATTATAGCCTTCGCTGCGGGCCCCAGACTGAAGATGAGAGATCAGTACACACATGCAATAGAACAGAAGTAAAATGGTATATACAATGATGATGAAATGAGCAGAAAATACTCAGAAATGGTATCGCTTCAACAGCCGACCATTGACCGGCCCTCCAAAACAATCATCTCCATTCATTTCTTTGAGAAGAAAAGCGTTTTGACCATGATATGCTGCAATCTTATAAGGACCCTTCCATAAATTGTCAAATTTGCCGTGCTTTCCTTTATCTTCATTCCGGGCATCCCATTTCAAAACCACCTCATCCAGCTGAAACTTATCTGTTTTTGCCTTCCTATCATAAATCTTCTTTATGCGCTCCTGCAATTTAAAAGTATTTTGAAATACTTCCTCCCGTGTCTGCTGTAAATGAATCATCTGATTAATCTGCCGCTGCATGGGATCTTCCTCACTATCAGCTTCTTGAAGCAATTTGACTACCGGAATAGCAAGTGAAGTAGGAAAAACCGTGTCCATCCCGTACACCAACTCGAAAGGAGACATGCCAATAGACCTTTTCTGACTTACTCTATCAGCCCACAGTGCATTCACTAATTTCTTGTGCCAGCCCTTTTTATTTATTTCCAGCAACTTTTTAATGATGTTTACCAAGGACTTATTTGAAGATTCCGCCAACCCATTTCCTTGCGGATGGTAAGCAGTTGAATGCCCCAAGCTGATATTGTATTTATAGCAAAATTCAACCATTCTCTTCGATTTGAATGCCGCTGCATTATCTGTGATTAGCTTACTAGGACACCCAAAACGTGACAGTATATTATTTTCAAGAAAAGAAATAATTACCGCATTTGTGGCTTGTCGGGTGGGAATTGCTTCGATCCATTTGGTGAAGTAGTCCGTAGCTGTTAATATCCATCTATGCTGTCCTGATGATGCCGGATGAATTTCCCCTATGAAATCCAAGCCCCACTGCTGAAATGGTGCACTAACTTCAATTGGTTTGAGAGGCAATGGCTGTAGTTTCTGCTTCCCTTGAAAAATTTGGCATTCGTGACAATTCTTAACAGCCTTATACACATCTGAAAATAACGAAGGCCAATAAAAACCTGCTCTTAGAATCTTATTCGCTGTAGTTTTCCAAAACAGATGGCCCCCGCAGTCACCTCTATGAAAATCCTCCACAACTCGTTTGGCTTCCTCCTCTACCAAACAATTCAGCAACATTCCACCAGGGTCCTTCCAATATAATGCAGAATTAAGGATGCAAAATTTGGCAGCTTTCAACTTCAATGTTCTACTCTTATTTTTAGGCATCCCGGGAGGTGAAGACAAATTTTGAAGTACATATATAATATCGGCATACCAAGGAGAAGAAACAAAGATATCAGATACCTGATTTTCCAGACTCTCCTCATCTTCATCGGACATAGCAGCAATCAAATTTATATCTAGAACATGCAGATTTGTTTTAGCCATCAATTTGGCGAGTCCTTGACCTTTGATCAGCTTGGTTGGTTTAATCTCCACATCATACTCTAACAACGCAGCAATCCACTTACCCCGCCTTCCTTCTGGATCTGCCTGTACCAAAACATCTTTTACTGCTGCGTTAGGAACATATGCTATAATGTGGGAATGCAATATATACACACGGAAATCCTTCAAGGCCTTTACAAGCGCAAGTGCTTGTTTTTCAATGATATTGTATTTCAATGCTCCGTCCCTTATAATACGACTGAAAAAGGCAATAGGCTTCTCAACTCCATCCCTTTTTTGCATTAGTACAGCTGCCAAAGTGTGCTCAGAAGCAAATGAAAACAAAATGAAGTCCTGTGTGTAATCCGGACTAATTAAAGTAGGGGCTGAAGAAAGAGCTAACTTTACCAAATTGAATGATTTCACCGCCTCTTCTGTCCACTTTAACTGACTGTCCTTTTTCAGCATGTTCGTGATTTCTCTAAGATGCTCGGCAAGATTTGGAATGAAACGACGCAGAAAATTCAGTTTGCCATTAAATGACTGTATTTCTTTCTTGTTCCGGGGCTGTTCAATCTGCTGGATGGCCTCAACATGTGCAGGGTCCACACGAATGCCGTCTTTTGATATGATGTGGCCAAGGAGCTTGCCTTCATCCATGGCGAAAAGGCTCTTTTTTGGATTCAGCGAAATGCCATATTTGCTGCACTTTTGGAAAACAATTTTCAAATGATATAAATGCTCCTCATCAGAATTTGAAAACACGGTTAAATCATCAAGATAAACAACCAAAAATACATCTTTCTCGTTGGCGAAAGCCATATCCATCGCACGCTGAAAAGTGGCACCTGCATTTTTCAAACCAAACGGCATCTTTGCATAATGAAACGTTCCCCATGGAGTGGTGAACGCAGTCTTGTCACGATCATCTTCATGCACTAAAATCTGGTTGTATCCTGAATAGTCGTCGAGTAGTGACATCCTTGATGCTCCAACTACTCGCTGCAATATATGGTCCATTTTGGGCAGCGGATAATTGTCTTTTAAGGACACCTTATTCAAATTTCTGAAGTCAATACATAAACGGATCTCACCGGTTTTCTTTCTTACGGGTACCAAATTTGATATCCAATCGGAAAATCTGATAGGCACAATGATTCCTGACTTATACAACCTGTTCACTTCTTTTTCTATCAATGGCAGCAGCTTAGGATTGATTCTCCTCAACTTTTGACGGAAAGGCTTCTGATTTGGTTTTATAGGGATAGTATGCTGAATGATATTAGTGTCATATGTTTTCAGATCTGAGTAATCCCATGCAAAAACTTTAGAAAATGAAGACAACAATCTGACATACTCTTCCTTTACCTTTGGTGACAATGACTTTGATAGCTTTACCATCTTGGGATTCTCAGCTGTCCCAATGTTTACCTCCTCAACACCTTTTTCAGTCGGTCTCAATGTCGGTTTGCGGGCCACATCGTCTTGGTCAAACAGCTCCTCCAAAGGAATCAATCCCTTAGGAATAATGTTATCTTTAAGTTGCAGCACATCCATTTGATTTACTTGTATATCAACATTACCATCATCATGTTCTGTATCTATGGAGGTATCTTTAAACTTACCCTTATTCTGCAGAAAATCATTAATCTCTTCATCATCCTGAAAGACTTGCCAACATCGCTGATTATCCGGAACTGTGGGGCGGTGTTTCACATGAATCTCGAATTTGTTGCTGGAATTCATTGGAATTTTTAAATTACTTGCTGCCTTAGCCAGTGCATCAGCAACACCATTTTGTATGCGAGGCACACACGTCAATGTATGATCAGAAAAGAGTTTCAAAATATCTAAAACTGCATTTCGATATGCTCTCATGCGAGGATGCTTGGCTTGAAACTCACCTTTCACCTGCTTTATCACCAACTCTGAATCACCGTATACTGCAATTCTTTTTGCCTTCAGCTTTCGAAGAATCTTAAGGCCAGCAATGAGAGCCTCATATTCCGCTTCATTATTAGAACAATCAAATGCTAGTTTGTAGGAACATACTCTCACCTTGCTTGGAACCTTATTTTGAGCGGAAAATGGACTTTGAATCCACACACCAATTCCAGCACCATCACTACCTACGGCGCCATCAAAATCCATGGTCCAAAGACCATCTTCATCCTCCTCCAAGTGCTGAAATTGTTTTAGCTCTGTTTTTCCTGTTTGCTGCCCATTATCTTCAACTGTTTGCTCCATAATAGCTTGCTTTTCACTTCTTTCTTTCTGCAGAACTTCTCTAAAATTCTCAGTGATTTCTGGTATATCTTCTGCCTGAACTAATTGACTATCTATCTCATTAAAACTATCAGCAAACAAAACAAACGACTCCAAAGCTGTATGTACATAATTTACAGGATGATTGATTGGTTTTTCTTTGCTTGTTATCATGTATTTCATCTTCTGCTCCCGATATAGCTTTCTCATTTGACCGAAGACTGGAATTGTAGCATAAGAAAAATCTAACTGTAGTGTACCTTTCAACTTAGCCCCCCAAGATCTTGAAAGCAGCATACCAAAACGCGGAGGAATGTCTGCCACAACCACATCCATCAAGACATTCTTTGCTGGAATTTGATCTAAGCTTACCACCAAATCCTTGATCAATCCGATACACTTTACACGGCTGGAATCAAATGAATACAAATCATGGTATTTTCTTGTAATATCTAACCCCAACTTCTCCATGATTGCTTTTGGCATCAAATTGTGCGAAGCACCCGAGTCAAACATAGCATTGTGTAAAACATATTCATGCAACCTCAAACTGATATAAAAGGGAGGAACATCACTTTCAAGAGACTCACCATCTAAAGCAGGCCCAAAAATCAATTCCGGCTAATCGTCTTCAACATTTACCGTGTCAAACATTGGATCAAAATTCAGAATTTTGGAGACTTGACCTCGGTAGCTGCTGTTCTTCATAATTTCGGTCAAAGGAATAGATACTTTTAGTTTTGAAATTTCATTCTCCAAACTAAATGCCGAAACCTTTTCACCTTCTTTGACCGGAACTTCTCTTTTTTCAGCTTTATCCCTTATTGTGTTTGGTGGCTGATTTACCTTGTCTGCTGATGATGATTTACTAGCTGCGGGATCAATTATTTCTTTTCCTTTCTTCTGTGGTACAACTGAATCATTTTTTGCCGAAGTCTCTTTCTTTTTCTGAATGGGGTTTATGGGCACATCTCGATTTATTAATGAGTATTGCTTCTGTTGGGTAGACAAAGCGTTCAAGTATCCTCTTTGGTACTCCTCCGATTCTTCTTCAAGTGCTGCATCATTTGATAGAATATAATCCTCATCTTGGTGTGTGGTGGAGCTGTCTACAAATTCTTCCTCTACCGTAATATAGGTAGGCAAATCATCAGGAGTAAAGAAATGATTTTCCTCCCCTACAGTATCACCATCATCATCAAATTCTTGACCAACAAAATTTTGTTGAAGAGGAGTCTTCACCTGCTGCTGAGCTACCTGCTCTTGTGTTCTTTGTTCACGCTGCTTAATTCTGAATTGTGGCTGCTGTTGACCACGGAAATTGGGATTGTGGATCTACGGTTCTGGTTTGTCAAGAGTGAGCTTTTCGACCATCCTCTCTACCTTGCATAGTATCTGATCTAATGTAGAAGCTTCTTCTTTGATGGTCACTCGCTATTCAGCTTTCATCCTAGCTCTTTTATCATTTAAATTCGCTTCAACACTAACAACAATCTTTTGCATATCCTCCAAGGTAGGCGGATCTCTGTCCCGTAATGAATAAGCCATCTCCAGATCAAAACCATCCGGGAATTTAAGAAGAGATGATTTTCTAGATGGTCTTAAATCATCCGGAATAGCATTATAAACTGTATTAAATCTGATAATGTAGTCTTGGACAGACTCACCATGATTACGCTTGATATTGTTATACTCGGCATTGATCTGAAGTGGATCCTTTTTTATTTCCCAACGATCTAGAAACTGTCTGTGAAGCTCCGCCAATGTAGGTATACTTCTAGCTGCCAAGCCCCTAAACCATTTTCTTACCTCTCCTCCGAATGTTTGCACAAACAATCGCATAGTTACATCCTCCTCATCAATCTCGTGTAAATCACAAAAATCTGCCATTCTGTCTATGTGTTGCTGAGCGGAAACACTTTGAGGAGTGCCATCAAATATAGGAATCTTACTCTGATAATCCGCGGGCATATCATGCAAATCTTGAGGAAGAGCGAGAGGAGCAAACCGAGCAGCCATTGCTCTAGGCGGATTTGGTCTGGGAGTTGTTGGTGGAGTGGGTGTAGCTGAAGTATGAGGAGTATGAGGAGGTGTATGCGGAGGAGAAGCGATGTGGGATGAGGAAGGATAATTCACTGTGGACCGTTGATATGTGATTATAGGTTGCAGGGGAATAGTGGGAATGAAAGGCGGTTCGGTAGTATTTTTCGAAGCGGAAGCCGTGACAGCAGATCCAATATTCGTAGACGCAGCTTCTAGGAAATCAGCAAGATTTGCAGCCTGAATGTCACTCTGAAGGTGCCTCAAGATAAAATTTTCAATTAATTTATTATGTTTTTCAACTTTAAGAGCTGCAACAAAGTCAGGATTTGGAACGAGAGAATCAAGTGCACTTTCGGATTCAGTTTTAAACAACGACAATTCAAACTTCTCGTCAAAGTCAAGTTCTTCAAGATATTTAAAAATTGCAGGACAAGAATGAGACTTAAACAAAGGAATAATGGAATTTTCTCGCCGATGTATTCTTGCAATCAGATTTGGGTTCTCATATACCGGAGGTGGATCTGGAACGGGATTTAATCTCGTATATCTTCCAGAAGCCAGTGTGGAATTGTTTTGAACAATCAAAAGGACACAACGATTTTCAGCCTATTAATTTGCTAGACTCAACCATCCAAGGTCTAGAACAAATAAGTGTACTGGGGTAAATTGCAAACGAAGTGCTACATTCACAAGCTCACAGGAGATTGACTGAAGCAGCGTTTATCTACTTTCGCTTATGCATAGCAAAAGCGTTTCGAAGGCTACCTAGCATGACTTCAGACTTCGTCTAAGACTTATGAAACAAACACATCAACCAACAAACAATAACAATTTCTCCCCAGTATGGTCGCCACTATGTTAGCGCTCAAATCTGCCTCAGGCTGAGGAAGGCAAAACTCGAGGCCACATCAAACCACGCTCAGCCTCGTAGCTAGCCCTACGAGGACAGGAGAGGGCTCTCTCCGGGTCTATCTCAGCAAAAGGTCTTCAAAGGGGCTAAGATGACTCAAATTTAATACTGATTTTAGGCTAGTAAAGAGATAGGAAGGTTTGTTTTAGATTTTTGAGTTTTTTGTTGGAGAAATGGGAAAACCAATTTTGGGTGCGGGGATTGAGGTCAGATTTTTGCAGAGATCGAGTTGGGGCGAGGTAGGAAATAGTCTTGATGCCTTTGATCAGGTGGTATGGATGGATCAGAATGACAAGGAGTTGAAGAGGGCAAAAGAGAATATGGATCCTCTTCAAACTGACGAAAACATGGAAAATCAAACAAACTTAAAGGCAGAGCATAACAATCTATGGATTCTACCTTAACACTTCATTTGTTCAATTGCAGAAGATGAAAGAAGGAGAATGATACACATTAACAACTTACAAATTACAAAAGGAAGCACACCATCAACACACAAAACCACAAGGATCCCAACAGGTGCTACAAAATCTCTGATCCTCCCTTAGCCAAAATATGAAAAATATGTACAATAGTGTCCAAAATTTTCCCAAGAGTCCAACCCGTGCTACTGAATGAAAATTTACATATATAGATCAAGCTAACCTCATTCCCTACCCTCTAGGGGTCGAGCTCCTCCTTCTAAGAGCAGTTTCAACAAATTCTAAACATGGAGCAGGAATCTAGGTGACCAAAACAACCTGCCTCTAAAAAGAAGGAAACTGATTCATTACATTAATTGCTTGCTAATTTGTGAATGAATCATCTAGAAGAAGGTAGATAAGTGCCATGTTACCTTACATACATCAAATTACATCATGTTGGGTCAAAAATTACATCAAGGAGTGAAACTGGTGAAAACTGGCCGAATTCCTGAGCTGGAGGATGAAAACTGGACCAAAAACCCCAATGCGTAGCGCCCTGATCCCAATGCATAGCGCACCTTTCAGACTGTTTTTGGGGCACTTCCCGACATCCAAATTGAGCTCATGATAGCTCGTTGGAAAGCCTTGGATGTCTAATTTCCAACCCAAGTGGAATTTTTCAATTTGGAGCTCATTTGCCCCTCCAAAACTGCATTCTCCCAGAAGTACTTCCTGCTGTTGCAAAAGGTGGCAGCAAGGTGATTTTCATGATGTTTTTAGGCCTTTTGATCATCCAGAATTTGATGAAATGCTTTGGCAATAACTGAGCATGTATATTTCATCATGACAAACCCAAAAATATAATACTTTTCTCCAGCAAGTGCCCCAATCAAAAGCGAGCGCGTGGGCGCGCTACCCATTGAGCGGAAAAACCTGTTTTTGAGACCAAAATTTCAAAATGACAAAATTTTCTCCGAATTTGCTCAAATTCGGAGCGAAGACCCTCCATCATGTGTCATGCTCAGCCAGCGAAGCCTCAGCCAAAACTCGAAGCGGATCTAGCCTCTTTCACCTTTTTAGTGCTTTGTTCAACCTCCTTTGCAAAATCTTCATTTTTGCCTTGCAAACATGCATGCGAGCCCAATAATGATTCTTCATGTGAAGAAGCAAGTCTTTGTCTCTATTGGCCTTCGCCAACAACCCCTCCAAATGTCGGTTGAACTTCTCAAGCACAAATTGCCGCGCAACAGGTGTCAAATCACCCAGTCTTTTACGGGCCAACCTACGGTCTTCACGGATTCGTTGCAGTTCTATAAGTGTGTGCTCGTCCTCTAATTTTTTATTGCGCTGCTCCAAGTATTTGATCTGACATTCTGCCTTCAGCAACTTCTCATTCAATTTATCAATCTCGGTCTTTTGTTTCGAGCTAGGAGAGCTCCTAGGAGAGCTCCTATCCACATCACTCAATGCAACATCAATATCATGACCACCTGAATGGCCCTCCTTGTAAATTGGCTCCTTGCCTATGTCCTGAACCTGTACCTGTACTGAAGAAGAAGGCGAGACCCCTTCCACACCATGTGGAGATAATACTCGCCGTGTAGCTGCAAATAAGGCCCTGTGGCCTCGCTGATATGTCACACATGCTGGAGCACTGACATGCTCGGTCTCAGGAACATCAAACTGATGTGAAGGCCCTCCCTCATCATGAACAATCTTGGGAGGTGGCTGTGACGCTGTGAAAAAGTCGCGAGAAATGAAATCCTCCCAAGTAATACCCTGCTGTGCCAACTGATGAACCACTACGATCTTGATCAGCGCATAATGATAAATACTCCTGTGCTGCTGTGCTGGGGTCTTCCTTTGTACTAATACAACCATCCTCTCTATGTTGCGAAACATGAAGTATGGAATGTTCATCAGACGTACCCTTGTAAAATGCATCAACAAACGGACATGGTACGCATAAAGATAGGAGAATCTGCCCTCACAACTGAAATACCGAATGATGAGCTTCATCAAAGGTGCAAACTGATCATTCAGGTACTGGAAAGGAAAAACTCTGCTCAAGTGCCTCATATACCCAGGTTTGATATATGGCTCATAATAGGATTTCTCTAGCTGCTGACGCTTATTCCATTGCTCTCCAATATTTGGTATCCCGGTGGCCTCTGCAATAGTCTCTGGTGACAAAATGAAATTAACTCCAGCAAGGTTTACATGGCCATCATGTAAATGTAGGACAAACAAGCGGGCTAATTCACGATGATGGTGGATTTGTGAAATTAGCTCACAATAGCGATAGCATGACTGGTGGCGAAAACAATCCATTGCCAGCGGGCAAGCCTGCAATTGAGCCAAAGAAGTGGGCTCCTCTCTGAGATGCTTTCCACCTTTGCCACCTCTGCGAGACCTCCGAGGCACATTACCCTCTGTTGTGGAATCACTGTCATTCTCCTGCTCATAAACTGAATCTGTGTCTGACATGGCTTTAAAAACACAATGACTGCAATATATAGGAGGTCTGCAATATGTAGGATGTGTGTTGTTGCTGTGGTGAAATCACAATGTCAATACATACTCAAAGGCCAACCAAACATCATAAGACTTATGCCATAATGGACATTCTGTTTTAATGTATTGGGTATAAAACAGTCATAAGGACAGTTTGACAAATGGACCAAAATATGAAGTGTTGTTTGGCTCAAAGCTTACACATGGGTATGAGGCTATGTTTCACCAAGGGAAAGCAGAAAAATCTTCACCAATCATCCATAAACACCCTTAAGGCAGATTTTGGTGAGGCCTAGGGTTTCATTTTTTGACCTAGGGTTTCATTTGTTTTTTACATTCAACACATCACACCTCTCTTCAAACACACTATAAACGATATGAAATTGATTGAACCGGTCGTAGAACACCTACTTGCAGATTTGGAGGCAATTAGACACGATCTGGGCGCATGAATATAAAGAAATTTTTTGCTGGACTGAGTGCGTAGCGCACTATCTCAATGCGTAGCGCACAGCCTGATGTGTAGCGCCCGTGTATTTTTACACTGGCTGCGCTAACCCAATGCGTAGCGCACTGCCCGGTGCGTAGCGCACTGTCTCCAACGCGTAGCGCACCCTCCAACACTGTCCACAAGTCTGTAACTCACGGTTTTGGCCTTCAAACGCTTAGATACGATGTTGCTTTGGGAATTTGTGTGCAAATGAACTTGCTTTCCCTTTTTATAAGTAAACAAAATATCTCATTTGATTTAAATTGATTTCAAAAACCCACTTTGTAAGGTTTGGCACTTTTCACTTTTGGTCTTTCCATACAACACTGTTTTTTGATTTTCTCATGCTTTTCTGAGGTTTGGACTGATCATTTTTGTTGATTTTTGCAGGGATCTGGCATTTGGCTTTGGAAAAGATCAGAGGCTTGCTTTGGATTTTCTTGTGATGAAACAAATACAATTATTACAAAAATAAAGTTTGACAATTTTTAGTTCCAAAACAGAGTTTTGGACTAAAATGTCTTTAAATGCTTTTTTGAGAAAGAATATAAAATGAAAATCTTTGAAACCAACCTCATGACCTGCAGGCTTCTATTACATATATGCAAAGGACTGAAAACCCTAGACTCTAGGACTAAAGACTCTTCTTTAACGAAACCAATTATTTATGACGATGAACTTTGGTAATGTTTTAGGAATTTGGACTAACACTGCAGGTACAAGCATGAGGAAACACAAGACAACCAGACCCCCTCGTCAGTCAATGGCATGCCCCTAGCGAAATGCAACGAAGTGGAACAAGCAAGATACCTAAAAATAATATGCAAAAGCGAAAAGATCTCTGACGGAGGGCTGTAAGGACCGACTCTAACAACCCAAACGGGGCCCATAGTTTGGTGCTTCATCTCCTAGGGTTAGGTTTTTGGATATTTATGGTTTTCCGTTGTTTCTCAATAATAAATAGGCCTTTAAGCCTCATTTTAAGATAGTTCAGAGGCATGTAGCCACCAAATCTCTCTTCAAAGATAAGCTACCATCGCCCGAGCTAGTTTATTTCCACTTCTATTTGCAAGCATATTTCAGTATTTTACATTAATGAAATGAAGTATTATTTCTACCGCATCTCTGTATTTATGGTTATCTTTGTAATTGGTTGTGTTCTTGTTTAAATTCAGATCAGTGGTATTAGAGTAGTCTGCTCTTTCTCTGTTTTTCTTTGCATGTCCCTAGTGAAGTCAGGATATAAGGAGTTAGGGCTTGAACCAGTCAAACCTTTGCAAGACTAGCCTCACAAATCCCGACGGCCTCCCATGGTGGATGAAAAGAAAAATGAGGGAGCAGGAGATCCTATCAAAATATTGCTCGAA
This sequence comes from Pinus tabuliformis, assembly GCA_031772625.1. Taxonomy (NCBI): domain Eukaryota; kingdom Viridiplantae; phylum Streptophyta; class Pinopsida; order Pinales; family Pinaceae; genus Pinus; species Pinus tabuliformis. The sequence goes on along the minus strand of CM062818.1, from coordinate 436,350,629 downwards.
GAGGCCCTCAAGCGACAAAGGAACATGATGATGGAAAACTTTGCCCAGATCCTTCAGCGACTACCCAGGGGCGACACATCTACTTCCAACAGCTACTCTGGAAGTGCCACACCCTTTAAGGTACAAGTTAACTTTGACATTCCCATATTTGAGGGTTAGATAGATGCAGACGTTGTAGATAAATGGTTAAATCTGCTAGAAGGGTATTTTTTGTTCATGATTTTTCCGACCGAGAAAAGATTACTTTTGCTCTTCTCAAATCTGCCCCCCACATCAAGGACTAGTGGGAAACCTACTGCGAGCAGAAGGATGAAAGTACGACCTCACTGTTTTCAGTCGCACCCACTTGGAATTCATTCCGGAATGCCATCAAGGAGTAGTACTACCCTATCAGAAGCTATGAGGATAAATACATAAAGTGGACCACGCTATGGTAGGGAAGGGACCAAGACGTGCCAGAGTTTACCAATATTTTTCATACCCTTTGCACAAAGTTGGGTATCAAGGATTCTGAGTTGCATTTGGTACTCAAATACCGCGACTGCCTACACAGGTACATCCAGGACAAGATGGAGTTCTTGGACATCTCCTCGCTCGACATGGCGTACCAATACACTGTCAAGATCGAGCAGAAGTTTAAACAGAAGAAGCGAGACTTTGGATCTGCAAATTCGAAGCAAGGGAAAGGTGCCCCCAAACCACTGAACAAAGGACAAAGCCAAGGCAAGGTGGCCCAGGACAACTCACAAAATCCGCAAGCAAAGAAAAACACTGTGAAGCCAAAGAAGGACACGGGAAAGTGGTGTGAGTTCCATAAGAGCTCCACTCACAACACAAGTGAGTGTCGGTCCAAGCAGTCACAGGTGGCCAAGCTAAAGTCTTCGAATCAGATGCATGTTCTGACTCTGATTCAAAACCCGATAAGGGGAATGACAAAGGGAAGCATATTATCGATGCAGAGCCCAATGCCACCATTACCACCACGAAGATCTAGAAGGAGGAACTCGAAGATCCAGAGGAGGAGGAGCGCCTCTTCCACTCCCAAATGTGGGTAAAGGGCTCCCCGCTACAGTTCATTGTCGATAGCGGGAGCCAAAAGAACCTCATTTCGGCAGAGGTCATGAAGTGGCTGGGCTTACCAGCCACAACACATCCATAACCGTACACCATCAGGTGGCTTCACCAAGGACGAGATCTTCGCGTGAGCCAACAGTGTCACCTTTCATACAACATCAATCCCTTCACGGATGAGGTATTGTGTGACGTTGCTCTCCTTGATGTTTGTGATGTATTATTAGGCCAACCATACTTGTGGAAGTGACATGTTGTGTATGAGTCAAGGCCTCGTGTCGTTATTTTTACTTTGGGAAATAAGTTGTACAAGATACCGAAGGTAGCACCGCGTACCGCCATCTCTTTGGTTACTACAAAATAATGCAGTGAGCTCATTTCCAAAACCGGGAAATTTGTTTTCCTGATGATACGCCCTCAAGGAAAGAAGAAGATGGTGGCCACTACCTCTAGACATGGCCCCTCCACATGAAAACTACAGATGGACAAGGTCATGGAGGAGTACGAGGACATCTTCACCTCCCCCACAGGGGTTCCTCTGCACTGTCAGGTCAAGCACTCCATCGATCTAACCTTAGGTGTGCTGCTGCCCAATGGAACAATCTATCGGTGCTCCGTTCTGGAGAACGATGAAATCAAGAGGCAGATTTAGGAGCTACTGTAGAAAGGTCACATCCGACTGAGTTCATCACCCTGTGGGAGCCCGATCGTGTTGGTATAGAAGAAGGATGGGACTTGGAGACTCTGTATTGACTATCAGACGCTGAACAAGATCACTGTATGGAATAGGTACCCGATCCCACGGATTGATGACCTTCTGGACCAACTGAAAGGGGTAAAATATTTCAACAAGATCGATTTGAAGTCAGGATATCACCAGGTACCAATCAAACCCTCCGATGTGTGGAAGATTGCCTTCAAAGCCAAGGAGGGTCTTTTCAAATGGTTTGTTATGCCTTTCGGGTTGACGAATGCTCCTGCAACTTTCATGAGGCTAATGGATGACATCTGGTGGCCATTCACCAACTCATTTTTAGTTGTATACTTGGATGACATCCTGATATTTAGCCAGAGTTGGGAAGAGCACCTCCATCACATCCAACAGGTTCTCTAAACACTGCGACAACACAAGTTATGTGCCAATTTGGAGAAATGCACTTTTGGCATGACCCAAGTTTAGTATCTGGGATACATTATTGATGAATGGGGGGTGCATGTGGATCCAGCCAAGATCCAAGTCATTCGAGATTGGCCATCTCCAACCACTTTGACAGAGCTCCGCAGCTTTCTGGGTCTTGCCAACTTCTACCGCAAGTTCATGTTGGGATTTTCTCATATCACTTGGCCCTTGAGTCAAGTCACCAAGGGAGGAGCGAAAGAAAAATTCTTTTGGTCTGAATCTCAACAAATGGCATTCAAAGAGTTGAAACATCGCCTCTTCTCGACACTAGTGCTCGCATTACCAGACTTGCAACAACCATTTGAGATCAAGACAGATGCCTCTGACTATGCTATTGGGGCAGTCCTTACTCAAAATGGGCATCCAGTGGCATATCACAGTGAGACACTTTTAGACACAGTCTGGAAGTATCCCACTTATGACAAAGAGATGTATTCCATTGTGCAGGCCTACCGAAAATCGAAGCATTACATTTTGGAGAAGGAAACGGTCATCCACACAGACCACCGGCCCCTGCAGTTCATATAGACCCAAGGGAAGTTGCAAAATGATCGCCATCAGAAGTGGTCCACATACCTGCAACAGTTCCATTTGAATATCAAGTATAAGAAGGGCACCACCAATAACATTTCAGATTGCCTCAGTTGACCACCGATCATGGCATTAACCACCGTGTTCAAATCTTGTGGGCACGAGACTTCTGATTGGCCACTTCTCTACAAAAGCGACCCAAAATTAGGCCACACATACTAGACACTCTTGGAGGGTCCGCGTGTTCCAGATTTTCACCTCCAGGATGCCCTGTTATGCCACCTGGGTCACCTTTGTGTTCCTTCAAGCGAGCGTGCCAAGATGATTTGTGAAGCACACTATAGTCGGCCTGCTGGGCATTTTGGGGTCGAGAAAATGTTGGCAGTACTGCAAAAGTATTTCTATTGGCCGAATCTTTGACAAGATGTCGGGAAGTACATCAGATCCTACACTGCCTGCACCATTGCCAAACCGACCATCAAGAAGCAAGGCCTCTATACTCTTCTACCTACCCCTAGCCGACCTTGGGAATCCATCTCCATGGATTACATGTTGGGCCTTCCTTCTACTAAGCATGGAAATGACTGCGTTTTGTGGTCATCGACAGGTTCTCGAAGATGGCCATTATGGCGACCTGCAAGAAGAATATCACAGCAGAAGCCACTGCTATACTCTTCTTTGAACGAGTGTGGATACACTTTGGGATTCCACAGTCTATCATCTCAGATCGGGACAACAGGTTCCTCATTACATTTTGGTCTAGTTTCTGGTCGATGCTGGACACCAAACTCACTAAGTCCACAACCTTCCATCCCCAAATTGATGGCTAGACAGAGGTTGTCAATAAGATGATCGTACACATTCTGCGCATGTACAACTCAAAACATCCACGCACATGGGATGAGAGCCTCCCCTATGTTCAACATAGCTATAACCGGGCTCTCCACAGCTTGACTGGCCACAACCCTTTTCAGGTGGGCTTGGGATTCCAGCCACTATGTCCCATCGATGTGGCCATGCCATTTGCAGCTACTCAGGCAGATTTAGATCATGTCCAATCTAAAACAGATAAGGAAAACAACTTCTTTGAGCACATCCAACATATTCGCCAACAGGTCCACGACATTCTGGAGAAATCAAATGCCAAGTACAAGCAAAAACATGATCAACATCGGGTGCCACACAAGTTTCAGGTGGGTGACAAAGTCTGGTTGCATTTGTAAAAGGAACACCTTACCGGAGCCTATCGGAAACTCAGACCACTTCGATATGGTCCTCACACAATTACCAAGGCTGTGGGAAACAATGCATTTGAGCTTAGAATTCCCCCATTCCTTGGCCTGCACCGAGTCTTCGATGTGGACCGCCTTCGGCCATACTTTCCACCATTACTAGACACATCCGACATTGCAGAACAACTCACACCCACAGAGTTAAATCCATATTGCATGGAACAAGATGCAACTGATCGGATCATGGACACACAAATAAAGCACACTCACCAACAAAATATCCAACTATATCGAGTTGTCAAAGTAGGCCAAATCCTTCACCAGGGCAAGTGGCTCACCAGGGACCAAGTTCAGCAGAAGTTTCCTCATCTCATGGAGGAACTCAATGCAATGGGGACCATTGCTTCCTAAGGGGGAGGAATGATCCAAGTGGATATTGGTGGCCACCTACCAATTCCACTTGGACCCCCACCATTGTTTCTTTCAGTTTTTTAGTTTCCTTAATTGTAGCACAATTTACTATTTTTAACAGTTTTTTGGGTCTTGAACTTTCGGAGCCATTTTGAGGCCCTAAACGACATTTTTTTTGGGAAACTTGGGAGCAACATGGGTCCAAGGATTGATTTTTCTCCACCAAAAGTTGTAGTCCTTGGATAGATCTTTCTAATGAGGTATTGTGCGCATCAAACGGAGATCGTATGCCAAAGTTACAACCCCGGGAAGTTGATGTACCAATTTACCCAAACGGGGTCCATAGTTTGGTGCTTCATCTCCTAGGGTTAGGTTTTTGGATGTTTAGGGTTTTCCATTGTTTCTCAATAATAAATAGGCCTTCGAGCCTCATTGTAAGATAGTTCAGAGGCATGTAGCCACCACATCTCTCCTCAGAGATAAGCTACCATCGCTCGAGCTAGTTTATTTCCATTTCTGTTTGTAAGCATATTTTAGTATTTTACATTAATGAAATGAAGTATTATTTCTGCTGCATCTTTGTATTTATGGTTATCTCTGTAATTTGTTGCGTTCCTGTTTAAATTCAGATCATGCTTTGACCTCTTCGCACATGTTGAAACCCTAAAAGAGCTTCCGTGGTCACCTTGCCCTAATATCAAAACCCTAACCCTAATGATTATGTGTGGTTACGATGGTTACTCCAAGAGGTAGTTTCTCTTAGAACCGGTCATCAAAGTTACATCCTGTACATATTTCCTACGAGTCTAACTCATTAGAAAGGAAAATGTGAAAAGGTTTCTTGTGGGGAACCCTAATCAGTTCGAATGACCTATACCCATGTTGGTATGGGGTCCCTGGGGTCAAATTTTGTCAGTTAAGTCAAATTTTGTAATAGTTTTTGTGAAAGAATGTAAAGTCTATGTGAAATGTGGAAGCAGAGCACGAAGCTAAGTAAGAGTAAAAGGGGCATTAGTCCCTTGTATGGGTAGGTGATAGGATGGGTTTGAGACTCACCCATGGTCTGTGGGCCATGGTATTGTAATGAAAAGACTATATATAGTTGAGTCTTAGCGAGTCTTAAGAGATAACTTTTTGTGAATAATTATTGTAAGGGCAAGGTGCTAAGGCAGGAAAAGTCTGTTTCCTGTACTTAAGCGAAAGGGGAAGGCTCCTGCAGCTGAGTAAGTGGGCCCCTGTAGCTGGGTGCGTAGCGATAGGAATTCTGTATCTGAACTTTTACATCTTAATAAAGACTATTTTGAGTCGAATCTGTGCACATGTGCCTTGTTTATTTACTTCTGTTTAAGTTTATGTATCTTTGCTTTGTGATCTGTTTTATGTGAATTAATGCTTAATTTCTGTGCGAAACAGATGGATCTGTAATGTTTAGGCATAATAAGTATAATTAACCTCCTTCGTGGAGATCAGGAAGTTGTTAGATAGATCTGATTTAGTTAACTATTCGGAAAGGGTAGATCTGCGCGATGACAAATCTAGGTCATAAGGGCTTCAAAATATATAGTTTATTGCGTGAAAGTAGTGAATCTGTATCTTTTATGCATGTTAAGTACAATCAGATACCTTTGCGAAGGGCTGAAGGTCATTTTGATAGATTGCAGTAGTTGACAATCAGAAGGAATAGATCTACGCAAAGGCCGATCTAAGCTATAATAACCTTAGGAATACCATCACACAGGCCTCTGGATGCAGAAACATGGTTCTAGCATCCCCCAATACTGCTTCAGGTGAGACTGCAACTTGCGCTACACAGGTTGTTGCCGAAAGGGCCAACAATTAGGGTTTTGTTGGTTGGCGTGAATAACTCTAAACTTGGGTTAGGCCCCCTTAAGCCAACAAATGGTTCTATTGCCGAGACCGGGATCAATATGAGGAATGTGTGATGTCGAATAAGTGGTTCCCTACCAAGAAAGAAATTGAGAAGTGGCTCGATCGAAAGGAACATGCATTTGCAGCTCAGGAGAATAGAAATCCGCGGTTATCCAAGGAACAATGGTTGAGTAGATACCTATACTCAGACGAAACCAAAAACTTTTTTTGTTTCTTCCCTTGTGAATTATATGAGTGGTTGTCTAGATTGGCGGATAGTCAGGGTACGTGGAGACTTGATGAACCTATTGTGTGGACTCCAGAGCTGGTGAGGCGCTTGGAAGCCTCAGAAAACAACATCACACAGGTTGTTGATCATTGGATTGATCGAACACTCAGAGGATTTGTGATTGAGTTCACGATCGATACAACTGTCAGTTACAGTGAAGCAGAGCGCAGGCTCTTCAAGGGACTGCGAGGTAAGTATTTAAAATCTCTAAAAACTTGGATTAAGATGTTGTTGTGTGAAAAACGGGTTATGCCATTACCTTGATGTTTGGGACTACACAAAGTGGAAAACCTTTTAGAAGAAATGGAGAATCGGGCTCTGAATATAGTCCGCTATTGGGATCCTCTTCAAGTGATGATGAAGGAACAATTCTGAATACGCCGTAGAGTGCACTGCAATTGGTAAGTCAGGGTATCCCATGGATACCTCATCCATCCACTCCGCCTCCACCTCCACCTCCACTGCATACACCTACACCTTCACCTCCGCCTCCGCCTCCACCTCCACCATTCAACATGGCAAACGCAATGAAGATGCCGATCTTCAAAGGGGTAGGAAGCGAAGACCTCGAACAATTTTGGTTCATTGCAGATGTTGTGTGGACAATGCAGTAGATCACTGATGATAATCTAAAGAAAGCATAGCTGGTCACAACGATGCAGGATAGAGTGCTGACATGGTATATCAATTACTGTCAAGATCACCCCACCGCGACGTTGGTAGATACTTAGCAAGCGTTGAACCGCAAGTTTAAGAAGCCTAAATATCAGGCGCAGTCTGTTATATAGTTTAAGGAGATAAAGCAAGTGGTGAATGAATCCTCATGGGATTTTGATCAGAGGCTAAAATGTCTGATCCGGCAAGCTAATATGAACATCACAGACGAACAACACAAAGATTGGTACATTTCTTCGTTGTTACCCCACCTAAGATTACCGTTATCACAGCAAAAGATAGTAACGCAAGAAGAAGTTGTGGAGATCGCGATGAGATTGGAAGCCTCGCCAATTCAAGATATGAACATTGCGGTACAACATATTCACTCGCAGCTAGAAATTCTACACCTAGAGTTGCAAAGCCTAAAGAAGGGAAAGGAAGCCCAGCTTGAGGTGCGCACTAAAGTTTGGTGCTTAAAATGCAAGGGCCATGGGAATGATAAGGACCATTGCCCGATTTATCAGAATTATCTTATTGGGGGGGGGGCTGTTCCCCTAAAGCCATAAAATACAGCATGGTTGAGCACATGAGCAATGCTATGGTGTGCTATTTTTCAGGTTACAAGACATCATGCGACGGACAATTGAAATCTACTACAAAAGTTTGTACAAACCCCTCAGCAGTTGTTTTGAAATTTTTTGCAAATATGTAGGTCATGATGAGCGCCATTGTCGAAGTTATGAATTAATGATGGATAGAACCCCTACCTACCGAATGTAGGCAGAAACTCAGCCTCAAGATCAGGGCATGGGTGTAGCACGTGGAGGATTCCAAGGTCGTGGAAGAGGAAGAGGAGGAGGGGCCGACAGAGGTCACTACCAAGTTATCTGTTATAACTATGGCGAAGCTGGACATTTTGCACATGACTGTTAAAACCCAACACATTCGTCTTGTCAATATTGCAGAGAATTCAACCATGTGATAGAAGCTTGACCGATCCTTATAGCAAATATGCAAGAAAATAAGACTCAGACCCAACAACCTACACAAAATATCTAGATGATGAGGGTGGAACCTCACAAAGAAGATCACAGTGTTAATATAGTAACGCGCAGTGGTATGGCCACAAGAGAAAATAAGGGGAAACAACCAGTGATTGAAGAATGGGTGCATAAGGCCAATGAAAAGGAATTTGGGTTTTACCTCAACGGGGCTAAAGAAACTTTTATGGAGGCTAGAAAGAATTTTGTTGAAGCTTCTACGTTTGGAAGTCAAGAGAAATTAGCTGGGAACAGTGAAGTGCAAGATGTGGATCCTTTGTTGTTAGCCACTTTCCTGAAAACTTGTATGAAGTTGTTGCATGATAAGAAGGTAGTAGAAGGGCTCCAAGAGATAATAGACAATTGTGTGAGTAAGATTAAGGTTCCTTCGTAACAACACGCTTTGAGGAAACTAGGTAAGCATAAGAAGGAGACAGGATGCGAGATGAGGCTAACCGTGCAAATAGGAGAATATGAAATGGACCAAGTCATCCTGGATTTGGGTTTTGATGCGAATGTACTACCTAAGAATACATGGGAAAGGATGGGGAGAACTGCGCTGCAATGGTCTCCTATACTGCTACACATGGCTAATAAGTAGAAGATTATTCCTATGGGGCACCTGTATGGGGTAACGATGGACATTGAAGGAGCGAGTGCATTGGCTAACTTTGAGGTAATTGAAATAGTAGATGATAGCAATCCTTACACTACACTACTAGGAATTGATTGGGCCTTCGACATGAATGCGGTGATGCTGGCTTATTGTTAATTTTTGGTATGTTCTATGCTAGAGCAATTTATTTAATTTCTTTTCCATATTAGCAATCACATCAGCATAAAGTAAACTGCAGATAGAACATATATATAAATTGTAGAAGACAAGCCAAGACAAAAGGAAACAAGATGTGGCGCTAGCCAGGGACAAACCCCACAATGTGTGGGGAAACCCTTGATCAATTCTTCTTTTATGTTCTTCAAAGTTCAACAGAGAAAGAGAGAGAGAGAGATAGTACATTTACAATAGACATCAACACTTTGACTTATCTAGATCTAGCATAGATCATTTCGTATAACAATGAGATCAGTTGAAGACATTCTGCTTCAACTGATTCTCCAAGGTGACAGCTTCACCTATCATAGTACTAAATCCAAGTCCACTTGCTGCATCATTGCATATGACATCATGCTGCAATAGTTGTGATTATCATCATGTTGCCCATGTCCATGATCTTATCATTCTGCTGCCCTTCATGTTCATGATCTTATAATTCTGCCTATTCATCATCATCATGCTGCCCTTTATGTCTATGATCTTATGCTGCCATTTATGTCCATGATCTCATTTATCATCAAGCTACCCGTGCTTATTATTACATTCATCATGATGCTGTCCATGACCATGATCTGGTTCATCATCATGCTGCCCTTGATCATTATGCACATGATCTCATTCATCATGTTGTAGGATACTGAGATATTCTTTTCAACATTTCATAGCACATCAAGACACATTGTCCAAATATCACTAAAGTTGCTGCCCAAACATTATTGTCATAAGAACAAATATCTCTTCCATATATTATCTCCATTCATCTCTTGTCAAGAGAACAATATCACTGCTATGCATAACTGTCATAAGAGTAAGTGACACTACAATAAGCGCAGAAGATCACTGTCAGAAAACTCTATCATATTGTCATATTTCACTGTCATACGTACAGAAGATGGGGTCTACCCTTAAGCTCTTCCATATATCCATTTTTATGATTCCAAATCATCTGCCTTTTAACAACCCTTGTTGTCCCTCTCAAGGGACTATACTTGGAGCTTTACCAAGCATCTTCATACAGCGCATTATACCAGAATTGCAAACTGTCTAATCTGGACCATAATATCTAACATATTCATCATTAGAAAAGACAAGCACATACCTGTGATAGATGTCATATATCTGTCCACAAATACATTTCGGCCAGTGCATAGGATCCTAAAATTTCGGCTCTATTATATGACAGTGGCCGAGTGTGTTTTTATGCCTGTGTGCTTCAGCGGGTTCCACTATGTTAATTCACTGCGGCTCCCATCACATTAATATGAACCTTCATATAGTGCGGATCTGCTAATATCCACACGAAAGAATTTGAGTTGCTGTTAGCGGATACCCTAGCTCACAGTAATGCGTATCTTCCGTTCCTTCATCCGAGAGCGTATAAGAACTGCGTGTAAGTGTCTTCACGGGTAAGGAGTCTTCAAGAACTGCGTGTAAGGAGTCTTCAAGAACTGCGAGGTCTTGGATAGCTCCATTGACTGTGTTGTATCTTCCAGAACAGCGTTACCTATATCTTCTGCGTAAGGTCTCATCCTCATGACCTGTGTATAGATGAGGAGTCTTTATGCCTTGCATATAACTATGGTAGGGTTCCTTCCATCTGCGGCTTCACCATGAACAGTGTATAAGCTTATGACTGTGTTGGATTTAGGGCATCATCAAACTAGGTCAACGAATTCCTTTTTGTGACTCTCCTTCTCCAAAAACCCAAGACGTGGAGAGGAGATCACATCAAGAATGTGTGTTGAAATGACTTCAAGTCCTCTATATTTATACTAAAACATATATGATGAATAGTCATGACGTTTGGGCTTCTTGAGCCTATGTAAGAGCTGGTCGGCTAGATAATAAAACCATAATCTAAATAAATTCATATCTCCATAAATACATATCGGAATTGGATGATCTTTGGATCAATCCTACACCTCTCGACAAGAGGGATCCAATAAAAATATCAGCTGCCATAAATAAGCTGACCCACATGGAGTTTGGCCCTAGTTGCCAATTTAACACTCCCTCTCAACTAGGGAGAACTCCATCCGCTGATCCATATGCCCGGCTGTATTATCTCTGCCATCAGTGCCCTGCACTGCTCTGCTAAGCTCTGCTGGCTTTGCTCTGCTCAGATCTGCTGGCTCTGCTCAACTTAGCTCTGCTGAACTATGAAGAAGAAGAATTGATCGAGAATGTCTCATACCATTCTCCACTGACCTGAAGTTAGTCTCAGAGTGCGTACCACTGGTCCCAGACCAGTCTCAACCGACCCAAAGTCAGCATCATAGTGGGTACTACTCCTACCACTGGTCCCAAACCAGTATCGCAGGCTCAAAGAGTGTACCACTGGTCCCAGACCAGTCCTACACTGACACAAAGTCAGTCTCAGAGTATGTACCACTGGTCCCAGACCAGTCTCAACCAACCCAAAGTCAGCGTCATAGTATGGTACAACTCCTACCACTGGTCCCAGACTAGTATCATTGATCCCAGATCAATGGAGGTCATCCTAGCGTAGGGAGTACATCGGTACTACTATGATCCCTAACTTCATTTCCTACTCATTGATCAGATGAGAGGTACTTCCCATGAGTCCCAAACTGCATGGGCAGGATGCCTCCACAGGAGAACTAATCAATCCTGTCCTCATAGGAGAACACATCAATCCTGCTACAATCACCATGGAGAACACATTGATCCAGGCCTCACAGGAGAACACATCAGTCCTTCTACAATCGCCATGGAGAACACATCAATCCAGGCCTCACAGGAGAACACATCAACCCTGCTATAATCGCCATGGAGAACACATCAATCCAGGCCTCACAGGAGAATGAATCATCTTGCTACACAGGAGAGCGAATCATCCTATTCCACAAGAGAGCGAATCATCTTGTTCCAATGCGCACCAATAGGGGAGGGTGAGTCACCCTGTGGTCGTATGTTGCTTCAGTAAGAACTGCAAGCCCCCAGAGCTCCCAGAGCTCAATGTATGCAATACGGAGGACCCTTGTACAAGGGTCTCTTGACGACTCCAAGTCGTTTGGAAAAATCACAAATTTGATCTTTCCCCAAGGCTCTGACCTGTACATTATCTCAGTGCAATGGAGCCTCCTTGCTCATCGACTTACCATATCCAGATAAGGTAGTATTTGATGTCTGTCTGCTGGAGCAATTGTCGAATACGGGATTCCTCAATATTCGAATCCCACCTCTGGTTGTCATAGAGAAAAACAACTCACTTAAGAGCTTCTGCAACCATGCAGCTTCATACGAGATCATACTCGTAGTCATGTATTCGGTCTTGGCGGTGCTTATAGCGAACGATTTCTGCTTCCTATATCGAAGCAGAATCCAAAGAGAACCAGCACTAAAAAGTGCTCTAGTGATCCTCCACACTACCTGTGTTATAGACATTTTTGTGCCTCGCATCATGGAGCATGAAATGTCAATAATCACAGGGATCCTCAGTCCCTAAACATGTTGTTCTTACCCCTAAAAGAACAAGGTCATCAAGCAACAGCACTTCCAATCAGTTCTCCACCTGAAAACACTTCAAAACAGGCTTATTTTGGATCATGTCAGCTGCTTAACTGAGCTTCTGCGCTGTAATGCAACTGTCCCACTCTGTACCTGCGCTGGAAGTCAAAAGTAATGAAGGCTACCTGCGCTGGGCGAGATTGGCCAAGTGGCACAGTCATCCTGCAAGGTGTCAACTGCCCAGGAAGCTTCCAAACTGACACTTGGTTCATGAGATTCGCCCTGTGATGAGTAAGAGGTACTTGATCACCATGTGTAAGCAAGGAACTCCAAGTGGACTCAAGAACTGAAGATTAACTGAAGAGGGAGAGGACACTAGTCAGCTCTATGCCAGCCTCAAGCTGACTCATCCTCTCTTCTTCTCTCCTATATATAGAGCTCTTCTATGAGGTCTAAGGAGGCTGGAATTTTGTGTAAAGCAAGGAGGTGCTGTTGGATTACAGTTAGAGCTATTGGGTGATTGTTTTACTAGAGGTGAAGAGGAGAGTTCTTGCTGCTGGGGAGGTGCTGCTGGATTGGAGCCATCATTGGTTGTAACCTTCTCAGAACCCTGTTACTTCTATCAATAAAGTTTTGCATGTTCTCCTATATACTTGTATTGCATTGATGTATTGTATTTACATGTATATTTGATTCACTCTAATCCATGCATCAGTTATGAGTACATGTATCTTGTAGTTTCCTCTCTTGTTTTGTGCAGGATCTGTGTGTAGCTGGACCGGCAAAGAGAGGAAGGAGCTGGGAACAAGAGACAAAGAGAGAGGATCAAGATCGACGAAGCGAAGGACACCAGGTTGGTTAATCATTTCTTCTTTCTCTCTGTACTTTCATAAAGGAAAACATCAAAGCTTTACTTTCAGTTGTTGCTAAAGACTGTCACCTTTAGAGTAGGGATAGGGTCATCCGCATCGGATACTTTTCCCCACAACAAACTGGCGACTCCGCTGGGGAGCCTAGTATCTTGTTGGTGTTTGTAGTATTTTGCTATTCATTTCTTGAAGAAAAGAGTACCAAATCGAAAAGCTTTTGACTATATCAAAAGCGAAGTAGAGGGACTGTTACTCTTGCTCCTTTGCTGAGCAAATTCAAGATTTAAAGAGCTAATCTACAAAAGACTCTTTACTCTTTGTGATAGATCTTCATCCTCTTGATCATCCCTTAGCCTGTACTTGACCTATAGCTTTTTATTTCAGCAAAAACAGTGCATTTTTGAGCTTTTTATGACCCGGAAAACTTTGCAGACGCAACTCTCGTGTGTCAGTGCAGGCTGTCCACAGGCAGTCTGCATTACAGCGCAGGTACTCCCTTCGGGAACTGCGCTGGAAGTCAAACTGATAGACCAGTGCCTGCGCTGGTCCAGTTAGCCATTGTCTTGCTCAGCTTTCCCATTGTGTCTTGGCCCTGTTTTCACTGATTTTCTTGCTGATTGCTTGCTGGTCATTGTACTTGCTGTAGACCACTTTCCTTGACATTATTCCGCCTCAGTTGTGTGATGAAACTGTGAATGTTCTTTCAATATTTCTTGTTTCAGTTACAGTTCCCCATTGTGAAAAGCAAACCAGTATAGCTGTGGCCTCTTAGATCCTGAACTGTAAAAGTTTTTTTGTGTGATCTTAAGAGCTAGTTTTATTACTGTTCATGGCTGTTTGAGTTTGTTTGTTTTTCATATTATGGTTTGAATTCATATATTTTTAGTGTTGAAACAAGTACCTGTAAGGTGTCTTTTCATTTTAGACGAAACTTGTTTGTTTACGCTTCGAATCGGATTCAAAATTATACAACAGTTTCCTTTCTGTCTTACATCAACATTAAGGGAAAAGAAAAGAAATACATACATCTTGCATTTGCATTTTTGATAAGTTTGTGTGTCTGATCTAGGAGAAAGTGCATTAGTTTGTGCTTTATGCTCTGTGTGGAAAGATATTGTTTTTCTCTCCCCTCAGTAGCTAGGATTTTCAAAGCTAAAAAGATTGTAAAGCTTGCTTATCATTTTAGCTGCATTTAGGAATTTGTACCAATACATCTCGTGGTGATCCTGAAAGACAAACTGTTAAGCAAGATCAACATTAAAATAAACTCAATTTACATAACAACGCTTTGGAATTTAACGCAAACATCTAGAGGTCTAGGTAGAGACGTGTTCCGGCGTCGTTAAACATAGTGACTGTCGATCTCTACGAAGGTGGGTGATTCCTCCTGAGAGTCGGTGGCACTAACACGGACTTGAGCTCCCGCGTACCGTCGCGTATATTGGGAGACCCCTATAGGCTTTTATCCTTTATCCTTAGGAAACCGTGTCGGCCGCCCTACTGATCGCGATGCAGTGAACACAGCATTCACGAAGATCGACCACCCGTACCGTAAAACGTATTCTGTGGTTTCGCGAAAGGTTTGGCACACCCTCTGCCTAGATCTCCAGAGCAGTTTCTTTTGGTCTTTTTCAAACTCTATAACTGAAAAAGTCCAACCGAGCATTTGTCACTTCGGGCTCGTTAATACATCGAAGGCGAATAGAGTCATCTTTAGCTTTTTCTCGACTCTTAAAACATGAAAAAGCAAGTTTGTGTCTAAAAGCGTCGTTAATAAAATTTATTTTAAGCGGAATAATCATCACCCTTCCCGCGTTGATCTTCGAAGTTAGTCCACCACGAGTGGAAGTTCCTGTAGAATCTCTAAGAAATCTTTTGGATACACTAGATATGTCTGAACAACCATCGACATCCAGGATTGTGTCGTCCGACACAGCAGCAGCAGAGGCTTCTACTACTACTCCAACGATGTTCGCTGGTATACCATCTGTCCCGGCAAGTTGTCAACAACAAGCCGGAGTCCCATCAGGGACGATGACATGGTTAGTTCCTATTTCTTCGTCCGGATTATCATCTGGTATTTCTTATGTTGAAACTCGCCAAATTGATCCATTTGGAGGTCAACCTGGGCAATCGATCCCCTTGAGTTCCGGATTGATACCATATGGGGGGCAGTATGCCTTTTCATTACCTCCTCCGGGAGGATGCCCATCTGTGAGTTCACAACAAAGTTCAGGTCAAACTGGAATTACATCCAACAGTTGGGTACCAATACTGCCTCAACAACCAGGAGTTGTATATTCTATGCAACCAGTCCACCCTGTGTCGAATATTACCACCACACCTGCTATGGCGAATGTGTCGCAAGTACAAGCGTTACCTGTTGTAACACAACAACCTCTTGGCTCAGCGACTCAATCACAATCTCAGGGTAGTGCCTCCTTATCTGGAGCGACTCAGGCCCAAACAAGTACTGTGACTCCTCATCCTGGTCAATCATCCGGTATTGGTCAACAGCAAATGGTCCAACAACCAGAGCTGCTTCAATCTCAACAACCGCCTTTCCAGCAATCATATCAAGGACCTGGGCAACAAGTCTTTGTAAGTAATGGGCAACCATACTATAATGGTTACACCCATCAACCTTGTCAAAGTTGTCAGCATAATGCTGGTCTGCAAAGACCCATTGCTCAGGCGATACCATCTTATCCTGGATATGCTTCGCCTAACCTGAACCAACAGTTGCCCTTTGTAGCAACTCTAGAATTACCAGATCTAAACCGGCTGACGAATGATCCAATTGCTTATGCCCCTTGGTGGCCAGCGATTCCACACAAACTTCCATCAGACATTCCTAAATTTAATGGAAATCCTGGTGAAGATCCATCGAATCATGTGATGACATTCCATCTATGGTGTTCATCAAACACCCTGAATGATGATTCGATAAGACTTCGCCTCTTCCAGAGGACATTGACAGGTCCAGCGGCTAAATGGTACATTGAATTGCCAAGAGCCTCTTTCGACAATTTCAGCTCCTTAGCCACGACTTTCTTAACCCATTTTCAATTACCGATAAGGTATGAAACAGGAACAAAACTCCTTACCAACTTCAAACAGACAACAGCCACTCACATATCTGATCATATACATGAGTGGCATCGTCGTCGCAGAATGGTGAAAACTTATGTTCCAGATCAGCTATTAGCTGAGTGGTTTATAAAGTCGCTACTTCCTGCTATAACGGAAGATGTGGCCAAAGGGGGAGTCGTAAGAGAGGAGCAAGTCATTGCTCGTGCTCAATATTTAGACTTAGTATATACTCAGTCGGGCACGCTCTAAGACAAAATACTTGACGCCCCTAGACCTGAATTTTCAATTCCTCCCCCTCCTGGATCGAATACTAACTCTCACACCAGTGATGGCGTGACTGGCAAACGCAAAATTTCTAGTCAAAATGCAAATGAGCGACTTCTTACCTCAGAAGTAAATGCCATGTCGACCGACAAGGGCAAACAACTGAAACAACCAGGGGGCAAGAAGATAAAGAAAAGGAAAGGGAGACCCCCGACAGGGTGTCATATATGCGATGAGGATCATTGGACGAAAGATTGTCCACATATAGCTGAAGTTAAGAAACTCTTCAAGAGTTCAAAAACCCCAGCAGTACTGACTGATCCGTTTCCTAATCCAAGTCAAAATCTGGTTGCTAATCAAAATGCTTCCGGATCCCAAGTGCTTATGTTGTCTACCTCGAAGCAACAGAATAATGCTTTGACAAGGAGTAAAGATTACGGGAATCCAAAGCTGTCGAACAACAAGGTTAATGAACGACCTAGTAGTTCAACAACAACTTTGACCGAAGTTGTGCCACCCATCGTTCCTGAGCCAATAATAAAGTCGCCAAAGGGAGCAGTACACAAATCGACATTTAATCCTCGTGCCAAAGGAGCACAGAATTATAATATAGTAAAGGACCTGGCCCAATCGCCGTCCACTATGTCGACACTTGAGGTACCACAAAATTACCCCTCCCAAGAGCAAGCTTTATTATCAGCAATAGGTGGGATTGGCCCAATGGATTCCAATCTTGTGGCCTTTGATCATAAAGGATATGACCCTCAGTTACCAGCTCAACTAGCTTTCCTTATTCAAGTGAAAGCCCTCAACAAAACTGTTCATCGAACAATTATTGATGAGGGGGCATCTACATGTCTTATGTCGATGAGTTGCTGGAAAGAATTAGGATCACCACCCTTGTCGAAATCGTCAACGACGTTAAAAGCATTTGATGGACGATCATACACTCCATATGGGATTTTAAGTAACTTGCAAGTTGAACTGGGGGGCAAAACAGTAGGAATTGATGTTGAAGTAATTGATGGAAACCTCGATTACAACATCCTACTGGGAAGGCCCTGGATCTATGCCATGGCCGCAGTTGTGTCGACCTATTTCAGGAGGATTGCATTTCCCTCCCTAGAAGGAATTACAATCGTCGACCAACAAACTTTTCTCCCCAACAGTTCACAAGTTACAGGAAGCATTCCAATGATCCATGCAAGGAATCATTTTTTCCAAAGTATCGGAGTAGGTTTCCTAAAAGACCCTGCCTTAATGGGTACTTTCGCCCTACCACCTCCAAGTAATCTGGCGGAAGTGGCCACAGTGGAAACCTACAAAATGAAATCTAATCCAATCTTCTGGTTGGATTCGGAAGATTCCTAGATATTTTGTCGGATTCGAGGATAGTTCCTATCTCAGGTCAACCTCGTTAAAAAATGAAAAACCATGAGGATAGTTCTTTTACTATGTCAACCTCATTAAAAAATGAAACAAGTCCCCTTTTTCAAATTCAAAGGTAAACCTTCATTCCAACCACCAAAGTTGAATGCAATGAAGCTTGGGGGGCACCCTCCTTTGACATGCGTCATTATGATGCTGGGGGCATGCAGAATCGAGCAGTTTTAGCAATGTTCATGCTCGTTAAAAAATAAACGCAAGAATCCGAGCAGTTTTAGCACATAGTTCATGCTCGTTAAAAAATAAACATAAGTTGTGAGCAATCTTCCCCTAGAGTTCAAGCTCATCCAGAAAAATGAACCGGTAAATAACCGTGGTAAATGTAACCTTTGACAGCCATATTAAAGCCTTGGTCGTGTTTGTGCACCGTCACCTCCATCCGTTCATTTGGCCAATCGTTCATCTCCATATGTGTGTTTACCCATTTTGAGGAACATCTGCGAAGAGTGATTTCACCTAGCCATCCTTGTGACACTGCCGTGATTGGAAAATTCCAACCTGTACCTGGAATCTGCTGCTATCCCTGTTCATCACTCGTTCCTCAAAAGACGAGTCTTCTTTGAGCTCTTTTCACTGACTCGTAAAATATGAAAAGTTTGCCGAGTTTTGGCCTTCCAGCTCGTTAAAGCTACCGGAAAGCTATCCCTCCTCTAGATTTTAATCTTTTTGGACCCGAGGGATTATTGCACAAAAAGATCGAGCGCTTGTTTTGTTCGGCTCGTTAAAGCAATCGAAAATTCATCCCTTCTGTATTATTTTATACTTTTTCGGACTTAAGGGATTAGCTGACGAAAAAGGAACTATGGAGTTAACTTTCTGTACCTTTTCAGACTCTTTAAAAATGAAAAGGACCGAGTTTTCCTTGTCGTTAGACTCGTTAAAATGATTAAATAGCGACAAACTTGTCTTTAGACGAGAACGAGTTTCCCTATCGCTAGGCTCATTAAATCATAGCGATGGGCTTGCCCGAAGGGCAGGTTATAGAACAAGCATATGTTATCCTCCTCAAGCTTGACAAAAATAAAGAGGTACTGGTCAGAAATGACTGGGGAAAAATTGGGAGAACATTCAAAATTTAATGGTAGCAAGTCACTCTTGGACATGACACTTTTCCTCCGTATCACATCGGGTTGGGTTGTTTCATTCACCGGTCTCATCACCATGGTCCTCGCCACACCATCCACATTTGGGGTAATGCTACCGATCCATCGCATCAGTGTCGTTATATGTTCAAGAGGGGTCATTCTGAAAGTGTCAACCGTGTCCCATCCACTGCCATACATTATCCTTCATCCATTCATGATCGCCACCCTGAATCATATGTCACAGTTTGTTTTCACCTCCACTAAAGTCATTAGCTCCGTTCCGTGTCATTGATGTGGGATTCATTAAGGCCCTCCTTTGACGGATCGCTTCTTGTCGACTTCAGCTCATTATCCAAGAAGTGGATCTAGGAACACCCCCATCAGTACTTTGAAGCTTGCATGCCTCAATGGCAAGTTTCTCACTTCCGGCGATAGGTATACATTAATGACCTTCGACCAGAAGATTTTGCGTGGCGTTCGACGCCAAGTCCTTTATTCACGCCACGTGAATTATACTGCAGTACCTTGAGGGTCATCGTCATTATTGGTGATTCCTCTCGCGCTTGTTAACGGTTTTCATTATTGACCGGTAATCAAGCGATGTCTTTCCATGTTCGACTTCAGTGCAATTCTCACATGGATCGACTTGTACTTAGAGTGAAGATCGAACGAGTTTGAAGACCCCGGATCTAGTTTCATCCATCCGGGCTGCGATATATATTCAGGAAATATAAAAGCATTTGCCATGTACATCATTGCAGCAGATGATCATCCTACTCAAAGGATGATAATTTCAGCAGAAAATTATCAGTCTATCTTCAGACGATTGTCTGTCATATGTACCAAAATGTATTTATAAAAAGCTGAGCATGGGAATTTCCGCCTCAGCTAGATCAGGAGAATAATGATGAATGAAAAATAATGTATTGTATTGTATTGTATTACAGGGCACTCTCCTCAGCACTGGAACGAACTTCGGATCCTCTAGATAAAGCATTTCACCCGATAAACGGCCTCATACTTTAGGGGGCAACTGTTATAGACATTTTTGTGCCTCGCATCATGGAGCATGAAATGTCAATAATCACAGGGATCCTCAGTCCCTAAACATGTTGTTCTTACCCCTAAAAGAACAAGGTCATCAAGCAACAGCACTTCCAATCAGTTCTCCACCTGAAAACACTTCAAAACAGGCTTATTTTGGATCATGTCAGCTGCTTAACTGAGCTTCTGCGCTGTAATGCAACTGTCCCACTCAGTACCTGCGCTGGAAGTCAAAAGTAATGAAGGCTACCTGCGCTGGGCGAGATTGGCCAAGTGGCACAGTCATCCTGCAAGGTGTCAACTGCCCAGGAAGCTTCCAAACTGACACTTGGTTCATGAGATTCGCCCTGTGATGAGTAAGAGGTACTTGATCACCATGTGTAAGCAAGGATCTCCAAGTGGACTCAAGAACTGAAGATTAATTGAAGAGGGAGAGGACACTAGTCAGCTCTATGCCAGCCTCAAGCTGACTCATCCTCTCTTCTTCTCTCCTATATATAGAGCTCTTCTATGAGGTCTAAGGAGGCTGGAATTTTGTGTAAAGCAAGGAGGTGCTGTTGGATTACAGTTAGAGCTATTGGGTGATTGTTTTACTAGAGGTGAAGAGGAGAGTTCTTGCTGCTGGGGAGGTGCTGCTGGATTGGAGCCATCATTGGTTGTAACCTTCTCAGAACCCTGTTACTTCTATCAATAAAGTTTTGCATGTTCTCCTATATACTTGTATTGCATTGATGTATTGTATTTACATGTATATTTGATTCACTCTAATCCATGCATCAGTTATGAGTACATGTATCTTGTAGTTTCCTCTCTTGTTTTGTGCAGGATCTGTGTGTAGCTGGACCGGCAAAGAGAGTAAGGAGCTGGGAACAAGAGACAAAGAGAGAGGATCAAGATCGACTAAGCGAAGGACACCAGGTTGGTTAATCATTTCTTCTTTCTCTCTATACTTTCATAAAGGAAAACATCAAAGCTTTACTTTCAGTTGTTGCTAAAGACTGTCACCTTTAGAGTAGGGATAGGGTCATCCGCATCGGATACGTTTCCCCACAACAACCTGCCCATTCAGCATTCGAATAATAATGCAATTTCATCTTTCCAGTAGTGTATCTGAATCCATGAGATATTGTGCCCTGAAGAAATCTCGGAATATTATTGGCACCAATCCAGTGAGGCTCAACCAAATATGAGCTCACCATGCTAATTTCAAAACATATGTTCGGACGGAGGTTCACCAAGAACATCAATGCGAATGAGTTTATGAAACTCAGAGGCATTCCGAAGTCTGGTCCGATATCACTACCATATAACTTACGATCCTCGAGGTAGTCACATGCTTGCAGTTTATCATTCCACATTTGGAATCCAACTCCCTCTATCTTCTACAAATGAGAGAGTCTGCACTTGTCAGATATAGGTGCCGGTATGAGAGATCTATCATCCCCAACCTTCAGGTAAAGGTTTGGATCGGTTTCACTCTTAGTGAATCTCAGCTTCATCTGATAGCTATAAATCCTCTCATATTACGCCCGGGGTGCTTTGCTTCAAGCCATAGAGGGCTTTCTTCCACCAGTATACGTGATATTATTGATCATCAATCTCAAACCCCTCGAGTTGTTCCAAACCTATGGATCTGCTACATGAGGGGGAATGGTCCCCTTGTAAGATTTTCCTTCGGTACAACTCAGACATGTACCTTCATGCTCTTTCTGAATTCAGGCATCTCTGTCACCATCTGACTCATAGACCTCCGGTGCTGTTCAATGGACAATTCCCCAGTGGACTTCCTGCAACTTGATACAACCCTGAACTCAAAAACATCTTTGAAAATTCAATTTTCCAACATGTACCTTTCCATTGACGAATGCCACCATAAAATCTTTGACTTCCATTCCCTTTTCGGGATAGGTGGCATCGGCTCCAAGTGTAATCTCACGATTGTTTCCATCTCTACCAAATTAGAGAGTGTACCCTTCTATCCGATGAAGTGCCTTGAAGCACTACAATCAATATGTCAGATTCCCAAAGAATCTGAAGGAGAGGGCCAATACTTCTTTATCAGAAACAATATTTGATTCTTCTTACCTAGGGTTCCTTGCTTCCTTGAAGAGTCAGCCGTGTCTTTGATGACCTGCATCTCTGTCATTCGGACACTCCTTCGCATAAGGGCCGAACTCATAACCAAGACATCTACCTTTCCATCCGCCCTTAGATCCAAACTTCCCAATGAAGTGATCTTTAGGTATGCCATCAGAAACTTCCGCTGCGTCATTCTGATAACATTCTGCTTCAACTTCACTCTAGGTGAATTATGAGGAACCCATTGATCCTTCTGTCTTGTCCCAACTATCTTCGGTGATTTCTCTTTCACTCTTGCTTGGGCATTGTCTTCACCTCAGCTTTGATACCATGTTAATTTTTGGTATGTTCTATGCTAGAGCAATTTATTTAATTTATTTTCCATATTAGCAATCACATCATCATAAAGTAAACTGCAGATAGAACATAAATATAAATCGTAGAAGACAAGCCAAGACAAGAGGACACAAGATGTGGCGCTAGCCAGGGACAAACCCCACAATGTGTGGGGAAACCCTTGATCAATTCTTCTTTTATGTTCTTCAAAGTTCAGCAGAGAAAGAGAGAGAGAGAGATAGTACATTTACAATAGACGTCAACACTTTGACTTATCTAGATCTAGCATAGATCATTTCATATAACGATGAGATCAGTTGAAGACATTCTGCTTCAACTGATTCTCCAAGGTGACAACTTCACCTATCATAGTACTAAATCCAAGTCCACTTGCTGTATCACTACATATGATGTCATGTTGCAATAGTTGTGATTATCATCATGTTGCCCATGTCCATGATCTTATCATGCTGCTGCCCTTCAAGTACATGATCTTATAATGCTGCCTATTCATCATCATCATGCTGCCCTTTATGTCTATGATCTCATGCTGCCCTTTATGTCCATGATCTCATTTATCATCAAGCTACCCATGCTTATTATTACATTCATCATGATGCTGGCCATGACCATGATCTAGTTCATCATCATGCTGCCCTTGATCATTATGCACATGATCTCATTCATCATGTTGTAGGATACTGAGATATTCTTTTCAACATTTCATAGCACATCAAGACACATTGTCCAAATATCACTAAAGTCGCTGCCCAAACATTATTGTCATAGGAACAAATATCTCTTCCATATATTATCTCCATTCATCACTTGTCAAGAGAACAATATCACTGCTATGCATAACTGTCATAAGAGTAAGTGACACTACAATAAGCGCAGAAGATCACTGTCAGAAAACTTTGTCATATTGTCATATTTCACTGTCATACGTACAGAAGATGGGGTCTACCCTTAAGCTCTTCCATATATCCATTTTTATGATTCCAAATCATCTGCCTTTTAACAGCCCTTGTTGTCCCTCTCAAGGGACTATACTTGGAGCTTTACCAAGCATCTTCATATAGCCCATTATACCAGAATTGCAAACTGTCTAATCTGGACCATAATATTTGGCAAATTCATCATTAGAAAAGACAAGCACATACCTATGATAGACGTCATATTTCTGTCCACAAATACATTTCGGCCAGTGCATAGGATCCTGAAATTTCGGCTCTATTATATGACAACGTCCGAGTGTGTTTTTATGCTTGCGTGCTTTAGCGGGTTCCACTATGTTAATTCACTGCAGCTCCCATCACGTTAATATGAACCTTCATATAGTGCAAATCTGCTAATATCCACACGAAAGAATTCGAGTTGCTGTTAGTAGATACCCTAGCTCACAATAATGCGTATCTTCCATTCCTTCATCCGAGAGCGTATAAGAACTGCGTGTAAGTGTCTTCATGGGTAAGGAGTCTTCAAGAACTGCGTGTAAGGAGTCTTCAAGAACTTCGAGGTCTTGGATAGCTCCATTAACTGTGTTGTATCTTCCAGAACAGCATTACCTATATCTTCTGCGTAAGGTCTCATCCTCATGACCTGTGTATAGATGAGGAGTCTTTATGCCTTGCATATAACTATGGTAGGGTTCCTTCCACCTGTGGCTTCACTATGAATAGCGTATAAGCTTATGATTGTGTTGGATTTAGGGCATCAAGGTCAACGAATTCCTTTTTGTGACTCTCCTTCTCCAAAAACCCAAGACGTGGAGAGGAGATCACTTCAAGAATGTGTGTTGAAATGACTTCAAGTCCTCTATATTTATACTAAAACATATATGATGAATAGTCATGACGTTTGGGCTTCTTGAGCCTACGTAAGAGTTGGTTGGCTAGATAATAAAACCATAATCTAAATAAATTCATATCTCCATAAATACATATCGGAATTGGATGATCTTTGGATCAATCCTACACCTCTCGATGAGAGGGATCCAATAAAAATATCAACTTCCATAAATAAGCTGACCCACATGGAGTTTGGCCCTAGTTGCCAATTTAACACTTATTGGGCCTTGACCCAGGTTCAAAAGAGTTTTTAGCCAAACAAATCCCGCAGCTACCAACCCTTTCGGCAATAGTCCGCAGAGCACGGACAGAGATCTCACCCAAGGTAGTAGGGGAGGGTGCTGGAACCAGGTTTTCACACCCTTGGGATGTCTTGATGTGGTCTGGAGGGGGTCACGAACCGTTCTGTGGCCTCGCACCACTTCTGTACTACTATCGGACTGCAAGTGTCCTTTCTTATTAAGGAAATTATTATAGATCTGATATTCTTGTTATAGTCTTTAAGCAAACATTTAACAATAAAAACTAGTGCGCGTAATCATGTTTTAAAGATATAAACTCATATAACAGATGCATAAACCAGAACACAATAGATCCGCGATATTTCAGAAAACAACTTATCTTTGTTAATACCTTCCGTCAATACAACCAGATCCGCCCTACGCACTCAGATGCAGGGGTCCACGCACATAGGTGCGAACTCTACCAGGCCTCTGCGCACACATCTGCAGAGCCTCTATCTATCTACCAACACCCTTGACTCGGACTTATAGACGCAGAAAATATTGCCTTCAAAAACCCATAATCATCAAGATCTAAACAAAAACTTAACTACCTTCTACCCTCAGAGCCTCACTCTACTTATACATTCCCATGGTCCACGGACCATGGGCAGACCGACTTTACTTCCTATTATTCTATATTATTTTTGGGCGAACAACCCCTTAACTTGAATTATTACATTTCGTGCTCTGTGCATTCCAGAGATTTACAATATTATTATCTTATCTAAAGCCCCAAAACCCTTACGTGGGACCTCCGCTACCCAATAGGCCCCCAACACAATCATCGTGACTTGTCCCGAGTCACTCGTTGGTGCGGCGATACGCACTGCCTAGGCTTCGCGGTCCACCATCCCTGTGAGCAACGCCCTCCATTCTGCTACTCCCTCGTGTCTTCTGCAACTCTTCTTCTAGCTCTTGCTCCATTGCCTCCACTACTTTGCGCAACCGATGATGCTCATTCTACTCTGCTCGGTTAACATAGAGCACCCCCTCATAGGATTTTAGCTCAGGCTGGGGTGCTGCCTACAGGAATTCTTCATGCCAACGCAGCAAGTTTCCAATTTCTGGTCGCCTATACGCACTGTCTGCTGCAGCTTGTGTTGCAATTTTGCAAGACACTTGTTGCTATCCGTGAGATCCCACTCTGCAAGGTGCATTAGAGACGAACTGTTAACTGCAATTCCAACATTTGTCTCCGTACTTACAGTCTTTCCCTTATCTTTTATGGTTCGCCGGCCAGCCCATGGATTAGGCGACGACATCTAGGTCAGTTCTACTTTGTGTCTAAGAATTTCCAGCACATCCCCTACCGTTGGTGCTGAACTCTGCGCGATGTCAGCGACCGTCGACACCATACTATCCAGAATGTCCTGCATCTCCATTGGCCATATCACAACCATTGGGCCTACTCCTTGAGCGTAAATAACGAATAGTTCCATATCAGCGGGAAGGCACACTGGCTTACTTTCCTCAAAATCACAGATCGTTTGGCAGATGCCCCTTTGTGGTTTATAAGCGTTGCGAAATTCAAATTCGGCAGATCCCTCCTTTTTTGGTGCCGTAACGTTGAGCCTGCGGCATATCGTTCCAGATTTGGCTCGCACCGCGTCTCTTAATTGCTCGCTGCCTGCTCCCTTTTGCCAGAACTTAGACATCGTGTCATGAATAGTGTTAGCAATGGTCACCTTTCTGCTTGTAGTCTAGTTGGTTAGGATACTCGGCTCTCACCTGAGAGACCCGGGTTCAGGTCCCGACAACGGAACCATTTGTTGGCTTATTGGGCCCTGACCCAGGTTCGAAAGAGTTTTTAGCCAAAAAAATCCCGCAGCTACCAGCCCTTTCGGCAACAGCCCACAGAGCGCGGACTGAGGTCTCACCCGAGGTAGCAGGGGAGGGTGTTGGAACCAGGTTTCCGCACCCTTGGGATGTCTTGATGTGGTCTGGAGGGGGTCGCGAACCTTTTTGTGGCCTCGCACCACTTCTGTACTACTATCGGACTGTAGGTGTCCTTATTAAGGAAATTATTATAGATCTGATCTTCTTGTTATAGTCTTTAAGCAAACATTTAACAATAAAACCCAGTGTATGCAATCATGTTTTAAAGATATAAACTCATATAACAGATGCATAAACCAAAACACAATAGATCCGTGATATTTCAGAAAACAACTTATCTTTATTAATATCTTCTGTCAATACAACTAGATCTGCCCTGCGCACTCAGTTGCAGGGGTCCGCGCACACAACTGCGGACTCTACCAGGCCTCTGCGCACACAGTTGCAGAGCCTCTATCTATCTACCAACACCCTTGACTCGAACTTATAGACGCAGAGAATATTGCCTTCACAAACCCATAATCATCAAGATCCAAACAAAAACTTAACTGCCTTCTACCCTTAGAGCCTCGCTCTACTTATACATTCCCATGGTCCGCGGACCATGGGTAGAACGACTTTACTTCCTATTATTCTATATTATTTTTGGGCGGACAACCCCTTAAATTGACCTATTACATTTCGTGCTCCGCGCATTCCAGAGATTTACAATATTATTATCTTATCTAAAGCCCCAAAACCCTTACGCGGGACCTCCGCTACCCAACAGGTGATTAATCTGAAGAAGTGAAAGATGACATTTGAGAGGAAAGAGCTCATGGTTATTATGCCATTGGATCCTTTTGAAGGAGCGCACTATACTGAACATGTTCGTGACTTTGTGGAAGATGATGATGATCTAGACCAGATATACAAGATAACGTTGTGAGACGAAGATTGGATCTACCCTATCGCAGATGGACGGATCACATGGGATAGAGACAACTCATGTACCTCAGATTCAGATGAAGGGCTTGAACATTGGCAGAATAGGTTGCATGATGTCTCTATGCTACGTTGCAATATGATAACAAAATCGATGTGGTGCGTATCTACTGAGGTAAGAAAGCTTCCTTATTATGATGGCTTAAATGATATTAATCTATTTTTGGATGAGTATGAAAAGGAGGTGCCCGATGAACATCAATTCCAGGCACTAGAATTGGCAGTGTGAGCTACGTTGGCCCGATGGTGGGGTACACATAAGGAAAGCTTTACTGACTGGAAGGAATATAAACAAATGATGAAGTTTAGGTTTGGGTATGCTAACACATGGATGGCTGAGAAGTACAGTGGGAAGGATGACCCGCGCAAACATATGTGTAGTGGACTAAATCTTGGGGTGAAGAACCTCAACCAAAGTGGGTTCATGTTTTCTGCCATACCTTAGACACTATTCCCATGAATTGGTATTTGGAAATAGAGCTACGCCACAGAACAACTGAATGGGATATTTTGCGAGAAATCTTCTTATTAACTTTCAGCTTTGAGGATGTGTTTGAGTGCATTGATGAAGTGCTCTAGGAGATTGAGGCCGCTATCTTTAGGAAGCCTGAAGAACCGATGGAATTGGTACAACCAGACTAGAGTACCCAGCTGCGCCATGCGATGGAGTGATACAATATGACTGTTGAAGAAGAAGAAGATGTTCCAAGAAAAATCAACATTTTAGAAACTCAAGGGTAGCGCGAGGTCGAGGGACCTCAGACAGAGAACCCTGATGTAATAGAGCCGTTGAAAACCCGACAAGTAAATATTGGATCCGATGAGGAGCCTAAGTTCGCAAATATAGGAGACTATTGGGACGAGGATACAGTCGATAAGGTGGTCGAACTACTGCGCGAATACCAGGATCTATTCCCAACGAAGTTCTCAGATCTGAAGGGTATTGTAGGAGATCTTGGTGTAATGAAAATTACTCTAAAACCTGATGCGAAGCCTGTAAAACAGAGACCTTATCGGCTCAATCTGAAATATAAAGAAAAGGTGCGCAAAGAACTAGACAAAATGCTGGAGGCCAGAATTATTGAACTAGTAGAAGAATCTGATTGGGTAAGCCCAATGGTTGTCTAGGAAAAGAAACAACAAGGTGAAATCATAATATGTGTAGATCTGAGAAAGCTGAACGATGCATGTGTGCATGATCCGTTTCCCACACCTTTTACAGATGAAGTTTTAGAGAATGTTGGCAGACAAGAAGCTTATTCATTCACTGATGGATTCTTAGGATACCATCAAATAAAGATCGCGCCAGAGGATCGCAACAAGACAACCTTCACGACAAAGTGGGGATGCTTTCAGTATACAGTAATGCCATTCGGACTGAAGAATGTGCCCGCGATATTCTCTAGGGTAGTAATCGCAACGTTCAAGGAGTTTATTAATAAATTCTTGGAGGTATATTTTGATGATTGGAATGTGTTTGGATTGGTAGAACACCACGTTGAAAGTCTGCGCCTCATGCTTGATACGTGTCGCAGATACCAGATAACACTGAACTTGAAGAAGTGTATCTTCTGTGTGCCTTTTGGAATTTTGCTAGGCCATGTAGTATGTAAGAAGGGATTGATGGTGGACCATATGAAGATCGTAGTGATTATAAATTTAGAAGCTCCCAAGAATGTTAAGCAGCTACGCGCAACACTGGGCCACACAGACTACTGTAGGAAGTTTATGAAGTCTTATGCCCAGATAACCGTGCTGATGGAGAAACTGTTAAAGAAGGATGCGACTTTTTGTTGGGGTGAGGAGTGTCAATAGAGTCTTGACGTGTTAAAGGACAAGATGACGACTGTGCCCATACTAGTATTTCCAGATTGGAAGAAAGAATTCCATGTGCATGCAGATGCCTCATGTATTACGTTAGGTGTGGTATTGACCCAACCCGGCGAAGGTAATATTGATCATCCAATAACATTTGCAAGTAGGAAACTGTCAAAAGATGAAAAGAACTATTCCACTACAGAGCGCGAAGGATTGGTGATGGTCTACTTACTGCAAAATTTTTGACATTATTTGTTGGGCGCACATTTCAAAATCTACACAAATCACTCTGCTCTCAAGTACCTGGTCAACAAGAATGTGTTGGGGAGGAAGATCTGTAGGTGGTTGTTTCTGTTTCAAGAATATGATTTTGAAGTGATCGTGAAGCCCAAACGGTTGAATGTGGGACCAGATCATCTATCTAGAATTTAGACCGGCGAAGAGCTAACAAATTTGGAAGAAGGATTGTCAGATGTGCAACTCTTTGCTGTGTGCATTGAGGATTATCATTCTGCAGACATTATTCGGTTTCTAACTATTGGTACATCTCGAGAAGGGTATTCTACTCAACAGAAGAAGGAACTGGTGGTCTGTGTTGACACTTGTATAAGATGGGAACAAATGAAATATTTCAATGATATGTTCCAGATTTTGAGCGCACTAGTATCCTCGCTGAAGCCCATGGAGGAGTGGCGAGAGGACACTATGCAGGTAGAGCGACCGTGCAAAAGATTCTACGTGCAGGGTTATGGTGGCCGAAAATGCATAAAGATTCTAAGGAATTTTGTAAAGCATGCGATGCTTATCAAAGGATAGGAAAGTTGTCGCGAAGAGATGAACTACCCTTAAACCCTCAGGTTTCATTACAAGTATTTGACAAATGGGAAATTGACTTTGTATGTCTGATACAACCACCAGGAAGGAAGACAGGCATGTGGTAGATCATTACTACGACAAAGTACTTAACTAGATGGGCATAAGCATAGTCGGTGAAAGATTGTACTGTTGCTACCACTTTGAAGTTCTAGTTTGAATACGTCTTAACGTAGTTTTGATGCCCTAAGATATTGATGAGTGACAAGGGTACGCATTTCTTGAATGAAACAATCAGTGCGATGCTCGAAGAATTCCAGGTGTACCATCAAAAGGGTACACCCTATCATCCCCAATCCAATGGTACAGTGGAAGCATTCAATAAGATTATGGAGAATACGTTGACAAAGGTATGTAACGCGAAGAGGAACGATTGGGATGTGTTCATACCAACATTCTTATGGGAATATAGGATGACATGTAAGAAGCTAACATGACGAACCCCGTTCAGACTGGTCAATGGGATAGAAGCAGTCATGCCGATGTAATATATTGTGCCAAGTCTGCAGATTGTGATTTTGATAGAGATGGCGGATCGCAAGACCTTGAAGGAACGACTCGCGTAGTTGATGGAGTTGGAAGAAGATCGGTTTCTTGTAGGATTTCACCAGCAAGTGCAAAAGGAATGTGAAAAGGCCTAGCATGATAGGCATATTAAGTTGTGCACTTTCAAGGTGAATGATTTGGTTTGCTCTATTATAGTAAGTTCACAAAGTTTCCAGGTAAATTCAAAATGCACTGGTTAGGCCCGTATGTTATCAAGGAAATAACATATGGTGGCGCAGTTCAGCTCGCGAAGCTGAATGGTGAATTGTTCCCTGAAAGGGTGAATGGAAGTTAGTTGAAGTTGTATATAGGGGATCCTGCCCCTGTGCAATGACTACATGGTAGCAGGACAGTTTTAGCGCTCCAGGTAGCTGCAAGGGAGAGCGGGACTATAAACTACACTGCCGAAAGAAGAGGAAAACATAGTTAGGGGGTTGCGAAAGGAAATAAAGCAGTGCGCTAGGAGGAGGTGCATTAGGAGGAGGGTGCCACACAACTGGTTCCAAAAGTAGCCGTTGAAGTCACTGTTCATGCTTGGATAGCGAAAATCCCGTTAGGAGGAGCGAGTAGGCGACATTTATGGTGAAAATCTTTAGAGATCTGCTTCCAAAGATGCATTTATGATGAGAAAATGGAGGGAATGGTCGGATTTGAATTCGAAATCGCCTATAAATCTGGAATGTTGGTCTGTTGTAGAAACTTTGTCGTCTAAAAATTGTGTATCAACCCTCTTGTTTTTGCTCTATGAATTAGAAGACTTGGGAGAATTTAGTGTCAAGCCCAGCATTTGTGAGATAACCAGAGTGGAACTAGAACATTATCCTTGAACAGATGTTTGAGCCTGTAAGTTTCGAAGCCACTGTCTCTCAAGTGGAAGCCCCTGAAGTTGCATCAATGGAAGATACGCCGTATGTGCCTACGACATCGCGGTCACCTAGGTCGAAGCAATCTACTGCTAACTAGAAGAAAAAGAAACCACAACCTATATCGGTGAGGCAGTCACCGAGGAAGAACCTTGAGGAGGTTCAGCAGAAAGGGAAGATGGACAAGGCAAAGTAACCATATGAACCCATGGATTTAGATGCAGAAGAACTCCGCGATGGAGTTAAGGAATTAGATGCTAACAAGGGCGAGCCTATCACTAGGCTGCTGGCATATATCCCTCCACAAAAAGGGAAAGCGAAGGTATCCAAGGACCCGAATTTGGGAAAGTTCACGATCTCTACGCCGCTACTGCTGGAAGAAGTGGTATTTGAAAGCACACTCTTAGCACGTATCCTTGTGTTAAAATTGGAAGATTGGGACCTAGTTGATCACGAAAAATTTCTACATTTTTCCACCAATAAGTATATGACCAAGATTTGGGTTACGAGGGTATGAACTAAATATTACCTAGAAGTAGACGTGATGAAATCCTTGCTCTTATCGTGAATGCACCTTCTAGTGGTGAGGAAGCATATCATGGTTTTGCTTTAGGGTTTTGTCGCTAGTCACCATCACAGGGCGCGGAGGAGGGAGACCAGCTCCCTCCTACAGTCAAGTGTTTGTGGATAGAAGCAAGGGAGTTGGATCTCATCGCTTCAAGAAACCAACGAAGGTGGTAACAGAGGCTAAGAATACAAAAAAATAAAAAACTATCAGACCTCAAGGATAGGGAGAGAATCATGAGGAAGCTAGTAAGGAGAAGAGGGCAGAGGTTATTAGTCCGAAATTTGCTCCTATGAGTACATAAGTGGTATGTAAACCCAAGTCGACCACTATTCCTCGAGTCGTTTTAAGTGACCCAGTGCTGCAAGTACATAGAGACCACATGTCGGAGTATGCTATTATCTGTAAATTTATGGGGATTTGGCTGACGAAGAAGGCTTTGCAAGCATGGATAAGGAACCACTGGAAACCAAAGGGGGTGTTACAGGGAAAAGTGTCTATATAGAACTGCTCTATCCCACTAAGGTGTGACAGCTGCCTTAGAAACAAACAGAGAAAAGCTACTTTCGTTTTTCCTTTATGAATTATAGATAGAGAGGAACAGAAAGACCAACCTCTGTCTTGCGCTAATCTCCTGATTTGATTCCCCTCTTCTTTGATAGTCTTTAGCTACCTACTCCCTTGCATGCCCAGCTTCACAAAGTACCTGTAAGATCACAGAAGCATAGCACTATACAAAGACATGGATCTATAATTATAAACAATCTAGGATCAGATGTAAATTGACCATACAAATGTAGCAAGCATCAATGACACAAGAGCATGGAGGAAAACTTGAATAGATTTTATTGATAAACAAGAAAGAGCCAAGAGGAGTTACAACCAGTTGTTCTGACCCAGCATCAACCTCCCAGCAAAGAAGCCCCTCTTCACCTCAAACGAAACTTAGATCACCCAACAATTTGATATTTGTCTCAAGAAACCAACAACAATTCCTTACAATATGCAAAATTCCAGCCTCTAGATCTCTGGGATGAGGGATCCATATATAGATGTCTGTAATGGAGATGAGTCAGCTCATGCTTTGATTAGTGTCTTCCCTCTGGTAGTTCTTACTTCCACTTGGAGATTGATGGTCTCTTACTCATCCTTGGTCGAATTCAGTGAGGCAAGTGTCACAGGAGAAATTTCTGGAAGCTTCCATTGCCTCTCCACCTCGCGGAATGACACTGCCATTTGTCATTTCTCACCCATCGCACCCCATAGAAGGGATTTTTGAAATGCAACGCACCCTCACAGTGTATTTAGGTGAGATGCAACGCACTTAGCCAGTGGAGCAGCTGAAATGATCCTGTTTTGACCAATTCTGAGCAGTTTTTCATGGAGAACTTCTGGGAGAAGCTGTAATCTGTTGACCTTGTTCCTTTAGGGGTTAGAACAACACTTTTAGGGACTTAGGAGCCCTTAGTTTATGGACATTTCATGCTTGGGGTTGTAGGGCCCAAAAATGTCTATAACAGTTGCCCCCTAAAGCATGAGGTCGTTAATCTTTTGATGTCGGGTGAAATGCTTTATTATGAGGATCCGAAGTTCTTTCAATGTTGGGAGGAGACCTGTAATAAGATACAATACAATACATTATCTTCATAATATTTTCATCATCTAGCTGAGGCGGGCATTCCCATGCTCAGCTTTATAAATTCATTTTCATGTACATGGGACAGACAATCGTTTGAGTGTAGACTGATGATTCTGATATAGCCATCATCCTTTTGATTGGATGATTATCTGTGCAACAATGATGTACATTTGATGTCTTTATTTCCCTGAATATATATCACAACCCGGATGGATGAAACTAGATCCGGGGTCTTCAATCTCATTTGATCTTCACTCGAAGTACAAGTTGATCCATGTGAAAGCTGTTCTGGAGTCGAACATGGAAAGACATCGCCTGATTACCAGCCAATGATGTAAGCTGTTAACATGCGCGAGAGGAATCACCGATAATGATAATGACCCTCAAGGTACTGCAGTACAATTCACGTGGTGTGAATAAAGGACTTGGCGTCGAACGCCACGCAAAATCTTTCAGTCGAAGGCCATTGATGTAAACCTGTCGTCGGAAGTGAGAAACTTGCCCTTGAGGCATGCAAGCTTCAAAGTACTGAATGGGGTGTTCCTCGATCAACTTCTTGGATAATGAGCTAATGTCGACAAGAAGTGATCTGTCACAGGAGGGCCTTAATGAATCCCACATCAATGACACAGAACGGAGCAAATGACTTTAATGGAGGTGAAAACGATCTGGTGATATAAGGTTCAGGGTGGCGGTCATGAAAGAATGGAGTATAAATGTATGGTAGTGGGTGAGACACAGGTGAATTCTTTGAATGACTTCTCTTGAACATATTGGCGACACTGATGTGATGGATTGGTAGCATTAACCCCAAATGTGGATGGTATGATGGGACCATGGTGAGTGACCGGTGAATGAAACAACCCAACCCGACTCGGACACGGAGTGGAAGTGTCATGTTCAAGAGCGACTTGCTACCAACAAAGTTTCTTCAAGTTTTCTTCCCAATTTTCCCCAGTCATTGCTGACCAGTACCTCTTTATTTTTGTCAAGCTTGAGGAGGATAACATATTCTTGTTCTATAATTTGCCCTTCGGGCAAACCCATCGCTATGTTTTACCGAGCCTAGCGATAGTGAAACTCGTTCTCGTCTATAGAAAAGTTTGTCGCTATTAAAATTTTAACGAGCTTAACGACAAAGATAACTCGGTCCTTTTCAATTTTAGAGAGTCTGAAAAGGAACGTAAAGGTAACTCCAAAATTCCTTATTCGTCATCTAATCCCTTAAGTCCGAAAAAGTATAAAACAATACAGAAGGGATGAAATTTCAATACTTTTAACGAGCCGAACAAAACAAGCGCTCGATATTTTTGTGTAATAATCCCTCAGGTCCAAAAAGATTAAAATTTAGAAGAGGGATAGCACTTCCTGTCCCTTTAACGAGCTGGAGAGGCCAATGGCTCGGCAATCTTTTCATATTTTACGAGTCATTTGAAAAGAGCTTAAAGGAGACTCGTCTTTTGAGGAACGAGTGATAAAATGGGTAGCAACTGATTCCAGGTAAGGTTTGGAATTTTCCAATCACGGCAGTGTTACAAGGATGGCTAGTGAAATCACTCTTCGCAGTTGTTCCTCAAAATGGGTAAACAATCAAATGGAGGTGAATGATCAGCCAATGCAAAAGTGGAGGTGACGGTGCAAACACGACCAAGG
This sequence comes from Pinus tabuliformis, assembly GCA_031772625.1. Taxonomy (NCBI): domain Eukaryota; kingdom Viridiplantae; phylum Streptophyta; class Pinopsida; order Pinales; family Pinaceae; genus Pinus; species Pinus tabuliformis. The sequence continues at coordinate 436,314,916 of CM062818.1, read as the reverse complement.
CTTTAATGGCTGAAGTACTACATTCACGATGGTTATTTATCGGGGAATAGTTCATTTTTTAACGAGCTTAAACGCGGGGGGAAACATTTTCTCATGGCTTATGTTTATTTTTTAACGAGCTTGAACTATGTGCTAAAATTGCTCGATTAATCCAGCCGTGTGATAAGAATGTCTCATATAAAACGACAATTTTTAGAGTTTTGCCCCACATCCTTTCTTTATGCAAGTTAGGAAACGACCAATCCTACGAGTTTAAAGGGTTAGAGGACCTACAAATTTAAAAAATAAATAGTCGCTCTTCGCTTGCACGCCAAAAGGTTCGCATGCCCCCAGGTATAAAACAGAGTTTCAAGGTTACCCCTTCTTTATTCCGTTAAAACATTTGTTTTACCGAGAGAGGCCTACCTCTTACAGGTTACCCAAAGATTGTTCTATTCACAGCGCAAACAAAACACTTCTTCAGCGATGTCTACCGAAATAGACAAAGGCGAGTGAAGGAAGCTACCCCCCTCACATAACTTTGACAAGAGAATCTTGTTCTAGAATAACCCCCTCTTCCAATCACAGACGGGGGTACAGACTAGTCATATTTTCTCGCGGAAACCTACCCTATACCCGAAGTTTTCCTGCCAAAGCAGACCAGGGTGCATGCCCCCTGGGTTTCAGTCATGTCCCCCAAATCACTCGCGCTCATCGGGTGGACGGACTGGGGATTGAGACATTTCTTGCGTGAAAAGACCATTCAGGGATGGTATATGACTATTTGCTATGCGTGATCCGGGAAATGAAAGCTGGTCTACGAGCTTGACCACTCTTCCTTCGTGCGGAAAACACATCACTCTAAAGAGTGATGAGACAATGGCTCTCATGCAATAAATATAGTCTCGTCCAAGGAGTAGATTGTAATCCAGGGGTCCTTGAACTACCATCACGTTCATGTGAACGGTTTTCCCTCTCAATGTTATGGGCACATTGGGAAGGATCCCTAACGGTCGACTGGTTCCTTTATCAAAGCCTGTTAGATTTCTCATCTCAGGCAAAAGCGATGGCGAACCAAGCGCTTTCCAAGCAGTTGAGGAAAGGATACTCATAGAAGCCCCTTCATCTATGATGGTACCAGCCATAACCATTCTATATATTTGAAAAATGATTCGGAATGGTATACTAGCTGGTAAACGGGGTCTGCCTAGTTGATTCCAGTCGAAGGAGACAACTAGGTTGCTTGGAGGTGGGACCGAATAGATGGTCGGGTACGACTCTGACGAACTTCCTTCCTGCGGTAAAGGAACGGGTAAATTGCCCCCATGTTCGTTGGAGTCTGTGCTTATGAAAAGAATTTGGACGGTGTCATCCTTGTTCTCTTCGGTGATTGTATCATCTGAAGATGGAACCTCTGAAGGCAAGACCGGGTCAACTGCCGCCTCGACGTTTTGAATTTCATCTGGTATGGGTTTAGATGGTTTGTATTCAATGATAGATGCTTCAGCCGACCACCTGAGCGGGCCAGCCGGATTTTCAACTAGTGACGGACATGGCAAGAGTTTTTATATCCAGGAGGAAGTCGTAACGGTGAAATCGGACGATCGTCCAAAACTCTTTTAGCTTCGTCTAAGAAGGGACAATGGTGGATGGCATGATCGCCTTCGCACAGTTTACAAGGAAATCTATATTTTCCTTTTTGTCCCGGGGCTTCACTTTCACTAGTTGACGGTGTGTTTTCAACATGATCATTAGAGGTTGATGACACCGGGTTGTGCAAACGAGGAGACCAGTCTCTTAAGATCCGAGGGATGCAAGGACAATCTCTGTGATAGTGGTCTCCTTTGCAAATGACACATGGCGATTTAGGCCTGGTCGGTGCAGTGTGTGGATTTTCGCTAGACGACGCTCGTTTGCCCCAATTTGCTTTTGGCTCCTTCTTCTTCTTCTCTTTCTTCTTCTTTTCCTTCTTCTCCTTAGGTACTTGACTTTTGGCTTTACTAGCCCCATCAAGAGAAGAGGAAGGAGGAGAGGAAGAATTAGAGGAAGTCGGAGGTTGGTGGGTAACTCTGGACTCGTCTAGTTGCTGATTTGATTGTTCAGGAATTGCGGTGTTCTGAACGACAGAGGTTGAGAAGAGCCATACAGGCAGACCAATTGTCAGTCCAGGAAGTGACAATGTGGCCATATGGGGTGCACCAACATCTCCCCAAGAGGAGAAGGGACTAGGATTTCCTCCAAGGGGAATTCCTTGGTTGGTGGATTCCATTTTCTCAACCCAAGATCAACGTAGGAAAGGGTAATGAATATTCCGTTTAAAATAAATTTTAGACGCTTTGACACAACTTGTTTTTTCAGTTTTTAAGAGTCGAGAAAAAACAAAAGATGACTCTAGTCTCCTTCGATTTTTAATGAGCCTGAAGTGACAAGTGCTCAGATGGACCTTTTCTGTTAAGGAGTCTGAAAAGGAACGAAAGGGACTGCTCTGGAAATCTAGGTAGAGGGATTACCAAACCAATCGCAAAACTGCAGAATACTTTTTACGGTACAACAGTCAATCTTCCTGAATGACGTGTTCAGTGCATTGCGATCGATAGGGTGGCAGACACGGCTTCCTATGGATAAAGGATTAAGCCTATTGGGGTCTCCCAAAATATACTCGACGGTATGTGGGAGCACAAGTCCGTACTGGCACTTATCGTCTCAAAGTGGAGGAATCACCCAACCATCAGTGAGAACAACAGTTACCAGGCTTTACGATGCCGGAATACGTCTCTAGCCTAGACTTCTAAATGTTGTGCGTTAAGTTCCAAAGCGTTGTTAGATTCATTGAATTTATTTTAAGTTGATCTTGTTTATGAAGTTTGCCTTTCAGGTTCACTGCGAGATGTAGATGTAATTCCTAAAATGCAATCTAAGATGATAAACAAAATTTTTATCTTCTTTGTGCAATGAAAATCCTAGCTACTAAGGAAAAGAAAGACATAATCTTTTCACAAAGAGCAAAGAGCACACTTTAAATGCACTTTCCTAAATCAAACCAATCAGACTGTCTAAATGCAAATGCACATGCATGTATTTGTTTTCGACTTTCTTAGTATATGAATGATAAAAAGAAAGTTGATGCACAAATATGAATTTCTTTTCAAGCGACAAATATGAACAAGTTTCTTTTCGAAATAAAAAATGGAGACGATCACAACACCTTACGATTTTGAGATGAATACTTGTTTTGACACTAGAAAAATTACAAATTCAGACCAAAAACAATAGTAATAGGATAACCAACTATCAACAGCAATCAAACTCTTTCCTATGATTGAAATCGACACTTGCGACACTTTCAAATCAAAGGACGACAGTGCGATTATGTTACTTTTTGCAAAGGAGAACTGAAAATGACTCAACAAACACACAAAAACATTTACAGTTCTTTTGTACAAAGGAGGCGGAATAACAACAAGGAAAAGGGGTTTCAAATAGAGATATACTGATCACTGGCAGGAAAATTCATCAATAGAACTGGAAAGAATGAATCACAGAAACCAAAACTGCACAGAGCCTAGCCTGATCAGCGCACCTGTAACACAAAGAATTTGAAATGCAGTGCAACTTGTCCACTCGGGAAGTGTGCTGAAGTTCAGATTCTCTAAACAGTACCTGCGCTGGGCCAGAAACGAGACTCTGTTTGGATTCCGGGTCACAGTTTGCAGTTTAGTTCTTGGGTTTTGGCCGAGCAAAAAGCAATTAGTAATGCAACAATCAGGGGTAGATCTAAGGAGGATCTAAGAGCTATCACAAGGGCAATAAGATAGTTTGTGAATCAGTTGTTTAAATCATAAACAGATCCAGCAGATGGATTGAAGTAGCAGTTATCTACTTTGCATTTGCTATGGCAAATGCAGTTCGAATGCTACCTGTAAGTTTATGAAATAAACAACAAAGAATGATAAACAAAAACTAATTCCTCCCCAACAGGGTCGCCATTTTGTTACAGGGAAAAGTGTCTATATAGAAATGCTCTATCCCACTAAGGTGTGACAGCTGCCTTAGAAACAAACAGAGAAAAGCTACTTTCGTTTTTCCTTTATGAATTATAGATAGAGAGGAACAGAAAGACCAACCTCTGTCTTGCGCTAATCTCCTGATTTGATTCCCCTCTTCTTTGATAGTCTTTAGCTACCTGCTCCCTTGCACGCCCAGCTTCACAAAGTACCTGTAAGATCACAGAAGCATAGCACTATACAAAGACATGGATCTATAATTATAAACAATCTAGGATCAGATGTAAATTGACCATACAAATGTAGCAAGCATCAATGACACAAGAGCATGGAGGAAAACTTGAATAGCTTTTATTGATAAACAAGAAAGAGCCAAGAGGAGTTACAACCAGTTGTTCTGACCCAGCATCAACCTCCCAGCAAAGAAGCCCCTCTTCACCTCAAACAAAACTTAGATCACCCAACAATCTGATATTTGTCTCAAGAAACCAACAACAATTCCTTACAATATGCAAAATTCCAGCCTCTGGATCTCTGGGATGAGGGATCCATATATAGATGTCTGTAATGGAGATGAGTCAGCTCATGATTTGATTAGTGTCTTCCCTCTGGTAGTTCTTGCTTCCACTTGGAGATTGATGGTCTCTTACTCATCCTTGGTCGAATTCAATGAGGCAAGTGTCACAGGAGAAGTTTCTGGAAGCTTCCATTGCCTCTCCACCTCGCGGAATGACACTGCCATTTGTCATTTCTCGCCCATCGCACCCCATAGAAGGGATTTTTGAAATGCAACACACCCTCACAGTGTATTTAGGTGAGATGCAACGCACTTAGCCAGTGGAGCAGCTGAAATGATCTTGTTTTGACCAATTCTGAGCAGTTTTTCTTGGAGAACTTCTGGGAGAAGCTGTAATCTATTGACCTTGTTCCTTTAGGGGTTAGAACAACACTTTTAGGGACTTAGGAGCCCTTGGTTTATGGACATTTCATGCTTGGGGTTGTAGGGCCCAAAAATGTCTATAACAGGGGGAAATTGGCCTTAACCCTAGGTCCAAGGGCTTCTTCACAGTGGTGTTCACAAGCTTAGAGGATAAAGACAGAGTGTTCGAGGGAGGACCCTATTTTTACCCCTCTGTAGGCCTTTATATGAGACCATGGGTAATGAAGTTTGTCCCAGAACGAGAAACTTTCACCTCGGTGCTGGTATGGATAAGACTCTATTCCCTTCCTTTAGATTATTGGCTGCCGGAGTCTCTAGAGGCTATCGGAAGCAAGCTAGGGCATTCTATAAATATCTCAGATGCTACTCTAAGAGGCAAATACACTTCCTTTGCCCGGATATGTGTGGAAATGGACTTATCTGGGGCACTTCCGGATGCAATCATTTTAGAAGTGTATGACGAGGAATGGGTGCAGGTGGTGGACTATGAACACGTCCCATTTAGGTGTCGTAAGTTCCATGAGCATGGGCACCTATACAAGGACTGCCCATTGAACAAGCTGGAGAGCAATACGAAAGCCACTACAGGCAAGGATCCCGAAGGTTTTACTAAGGTTGGGGGTAAAGGGAAAGGAGGCAAGTGGTACCAAAAGAAAATTAATGAAGATGGACAACCGAGTCACAATAGTTTCAAGATCTTAGAAGAAGAAGTCGAAAACAACGGGACAAACCAGGAATCGAAGAATATTCCCACTGAGAAGGAAAGTGATACTAATATGGAGGATATACCAAAAAACAACAAACAAAAGGATGATATGCCGAGCATTATGGAGCTTAGTAGGGACCACGAGATGACCCCAAGTGAGGCTGGAACAGAAGACCATGAACTGCAGGAGATTCTAGAGAGGGAGAATTTAGATATAGAAAAGTTTATGGAGCAAGGAATCACCAAAGGGGTAGACTCTCTGCCAAAAGAGGAGTTTGACAGGGTTCAACAACTCTTCCTCTAGAGATCACAAACAGAGTGTGCTGGAGTCAAAAGAAACCATGATAGCCAGGAGAATATGGGAGTGAAAACAATGGATGATACACCGATGCGTTCTTCCAAGAACCCAGGTAGGAAAAGAGGAAGAAAAACACAGAATGAGCTGTTGACCGAATGTGGGAAACTTATGATTAACTCAGGTAAGATGAGGGATCTTACCAATTACTCCTTTACAAACCTTTCTTAATGAAGCTTACAACCTGGAACATTAGGGGTCTAGGAAGTAAAAGGAAACAAATAACTCTTAGTAGTAGAATGAAAGAAGAAAAATCAGATATGGTTTTTCTTCAGGAAAAAAATGTTCGATTGAAAAGATTAGAGAGATACATAGAAAATGGTTAATCCAGTATGAGTATCTAGAGGTTAAAGTGGATAACTCGGTGGGTGGGATTCTTACTCTATGGGATCCTCAAAAACTTGGAATCCTGTATGCTGGACTTCTTCAAAGCTTGCTGGAAAACAATCAAACAAGATATCCTTGATGTTGTGGAAGACTCTAGAAGATCCAAAACTGTTTTGAAAGCTCTTAATGCCTCTTTCATAGCTTTGATTCCAAAGTAGGAAAAAGCTATGACACCGGACAGATTCAGACCCATAGCCTTATGTAATGTGGTGTACAAAATTATTTCCAAAGTGATCGCTAACAGACTCAAGCCTCTTCTTCTTGCTCTCATCTCAGAGGAGCAAACTGGATTTGTGGAAGGAAGACAGATTCTCAACAACATCATACAAGCTCACGAGGTGGTACACTCTCTTAAGAGAAATAATCAAGTTGGTATGATCATGCAGCTTGACCTAGCGAAAGCATATGATAAGCTAAGCTGGTCTTACATCAAGGTAGTGCTAAGAGCTTATGGCTTCGACCACAACTGGATAAGATGGGTTATGGCCCTTGTATCCATGGCCAACTTCTCCATTCTGCTTAACGGATCTCCCTCTAGAACCTTTATGCCTTCTAGGGGTCTCAGACAAGGGGATCCGCTCTCCCCCTTCCTATTTGTTCTCATGATGGAAGGGCTAGGCAGAGTGATCAAAATGGAAAATTCTGAAGGAAGGTCTAAAACTTACTCTGGATTTTTGCTGCTTCTACTCATCAACAATTTGTTGATGACACAATGCTGCAGGGCATTCCTACAGTCAAGGAAGCTAGAGCTTTCAAAGAAATCCTGAACGACTTTGCTTTGGCTGTTGGTACAGAGGTAAGCCTTGACAAATCAAAGGTGTTCTTTTTAACACTGAAATTGCTATTAAGAGGAACCTCACCAAAATTCTTGGGTTTCAAAGGGATCAGTTACCTTCCAAGTACCTTGGAATGCCTCTTACTGACAAAGCTCTGAGCAAGGGAGTGTGGGAGTCAGTAACTAATGAAATTCAGGACAAAGTCAGGAAATGGACCTACAAGTCTTTGAATTTGGCGGGGCATCTTGTGCTTACTAAGGTTGTCCTATAGGCTATACCCATTTTCATGTTTTCAGCTCTTCCTGCTCCTAAAGGAGTTATGTAAGAAATCAGGAGTATTCAACGAGATTTTCTTTGGGGCAAAGGGGAAGAGAAAAAGAAGTGGGCTTTGGTAGCTTGGGACAAGCTCTAAAAACCTAAGGCCCATGGTGGTTTGGGGCTTCATGACCCTGAAATCCTTAGCAGAGTTTTGGGAGCCAAACTTTGGTGGAGGTGGCTTAAGGAATCAACCACCCCTTGGGCCAAGCTTTGGAAGCAAAAATATGCAAATAATTGGTAGGAGAGGGATCATATTCGAATGTTAGGGCTCATCAAGGGCTCCCACATTTGGAACCTTGCTTGGGAGAATAGAGCCATTGTCCAGAAGCATAGTTTCTAGGAGATCCGAGCTGGGAACCTTGCACGGTTTTGGGAGGATAACTGGCAGCAGGAACCAAATTTGTTTAGGGAAGAACTAACCGCTCTCAAAAATGACACTGACAACAAAGGTTTACTTATGGTAAGTGACTTTTGGGATCAGGTAAGGAACAATGGTAAATGGAGAATGTGGAAGGATCTTGGTTATAGTGAAGAGAGTCCTTTGAAGGCCCAGGTGGATTCCCTTGCTCTTGACTTGGAGTAGAGGAAGATTTTGGTGTCATCCTTGTCTGACCAACTGATATGGGGTCGAAACACTGAAGGAACATTCAACCTCAAAGAAGCTAAACGCATGGCTGTAGGTTTCGATTATCCAAACGCAGATAAGGTTTGGAATGACCTTTGGCAGAACTCGCAATGGATGAAAATCAAGTTGTTTATGTGGTTGGTTCACCAAAAGAAAATTCTCACATGGGAGAATCTTCTGAAAAGGGGCTTTGTTGGCCCATCCAAATTCCATCTATGTGGCTTACAGGAGGAGACAATGGAACATTTACTAAACCTCTACCCCTTCACCTACAACAATAGTCAGCGTTCGCTACAGTTGCAGATCGTTATATTCATACCAAAGCAAATACTTGAAATGACAATTTAATTAACAGGAAAAGTTACAACAACTAATCTATTAAAAAGTTCGAACAACAAAGCTTAACCTACAGGAATGAATTAAGCAGCAATCGTAATTGAAAGGAATTGAACAGTAATCTTTAACTTAGTAAATGAATTAAACAACAATCCAAGAATGGAAGGGCAAGCCTAAGTAAGTCTATGAAATATTGAACAACGAACTAAATCAAATGCAAACACACAACGAATGATGGAACCAGTAATATTCATTCAGCATAATAAGTATTAACCACAGTTATAAGGGAACAACAATTGTGGTTGTAATGGAACAATATTATGAATTAATAGCAATCACAATTATAGGTAAACCATGGATAAATGAACAAAAATACCAATCTGTAAATGAACAACAATGTTACTCTGTAAATGAACAACAATATTACTCTGTAAATGAACAGTAGTGTCAATCTGTAAATGAACAACAATGTCCGAATTAGACAACACAATATGATTTCAGAATGAACAGCATAACATCTTCAGTTATAAATGATAATCTTACTATTCAAATACGAATTAAACATAACAGAGCCAGTAAATGAAATGTCAAGGAACAATAGATTACTGATTAAGGCAAGTAAAGGAAATCAAACCACACACGACTTGTAATCGGAAAATAATGATACAGGAAGCAAGTGATCCACTAGGGCCGGGCCCTTAGCCACCAGGGACGCACTGTTGCGGTTACTCCAGAATCAGATAATGGAATAGCAATGAGGTTTATGTATTAATCATAAAAACATAGTTACAGAGATTGCTCTTCTAAAGAGAGTTGATGATCAAAGTTTAAATTGGAACAACAAATTCTATCAATCAACAATAATCCACCCCCTGGGCTAGCAGCGCTATCCCTTTTTATAGTGGCCAAGCAGAAATACCAAAAATACTGATATCCTTAAGGTAGCAATCCCTCAGGATCAAAGGATCCTGAGGGATTCACCATATCTCTAATCTTCAGTTATCTTTTCGTCCTCTTGCGCTGATATTGCGTTTCTTCTTCCTTTTCTTGGCCCATGCGCTCCAATCTCGATTGCCTCATCTGGATATGGTTTCCTGTCAAAGGGACAACAGTTGGTTTTGCCTTGTCTTTTCCTCTGAAATGGTGATCTTCCATTTTCTTCATTTTCTGCATAGAAAAAGGAAATAATTAGTCATTTTACATTAATCACAAATCTCCCTAACTTTATCATAATCCTTTATCATATGCATATATTAGAATATAAGGAAGTTACGAATTAAAGTAAAAGATAAAGAAATAAGTGGCAATTACATACCTTTTCTAATGCTCAACACACCCCCCTACTTACCCTTTTTCATGCCCTCATGAAAACATTGTAATTGACATGCAAGGCAGTTAGGGAATAGGCTAGAGAAGGATTTTCAGCTAGTGGTCTAAAACCATGATTCCTAGCTAAGACTTCAAAAATATGCCCTGTTTGACCTTCAGGCAATTCATATAAGCTCTACATCCTGGTGCAGGATACCAGATGATTGGACTTCGGAACCTACAGCCTAACCAAGACGGGCCTTCTCTCAAGATGAAGTCACCATAGATAACCAAGCGGTCAACAACTAGCTTAAAATTCTCATAATTAAACGGCTCTCTGTTTTGGATATTCCTATTGGAAGTCTAGTATCAGAATTTGGTTGCTGCTATGGTAAGGTCTTTGATAGCTAAGAAGTATTCTACCCCTTGCCGGATGACTGCTATGTGAACAGGTCCCAATGTCTGGATCACACCCTTCGTTCTCATTGAGCTCCTATAGTTATTCCATAGTTGCAATGGGTCTCTAGGTTCACCCTTTACCCACAGATCTAACCCATTCTCTTGTCTTTGGAAGGTATTTTAGGCTTTAAGCCATTTTATCTGGTTGATAGCAAAAGAAATAAATGCTTGAAGCTAGATATCACCCACAAAAGGGCTAGGGTTCTTTTCCGTTTCTCCATCTAACAGAAGATTATGTAAATAAAACTCACATAACAATCGTTGAACTTTCAGCCAGTAATGCTTACAACAGTTTATGAAATCATCAATGGTTTTTATCTATATAGGCACCCCTACCTTGACAGCCTTTATTTTCAATTGTAAATATCTTTCCATCTAAAACAAAGCATAGTTTTTGGTGGGCGCCCTACACGCTAGAACATCAGTATACAGAGAACATAAGGTATCCATTTGATTCATAACTGTGTCTAGTCTATGGGTTACCTTTTTTCCTCTGCCCTTTTCCATCCATCGAAGGCCTTGCTTTCCGATGCATTAATGTTCTTTAGCTGATGTTGTAGCTTCTGATATTTCTCTTGAGGAACAGTTTCCTCTGTGAGTTTTTCTATCATTTGCTGGGCCTGTGTCAGATCTTTTTGCAGTTTTACTATCCTCGGGTCATTATCCATCATGACATTTTTGGGCTGGAGATCTACTTGGATCTCCTTGTTGCGACATCTGGTTTTTATAGTCTGTGTTTCCTTCTCACGCACTATTCGGTTGGAGGACAATGCCTCTGTCTGGACTTCCTTATCACAGACTGGTGTGTTTTCTGTTTGTGCTTCTGCATTTGTAACAGCCACATGCTGTTCCTTACAATCCTGAATAACAATGGGTTTGGTTTGAGTTCTTTTGGTCCTCATTCTATGGGGTTTTGCCTTGGTGGTTGCATGCTTTGCTCTAGAGGTTCTTTTTGAGCTTTTCCCCAGTTTTAGAACCCTTATTTGTTGTCGAAGTTGCTTAATTATATTTAACAGTCTCTGCTGTTCCTTTCGCAACTTTTTAATTTCATTTGTTTCCTTAGAAGGAACAACCGTTTCTTTTCTTGGGCCTGGGCTTTGTACTTCAGGGATTATACCCTTGCCTTGGCCAATTTCCATGTTTCCTTCTTGGAGCACTTCTTCAGTGTTCTGTTGATCAGGTTTTTCAGGGGTAGAAACCCTGGTTTGATCTGTTGTCTCCTGGGCAGCTTCTTCTTCTACTCCTTCTTCATCGTGCATTTCTTCGGGTGTATTCTGACTGGGAATAGAGTGTTCCTGAGATTGTTCTTCTTCCTCCTCCTCATCACCCATCTCTCTAGATACACTCTTATCATGAGCAGAGTGTTCCTGGGACTGTTCTTCTTCTTCCTCCTCGTCACACATCTCCTCAGATGCACTCTTATCATGGGTAGAGTGTTCCTGCGGCCCTTCTTCGGTATCGGGGTTGAGTGGGCTGTGAGGTTGGACATATTCACCCATATTGGCCAAAATTTGGGCCAATTCATCTTCTTGCAGAGGGTTTTGCAGTGGACTTTCACTGCATTGCTCTGTTTCCTCCCCTTCTTCCTGACTAGATTGCTCAGTTTCCTCTTCCGGTTCTTCTTCTTCGTTTTCCTCTAATTCTTCTTCAATTTCTCCCCCTTCAAGTTGTGGGGGTTGCTCGTCCTCTGAGTCATGTATTTCTACGGGCTGGCTGCTATTTCCTTGGGAATTTCCCAGCATTCCTCTGCTTCTTGCCAATCTGACAGATTGTCTTTGTTTTGATGGTCTAATTGATGTGCTAGCAATGTGTTTTCGTAGTCCCCCATCTATCGAGAAAATCAATTCTTCCCAACTACTCTACTGTTGGGCAAGACTGTAACTGACTATCAATCGGATTAAACCATGATGGCTTACTACTGATTCTACATGGCGAGATTTTCTTATACTTCGGGCAACATCATGCAATAAAAAATTTAAGAATGCAGGCAAATTCACAGCACATTTTTGCTTTAATACGGCTAACAGTTTGAGATGGCGTGGTCTTACCACATCTTTTCTGCCATCGCAAGTGATGTAGCTTTGGATAATTCTCGCCAATTCTGCCCAAGGCTCTCCCAGGGTTGCCGACAGGACTCCTTTTCCTTTAACAGTAAGGTTTTTCCCTTCGTCCTGGAAGATGGTTATGGCGTCCTACAGTCTCACCTTTTTCAGGGTCCATACAGGTCCAACGGCTGGCAGTCCCGAAACTTCAGCAATTATTTCATCTGTTACTGCTATTTGTCTCCCTCTCACCATGGAATAATTTTCCTGCAAATTCTGCAGAAATTCAATTGCCACCGTCTCGTTAGATTGTTGTAGACAGTTAAGGTAGGCTATCCATCCTGCCCTTGCTAAGATTTCGCGTGCCGCGTCAGAGACCATTAACACCTGTGGCTCGTTGCGAATTGATCTTCCTCCCATCTTGTTCAAGCCTAGCACACTGTAAAAACATAGAGATGATGATGGAACAACAAGTTGTTCAAATTTTTAGCTTACTGTTAAAAAAAACATAGAGAAAATGATGGAATAGCAAGCTGTTCAAACTTTAACTCATTGTTAATTTTTATAGAGAAAAACATGGAAATGGCGTTTGAACAACAAGCCATGCATATTGGGAAATACAATACCGTTAGACTTTGCTATTCCTGACTTTTGATGAAGTCATAATACCTCCAAATAAGGAGTTGACACGTATGCCAGTGAATTATGGAGATCACCCGCGCCCCCCCGAAGTGTGATAGGCCGTCCTCGGCTGTCAAATAGAGGAGTAGCATGCTGAACTGCAATTGTACAGTGGAATAAAGGAAAAAAGTATAGATATATGACATGTTTACAAAATGAGCGGATTACCGAAATCGAGGCATATGGAAATGCCGTGATATGATGCGAAGAATAGAGGATATGATAGCTGACGTGAGTAAAAGTTCTTATGCGGTCATTATCCACTTTAACCATTATGATTGATTTATAAATGATTTTCATGTATCAAAGGTTCGAAAGGGTTATATGACATAATCTCATTTGAAATCACTATAAAGATATAAGAAGAAGGGTTTATAATGTCTATTGGTGTATAAAAAATATGACTTCAATACCATCAGCAGAGCTCTATTGCCCACAAGTGTCCATAACCTTGACAGAGTTGCTTATTTCACCCTTGGAACCATAATCCTTTGTGTATGCCTAGGAAAGTGCTGTGTGATGTCAGAATGGAGGCCATTGTGCTGGCTTGGTAACTAGATGAATCACAATGCCATTCACCAGGAAGGAGTGAAAGGTGGACAGGCCGGCTCGTGATGAGACCTCCTATTCCAAGGACCTTATTTTTCTGATGTGCCTCTTGGATCATATCCCTGGTGTGGTGGCCATAGTGGGAATGCCACTTCACTTTCTTCCTTATGATCATGGTAGGCTGGCTCTTGATGAGACCCCCTATCCTTCATCTGACAAATCATATTAGTAATCATATAGATATGTATGTTTTCTTTTCCTTCTTTTCTTTTATATAGCACTTTCCTATTTATATATAGAGGGCGGCTCAACACTCCTTAAGAGTAGGGATGGTGGAAGAAATCTGAACATCTCAATAGAGGAAAATATGCCCTTATTCTTATTCAATAATAATGATCAAAGAGAATTATGGGGATTTAGAAAGAACCATCATGATAAAAATAATCAATCAAATTGGTGTTTAGTGAAAATAAAGACAACAAAATGATATAAATAGTTGTGTCCTTTCCTCTTCTCTCTTATCAATTCAAAGCAATTTCTTTAAAGATAACGAATTTTCTTTGGTTTGCTGATTTCAGTATCCTCTAGTTTTTGTATATGTGCATAAATGTATAGCTGTGCCTTAAATGACCATCGCTCACAAAAATCCTCTAAATGGTGAAGCACACATACACACAAAAAGAAGAAAAATGCACTCAAAAAGTGTTGTTCTTTAGATGGAACAACTGTTGTTTCTTTAGAGGGACAACAAAAGAATATTTGCACACAAAAACTGTAGTTCCTTTAAGAGGAACAACAAGCAAAATAAAAACATACTCAGAACTGCTGTTCCTTAAGAGGAACAACAACTGTTCCTTAATCAGAACAACAAATAAAGCAAGTGCGAAACAAAAATGCGGAAATGCTGTTCCTTCGGAAAGGAACAAAAAAAAACGAAAGTGTTGTTCCTTTGGAAAGGAACAGCAAAAATGTGGGTGAGCTGTTCCTTCAGAAAGGAACAACAAAAAAACGAAAGTGCTGTTCCTTTGGAAAGGAACAACAAAAATGCGGAAGTGTTGTTCCTTTGGAAAGGAACAACAAAACGTGAAAGTGCTGTTCCTTCGGAAAAGAACAACAAAAAGGTGGAAATGCTATTCTTTCGGAAAGGAACAACAAAGTGCAAAAGTGTTGTTCCTTCGAAAAGGAACAACAAAACGACGAAAATGTTGTTTCTTCGGAAAGGAACAACAAAATGAAAAAATGTTGTTCCTTCGAAAAGGAACAACAAAACGGTGAAAATGTTGTTCCTTTGGAAAGGAATAGCAAAATGCAAAAGTGTTGTTCCTTCGAAAAGGAACAGCAAAATGGCGAAAATGTTGTTCCTTCGGAAAGGAACAACAAAATGTAAAAAAATTGCAGAAATGCAGAAATCTGTACAGAAAGTAATTTACACAAACAGAACAGAAAAAGTTATGTACAAAATTAAAAGAAATAAAATTACTTAGTGAACCAAAGGCGAGGAAGAATTCTCTTCCTCAGCCAGAATCTGCATGTCAGAATCTTCCCGGAGTTGCTGGTAGAAGGATTCCCGAGTAAGCGGTTTATGGTACAGTCGCACTCGGTGGCCATTTGCTTTAAAGGTATGTCCAGATCCGTCAATAGTAGTCAAAGTAATGGTGCCATTGTCATGCACTTTTTGGATTTCATATGGTCCAAGCCAATGAGTTTGAAGTTTTCTCGGAAAATCTTGAAACCTGGAATCGTATAGGAGTGCCCAATCTCCTTCGTGGAAGATTTTCTTTTTGATCAGGGCATCATGCCATTTTGCTCTCTGCTATTGGATTAATGCAGTATGTTGAAGAGTCGAGAGCTTGATTTCATCTAGCTCGTTGATTTGCTGTAGTCTATTGGTCTGGGCCTCATTTAAATCTAGACCGACCTCCTGTGCTGTTCTCAACGTTTGTATTTCGAACTCTATTGGAAAGATGGGTTCCTTTCCAAATACTAGCTAATATGGTGAATAACCGATGGTGTTTCTCCACGTTGTTCGGTATGCCCACAAGGCTTCCAGCAATCTTGTAGCCCAATCACGTCTGTGTGACGCAATGGTTTTTGTTAATATTGCCTCTATCACTTTATTCGTGCTTTCTACTTGGCCATTTGCCTGTGGGTGATATGGAGTGGTAATCTTGTGTTGAATATGATAGTTTTTTAATGTTGCAGTGATTTTATTACCTGCAAACTGTGGTCCTCCATCCGTGATTATGTCTCTTGGGAGGCCATATCGCACAAATATTTGGAACAGGAAATGAATGACAGAGTCCTCTGTAGCTCTTGAAAGTGCCTCTGCTTCAACCCATTTCGTCACATACTCAGTTGCTACCAAAATATATGTTTTCTGGTTTGATGATGGGTTGATCGGACCAACAAAATCGAGCACCCAATGCTCAAATGGTTTGATTACTAGCTGTGGGTTTAAAGGCATTTCGTCGGACTGTCCAAGGCGTCCTGCTCTTTGGAAACTGTCACAGGCTTGAACAAATTTCTTCACGTCTTTGAAGATTGTGGGCCAATAATACCCTGTTTGTAGAACTTTGTGACCAGTTCTTCGATCTGTGAAATTTCCGCCACATGGTCTGTCATGACAGGCTTTCAAAATGTCAAATATTTCATCTTCACAGACGCATCTCCTGATGTGCATATCTGCCCCTGTATGAACTAGGTGGCCCCCAATCCAAGAAAATCGGGTACTATGTTGCACAATCTGTTTTCGCTCATTAAGGGTCAGATGCTTTGGTAATTTACCTGCTGCTAAATAATTTGCAACATCATCATACCAGGGTGTCTTGACAGTAACAACAAATAAATGTTCATCTGAAAATTGATCTTCGACTGCTGCTGCGTCCACTAGCTTCGGCATTCGTGAGAGAAAATCAGCTACAAGATTCTCTTTCCCAGGTCGATATTTTATTGTGATGTCGAATTCCTGCAATAAAATCAACCATCTTGTTACTCTACTGTTTGTAATAGGTTTATTTGCTAAATATTTTATGGCAGAGTGATCTGTATATAAAACAATAGTCTATCCAATGATATAATGCCTAAATTTCTTTACAGCATGTATTACAACTAAGAATTCTTTTCAGTAACAATATAATTTAACTCAGCAGGAGACAAATTCTTGCTGATATAATAGATTTCATATGGTTTTTTGTCTTCTTCCTACCCAAGGACTACTCCAATAGCTGTGTCCGAAGCGTCTGATGAAATTTGAAATGGCAAGTCCCAATTTGGGCCTCTGAGCACTGGGGCTGTTGACACAAGCTTTTTCAGATCCTCAAAAGCACGGTCACATTTATCTGTCCAAACAAAATCAACATTCCTTGTTAGTGCGTATAGAGGTGCAGCTATTTGAGAAAAATGTTCTATAAATCTCCTATAATAACCAGAAAATCCAATAAAACTGCGTACCTCTCTATGTGTGGTAGGAGTAGGTATTAGAAAAATTATTTGAATTTTTGCTGGATCTACCTATATTCCAACTGCTGAGATATAATGACCTAGGATGAGCCCTTTGGTCATCATCATATAGGACTTTTCATGGCTCAAGCAGAGCCTGGTGGTAATACATCGTTACAACACCTTTTCCAATGTGTCTAGTGCTGGGTCGAAATCATCTCCGTATGGTGTGAAATCATCCATGTATACTTCGAGCCCTTCATTTATTAAATCTGAAAAGATGCTGAGGATGGCCCTTTGAAATGTGGCAGGGGCATTGCATAGGCCAAAGGGTAGGACTCTGTAGGCAAATGTTCCCCAAGGACAGGTAAAAGTAGTTTTGTCCTGGTCTTCAGGGGCAATCTGAATCTGATTGTATCCATTGAAGCCATCCAAGAAAGAAAAGAATTTCTTTCCTGCTAATGTGTCTAATACCTGATCAATGAATGGAAGGGGAAAGTGGTCTTTCTGGGTGGCTTTGTTTAATTCTCTATAATCTACACAAATCCTCCACTTTCCATTCTTCTTTGGCACCACAACTAGCAGAGAGACCCACTTGCTATCGGAGATCGGATAAATAAAGTTTACATCCAAAAGTTTTTGTAATTCAGCTTTCACAATGTCTTTCAGGTGAGGGTTGAGTCTCCGTTGGGGTTGGCGAATGGGTCTCACATCCTTTTCTGTATAAATGTGGTGTGTACATAACTAGGGGTCGATTCCTTTCATGTCCGGATAATCCCATGCAAAAGCTTCCTTATATTTTCTTAGTAGTTGGACCAACTTTTCTTCTTGTTCAGGAGTCAGGTTATTATTGATGTTCAAGGTTTTTCCTGGCTCAATCTCTATAGTTTTGCTGTTTGAAACAGAGGTAGTGGGTATTGTTTGATCATGAGTGTCTTTGAGAGGATCTTCTTCTAGTTCATTGTCAAATGCTGCCTCTATCATGTGACATTGTACACGGGATCTAGATTCATCTTGGTTAATGAAGTTGTTAATAACATCATCCTCTGTTTGATCTTTAAAATCGAGGGCATCTTCTATGGTTAATGGGGACCTAATGTTTTCTGTGAGGTATGATACAGGATGTTTTTTAGTTTTTATTATTGTTACACTTGGCTGGGCTGGAGGGTATAGGGCTAGATTCTTGATATTACTCCCTCTAGTTATGGTCATACTGCCTTGTCGGCAGCCAATGTAAGCATTAGTAGTCGCAAGCCAAGGTCTGCCTAAAATTAACGGATGTCCATTGAGTCGGTTTTTGGGGTTTATTATCAAAAAGTCGGCAGGATATTCCCAGGAATCAACGGATACCATGACATCATGTAGTGTACCTTCTGGCCTAACTACTGATCGGTCAGCCAGTTCTAATAAGGTGGAGGTTGGTTCTACTGATGTAATGCCCAGTTTTTGACAAGTGGTGGTTGTTAAAATATTAATTGCAGCCCCTAAATCAACTAAGGCATTTGAAAAGGTTTGTCCATTGATTTGCACTGTCACTATTGGATTTCCTGGGTCTTCATATTTGACAGGTGCTTCTCTTCCTGATAACAGATCAGATAGGGTGCCAACTACTTGGACTATTGGGTTATTTGTTATTCTCCTCCTTGGTTTTTTTTATACAGAGTTCTTTAATGGTTTTTGCATATATTGGGATATTTTTGATAGCTTGAAGGAGTGGGATTTTTATGTACAAATTCTTTAGTTCTCCCAGAATATCAAAGTCAGGATGTTTTATAGGGCGTGGCATGATTAATTGTTCTGGGAATGGGGGAGAAGATTTGGTTGCTTGGTCATGAGTTTGTTGTCTTATCACATATTCTTCTTGTAATGGTTGTTCTACAGGTAACTGATTTTCAACTTGAGCATGTTTATCTCCCTCGGTTTCTATAATATGCCCAGATCTTAATTGAAGGTCGTTGCACTCCCTTAGATCGGTTTCTAGTTCTAGTGTTTTGATTATTTGAATGAATTGAACTAGTCTGTTATTTGGGTTCGGGTTGGTTGGGTTGGGAGTTGTGGTCTTAAGTTAAACTGGGGATTTTGTTGTAGTGCTGGCAGTGTAGGTTGAAGGAGTGGAATGGTTCCTGCTGGCTGATTCATCGGTCTTTGCCAGTTTGTCTACCAGGCTTGACTCTGCGAAGTGGGAGGGGACCATTGTGTTGGATATGCATTGTTTTGCCAATATGGTGGAGCGTAGGGAAAATTAGGCCAATTAGATTGGCTTGTTTGGTTCGGCCATGGAGATGATGAAGGAAATGGTTGTTGTGACCAATTTGAGAAGGGAGGTTGATTTTTCCACATTGTATTATATTGCTGAGCATGATATTGCGGAGGCTAGAAAGAAGAAGATGGATCGGGGAACATACCTGATTATCGCAGCTACCATTGACGACGCTGATTAAGTAGGTACATCAGTTCTGGTTCTTCTTCCACTTCTTTGTATACTGCTTTCAGACCAGGAAGTGAGGGATAGTTCTCTGTAGTGTGGTCTTTTGTACAAATAGCGCAGACTTGAACTGCATCCAATGGGCACTCCTTGTGGCTGTGTTTCTTTCTGCATCCGGGGCAGAATATTTCCAGATTTTTCTCTACTTCTGCTTGTTTCTGTTTCTCTTGCATAATATTGAGCTGCATTGTCAGAGTCCCCAATATATCAATTTTGAAATTCTCTAGTAAATTTCCGATTTCTGTGCGAGTTACTCCTTCTCCAGAGATCTTGTTGTCCCTTGTGAACCTGTCATGTTCTGCTGGTTTTAGCCTTGTGCTGCCTCGCGAACTCCTGATACATAAGTTAATAATGTTAGCAAAATTTTCTTGATAAATATCTCCTTTTCCCATAATATTTAGTGTTTCAACCCATTGTTCCTTCATGCCTTTAATTAATGTTGTTTTTAATACATTGTCAGGTAAGGGTAATGATGCATAAGGAGATCTTTGAAGATTATACTGAAAACGTTCAACATATTCTTCTAATGTCTCATTAGGTCTAGCTACCATCTGAAATATTTCATCTTTTAACTCTCTAGACCTACAATAATCCTGATATTTTTTTAAGAAAGCACCTTTCATCTGATCCCAGTCGTTTATGACACCTCCACCTAACCCCATAAACCATCGTAAAGCAACCCCTTTTAATGTAGAGGGAAATAATTTTAGCTTTTGGGGATCGGTGGTATAGTCGTATCCTCTGCACAGCACATCGAATTCAAACAAAAATGCGTCTGGATCTTCCGATGTTAGGCCATGGAATGTAGGGATGTGCTGGAGAGGAATGGCCTTCATAGGTGCATTAACTGCAGTATCTACAATGGGATATTGCAGTGTAGAGGTTTGGGGGGTTTGCTGGTTGTGGGCCATTTGGTCAAATATGTGCCAATAACCTTCTGGGATTTCTAGGAGGGTATTCCTAGGCTAGCTAGAAGGAGCAGGAATGGCCTTAACAACACTTCCTTTGTCTGGGATGATGAGAGTTCCTTGCTGAACTAGTGTTTGGGGGGATTTTAGCTCTTCAAGTTCTTCAACTTGATTCTAGATGATTTTTACAGCACTTCCCTTATCTGGGTTGCTTAATGGCTGAACTATTCCAAGAGGAGATCTTGGTTCTTCAGTTTCCCCTGTTTCTCCTCTTCCTTCGCAGAGATTACTAAGGTTCCCTTCTTGTAATGATTTTGGGCTAAAATTCTCAATTTCTTGAAAATATTGCTCCTCTGTTTGGTTGTGCACCTCAGCAAAGGCTACAGATGGTGATCCTGTGGCCTGAAGGGAACTAGTAGGTTGTCTAGAAGCAGCTTTTCTAGGTCCTACTGAAGGCTGAGATTCTTCTTTTTTAAGGATTTCGTTTATAAAGGTCGATCGTCTAAGGGTCACCAACCCCTTAGCTTTATCAGGTTTGGGTAGTGGTTTAAGATATTTTTCAGGCTTTTTCTGCTTAGTCATGCACACAAATCAAATGCTTATTTCTACCCAAAATAACAATCAAAACTGCAGGAAAGTGGGCAGGGGAGCAGGGTTGTTACATGCTCCGTACGCAGGTTCTTACCTTCCGTTTTTAAAACCCAACTCTCTCCTAGCAGGTACTTACACTACTCTTTTTCCAAAAGAAACAAATGGTTACACTCTTCCCCGACAACAGCGCCAAAATGTTGAGCAGTAAAAATGGTCTTTTTAACCTCTATTTACCCTACATTAATTATCAATCCAGGTATGATTTGTTATCTCAAGAGTGTACTCAGTTTGAGGCGGTCACTTGTCAAGAGTAATGCTAGTAGTATAGTGCTTTTACAAAAGTAAATAAATGTTGGAAACAAACTCTAAATGTAATGGCAAGAAACTGAAATGCTGTGTAACTAAATCATTCACTTAAGAAGCTACAACAATCATCAATCAAGGATGCAGTAATGATAACTCTTTCCTTTGTAAACTGATGCAAATGAAAAGCAATCAAAGAGAAGATCTCCAATCTGGGAACTGGACAGCAATAGTCAGTGTTCACTACAGTTGCAGATCGTTCTATTACCAAAGCAAATACTTGAAATGACAATTCAATTAACAGGAAAAGGAACAACAACTAATCTATTAAAAAGTTCGAACAACAAAGCTTAACCTATAGGAATGAATTAAGCAACAATCGTAACTGAAAGGAATTGAACAACAATCTTTAACTTAGTAAATGAATTGAACAACAATCCAAGAATGGAACGACAAGCCTAAGTAAGTCTATGAAATATTGAACAACGAACTAAATCAAATGCAAACACAGCGAATGATGGAACCAGTAATATTCGTTCAACATAATAAGTATTAACCACAGTTATAAGGGAACAACAATTGCGGTTGTAATGGAACAGTAATCTGAATGAACAACAATCACAATTATAGGTAAACCATGGCTAAATGAACAACAATACCAATCTGTAAATGAACAGCAATGTTACTCTGTAAATGAACAACAATAATACTCTGTAAATGAACAATAGTGTCAATTTGTAAATGAATAGCAATGTCCGAATTAGACAACGCGATATGATTTCAGAACGAACAACATAACATCTTCAGTTACAAATGATAATCTTACTATTCAAATATGAATTAAACATAACAGAGCCAGTAAATGAAATGTCAAGGAACAACAGATTACTGATTAAGGCAAGTAAAGGAAATCAAACCACACACGACTTGTAATCGGAAAATAATGATACAAGAAGCAAGTGATCCACTAGGGTCGGGCCCTTAGCCACCAGGGATGCACTGCTGCGGTTACTCCAGAATCAGATAACGAAACAACAACAAGGTTTATGTATTAATCATAAAAACAGAGTTACAGAGATCGCTCTTCTAAAGAGAGTCGATGATCAAAGTTTAAATTGGAACAACAAATTCTATCAATCAACAATAATTCGCCCCCTTGGGCTAGCAGCGCTGTCCCTTTTTATAGTGGCCAGGCGGAAATACCAAAAATACTAATATCCTTAAGGTAGCAATCTCTCAGGATCAAATGATCCTGAGGGATTCGCCATATCTCTAATCTTCAGTTTTCTTTTCGTTCTCTTGCGCTGATATTGCGTTTCTTCTTCCTTTTCTTGGCCCATGCACTCCAATCTTGATTGCCTCGTCTGGATACAGTTTCCTGTCAAAGGGACAACAATTGGTTTTGTCTTGATCTGAAAATGGAATGTACTTGTTTAAGGGTGCAAGGTATCCATTTCCCATAATTTCAAATGTGAGCTATACACTCCAAGTGACCTCTGAAAATGTGAAAACTTCTTATTTCTTATACAGAGATAGACTGTAGGGGCATTCACTGGACATGTCACCTCTAAAGAGAGGATGAGTTCCAGAGGCTACCTAGCCCTCTATAGGCTCTGCCTAAAGAAATAACGAAGTAAACACTTAGAAGTCATTTACATACATATACTTGAAGTTTGATGTCTTGCGGAATAAAACAAATAACTTTCTGCAACTGTATAGGTGATTATGTGTGTATGCAAGTTATGTATATTTGATGTTTAACACTTTATATCAGTTTTGTTTAGCATACCATCTTCAGCAAATAAAGACATCAAAATGATGAAGCAGTTCACCCCTCCTGGGCTACATCTGCTGGACCAAGCCTCTCAAACTAGGCTTGTCCTCTGGTATTAAAAATGCTACAAAGGCTAATACAAGAATAGGAGTGTCTCGAAAGACAGATCTGACTGTAAATACAGAATCAGAAGATAGGAATTAGCTAAACATGCTCTTTCCCAAGCACTAAACAGTGAAATTGTACCTTATACAGGACTTTCCCCAATTGGCCCTAGTGGCCCTTTAAATTTGCATGGAGAATTTTGAGGGGAAGATGACCTCAATTGGTTTTGAAACCTCTTCCATTAGACTCAAAAGGTTGAAATAGCAGATATAGACTTTTGAATCACCAAAAATGGATGAACACAGCCCCCAAACAGCTCAAGCACTGAAATGGCCTTAGTGGCCCTGAAAGCTTCCCTGAAGCTAAACAGTGATAAGAATGTCTCAACAGGAAAAACGAGCTGTAGAAATGGATTCAGAATGCTGAAAACCTTCAGGAATGACCTTCGTTCCACATTCACTGGCTGCACAATTCCCAATGCAGCTCCCAAACTGATTTGGCCCTAGTGGCTCCTGGAACTTCCACGACGCAAAAAAACCTGTAAATGACCTCAGATGGCTGTGAAACCTATGCCAATGGCTTCAAAAGGTAGAAGAGATCCAAAATCTAAAAAAAATTCATCCAAAAATGACTTTCCTAGCCAAAGTTATGGCCATTTACTCCCAACTGCTAGTTGCCCCTACAAAAACTGCAGATAACTTTAGTTGGAGCCAGTTAGGCCCGCCAAATATGGCGGGTCCACCCAAATTTGGCGCTCTGCTAAAATTTCCGCCAAACTAACTACCTTAACTGCTGTTGGTTTTATGGTGCAGGTGAATGGTTTATAGATCGACGGTTTTACATAGGAGTTAGTGCCAGACATTGGTCTGCGGTTTATAGATTGACGATTTTAATGGGTCTGTATTTTGTTGGTCTTTACACATGTAAAGGCGTGTACCATATGTAATCTTTTTTTTTTCAGTTAATTGAAGGCTCCACTCTTACTTGAACAAAAAAAAAGTATATGACCAAGATTTACTATGAAGAGATTGGGGTCATAAAGATGGAACCAATGAAATGGGTTAAAGGGGTCGAGCACAACAAATTGCTACATATGTTATGTGTACCACACTTTCATAGGTCGATTATCAATATTTTCTGTGTGTGCCAATTGCTCGTGCTGGTGCATGATGGTTGTTTGTGGTTAGCGAACCCATCCGCATAACATACATGCTAATCCATGGAATTACGAAATTTCCCATAAAGGGCGGATCCAGCCAAGGAATTTGGAGGCAAAAGCAAGGAGAAGGAACTTGCAGATAAAATGAAAACTGAGTTTGGACTGGTCAAGAAGTCATGTGGATACTCTATCCGCTCTATCACAAACCAAGCGGTGAAGTTTGCCGCTCAGATTTTGGCCAAGAAGATCATGAGAAAATGTTGCGTGGACGAGGTTTCGGCACCAATAATTTCATTGGCTGCACAATGCACGAAGGGGTGCAGTACAATTGGGCGCAGTACCTCTGCAAGGAATTTTTAGCAAATTGCCACGAAGTGCAGGAGGTAAGCAAGGCATTTCACTATGCTTGGCTCTTGCTATTAATTGTACTCGTTGCATGTTGACTCCCAGAGGATAGTCAGTTCCCTCCGTAGGATGAGGATTTACCGGAGGCAGTGAAGTTCGCTTCGCTGTGGGCGACAAAGGATCTGGAGAGGATCACTGAGTCAAAATTCTTCTAGATACTGGATGAGATGGACCTCCGCAAAGTGATCAGTCAGAGGCCAAGGTTGTCTCCAACCTTGTTTGAGTAGTTGCGCGAGGCAGTACCCTAAGAAGATTTGGCATAAGTTCCCATACCGAGTTACAAAGGTCGATGTACTAGAGATTGTGGGGACATGGCAAGTGGAGTGTTGACAACCCACAGATCTAGGCGCGAGTACCAGCAAAGGCGGAGAAATCTCCTCTGCACAGACGACAACTGCACAAAAACAGAAAGAAGCAGCACAAGAAGCAGTGCAGGAGTTGGCTGATCAGAAGAAGAAAGAAGTTGTTGCTGTTAAGGCACCCACTGATAAAGAGCGCACTGCAAAAGAGGCCACAACAGAAGTCAAAGCATCGACTTCCCAACATACTGAAGAGCAGGAACATTCTGGGTAGGAAGGAGGTAGGGATGACTAACAAAGCACTCCCTTCAAATTGCAGAAGCGGACCAAGGAGACGACTTCAGGACCCAGGAAGAAGCAAAAATTGGACAAACATGCACACGTGGATCCAATGGTCCTCACTCAGGGGGACTTGGATGAGATCGGGGATAAGTTCCATGACACAATGACAGAGATGTGGACTCAATTTGAGCAGCAGTACATGCAGACGTTGGGGAGCATTTAGAAGGATCTGTGTGAGTTGCAGATTCAAACAGGTAGAATCCAGGCGAGCGTGGGACAAGCGAGCGGGGTTCAAGCGAGCCTGTAGTAAGCGAGCATGAGTTTAATGGAAACAAAATGGAATCTGGACCTCAGATTCATTCCCTTGCCAGAAGGAACATTACGTGCAGAGTTAGAAGAAAATCACGCCCAGCTTGGAAAGATCAAAGGCGTGGGTATGAATTTAGCCGCGCTGCCACTTCAGATCCTCCACGCACTTCATCAGGGGGTCTCAGATGAGCTTCGGATCAGAGAACATCACGCGTTATCAGTGATTAACGAAGTTAAAATGAAAAATGAGCAGATCTTCGCTGAAAAGGCTCAGGCTCTTAAGGAAAAAGAAGAACTAGCAACGCAAAGCTAGAGCTTCAAAGCAGTAATTACACAAGCATGTAATTCAATACCAGAACTACACATTCCCAAGGATGCAACAGCTTCAACAAAGGTTCTGAAATTGGCTACTGCAGTAAGAGAATATAAGGATTAGGTAGGCCGAGTTACTTTTGATTTTCAGATGAAGATCTCGGAAATATAATTGAAACTGCAGCTGACTACTCCACCAGAGGTTAGGGAGCACCATGCGCAACCATCAGAGAACACATGTCTACCTTGGATAATGCAGTAACGGGCTGCAATTGTCTCTTTGAAAATGTAATGGAGCTATGGACCATTTTGTAGGAGGAATCAAATCTGCAGAGACTGGGTATAGAGATCAGAGAGGCACTACAGAAAGTTGATGAGATCAGGGCGACTATGCTCACTTTGGCGCTAGTCCAGCGCTTCATGCACTTACAAGAAATAAAGGTGTTGCAGGCACAGGTTGAGGAGCTGCAGCAAAAAGAACAAGTTTTGAAGGCTTAGATTCAACCATGGATAGAGGAAGTGAGCCAGATTACTTTGGTTATCCAAGATAAGCTGAAGACTTTCCAACAGACACAGAGGACCATGCGCCTCACGATGGAGGGGCCAACTATAGAGAAGCTGGTCGAAGAAGTGCAGTAGGCCGCAATATAGAGCACAGTGGACCTTGAAGTCTTGAAGATGGAGTTCAGTGAACTCCGCAATAAAGTGGAGAAGCCAGCTGAGTGACTCAAGGGCGAGTCACCATATTTGTGTTGGGGCCTGTTGGGATGGGGTCCCTAGGGTCAAATTTTGTAGTAGTTTTTGTGAAAGAATGTAAATTATTCGTGAAATGTGGAAGTGGATTGTGAAGCTAAGTAAGAGTCAAATGGGCATTAGTCCCTTGTATGGGTAGGTGATAGGATGGGTTTGAGACTCACCCATGATTTGCGGGCCATGGTATTGTAATGAAAAGGCTATATAGTTGATTCTTAGCGAGTCTTAAGAGATAGATTTTTGTGAAGAATTATTGTAAGGGAAAAGTGCTAAGGCAAGAAAATTCTGTTTCCTGTACTTAGGCGAAAGTGGAAGGCTCCTGCTACTGAGTGCGCAAAGACCTTGGTAAGTTTGCAGCTGAGTGTGTGGGCCCCTGCAACTAGGTGTGCAGGGATAGGAAGTCTGTATCTGAATGTTTACATCTTAATAAAGACTGTTTTGAGTCGAATCTGTGCACATGTGCCTTGTTTATTTACTTCTGTTTAAGTTTATGTATCTTTGCTTTGTGATCTATTTTATGTGAATTAATGCTTAATTTCTACACAAAACGGATGGATCTGTAATGTTTAGGCATAATAAGTATAATTAACCTCCTTCACAGAGATCAGGAAGTCATTAGATAGATCTTCTTTAGTTAACTGTTCAGAAAGGGTAGATTTGCACGACGATAGATCTAGGTCATAAGGGCTTCAAAATATATAGTTTATTGTGCGAAAGTAGTGAATCTGTATCTTTTATGCATGTTAAGTACAATCAGGTACCTTCGCGAAGGTCTGAAGGTCATTTTGATAGAATTGCAGTAGTTGACAATCGGAAGGAATATATCTGCGCGAAGACAGATCTAAGCTATAATAGCCTTAGGAAGACCATCACATAGGCCTCTGGATGGAGAAACATGGTTCTAGCATCCCCCAATACTGCTTCGGGTGAGACTGTAACCTACGCTATGCAGGTTGTTGCTGAAACGGCTAGAAATTAGGGTTTTGTTGAATGGTGCGAATAACTCTGAACCTGGGTCAGGCTCCCTTAAGCCAACAACCCATAATCTGAATCTTGTGCTAAGCATGGTCTTGAATATTTCAATGACTTGTTTTCATTGTTCACCTGTTAACTAGAGATGAGATGTGGAAGCTTGGCATGATGGAAAACCTAAATCATAATGTATTTTAGTTTATCTCAAACAAGAAACAACCTATCTTGCTTGTAAAATAAGTCAAGATCCCTCATCCTCCCTGATGCGATAAACACTCGATAATAAGTGACAATGTGCACATAAAATAAAATAAAATAAATAAAGGGTAAAGGATTGAGAAAGGCTCGCTGGTAGCGGAGAAATGCTTGTGATTTCTTGGAGTGACTCTGATGGGGTACTATCCAGGCCTGCTGGCAGTGGAGAAAAACCAGAAACCATATTTTAAAATTCTGAATTCAATAAGCCCTATGCCTTGTTATCTGCATCATCATCAACTACTGGCATGCAGGAAATTCTTATTGCGTGTTTACTAACTAGCAAGACCTAGCCGAGACATAAAGGGAAGGCATATCTTTAAAGGTCAAGGTAACACAAGAGGTACCCTTAGTGATTGTTCAATATTCCCTTGCATCACTATCCATACTCGAACTATTATAGGGATGTTGGTAGAGATGCTGGATTCTACCAGTGGTTCGCCAATTGTTGTAGCCACTACAACAACACCCAAATTTTTTGGCATATTCAAAATTTTGGGTCCCCTTATGCTCACCTCAAGCCACTACAACATAATCATGTTTTAATCCAGTCAATCTCCCCATGACCCGTTCTTATCAAACCCTGTCGATGCGCATTTTCACGCGATGTATATTGCACTCTTTTATATTTTTGCCCCATGATTGCATTAGGATTTTGATGTTTGTTGCTTAAAATATGCATTAAAAGTCTCCCTGTGGCCTAAAAATTTATCTTTCTATAGTTTACATCGCAGATTGGTGAAGGCACTGTGTGTGGACATACATGACTTCAAGTTGGATTTCATTATGTTTACCACATTAGGGTTTGCGAGAAACCCTAAATTGTTAAAAGATGGACTCTATCCATGTTTAACCTAATTCATGGACCTTTAAGGATGCATTCATGCCAACACTACATAACACTTATGCTACATCATGATATCATGACGAAAATCACTCGACATATCCAAATTTAATTCATGTGTTCAAGACGAAATAGGTTTACATGTAATTTTATTGACATGAAGCCAGTGTAAGGTACACTACCTTTTCAAAAGAGCATCAAAAGATTCCCACCATAGGTTACTTAGGCCTCTATTAGGGTACTTCCTTAATTTTATGCTCGCATATTGATACTTATGATGCACCAAAGGTCTTAAGTTTAAATTATAAGACACCATTACAAAAGATACCCTTAAACTAATTCATGTTTCAATATGGCATGCAGGGATGACCCAACAATGCCATGGTTAAGAGGCTATGCAAGTTACGAATGGATATCAATTTATGAACTAATTTATTCATGGGATATATGAGCCAACCTGGACCTAACGACATACGTTATGCACGAAGGATTTTTACAAAAGGACTATGGGCTAAAATATGTGGATAGGCAGTGAATGAAAATCATTGACACATTGATACACTTCAAAGGTGATTGAAGGGCTCACATTTAAAAGGTGCATGCTACTCAACCATACAAATGATACATCGGATTTTGGGGCCATTGTACATTTATTAAGGCATGTGGAATTAAGGCAAAGGTTATACAACAAATGGCCATCAATCCAAACTATGCCACAGGGTATAGTGGAGACATCACTAGGCACCATTGAAATCACACTATGTAGGGCTGAACATATTTATGATAGTACACTTAGCTTGTGTTGGAAGGGCTTTGTTTGATACATGAGATCCTTCTCTTTGAAATAGGTGTGACGAAAAGGTATCAACATAATTTAAATGATGGTTATACCATGACCTCACAATAAGTCTATTTGGAGGGAAGTGCAGGCAAAGTCACAAAGGGAAATAAAATAATTTGTCGATATGAGAAGGGCATGATTCCAAGCTTCACCAAAGGGCGTTGTGATTTTCTACACAGCGATGAATAAAGAGTGTGATGAGGGCGCAATGCGAGAGGTTTAAAGGGTTATGTTAACACTGCTAATGCTTTTTTCATCATTTCACACTAAGTGTTGGGTTTGAAACAATGCTCCCTTGGACACATAACAATGCATGACAACACTCAACCATGTAAGCTGACCGATGCTTGTTAATGAAGTTGATTCTTGAGAGGGTGTTGTTCACTCCTAAATTCCAATAGTTGACAATAAACCAAGCTCATGACGATGCTACTATTATTCTCCTACATTGTAAGCAACGCTTTAGATATAAACATTTACAAGAAAAGAGTAAAAGGTGGGGTATGAAGCCCCACATTATGTAAAGAGAGAAATATTATTGCTAGCAACAAACCATGCCTTGATATATCTGTACATAAGACAACGTTGAAAAACATCATGCATACTCATTCTGGCAAGGTGATCCTATATCTATATATTGTTTGGCATCAGATAACTGTGAAAGGGGTCAAGGAAATATATGACGAGGATTACATTTGACATCATAGGGTAGCGCACTTGGAGCACTAGGAAGATGTGATGTGCACACCACTTGGAAGGGATTTGTTCAATCACCAACATATTCTTCTTTTACGATCCCAGTAAGGCTTGAAGACCTCCAGTTCAAATAAAGACCCTCTGAATGTCGTGATTGAGACAAAGGCATAGCACTGGCTTCCCATTGCCAAATATGGGTCGAATGAAAATGGATCACTATGAGGGATGAGTGTATTAAGGAGAGAATGCATGCATTCACTGTTTCAATTTGGTGAATGAATGTGACTTGGTATTAGTCACATCTCCAATGTTGTGGTTTGAATCGAAGTTGCACCATCATCCTACTAGACTCATGACTAAAAAAGTCACATGAGTGCAATTTAAACTCCAAAAAATTTATCGGGTATTGTGACTTACTCTAAAGGGAAATTATGCGACTTACCAAGGTTGCATCTCTTGCTCGTGACCATTCTCCGGATCCAACAAACCATCCAAATGTGTGACCTTCTTTATACTGCGACTGGGCGACCTCCAGTAGGTCGCTCTTCCACCCAAGTGGCAGAGTCGCATCTCAACACCTCAGGAGAGCTTCCAAGGAGTGTGACCAACCCTCTGCTACAACTGTGAAACTTCCAGTGAGTCGCACTCCCACCTAGGTCGCAAGATCATGTCCTCATGCCTCAGGGAAAGCAACCAAGAAATGTGACTTTGCTAGAGTGTGACTTTGCGACCTTCGTAAGTCGCAAACTACCTCATGGGTCACTATTTCTCTTAGATCACGATGTCTTCAGCAAGTCATGATATCGTTGAGCTTCTTTGAGTCATAATTCTAGATGTGATTGGCCCAATGATCACAAAGGTGCCATGACCTCTACGTTAAAGCACTCTCAACCTGAATCCATGCCCACCATACCAATTATCAAAAGAGCCAAAAAAATAAAAGTCTACTAATTTGGTAGCCAAGGGGCATCTTGCAAGCGATGTGTAGTAAAATATGATGCACAACATTAGAGCTTCTCCACGTCATGGTGACATTACTAATGGTTGAAAGCTAGAAAAATGCTCAGAGGCCATATTTAAGTAGTAGATCACCCAAAGCGTCTTGCTCATGTCACTCTTCATCATGGGGACATCACCATTATCAAAAGGGTTGTAAATGGGATAGTGAATGATGTAATCACCAGAGTGATTTCTTCAGGATTTGTGCAGTATCTTAATTGTTTCTATGCTAAAGATAGTTCACACATGAAGAAAGCATCTAACCTTTGAATTTACAAGATGTGAGATGGGGCAATAGGTTTAGCTTGTGGACACCTCCCATCTTATTGCACACACACGAACATTTCCTGGATTATTACAGGGAAGTTAAGGGAAGGTTAAATAAAAAAGAAAGCATCATCGAAGTGTCATTTGCATAATTCCTTACGACATTAATCACGCGCATTTCTAGTGTAAATCTTTTTATTTACCTTCCATACTGACAATGTTTAAACACTACCCTACTATTGGTACCATCCTATGACCTCCTTTTTCCTCCTAAAACATATCATTTGCCTACTTCTTTCCATCATATATCTCTTAGAACCCTTGGAAATTGATTAGTTAATAGTCCTATAGTTATTAAAATGCATTGAAATTGATTTAGGAGTTTTATGTTAAAGAATTAGGGATTTTTGGTAAAATGGCTACAGGAAGTTCCAACATCCTGTAATTGCTTCATTGTTTGACATGTGGCATGATAGCTGGGCTAGAACGAAGGGTAGGGATGAAAAGTAGAATGTCCAAGCATGGACGAATACCTATCCTACAACAGAACCGACCCTCCTACATGCGCGGTCAACAATGGTCAAAGTATAGCATGTTGGCGACAAAGGCAGCAACAACAAAGCATTCTAAATTGATTTAGTTTTGTTCCTTTTTGAAATCAGTTTAGGATAGAAACATTTTAAAAATCTCGACATGATAAAAGCGGCAACAGCCATATCATGAATGTACATTCGTTTTCGAAATGTAAGGGTTGTAAAAACATATGTAAATACAGTCCTGTGTAATCAATGTTTTGGTAATCGTTGTATCGTTTGAAACGGAGTTTGAACTTAATATCAAGAACACAGTTACAGCTACGATCTTTGTCTTGTTACGTTGATTTGATAATCGGTTGAACACAGTCTAGTATACCTCTGGAATGCGGATGGGCCCTGCGTTAAACTGGTATACTGTTATTTCCTTTTCATTTGCAACTTAGGGTATTACATGACATGCACAATAATTAGAATTGGTTGTTGATTTTAATCGAATGCGTATGGTTTATGTTTATGAGATCGCTTGAACAGTTCATCACCGGGATCGTGAATCGTATCCTGTAAGGGATTCGATCCTCTGTTGTCCTCTAAAGCAATGTTATGAACTCTGCTTTCATTTCAAAGTATGTTTATAATTTCCAGATGTCTTTAGCTTGCATGAATATTAGTGAATGCTGAGTATTTGTTAAACAGGGGTTTCGTGTATGGTGTCTTTGTAAGGAGATTGAAATCTTGGTTTGAAGTGATACACAGTGTTTTAATTTGATAAATGAATTGAGTGACAGTGTGGTAATTAGGTAGATTAACTGAGTGACCTAAGTGTTTGGGTGATAGGTAACATACCTCAGTCTTCCGTAAAGAAGTCCTGTGACCTACCATCATAACCACTTAGCTAATAATCCTTTATGTCTATATACTTTAGACGCATGCCTCTAAGTCTACGCATCCTGGTCGATAATAAATATAGCCTAGTCTAGCACCCTAGATAGCACACTACACCTACCTTTCTCAAATGTACGGGACAGGTGGAAGAAGTTGAACTGTGCAACAACTTAGTTAGCCATCTCACTACTACCATCTCTAGACTACCTCAGGGACTGGTTTTGCATTTCCAAAGCTATGTGGGAAAGGGTCAACTTGTAGCAATGGATGCATAAGATATTTTCCGAATCTTGGCCAACTTTGCATGGACTGGGCATACGTACTCAATCAAATGAAAGAAGAATCATGGCTTATTTCGGCCGATAGTGTAGAATGAAATTGGCACCTCTGCTTCTTTCGACCGTGGGTGAAGAATGATAGACTCTTCCATGTTTAAAAGGACATTTTGAAATAGTCTAGACACTAATTATCAAAAGAAAAAGGAGCACCACCTCGACATTAAAATGAAATTAGAACAAAAAGGATGCTTACTTGCTCTTTCACTTGCTTCCTAGGTTTCAACTTAACATACCTTTTTTCCCTGGACATTACAGACTTGTTGGTTTCTGCTGATGGAGTTCCTTTAACCCTAGGGATAATGTCTACACCTTGTTTTTCTGCTCCAAAGTCACATAAAAAAAAATGAAGACCATTCTTTGTTGATCCTTTTGAGTTCATGTAGAACTATCAGTTTAATTAGACTGTGATGAAACAGGGAAGTTACACATCCTTGAGATTTCAATTGTACTTTATCTGCCATCTTAGCTACACTTCAAAATAAGAAGTAGGGAAAGTCTAAAGAAATCATACCAGTAAAATGTAACAGAAGTTTGAAATGATATGAATAAACCTTTTGATATCTGCCTTCACAGGTAAAATAATGTTGAATGTTGAAGATCAAGTTGGCATAGCTGTCCTTGATGTAGTCTCTCGAAACTACCTTGGTTAAGTCGGTTTCCACAAACTCTGGCTTTAGAAACACCTTACATGGCTCCATGTCGAATCTGAAGTTTTTGAACAATGTATCTTGGCCCTTCGGAATTTCTGTCACCAAAGCTATCACCTCTGGAGAAATTTGCAAGTTTAGCATTCCAACCTTTGTGCTTGAGCCAGTGAAATGGAGTGCAAACTCCTTTTTCACCTGAGTATGTCCTCCCTGCAATTTCTTACAAAACTTCCAGCATCCTGCTTTCTTGAAAGCTTCTACAACTGATTTGTCTCTGACTATGACCTCGATGCTTTCAGGCTTTGTTCTTAAACAATGGCTAGACCTGTGGCATTTCTTCTCCTCTGTCATCTTTCCTTCTGAATTCCTGTAACAAAACCAACCTCGCTTGAAATACTGTTGATCAGCCTCGCCTGAATTATGGATGAGGAAAACCTTGGTGGAAGATTACCAAAGCTTACTGTTCGAAAACAATTCTGTTTGAGGGTTTGCATATAAACTAAAACGATGAGACTAGCCAACCCTTTCGAATTTGAAAATATCTTTCATAATGAGCCCTAAATTCGAAATGATGAGTTTGGATGGCGGCATGCTTAAGGACTGACTCCTAGCTGACACCTAATAATGAAAATTTTAATGGAATGCTAATGGATTGATGTTTGACAAGACTATTCTACGAATTCTTGCTTTCGTAGCGCGCAGGGAAAAGCGCTACAAAAAGAGCAGCATTTTCATAGCGCAAAATAGACATTTTACACTGTCTGTGCTACGAAAACGTGGTTTCGGGGCTAATTCCAAAAATTTTCAAAATGGCTTAAGCTATGAGTTTCTAAAAAGAATGTAAGACTTATGAAACATGGAAAAAGGATGTTAGACTTTATTTGGATATGAAAAATGAAAACTTTGGGACTCCTAACCTATCACCTACCCATTAAAACATAGGGTGACTTGACACTTATCTAAGACCATGACTAGGAACAATGTAAACCCCTATTTTGGTGATAACAGTGGCTCCACTTGGGATAGTGTACCCCTGTGGCACACTAAGAACTCGTAGCTCCAGTGCTATCCATTTTTTAGTAAAACAGAAACACTTTTATTTGATTTGACAAGCATCTTCTTCAAATTGTTCCATCTCGGGCTTAAGCTCTCTGTTTCAGCTTGTCATTATTAGCAAAAAAAACTGACAAAGATGGAATATATACAATGTCATGAGTGATTGATAAAACTTCAACAAGTATAATGCTTTAGGAACCTGCCATTGACAGGCCCTCTAGCATATGATCCTCCATCAATTTCCTGCAATATATAAGTGTTGTTCCCATGAAAACCAACAATCTTAAAAGGACCCTTCCATAAATTCTCAAACTTACCATGCTTGCCCTTTTCCTCAATTTTGGCCTCCCATTTTAGCACTTTGTCTTGTATTTGGAAACTGTCTTCTTTAATCTTCCTGTCAAATGTATTTTTAATTCTGTTTTGAGCATGTTGATGGTTGTCATAGACTTCATTCCTCTTTTCCTGCAAAGCTATCAGCTGGTTTATCCTCCTCTGTATGGCATTTGGTTCTTCTTCAAGTCCTTGAATTAGTTTCATGACTGGTACCCCAGTGATGTTGGAAAAACAGCTTCAGCACCATAAAATAATTCATACGGTGAAGTCCCAATTGATCTCTTTATACATATCTTATCAGCCCATAAGGCGTACTTCAGCTTTAAGTGCCAAGCTTTCTTGTTCTCCTGCAATACCTTTTTGATGATTCTTACAATACTCTTATTTGATGATTCAGAAAGACCATTTCCTTGCAGATAGTATGCTGTAGAGTGTCCAAGAGTGATGTGATATTGATGACAGAAATTAATCATTTTCTTAGACTTGAAAGCTTGAGCATTATCTGTTATAATCTTCATGGGGCAACCAAATCGAGACAATATATTATTCTCTAGAAAAGAAATAATTACAGAATCATTAGCTTGCCTTGTTGGGATTGCCTCTATCCATTTGGTGAAGTAGTCTGTTGCTGTGAGAATCCAGCGATGCTGTCCTGATGATGATGGATGTATTTCTCCAATAAAGTCTAACCCCCACTACTGGAAGGGTGCTTCCACATAGATAGGAACCAAAGGTAGAGGTACAAGTTTTCTTCTTCCTTCAAAAATTTGGCATTCATGACATGCAACAACTTTTTTGTAAATGTCTTTAAACATTGTTGGCCAAAAATATCCCGCTCTTAGAATATTATTTGCTGTAGCCTTCCAATAATGGTGTCCTCCGCAATCACCTTTATGGAATTCTTCAATGACCTTTTCAGCCTCTTCTTCAAGTAAACAATTCAGAAAAATTCCTCCTGTATCTTTCCAAAATAGATTTCTGTCAAATATAAAATATCTCAAAGATTTCAGCTTAACAAACCTTGCTTTGGATTTTGTTAGATCAGTGGGAGCTTTGTGATGTTGTAACACAAATACCACATCCTTATACCAATATGAAACCAGATATTTCTCATCAATTGGGACCAATTCTTCTTCATCATCAGAAATTTCTGATATTTCTGCATTCAGATTTATGTCAAGACAATCCAGGTTTGACTGAGTCATTAACTTCGCCAATCCTTGTCCTTTCACTAATTTGGTTGGTTTGATGTCTATATCATATTCCAGCAAGTTTGCAATCCATTTTCCCCTTTTGCCATCAGGATCTGCTTGAGTTAGAATGTCTTTCACCACAGTACTTAGAACATATGCCACAATGTGAGAATGCAGAATGTAAATTCTGAAGTCTTTAATAGCTTTCACCAAAGCATGGGCCTGTTTTTCTAGAATATTATACTTCAGTTCAGCATTAGCTAATGTTCTACTAAAGAAAGAGATAGCCTGTTCAGTACCTTGCTTTCCCTTTTGAAGCAAAACTCCAGCAATTGTATTTTCAGAAGCAAATGTAAAAACCAAAAATTCTTTTGAGAAATATGGACTAATGAGTACCGGTGCCTATGTGAGTGCCTTCTTAATTTGCTCAAAAGAATATTTTGCCTCAGCTGTCCATTTAATATCAACTCCTTTCTTTAACATCCTTGTTATATCTTTGACAATCTCAGCAAAATTAGGAATGAAGCGCCTAACAAAATTCACTTTCCCAAGAAATGATTGAATTTCTTTCCTACTTCTTGGTAAATCTACTTTTTGAATTGCATTAAATCTATTAGGATCAATTCTGATTCCATCTTCAGAAATAATATGACCAAGTAATTTTCCTGTAGTTAAAGCAAAGATTCTTTTAGTAGGATTAAGAGAGATACCAAACCTTCTACATTTCAGCAGAATCTTTTCTAGGTGTTTCAAATGATCTTCCTCTTTCTTTGAAAAGACTGTTATATCATCAAGATAAACAACCACCATCTTATCCTTTTCTTCAGAAAAAGCAATGTCCATTGCTCTTTGAAAAGTAGCTCCCGCATTCATGAGACCAAAAGGCATCTTGGCGTACATGAATGTGCCCCATGGTGTTGTGAAGGTTGTTTTCTCCTGATCATCTGGATGCACAAGAATCTGATTGTAACCTGAGAAGCCATCAAGCATAAACATTCTTTGTGAACCAACAATATTTTGCAGAATTGAATCCATCTTGGGAAGAGGATAGTTGTCCTTTAATGAAGCCTTATTCAAATTCCTGAAATCAATACAAATTCTGATTTCTCCACTCTTCTTTCTAACCGGAACCAAATTTGCAAGCCAATTTGAGAATCTGATTGGGACAATGATTTTAGCATCAAAAAGCTTCTTAATCTCCTTTTCAATCAAGGGCATGAGAAGGGGATTAATTCTTCTCAACTTCTGTTTGAATGGTTTCTCATTTTCTTTAATAGGAATAGTATGCTGAATAATGGAAGGATCATACTGTTTTAAGTCAGCATAACTCCAAGCAAAAAAATCAACAAACCTCTTCATCATCTCAATATATTTGAATTTCATATCAATTGAAAGAAACTTTGAAATTTTGATCATTTTAGGCAAAGCTGATGTACCCAAATTACAGCTTTCT
The DNA here is from genome assembly GCA_031772625.1 of Pinus tabuliformis. NCBI lineage: Eukaryota > Viridiplantae > Streptophyta > Pinopsida > Pinales > Pinaceae > Pinus > Pinus tabuliformis. The sequence goes on along the minus strand of CM062818.1, from coordinate 436,277,013 downwards.
ACTTCCTCTTCATCAACCTGTATCTTTGGCAATTTGAACACATCATTATGATAAAAAAGCTTCTCAAGAGGAATAAGACCCTTTGGTATTGAATTATTCTTTAATTGCAAGACTTCAGAATTTTCTTTAGACTCAACAAGCATGTTTTGTTGATCTACTTGAGTACTTTCAAATTCTTCTTTCAGCTCAATAAAATTCTTTACCTGTTGATCATCTTCAAAAACTTGCCAATTGGTGATATTATCTGGTATAGCTGGTCTATGACGAACTTCAATCTCATATTTCTCAGAAGAATGAATAGGAATGACAAAAAGACTTGCCGAAACAGCAAGAGAATCAGCAATGGAATTTTGGTCTCTAGTTTTGACAATGAAAGAATAGGCTTGAAAATTCTCCAACATGTCTAAAACTAGATTTCTGTATGCTCTCATTCTTACATCCTTTGTTTGATAGACACCTTCAACTTGTCTAATAACCAATTCAGAATCTCCAAAAACAGAAATATTCTGAGCCTTCATTCTTATCAAAACATCTAGACCCAAAATCAAAGATTCATATTCAGCCATGTTATTTGTGCAATCAAAATTCAGTTTGTAAGAGTAAAACTTACTCTCATCACTTGGACTTGTAATCCAAATTCCTACTCCTGCCCCTTCTTTTCTTGCTAATCCATCAAAGTATAATGACCACCATCCCTCCATTCCTTTGTCATTTACTTGCTGATTTTCTGAGTGCTGATTTTCTGCTTTCATTTCTTCCAGACCACTATCAACTGACTCATTGAAAAGAATGGTAGATCCAAGTTCAGTATCAAATGAATAAATAGGAAAATTCTGAGGTTTATCTTTGCTTCTTACCATATAAGCCATTCTAGTCTCCCGATACAATCTCCTTTGTTCACCAAAAACAGGAATTGTGGCATAAGTAAGGTCCATCTGCATTATGCCTTTAATTTTTGTTGCCCATGATCTTGATAGCAACATCCCAAAATTTTGCGGAATATCAACCAAAACAATGTCCATAACAATTGTCTTTGCTAGGATTTGTGTTAGACCAACAACAACATCTTTGATTAAACCAATACATTGAACTCTTTTTGAGTAAAAAGAAAACAAATCCTTATATAGTCTTGTTAACTGTAACCCTAACTTTCCATAATTACTTTGGGTATGAGATTATGAGAAGCCCTTGAATCCAACATAGCATTATGTAAAGTCATATCATGAATACTAATGCTTACATAGAAAGGAGGAAACTCTTCATTTTGATCATTTTCTAACATTGGACCCAAATGTATAGTAGGATTATCTTCTTGGATATTTAAAATATCAGCAACTCCTGGTTGTGAATTCAACATCTCAACAATCTTGCTTCTATATTGATTTACCTTGAGGATCTCACTAAAAGGTACTGATATTTTAATCTTTAAAATTTCATTCTCAAGGTTGAAAACATAAACAAACTTTTTAGCTTCTTTGATAGGAGGAGGAAGTTGAGTGTCTTTTATACCAGGTGGAGAGTCTTTCTTACCTTCAGCAACATTTGGGGTATCATTTTTGGCTTCAGCAACCTTTTAAACATCTTTCTTAGGCTGCGCTTTGTTTGCAATAATCGACACATTTATGTTTCTAAGATTGTATTGTTTTTGCATTTCAAAGATAACACGCTGATATCCTTTAAGATAATTTGAAGGTTCTTCTCCTTGATTGACAAAATATGACTCATCATGCTCTTCTTTAGTCAAGAAGATTCTTGACATTTCTTCATCAAGACAATGGATAGACTCTTTAGGAATTTCAGGATCATGTTCTTCATCAACCAAATTCTGCTGAAAAGGAGGTCTACCTGGAGGGTCAGGTTGCTGATTTCTATTTTCTCTTGGTCTTTGTTGGTTTTGAGGTCTCCTAAATTGAGGGTTTCTAAATTGAGGTTCATGTTGCACAGGAGGAGCAGAGGTGTTTCCAAGAGCTAACCTATCCATCAACTTCTCCATGGTTTTCATCATTGAGTCTAATTTATCTTCAGGAGTTGAAGAGGAAGGTTTCTCTTCTTCTTTCAATTTAGTTTTTCCCATTTTTGACTTTTTAGAAGCTATCATGTTTACCTCTACCTTTACAGCATTACTTTGCATTTCAGCAAGTGTAGGTGATTCTCTTTCTCTCAACAAAATAGAAAAGTCATAATCAAATGCTTCAACATATCTCATTTGTGCAAGGGCCTCTGGGGGTTTCAACTGAGCTGGAATTGAGTTAAACACTTTATTGAATCTTTTTGAAAAATTTTGAACAGTTTCATCAGGTGCCCTTCTAAGGTTGTTATATTCAGTAAGTTCTTGAACTGGATTAGTTCTGTTTCCCCATTTCCTTAGAAAATTGTCTTCAAATTCAACCCAGTTTCGAATACTTCCTGCTGTAAGAGTTTTAAACCATTTTCTAACTTCACCAATAAAGGTCTGTGCAAATAGTCTTAGCTTCACATCTTCATCATCAACTTCTTCTCTGTCAGCAAAATCATTAAATCTGTCTACATGTTCTTCTGCTGTAATTTCTTCATCACCACCCCAAGTAGGGATCCTAGTGGCATATTTACTAGGAAGGTCATGCAAAATAGCAGGGAGTACGAGTGGGGCATACCTAGCAGGTGCAGCCATGATTAAAGGAGGAACAATAGTTGTAGGAATAACAGGAACAGAAGATGAAGAACTGATATGAGGAGGACTGCTTGGTTTGTGTAAGCTACTAGGAATGGCAGAAGATGAAGAACTGATATGAGGAGGACTACTTGGATTCTGTAAACCACTAACAACTCCAATTTGGAAGAGGTAAACCAACTTTAGATTTCAGCAGGACTTCGAAAGGATCAAGTTACAATTTATCTAAAGCTTCTTTTTCTAACAATAGCTCAGAGGTAACAGCTTCCCAAAACTCTTCTTTGTTTTCTTGTGATACCAGGGATGAGGTGTCAATTCCTTTCTTTTGTAGGTCTAAGATAATACCAATGAGTTCCTCTTCATTTTCTGATCTAAACAACACTTCATGAATTTTATCATCAACTTTTTTGTCTTCAGGACTTCTTGAGAATTCAGAGAGCAAAGATTTTGAATAAGATGGAGTACCTAATATTTCTGAAAATCTTTGACTGACTCTTGAAACAATATTTGGATTGTCTCCAATGGTAGGTGGATTGGGATCAGGATTGCTCCATGTGTATCTCCTTCTTTAAGCCACCTTTAAATCTTTGAAAATATATGGAGTCACCAAGGTAGATTGCAACCTCGAGAAACTTTCTGAGCTCCTACGACCTTCAGAAGTTTAGCTTCTTGATTTCGGGAATGAGTAATCTTCAAGCTCCCAGCAGACTCACCAAAATGTTATCACAAAATCTGACCCTGATAGGCTGATGATCAAGTAGACTCTGAATAACTCTTTCAAACAAATTTGGATACTATGATCCATCTTTGGAGGAATTCAAATTCCTAACTTTAACACCTATCTATTCATCAAACAAACTACTTAATTACAACTTGACAACTAGCTGTCTTTAAGAGTCCTAATACAAATAGGAGTGAAACTCCTAAAACATGCTTCCAAAAACCTAATATATGACTTCAATACATTCTTTAGTCAGCTTCCAAACCATGTCTTCGAGCTTTATGGCGTCCATATTGCTGTTGCAAAACCTGTTGAGTCATGCTCTAACTGTCTTGAAAATTAGGAGACAGAGTTCCTCCTTTTAAGGCCCTTGATCCTTAATGCTTATCTTCAAACAATTTTGCTGGTGTACATGTGGCATGCATTAATAATCCATAAAAACTTCATTTTCCACCTATGTAAAAAATGAAACTCGAAAATATGGAGGAATGGATGAAACATAACTATGCTACAAAAATACTCTGTTTTCGTAGCATAACCTTTACATCACTTGTGAAATAATTCTTGGAAGTTTACTTTCTACACCACTTCCATCTGACACTTCACATATGATCCCATGTCTACCAGCAACTTCAAAATTTGGAACTAATCAAACCTTACCTCCGGAGAGCATTCGTAAGTGCTAAATGATTATCTTCAGTAGTTTCATAGCGCTCTACGAAACTGCTATGTGTACTCTTTTTCAACACGGCCTTCAAAAATCTGTAGTTTGGGAGTTTTTAAAAATTCCATGAATACTGATATGATCAACCAAAAATCAAACCACTTGCCCTTATAAGATGTTCTTCTTCACAGTTGTTCTTCCTTTTATATGCCAAAACTCTTTTTATGTGCCAAAATTGTTTTAATAGATATCCTTCACTGCTCTTTTTCATCACCCTGTTTCATTATTGCTGTAGACCCTTTTCCAGATTTGGTTAGTTGTATTTCTAGGTCTTCAATTTGTCTCTTCAAACCCCTGTTTGTAGCTCTTAGCCAAGCATTAATCCTCCTTACAAATCTGGCTTCTTTGATTGTAGGAACAGTCCAGGTAAAGTACTGAGTTTCACTATTTACTATTTCTGGTTTGGACACCTTTTTAGCTTCCTAGAGAGCCTTCATCCTTTTTAAATCTGTCCTTTCAGTAGCATGCCCTCTTGCTCTCACTCTTAGTCTAGAAATTTCATTGTTAGTAGCTTTTAACCTTTCTTCCATAACCTCGTAACTGACTTTTTCTGTTTAAGTGGCAGGAACTGTGTTTTTGTCACCTTCAGGTCTTGGAGACGGAAAGTCTATCAACTCTTCTTGAACAACAGATGCTTCTTTTGTTCTTCCCAGCTCAATATTGGACTCTTGCATCTTCTTGGATTGCCTGGTTAAGGGTTTTCTGGGTTTGAAAACAAATGCTGTAACATCATCCTCAAATTCCAATTTCTTGGAGGGTTTCATTTTCTTCGACTTTTCTTGATCAAATTTTATCACATCTGCCTGCACCAAAGGGGCTTCTGCAATATCAATGGATTTTAAAATATCATTTAAATCACCCTTCAAGCTTGAACCTTCTCCCAAGATCACTGTTTTACCTTTCTCCTTTGCAATTTGACTTCTAGTCAATCTCTTTTGAACTGGTTTGTTGGCTGAATGTTATTGTGTCATTCCTTTAACCACAGATATCTTTTCCTTTGTAGATTTGGGAGTTTCAAGAATGACTACTGGTGCTTTGCTTACTTGCTCTTTCACCTGCTTCCTAGGTTTCAACTTAACATACCTTTTTTCCCTGGACATTACAGATTTGCTGGTTTCTGCTGATGGAGTTCCTTTAACCCTAGGGCTAATGTCTACACCTTGTTTTTCTGCTCCAAAGTCACATAAAAAAAAAAACGAAGACCATTCTTTGTTGATCCTTTTGAGTTCATGTAGAACTATCAGTTTAATTAGACCATGATGAAACAGGGAAGTTTCACATCCTTGAGATTTCAACTGTACTTTATCTGCCATCTTAGCTACACTTCGAAATAAGAAGTAGGGCAAGTCTAAAGAAATCATACCAGTAAAATGTAACAGAAGTTTGAAATGATATGAATAAACCTTTTGATATCTGCCTTCACAGGTAAAATAATGTTGAATGTTGAAGAGAAAGTTGGCATAGTTGTCCTTGATGTAGTCTCTGGGAACTAACTTGGTTAAGTCGGTTTCTACAATCTATGGCTTTAGAAACACCTTACATGGCTCCATGTCGAATATAAAGTTTTTGAACCATGTATCTTGCCCCCCTAGGAATTTCTGCCACCAAAGCTATGACCTCTGGAGAAATTTGCAAGTTCAGCATTCCAACCTTTGTGCTTGAGCCAGTGAAATGGAGTGCAAAATCCTTTGTCACTCGAGTATGTCCTCCTTGCAATTTCTTACAAAACTTCTAGCATCCTACTTTCTTGAAAGCTTCTACAACTGATTTGTCTCTGACTATGACCTCGGTGCTTTCAGGCTCTGTTCTTAAACAATGGCTAGACCTGTGACATTTCTTCTCCACTGTCATCTTTCCTTCTAAATTCCTATAACAAAACCGGCCTCGCTTGAAATACTATTGATCAGCCTCACTTGCCATTGGTGGTCAGCCTCGCCTGAATTATGGATGAGGAAAACCTTGGTGGAATATTACCAAAGCTTACTGTTCAAAAACAATTCTGTTTGAGGGTTTGCATGCAAACTAAAATGATGAGACTAGCCAACCCTTTCGAATTTGAAAATATCTTTCATAAGGAGCCCTAAATTCGAAATGATGAGTTTGGATGGTGGCATGCTTAAGGACTGACTCCTAGCTGACACCTAATAATGAAAATTTTAATGGAATGCTAATGGATTGATGTTTGACAAGACTGTTCTACGAATTCCCGCTTTCGTAGTGCATAGGGAAAAGCGCTACGAAAAGAGCAGCATTTTCGTAGTGTAAAACATACATTTTATACTGTCTGCGCTACGAAAACTTGGTTTTAGGGATAATTCCAAAAATTTTCAAAATGGATTAAGCTATGAGTTTCTAAAAAGAATGTAAGACTTATGAAACATGGAAAAAGGATGTTAGACTTTATTTGGATATTAAAAATGAAAACTTTGGGACTCCTAACCTATCACTTACCCATTGAAACATAGGGTGACTTGACACTTATCTAAGACCATGACTAGGAACAATGTAAACCCCTATTTTGGTGATAACACCCACTCTAACACCTTCTCATTTGACAGCTAAGAGCAGAAACATTCATGTTGGTAGCCCAACCCACATACCAAATGAGGCTCCTATCCCAAACGGTGTGAGGTCTAATGGGGAATTCACACTGGGGAGACCCCCTTGTTGTTAGCGGTACATTCCTGCCCTTCAACAGAATGCTTGATAAATCTAAGGTTAACATAGATCTATGTTGGTAAATAATGAAAATGTGTGTGTATGGATACCTATTGTGGAGATCAAGGCCAAGAGTTGACTAATGAATGTGTACGAGTCCTAGTTATGGGCTAGTTATGTGTATGAGTCCTAGTTATGGGCTAGTGATATGGTTGTTATATATTCTATGGTGTGTTTTTGTTATGAAAAGGCGGGAATAAAGGAATTATTCACCAAAAATGTTTCTTAAGGAAGAAACATGGGGACTATGATACTAGAGGGTAAAAGGAAATGGGTTGTATGAATGATCTGAATTAATGCTATCCTTTGAGAAATGCAACCTTCTTGCTCATGCATCCTTACAAATTTTCCCACCATGGGAAGGAGGAAATTAAGGGATCACTCTTCCATTGTCCCATTATAATTTCCTCTTTTTGTTCATGGATGAACCTTTATGAAGTCATGGATATTATACCTACCAATTGCAAGAGAACCCTATGGATTGGTAGTTGGAAAGAGGTTGGAATTTGGGGATTTGCTTCTAAGAATATGAGAGGAAATGGGATGGTTTTGAGGGTAAGGACCATGGATGGAATGCTCATAATGGTTGAGAAAAAACCATTAAACCTACAACCCTATTTCCATTACTCATGAATAGTTTGAGCCAAGTGTTTCTCCTCCATGTCATACTCGAAAGTCAACCAGTGGTTTGGGCTCTTTTTTCCTACACTAGAAGGTATGAATATCCCTGAGGGATTGTTGAGCAGAGAAAGTCATATCTTCCTTGCATTGTGTAGAGAAGTGGAAGATAGTGCCATGATTAATTGATAGGTAGATGAGGGTCTGGAGTGATTGGTAGTGATCCAATTAGCTTTGTGATGAGAGCATTGGTTTTCGTTGAGTCAAATTAAGTTATGTAGGATATTTCCTCACCCTAGAGGTTGATGAGGGATCCCTTAATTCCCTCCTTTCCATGGATCTCATCATGTTGAATCTGACTCATTGCTTTGGAAATCATATTTAAAGACATTTATATTATCTTAGGGCTTATAGTCTTTAATGGCAAGTTTCCTTGCATTTGATAATGAGTATTCCTCAATGATCCCTACTCAATTCATTCTATTAGTGTTTGGAACTAACACATTTGTTAGAATGTACTAAGTACCTCGGTTACCATTATCATTACTAGTGGTCTACATTGCATTTAGTATTGGTATACCTATATGGTTGGTGATTGGATGGTTTTCTCCATGTTTCACTTCAGATCATTTATTCATAAGTAAAGTTTTACATATCATGGATTTAGATTGATTATATACCTTGCATTGTGGTAGGATTTATTCTTGATGCTACCATGTGAGTTGAATATATAATACCACATATCCATATTGCATTTGTACTATTGGAAAAATGGTTTTGTAATTTTCATTATTCCAATTATTTGTCTAATATATGCTAAGATTTAGATCCATTTTTTATTTTCTCATGGATATGATCCCATTTTGAAATGGATCCACTATGTACTATTAAACGAACAAAGTTCGTATACTCAAAGAAATGCTCTGATACCAATGTAACTAACAAATAATCTTTAGAATACTTCGAAGAAAAAGACATCCATTTTAGGACAAGTAATTGTATATTGAATATTATATAAAAAATTTGATGAGATGATGTGAATGTTATAAATGAGGCACGGTTATATACCTAGGCATGTGCCTCTTCATGAATGGTCATGTCTTTAAGATATGCCTTTTCATTACTAATGACTATTTAGTTAACCTTATTATGATTATTATTGTTTACATTAATTTTATTATTTTTATATAAATTATATTCATAACATTTCCTTGTTGAAAATGCAACAAGAAATTCCTAACTTAATTTTGCCCTTAATTAAATTAGGAGAAAATTGAAATTCAACATCAGTAGACAACTTGAATGAGTTAATTGGGTTATTATAACTAAATTAGCTTAGCTAGTTCAAATTGGAGGGAGAACTTGAGTTGTGTACATTGATTCCTAAATTTTAGGAACCTAGGTTGAGTTAATTTTAATTGTAGCAATTTAATTCAGTTAAATTGAGTTATGGTTAGTTAAACTAGTTCCAACTATTGGAGGAACTAGTTGGAGGTCTAGCAGTGGGGTGCAACTTCAGTGTTTAACTAGTTAAATAATCAATTAGCCAAAATTAACTCATGCATACACAAAATTCGAGTTACCCAATTGAGATTGGATTTCAAGGGTAGTGTACTATCAATTGTAGACAATTCCAAATTATATAGGTGGTGCATGTAGTCAGAGAAGGGGCTTATAGGGATTGCACAATTCTAATTGGGAATTTCCCTAATTAATAGCGGGCTAATTCCTTTAGGAGCAACGCAAGGAAATAGGGACTTGGGCAGGCTTGGATTTGGTTTAGTATTGACCAGAGCTTGTCTAGGAAACCGTGAGATAGATTATACTCATGTAGAGGTTGCTTGGGCTTCAAAAAGCATTGCATTTTTTTTTCACTAATGCAATATAGATAGTAAGGTGTTTTGAGAAGTTTCTTTCCCTTAGATAAATATCTGAGCATATGTGATTGAACCTTGTCTCATGTTTATGTTTTGATTTCTTGATCAATTAAATTGCTTTCCGCTGATGAGTAGAGTAGATTCAAGTCTTTTGTTTTAGTAAATTACATAAGTAGTTTGAATCTACAAGGAATTTCTACATGGTATCAGAGTAGGAATCACAATAGGAGAGAAGAATTTGAAGTTTTTTTTGCAGGTAGATTGAATTTCCAGGATCAATTCTTCAGATCTAGCAAGATGGATTTCTATGGATTGAGACTCGAGTATTCCCTTGAGGGTAGCTTGAATTATGTTGATTGGAAGGACAGGATGGAGGCAGTGTTGGAAGATAATGAAGGAATTCATAGATAATGATATCCCGAAGCCTCCAACTTCTGATGCTCAAGATCTAGCTTCATGGAAGAAGTGTGTTGCTAGGGCAAGGAGAATCATATTAGAGCGAGTACGAGATGATATTGTATCTTATCTCAACGGGAAAGAGACGTTTTATGCAATGTGGAAATAACTGACATATTTGTTTCAGAAAAATATTGACCACAGGAAGCTGGCACTCAAGGAAAAGCATCGAAGCATCAAGATGCAAAAGAATGACACAATTATGTGTACCTAAGCAAGTTTACACAGTGTCTTGATGAAATTGGCAGGTTCGATGTTATTGTCGCTGAAGAAGATTTGGTACTCTAGCTCTGTTGGGTATTCCTAAGAGCTAGCACAATTATCAAGATTCAATAAATGGTAGAGAGATACTACCACAGTGGAAGCAGTTATGGTTTGATCTAGTGCAGGAAGAAATAAGGTAGAACAATAGAGTTGAGACCTCATCCAAAGAAGAGGAAGAGGACTTTGCATTAGTCAAAAAAGGAAAGAAGGCCAAGGGGAATAATTCCCAAGGTGAGGCTAATTATAGCCTAGAGGGAAAGCATAAAGACTTTTCCAAAATCAAGTGCTTTCACTGTCATGACTTTAGGCACTATGCCACAAAATGTCCATAGAAGAAGGCAAACAAGGAGTTTGCAATAGTAGCAATAGGTGAAGCTCTAGATTCATAGTTCAAGCTTGATTTGATTCTCATTGCATGCATGGAAAGCACAGTAATTGGAAGCATGTGGTATCTGGAAAGTGGTGCCTCATTCCACATGATGGGGAATAGATATTTCTTCAGTGACTTGGAGGAGAAAGACCTCAATCAGAACATTGAGTTTGGAGACAAAATAAGGTATAACGTGAATGATATCGGTACAATTACTTTTTAGAGGGAATCAAGCTCCCATATAATACTCAAGGATGCGATTTTTGTTCCTGGTCTAAAGAATAATCTTGTTTCCATCGCTGTGTTGGAAGATCGTGGCTACGATGTGATATTCAACAAACGAAAGGCATTTTTGAGACACATTGCCATGGGACAAGTGAAGCAGATCGATGTGTGAGTCAAGAACTTGTGTGAAATTACGGTAGAAGATGCATACAAATCCTTGAGGAGAAAGGAAAAGGTTAGAGACCTGGTGGTTGAGAGGGAGCATGATTTATCTCTCAAAATGGAGCCTCAGAAGCAGCCTCAAAAAATTGTGGAGCATCCAAAAATGGAGAAGCAGAGAGGAGACAAAGCTGAAGCATACACTCAACCAGATCCCTCTAGTAGGGGGAGATTTCAAGCTAAGTGGGTAAAGGGAGCACATGCAACCATACATCCAGGTGTGAGGTGGGGAAATGTGAAGCAATAGTCCCAGGAGTGCAAAAATTTGGGCAGGGTCCATTGAGGTTTTTTTTTTTTTGTCTCATGGATCATTACTTTGCTATGGGGGCCCACATTATTCAGTAGCAGGAGGATCAATGTCAGTCAGATACTGAGGAGTGCAAAGGAGTGTTGACAAAAAAGTAGGAGGCTCTATAGCAAAGTCAACAACAACACAATTTACCTAGTAGACACTTGTAGACATAGTTGATTCAATTTATTTTTTGGATTCTTCTCAGTTGCGGGTGTTGCAGTTGCAACAACAATAGTGAGAGGTGTTGCATGCAATACATTCTAAAGGTTCTATATCGGGGTAGTTGAGAATCCCATTCTTGCTAAGAGGGAGTGTTGAAAATGCAACAATAAATTTCTAAATTAATTTTGTCCTTAATTAAATTAGGAGAAAATCAAAATTCCACATCAATAGACAACTTGAATGAGTTAACCAAGTTATTATCACTCAATTATCTTAGTTAATTCGATTTGGAGGGAGAACTTGAGTTGTGTATAGTGATTCCTAAAATTTAGGAGCCTACGTTGAGTTAATTTCAGTTGTATCAATTTAATTAAGCTAAATTGAGTTATGGTCAGTTAAACTAGTTTCAATTGTTGGAGGAACCAGTTGGAGGTCTAGCAGTCGGGTGCAACTTCAGTGTTTAACCAGTTAACTTATCAATCAACCTAAATTAATGCATGCATGCAAAGAATTAAAATTACCTGATTGAAATTGGAGTTCAAGGTTAGTGTACTATCAGGTAGACAATTCCAAATTGTACAGGTGGTGCATGTAGTCATAGAAGGGGCTTATAGGGATTGCACAATTCTGATTGGGAATTTCCCTAATTAATAGGGGGCTAATTCCTTGAGGAACAACGCAAGGAAATAGGGACTTGGGCAGGCTTGGATTTGGTTAAGTATTGACCAAAAATTGTCTAGGAAGCTGTGAGATAGATTATACTAGTGCAGAGGTTGCTCGAGCTTGAGAAAGCATTGCATTTCTTCTCTATTTTTTGAATAATGCAATACAGATAGTAAGGGGTTTTGAGCATTTGCTTTCTCCTAGATAAATCTATGAGCATATGTGATTGAATCTTGTCTCATGTTTATGTTTTTATTTCTCGATCGATTAAATTGCTTTCCACTGATGAGTAGAGTAGATTCATGTATTTTTTCTTAGTAAATTACATAAGCAGTTTGAATCTACAAGGAATTTTTACAGCCATATTAAAAAATATTTGTCCTTAAATCTTACTGATGAAAGGGCTTGATCTCTTTTCCCATTTCAAATATATTTTTGTCTCAATGCTTTCATCTTCGGTTATACAAGATGATATGATACTGTAAGTGATAAATAAAATTGTTAGATGAGAATGCATCTGACCATCCTAGATTAATCTTCTGTGCAATCTTCTGATTACTGTAAATTTGTAATGAGGTGTTATCATAGGACTGGATTCTACAAACTTCAGTATTCATTGGAACATAAATCTATTGTTTCTATTCTGAATGGTTCAAATATGTACATTGACTTAGTTGTCTTCTCTTGTGATTCAAATGTCGATAAGGAGTTCTTGTGGTTTGATCTCACCCTAATCTATTTGTGGTGATTTATTGGTTGTATCAAATTTTTTGAGGTACATAAATTTCTTAATTAATTGCGAGGTCTTCACTTGATTTTTGTTGTTGTTTGGATTACAACTTCTGAGTACATCCTTACTTCAACTGGTTTATCCTCTTCTTGGGTTGTGATATTGCCTAGATCGGTATTCGTTCCTTGTTCTTCAATTTGGACGGTTACATCTCACGACTTGGATACTTCGTTTGGGAGAACTTCTTCTAAACTTTTTTTTAATTATTTCTTATCATCCTTAAGTTTCATAATTTGAGTGAGTAGGATTTGATTATTGTTTTTGAGATGTATGAGTTCTTGAGTTTCTGATTCATCAATCTTATTTTTAAGTTTCTCATCTTTTAAATCTTCGATTTGTTCTAATAACCTTTGATTAAGGTCTTTTAAGCATAATTTTTTTTCTTCTTTCTTTGATAGACTCTCATTGAGTTTTTTCTTGGAACCTTCCTTTTCTTGTTCTAATTTGTGCTTCTTAGTTTTACATTTTTTGACTTGCGCAAGTAGTTTCTAATTGTGATCCTTCAAGTGTGAATTTTCTTCGTTTTTGTTAGATATGGATTCTTTAAGCTCCTTTTGCTTCTTTAACATTGTTTCTTGATTCTCTTATGACATCAATTTTGAAATATCCTTAAATTCTTCTGTTGAAGGCATTATCGATTTTGATTTAATTGTCATGTCTTGCAAGGTGATCATCTTTTTATTAAAAGGAAACATCAAAATATTTTTTTCTATGTTTAACACGAACGTACCCAATTCTTTTAACCAAGTTTGACTAAAAAATATGTCAATCTTTGGGTTAAATATAGTTACAACACATAATTGAGAGATGCATTCATAGTGTTCAATTATTACTTATAAAACAATTTTTTTTTGTGACCTAGAGGAACCCAACAGCCTGTCTAGCACGTAACTACCAGTAAACCTCTAGGTGGATACGATATGTCCTCCTCCCCATAGCCCAGGTCACAAAAGGGGGGGTTTGAACCTGGTTCTTTTTGTTGGTCAAAGTTGTCATTGATGTCAATATGACATTATTGGAGATGGAAAATATTCTTGTGATACATGAATAACCATAACCTCATGCAAACCCTAGGAGAAAACCCAAAGCATGAAAATGATGCATATTCCCTAGCTATATGATAAAACCCTAAAGCCCTAGTTTCATGATGTCTTGGCCTGGCTAAAATTCCCATGAAACCCTAGATTGTTTATGATTAATGAAGGAGCCTTTTCCATGAAACCCTCCTAGGCAAATATATGCATAAAACCCTAGCATTGGACCTTGTGAGATAATTATGCATGGATGATTGTTTGTTGGAAAATAAGATGAAGCACTAGATTTATTTATTGATGCTCATGATGCCCTAGTCTTTGTTCCTTATTTAATGAAGAGACCTTAATCCCAATAAATAAACAAGGAACCCTAATCTAGATATTCTTGCATACCCTATATTCCTTTGAAGATGCCCTAATCCTAATGAAGAACAGAAGTGAAGAAGCCCTAAACATTGTTCAAAACATCAAATACTAAAGGTTGCCATGAACAAAATACTTATGACATTTCACTAATATAAATGTTTTGATGGAAAAATGACCTTATTTAAAGATAAAATTTGCATAATATTGTAGAGGACATTTTCCCCTTTCCAACGAGCTATTACTAACCTTCTAACTCTTCTTAGATTGGGAGAAAATGAATTTTCAAGTTAAAATATAATAACTCTTCAACTTTGGCTGACATGAGCCTATGCACAAGTCGGCTCCATGGCCAAATAACGTGTCTATTCGGACCATACTCAAAAGCTAATAAAAATTGACACTAAAACTCAACATTCTCCCATCAACTCGGTGATCAACATAGTTAAGGATACAAAAGGAGAAATAAGGCTGAGGAGGAGATAGAAATTTATTATTTGGGTTGATTCTTTGTGTTGAGTTATCATTCAAGCTTGAAATAAAGAGCTCGAACTGCAGTTCAATAACCTATATATCTCGGACAGGGGACAATCATTTGGATCAGATTGATAGCTCAAATTCTGTGGGATATTTGCACTTATACACTCAGTGCCTCAGACCTATGTTACTACATACGTCAGACTTGTTTTGTGAAAGCATCATATCGTAGATTCTGGAGTAGACAGTCATCAAACTTTGCGGATAGTTCACAACTCAGAATTACTTGTGATCATTGTTGCAGACTTAATTAAATTATAGTCACCTGTAGCTTCTTCAAGCTTAGACTTGGTGCTACTTGGAACAATCAACTAAGAACATAATTGTGGCTCAGATATGTTGGAGGGATCGGTCCTTGAGGTACAATTTTGAGCTTGGACCTATGTTCACAAATATTGGGTGTTGAAGTGATGTAATAATAAGAAGACTCATAGATATCTCAGAATTGTAAGGTTTTAGACCTATGGAGTCTTGTGAAGCTCGGGTCACAAAGCCTTAGAACTTGGACTATATTGCAAACCTCAGACTAGAAGCTCAGATCAGTGTTAAGCCTCGGTTCTTGAATTTGTGAAGGAACGGTGAAGACTTGATCTGGAAAAGAAAACTAGAGATAATATTGAAGATCTCCTTGAAGTGAAATTTGAAGATTGATCTTGGACTGGGTATTTGAGAAACACCTTGAAAGCAATCCTATAGAAGCATCTTGAAGCAACATACTAGGCATAGTTTGAAGAAGTTTTTGAGACAACCTTTTTGAGCATTCTATAGACACCTTGGAGCTGCCTCTTGAGTATTTTTGGAGCATACTTGATTATCTTTGAAGCATACTTGAGTTGGACAGATCTTGTTGTTGGAGAAAAACCTTGAAGACTATTTTGAGCCATGGAACCTTGTAGATCTTGGACAATACTTTGGAGCTGACATTGAAGACCCATTGAAGGATATTGGAAACATCTAGAAGTTGATCTTGGAGACCATGATGCATTGTTGAAGACCTCATGATGTGACCTTGAAGATTCTGTTTGGGTATCATGAAGAGATGTGGAGACATGTTCTAAGAAGACAAAGTTGTCATTGATGAACTAAGTGCTTTGGAGATCGATTGATGGCACTTTTTAGGGTGAATATATTGTCAGGGTTGATTGAAGAAGATATTGGGAGCCTTGAAGAACCATTAAACTTATCTTGAAGAATTGAAGCGTAGGGTTGGAGCCCTAGAGGATAGGAGTCCTCAAGAATACTAGGTTGGATCATGTACTAGTGAGTGGGTTGGAGCCCTAGAGGTTGGAGCCTTATGAAGTCCAAGTCAATGCCTGGAAAAGTACATCTTGGAGCCTGGTGGATTAGAGATTGGTGTCTTCATCTAGGGTTGGAGCCCTAGTTATTGTTGTACTTGATTTATTGTAAAGAATAGGATTGGAGTCCTCGTTATTTATGATTAATAAAAGTATTTATTCATATTGTTAATTGTGTTTATCTAAGTGTCTTAACTGGTAAAGTAACAATTAGAAAAGAAATACTAATTCACCCCCCCTCTCAGTATTTCCAACACTTTCGAGTTTCAATGATTTTACATTTCTCAGATTAAGCAATTAACCTGCACCCTTGGGACATTACTAGTGAATCATTAACTTCATAATATTTTTCACCAAAAATGTTTTTTATTTCTCCTATGCTTGACTCTCGAATTAATACTTGATTCACCAAATTAACATTGATTTAATTTTTCTTGTCACTTGTGCTAATAACGATTAATCTCCTTCCCTTGGGTATTCCCTTTTAATATAATTAATCTACAATCTGCAATTGAAAGACCTTTATAGGAAAATTTTCTTTCCTTTTCCATTATAGATTTCATTTGCTTCACCAATAATTTTTTGTCAACGATACTTGGATGTCAATGAAAAAAATCTTTTAATTTTTTTCCTTTTTTAACTTTGTCCTTTTATAATATTTTTTTGCTCAATTTTTTTTAAATGAAAATATTTTTAATTATATAAATAGTTAATATATATTACTATACAATATATAAATTATATAATTATATAGTTATATAATCGATAATCAATGATAATGTGCATTATAATTATATAACTATACAAACTAGATGCGAATGGACATACCCAATCAAGTGATTCAAATGGAGTTCACTGCTCGAGGATGATATAGTATGGAGGACAAGTTGTGGTAGAGTAGATAGGCATTGGTTGTTCGGAATGGCATAGGGGATACGATAGAGTGGTCAGGGCATTGGTTTTTCGGGAGTGGTAGCAGGAGAGACAGGGTGTCAGGAAGGATGCGGTCGGAAGCCGTGTGGTGCAACGAGTTTGATCAACCGCTGGGTGTGCAGGAGAGTTTGACTGGAAACCTATTGAGTCGAGGCTGTGCAGCTGAAGTGGGATCAATGTCTGTGGGGATCAGTGTGGTGGCGTGTAGATGCAGCTACTGTAGGTAAGTGATGGCAGTTGCAGCCGGGTTACGGTGGTGTGCAAAAGTTAAAGAGGTCGTGCGACGGAAAGAGCTAACCAGCCATAAATTGGGTATTTAATGCCCTCAGAGTAGCACGCGACTTAACGCACACGGGAGCAGACAAATTTGGCATTAAATAATATTTGCCCGCTCCTGTGTTATCAGGCTAAGTGGCGTGCTGCTCTGAGGGCATTAAATACCCAATATATGGCTGGTTAGCTCTGCCCGTCGTGCGACAAACGGTCAGTCAGTTGGTATTTATAATGATTTTTATTTTTGTATATATAATTTTTATTTTTTTAATAATATATATATATATATATATATATATATATATATATATATATATATATATATATATATTAAATAATTTCTTTTACTATGGTTTTTTTAATACAATTTTTTTGTTTATTTATTTATTTATAATTTGTTTTTTCTTTTTATTTTTTAATATATATAATTTTTTATTTTTTCCTTTTTTATCTTTTTATTTTGGTTTTTTATATATACAATAGTCTTTTTTTTTAACTCTTTTTTTATTATTTTTTTTGGTAATTAAATATTCCTTTTTTTTTTCTTTTTTAAATGGCCAAAGGCCTGAGGATGAACCCTACACAAATGGAGAACCTCCGACTTCTTTGGCTAAAATCCTTGATTGAAACGACAAGGAACTTGACGATTACTTGATGGCCATAGGCCTGGTTATCAAACAACGTGGCTTTGATACCAATGTCACGAACAAAGTTCGTATACTCAGAGAAATGCTCTGCTACCAATGTAACGAACAAAGTTTGTGTTTTGTAATAATCTTCAGAATACTTCAAAGACAAAGACATCCATTGTAGGAAAAGTAATTGTATATTGAATATTATATAAAATAATTGATGAGATGATGTGAATGTTACAAATGAGGCTTGCTTATATACCTAGGTAGGTTCCTCTTCATGAATGGTCATGTCTTTAAGACATGATTTTTCATTACTAATGACTGTTTAGTTAATATTATTATTATTATTATTGTTTACATTAATTTTATTAATTTTATAAATTATATTCATAACATATTCCTCTATGGTTGTGATATTGCATTTTATGTGCTTCATTGATCTACATTACATTTAATTTGGTGACTATGCTTATTTTTCACCTAAGTGTTAGCACACTTTCCTTAGGATAAATATTCACATGATACTTTGGCTTTTGTTTGTAATTACCTTTCATATCCTTTGCTATTAAACTCCACTTCGTTTTCACTTGTCAAATTCCTCTATGCTTTACAATGTAGTTTTTCCATCATATTGGAATTTTGACCTTGTACATCAGGGGGTGTCTATTGTAGATGAATTTGGTATCCCTTAACCATTCAGTATAGGTAGGAGATGTTAATGCTTTCATTCATAAATTTGTAGATCCAATGGATAAGTTTTTAAGTTTTTTTTCCTTATGCGCACTAGTTTGCTTCATGCAACTTGCAAGTGCAAGCATGTTTCCTTCAATCAACCTATGAGTGCATTCAAAAACGCATAAAAAATAAAAAAATGAACGAAAATACAAGTTTTAGTTGAAATACATAGAGGTTTTACACATGTTTTACCCATATCTAGACTCCTAACTACTTGAACCAATTTTTCTTCATATAAATAAGAAGTTCAAGTAAAAAAAAGAAACAAATTTAGAGCCCAAGGTTGGTCATTATACTTACATGTTAAAGAATTATCCTAGGTTTTTATAGTCTTCCTAATCAAGACACCTTGGTCTTATGAGCCTTGTCTAATTTTATGTAGGGCCTCAATTGTCATTGGATTTCCCTTATGGACTAAGACTATGACTCATTGGTGGAGTTGAGATTGATAAGTGGCTTAGTTTGGAGGAAACTACAGTTGGGTGACAAAGGTGTCAATGACAAGGATCGAGAACACATCTTGTTTTTTGTCTCTTCTACCCGAAACATCATCTCCCACCCACCCCCCCCCCTCCCCCCCCACCAAATTGTGTGTTAATAGTTATCGGTGGAATTGATTTACCTAATATTTACTAGGATTCACCTATTGCAATTTTATATTATTCATTTATATGCTTAATCAAGACTGAGGAATATTTGTTCTTAATTTATGTGTAAATTTGGAGAGAGACATTGTGTTTAAAGCTTATTGTTTTAATTGTTCACAAATGTCTATGGGATTTTGCATTTGATATAGGGTATTTTCCTCTATTATCACCTTCGCATTCAATATGTAACATTTGGGTTTACAGAAAGTAGTTTTTTGTCTTTACTTTCCCTATCAATGAGATCAATCCTACCCACCATGGATTTTCCTAATAATACCTTCTTTAAAACAAGAAACATGGAAGAGTAGATGTACATGTGAAGAAAAAGGAAACTCCAACTTGTAAGTAGCACTACGAATCCTCTACAACACCTTATAAGGATGATAATATATGGGTGCTAATTTAATGTCCTTCTTTTGTTACTTAAGGGATGTCTATTTGTTTAGTTGCAGTCTCAAAAATACCTAATCCCTTACAATGTAATGCTAATATGCTTATTGTTTCATGTTATTTTGTGCTATAGCCAAATGTCCTTCAATAATTGGAGAATATCTTGTTGGTGCTCTACGTGATCCTCCACCACTTGAACCTTAGATTTGCCTCTAAAGGGTGATGTGATGGATGGGGATTGATATGCATAAAGTACCATAAATAGGGGAATTTTGGATGAAGTGTAGAAATATGTGTTATATCATAATTATGCCAAGAGTAACCACTTAACCCATTATGTCTACTTATTATATACAAAGCAATAAATATAACCTTCTATAAATTTATTCACAATCTTAGTTTTTCCATTTGGTTGAGGATGGTAAGAGGAGCTTTGAGCCAATTTGTATCAAAACAAGAATACTTGTTTCAAAAATATTAGCGAGTCCAAAAATACTAGTGAAAACTAGAACTTTGTCACTTACAATAATGTTGGGGTTTCAATATAGCGTATGAATGGTTTCCATGAATATTGTAGCATTTATACTTTCTTTAAAAGCATGAGAAATAAGAAAAAATGGGCACAATTTGTGAGTTTGTCCAACATCACCACGATGAAATTATGCCCTTCAAGTTGAGGAATCTCCCCGACATTAGTTTTGTATGACTAATAGTGCTAGAAGACCTGAAGTCTCCATTGCCTCTCCTTTGTTCTATTCGAAAACAAATCAATTTTCCACAAAATTTGAACATTTGTTTTGATACTTCACAATACACTCATTTTCCATGTTTGGAAAAAGAAAGATCATGGGTTGTGTTTGTCGAGGTTCACTATACACTATTGCAAATCCCTTTGTTTTTTTGTTTTTTTTATTTTATTTTTTATGACAAAGGTCTTATTACCCCCAAAGGGAAACTAGTTGGAGAGACACCCCCAAGGATGTGTGATGCTAAACTATAGAGGTTTATTTTCTCACATTAGGCCTTGACGCATCTAGATAGCTCTCCAATAGTCTATGTAACTCATATTCTAGAGGCCTCACATGAAAATAATGTCTACGAATAATTTCTTAAAAAGCATGAATCTTTACATCAATTTTTTTTTCTTTCTTATGCATTACTTCTCTAATTCCTTGGCTTCAAATATAAAAAAAAATTTATGATTTCGTTATTTTTCACCATTTGCATGTCTTTCACCTCCTTAAGCAGTTGTTGCATTTTATTCTAGAGTTTTCAACTATAATAATGGTCGTCTGGAAAACGGTTCCTTGGAGCTACACAAAATGAATAATTGGAAGATAAATATGTATTGAAACTTAATTTACGTGATAAATAAAAACTAATAACATAAACTCATTAAAATCCACAATTGGCGAGTTTAAAAATATGACACATAAATCTAAATAATATCTCTACATGCTAAGTACCTTGTTGAACATGTCACAAAACAAGCATCAACAAGGGATTCTACACTTCAAGAATGATAATATGCTAAAATTTTCCTCACTGTCCACTTACTACATGTGATCCTATTTTAGTCTTGGAATCAAAAGTATAAATGCAATGGAGGAATGCTAGTTTCATGATAATAGATATCCTACAATGAGCATATAGGAACCCAAGTCCTAATGCATACACTATTTTTCTCTCACTTAGCTACGTAGAGTTCATTTTCATTTCTTAATAGCCAAGAAGTATTTCAAGAGAAAATATAAAATAAACATGGTATCTTCTAAAAGGTGAAGATGCTTAAGTCATGCCACAAAGTGAAAAAAAAAGAAGAAAAACAAACAAACAAACTTTCCTTGACTATCGCTATCTAAAGAAAATAATAATAATTATTGAAAACACTTTGAATGGCAAAAGAAGAACCAAAGACATATATTAAGCAAAATATCTTTAATTTCTCAAAGGAACATGAAAACAATATGCACAAAATCCTTATTTACTAAAGAAAGGTCTTTAACTTTAATCCAAACCCTTAAATAAATGAAAACCAGATGAAACTAATCATGCAACAATAAAGGGTTCAGTCAAACATCAAAGGATAACCAGAAGCATTCAAGGGACTAACACAATTTTTAATAAAAAGGAACCCAAATTTTCCAAACTTGACAAAATGCTCCAAATGCAACAAATAAACAAATCATTAAAATTAGCCAAGATATCAAAGCTAGACATCAAAGAAATTTTATCTACCTGAATGAGCCCATTCTTGCTTAGTGGAAGTCCTGTTAAATTAGTTATTCATCTTTTAATAATAGGATATTCTCTATGTGACTCACATAGGTCCCAACTTCATCAAATTCTAGATTCATTTCCTATCACAAATAAGAAAGAGACAATGTAATAGTTAACTATCAACACATCAATCTTAAAATAACTTGCATTAAATGTTACAATGAAAAACACAAAATATAGTACCTATTTTTACCTAAGTGCAATCTCAGATTGGCGTATAGTAACCTTGATATGATAAATGATTTCCAACATACTCCAAAAATAAAAAAACAAAAAATTCAATCAAATAACAAGAATCACAACATTTGTGCTATTCCATTCATTTTTCTTTCACCACTAGTGGAACACGTACACCAAAATAAGTGTTCCTTGGGCCTTATATGTTGGATTAGATAAAATATTCTAGTATATCAATTTCTCAATTCTTATTTTGGTCCACAATATCCTCTTTATGAACATGATATTCTCTAGATGGGCTATCATTTGAGCCTACAAAGCATTATGTACCATATCAAGTTCATTAGAGAAATTTGCTATATTATTTTCACCCCTTTTGTCACAATTTGATCACGAAATAGCTAGCGCTCTTTCATATGGAAAATTGTAAATGCCATACTTTATTACACATAATCTTAAACTTATATCCATATGCTTATCAAGCTTGTTCCTCAACTTTGACTTCAAAAATGATTGTGCACTAAACATTCTCGCATCCTTTATTGATCCCAAAATCATGGTTTGACATAAATCTACTAATTTGAAATATTTTGATATGTTATTTAAGTATTGGCTAACACCTAAAATAACCCATAATCTTGTTATTGCGCCATATTATAAAAGATTCTCCAAAATGTGATATTGTTTTCACATTGTTTCAACAAAGCATGTGGCTTGTTGAAACAATTTTGATGAATCCAAAATATCTTGAATATGTTCTCCATTTATTTGAACCTTCTAGCAAAATTTGCGCAATAAAGTTTTTAAATTAACCACAATGTCAACTTTTAAAATGGTTTGATTTTGTTGATTATTCCAATATTTAGGGTACACCAGAGACATGGCCTCCAACAATTCAACTCGAAGAAATTATTCTATTATTTTTGATGTTAGTTATTGTGCAATTTCTATCAAGTTGTGTCCTACTAAAATCAAAACAATGTCAAGTAGGTCTCTTGACATGTTGCACTCTTTGGTGATCTATCATGTCTTACCAATATAATGAAAGGGAACCATATACCCACACAATGTCATACACAATATCCATTTTTCATCAAACTTCATTTTTTAAAGTATTTTATATATTGATGATCATAGTCTAATTTGTAAATCATTGACCTACAAAGGACTTCGACATCATACAAAAATTATCCAATGAAAGGAATGCTAATTTTCTTGTTTTTTTTGAGAGATTTTCATGAGATCATTCATTTCATATAGCATAGGAAGAATTACACTCAATGTTAATAATGTATTTATATCAATTAGTTGAAATAGAAGATCTTGAGCTTTGTCTACAATGAAACAATGTTCATACATCACCCCTATGAAGGATTGGTACTTACTAAAAAATCTTTGATTTGGTCCATTCAATGAGGATCCATCTTGTATCCACATATTTCAATAGCTCATCTCCATTGGCAACATTTTCAACAAAATTTTGAAACTTTTAAAATTGTTTAGGACTATGAAAAAGTATGCATAATCCTCTCATTCAAGACCTTCAACTTTTAAAACTGATGGAAAGTTGCTTACTATTTTAAATGTAAGTTTCACCCGATGAGCCATACAATTAATATTCAATATATATGGTGAAGTTGATAGTTGTATCCTAATACAAAGGCCATTTCTTTTTCCTTGCATCACTGATGCTCCATTTTCTTCGACACATACCAACTTTTTTGTGATAATTAAGTGATCCATACCACCAATTTCCTTTGAACTATTAATAACAAGTTCATATATATTTTCAACTGTAGAATTATTCCTCATTTTATGAATCCCAAGTGTTTAGGAATACCTAATATGGTTAGTAACATATAACTACTCATCTAAATCCATGAAGTATTATCAATAGTTGTAACCTCATCCAATGACATTAACAAAAAACACCATATATGATCTTGTGTTTATATCATCCTTTTTTAAACTTAAGTTGGATATCTTGCCAGTGCCCAACCACTTGTTATGGACCAATGAGAAGATGGAAAATTTGACCCTTCAAGAAAAGATAGATGTTTCATGTAATACAGGTAGTCTGTCATTGGGAAACATTTAAATAAGATGTGAAATACAATGCTTAATTGCATCATCTTGAAAAACAAATCTCTTTCCACTATCTTTCCAAATAGAGATGTGATGGTTCCTCCAATTGCCTCAAATTTTCCCTTAATTATTAGTTATTTCATATATTCATCTCCATATTTGAAATGTTAACATTCCTTAAAATATTCTCATTTAACAATACATTTTTCCTCATTGTTTATATTTTTTTTCTTATACACCATTCTTGCATGCTTGTTTATTACAACTAAATTATTATGAAATTTCACTTCCTTACCAAGTTTCCAACTAAAATTATTGCATCTAACTTCTTATAGATTCTCTTTCTCATTTTTTGGAGGTATTGGTTCAATATATGTAAATTTTGAAATCCATTATGGTTGAAAGTTTCTCCCTATGTCCATTGACCTCTTTTTCTTTTTCTTGAATTGTATTGTGTCCTTTTCCAGGGTAAAATCTTCGACATTTTTGTTGTCAAGTTATGGAGAAGATGCATTTACCTCACTTTGATCACCAAATGAACCTATTTTGTCATCCATTATTTGCATATCAAATGCACTCTCACAAGTGTTGACATCTCTTTTAGTGATAGGTTAGTCAAGCCACGGGGGCTTCACTAAATGAACCTCTGACATATCATGTACGTTCATGGCATATTAAACAATACCCTTAATTTGACTACGTATTGGAAAATACCTCTAAAAATCACATTATTTAACCCACTACCAATACAAACCTAGTACACCTTCCCAATTTCAAAACCCCTAGTTTCACTAGATATTGTAGGTATCCATTTTTTCATTAACATTTTTTATACTCCTTTAAATTTGTTCATTAACTTTGGCCCCCATTTTTTATACCTGCTAATATAAAAACCCTCTACCCCGTATATATCCCCCAATTTATTATGTCATTTTTCCCTCAATAAATATCCCCAATATGAACCCACGTGGTATGGTATTTCTCCCCCAGTGAAGCCCTCGTGACTCAAGCATGTAGAGAATGCAGATCATTGGATTGAAGTCTTAGAAAGTATGATAATACATTTTTTTGTATTCATGTTTTTCCCCATGATCAATGTTTGAAATCTCATTGGATATTTCACAATTGAACTTTCAAATCAATGAAGAAACCAAAGTGAGATTTGCATAAGAAAAAACAATATAAAATTAGTACAATTCCTACCAATTATAGAATATTTGTATCTATTTATATTTATCTTTTTTATGAAACCAAATTCTTTAAGAAAGCATACACCCAAAACTAAAGGCCATAAAAGATGATTTTGCATGGGAAAAAGTCATTCAAACATAGGGTTGATGGAAAATGAATTGAGGAAGGAAAATTCAATTACAAACAATATAAACTTCCATTAAGCCAATTCTACAACAAGTGTATTATCATGTATGTTGTAGAGTAAAGTATCTTTTCATGGTGAACTACTCATGTTTAATATATCAAGCTTACAATTTGGGGTTTGGTTTCTCTTGTAATTGGTGGAGCATTGTGCCATTTGGTGGATTGCATTTTAGTATGATAAATTGTAAAGGTAAGTCACCTTTAATAATCAAGAAAAAGTATAACATGTGATTATTCAAATTCAAGATTTATTTATTTATTTATTTATTTTTTATGATGCCATCTTTCTAGCTACATGTATCAGTAGAGCTACTGAAAAGAGGAATAATGAAATTAACTAATGTTCACAAATGGAAATAACTATTGAAATTATTTTCTCCATTTCTATGGTAGGATGAAAAATTATTAGAGTTCTATGAAGTTTGCAAAAGTATTATTCTTGGAAATGGACTTAAATTTCCTACACTTGAATAATTAAAGTTTATTGTGAATTTTGTCATCACACTCACTAGAAATTTCTAGTGTAAAGACATGTTGAACATTATATAGGTTCATGGTTCTGCATTGTTATACTTAAATTATTTGTTATGAATCAAATCACTAAATGAACAATCATCAACAACATTTATTTATGCAATCAGAGAGTATGTTAGAGTATCTAATGTAGCACTAATTGAATTCGTTAATTCAATTGTAGGAGTGAAAATAAGACAATTTTACTAAGCATTTCCATCCTAATCTATATATAATTCTCATGGCATGGGTTCTAAATTTATCACGATTTAGTCATTGACTAGTTTGAAATCCCTAACTCATTATTATTGGGAAATATAGTGTTTATGCAGAGCTGCTAGTCCCACTAAGGCTGGTAGCTACCTTAGAAAAAAACAAACTAAAACTACTTTCGTTTTCCTTTATAAGAAGTAGATAAGAGGGGAACAAAGGAGACCAACCTCTGTCTTGCGCTTGGTTCCTTGCTTGATTCCTATCCCTTCTGATAGATCTTTGCCACTCACTTCCTCGTCTACCCAGCTTCAAAGAGCACCTGTGGAATCAAAGCAGCATAATACTATCCAAGAACAGAGATCTACTATCATAAACAATATAGGACCAGATATATATTGACCACACAAATGCATATACCATCAATCATACAAGAATGTGGAGGAAAACTTGAATAGCTTTATTAATAATCAAGAATAGCAAAGAGGATTACAACCAATTGTTCTGACCCAGCGTCATCCTCTCAGCAAGAAAGCCCTTCTTCACCTCATGAAAAGCTTAGATCACCCAACACTATGATGTTACACCAAGAAACCAGCGACACTTCCTTACAAGATACAAAATTCCAGCCTCTGGATCTCTGGGATGAGGGATCCATATATAGATGTTTGCAAGGGGGGT
This sequence comes from Pinus tabuliformis, assembly GCA_031772625.1. Lineage (NCBI taxonomy): Eukaryota > Viridiplantae > Streptophyta > Pinopsida > Pinales > Pinaceae > Pinus > Pinus tabuliformis. Next base: position 436,250,099 of record CM062818.1, on the reverse strand, counting down.
GAGTCAGCTTTTGAGATTTGATTAGTGTCCTCTCTCTGGTAGTTCTTGATTCCACTTGGAGATTGATGATCTCTTACTCATCCCTGGGCGAATGCAGAGAGGCAAGTGTCACAGGGGAAGTTTCTAGAAGATTCCATGATCCTCCACCTTGCAAATTGACCCTGCCATTTGTCCACTCTCGCCCATCGCACCCCATAGAAGGGATTTTCAGTATGCATTGCACCTCCCATGTGCATTTAGGTGGGATGCAGCGCACTTTGACCATGGAGCAGGTGAGATGGTCCAATTTTGACCAGTTCTGAGTAGTTTTTCATGGAGAACTTCTGGGAGATGATGTAATCAGCTGACCTTGTTCTTTTAGGGGTTGGAACAACACTTTTAGGGACTTAAGAGCCCTTGGTTTCTGGACATTTATGATTGGGGTTGCAGTGCCCAAAAATGTCTATAACAGTTGCCCCTAAAGCATGAGGTCGTTAATCTTTTTGATGTCGGGTGAAATGCTTTATCATGAGTATCTAAAGTTTTTTCGAGCTGGAAGGCGACCTGTAATAAGATACAATACAATACATTATCTTCATAATATTTTCATGATCTAGCTGAGGCAGGCATTCCCATGCTCAGCTTTATAAATTCATTTTCATGTACATAAGACAGACAATCGTCTGCGTGCAGACTGATGATTTTGGTAGAGCCATCATCCCTTAGGTTGGATGATTATCTGTGCAGTAATGATGTACATTTGATGTCTTTATTTTCCTAAATATATATCGCAGCCCGGATGGATGAAACTAGATCCGGGGTCTTCAATCTCATTCTATCTTCACTCAAAGTACAAGTCGATCCATGTGATAGATGTTCTGGAGTCGAACATGGAAAGACATCGCTTGATTACCAGCCAATGATGTAAGCTGTTAACAGATGCGAGAGGAATCACCGATAATGATGATGACCCTCAAGGTACTACAGTACAATTCACGTGGTGTGAATAAGGGACTTGGCATCGAACACCACGTAAAATATTTCGGTCGAAGGCCATTGATGTAAACCTGTCGCTGGAAGTGAGAAACTTGCCATTGAGGCATGCAAGCTTCAAAGTACTGAAAGGGTTGTGTTGTGCCCTACAACAACCCCCCATTTCATAACATTTTTATCACAAACAATTAACATATGAAATGGGTCCCTTTTAAAAATTTTAATTGGCATTAATGAATTTGTTCGAAAAATGTATGATAATCAAATGAATTTGTTAACAAAAGCCTTTTTGAACAAATAATAAGCAATTTTTGGTTAAGTCCGAAAAAACAATCGCAAGACCGTTTGCTACCTTGGTTCTTTCCGATGCGATATCGCTATCGGCCATCGGCGATAGCCAATGCACACACAGAAAAAGCACACATCTTTTCCCCGATGCGACACGATATCGGTGATCAAATATCGGCGCTGCCTCTTATGAAAAGTCTTTTAAGCCTCGACCCGATGCGATATCGCTATCGGTAGTCGGCAGAATCCCATAAATCTTCATAAGACGTTCAGATCTTTTTCCCGATGCGATGTGATATCGCTATCGGTAGTCGGTAAATCAATTGATATGCATTTAGGGATTATGTTCGCGCGCTAATATGATACAATGTCGCAATCGGCATTCGCCAAGATCTCTCCCAAATGATAATGTCACTCACACTCCCGATGCGATGCGATGACGCTTAATGATGACCAGAACTCCTAAAAAAAAAGGTGATTATTTCAAAGCATTAAAGTTATATTTAAATCCGATTTGACAAAAGCACAAATTTCAAAATGCCGTTAAGTAAAGGGATAAGGTAATGCATGCGTATTTAAAGCTTTGCCCCTTCGAATTAACGAGCAATTACGATTAGACCTTTGAAGAAATCTATTGCACGCTTTAAGGGGTCATTCGGTTTAATAACTTAAGTAATGGTCATTTATGGAGCTGCAGGCTGTAAAATCACCATCATTGCATCTGCGGTGCCCTCTCAAATCATTAGATCCGCAACCACTTTTAGAATTAATCTCACCACGCTTCAAGTTATATATCTTTCCCATTATGGATCGTCATTGTTATTTCTTTGATTACGATTTCTCTTGCATTTGTGTAGAATTCAACCGAGAGAAGTCTGAATATGATGGGAAAGAAGTTCAAAAAGGTGGCAGGTTCTACTCCGACACCTGTCTCAGGCCAAGCTGCTATGGTTTCAAAGAAAGGCTTAATCTCAGATACTACATGCACTGGTCTTCCTGGTACTACATGGCAAGGTACATACAATTTGCTAGAAGCAGAACAACCAGAAAAGACAGTAACGGAGGCTAGTGTGGATGAACTAAGAAAGTCTGAGGCAACTCTTAAAGATTTGGCTGACTCCTTTCTGCACAGAATAGCAGCCAGAGAACAAGTCTTGCCTTATACTGATGTGGTACGTTGGGCAATTGAAGAAATTACTCTCACTGATAGAACCTTCCATACTAAGGATGGAAGGATTTTCGGTTCCTTCAAGCCTGATGACTTGAGACGGATGTATCATTTGCCTCAACCCGAGCTAGTCTATAATAGAGCCTTTTTGGAAAAATTCGTGAAGGAGAATGAATCACCATCCGAACCTCTCCGAGATTGGAGGCATAATCCAGCTAAACACAAGCATGATATGTCGGGTAAGTACTCCAATGCTTCTTTGGCTTCACCTTATTGCTACGCCGGGATTATGATGTGTAGATTGTGGGGATTTCATGACTCTGCAAATATTCATATTGATATGGTTCCTTTAATGGAAGCGGCCGTCAATAGTATAATCATGGATTGGGCCACTATTTTGTCTGATAAATTGGTCATAGCTATTCGTGAGTTTAGGGCCAAAACCAGAGTCATTGAGAGAAAAATCCCACCCTTCTATTACTCTGCTTACATTATGGATACCCTTTGTTTTAATTCTGAGTTTCCTGTCCTTGGTTGGAGATGGACAACCCATGACCCAACACCCATTCACTTGTACCATCGGAAATTGTGGAAACCCTCCCACAAAGACCATCTGTATCAAATTTGCAATGGTTTTATGGTTCCCGTTCACTATTCTATTTTTGACAGACCTATCCCTAGAATTTCCTATGAAGCTTCTTTTGATCTCCCAGCCGTAGCCCATTGGTTCGGCGAAGAGCATTTTACCTATATTAGAGTTTTTGGAAGCAAGGCTAGGCCACATGTCCTCCCCCTGTACGTCCCAGATAAACTGTTAGCCCGGGAAATCTCCTACCAGATTATGTCTGAGAGTGTCACACAAACTCTCAAGGAGGAGAAGAAGAGAGGGTGGCCCTCTTTTCCTTTAAGAATTGGAGTTTATACGCTGCTGAATTACAAACATGCAGAAAAGGAAGCAGCAAAACTCTAATTGATATCCCTGGCTTCTATTCCAAACAAACTTTATGATCCAAAAAAAGACTGCTTTCATTGCCTTGGAACAGGCCAAGCTGTCAAAGGTTGTTCATCAAGAAGACCAGTTTGACGACCTGTTCATGAGTGCCGATTCAATAAGCCAAGTCAGACAACTCGCTTCACTGAGATATGAAGATGTGGAGTTAACTGAATTTAATAAACTTAGAAAGCAAAGGTTGCAAACTTTGCCTCTAGATTTATTATCCACAACCCCAACATCTTCCTCAAGCGAGTCTGGTCAGCAGCAAATACACCTATCTCCTGTTACAACTAAAGAATATGATAGACAACAGGAGGAAAGGCAAAACAAGCTGCAAGCAGAGAAGCAAAGAAGAGAGCAGATAGAAAGGCAGCAAAAAGCACAAATTGAACAAGAGCAAAGAAAGCAAAAGGAGTTAGAAGAACAGAGGAAAAGAGAAGAAGAAGAGAAAGCAAAGAAAGAACTGGAAGATAGGCAGAAAAGGGAATTGGAGGAACAGCAGCAAAGAGCACAAGAGGAGCAACAATGGAAGGCATTGGAGGAACAGCAGAGGATTGAACGGGAGAAAGAACAAAGTAAAGCTCACACAGAACAAAGTGAGCAAATCTCTACTGATCCTGAATTAATTAAAGAATGGAACCAATTCGATTCCATTATAAGTGGTAAGGAAGCCTCCAAAGACTCAGACGCCTCTAAGACTCCCAATACTACTTCTTCTCCGGTTCTAGAAGGAACCAGCGGCTCACCCATGGTACAGAATGTAGAGGTAATCACTCAAGACCCATCCGATCAAATTGATCTTCAGGTGGAGGAAATTCCTCCTCTAGACATTTTCTACAGCCCAAAGCATAGAGCCGTTGTAAGGCGCTCGAGGAAAAGGCGAAGGCTTGATCAACCTTCTATTTTGCCTGAGCAAACAATCACGGGCAATGTGGTCTGGAAGGGAGAATTGGATCCCTCTGAAGATCTGACAAAGCTATCGCAATTTGCGGGAGCTTATTCAGCGGCAACTATTGACAAAGCATCCGAAGTAAGTCTTCTTTTGAAGACTAAAGAGCATGAGATATACGCATTACAAGCAGAAGTGATAGAGGCAAGGAATAAGGCAGCACAGGCAGAGGAACAATTGCTGGCCCAACAACAAGAGAATCATTTGTTAACCCAGCAAATTGAACAACTGAGGATAGACCAAAGTGACATTCAGAAAGCAAAAGAATTGTCAGAGGTATTATCCCAGTTGAAGGCATCGAATGAGCTGATGATACAAGCTAAAGACGAGCAAATAATTTAGCTATCAGCTCAGCTTGAAGGTATTAAGAGCGCCAAGAGTATCAATGATTTCAGAGCAGAGGCAACTCGAATAAACAGTGCACTGATATCTCAAATCAGGATCTTATGCCAACAACTTGTTGAAGCTGAATCACTGTGTGAAACATCTACAGCAGTGTGTGAACAAATCGAGAAAGCCAGAAGTAAGTTGGATCAGGCTGAAGACGATATAACAGAGTATATTGAATGGCAAGACACTCCAGAAGGGCAAGCCGCAAATTTCTCCCGAATCTGTGTAACATACAAGGACATACTCTTCATGGAATGGAACACACAGATGATGAAAGCAGAAAGAGCAGCCTCCAGATGCAAAATGATTGCCAGTAACATGATCAATCTAGTCAATGATACATTGTATCTGGCAAACATGATTTCACAATGCACACCTGGAAACATAACAACGTCAAACATGCTGGAGCACAGGAATTACCCTGATCTGGAGAAACAAGGGCGGTTAATTGCTGGAGTAAATACCTTGACCGCCGATGCATACTGGCTTTTCCTGATTAAACCACATTCTCAAAGGTCGGCTCTTAATTGTCTAACAGATGCTCTCCGATACCTGATTGCCGATATTCAAGATGCCACATATGATGCACAGCTGACTTCACGCCTCAATACTCCACCAGAAGTAGAGCCAATGCTGGCGATATGTCAGCAAAGGAGTAAAGGCAAAGAGACCTCTGACTGAAGCATCGCCGCCGACTGCCGAATCACCAAAATGCAAAATGATATTTGTTAATGCCGATTTAGTTGTTTTTCAGTTTTAGATATTTAGATATTTTAGATTAGCATAGTATTTATAGACCCTTTCATTGTTTTGGAAAGGGTCATAAAATTTTGTAAAAGACTTAAAGGCTGAAGTTTGCACTATTGTGCTTCAGTCTATATTCTTTTTGAAACTCGACCACTGGTTCTTAATTTTACTTGGAAGGCTGTTTTAAGTAAATTGTGCACTATTGTCGTTTGCTTGGAATGCTTTCTGGTCTGAAGGAAGAACCGCGACATAGCGATTAATATATTGGATTGATCAAACAGCTTGCATGGTACTATTATTTGTATCTGTTCTCTTTTCTATTATATGAATTGCTGTGTTATTACTTTTGCTATTGTTGATTACATGTATGCAATATAACAGCAAGTCTGCATTTCATATCACTATTGAATGTTTTGTGATTTGTTATCTCTTTTAATCATGCGCGTAACAATGATATAAATGACTGAGTGCAGTAACTCGCTATTATCGCTCTGCATAACTACTTATGCAGAGAAATCTTAAAATGATTTAAACATTTATGCTTATTGTTAGTGTCATCTATATGCCTGCCAGTAAGCCTAAATTATCAAACGCTGTATTCAAATGAATCGATAAGTCCCGGGATTAGCTTATAGTTATTATATTTCTTTTGTAGTTTAGTTATTTATTTATTATCACCTTATATCGTAAATCATTCATCCATCCCGTTTACTTATAATCTTTGGGAAACTGGTCCCATTATCCCCAGTCGGAGCCACTATTCCAAACGGAAAAGGAGCTGCACTAAGTTCCGGACTGGGTGGTTTCCCCGATGTTGTTGCAACGAATTTCGGGGCATCAACAGGTTGTTCCTAGATCGACTTCCTGGATAATGAGCTGATGTCGACAAGAAGCAATCTGTCATAGGAGGGCCTTAGTGAATCCCACATCAATGACATGGAACAGAGCAAATGATTTTAATGGAGGTGAAAACGATCTGATGATATAAGGTTCAGGGCGGCAGTTATGAAAGAACGGAGCGTAAATGTATTGCAGTGGATGAGACACAGGTGAATTCTCTGAGTGACTTCTCTTGAACATATCGACGACACTGACATGATGGATTGGTAGCGTTAACCCCAAATGTGGATGGTGTGACGGACCCATGGTGATATGACCAGTGAATGGAACAACCCAACTCGACTCAGATGCGAAGTGAAAGTGTCATGTTCAAGAGTGACTTGCTACCAATAAAGTTTTTTCAAGTTTTCTTCCCAATTTTTCCCCAGTCATTGCTGACCAGTACCTCTTTATTTTTTTCAAGCTTGAGGAGGATAACATATTCTTGTTCTATAATTTACCCTTCGGGCAAACCCATCGCTATGTTTTAACGAGCCTAGCGATAGTGAAACTCGTTCTTGTCTGTATGGACAAGTTTGTCGCTATTCGGTTTTAACGAGTTTAACGACAAAAATAACTCGGTCCTTTTCAATTTTAGAGAGTCTGAAAAGGGACGTAAAGAAAAATCCAATAATCCTTTTTCATCATATAATCCCTTGAGTCCGAAAAAGTATAAAACAATACAAAAGGGATGAATTTTCGGTACTTTTAACGAGCCGAACAAAACAAGCGCTCGATCTTTTTGTGTAATAATCCCCCAAGTCCAAAAAGATTAAAATCTAAAGGAGGGATAGCACTTTCGGTCACTTTAACGAGCTGGAGAGGCCAATTTCAAGGAAATCTTTTCATATTTTACGAGTCAGTTGAAAAGAGATTAAAGGAGACTCGTTTTTTGAGGAACGAGTGATAAATTTGGGTAGCAGCTAATTCCAGGTAAGGTTTGGAATTTTCCAATCACGGCAGTGTCACAAGGATGGCTAACAGGATCACTCTTCGCAGCTGTTCCTCAAAAAAAGGTAAACAATCAAATGGAGGTGAATGATCGGCCAAAATAGAGTGGAGGTGATGATGAGAACACGACCAAGGCTTCAAAGGCTGATGTTAACACATTCACGATGGTTATTTACCGAAAATTGGTTCATTTTTTAATGAGCTTAAACTCTGGGGGAACGTTTGCTCATTGCTTATGTTTATTTTTTAACGAGCTTGAATTCCGCGTTAAAACTGCTCGATCCAGTCGTATAATAAGGATGTCTCATTTAAAGTGGCATTTTTTCAAAAATTTGCCCCACATCCTTTCTTTATGCAAGTTAGGAAACGACCAATCCTACGAGTTTAAAGGGTTAGAGGACCTACAAATTTAAAAAAATAAATGGTCGCTCTTCGCTTGCACGCCAAAAGGTTTGCATGCCCCCGGATATAGCGAAAAATTTCCAAGTTACCAAAGATTGTTCTATCCGCACTGCGGACAAAACACTTCCTCGGCGATGTCTACTGAAATAAACAAAGGTGAGTGGCGCAACTGGCTCCACTCACATAACTTTGACGAAGGAATCTTATTCCAGTCTAATCTCATAAACTAGTCATATATCCTTCGCGGAAACCTACCCTATACCCAAGGTTTTCCTGTCAAAACAGACCAGGGTGCATGCCCCCTGGGTTTCAGTCATGTCCTCCGAATCACTCGCGCTCATCAGGTGGACGGACTGGGGATTGATGAGACATTCCTTGTGTGAAAAGACCATTCAGGGATGGTATTTGACTATTTTCTATGTGTGAACCGGGGAATGAAAGCTGGTCTATGAGCTTGACCACTCTTCCTTCATGCGGAAAACACATTACTCTAAAGAGTGAGGAGACAATGGCTCCCATGCAATAAATATAGTCGCATCCAAGGAGTAGATTATAATCCAGGGGTCCTTGGACTACCATTACGTTCATGTGAATAGTTTTCCTTCTCAATGTTATCAGCACATTGGGAAGGATCCCTAATGGTCGACTGATTCCTTTGTCAAAGCCTGTTAGATTTCTCATTTCAAGCAAAAGCGATGGTGAACCAAGCGCTTTCCAAGAAGTTGAGGAAAGGATACTCACAGAAGCCCCTTCATCTATGATGGTACTGGCCATGACCATTCTATATATTTGAGCAATGATTCGAAATGGTACACTAGCCGATAAGCGGGGTTTGCCTAGTAGATTCCAATCGAAGGAAACAACTAGGTTGCTTGGAGGTGGGACCGAATAGACGACCGGATATGACTCTGATGAACTTCCTTCCTGCGGTAAAGGAATGGGTAGACTGCCCCCATGTTCATCGGAGTCTGTGCTTACGAAGAGAATTTGAACGGTGTCGTTCTTGTTCTCTCCGGTGACTGTATCATCTGAAGATGGACCTTCTGAAGGCAAGACCGGGTCAACTGCCGCCTCGACCTTTTGACTTTCGTCTGGTGTGGATTCAGATGGTTTATCTTCAATGATAGACGCTTCGGCCGACCACAATGGCGTGTCAGCCAGATTTTCAACTAGTGACGGACTCGACAAGAGCTTCTTATATCCAGGAGGAAGCCATAACGGTGAAACCGGACGGTCGTCCAAAACTTTTTTAGCCTCGTCTAAGAAGGGACAACGGTGGACGGCATGATTGCCTTCACACAGTTTACAAGGAAATTTACATTTTCCTTTTTGTCCAGGGGCTTCACTTTCACTAGTTGACAGTGTATTTTCAACATGATCATCAGAGGTTGATGACACCAGATTGTGCAAACGAGGAGACCAGTCCCTTAAGATCCGAGGGATGCAAGGACAATCTCGATGATAGTGGTCTCCTTTGCAAATGACACATGGCGATTTAGGCCTGGATGGTGCAATGTGTGGATTTTCACTAGATGATGCCTGGTTGCCCCTTTTCGCCTTTGGCTCCTTCTTCTTCTTCTCCTTCTTCTTCTCAGTTACTTGATTTTTGGCTTTACCAGCTTTATCAAGTGAAGAGGAAGGAGGAGAGGGAGAATTGGACGAAGTAGAAGGTTGGGGGGTAACTTTGGTATCGTTTAGTTGCTGACTTGATTGTTCAGGAATCATGGTGTTCTGAACGACAGAGGTCGAGAAGAGCCATACGGGCAAGCTGATTATCAATCTTGGAAGCGACAATGTGGCCATATAGGGTGCCCCAACATCTCCCCAAGAGGAGAAAGGACTAGGATTTCCTCCAAGGGGAAATCCTTGGTTGGTGGACTCGATTTTTCTCAACCTAAGACCAACGTAGGAAAGGTGATGTTTATTCTGATTAAAATAAATTTTAGACGCTTTAACACAACTTGTTTTTTCAATTTTTAAGAGTCGAGAAAAAATAAAAGATGACTCTAGTCGCCTTCGATTTTTAATGAGCTTGAAGTGACAAGTGCTCAGATGGACCTTTTCCTTTAAGGAGTCTGAAAAGGAACGAAAGAGACTACTCTAGAAATCTAGACAAAGGGATTACCAAACCAATCGCAAAACTGCAGAATACTTTTTACGGTATGGCAGTCAATCTTCCCGAATGTTGTGTTCAGTGCATTGCGATCGATAGGGCGGCAGACACGGCTTCCTATGGATAAAGGATAAATCCTATTGTGGTCTCCCAATATATACTCGACGGTACGTGGGAGCACAAGTCCGTACTGGCACTTATCGTCTCAAAGTGGAGGAATCACCCAACCAGCAATGAAAACAACAGTTACCAGGCTTTACGACGCCGGAATACGTCTCTAGCCTAGACTTCTAAATGTTGTGCGTTAGGTTCCAAAGCATTTTTATATTCATTAAATTTATTTTACAGTTGATCTTGCTTAAGAAATTTGCCTTTCAGGTTCACCGTGTGATGTAGATATACAATTCCTAAAATGCAATCTAAGATGATAAACAATCGTTTAATCTTCTTTTTTGCAATGAAAATCCTAGCTACTAAGGAAAGAGAGACGATATTCTTTCAACATAGAGCAAAGAGCACACACTATATGCACTGTCCTAAATCAAACCAACAAACAGTCTAAATGAAAATGCACATGCATGTATTTGTTTTCAGCCTTCTTAATGTGTGAATGATAAAAAGAAAGCTAAGCGCAAATCTGAATTATTTTTCAAAGCGACATTACTAACAAGTTTCTTTTCAAGACAAAATGAAGACAATGACGACACTTTGTTCTTTGGAATTGAAAACTTGCTTGTGACACTTGAAAAAACTACTAATTCAAATCAAATACAAGAGTAACAGTGTAATCGACTATCAGGAATAATCGGATTCTCTTCTATGACTGAAAACGACACTTGCGACACTTTCAAATCAAGAAACGACAGTTCAATTACGCTACTTCTTTGTAAGAGAGAACTGAAAATGGCTCACAATACATAAAAACATTTACAATTCTTTGCATAATGGAGGCGGAATAATGGCAAGGAAGGGGGTTTCTAACAGAGGTATACTGATTACAGACAGCAAAACTCCTTAATAGAGCTGAAAAGAGTGAAAAAACCAAAGTCTGAAGGCAAAATTAGCCCTTTCTGATCAGCGCACCTGTTACATAGGGATTCCAGTATGCATCCCACCTACAACACACGGGAAGTGTGATGCATACTGAGATCCTTGAAGAGAGGGTGCGATGGTACAGTGTGAGACTTTTGATCCAGTTCTTGATCACAGTTTGCAGCACAGTTCAGGGATTTAGGCCGAGCAAGTGGTAATCAGTAAATAAATCATAGGGGTAGATCTAAAGAGGTTACTAGAGCCACCACAAGGGCAATTAAAGAGTTTGTAAATCAATTATTCAGTTCATAAACAAAACCCAGAGATAGAATGAAGCAACATTGATCTACTTTGCAATTTCATAGCAAATGCAGTTTGAAGGCTAGCTGACTTGACTTCAGGCTCCGGCTGTAAGTTTATAAAGCAAACAAATATAGACAAACAAACAATCTATTTGTTCCCCAGTGGATTCACCATTTTTTTATCGGGAAATCTAGTGTCTATGCAGAGCTACTAGTCCCACTAAGGCTGGTAGCTACCTTAGAAACAAACAAACTAAAACTACTTTCGTTTTCCTTTATAAGAAGTAGATAAGAGGGGAACAAAGGAGACCAACCTCTGTCTTGCGCTTGGTTCCTTGCTTGATTCCTCTCCCTTCTGATAGATCTTTGCCACTCGCTTCCTCGTCTACCCAACTTCAAAGAGCACCTGTGGAATCAAAGCAACATAATACTATCCAGGAACAAAGATCTACTATCATAAACAATATAGGACCAGATATATATTGACCACACAAATGCATATATCATCAATCATACAAGAATGTGGAGGAAAACTTGAATAGCTTTATTAATAATCAAGAATAGCAAAGAGGATTACAACCAATTGTTCTGACCCAGCGTCATCCTCTCAGCAAGAAAGCCCTTCTTCACCTCATGAAAAGCTTAGATCACCCAACACTATGATGTTACACCAAGAAACCAGCAACACTTCCTTACAAGATACAAAATTCCAGCCTCTGGATCTCTGGGATGAGGGATCCATATATAGATGTTTGCAAGGGGGGTGAGTCAGATTTTGAGATTTGATTAGTGTCCTCTCTCTGATAGTTCTTGATTCCACTTGGAGATTGATGATCTCTTACTCATCCCTGGGCGAATGCAGAGAGGCAAGTGTCATAGGAGAAGTTTCTGGAAGATTCCATGATCCTCCACCTTGTAGACTGACCCTGCCATTTGTCCACTCTCGCCCATCGCACCCCATAGAAGGGCTTTTCAGTATGCATCGCACCTCCCGTGTGCATTTAGGTGGGATGCAGCGCACTTTGACCATGGAGCAGGTGAGATGGTCCAATTTTGACCAGTTCTGAGTAGTTTTTCATGGAGAACTTCTGGGAGATGATGTAATCAGCTGACCTTGTTCTTTTAGGGCTTGGAACAACACTTTTAGGGACTTAAGAGCCCTTGGTTTATGGACATTTATGATTGGGGTTGCAGTGCCCAAAAATGTCTATAACACTCATGCTGGTATTTGTACTATCTTTGACCAATATGAACCCTAATTCCCTTTGCCAAAATTTCTCAACCTAAAATCCTAAGTCACCTTGGTATTTGTGCTAAAATTGCATAACCTAAACTCTAGGCCACCTTCTCATTTATCATTATCAGTTATGCTAATTGATGTTATTAATCCTACATGTGATTCCATTGTCTACAATGGGAAGTTTGGTTGTATAATATGTTGGGTTGTGTGCTAGAAAGTCATATTCCATTGTGTGATTGTAAAATTGATCTAGTAACATTTTCTTTGTCTAGCTTGCACCATATTGCCATAAATTTGCTCCATCAAAATGCATGGCTAGTAAGTCCTCTCTACCTTGTGGGAAGTAAGGATGTCATTCATGTGAAGTGACTTGGGGTTTTTAAATTCAATATGGCTATAATTTTGAACAACTAATTTGCATCACCCAAACTATCAAAGATGGGAGATCTAAGATTAGGGAGAAATAAAAGGGAATTGATTCAAATAAAATATATAACACTCACAAAGTTACAAAAGGATGATTGATGAAATGAATCCTCTCTCTTTGCAACATCATATTGTGGGGACTATATATTGGGCTTCATGTATTTATTAATCTAACCAAATTGGTTATTATTCAAGATTAACAATTTCGTTTAAATATTTTCTAAGCCATTCTTCAATATAATCCTTCATTAGTGGGATAGTTATTTCTTCCTTCACCCTTAGTGAAAATATCTCCTTCTCTATTTCCTTTGAATCTAACCATAATTGATCAATGACTAGTAATTGGTTTTCATTCTCATTACAAATGTAACTAACCATTTTTTTATTTCTTCTTCTGAAGAAAATGTTAAGTTGTCGAACTCATTATCTTGTGATGTCTTAATAATTTTTAAGTCTACTTTTAACACATCTTTTGGAACTATCATGGAGTCTCTAATAATTATTGGCCCTTTAAGATATTCGACAACTTTGATAGATTTGAAGAAATCATTTCTCTTTCAGTCACTAATCTTTGTACACATAAATAACATCCTTTATATTTTGGTCCTAGCAAACCATCCTGCCTTAATTTGTTTTATTCACTTCCCAATTGGAAACCCTTATTGTGTTTTCTGAAAGTCACTCAAGGTAGCAATCTTGGTAATACATTTCATTAAATTATTATCAACAGAATGTTGATCATGTTTGAATTTATTTCACAAATAATACATAAAAGAATAAATCCTTTTATAAAAATTACTTAAATATAGACATATCTCCCATGCCTTTCGAGTAACATTGATTTGCTTGTTGATATTGTTTGTGACATAAGTCATACTACCATTCAATAATTTTTTTCCCTTCTTGATTCTATTTCGTGTGTAGGGTGTAACTCCTAGTGTAGGTTCTCGGGTTGTGATAGCCAAAGGGGGGATGAAAAAAGGTCTAGGATTAAGAGGTTCTTCAAGCTCATTAATCTTCCTTTCAATTGCATATTCTCTATATCTTTCTTTGTGACAAAATGAACAAGTTTAATGGGTCCAATGTTGGATACATCTACTTTCGACTTCCGTTTCTTTGTCACTTTCTTATTCTTAATATGAACTTTCTTGATTTGTAACATTTTACCAACCTTATTATAATGTGTATTGTGCATAGTCAATTATTGTTCCTAAAAAATGGTTGGTTCCTCTACAACTTCGTCTACTATCTTTTGAGTTTTCAGGAACTGTAGCACTATCCACTTCCATGTTTGTAGGTCCTTCTGCTAGCTGTAATTCTTTCTTATTATAAATTTTGTTACTTCTTGGGAGAGTAACCACATCACAATATTTATCCAAACTACCATGAGGGGGCAGTTCTTCACCATTATCTCCATTAGAGTGTTATTCATTATTCTCTTCATGGGTTATAGTTGTCTTTTGTGTTTCAGAGGTTGAGGAGGAACTCCAGTTGGGTTTATGGGGCTTATGAGGATTGCACACTTGTAGGGTTCTTCCCTCTTTGCTTGGTTTTACTCTTCCCTTTTGGAATTGGTACTTGTGTCATGAAAGCATCATTCTATACAATTTGTTCCTTTTCTTTTTCATTTTAAGTCTCTACTTCATTATCCCCAATTCCTTATGTGATCTTGGTGAGTAGATTGTCATATCTTATTAATGCCAGATGTTGGGAAAATAAGCCCTCAAGATCAAATCCTTGCGAAGTTTCAACTTCCTTTAAATTAAAATATTTTAATGCTTCAGAGAATTTTTCTAAATGTGCATAATTATTTACCACAACTTTTCTAGCTTTTAGAGGCAGCAAAATGAATTGCTTCTTATTTTCCTATAAAACAAAATTGACTAGGAACAATATTTCCTACACACTTATGCTACAAAATATCTATCATAAATGAAAATAGGGAATAACAAAGGTTTATCTTGATAACCATAGACTCCTATGTATGTATGTCTGTCTTCTGATATATACATGCATTTTCCTTTGAGGAACTCCTATGATTCTAAAGTGAGCCTCTATGGTTTAATTATAGTCATTATATATATGAATTCCCTAACATATCTATCATAGACAAGGCCAAAATGAAATGGCACCTTATGCCTCCATAAAACATGTGTCCAAAATTGTATTGGTTCCACTTCGGGATTCATATTATTTTTAGGGGGTAGGGCATTGAGTAGATTGCAATAGACTATCACCATCACTAAATCAACCATCATGAAAGAATATTAAGTGTTCAAATAATTAGCTAACTAAAAAGAGATTTCAATAGATATTAATTCACTCTAGTTGAAAAGAGTGTCCTTCTTGAAACATAAATATAAGATATATAACATTGAACTGGGTACATGATATGTTGATTCAAATCCCACAACTTAGGAAAAAAATAAAAAAGAATCCATGTATGGATCCGTTAGCATCGAAATCTTGATGGAAGAGAGGTTGGATGGTACATGTGCCTACTAAACCATAAATTATCGCATAACATTGATTCCACCAACCTAAGAGTTGAGTAAAACATCAGCCTTTAGCAATTTGAGATGCCTATTAGGTTTTGGAAGTGTGAGCTTATTTTGGAAATCTTTCAAAGTCAAGAGGACTAGGTTTTTCCCTTGCAAAAAGAGATTTATAGTTTTAGTCTTGGGTTGAACCAATGGGCGCACCAACGAATAAGTTCTATGAAATCAAGTACTTCTAAAACAAGAGCCACAACAGTGGCGGAAGTCCCTGCCGAGAAGGGGAAGGACCATTTACCATTGACTTGGCTGCTTGCTTAGATGCCCTATTCAACATGAGGACCATTTACTTTTGACTTTGCTGCATGTAGTCTCTGACATTTGCTTGATCTGCACTTGAACTGGATCTAAAGATTTAGTCAGAGGCAAAGAGCTCTTCTTTGGATTCAGAACTAAAAACTAGATTTAAGTTCTCTCTTTTAAGATTAAAATCCCAAAAGAGTAATCCATATGCCTGTACCAATATAAATCTCTTAGAAAATAAAAAGATATTGTTATTAAATAAATAAATAAATCTAACAATATATTAAATAAACATGAATAGAACAGGCCGACTACATACTAAAAATGGAGACAATTAATCCCGATAATGAAACACCTCCACTCAAACATTATCTACAATATATTTTGCAGTGCAATTAAAAAAATAAATTTAATTCTAATCATGAATAATGGATAGAACAAGCCAACAACTTACTGAAATTGAACAATGAATTCCAATAATGAGTCCACTCGGTAGTTTTGTGCAAAAATACTATACTATGTCGAGATAGAACATCTAAATTAAAGACGAGCGTATCGACTCTAGGTGCTTCATGACAACAATCCATGACCATGAAGACTTTGGATTATCTGTTCTTCCTCCGGCCAGAGAATAGTAAGCCAATATCTGTGTCGATTGGTTTCCACTGGATTAAAGTTACTTCATCCCTGTGATGCGAGCTTCTTGTTTGTTGTCTTTTCCTTCAAATATGAAAATTAGGCACAAGGCATATATGCACAAACATATTACACATTATCATAGTACCAAAAAATTGAAAATAGAGCTCGAAAAAGTGCAAATCCCACAAAGCATCTCTTTTCAATCATGTGCATGTTGAGTGAGCCCTATGCACAAAGCATATTCATGTTATCATTGCAAGAAATTAGAGAGGTCGAAAAAATGCAAATCCAAAATGGCATCTATGCTCAAGAATATGTTGGTTGAGCCCTGTGCTGTGAACTGCTGGTTTGTTGGCAATTCCCTCTAAAAGAGTTGGATTGAGGATGTTTTAGAACTTAGTTGCTAAGATTTAAAAAAAAAAAAAAAAAAAAAAAAATATTAGTAAAAGTTTTATTTTAATTTTTTACTTCATTAAATAGAACGTATTGTGTGAACATTGTTATCCTGTTGTCTGAAGTTCAATATGTGGAGAAAGGCATTTATATCATTGTTGGCCACCATGACAGACCAGTAGTTTTGGATGTTTTGACTAACATCTCCTTCAACGAAATATGTCATATTAGACTTGATTTCAAAAATAACGACGCTTGTATGCAAGACATCATCTACCACGTTTGCTTCCGTAGCAAAGAGTACAGCAGGAAATCAAATGAAAATCGCGTCAATTGATGCACTTGTACAATACAAAAATCAAAGTGTATTGCCACATCACATAACTGGATATAACGAGGGTTTGGATTCGTGGCGATGGCGACTTACGACAAACCAACTTGCGCGACATATCAACCGTCCTTTGCATCGAACAACTCGAAGCCGATAATAAGACCCCAATTATTTTCCGCACCAAAACTTTGCATAAACTTAGGTTAAAATGCCAATATACCAAAAATATAACGGTCAAACTACTCGGTCAGCGATCGATCGATCGCTAATAGTCCCAGGCAAGGACTAATAATATAACATTAGAAAGGCTAGTAATCTAAATTTTATATTAACTTCTACTCAACCATTGAATTCAAATACCATTGAGGTTGTCGACCAAGGGAAGTTCTTATCTTGTCAAGCAAGTGAATTAGTTGTACCTCACAGAAAGACTCCATCTTCCTTTTATTGACCATATTGCTTTTTTCGTTTAATGCATTTTGATATACGTAACAAGTCAAGTGTGGTTTTATTTAGGTATTTAAAATCTCAGATTATGAGTACCATTTAGTAACACATCCCTTTATCACATACTATATTTGTCGTGACATGCAAGCACTATAGCGAGAATTTAATAACCTATTGTACATCTTAAATGAGTAATGGAAGATTTAATTTTCATAATGCCATATCACTACCTTTCCACCTTGAAGACAAAGCTTTCTTTAATGAGCTTTTAATTAACCTCAAAAGGAGAAAATGAACACTTTTAAAATTTTATTAAGTGCGGCTTATAACCAAAGAGATCACGTTTTTAAAATATATGATATTATTTGTGTGAAAGTTTATATGTGTGGAAAAAAATACGCTTGGAGGAAATTGCTTCGTAGAAGGATGGTTATGCAAAAGACGGGTGTGCGAAGGAATGTGACATGTGGAAGAATGGGATGTGTGGGAGGAATGGTTTATGTGGAGTGTTATGCACACTTGCAAAATTTATAAGTATGAAAGTAGTGTAGGATATACTATGTGTGGAGTGAAAGGTGTGCAAAGTGTGGAACTATTTCTTAGGCTCAAAAGTTCCACACAATTTTTTTTAGATATGACTAAGTATGGTATTTTATAAGAGAAACAAAAGACTTGTGAATGATAGCCAATTATGATGATGATTTAGATCTAGTTGGGGTGATACATGGAAATGGGTCAACAAGAGGCATCATCACAGGTGAAGCAGAAATATTATTTTATGCCTTTACAATCTTGTCCACCTACTTCCCTTATGTAGAGAGGCCCCATGTTGAAGTTTTTATAGTGGTTGCAATGACCTTCCTTTTACCTTCTAACTAAAAAATGAAGAGGACAAACTTTATAGTATAAGAGATTACTTTTCGAAACTATTTTTCTAAGATCAATGTAATCACAGTAATCAGAACCAACTCTGGTACCCTATAGAGATGTGTTAAGTATGATGGAAGTTTGTTGTTGTCATTGATTTCAATTTCAGTCATTGATGATGAGATGCCAAGTTTAGGGGTAATTTGTTAAGTATTCAAGATTGCATTCCATGAATGTAGTTAGTTGGACACCTTAGATTTGCAGGAATTTTACCTATAATTATCTTCATCAAAATAGCATGTAAATTTTTTGGTTAGATAGTTTTTCAAAGATATTTCAAACAGTATATGAAACTTGCTTAAATTCCCAAGGAATGAGGAGAAAATTTGTTTTGAAGTGTTGGTAGTTTTGTAGGCAGAATTGACGTCAAGGTATCCAAACTATTCGAACTCATATTGATATGAAATCACCCCTAGGTGACCTCAGGAAATTAATGAAGGTATTTCAGACTCATGTGCTGGTGTTCGTGTCTATGTTATCTTGTGAAATAGATCAATAAGATTGCGAAATACACAGACACTTGAAACAATAAGAGATCATAGCAAGCAAACATAAACACAACAAAATTTAATAAGGATTTCACCTAATCCTCCTGGGCTACGTCTCCTGGTCTAGCCTTCAGTGGTGGCCTTTTTATTATGTTTTTAAAGTAGAGTCTTACAATAAGGAGCTCAATCTGAGTTTCACTTGACAGAGGATGATCAGTAGGATGGCACTTTGAATTCCCAAGTCCTTAGAGTTCACAGACTCCCCTTACCAAATTTCGACGTCAATTGGTCTCTGTCTGCTCGATGCTACCCTTACTCTGATGGTCAGCTTGATTTCTCTGCCCTCTGCAACTTTGCCTCTCTTTCTGTGTCTCTCGACCTTCAGCTTCTTCATTGCTTCTCTGCCTCAGTGTCTCTCTCCTGTCTCTGTCAGCTCGTGGCTTTAAAGCCAATTCATTCCTCGACTATTTGTTTCGGCTTCCCAGCTCTCTGGATCGCCTGCCTCAGTCCACTGGGACTCCTCTTGCCCTGCATCATCATCATTATTACGTAACGCTTTGTAGAGAGGTGGCCACCTGTCTCCTTGCGAACTGAGTGTCAGTTCTTCCTGAATGGTCGTTTTTTCCGTTATTTCCCAAATGCCTGTGAAACAGATCCTTCTTTCAACTCATTGGTCAAATCGGACTTCAAATATTATGTGTCGTAGCTTATTTTTCCCTCGGGTCCAGTCATCCATCGGGTTGAGCCTCCATCGTTGATCTGGAGCCCCCAGATTCTATGGTATTCGCTTATATCGCATGGTTGAGTTGCTCGACCATTAGTCCGCGAAGTAAGCAATTTCTCTCTCTCCCCACTGGACACGTGTCACTTGGTGTATGGAATCGCTGGGTCCTTGGCCAAACCCGCTTACCGCCCGAAATGCCTTTGATATTCTGCCGGTTTTGAGCGTAGGACCCACCTTGTCAGTTTTAGCGCTTTCCCACGGTTTTCGGGTTTCCCTTGTAAACGAGTGCTCGGGGTCTTTCCTTCTCGAGGGGTTTTGCCTAGATATGCGATTAGTTCAACGTGCTAATTGCGTATTAGAAACGGCCTCCATTTCCGGATCTGAGCTTCCTAGTTGCTATTTTTGCGCCATGTGCAGTCTCCATGGGCCAACGGTTAGAGCGCTTTGGCCGAAGGTCCTCGTTGCTCCGTGCTGGTTGCAATTCCATTATTCAAAGGTTATTTCTGATAGCTATAAGATTTCTTGAAGTCTGTCATTCATTCTTACCAATCATGGAATTGTTTGAGGATCCAATTCAGATCACGACCTTCCCACTGAAAAAGTTTTTGGACCACCAAAAGTTGGTTTTCAAGCATCGACTAAGTGAGGATGCAACTTTCTCACCTGTCCAATCTCCATCCATTTTGCACTACTTGGTTTTGAACCCCTGAGCCCAATTTTGTGGTACTCAACATCTCCCCTGCACGTCGTTCTCACCTTCCTGTCCAGAAATGTGTCTTCCTGCAATTCATTAAGATATTCAGGTAGCAGGTCATCAATAGAAGGCATTTGACTATGCTCTTCAGGATCTTCAATTAATGAAGGTTCAAATAGTCTCAAGCTGTCTGCATTGATGACTGAGTAGATGTGCATATAAGCTGGCAAATCAAGGCGAAAGCATTCTCACCAATTTTCTCAAGGATCCTAAAAGGTCCATACCTTATTGGTTTTAGATTTTTACCTTCACCTTGCATCCTATCCTTGTTGATATATAGCCAGACTTGATCACCAACTTGAAAACTATGCTCCATCTGATGCTTGTCATGCCTTGCCTTGTATTTGGCCTGGCTCTTTTCCAGCTGTTCCTGTACTGCCTGATGGATCCCTTCAATTTGTTCAATGAACCTAGTTTCCTTGTCCACATCGCTGTGTCCCTCAACTGTTGTGTCCTTACCAAAGACAAAATCTAAGGGAGACCTTGGTGTGAAGCCAAAACAGGTCTCAAAAGGAGATCTTTGTGTGCAAGAATGTTTGGCTTGGCTATAAGCATGCTGCACATAACACAAATGTTCATCCCATACCTTGGGATGCTTGCTGCAATATCCCCTGAGCAACTAGATCACCGTCCTGTTGACTACCTCTGTCTGACCATCGGTTTGTGGATGGAAAGCTATGCTTTTATTCAGTTTGGTGTCCATCAGTTCCCACAGACTTGACCAAATCTTTCCCACAAATCTGGTGTCTCGATCAGATATAATGGAAGTGGTCAATCGAAAATGAACCCATACATGTTGAAAGAATAGTTTTGCAGTTTGTTTAGCTGTAATTTGCTTATTACAAGGTATCAAAGTACACATTTTACTGAGCCTATCCACAATAACATACAGATAATCATGACCCTTCCTAGATTTAGGCAGTCCTCCAACAAAGTCCATGGAAACACTCTCCCAAGGATGAGAAGGAACTGGCAATGGAGTGTACAAGCCTAGTTTCCTATTATTGGGCTTGCTTTTAGCACACATAGTACACCCTCTTACATATGTAGAAACTGTCTCGTTCATTTTTGGCCATTAACAAAATCTTTGCAGTTGTGCATCTGTTTTGCTTACCCCAAAGTGACTTGATATTAGAGAAGTGTGTGCTTCTCGAATTATCTTTACTCTTTCAGTTTGTGGAATGCATAGCTTCCCACAATGATATAAGAGTTGGTCCTTAATATGGTAATCCAATTCTTCTACTCGTTTGCCTTGACTTAAAGTTACATATACATCTTTAAAGTCTATATCTTGAGAATATTGTTCAATGTAACTTTCATGTAATATAGAATTATGCTTAAGTATAGTAGATGCATTTATAATGGGTCTAGATAACATATCTGCAACTTTATTATGTATGCCCTTTTTATATCTGATGACTAAATGAAATTGCTGTAGGAACCCCATCCACTTGTAGTGTCTTGATTGCTGCAACTTAGTTTGGGAGTGTGGATATTGAAGTGGTTGATAATCAATATGTATAACTATTTCTTTGCCCTTTAAGTAATGTTTCCACTTTTTCACACTCTGTACTAATGCATATAATTCTTTATCATATGTGGGATAGTTAACTACTGCAGAAGTAAATGTCTCAGAATGATAACATATGGGTTTACCGTGCTGTATCAGCACTGTTCTCATGGCATAGTCACTGGCATCCATTTGGATCTCAAATGGTCTTTGAAGATCTGACAGTGCTAGTACTGGTGTTGTACTAATCTTTTGTTTCAAGGTGTCAAAGGCTTTTTGCTATTTTCCTCCCCACTGAAACACCTTGTTCAATCCTATTAAAGCATGTAAGGGAGCTGCAATTAAGGAAAAGTTAGAAATGAACTTTCTCCAATATTGTACTGCTCCTAAGAAGCTTCTAACTTCTGTAGCAGATTTGGGTTTAGGCTAGTTTACAATCACTGCCACCTTAGAGGGATTTATCTTCAATTCACCACCCCCTACTATATGTCCCAAATAATTCATAGATGTTTTTCCAAATTCACATTTTGAGAGTTTAACATAAAGTTTTTCTCTTTTCAAATCATCTAGTGTCTGCTTCACATGCTTTAAATGTTCTTCCCATGTTTTGCTAAATACAAGAATGTCATCCAGATATACAATAACAAAATCATCAAGAAAAGGTCTGAGCACATCATTCATTATTCTCATGAAAGTGGCAGGAGCATTAGTTAAGCCAAAAGGCATAACCATCCACTCATACAATCCCTGCTTTGTTTGAAAGCAGTCTTCCATGCATCTTGTTCTGCAACTCCGACCTGATGATATCCACTATGCAAGTCTAACTTGGAAAAATAAATAGCTTCCTTTAACTGATCTAATAGATCATCTATGCGAGGAACGGGATAATGATTTTTGATTGTTATTTTATTTAGTTCTCGGTAATCAATGCACATTCTCAATGAGCCATATTTCTTTCTAACCAAAATGATTGGTGACCCACATGGTACTGTGCTAGGTCTAATGAACCCCTTCTTGAGCAACTCCTGCACCTGCTTCTTAATTTCTGCATTCTCTAAAGAGGACAACTTGTACATTCCAATGTTAGGAAATGGAGCATCTTGCTGCAAATTAATATCATGCACTATTTCCTTTTTGGGTGGCAGACCTTTAGGTTCTTGAAACAAGATATCATACTCTGAAACAACCTTTTCTAAATCAGCTTGCTGTTTAGCATCACAACCCTCAAATACATTGGTTTTATCAGGTTTCTTTTCCTTTACAACCATCAGTAAAAATTGTTTGCATGAATTTACAATTCGTTTCATCTGCCCTGAGTTTATGAGAGTATAATTATTTTTGAGCTTATGAGCTCTTACAAAGTATTCGATTCCATCTTTAACGAGTAGATACTTGTTCTCAGCTCTATAGAAAATAGCTTTTCTGTCATACAAGTAAGGACTTCCTAAAACAATTCCACATATATCCAAAGGAATTATATCTAACTCAACCTCATCTACAAATGCTGGCCCAAAAGAAAACTTGAGTTTGCATTGTCTAGTCACTTGTAGTTGTTCTTTATCACTTAACCAACCTAATGGGTATGGTTTCTTGTGAGGTATAGTCAGTAATCCCAACTTCTTTACAATTGCTTCAGAAATTAAATTTACTTGTGAGCCACTATCAAACAAACTATCATTTTTTTGATGTTTGGAAATAACTTGAATATGGAAAAGCTCATGTCTTTTTTTCTCATTTTCTTCATCAATAGTAGATTGTGCAGAATTACTAGTAGATGCTTCAGAATTCTTACCTTTTATACCTATGGCTGCAATGGTTGTTTAATCTCCCGAGTCTGATCCCAAATCTTTCTGAATAGCTGTAGCAGTCTTCTTCTTCTTGCCCTCAAACTTCTTAGGTCTCAGCTCTGGATGCAAAATCTAATAGTGCTCATCATCATGCCCATCCTTCTTACAGTGAGTGCATGAAGACTTGATTTTCTGTGCAGTGTTGGCCTTCCGGTCTTTCCATTTATATTTTATTTTCTCCTTATTCTTGCTTGAAATGAGCTTGGATGATCCTCCAACCTCTAGTTTCCCATTCTTTCCTCTATCTTCTAGATGCGTAGCTTGAACAGATACCTCATCTATACTAGTGGGATTAAACATGAGGATAGTGTGCCTCATGTAGCTGTGTAGACCACCGATGTACTTCAACAGAGTCTCAGGTGAATCTAATGATATTCCTAGAATCAAAGCTCTCTTCCTAAATTCTTGGGTGTAACCTTTCACACTTTTCCCTTTCAATTAGCGAAGAGTTTGCCAGCTCATCATGGCTTGCTGCATGTAGGCCAATGGATAGAACTGCTTTTTGATTGTAGAAACAAATTCACTCCAGACAGAAAGAGTCTTACCATGTCTCTTCATGTCAGCTTGGGTCCTGCCTTCCCACCAAACCAAGGCAGTGCCTCCAAGGTGTAGGCTGGCCAGCTGAATCTTGCTCTTGTCTGAGTCGATACTTTGCACTCTGCAATAAACATCAATTTGTCTGATCCAATTGTCCAACTTTTCTGCATTCAACTCTCCATCATATATTGGTAAATCAAATTTAACATCTAGTTTAATCAAAGATGTCTTCTTTTTATGTTCAGGGCTATTAGGAGGTGTGAGAAAGTTTTCTTCTTTCCCTTTGCCTTTTGAGTGGTCATGGAGGAGAGACTCTTCTTCTCCTTTATCTTGTTTGGAGCCTGATGATTCCTCATCTTTATGTTTTCTAAAGTCCTTATACATTTCCTCTACCATGGATCTCATGGCCAGGAAACTATCTATAAATTGAGGGTCTGGGCCCATGGAACCTTCCTTCAACATTGTCTTCTGAGGGTAGACTCTTCCAATTTCAGGATTATTTTCGACCAACTCTCCTTCTCCTAATTTGAGCTCTAGTTAGCATTCAACAACTAAATCCAGCACAAGCTTGTCTAACCTTAACAACCTATAGCTCTGATACCACTTGATCTAAAATCACCCCTAGGTGACCTCAAGAAATTAATGAAGGTATTACAGACTCATGTGCTGGTGTGTGTGTCTATGTTATCTTGTGCAACAGATTGATAAGATTGCGAAATACACAGACACTTGAAACAATAAGAGATCACAGTAAGCAAACATAAACACAACAAAATTTAATAAGGAGTTCACCCAATCCTCCTGGGTTACGTATCCTGGTCCAGCCTTCAGTGGTGGCCTTTTTATTATGTTTTTAGAGTAGAGTCTTACAATAAGGAGCTCAATCTGAGTCTCACTTGACAAAGGAGGATCAATAGGATGGCACTTGGAATTCCCAAGTCCTTAGAGTTCACAGACTCCCCTTACCAAATTTCAACCTCAATTGGTCTTTGTCTGCTTGATGCTGCCCTTACCCTGATGGTTAGCTCGGCGTCTTTGCCCTATGCAACTTTGCCTCTCTTTCTGTGTCCCTCGGCCTTCGGCTTCTTCACTGCTTCTTTGCCTCACTGTCTCTGTCCTGTCTCTATCAGCTCATGGCTTTAAATCCAGTTCATTCCCCGACTGTTTGTTTCAACTTCCTGGTTCTCTGGATCGCCTGCCTCAGTCTGCTGGGACTCCTCATGCCCTGCATCATCATCATTACTGCATAACGCTTCGCAGAGAGGTGGCTACCTGTCTCCTTCCAAACTAAGTGTCAGTTCTTCCTGAATGGTCATTTTTTTCCATTATTTCCCAGACGCCTGTGAAACGGATCCTTCTGTTGACTCATTGGTCAAATCGGACTTCAAATCTTATGCGCTGTAGTTTATTTTTCCCTTGGGTCCAGTCATCTATCGGGTTGAACCTTTGCCATTGATTTGGAGCCCCTAGATCCTACGGTCTTTGCTTATATCGCACGGTTGAGTTGCTCGACCGTTAGTCCGCGATGTAAGTGGTTTCCCTCTCTCCCCATCGGGCATGTGTCACTCAGTGTATGGAATCATTGGGTCCTCAGCCAAACCCACTTACCGCCTGAAATGCCTCTGATATTCTGCCGGTTTTGAGCGCGGGACGCCTTGTCAGTTTTAGTGCTTTTCCACGGTTTTCGAGTTTCCCTTGTGACCGAGCGCTCGGGGTCTTTCCTTCTCAAGGGGTTTTGCCCAGGGATATGCGATTAACACTTTCGCGTATCAAAAACAGCCTCCATTTCCAAATATGAGCTTCCCAATTGCCATTTTGTGCCATACGCGGCCTCCATGGGCCAACGGTCAACGCACTTTGACCGAAGGTCCTCGTTGCTCCGTGATAGTTGAAAATTTCCATTATTCAGAGGTTATTTCCGATAGCTATAAGATTTCTTGAAGTCTGTCATTCATTCTTACCAATCATGCAATTGTTTGAGGATCCAATTCGGATCACATATGGGCCTAGCAAAAAATTGAGGTGTACTCACTTAGTAGTGGTAGATGTAAAATTATCTAGTTTTATATGGGATTCGAGGTTATCTGAGCATCTGGGTATCCAAAGTTTCCAAGGGTAGCCACTTAAGGGAAAGGTAGGATAACAGATTTCTCAAGTGGGTGTCAAAATAAAGTGGCAGCACAGGTGGCAGGTTGATGACATGGTAGCTAGAGGAGATGACATGTGGCATGATGTCATGGAAGTTAAAGGTAGTGACACATGGAACCCATTTTCAACATTTTTGGGTGGCCTAGTGGCCCTCTTTTGAGTGAGACATGGAAATGACATGGCATGATAGGTAATAGAGAGACAACGTGGTAGATGATGTGGCATGACAAGTGGAAAAGAGACGACATGGTGGATGATGTGGCATGCCTCAAGATTCATACTAGGAGTCTATTTTTTAAGGCTTCACCATGTTAAATTATTTTGACATTTTTCATATTTTTGGATACCGAAGGAAAAAGGCCATTTGGGCATCTAGTGATTTGAAGGTGTAGAAAATTTATGGGTTGATGAAGTTCTAGATCTGCATTCAATATCAAGAAAACACCTCTAGGTTTTGTCCAGCGTTGAAGTTCCACACCCAAAGAAAGATTTGGCCATCTGTCCATATATGGGTTGGGAAGTGTATATTGTTTGGTCACTTGAGGAAGACTCAGCGATCAAATCTATGGATCAATGAGCTAACACAATTATCAAGGCAGAGGTGGAACCCATGCTAAGCTCTAGAGTATATCTGGCTTGCCTTTCCATCTGGGGTTCAAAGTATGCATGCTCTATTGGTTGGGCCTGAATATTGGATCCTCAAATTGTGGATTGGAACTTGGTTATAATACATAGTCGTGGGGGCTAGGTAGCACAACTCCCATTTCTTACAAAGTTATGGAAGAAGGTTAAAAATGTTAAGTGCCTTGTCATGGGAGTATGGTCCTATTGTCCAAGTCGTAAGGCTCTCAAAGTTTCTATCGCCTAATTTAAATTCAAAGCATAATATAAAATTAATGTGGGTGATTAATGTAATTAACATCCCATGGTAATTAAATTGCCAAGGTTGGAAAATCCAAAGACTCTATTGACCCTGGTCAAACTGCAACGTGTAAATACACGGGTAAGGTGATGATCAAAGTGGTTATTTGTGCATCACATATCTAAATTACATGGAGAACTAAAGTGTGCAAGCCGTGTGAGTATATATATATATATATATTACACAGAGAACTGAAGTGAGGCTAAAGTGATTGTGTTTTGAGCTATCTATCTATCTATATATATATATATATATTACACAGAGATCAAGAAAAAGTATTGACATGAATGATGAAGTCAAAAGAAGATGAGTAGTTTGTGCATGGTATAGATGTTGAAAGAGGTCAAAACTCTAGTGTTGCTACCATGTGTGTAAGTATATTCTAATATAAAGAATTGGACTATGATGTATGTATGATTCTATGTAATAGGAGTCACTAATTTGAGTTTGAATATTAATGAAAGAGGGATCAAAGTGATTGAGCAAGTAGGAGCTTATAGAGCAGGGTGTCATATTCTCCTTCAGGTTGGTGCCTACAACCAGTGGGAGTGAGTGCTTCAAACAAGTAATTTCTTGCAAAGAAAGGGGGTTGGTGCCTCCCGTAGGTTGGTGCTTACAAAATATCTTGTAAATTGAAGTTGGTGCTTGTGTTTACCTTAAAAATCAAGAAGTATTGTGGTTTTCTCCCTTTATGGATTTCCATGTTAACACACAATGGATTTCCATGTTAACACACAATGTTAAAAAATTTATGTGAATAATACTCTATTATGTTGTTGAATTTATTTAGATGGATAAATAATTATAAATTTACATAATATTGATTCACCCCCCTCTTGGTATTGTTCTAGTTTCTAATAAGATGATCCCCAAGAGTAACAATGATACTATGAGGATGTGACTCATAAACAACATGATGTTTCCACATATAAGGTTGTCCTAAAAAGGAATCACAAAATTTGAGTGGGGCTACATCATACAATACCTCATATTTGAATGCCTTAATGCCAAAGGACAAGTCACATTATTGGATGACATAGATGTTTCACCCATGGCTCAACCAACCAATGGTGTATGGTTGGGGGTGTGGCATTGCCAACAATTTCAATCTCTTGATGACCTTAGTTGAGATCAATTTCTTCTAGCTCCCAATGTCAATAATGAAATGTAATGGGGTTCCTTTACCCACATTTTGGAATGGAAGAGGTGCTCCCTCTCTTCATGCTCCTCTAACTCTTCTAGTTGGAGTTTTGTGGCTATGATGTCAGCACTAGGTTTTGCATCGATAATTCACTTTCCTTCCTGTTTTTCTGAATTGGAATCTAAACTAGAGTCAACTTATTTTTATTTAATATCATCCAACAATGATTATTTTGGGTGACATCCATTAATGTTGTGCTGGGGGATTTTGTGGAACTCACACCACTTTCAAGTGTCCTTATTCGACTTTCCATTACCCTTCTTTTCATATGACTTGGGCTAGTTGTCTTGAGGTTGGATCTCTTTGATATATCCCTTGTACTATGAGTTACGGTTTCCTTTTCCAAGATTTTGTTGTATCATATTTGCAAACCCAAACTTCTTCTTATTATTCTGCTTCAATTTTTTCTTAATTATGACAACACATCAATAAGAAAATCCTAGTGAAAAAATGTCCAAGAAACCCATCTCTATTTGAATGTACTAATGTAGGACAATATGGTACTTCAGAATCAAGTGTTTCTCAGAGCAACATCTAATGTTTGTCATGTCGTACAATTGTCCATCTCATGTATTGATCATCATAGTTTCCTACAATGTAGAATTCCTCCTTTAGGACATCAACAAAAGTGTCCCAAGTAGGTCCTACCTTGGATATCACAAACTCATCTTCATTTTTTGTCTCCCAATAACTTTCCCACTAATGTTTAAGATGGAGAAGGGCTTCCAGGAGCATGAAGGTGAACTTTTCATTGGCAATTGTTTTTTGGACAAAGTAATGTCCCTCTAACAAATTTAGCCATTTATCCAAAATTATTTGCATCTATTTGGCTTTGAAATAAGGGATATCAAATTTAATGTCTACCTTGAAGGGTGTTGTACTTCCGAATTATCGCTTGTTAAATGTTCCTCAGTCATTATTATCATTTGTCAAAGGGTTTGGGTTAAATTGTTTATCATCTCATTCCTTTGTCACACAAGTGCTTCCTTAAGAAACAACTTGATGAGATATTTTGCTCCATCATCTCTATTTTCTTTCACCATGAGAGGCTACTTGGGGTGTTGAGACTGATCGCTTGTGTTGTCACCTTTCATACACTCTTGTAATTTGACATTTTTCATCCCTAGTACAAAAGAGGATGGGTGCAATCTTGGCTAGACAAAGGAAGAGAAAATTTTTGAAAACTAAAGGGAAATCCAAAATTCAGAAGGGAGTCGAAAAAGAAAGAGTCAAAATTTGGAGCAGATTATCGGAACCCGATATCGAGACTTTAGGATATCGGAGGTTGGAGCATAAGATACCTCGACAGTCTATTTAAAAAGAGGACCCAGAATGGAATATCAGATAAGGAAGTCAGAAGGAAGGCACATCGGAACCTGAGTTTCAGAGGGTCAATCATTTCGGAACTTCAGGGATGAAAACCTCGTAATTCTTGAAGATTGAATTCTGTTATAAGTGTCGAAGTGTGAGGAGAATAAAAATACAAAGGAAATCATTGCAAAATCAAGGACCCTTTCTCTCTCCTCTGAGAAGACACATGGTAGCATATAATTGGCTTCAAGAAGCTAATGAGGTAGATGACATTAGCGTGACTTGGTCGTGTGGTTGACACATGGTAGCTAGTTTCAGAATTTTTGAGGGCCCAATAGGGAAATATAGGTGACACGTGTCACTCATAATGAGGTGCCATGTGGAGATGATGACATCAGTGTGATGTCATTTTGGAGGTCGGTTTTTCAGAGGATGGATTTTTCGTAACTCTTGTCAAATTGTTTTATAAAAAGTTTTGATCCGGTGAAGGGGCTCTGACGTTAAATGGAATTTGGTCATGAGGACTTAGAGGACTAGGGGCGTAGAGTGGTCTAAGAACCTAGGTGATATAGAGAATATTATAGGAAGGAGGCCTCGTAACTTTGTTTTAATTCCAATTGTGATAACTTCTGATGAAATGAGCTCCAACGTGGAGAGGCACTTGATTGAAAGCATTCAAAAGAACCAAGGGCAGAGCACGATTACAAACGGAAATAGGACCCCGACAGGAGCCAAAAGGATTTAGCACCCAAGCACCATGCTGGTGGTAACGACACCTATTTCTATGGTGGAATTGCAATAAGAGGGCTAATAGAAAAAGGGCTAAGAGCATCAGAATGTTACAATTTCATAACTTTGATTTTAAATAGAGTTACGATGGATGAAGGCCTCGATACTATAGCCCCTAAGCGCTATACCGGTGGTCACAGTGAGTGGTTCTATGATTCATAAGTAATAAGGAGCTAAACATAGGGGATAAAGGCATTAAAACTTTGCGTTTTCATAATGTCATTTTAAATAAATTTACGATGAGTTGAGGCTCCGAAGTTGCACTATGGAAATGTTACAAGATTTATTGGGCCCCGATACTACAACACAGAGGTAATAAAAGAAGGACGAGTTGACAACTAAGTTGTAGAAAACCTCCACTCCACCACACCAAATCATGGCTTGCTCAAGAAAGAGGGATAATCCAAGTAGTTAGAGGGAGAAAGCGACAAGAGAAGTGGCTGGTAAATGTGGAGGAATGCAATGGAAGAGGCATGGCATGATCAAAGGCAATCAAAGGAATCGACATGGAGATAGTTTGATGTGTCAATCATTGCACATCCTTTTTCTCATGTTTTGTTAATTTTTTCATTTTCAAGAAAATAATTGAGTCAGTTAGGTAATCATTATGATAGTCAAGCTAGTTGCATGCTCAGACAATTATGTAGTTCAAACAACTGTAACATTTTCAGATATTTTGTAAGCCATCTCTATTTTGGTTTCTCCCTGTAAGAGGGAAGAAGAAACTCATTAGAAAGGTTCCCAAATTATGTTCTTAGGGATTATAAATTCTATCTTTTTAGTGATTTTGAATTCTGTTTTCAGAGAGAGGTTCCAAGTTTTAGTTCAATTTCTTGTTCCTGAGGTGGTAATTGTTCTAAAAATTTCAACAGTTTGAGCCTGTGATATGGAATCCATTTTTGAAGATTAATGAAGAAGATTTGGTGATTCCAAGCATAGGAATGTGTAGTATGTGTTCTTCCTTTGTATGTCACTTCATGTGTGTTTCTCTTCATAAAAAATTGTGTAAGTTGTAGCTATTGGATTCACTTATAAATCATGGATTTACTTATATTATACTATAGCAGATAGTACCTATGAGATTTCAAATTTACTATGTTATATTGTAGCAGAAAGTACCTATGAAATATTGAGTTGGAAACCTTAAAATACACTCCATAATTTCTGCACTTCATTGCCTTATTCATTCATGATTCTACTGGTATTCATTGCTTAGTATTTTGGGTTTATCCAAACTTTGTACTGAGTTCCTTTATTATTTTTCTCCTTTCTACCTTTACCACAATGATAAATTAAGTTGCATTTAACGTGTGTAAGCCACTAGACTTGAACATTAACTCTTGGGATGATCTATATTGCTTATGTATATGTTTGAATTTGCCTCTCTGAAAGGTAGTTGAACCAAATTTAAAATCATTTTACATTTATCTCTTGAGCAGCAATGAATTATTTTTAAGAGACACTAAGATGTCCTAGGCATTGAACTCTCCTCAACCTAGGGGTTGTCTCTAGGAGCACAATGTCTTCTGGTGTCATTGTTGGGGACGGATCTGAATATTTTACATAGGTACAAAATTTGTACACCCCTTGGGTAGGTGAGGGTAAGGGGGTGTGGGTTGAATATCTCTCACCTTGGAGACTCAATTGTTTAATTTTGTGTTTCTTCATACTTTCTTTGACACTTCTCAGCATAAAACTTCTCCTGCATTTGACCTTAAGAGAATCATATCCATAAGGGTTTAGAAAGAGAGCACCCCTAGTACTCCAAACCTCGCAATGTCCTTTCCTGAAGTGTCATCTTCCAAATCTTAGAAAGTTGAGATAAACTAATCTGGGTCCTCTTTCAAACTCTTGGGATATTTAGAAGAACGTTGCCAAATGTTTTGCTCATTTCCCTCTAAATTTAAATCTAAAGAGGTTTCTGTCAGTTTTCCTCCTCTCATACTCCCTACCTACCCAAAACCTGAATAAATCAAAGATATAATCATAAATATTCCTACTTAGAGCATTGCTAGCACTCCATCTCAGCTCCATACAACCATAATCCATACAACACCTCAACCAGGCCCTGTGGTAAATATTCTACCACCTCCATTGCAAAACATGGTTGTCCCTGGTTTCCTACTTAATAGATATGCTCCACTCAACTTTACACAACCTCTGAATGGGATGCCACAAGATTACCTTAAGAATCTTCCAAGGTTCACTGAAGAGGATGATATTTCAACCCAAAAACATATAGAGACTTTCTATCCATTTGCTGAGAATCTAAATGTAGAACATCTGGATGTAGTAATGAGACTCTTTGTTCATTCCTTGGATGGGGAGGTTAGGAAATGGTTCAATACCCTACCAAATGCTTCAATTAATACTTGGGAGGAGATGGAGAATGCTTTCATGCATAAATGGGGCAAGAAAAAGGGCTATGTCTATATTCTTACAAAATTTAATGCAATGAAGAAAAAGCATAATGAAAATGTTTCAAAATTTATAAGGAGGTTTAATAAATTATATAATAGTCTTCCTATTAAAATTAAACCTCCACAGGCTACTGCCAAAGTGGTTTTTGCTGGAGCCTTTGAACCAGAGTTTGGGTTTATCCTCAGAGAATTAAATCTCATACTCTGGATGAAATGAAAACATATGCTCTGGAGGTTGAAGAAAATTTCGCCTCTACTGGAAAGTGGAAGGGGAAAGATAGGAGGAGAGGAAATGAAGAAGCCAGATCTTCAAGCCATATAAAGGAAACTCAAGAACATAAGTTAGAGGAAATGAGAAAGCAGATAAGGAATTTGTCTAACAAACTAGTAAAACTAGAGTTGGAGAACAAAAATACCCCTCGACAAAGTTAGTCAGCTCCTAACAAAAAATTTAATCCTTAATATAGGAGGCCACATTTGCATCTCTTGCAAAGGGAGAGAAAGGATCAATAGGATCATATTCAACCTCCTCTATACCTAGAAGATGATCCTGAAGAGAATATTGAAGAAACCATATAAGTTCAAGAAAATTAGTTCTCTTCTCTCTTAGAGGGAGAAAATGAAATAGAATACAATGATGGAGAAGGGGAAGATTTAGAGGCCCCACTGGATTATGACGAGATAAAAATCATTGTAAGTAGTTTGTTGAATTCATGCAAGCCCAGTTGCACAGGAAATATGATCTTGGGTCATCTAGGAAAAGGTATAGGGGGAAAGATCAGAATGAAGAAACTCTCCATCCAAGTTCCCCTAAGACAACATATAAAGGGAAGAGAAAACTCAACCTTGTCCCACCAACCGAGAAAGAATCCTCCCATCCCATTCCCAATGAGTATGGAGCATCCAAAATAAAGAAATTTCCCCCATCGATGAAGCCAATCTACAATGAGGACAAAGCACCTTTCGAGTCTTCCAAAATCAATAAGAATCTCTCTTCCTTTAGTCTCCAAAAAGAGTTAGAGAAAGTAAAGATAGTTGTCCCTTTGACTGAGTTATTCAAACAACCCTAGTATAAAGCTCAAGTGTCTCATTTTATGAGTTCACCCACCACTTCCCCATGTGGAGGAGAAAGACCCATCCACTCCTCCATTCTATAGCACCTTATTAATTCATGACCTGCTACTACAGAACTGTATGCTTGAATCAGGAGCATCTCACAACTTGATGCCATTATCTGTGATGGAACAGATGGGACTACAAATAACAAAACCATGCAAAGATCTTTACTCCTTTGATTCCAAAAGAGTAAAGTACCTGGGTATGATCGAGGATCTAGGGGGTCTATTTGGATAGAATTCCAGTAAAGAGCATAGTAATGGACATTATAGTTGTTGACATCCTTACAAGATTTCGTATGTTATTGTCTAGGCCGTGGGGAATGAAACTTGAGAGTTCCATTAAGCTGGATTTAACATACACTACCATTCCTGTGTTTGGTGGAGAGGAGCATTGATTATACAAGGAATCTATATTCATGAAGACATTTACAAGGGAAAATTGTTCAAACAATGCTCCTATGTATGGTAAGGAGAAGGACTTTTCTTGTTTGTTGTTAGAAGAAGATGATCAAATTATAAGAGACACCCAGGTCGAGTGTTCTTCTTAGTTGAGTGAAAAATCATTAGAACATGACAAGGTATGGAAATTGTATTTTTATGGTGCTTATTCTAGAGAAGGAAATGGGGAAGGTGTGTTGTTAGTGTCTCTAGAAGGTAGCTTGATCCCTCTTTCTTTCAAGCTAGAATTTGAGGCCACAAACAATGTTGCTAATTATGAAGCTTTGTTGTTGGGGCTGTAAACTGCTAAAAATCTTAACATCATATGCTTGAAGGTGTTTGGGGATTCAAATCTGGTGGTGAAGCAAATAAAAAATTATTGTCAAACCAAGCATCCAAGATTGAAGGCCTACAGGAATGAAATATGGAATTTGATTGAATTTTTTTCTTATCTTTCAATATTCAATTTCTTCCCAAGGAGCATAATAGGATGACAGACTCCTTGGCCATCACTATTAGCAATTTTAAGCCTCCCCAAAATCCCTTGATTTGATATGAAGTCGGGGTTAGGTACAAGCCATCAATACTATAAAATGTGAAGTACTGGCAAGTATTTGAAGATGAAGAACAAATCAAGCGTTCCATGGAGGTCATTGGGGAATTCTCAAACTCGATGATTCATCAGGAGGATGAGGAGATGAAATGTGAACAATAGGCCTATTGGGATGAAACTATCATTGGTTAGAATATATCACAGCTAAATGGGAATACCATCCCCAGAGGTTGGTCCCATTGGAAAAGATTTTCAACTCAAATGGTGTGGCTGTGAAGACAACTGAACAAGAGCTTGAAGAGGAGGTGGAAGATTGTAATATTGGCACATGAGAAGATCTAAGAATCATCAATCTAGCTAAGGGAGTTCCTAAAGAATAAAAAGAAAGGTACCTTTACCTTTTCAAAGAATACGTGGACATGTTTGCTTGGTCATATGATGATTTGAAGACTTTTGATGCCGGTGTCATTTTTCCCCTTGGAAAAATCATAATTTTCATTAATATAAGAAAATTACATGCTGAAGATGCGAGTGCATATGCATAAGGTGTGGCTGTGTGCTAGTTCAAAAAATATTTAGATCCCAAAAATGATCTCCAAAATAAAATCTCCACGCAGGGAGACATTCTTTAAATAGTATCGCATAATTAAGTCAAAATTTAAGCATAATCTACGCTGAGAGTATTGCTAAAAACATGTGCTATTATGTAGTTCAAAATAGAAAAATTAAAAGAGACTTGTTTTTCATAAGTTCAGGCTCCTACTGAGCCTGGTCTACATGGTCCATATACAGCCGACGGTAGTACTAGAAGTGTTCCACTCCTCGCTGCTCCTGTATCAACTAGACATTGCGTGGCCTGATTGCTGCCGTTTTGGAAAGTTGGTCAGCGATGGTGTTTCGTTCCCTGTAGATGTGATGATAAACAAAACTGTCAAAATGTGAGATACATCTATGGATTTCTGACAATATATGTCCCAAAGTGTATGTGTGGCAAGTTGTGGATTTGTTTATCTAGTCACAAACAATTTTGGAGTCACTAAAGAGTTGCAAACTATGACAGTCTTTCTCTATAGCAAATTTGATTAGGTGGTGTGCCATGGAGAGTTCAGCAAAGTTATTGGTGCCAATCCCAAGTCCCATTTGAATATGATAATAGTGGCTAGCTGAAATGTGTAGTATAGCCCCACCACCACATCCTGTATCTTGAGTGGATCTATCAAAATATGCCCAGGGTTTTGAATGATCTATGGATTTAGGAATGATATTCCTGGGAGGTGTGATGGTCAAGTCCTCAGGGAGAGAGTTGAAATCGGCTACAATTCTAGCTGAGATGGAAGTCCAATGAGGGGTGGTGTCACAGA
Organism: Pinus tabuliformis; assembly: GCA_031772625.1. Classification (NCBI taxonomy): domain Eukaryota; kingdom Viridiplantae; phylum Streptophyta; class Pinopsida; order Pinales; family Pinaceae; genus Pinus; species Pinus tabuliformis. The sequence goes on along the minus strand of CM062818.1, from coordinate 436,213,590 downwards.
AGATGTAGCGATTTCTGGCAATCCGTATTTCCCAATAGAAGAGGAGGGGGAGGTTTCTGGTTTTGGCCAATGTAGAAGATGCCCACCAATTTGCCCAAGCTTCCTTGATAGTTATACCTCCACAGATGATAAGCAGGTGAAGGTGGGTAAAAGTGGAGGTGCATAGGTTGATAGTGATTGCACAGGATAGAAAAAGATGATCCAGAGATTCAGAATTGTTTTTGCAGAAGCAACACCAAAATGACCCATATTGACCTCTCTTATTCAAGTTTTCCCTAGTCTGCACCTTATTTTTTAGGATTGACCACAGGAGTAGTCTTGTGCGGGGAGGTGCTTTCAGTTTGCACATGTCTTTCCACCATGGTTCAATCAGTTGTGGCTTGTCATTGCTAGCCAGTAGAAGGTACCCCTCTTTAGGGGAGTACCAACCACTCTTCGTTATGGCCCATATTATCTCATCCTCCCCTTCTCTGAGTCTGATGTGGGATTCCTGAAGCGCAGAAGTGTAGGAATGCCATGCTTGATGCCATTGTCGGGGGATGATCAAGCTACGGGATGTCTTCCATGCTTGATGAAGAAAGGATGATTGCTCTGGGTCCATTGCATGATTAATATGCATGATTCCTTTCTCAGAGAGGATCTATAATAAGTCATGGGGGAGCTGATGTACATTACCGCATCCTATCCAAGCGTCTCGGCCAATTTGGACAGAAGCCCCATCATATATTCTCCAAGTAAGTCCATATAGTATGAGGGGAAGTGCATTCAAAACTAGTTTCCATATATTAGATATCCCTGCTTTGTTCCAGCTAGGCTGTCTCAGCCACTCCAATGGCCTGAGCGGGGTGATATATTTTGCAACAAAAATGTTGGTCCATAGACTGGTGGAGGTAAGAAGATGCCACCCAAGCTTGGCCACTAGTGCAGTGGAAAAGTCCTTCAATTTTTTTTATGCCCCATCCACCCCACTTCTTAGGTATAGATAGGAGGTCCCATCTTGCCCAAGAAAATATTCTCCCAGGTTGATTACCTTTCCAAAGGAATCTGCTACAGAGGTTCTGTATTCTATTGAGGATGCCTATAGGAATCCATGCAAGGGACATCCAGTAGACCGGGGTGTACACAAGAACTGCTTTGATGAGCACCAACCGACCGGCTCTGGAGATATTTGTGGTACCAGATATGAAGTCTTTTCTCCAGCTTGGTAATTAACCATATCCAGTCTGCGATCTTATATCCATGCAATTTCAATCTGTATCCCAAATATCTAAGGCCCTCATCTAAGTGGTTCAGGTTGAAAGGAAACCTTCGTAATGCGAAGTTTATTTCATGGGGGGAGCATTCACAGACAGTAATATTGGATTTGGAATTGTTGATGGTCATGCCTGTAGCTGTTTTGAAGAGGTTGATAGTGTTTTGGATGGTAGTGAGATCCCCTATTCCCCCGTTTAGAAACATAAGAACATCATCCACAAAGAGAAGGTGGGTTATAGTACAGTCCTAAGTTATTTTGATACCAGAGAGTCTACCCCTGTGATGCATGTCCTTGATCAATATGCTTAGGCCTTCCATAACAAGAAGAAAAAGAAAAGGTGACAGGGGGCATCCTTGTCTAAGGCCTCTTTTAGAGCCAAAGAAGGGAGAGGCTGCCCCATTGACCAATACACTGAAGGATACATTGTGATGAAACACATAATCCATTTGATAAATCTGACAGGAAAGCCTAGATGGGTAAGGAGCATTCTAAGATATAACTAACTTACTCTGTCAAAGGCTTTGAAGAGGTCAGCTTTAAGAATCATGCCTTTGATCTTTTTGGATTGTATTGAGTGCATCACATCCTGAGCTGATCCGATAGCTTCATGAATCTGTCTATCATTTAGGAAAGAAAATTTCTTAGGGGAAATGTGGGTGGATAGGATGGGGCAGATTCAATTGGCTATGATTTTGGAAATGATTTTATAAAGACAGTTACAAAGGGAGATAGGATGGAAGTCATTATAAGATGAGGGGTTGTCATTCTTGGTAATGAGGGCTATAAAAGTGGTGTTAATGGCCACATGCATGCTCCTGGATATCCTGCAATCCTCTATGACCTTGAGTAGGTCATTCCCTAGAACCTCAAAGAATGCCGGTATAATTCGACTGTCCACCCATCTGGGCCCAAGCTTTTATCCCTTTTGAACCATTTTAGAGTGGTCTTAAGCTCCCCCATGGTAGCTTCTCTGTTGAGATGCTCGGCTTCCTCCATATCAGTAAAATGAGGAAACAATTACACTACTCTAATGACCTCAGCTAGGGGAGCATTAGGAGGGTTCTAGTAGACTTGCTTGAAGTGTGAGGTGGCCAATGAGGCCAACTGGGGGAAAGTGTCAACCACAGCTCCATTTCATTAGTTAGGTTCGAGATGGTGTTATAATCCCTTCTTCCTTTTCCGAATTTATGGTAAAACTTTGTGTTTTCATCCCCTTCTATCAGCTAAATAGCCTGGCTTCTCAGTCGCCATGTTTCCTCTTTGTCCTTGAGAATTTTCCCTCTTAGAGCTATTTGCTCCACAAGCTTGTCCTTGAGCTCGGGCGAAAGGAAGGTGCCTTTGCTATTTTCCTCAAGGATGGCTATCTCATTCTCAATTTCAATCACCCGATGTTCTTCTTCACATCTCTTATTGTGAGCCCAGATCTTGGAAATTTTCTTTAATTCCTTTAGGTTGGCCACGAATCCTTTAGTGATGTGTCCATTCCTATCCAGAGGGTGGGTCTTCCAAAAGTATGTCACAAGACTGGTGTAAGAGATGTCATTCAACCATGAGGAGTTGAATTTGAAAGGGGCTCTAGGTTTGTTGATGGTGCCATAGATTTCCAGATGAATAGGCAAATGGTCTGAGAGCCCCCCAGATCCCACCCATTGGCGATAAGTGTACCCTTGCTCCAATAGGTTTTCCTTGATGAGGAAACGATTAAGTCTCCTTGCAAGACTGGCCTCCCCAATCCATTTGTTGCTCCAAGTTGGGGTTAGTTTTTCCACTGGAATATCAATGAGCTGATGAGAGTCGAGGAACTGCTAAAAAAATCCCACTAGGGGGTTGGCCTATGCCTGAAGACCCCAGGATTCTGAGAAACCTAGGGAAAAATTTAGATCTCCCCCTATGATAAGATTGTCTGCCTGTAAAATGTTGGTTCTAAGCAGCCTTTCCCAGAAGATCTCTCTATGGTGGCAGGGTCCATAGATGTTCAACACTCTAATCTCTGATCCCAGCTCTACTGAGTAGATTTCAGACCCTATGAACCCTATGCATCCCTAGGCTCCCATCAGTTTAATAGAGCGAGGGTTGTAGCCTAGGGCAATGCCTCTTGATCGACCATTGACATCCAAGGCATAGAAATGCCAACCAGGGAGCATGGACTCCAAAAGAGGTGTTATGATGGCTGTTGTACCCAAGGTTTCCTGAAGAAGAACTAAATCAATAGGCTCCATTCAAATGAGTCTCCCCAGCGCTAGTTTTTTGTCGGGACTAGCTATCCCTTTGCAATTGTAGGAGATGGCCTTCATGGGGGGGAAACTGAAGGAGGGCTCTGTGCTCTAAGGACCCTATCTAGTGAAATTTGTTTCCCAGAGACCACCTCTAACCTTGCCTTTTGTTTTGCTTTGGACAAAGAGGACGGTCTACCCCGAGTGGGCTTCAGGACAGAGGGGAATGGAGAGATGCAAAGGCCAATGGCATCCGTCATCATTGCTCAGGTGTGGGAGAGGAGATGGTAGCGATGAGGTTCAGGGGCAGTCCCAAGGATGGGGATCTCTTGTGCTGGGGGAATAAACAGAGGCTCAACAAAGGGATGGGGTCCAGATAAGAGATGAGGGGACTGATCCTGTGGTTTGTGTAGGGTGTAGAAATAGAGATGGCCCCAGATTGTAGTGGACTAGATGATAGAGCAGATGAAAAGTTAATGGAAGCAGAGAGTAAAGGAGGACAAGACATACCTGTAGAGAGTGATCTACCAACGACCACCTTGGACCTGGTTAGTGGTGGTGAAGGTGGCTGAAGGGGTGCAGTCCCTCACTTCTTCATGGTCTCTGGTTAGGCCTGGATTCATCCAGCTCAGTGTTGATCATGTCGGCTTCATCTGATTGTTCCTTCTACATCCGTGTTCCCTCAGCAGTTTTGGGCTTCCCTCTAGATCCAGATTTATTTTTTGTGAGGAGAGGGCAGTCCTTGTAGAGATGTCTGACTTTATGAGATTACCTGCAGTGGAAGGGAACCCCTTCATAGTCCAGGATCTGCATCCAATCGTAGCTCCTCTAGCGAAGGGTAACTTTTTCTTGCAAGCCTCCTCTGATATCTAGGTGCACCAACAATCTCGCATAGGCCATGGCACCAGTGGAAAGGTAGGATCTGTCATAATCCAGGTAAGTTCCTAGGATGTTACCAAATCTTCTGAAGATTTCCTCGGTCTAGATATGCAAGGGTAGACCAGGTAGTCTAACCTAGATTGGACCTGCCCCAAGCTATTCTCTGTCAGGGTCAAAAAGCGGGCTCCATCTCCTTAGCATGATCGGGGCTTGTTCGATGTGCCAGTAGGATGATAGAACCTAATTTGTATGGTCATCTTGCGCAAATCTAAGGGTAAACCAACTGCGAACAAAATTTTGTACAATAGGTAGATCTGCCAAATGATGGCCCCATGTTTTGGCTACCCATTGCTTCAGTCTGGCTGCAGAATAGGTCCTTCCTCTGACTCGACCTACCAGGACCGTCACTGCCATGTCCATAGTGTCCTACCACTGGAAATCCTCTTCTCAGTCAATGAAAACATCCTGTGGCTTCGGCTTTACACACCTTTACTTCTTTCCCTGGGTCTTCACAGTCTCCACTACCTCAAGGTGCTCTTCAGGGCGAGGGTTTGGGGGATGAGAGATAGGGTTAGGGTTAGGGTTTGGAGGCAACTGTTCTGATTCAGGCAGGTAGGTGTCTAGGGGGGGGAATGGTGATGTAGCTTCTAGATGGCTATGCTTGTTCTAGGGGAGGGAAGGAGTGTGAAGGGAGGGCTTCATTGAGTGGGGAACGAGGAGGGTAGTGAATAGCCTCAGGGGGATGGAGGGAGGTTAGGCCAAAGGATTCGACTGCTCGTACAGATGTAGAGGGGTCGGGGTCAGTGAGATGGGAGGACGATGTCAGGGAAGGTGTGGAAAGATATGATCAAGTCACAGGTAGATCTGGAAGATCGATAACAGAGCCCCGAAAGTGACGGAAGAGGGGAAATTACCTCCGAGAGCTCACTGCTAAACGGAAAGTGCACGTCTCTGTTAGCCGGTCTATCAAAGATGGAGATTCCTTCGAGGGGGTCCTCAGAGTAGTCAATTGGGTCTCCTTCCATGTTTCTCTGGGGATTACGCTAGCTGCCGTTGAGAACTGGAGTAACCGAGATATGCTGAATTGAAACCCTACCACCGCAATACTGCAAACCGAATTCACAAGTTCAAAGTCGCTGGAGGTAAGCAGGAGGGGAGGGTAAATGGGGTTCCCAAGTAGGTTACAGCCGAGTCTGCGATGGAATACGGACAACATCTGCACCTAGGCTCCAGGTGTACATCCGGGAGGGCTACCCCGTGTCAGGTTGTGGGTGTGCCAACCTTTCCTACATTCACTTCACCATCGGGCCTCAACACATCTACAACGTATCCATTCATGCCATTGTCATACAACACAAAATTACTCCAAAAACTAGGGTGAATCCATATAAACAAAAGCTTACATAGATTAATCCTTTGTTGCTCCCATCAATTGAAAAGGAGGTTAAGAAACTGTTATAGGCAAATATAATCATGCCTTTAAGGTACTTAGATTGGGTAGCAAATTTGGTTCTTGTCAGGAAGAAGAATGGGGAAATAAGGTTGTGTGTAGATTTCAAAAATTTGAATAAGGTCTCGCTGAAAGATAACTATCCTCTACCTAAAATGGATTGTATTCTGTAGAAAGTTGTAGGGTATGCCCAAATTTCGACAATGGATGTCTCCTATGGATACAACCAAGTCAATGTACACCCTGATGATTAGAATAAGGTAACTTTTACCACATCTTTGGGAACTTTATGTATGCCAGAATGCCTTTCAACCTCATAAATGTTGGAGCTAATTTCTAAAGAACGACAGATATATCATTTGTTGGAGAGCTGGATAAATTCATAGTAATGTATTTGTATGACATAACTATTTTCTTTAAATCAGATGAAGATCACCTCAAGCACTTGCAACGCACATTTGAAAAATGCAGAAGGTACGATTGTCCTTAAATACAAATAAATCACAATTTTCTTTAAGTGAAGGGAAGATTTTAGGCCACATTGTAGCAAAGGAAGGAGTGAAGATTGATCCAAAAAGGGTGGAGGCTATTAATAATATTCCTTTACCAAGAAATAGGAAGGAGATTCAATTTTTCTTGGGTAGAATAAATTTTCTGAGAAGATTCATACCAAACTATGCTGAAATTGTCAAAGAAATCATAGAAATGTTGAAGAAGGATAGGGAAGTCAAGTGGACCATAGAAGCATGGGAGTCATTCTCTAGAATTAAAAAATATTTTGCAGAATCCCCTGTCTTAGCCAACCCTGATTATCAAAGGCCATTCCTTATTTTCTCTTTTTCCTCTCCTAACACAGTGGCGGTTGTTTTATTGCAAAAAACTAATGAAGGATAGGAACAACCGATCACAATTTTTATCCAGGTGTTGCAAGACGCAGAGTTGAGGTGTAATATCGTAGAGAAACATTCTTATGCCTTGGTCAAATCCCTAAAGTCCTTCCAAATTTATATCCTGCAGTCCAATATAATAATGTATGTTCCAACTACCATTATGAAAGACATTCTCGTGCAGGGAGACAATGAAGTTAAGAGGGTCAAATGGATTTCCAAGATTCAAGAATATGACATGGATATCAAATCCACTAAGTTGACCAAGGGGCAGGGATTGGCAAAAATATTATCTGAGGCTAACTGCCAAGCCCTGGGTATAAATTTGCTGACAGATAACGAAGGAGGAAGCGTAAGAGAAGAGGAGAAGAATAACATTAAGACCTCAACAAATAGAATTCAGATGAAGTACCTTGTCTCATGGTGGTATAAGTATCTTGTCCATTATTTATTTTTTCTAAAATTCCTAATGAATTTTGACAAGTTTAAATATAGGGCCTTGAGGCTACAACCAAAAAAGTTTGTTATTTCAAATTGTCAGGCGGAAAGAGTCGATAGTGCGGACACAACCAACCTCCCTAGGAGCCTAAGACTCTCTAGTGACAAACAAGACAAACAAGAGCAATCCTTCTCTAAACATGCATTTACTATATAAGAAATCAAGTGTTTAGATCCTACCTGTAATCCAACGCTGTTGTAGCAGTCCAGCTCCGTTGATCCGGATGAGCTCCTCCTTCACTTTGAAACCTGCATCCACTAACAATCAAACAATTAAATAGCACTTGATAATCTCATAGAATAAAACATATTTAACACATAGACCAAGGAGTACATGAAACAACTCATAAATAACAAGTTATTGAGAAGAATGGACTCATTTGCATTAATAGGAAACAAAAGGAACAATTACAACCTGAGCCTTGGTGTTGTGCAAGTCCCTCCCAGGGTCCATCAAGAGTTCTCCTTTACTTTGACAAAGCTCACCCACTTCCAAATAGAACAAGAAAAGATGGCAATCTCTCCTCACAAGCTTCTAAATGGGAGTCCTAATTCCAGCAGCATCTACCCTTAGAAATGTTTAGCTTCCAACCTCCCCTCCTTCTGGCCCAATGCCTGTATTTATAGTGGTCTATAGGAAGTTATTCAGGTCCACCATCAATGGGATAATCCCCTCTTTGGATGGGATAGCTCCCTTATTGATGGGATAAGTTCCTCTTTGGTAGGGGTACATGAACCATCTGGAGGCGCTCAATACACGTCGAACAACCTTCTAGAATGCTCTAGAAATGACCACAAGTAACTTTTTAAAGATGAAACTTGCGCATTTTGACCTTTACAGGGGGACGCACCTGCCCCTTTACATACAGAGCGTACAAGTACGCAGCTTTTGTGAACATTGGGTGCGTACCCGCAGGTAAGGTTGAGAGAACCTGCGTACCCAGAGATAAATACATTTACAAAGACTTTCTCTCTTTTTGGAGTTTGACATGGAGAGCAGAGGCATAAGACTTGCCTAAGAGGATAGCATGACTGTTGATAGAGCCATACTAACTGTAAATAGCCATGGTGACATTTTTTAGTGTAACAGATTGCCCCCTAAAGTGCGAAGCCTGTAATAGATTAGGGTTTTGTATTATCTAGGAAGGGTGAAGCGCTTTATCATTTCAAGGATTATCTCGTGGAGAGCCTGGTCAGAACCTGCAATTTTCAACACAAAATACATGTATAAGATTATATCATCACTGAGGTAGGCATTCCCATACTCAGATCAAAACTTTAACTAACAGACTAACTACTCTGATACAGGAATGATCTTGCAGTACATCATAATCATAGACTTTTGTAGACACAGTATGGGCGCAGCCATCTGTTTATGATTAGTCTACTTAGATAATGAATACAAAACTCCTCGCAGCCTGGATGGTGGAAACTAGATCCAGGGTCTTCATTTCTACTTCCCGAATTGGTACGATTCTAGCCATGCGAATAAATGAGTTGATGTCGAACATGGTAGAAACCACTTGATTACCAGTCGATGATGTAAACTGTTAACAAGTGTGAGAGAGACCACCAGTAATGTCAATGGTTCTCAAAGTACCCAGTACAATCCATGAGATGTGAATGAATGAGTTGATGTCGAACATTTCACGGAATCCTTCGATCGAAAGTCAATGATGTAAACTGACGTCAAAGGCGAGAAACCTGCCATTGATGCATGCAGACTTCAAGGTACTGACGATTTCTAAGTCATCTCTCTAGATAATGTGCTGATGTCGATAGAAAGCGACCCGTTGCAGGCAAGCCCACAACACGAAATCATTGTTCAAGTTGAAGAAATGTTGCTGTAAGGACTGACTCAGGGATGGTCAAATGGATGACAAGTATTTTGCAGATGAAAGTTTTGCTTGCAGACCTCTTGAACACATAACGACACAACAGATGGCTTGGTGATAAACGACTCAAAGTTAATCCCCGGAACCCGGCTGAAGACTTTCAAAGTGGTTTGATCAACTGTGAGGTAAAGGATTTCCCAACCCAGGTGAATGAAAAGTGTCGTGTCCAAGAGTGGTAATAAAGTTTCTTCTGAGACAAAAGATAACAAATAGGCTCATTCTTCTCTCTTTTCCCCCACCATTTCTGGCAAGTACCTCTTTATTTTTAACAAGCTTGAGGAGGATAACATATGCTTGATTATAAGCTCATCCTTCGGATGAGTCCAACCTAGTTTTGATTCGAACCCTAGGAAGGAGTGGTTCGTTCCTGTTTGTAATTGAACAGGTCCTTTACTGTGAAATTTTAACGAGCCCAGTATAGGAGAAACTCGGCTTTTTTCAATTTTAGAGAGTCTGAAAAACTTAAGAAGACTCCAAGTTGAACTTTTTCGTAGATTTGTGTCCCTCAAGCCCGAAAAAGTATAAAATAATACCTGGGGGAACCGCTTGATCTTGCGACCAAGGAGTACTTTCATAATTAGTGCCACTGACCTGAAAAGTAAAAAGCGATCAAGGACACGTCGTTTTATTTCCAGTATCGAGTTTGAAACGACAAAAACCCGGCAATCTTTTCCTGCTTTTACGGTCAGAAAAGGCTATAAGGGGACCGTCTTTTAATTCCGTTTTAACGAGTGTAAAAGAAACGCTCGGCAATCTTTTCATATTTTAGGAGTCAGAAAAGGGCTTAAAAGATGACTCTGATATTTTGGTTCGTGAAAAATGACAATTTTCCCTCTAAATCCCTTTGTCCTGCACAAAAACGACACATTACTCATACCTGTTTAAGATAGGCAAAAATACATTGAAAAATATCCTTCCATGGTGAAAAATAAACAAACCTAGCATTCATTCATCCAAAAAACCTATAAAAAGACTTTTTACCATGTCATTTTTACCATTTTACTGTTGAGGTTGAGAAAAGGGCTTTTGGCAAGAAACTTCCCGTGGTCATTGCGGAGAATCCGACCGTCAGAATCGAACGCCGTCTCTTCCAGGTATTTCACAACATCCTCCTCTTCAATTTCATCCGATTAAAATTTTGTTTTAGGTTTTAGTTTTGGTTTTTGGGGGGTTTTAGGTTTTAAAAACCGCTCTGCGGGGTACGCAGGTGCCCTAAGGGTGACCTGCGTCCCCCGACCTTTTCCTACACAGGAAAAAGGTCGGGGTACGCAGCCCACCTTCAGGCCAGCTGCGTACCGGCGCTCTGTGTCCTAAACGCGGGGTGCGTACCCCGCGAAGGGCGGAATTTGAAACCCCAAACCACAAAAATAACCATTTAAATTTTCCCAAATTAATTCTAATCTTTATTTCTTGGTGTGTAGGGCACTCACCATGTTGGATTGGAGAGAAAGAGAGCACGAGGACGTTGATTTAGCCGCAATTGGTCACCAACCTTCCATTGATGCCCTAAAAGCATGCGGACTATATAAATACTGGGCCATACCTGGCATGAGGGCTCAGGTGAGATTCTTGGAGTGGCTGGTTGAGAGATGGAACATTCATGAGCAATGCTTTTACATCGGAGGGCACCAGCTCGAGATAGAGCCCTCTGACATATACTTTCTCACTGGCTTGCCAAATAGGGGCGAGCAACTCAATCTAGCCGGGACTAGGCCGGGTGGCCAATCCCTTGCTAGTCTCCGGGCAGATTGGTGCATACCCAATCAAAACCATGCGAAAGGCATAGAAATCAAATACATCTCTCGGCGTGAACTCATGGTTATAGCTTTCACGGTTACCAGAATTTGCGGCGCAGCCGCTTTACATATTGCCACCGGGTCCCAAATGCGGATGGCGATTGACTGTTTTCGAGGCACCATTTTCAACTGGTGCAATGCTGTGTCGGCCAATATGAAGGGCCAACTGACTAGGGCAAAGAACGGACAACTGAAGACCTTTGGATATGGGCCTCTAGTTGTGAGCTTTGCCTTAGAGAGAGTTCCGATGCTGATCCCTCAGCATCTCACTGTTGATATCTTGGGTCCTCGGGAGCCAAAGCTGATACGATGGGTTACGGTGATGGCCCGGCATCCTGACGAGGGCGCGGCAGTTGTTCGATTCCCTGCTGGTTATTTTCACTGGTTAGAGGACCAGGTTTTTGCGATCCAGGACTTTCCGTATGCCGGAGTAGATTTTCGAGGTGATCCGGACATGGTTCTTCCACAGGGAGAACAATGGGACGACAGAGGTACTTTATTTTTCACAAGTTTTAAATTATCTATTTTTTTTGTTTTTTATATCGCCTCAAAACTGACAGCACAAATTTTCAAAATGCAGATGTAGGTCCACGGCGTCCAGCCAACCTCCGGGCTTTTGAGAGGAGAGTACCAGCTGTACCAGCACCAGCCCCACAGGATGCGGCCGCAGAGACCTTAGCCGAGCTGGAACAGGATCTAGAGCGTCTGACGGCGGATATACCAGAGACCACCATAGATGATATTCCCATTCGACTTCAGCGCTATGTGGTCGCAGTCCCAGGACCTTTTAGGAGGTTCTTGTGTAGGGTAGCGCGGGCAGTGGTCTCGTATAGAGAGCACCACCAGTGATTGGCTAGTCACTTTTGTAGACACATATGACATTTTTGGTTTTTTGTACTTATCATTTTTGCCGATCATAAGGTGTTTTTCAACCTATGATCGAAGACGATGTATATTTTTTGACACACTCCTATCTATATATATATCATTATTACCGGCTTATTTTGTTTAACATATGTGATGAAATGTTTTTAAATTTACTTGCATGATTATCGTAAATGTCTGTCCAACATTCGAGAAGCAATTGCATCTGCTAATGTATTTAAAGACCTTGGAATATGCTGATATTCAATGTAATCAAATTCACGTTCCAAGAGACGCACTCTCAAAAACAACCTTAATAACACAGGATTTCTAATGGCATATACTCTATTAAGCTGTAATACAACAAGTTCAGAATCTAACCTCACTATCAAACGTCGAATTCCAAATGAAATAGATTCGGACAATAATTCAACCACTGCACTGTATTCTGCAATGTTGTTCGTCGTTTGACCGAGGCTTACCCCATGCATAGAAACTAACTCGTCAGAGGGCGAATAGATAACCCAAGCTGCGGAAGAGATATTCCGTGTACTACGACAAGCACCATCAGCAAATCCAATGTATGTTTGGAGAGGCGTCGACATCTGCAATATCAAGAGTAAAACCAAGATAAGCCAGAATAACGACGAAAAACACACTCTCTAAGCTAAGCACACTATCTAAACTAACAAACATACTAGCTAGAAAGAAAACCTAACCTAACTAAAAATTCTCCATACCCACCATTTAAGCATAATACCTCTTTAGGTAAAGTCCATTTCTGGGTTTACCCAAAGAGTCCCCATCAAAATCTACCAGCTCATAGGCCCCTTTTGCTAGCTTTCGCTTTACAATGTAGGGTCCATGCCACATAGGAACGAATTTTCCAGCACCTAGCTTATCGTTAGCTTGATCATATAATAGCACTAGGTCTCCCTCCGAAAAACTTCGAGGGGTCACATTTCTATCATACTGAGCTTTCATTCGCTTCGCGTGAGTCTCGATTGCCAATGCAGCGTCACGTCGAGTCTCATCTAATTTAGCTAAGTATAATAAACGTTTCTCCTCTTCGGAAGTAGCTGGAAGTAATTCGACAGCCATTTGAAGTGATGGGATTTCGCATTCAATGGGTAACACAGCTTCCAAGCCATAAACTAGCTGGAAAGGAGTGAACCCTGTTGAAGTTTTCACTGAGGTTCGGTATGCCCATAGCGCTGAAAATAACATGTTGTGCCAATTCGACCGATGAATACCAATGGTTCGTCGGATCATGATAACCAGAACTTTGTTGATAGACTCAACCAAACCGTTGGCTTGCGGATAATAAGGAGTAGAGCTATCGTGGCGCAAACCAAGCTGGCTTGTAAGCTCAGTCATCATGATGTTTCGAAAATGGCTCCCATGGTCAGTGATGATTGCTTGTGGGACACCAAACCTAGTTATAATATGATTGAATACGAAAACTGCAGCTGTTTTGCCGCTTGCGTCGAATGTAGGCATCGCCTCGGCCCATTTAGTAAAATAATCAACCGCGAGGATGATATACGCATGCCCCCCGGCCGAGTGAGGGTTACAAGTAATAAAATCGATACCCCATTTGGCGAATGGACCAACGGCAATTATAGGGTGGAGAGGAGCAGGTGGTGCGCGCATCTTGCGATCAAACACTTGACAGTTGTGGCACTTCCGGACTGCAATGATACAATCTTTAAACATGGACGGCCAGAAATAGCCAGCGCGCAACACCTTCTGAGCTGTGGCATACCCAGACATATGACCGCCACATGCTCCAGAGTGACAATCATTCAAAACCCTCTCAGCCTCTTCGTGAGTTAAACAACGTCGAAAAACTAAGTCTGCCCCCCGGCGATAAAGTGTATCTCCAATAATCTTGTATTGCTGGGATTGAAACCGAATTTTTCGACGTTCCGACTTTGAAGCTTCAGGCCGAAAGGTTTGGGTTTGGAGATAGATGATTATATCCCCGTACCACGGATCTAAAGTACTGATAAGAAACAAAGATTCGTCCGCAATGGACTCCTCTGCCACAGTTTCTGTGTCAGCACGCGGGAAATCACACATCAATTCCGCAAAAACTAAGGATTTCTTAGACTTGGACTTCTCAAACTCCAAGTCGAACTCTTGCAGGATAACGATCCATTTAGAGTACTTGCCCCCTAGCAGTTGTTTTGTCAAAATATAAATCATAGGGTTGCAATCCGAAATAACTGTAGTTTTACGGAGAAGAATGTAGTGACGAAAACGCTGGACAGCTTGAACGGCTGCCAGGGCCAATTTCTCCACATGCGAATATTTTAGCTCAGTGGGGTTTAATGTCCTACTAAGATAATATATCACATGTTCCGCTCCGAATTCATCTTCTTGAACTAACACCATTCCAATAGTGGAATGCGAAGCTGCGAGGTATAAGAAGTAGTCCTGGTTGTAGTTGGGAGGATGCAACAACGGTGCATGGGTCAACGCGTGTTTAAGTGCATCAAAAGATTGTTGGGCAATCTCGTCCCAAAAGAATTGAGCGTTCTGTTTCAACAACCGTGTAAAACCTTTAGTGACCTCGGCGTAGTTTGGAATGAATCGGCGTAAAAAGTTCGCTTTCCCTTGCAAACTTTGGAGTTGGCGCAAACTCGAAGGAGGAGGCAATTTGATGATAGCTTCGACCTTCGAGGGATCGACGCGAATGCCGGCTTTTGAAACAACAAATCCCAGCAATCGACCCGTTTCTATACAGAAAACACACTTGTGGGGATTCAACCGAATTCGATAATGCCTACACCTCATAAAGATTGCTCGTAAGTGGACAAGGTGATCAGCTCGATGTAAAGAATGAGCAGGCAAATCATCGAGGTACGGTTGCACAATGTGCTTGATGTCATGAAATGCGTAAGACATCGCCCGTTGAAAAGTGGCCCCGGCATTCTTAAGCCCAAAAGGTAATTTGCAATAAGCAAATGTCCCCCATGGACAAATGAATGCCGTTTTTGGTTGGTCGGCAGGTAGAATATTGATTTGATTATAGCCCGAAAAACCATCCATGAAGGAAAACATTTCACTTCCGGCACAATCATCAATAATTTGATCGATATAAGGCGTAGGATAGTTGTCTTTTGGACAAGCTCGATTTATATCCCTATAGTCGATACAGATTCTTATTGTTCCTTGTTTCTTGTTGACCGGAACAATATTCGATACCCAATCCGTTAACGGGATTGGATAAATGAAACCTGCTTTCAACAGCTTCTCGACTTCTGCTTTAATCGCAGCCGCTTTCCGAGGGTGAATCTGACGCAACCGTTGCCGGACGGGTTTAGCGTCCGGGTAGGTCTTTATTTCATGAACAACAATGGCAGGATCGATTCCCGGCATTTCCTCGTAAGACCAGGCAAACACATCGCGGAATTCTTGGAATAGGGCCTTGTAAGTTTGGATTTCATCTTCTGTACATGAGGCACCTATATGAATGTTTTCCTCAATTCCGGGCTTCACTGAAATATCAATGGGAATAGTGCGAGAAATATTCCCTAAATTCAACTCTGAATCAGAATGTTTCGTTGGATTCTGAGCGTCTTTGACATATTCAGCGGTAAAGATAGATGAAAAATCATTTTCAAAAGCATCATCCTTAGGTAAAAACGAAGATCTGTGATGGAGATCTTCCCATGGTAGATCGTCTACACTTAGGATTTCGCGAAGTTGCTCGTCAGATGACACGACTTCGGGAAACGCTATCCGTTCTAAGGTTGATGTGAAAAGTGATTCTTCACTGACCACATTCATTTGGTCGATTTGGGTTGAACGCGAGTCGGTAAAAGACATGACGGCTTCATAAGCAATTTCATATGGACTCAAAGGCATAGCATCACCGAATGAGTCTATCTCAGATTCAGATGGGACAATCCAAGGATCATCATAAATAATGTTGTCTGATGTAATCATATGAATTGATGCAAATGAAGGGTCTGCGTTGATTGGAGGGAAAGGAAAAGTTCCCAGTAAACCGGAATCTTTAACTAAACCTACGCCAACGTCCCTATAAGGGATTGTCGTCTTACCGACATGCTGGATACTCTCTGAAGAGGCTGGGTCGGATGAAAAGTATGTCAGCTGATCAATCGTCACGATCTTACCGTTATGTGGAAACTTAATTACTCTGAAGACCGATGAAACGACCGCTGTCATAGCATATGACCAACTTCGACCCAAAAGAAGGTTGTAGTCTAGAGGGGCATCAACCACCTCCACATCCAGACTAACGGTTTTACCTTCTACCCCTATAGGCAATTCCTGTAGAATACCAAACGGACGGAACCCACGGCCATCAAAGGCCTTAAGGATGGTCGGGGATTGGTTCAACGAAGGAGAACCAAGCGATCTCCAACATTGAATCGACATAATACACGTAGAAGCTCCCTCATCAATCACAGTCCGATGAATAGGCCTGTTTTTTACTATCACTGGAATTTGGAAAGCCATTTGATGGGGTAGACGCGGTGTACTATTTTCTAGATCGAAGATTATCAGATTCGGGTCCTGAACATCAACAGCTCCGATAGCCGACAAAAGTAATTTTCGTTGTGCTGGGCATGATTGCAGCACTTCTAAAGCCGACATTGCTGAGGGTGAAACAGCTAAGTCCTCAACAATGTTGTAATTCTGGGCTGCTCTCGCATGTGGATTGAAAGCAGACCTTCGAAGTACACCCTTGGCGGGCGGTTTGATTACTAAGTCCGGGTTAGGTTTTTCGATCTGTAGTGGATCGGAACCAGGAGCTGAGGTTGATGGATTAGAATGAGAAGATTCTGCTTCCTTACCATCAACAGGATTCTTACTACCATAATCTTGCGATCGAGTCGCAATCCTCACATGAGACATCATCAAAATGGGTTCTTCACTGGCAGTCGAGGAAGAACCTATCATCTTACTCTCCTGCTTTGGAAATGGATCTTTTAACACAGCAGGAGTGGGAGAACCTTTGACTATTTTCACAACCTCGGCCCGATGAGGGCAATCTCTTGTAAAATGATCCTCTTCACAAATAAGACAAGGATATCGAGGTTTGCGCTTTTCGTCATTGGTTTCCGACTTTTCCGTTTTCTCCTTCGGAGCCTTGTCTGCTTTAGCCTTCTTCTTTCCTTTCTTCTTTCCACCGTTTTTTGATTTGGCCGTAGATGACTCTACAGCGTGAATATCGGCGGAAAGTTCAGGAGAAGACTCTCCTGTCGGGGAATCAGGCAAAGTGATTATAGGAGTAGTTGAAGCCTTGGAAGACTTCTTCTTGCTCTTTGTATTCACGATACCAATCATACCATCAGCGGCATGAGATCCCGAAGGAGCAGCAGCGATTTGATTCGATTTTGGAAGATCTGGAATCTTCTCGTGTAACGTACCCGACTGAGTATAAACTAAGTCAAGGTATTGCGCCTGAGCAATGACTTGCTCCTCAGTAACTACTCCGGCCTTAGCTACATCTTCAGTAATCTTCGGTAATAATGATTTAACAAACCATTCAGCTAAGATTTGGTCCGGAATAAAAACTTTCACTAGCCTTCTTCGACGTCTCCACTCATGAATGTGATCAGAAATATACGTGGACGTCGATTGTTTTAGTGAAGTTAATAACTCCGTGCCGTTATCGTATCTGACCGGCAACTGAAAGTGAGTTAAGAACGAGGTAGCTAACTGGCTGAAATTGTAAAAAGAGGCCCGTGGTAACTCAATGTACCACTTGGCCGCGAGACCAATGAGTGTACGCTGGAAAAGACGTAAGCGGATCGAATCATCCGAGATAGAATTTGAAGCACACCAGAGGTGGTAAGTCATCACATGATTGGACGGATCCTCTCCAGACTTACCTTCGAACTTGGGTATATCACTGGGCAACTTATTTGGCATTGGCGGCCAGAACTGAAGATATTGAATTGGATCGTTCGTTAGGCGCGTCAAGTCTGGTAAATCCAAAGTTGCGATAAACGGTAACTGCCGGTTAGGATCTCTAAAACTCTGGGTCACAAGACCAGTCCCAGGAGGAGGATATCCAGGATAACTAGGAACAGGAGTCGCATTAGGGATATTATATCCTCCTGGAAAACCAGGATTAACCGGACCGTACTGGGGTTGTTGAGGTTGTTGATAAGTGTACCCAGGATACGGTTGATACTGGTAAACCGGCTGTTGGACAGCTTGCCCATGTTGGTACTGTCCCTGGTACGGTTGTTGAACAAATTGAGGTTGAGTAGTGACAACCGTACTTATACCAGGCTGACCTGTAGGCATCTGGACCGTGGTTTGAATCGTAGATCCAGACAACGGTAAAGATGTCTGAGGAGTGGTTACAGAGACAGTAGAAACCGGAGCTGTCGATACTCCAGAAGTAAGTGCGGCAGATGTAGCGGTAGTTGCAGCAGCCGTTTGAGATGGAGTACTAGGTGCAATTGGCGGCTGAGTAACTACCGAAGTTACAGAAGTTTGAACATTTGACTGGACAGGTTGCGGTTGCTGGGGTGGACCAGAAACTACGGGTTGTCCAGCTTGAGGTACCAACTGTATACTTGGCTGCAACACCTGTTGACCCTGTGATGGATCCCACACTATCATTCCGGGGTATTGACCCGTAACAGGTTGAGGATACTGAGATCCATAACCGGATTGAGGATAGGATTGATAATTGAAAGGTGCAGTTCCCATACCTTGAACATATGACTGACCTTGAGGTGGTTGATAACCTTGACTCGAGTATTGACCTTGAGGTTGATAACCTTGAGGTAAATACGGATACTGGGGTTGACCTTGACCTTGAGGTTGATACCCTTGGGGTTGATACCCTTGGGGTTGATACCCTTGAGGTAAATATTGATACTGAGGTTGACCCTGGGGTACATATTGAGGCTGGGGTTGACCTTGAGGCATGTATTGCACCATAGGTACATACTGACCTTGAGGTTGCCCCCAGACACAATTTGTGTACCTTGAGGTTGCCCCCCAGGCATTAACTGAGGCTGCCCCCCAGGCGGTAATTGGCCACCTTGAGGTTGGGAAACGGGAACTGAACCTGACATCATGTAAATGTCTCCTACACCCAATGGTATATTACCATTGTTTCCAGCTAATAACCCATGATCAACGGGTTGAGGAGATGCCCCCGCAAAGGTACCAGAAAGTGATTGATACCCGGTGGGAACAGAAGGACCGCCGTGTAAGAAAGATTCAGGAGTTTGAGTAAACACGGACGACTGACCAGACATATTTACAGGAGTATAAATACCTCCAGGTGGAAAAGGAGTACGAGGTGTAGAAAAACCTACCCCTGAGTTGTCTAAATAATTGGTTAACGAAAGGTACCAAGTAGTACTTCTAGGAGGACTGTAAAAGATAGATTCACGCTCCCTGAGCTCAATAGTAAGTTGATCTTCAAGGTTAGAGACGCCTATTTCTTCCTCTGGAGCAAGTTCTTCGATAGCAATCAGACCAGTAGGAAGATTTTCGGTGATAACTCGTTCTACTCTTGGTGAATCTGGAACACTAGAAGTCGGAGTAACAGGTTCAGATATTTCAGGTTCTTCGCCTGTATCACTAGTAGACGAAAAACTACCAACAAGCTCAGAAACTGTAACAGCTTCGGGATTATAACCTGTCTCTAGACCTTGGTAATCTGAATGGACTACCAAGGAAGATTCTCCTTCTTCAGGTGAACCTACTCTACTGCCACTAGGAGGAGTTACAAGGACCTTCAAACCTTCTAGATTACTGGGGTCGTCTCGAGGAGGTTCACCCCGAAGTCTACGGGATCTTCTCAACAATTCGGCCACAGAAACAACTTCAGGAGACTGGCCCCGAAGTCTACGGGACTGTCTCGGTAATTCCGCCACAGCTAAAAACTTTTAACTACTACACACGAAAACAAAGTAAAATCTCAAATCAAACCACCTAAAGTCTCTAAAGAACCAAACAAATTTGAATCACACGCCTAAAGAATCTAGGGCGTCAAACCAAGCACAAACAGTAGCCTTCCAGACCAAAAACGCTAGTTGGAGATGAAACCCAACATCGCCGGATTCAGTACAGAAGTGGCGGGTGGAACAGTTACCCCGAAAACCTGCTTAATGAATAGACTGGCACAAGTTCCTCCACTTTAACCGTCTCGAGTGAAGTGAACCCCCCGGAAAATCCAAGTGAGTCTAGCCGACGTCTGCTCCAGGTACAGTGGGATCTTCCCTCCACCGTCACCTCGGTAGAATCCTAAAGATAATGGTCACTAAGGTTACCAACCGCAACAAATGCACCTGGGGGAACAGTCTACACTCCGACAGCACGCAAGGGCAGAGTATCAAGCTCAATCCCCTTGCCGGTTCCTTGACAATAATCCAAGGTTTACCGACAAGTGACCCCTGGCTCCTCGACAATGGTTAATCCGAGGTTTACCGTTTGTAATACGTGCGTGTCTGGCGTCGTTCCCAACGAGGGGGATTGATCCCCTCACTGGTTCGGACACGAGCTCGTGCTTCTCCTTTAAGAGGAGCTTTCCCAGAGTACAAATGAGACAATTGGATTTATTCTATCACAAGATAAGCTACTTGTTTGGTTTTGTTGTCTTGGAGAGTTAATTACTCTCCTACTCCAAGACACTAGCCTGATCTAAATTGGTGTTTCAGAGCCCTAGTAAATAAAAGTTACTACGTTGATTTTACTTTAAGCGTTAATTTTATGGTTTTTCTTAAAGACAAAAGGTAGCGGAAGTGAAACCAATGGTGTGTAGACTCGACTCAAACCACTACAAAAATGCACCTAGGATGATTTACGCTACTTTTCTCTTTCAATGAAATTCCTAACTAAGAGAGTTGAGAAATGCAAATTTTATAGAAAACAACTTTCTTAGTAAAGACAATCAAAGAAACAATTCTCTTTATCTTTCCAAGCATACAAACATGACCACTCCTTACGTGCACGAAAAACTCTTTTTCTTTCAAAACTCTTCAAAGCTACTTGAAACAAAACTTTTCAAAGGAGATGTTTTTGTATTTTCTCTTATTTAATAAAGCATATAAATCTATTTTAACAAAAATCAATCTCAAAAGCTATAAAATCTATGAAAACTTGACTCACAAGCAAATCAAAAAGAAATTTACTCTAAGCAAACCTAACGAGGCAAAAGCCTACAAGGATGATTCTAGGTTGTTTTACTTGACCACAATCAAGTCAAGGACCAGCTAATGCAGAATCAAAAGACCAGTCAAAACAAAACTCAAATCTTTTTGTTCTTTTTGTAAAATGGAATTCAATACTCAATCAACAAGTACTTCGAAATTTGCCAAAGAGACCACTCAAAGGTAAGTTGCTCTCACAGGTAGACTTTATGACAGGTCTGACTTCTAAGAATGCTGACAAAACCAGAGAGATCTAAGGCTTGACAACTTCTACCGCCAAAGTCACTACAAGACCTACTCAAAAATCAAACCCTAGGGCTTAAACTTCTATGAAATCCACTAAAACACTCAATGCTATCGAAACAAGTTCAGGTGAAGATCTTTGACAAGAGACTAATGGATCTGGGCAGTAAAAACTAAGAAAAAGCAAAATCTAAGAGAAAAAATGCAAAAAATGGAATTTTCTTAAATTTTAGCAGGGGACGCAGGCAACCCGTTAAGACAGGTGCGGGCCCGCTCTGTGCACACAGCGACAGTGCGTACAGGTACGCACTGTGCAATACTCAGAGGGTGCGTCCTACTGGAAAATTCAAGAAAAACTAAATCTAATTTAATCCTAAGCTAATCCACCCAAATACAAGTTCACACAGCCAAAAACCAGAAAAATAAACCAATTTTCTCAGAGCAAAGTTCATTCAAAGGAAAAGACTTTCACATCAATGGATTCCCCAGCGGAGTCGCCATTTTGTCAGGCGGAAAGAGTCGATAGTGCGGACACAACCAACCTCCCTAGGAGCCTAAGACTCTCTAGTGACAAACAAGACAAACAAGAGCAATCCTTCTCTAAACATGCATTTACTATATAAGAAATCAAGTGTTTAGATCCTACCTGTAATCCAACGCTGTTGTAGCAGTCCAGCTCCGCTGATCCGGATGAGCTCCTCCTTCACTTTGAAACCTGCATCCACTAACAATCAAACAATTAAATAGCACTTGATAATCTCATAGAATAAAACATATTTAACACATAGACCAAGGAGTACATGAAACAACTCATAAATAACAAGTTATTGAGAAGAATGGACTCATTTGCATTAATAGGAAACAAAAGGAACAATTACAACCTGAGCCTTGGTGTTGTGCAAGTCCCTCCCAGGGTCCATCAAGAGTTCTCCTTTACTTTGACAAAGCTCACCCACTTCCAAATAGAACAAGCAAAGATGGCAATCTCTCCTCACAAGCTTCTAAATGGGAGTCCTAATTCCAGCAACATCTACCCTTAGAAATGTTTAGCTTCCAACCTCCCCTCCTTCTGGCCCAATGCCTGTATTTATAGTGGTCTAGAGGAAGTTATTCAGGTCCACCATCAATGGGATAATCCCCTCTTTGGATGGGATAGCTCCCTTATTGATGGGATAAGTTCCTCTTTGGTAGGGGTACATGAACCATCTGGAGGCGCTCAATACACGTCGAACAACCTTCTAGAATGCTCTAGAAATGACCACAAGTAACTTTTTAAAGATGAAACTTGCGCATTTTGACCTTTACAGGGGGACGCACCTGCCCCTTTATATACAGAGTGTACAAGTACGCAGCTTTTGTGAACATTGGGTGCGTACCCGCAGGTAAGGTTGAGAGAACCTGCGTACCCAGAGATAAATACATTTACAAAGACTTTCTCTCTTTTTGGAGTTTGACATGGAGAGCAGAGGCATAAGACTTGCCTAAGAGGATAGCATGACTGTTGATAGAGCCATACTAACTGTAAATAGCCATGGTGACATTTTTTAGTGTAACTCAAATGGTCGGTTGCACTGGAAGGACCCGGTGGGGATTTTTCTTTTATGGATGGTAGAAGAAAAGATTCATAAGGTGATTAATGAATTCCATAACTGTATCTGTGGAGAACATTACAACTCGAGAGACACAACCCATAAGATCCTTAAAGCAAGTTTTTATTGGCCCAAGTTGTTTGGTGAGGTTCATGCTTATGTCAGATCCTGTAAGAAATGTCATATTTTTGTAGAGAAGCATAAGTTGGCACCCCTCCCTTTGATCCTTGTTTTTGTGGAGGAGCCTTGTATAAAATGGGGGTTAGAATTCATTGGAGAATTACACCCACCATCCAGTGGTAAACAAAAATGGATACTTACAACCACTGATTATTTCACGAAATGGGTGGAGGCCATCCCAACAAGGAAGGAAACCGATACAGTGGTTATTAATTTTATGGAGGAAAATGTCCTTCACAGATTTGGTTGTCCAAGGAATATTATCACTGACAATTCTCACATGTTTAAGTCTGCCAAGTTTCTTGGTTTCTACCAAAAGTACAACATCACTGTGGGGTACTCCACCACCTACTACCCATAGAGGAATGGACAGGTTGGGTCTTCAAATAAAACTCTAGTGAGTATTCTAAGAAAGACCATATCAGAAAATCAGAAAAACTGGGACTCACAATTGAAGCTAACTTTATGGGCCAACAAAGGCACTACCAAGAGGTCAATCGAGAAGTCTCCCTTTGAATTGGTATATGGAAAGGTTTCCATTTTCCTTGTCCAACTATCCATGCCAATGGCTAAATTCTATAGGATGTTGAGGAGGAGCCAAATTTTCTGACCATGAGAATAAATCATCTAGTAGAAATTCAAGAAACCAGGGGGGAGGTAACTCATAATCTGATTAAATATCAGGAAAAGATGAAGGCCTTTTTTACAAAAGGGAAAGGGAAAAATCCTTATAGCCAAGATATTTGGTGCTTATATGGGATGTTAGGAGAGAAGAAAAATGAAAACATGGGAAGTTTGATCCCTTGTGGTTTGGACTCAAGGTATTTGAAGCCAAAGGAAACAACACCTTCTTGTTGGAAAATTTGGATAGTGAGGTGCTTAAACCGTCTGTGAATGGGTAGTTTCTCAAGTTTTATTTCCAACATTAAGTATGTCCATTTTCATCCATTCTATATATTGGTGATCCATTATACATACCAGTAATGATTTAGTTTCTTACTGCTTCTATTTTTTCTTTTTATTTACTTGAATAAAATGGCTACATGCCCAATGGATAGAAGGCACTAATCTTCAGGTTCTCAATGCATTGCTTGCAATACATTGCCCCTAATTGGATTTGATGTTGTCACCTGTCATACCCTCTCATAATTATTTCAAATGGTCCTATTTTCATCCGTAGTATAGAAGAGGATGGGTGAAATATTGGTTAGCCAAAGGCAAAGCTCAAAATCGGGAGCCAAAATTCAGAAGAGAGCCAAAAAAGGAAGAGCTGAAATTCAGAGACAATTATCGTAACTTGATATTTACACTTTGGGATATTGGAGGTCAGAGCATAAGGTACCTTGGTGATCTATTTAAAAATTGAACCCGAAATGGAATATTGGAGTAGGGAATCGAAAGGAAGGCACATCGAAACCCGAATTTCGAAGGGTCAATCATTTTAGAACTTCGAACTCTATAAAAATTTGAATTTTGTTATAAGCACTGAAGTGTGAGGAGAATAGAAATACAAAGGAAATCGTCACAAAACCAAGGACCCCAAGTCTCTCTCCTTTGAGACGAAACATGGCAGGAGATAATTGGCTTCGAGAAGATGACGAGGAAAATGACGTTAGAATGAAGTGGTCGTGTGGTGGAAACATGGTAGTTAGTTTCGACATTTTGGAGGGCATAATGGGGTAAATATAGGTGACACATGTTACCTTTAATGAGGTTCCACATGGATATGATGACATCAGTGTGACATCATTTCAGAGGTCGGTTTTTTGGAGGATGGAGTTTTCGTAACTCCTATCAAATTGTTTTATAAAAAATTCCAATATGATGAAGGGGATCCAATGTTAAGTGGCATTTTGTCATGAGGAATCAAAGGAATAGGGACATAGAATGGGTTAAACACCTAGGTGATATAGAGAATATTGGAGGAAAGAGTCATCGTAACTTTGTTTTAATTCCAATTGGGGGAACTTCCAATGAAAGGAGCTCCGATGTGGAGAGGCATTTGGTCACAAGCATTCAAAAGAACCAAGGGAAGAGCATGATTACAAAGGGAAATAGGCCCCTGATAGGAGCCTAAAGGATTTAGCACCCAAGCGCCAAGCTCATGGTCATGACCCCTGGTCATATGGTGGAATTGCGATAAGAGGGTTGAGAGAAAAAAGGCGAAGAGCTTCAGAATGTTACGATTTCGTAACTTTTATTTTAAATAGAGTTATGATGGATGAAGGGTTTGATACTGTAGCCCCTAAGAATGATACTGGTGGTCACGTGTAGTGGTTCTATGATGCATAATTAATAAGGAGCTAAACACAAAGGGGATAAATGCATCAGAAATTTGTGTTTTCGTGATGTCATTTAAAATAAAGTTACGATGCATTGCGACTCTGAAGTTTCACTATGGCAATGTTATAGGATGTATTGGGCCCTGGTACTGCAACACAAAGGTAATAAAAAATGGATGAGTCAGAAGCTAAGTTGAATAACACCTCCACTCCACCACACCAAATCACGACCTGCTCAAGAAAGAGTGACAATCCAAGCAGTTAAAGGGAGAAAGCGACAAGCGAATTGATCGGTAACTGTGGAGGAATGCAATGGCAGAGGCATGGTCTAATCAGAGGAAACCAGAGGAGTATAAATGGATATATTTTGTTGTGTTAATCATGACACCTTCTGTTTCTCATGTTTTGTTAATTATTTCATTATCAAGAAAAGAATCGAGTCGGTTAGGTAATCATTATGACAGTCAGGCTAGTCGCACGCTCAGACAATTGTGTAGTTTAGACAACTATAAAATTTTCATATATTTTGTAAGTCATCTCTATTTTGGTTTCTCCCTATAAAAGGGAAGAATAAAATCATTAGAAAGGTTCCTAAATTATGTTCTCAGGGATTATGAATTATGTCTTTTTAGTGATTCCAATATTTGTTTTTAGAGAGAGGTTCCAACTTTTGGTTCAATTGCTTGTTCCTGAGGTGGTAATTGTTCTACAAATTTCAACAGTTTGATCCTGTGATACGGAATCCATTTTTAAAGGTTAATGAATAATACCTGGTGATTCCAACCATAGGAATGTGTATTATGTGTTCCTCCTCTGTTTATCACTTCATGTGTGTTTCTCTTCATCATAAACTGTGTAAGTTGTAGCTGTTGGATTCACTCATAAATCATGGATTTACTTATGTTATATTGTAGGATACAATACCTGTGATATTGCATATTTAATACGTTATATTGTAGTAGAAAGTACCCATGAAATATTAAGTTTGAAACCTTAAAATGCGCTCCATAATTTCTGCACTTCATTTCCTTATTCTTTCATGATTCTATTGGGATTTACTGTTTAGGATTTTGGGTTTGTCCAATCCTCTATATCGAGTTCCTTTATTATTTTTCTCCTTCCCTCCTTTAATGCAATGATAAATTAATTTGCATTTATTGTGTGTAGGCCACTTGAATTGAACATTAACTCTTGGGATGATCTATATTGTTTATGTATATGTTTGAATCTGCCTCTGTGAAAGTTAATTGAACCAAATTTAAAATCATTTTACATTTATCTCTTGAACATCAATGAATTATCTTCAAGAGACACTAATATGTCCTAGGCATTGACCTCTCCTCAACCTAGGGGTTTTCTCTAGGAGCTATAACAACTCCTACATGAAACTAACTCAAGACCCATCTCTTTGTACTTTGAACTCTTCAGGAACATGCATCAAGAAACAACAAGGAACAAATTGCTCTGACACCAATTATTTGGGTTGTACAATGAATGAAATGAAGGAAATAAAAGGAAATGAAACACGCATAGAGAGAAATATAGTAGAGAGCATGTTGGTTCATGTTTTCGTTGCTACAACACCCTCCAAATTTTCACTACATTTAAATTTTGGAGCCTACTCAATTGTCACATCAAGTTTCATGTCAAGTCATTTTATTTTCTTCAAGTGTTATTAATCATTCTTAAGTGTTGTCGCATTGATTAGAACATATATAGTACATTTCATGGTCGTGACACCTTTGTTTATTGTAAAATGACACTTTTGGTCGTAGTCGCACACACTTTGTTTGTGGTGCTTGGGGAGTGTATGTAAACTAGCGTTTTGATGGTTTATTTATCATTGTTCAATATTGTCTAAGTTTTATTGATGATTTTGTATGTGTCACACATGATATCATGTCTAAACTGATTTTCTCTACCCCTTGATCTATCTTCCACACTTAGAAAACTTTTGGTTGCAAAGTGAACCCATTAGGGTTAGGAGGGAAAAAGTGCACTCTTAAGCCCTGATCGGGAATCCATCATTGTTCAAAAGTGTTCCCTATGACCTCCAAGAGCCCATAGTGCATTCCTAAGCATCGATTCCCTTCCTTGTTCCAAACTATGCCGTGAAGAATCAAGTCTTCCTTTGAGTATACTCCTTCGACTCGAAGAAGTGTGCCCTCCTTGAGAGAATAAGCACACTCTCAAGACTCAAATCCTAACCCTTTTAGCCTTCACCAATGTAACTTGCACTATCCTTTGCTTTCTTGAGCAAATGAGTGCACCTTGAAGCCTTTTCTTTCAGCCTTCATCTCTGCCTCCTATGCCCTCCTTGTTTCCCTTGAGCGCATAGCGCAATTGGGAAGCTCGAAGCCTCATCCTTCATCCTTCGTACTTGCACCCTCCATTGAGTTTTTCTCTCTCCTCTTGAGCACATGAGCACATCTCGAAGCCCTAAAGGTTCATCTCCTCAACCCTTTAGCCTTTTGAAGTGTGCCCTCGCCCCCATAAGTTCCCTTGCTTCTCCCAAGTGCACTATAAGACATGAATAGAAATTTTGCATTAAACATGTTAAAATAGGAGATTTTTTAGGATGATGTTTTCTTGCCATGATTCATTGCAGTTGTAGGTGTTTCAAGAATAACATGGCAAGGATGCATGAAGAATATCAAGAAAAGAGGGTAGTCAAAGGAAGCATTTGAAAATAAGGAACACGTTGAAGCCTTGAGGATTGAAGCACCCCTAAGGACTCCATCATATCAAAGACCCTTTGGAGGATGAAGACATCAATGCTTGGAATATACATGCAAGGGAAAAGATACAAGTGGCATCCATGTCACCTATTGAAGAAAGTCCATGTCATTAGTCACTATGAGTCCCAGTCATTAATGATACTAACTTGTCATGTCCTCATCACACGATGATGTGGAAGTTATTATGTAATAATTTAATTATTGTAAAGAAAACTTAGTGGAAGTCCAAGAGTCATGTATGGACAAAAATCCATGTATATAAGTCCAAAAGACATGTAATTCCAAGAGTCATATGTAATTCCAAAATTCGTTTGGTATTCCAAGGGTTCTAGAAGTCCAAAGATCATTAGAAGTTGGAAACTCAAGAGTCATGAGGATATGAAAAGTCATGCCTTAAGTTATAAAAGGATCATCATTACTCAAGTAAGGGAATTTTAACCTTGGATTTTCTCACTAGACATTAGAGAGATAGAGATAGTACTTTTTGGGAGCAAGTAGTGGCTCTAATGCTCCAATATTGGAGCTAGTGATGTTCATTGTACGTATGTATCTTGGAACTTTTTCTTAATACTTGAATCCTTTTGGACAACACATTTTAATGCATGAATTGTGAATGTTTTAAGACTATTCTTGTATTTTTTATGATTCATGTTGGCTTTCACATGTACCAAAGTAATTGAACTATTTCAGTGGCTTTGGTTCTTAACTTGTTGGAAATGTGTTGTAATGATTGTAACAATCGTCACATCTATGTGAACTATTTCACTTGATGCTAGACGAGTCTTTCTTATCCATGTGTGTGTCTCCATTAGATTAGTACTATTACTTATCTTTTAGAGGCTCACTTTCTTCCCCCTTGCAGTGAAAGAACCTTGATACATCTACAATTGAACATTCACAAGGCACACTCTCTTGCTCATTCAAAAGCACATGTGTGCTTCTCTCTCATGCTAATTGCTTAAGCCAAGGAAAACCTTTAAGTAAATGACAGTCAGGTCATATTTTCGGATGGGACTCCTACATTAAATGGCGTAAGGTCTAACTGGGAACTTATATTGGGGAGATCCCCTACATGTTGGTAGTATCTAGCACCATCAACATTCTACAGCTAGGAGGGAACCATTTTTTTATGGTTGATAACTCTACACATCCCAATCATTCATCCTCTGGATAAGACAGTAATATCTTGAGCACTATCCCAACTCCTATTCTTGAAGTAGGAGGGCCTTCTCAACCTAGTATGGAGTTTTCTTACGGGGTTACCTACAAATAAATCTAGGAACTTCAACCTATTACCTGTCAGTTTGCAAAAGATACCAGTTTACTCCTTATTTCTCATAATCTTTGTCATCATCCTAAGAAGAAAGAAACAACTCGCATTGGTAAGTTAGTTGCATTGGTGGAAGTTTTGATTTTCACCACTATTGAGGAGGTAGTAGAGTCATTAGAACACGCATTTTAGTAAGAGATGCTTCCACCCATTCATAAAGAGTATGAGGAAAATATTGTTCTTTCTGATGTTGAACAATCGGGAGTTGATTTTGAGTTTAACGACAGTTTAAATGGTGAAGGAGAAGGCTCATCATATTCAGAAAAGGAGGAGGAGCAAAGAGTCAAAGACATGGCTGATCAGGACTTGGATCGGATGGCCCAATTGCCACTTGTTCTTATGGATAACCTTCATAAAATTCCTAAAAATCTGGAGAATTTGTTATCAATGTTCAATCCTGACAAGAAGACTAAGGAAGAATATCATATCGATGATTTCTACAAGCATCTACAGATGCTAGAGGTACGGTATGATGATGTTTCTTGTAGGAATTTTCCTATTACATTAGAAGGTAGAGCAACATCATGGTACCATAGTCTACCTGTTAATTCAGTCTATGGTTGGAGGGTGTTTAAGAAATTGTTTTTGGAGAAAATTGTTGATGACAAGACTCCCACCATGTTGTTAAAGGGGCTCGGAAACATTAAGATGGGGGAAAGGAAAAGGTTAAGGATTTCAATCAAAGGTTTAACAATATATTGAAAAATTCCCCCCCTAGATACACAACCCAATGATTCAATTACCATTGATTAATACACAACTTCCTTTCCTACAAACATTTCCTCTTTTGTTAAATGACCTACAAAGGAGACATTGGCTCTAAACTTTGGGGAAGAAATTGTCATGGAGAAATACTTGCATGTCAATGGAGTTATTACAGATGATGATAAATCCAAAGCCTCAAAGGATACCAGAAATAAGTCTTAGCCTTCTTCAAGCAAGGCTAAAGAAAAGGATTCAGTGGATATTGGTAGCTTGACCAGATCTTTAAAGGCACTCATCAATGAGGTCTCATAATTAAAGAGAAGGTCAAGCAATACCTCTACTAGTAGCAAGCCTCCCAAGCCTTTCCCATTTAGAAGTAAAAACAACAACAATCGCCCATCTAAATCTACCCAGAGTTCAAACGTTGTGTTGAATATTGAAAGTATAGGCATGGATAACTATTGTTACTTCCATTAGGAATGACTTTTAGAGAAAACATGGCCACAATGGAACCACAACTTGAATGATTTGGTTACACATATTATTGATACATTACTAGAAGATGAGTAGTATGAGCACATGGAAGAAACAAATGAACCTGCAGTGGTTGAGGAAAGTGAAATTATAGGACATGTAGTTAATGCTTTTGATTTTGTTCTCAATACTGATAAGAAGAGTGTTGAAGCACCACCGCAAAGTGAAGCCCCTCCTTAAAAACAAAATGGTTGATATAAATTGAGGATCCAATGGCCTATTTCTGAATAGGAGTTGACAAGATAGAAATTGAAGGAGAAATTGTTAATACGGATCTCACCATTGTTCAATATTGCTTGGGAATGCTACTACTTCTAAAAACACTTCTTCCAACAACAAAAGCAAGTCCATCACTCTAGAAGTGACAAATAAAGCTACTCCTCTAGACACTTCAACATTTCCTGCTAAAAGTGAAATGATTGATTATAGCATAGTTGAATATTTGAAGAGAGATCACACCAACATCTCCATATTTGAGCCCACAAAGATAACAAGCCTGTGTGAACTGCTTTTCCAAGCCTTTTCACAACCTTCAGTAGGTAACAAAGCTTCTACTTCTCAAAAGGTGTCTGGTAAGTCTTTTGGTACTCTCAAATGATCTGTGGTAAATGATGTACTAATAATCTTTGGCCCCATATTTATTAACTTTTGAAATCTTTAATTACAATGTCCATAATTGTTTAGTCAATTCAGGTGCATCTACAAATGTAATGCCATTATCTGATAATAATAAAATTAACGCTAAATGGGATTAAACCAATGCACAAATCATTTAGTTGGATAGATCCCTTGTCCAAGCCATTGGTGAACTAAATATTATTATTATCTAATTATAATATGATCACCAAGTCCACCAATGTATAAGCATTGTAATTGTGGACATCTGAAGCCTATGGTGTACACTTGAGTTGAGACTGGTCTAGTAAATTACAAGGGTATTTTGCTACATATTGGTCACACTTATGGATTCCACATAAGGGTTGAAACAACTAGATTCGAGTGGAGAGTGAACCATAAATGAAATACACTATGACACCACTTGAGGGTCATAATGGGTCTGTTGCCTTTGCTGATTTGATCTTTGGAAATTGTTTTTTGGAAACTGATCACGGGTGTTATCAAGCACAACCATTACCCGTCCCATCTCATACATAGTTGGATATCCTTCCATGTAATCTAACTAGGTCTAATGAATCCTGTAATATAGATGTACATAACACTAATAATATTATAAGAACAAATTTAGTAGCTAATAATATATGGACTATGTACTTCAATGCTCTAAAATGAAGGATGGATCTGGAGTTGGTTGCATACTTATAGACCCACACAATAAGAAGTGCATCCTATGATTTCATTTGGATTTTGAGTGTACGAATAAAACTGCCGAATATGAAGTACTCATACTTGGGCTAAAGAAAGCGATCGATCTAAAGGTAGAATTGCTAAAGGTAATTGGTGACTCAAAAGTGGTCACTCGTTAGGTACGAGATATTATACACTATGTTTCACCAAATCTTAAAAACTACCAACAAGAGGTATGGCTACTAATTAATTATTTTAAAGCTTTTACTATCATTTTTGTTCCTATGCTTAGAAATGTTGTAGCATATGCATTAGCTAATGCAGCTGCTAGAATGTCACCGTTGACAAATGCCTTTCCTATAGAGATTATATATAAACCTTTTGTGCCTGATAATGTCACTAATTTTCATTTTCTCAATGATGACCAACAAATACTGCATTTTATGGCTAATGCAGACGTGTTCAAAGATTCTTCCATTGAAGATGATGAACATGAAAAGGCTTTGCAGGAGGCATCTAATATAATGAAAGGAAATACTATGCCTAAAGGCATAGTGTCCCTAAAAAAATTATATAACCTCCAAAACCAGTCCAGAGGACCAATTAATAATAAGACTCATATATCGAAGCTATCATCCGAAAAAGTAAACTATGGAACTCAGGAAGATCCAAAATATGTAAACCTCGGTACATGTTGTTCTCCACAAGAATGACAAGCATTCATTCTCCTATTCAAACAGTAACATGATGTGTTTGCATGGAATTAAGATGATTTGAAGACATATGATACTCGTATCATCTAGTATGTCCTTCCAATTAAAGAAGGGGTGAAACTTTTTCAACATAAGCTAAGGAAATTTCATCCAATGCTAGAACCCATGAATCGAAAAGAATTGAGGAAGTTGTTGGATGCTCAGGTGATTTTCAAGGTTAGACATTCCACTTGGGTTTCCAATTTGGTCCTAGTCAGAAATAATTCTGGTGAGATAAGGTTATGTGTAGACCTTCAAAACCACAACCAAGAATCAAATAAAGATAATTACCTGCTGCCATCAATGGAATAGATCCTTCAAACAATATTTGGGTTTGAGACGTTCTTGCTGCTAGATGGTTTTTTTGGCTATAATCAAGTGCTAGTGGTTGAACCAGATCATCTCAAAACTACCTTCAGAACCAAGTGGGGAAAATTTTATTTTAAGTGTATGTTATTTTGACTTATCAATATTGGTGCTACTTTTCAAAGATCGATGGACATTGCTTTCCATGGCTTGATTGGCCAAAGTGTAGTTGTTTATTTGGATGATGTAACTGTGTTTTCCAAAATAATATTAGATCATGTATGTAATTTGAAGAAAATATTTGAGCGGTGTCATAAATATGGGATTTATCTCAATCCAAAGAAAATAATATTTTGTGTTTCAAAAGGTACTCTATTAGGACACAACATTGCAAA
The DNA here is from genome assembly GCA_031772625.1 of Pinus tabuliformis. NCBI lineage: Eukaryota > Viridiplantae > Streptophyta > Pinopsida > Pinales > Pinaceae > Pinus > Pinus tabuliformis. The sequence goes on along the minus strand of CM062818.1, from coordinate 436,180,336 downwards.
GCGTGGAATCAAAATTGACCCCGAAAGGGTAAAATATATAACTCAATTCCCATTCCCAGTGAATAAAAAAGCTATGCAATATTTCTTAGGGAAGATTAATTTCATGCGAAATTTCATCTCTAATTATGCTCAGATAGTTAAACCTATATAGGAGATGATTAAGAAAAATGTGACTTACAAATGGGATAAAATGGAAAAGGATGCTTTCTCTCAAATTAAACAAGTTATTGCGGATGCACCTGCATTATTTAGTCCTAATTATGGCAAAGATTTCTTGCTTTACACTTTTTCTTTGGATTCATCTATTGTGGTCGTATTGACTCAGAAGGATGTTGAAGGGAATGAATGACCTATTTATTTTATGAGCGTTGGCTTACAGGGGTTAGAGATTAATTTTTCTTCCATCAATAAACAAGTGTATGCTATGTATAAGACAATAAAATATTTCAAGGACTATATCCTTAAAGCTCACATGATCATTGTGCCTCATCTAGCGGTCATAACACTCTTTGCGCAACAAGAGATGGGTGAGAAGATGGAAAATTGGATGACCTGCTTACACGAATATGATATGGAGTTTAAACCGGTTCATATCATTAAGGGTCATAGCCTCTGTCAACTTGCAACCAAATCGAGAGATGCTCCTGAGCAAGATCTTTCATGTTGGGAGTAGGAAATCGAAATGTATAATGTTGAACAAGCTCCCAGGAAAAATTTACAGCATCATGATATTCATACATACAACAATTCCTTAGAGAATGAAACCTTTCCCACACATTTTTCAAATAAAAAAAAGAGGGAAATCCTCCTTAAAGCTCTATCCTATTTGCTTTTTCATGGAGTGCTTTTCAGAAAGCACCACAATGGTGTCTTGCTAAGATGCCTTGAGCCTAAAGACACAAAGAAGGTACTAAAATATCTATATGAGTGATCGGTAGGTGGTCACTATGCAGGCGACACAATTTTACATAAAGTAATGAGGGCTGGTTATTATTGGCCCATCTTATTCAAAGATGATCATGCTTATGCTTGAAAGTGACCAACTTGCAAAGATGTGTTGGTCGAGATCATAATTCATCTATCCCACTATTACCAGTAGTAGTCGAGGAAACATTCCAATAGTGGGGACTAGATGTTATCAAAGAAATATTTGCACATTTGTCAAAGCAACACCGATACACTCTAACAATGAAAAATTATTTTAATCAGTGAAAAAAACAATTCCTTTAAGACAAGTTAACAACCAGGAAGTCATCTGCTTCTTGAAGCATAACATTATATCCAGGTTTGGCGTTCCAGCATCTCTTGTCTTTGATAATGTGACTTATTATTCTTCATTGAAACTTTATGAATTCACATTAGAGAATAATTTTGTATTAAAGCATGCATCTAACTATTACCCATAGGGAAATGGTTTAGCTGAATAAACAAACAAAAATCTCATTTGCATAATTAAGAAAACCATTTTCTCTGAGAAAAGGAACTGGCACAATGCTTTGACATATGCATTATGGTTTGGCCATGTAACTCCAAATCCTTCCCTCAAAACCTCACTGTACTTCCTAGTACACCACAAATAAGTTATCTTGCCTCCGAACTTGTAGCTCCTAGCCTTGAAACTCTCCTAAGAGTCCCAAGGTATACCTTGCCTTCTAGTTCAAAGCAGGATAAACACCTTGCTTAAACTTGAGGAAGAAAGGCTCAAAGCTAGAGAAATATTTATCATCCATCAAAACTGTATTAAGTGTTGGTTCGACTAGAAATCCGTAGGGACAAAGAGTTTTGATGTGGGTGACTTAGCATTGAAGTGGGACAAAACCCATGAAGAGAAAGGAAAACACACAAAATTCCAGCATTTGTGATTGGCCCCTTCACCATTGAGAAAATCTTGGACATAATACTTTCAAGCTAAAATCCTTAGATGGGAGGATTGATCCTCTTCTCATAAATGGTTGATATTTGAAATATTATTTCCAATAGCAGCTCTAAGTTGTGTTTCCTGTAAAAAAAATTCTTATGTTTTCTTTATTTTCATCTGTGTTAGTTATATGTGTGTCATGTCAAGTTGGGTCCTATATTGTTTTTGGTCTGGGTCATTGTACATAAACAAGGTCTTGTGTGAAAAGTGCATGGATCAAAATAATTTGTGGTGAAATAAAGAGAAAATGTGACAACCACAACACTTGGCTATCGATTGTTCTTCTTATTTCTTTGGGGAAGACTCCATAGGTTGAGCTAAGTCCAGACATAAAATATGATACATACAAAAGGGAAACATTGAGGGAACCTATTAGATTCACATCTATTCTAGTATATAAACTCCTCAAGTTGGTGTATATCTATTTGTGTGTTACATCCTTATCCAATCTAGTAGAGAAGGAGAAGGGGAAAATATTAAGCGAAAAAACTAATATCAGAGGTTTAAAAACACTTACATGAAGGGGATACCTCCTCTTCTCTCAATAAGTCAGGATCCCTCTTCTTCCCATTGAAAATAATAAGTGTTGAAGCACAGTCCTATTAAACAAATAAATAAAGGTTGAAAGAAGAGAAAGGCTTCCTATGCAGGGAGGTGAAGCAAGCGACTTCATTGGGGTACTATCTAGTCTTACTGGTAGTGAAGCAATGTTTGTTCTCTTGTAGTGACTCTGTTGGGGTACTATCTAGACGTGCTGGCATTTGAGAAACATTAGAGATGAAACTCATACTTTGAATATCTTAAAATCACCGCGCACATTACCCTTTCCTAAATTGAAAAAATTGTGATATGACATCTCTTTTGTGTGTGTTTGAACCAAGTGGAAGGAAGTGAGGTACTATGTATATAGTTGGGTCGAAAGGGGGAAGTCAAGGAAATATAATTGGTGAATTAATACTTCCTAAAGGGATGATCCTTTAACTGAAATGTTATTCATATGCAGAGAAGCTGAAATTTTCCTAGTGTATCGCCAAGTGTTGTCGCTATTACAACACCCTCCAAAATTTCACTACATTTAAATTTTGGAGCCTACTCAATTATCACATCAAGTGTCACCTTGGTCATCAAGTGTCATGTCAAGTCATTTTATTTGTTTCAAGTGTTCTTAATCATTCTTAAGTGTCATCACATTGGTTAGAACATCTCTAGTACATTTCATGGTCACAACACCTTTGTTTGTTGTAAAATGACACTTTTGGTCACAATCACACACACTTTGTTTGTGGTACTTGGGGAGTGTATGTAAACTAGAGTTTTGATTTTGATTTATCATTTTTCAATATTATCTAAGTTTTACTGATGAGTTGCTATGTGTTGAACATGATATCATGTCTATACTCATTGTGCTCGCCCCTTGTTCCATCTTCCACACTTAGACAATTTTTGGTTGCAAAGTGGACCCATTAGGTTTAGGAGTGAAAAAACACACTCTTAAGCCCTGATCAAGAATCCTTCATTATTCATAAGTGAACCCTGCACCCTCGAAGAGAGCATAGAGGACTCCTAATAATAATTCCCCTTCCTTTTTCCAAATTGTGCCCTCAAGAATAAAGTCTTCTTTTGAGCACAATCGTTCGAGTTGAAGATGTGCGCCCTCCTTGAGCACACTCTGAAGACCTGAATCCTAACCCCTTTAGCTTTTAGAAATGCACCATACACTGTCCTTTTCCTTCTTAAGCACATGATCACATCCTGAATCTCTTAAGCCTTTTCCTTTAGCCTTCATCTCTGCGCCCTGTGTCCTCTTTGTTTCCCTTGAGCACATAGCGCACTTGGGAACCCATAAGCCTCATCCTTTGCCCTTCAGACCTACTCCCTACACCCTCCCTTGAGTTTCTCTCTCTCCTGTTGATCACATGAGTGCATCCCGTAGCCATGAAGCTTCATCTCCTTAACCCTTTGTCCTTTCAAAGTGTGCCATGGGAAGCCTGAAGCCTCATCCTTCATCCTTCATACTTTCGCCCTACACCCTCCCTTGAGTTTCTCTCTCTCCTCTTGAGAACTTGAGTGTATCCCGAAGCCTTAAAGCTTCATCTCCTTAGCCCTTCATCCTCCTAAGTGTGCCATTTCTCCCAAAATTTCTCCTTACTTCTCCCGAGCGCATTAATAATACATGAATAGAAAATATGCATGAAACATGTTAGAATAGGGGATTTTTTAGGATGATGTTTGCTTTCCATGAGAGATTACAATCACAGGTGTTTCAAGAATAGCATGAAAAGGATGCATAAATAAGTTCAAGAAAAGAGGGTCTTCAAAGGAATCATTTGAAAACAAAGAATAAGTTGAAGCCTTGATGATTGAAGCACCCCTAAAGACTTGTTGTAGTGGCTACAACCACCCTCCAAAATTTTTCCTACACTTCCTTTTGGAGCCTCCGTACTAAAATCCCAACAGTTGATCTCACACTGACCTAGGTACTTGTGGTTTCATTAATTTTTATATTTTTATTTATAGCTTGTATTTTCTTACTTGATTTGTTGTTTAACCACAAGCTAACATCTTGACTTGGTTGCAACCCGGTTCTAGCCTTGCCTTAGTGAGCTGTGTAATCCTAGAGGGTAACCAACCTTGATCTTAGAGAATGCTCAATTATAGCCAACAATGATCTTTGCCTCTAGAATTGTGCAGACCCAGCTGGTAGTCTTCCTTCAACTGGGAAACTTTGTAGAGCATGAGAGGCAGCCAGAGCCACTCAACCCAAGAATTGCACAGAAACTTTCCTTCTGCAACTACTCAATGCATGTGCCAGTGAGTTGCCCAATTCTCCCTAGAATTGCATAATATCTTCGTGCATGCATGACAACCTTTCCATAAAAAGAAAAAAGGAAAAAAAGTAAAAAATCATCCCCAAAAAATAGGGATCTACTTTTAGCAGTTAGAGTTACACTTGAGATATTTTTGGAAACTGCCGCCATGTGTTGCTTTTTCTAGATTTTTGTCCTCCGTTTCATAAACCCTAAATCAACCAAATATATTTAATGGATGCTGCCAAAGATCATTTTCACATTTGATCTTGGATCTCTATTATTCCCGAGGAGATCCAGGAACCTTCGACATAGTCATCTAAACATTTTCAGGTAAGTCTTGCTTTTCTAGTCTTTTGCTACCTTTTTTGTCGCTTTTATTTCCTTAGCTTGTGTAAGTGTTGTTTTAACTGTTTTATTAAACAACCACTGGAATTTTGATTTGTTTTAGGTCGTATAAGTGTTTTTTTAAGTTTTTCATTACCTTTCCTAAGTGTCGCATGAATAAAACAATTTTTACACTAACGGTCATCGTTGCAACGACTGTCTCCATAAGCTTGATTATTATTCAGTTTGATTGATTCCTACACTTGTTTTGATTGATTCCTACACTTGTTTCCCTTGGGCAGATCTGGTCTTCCTTGGCCTAGATTTAGCTCTTCCTGGCATGCACTACGCATTTATGGAGCTCAAGGATTTTTCTTGGCTTCAGGGATTATGCAGAGGCTGCGAAGGCCTAGCTCCAAATGCACACTATGCAGTTCCAGGAGCCAGTCCCGAAGCCTTGGCCACTGGGATTGCACAATGCACAGTCCCAGCCAAATCAAGTCAGACTGAATTTCACATTGTGCAATTCCAGTCAGCATCACCTCCCCACTCGTAGCTGGGACTATGCAATGCGCAAATCCAACTGACAGTCACTCACCGAGTGAGACCCAAAATTGTGCAATCCTTCCCCGCAGTTGCCTAGTTTGTTGCTTGGTCTATTCTTGAAGTGCTTTTGGTTTCAATCTAAGTGTCCTCTCTATCTCTAGGTGTGGCAGTTTTTCAACAACTCTTCAACAACACAGATAACATGGCTTCCAAGAAAGCTGCATCAAAGGATACTGTCACGAGTAGCATTGGGGATGTAGTTGAATAGGTGTTAGTGAACTTTCCAGTCTATGTAGACACAACTGTTCATAGAGAAGGACATGAAGATAACATGGCAGGAAATCAAGGATATATTTGTAGGGAGCTTCAAGGAATATCTAGAAGATCAATAGGTCTATGTCAACATCCACTTGCTAGGCTTATATAAGGTTGCATGCAGGTACCCCACCTTCCCATGTGCGGACATCACTCACTGGATTGTCTCACATAATGATATTGATACAATGACATTGAGTAGTGCCAGTGGAACACAACTTGCTATTGTCAAGACGGAAAACTATCATTAGATGTATCACTTACCACAACTGGTGAACTGCATGGATGCACTTTTCTATGCCACCCACAACAATGTGAACACTAGAGACATCATAAAGCACTGAGTAAAAGAGACATCGAAGTTCAGATTGACACCCAATCATGTTTACAAGACTAAGTCACTCAAAAAGGCTTACCATCTCTTGATCATATTTTCATGTTGACTACACAGTCAAGAGAGCACTAAGACCTTTCCACAGAATTGGGTGGTTGTGTTGGACTAGTTGGTGAATGACATAAGGCCATTCAATTGGTCGGATCTATTGGCTCTTCAGCTGAAAGGGCATGTGACTAATTCTTGAAATCTACCAAAGGATGATCAAGCAATATTCTATATGTCCGCGTACCTACTTGATGCAATATGTGCCCAACATCAGTTTCCTGGCATGGGTTTGACATGGACACCAACAGATACTGTTGTGAATATTTATTACGATTTTCTTTCTGAGTGCAGCTACTGAGGAGTCATGGCAAGGCTATCTGAAAATTTCATCATCCTAGTTTACACATTGATCTTTGAGCAAGATCCACTCTGCATGTCCCAAGAAGCGATGGAGGCAATACTTAACATTGAATATTGGTATGCCTCACCCAAGGGAACCTTCCTCAAGATGTTTGGCAGAGAGAAGCCTCCCATGTGCTACCAAGTTTTTCCACAGATAATTTGGTCATGAAAGAGGTTGCATATCACATCTCGACAGGTTTATTAGCATGATTGCATAGGAGGAAGAAGGCACCATGGCCTACTCTTCCTTTGCGGATTGGATTGTACGAGATCAGGAGTTTGAAGGATGTGGATATCAAGGCCAATGACTTAGAAAAGTTTGAGTTCAACACTAAAGACTACAATTCGTATAATCCCCACTGTATATGCAAGAACCACTGTGCGAAGGTATATTATTGATGGATACATGGGCATTGCATTGCGTAGAGGAAGATCCTTGGAGGTACTGTTACATCTCCTCCAAGCTTAATGGATTGGTCAACATGGCTATAGAATGGAAAGATGCTCTGCAGGAAGCATCACCGCAGGAAGCAACAACAACAGTAGCAGTGAGAAGTAAACCAAAAAAGGACAAGGGTAAGAGGAATATTGTCGGGAACCCAGAGGCTGAGAAAAGATACAAGTTCAAAGAATATCCTCTCGTTGAGAAAGAAGCTTTGGAAATGGAGGAAAAGAGGCAATAATGCATAAAGAGAGCATAACGGAGGAAGAGAGAGAAGCAAAGGTTGGAGGAAGCATAAAAGAAGTTGCAAGAAATAGAGAAGAAGCTGAAAGAAGAATAGGAGCTAAGAAGGATAAAGAGGGAAGAGAAGCAAAAACAAGAACAAGAAGAAGGGAAAGGTGCAATCATAGAGAAAATTGTGCCAATACAGCTTGAAGAGTCAGAACAACTAGTAGATGAAGAAGAGGGTCAGTAGTTGTAGGATCGGGAACGTGCTCAGAAAATTGAGAGAATGGTTGAAGAGATGGACACATAGTTGGCAGAGGAGCTGCAAGACCAAGATATTGACCTCATGCCGAGAGTATCCAAGGTCGCCCCACAGTCGCCACTACCTCCAGTATCAAAACTAGTCTCGAGCGAGCAAGGAGAGGCTATCCTCCTTGATGATGATCTGGTGATGGATGTGTACAACATATCCTTTGATGAGTTGCATAAAAAGATTGTACATGCGTGGGGAATGAATTTTCTGGATGATCACACATCACCTGCATTCATGAAGGAAAGGGTGATAGTGTCAAAGGTTAGAAAGAATCCAGCTGCCATGGATGATGCCACTAAGGCTTATGCATAAGCCACGAGCTCAAATGTCAAGTTATTGTTAGCAGAGAATGAATAGATGGAAAATGAATTTCAAGAGGCTAGGCAGAGGGCAAAACAATCCTTAGGATTCACTATGGCAGAGATAATGAAAGTGATACTTGTTGAAGTATCAACTCTTAAGACCACCATGCAGAAACTTTATGACAGATTTGTCACCATGCACAAGGCAATTGTCCATATATATGGTTTTCAACAATGGTGCATGAATATTTCCCAAACTCTCAAGGACATACATGCTGCTATTGCACATGTACAGGAATGGACAATGAGATACAAGGGAGCCCCACTTTACTTGCATAAGATAATGAAGTCACATGCAGAGTTAGACAAAACAAAAATCTAGATGTTGATATGGAATTATGAGCAGCTCCCTCTTCTCATCAGTAGCATTGAGGCTTCCTATGCATGGTTGTTCAAGAGTCTGGATGTCATGGTGAGGACACACATGATCCCTTCAATTAGTTCCCTCACCCAAGCCATTTAGAAGAGCCAAGTCCGGTTGGAGGTCGACAGGTACATGGAGCAGTTAATATGAGAGGCCACCAACAATGACATGCAACTGAGCAATGAAAACATGCAGAATTGGATTGGTGGTCCAACCACACTCAGGACAATGCTACGCATGCTTCAAGATGAGTTGGATAAAGACTCGAGGACCATATACCCAAAATCCATGGAGGCAAGAGTCCATTTCCAGAAAGGCATTACCAAACAATAAGTGGACACCATAGCACAATACCAAGCTTGGTATTAGTTCGTCACGGAAGATCATCAAGAGGATGCTTCCTAGTTTGTCTTTCCCCAAGATTTTGAGTCATAGTTTTTGTCTTGTTAGGATGACTCTAGCCTATTTTGTCCCACATGGGTATATGTGGAAATTGTATATTATTTGTAAATATTTTGTAAGTGAAATTCCAAGTGTCATTAGTAGAATGTGAATAGTCACTATGTAATGTAAAGTGTTATTTGTAAAGGAGTTGAAGAGTCATGAGGGTAGTCAAAGAGTCAAAGGGGAATGTTAAGGGTAACCCACCCTTTGTTATAAATATAACCTCATAACTCATATAACAGGCATTTGGGAGCAAAGCTTTTGGCTAGGATTAGGCTTAGAGAAGGCTTGGGAGTATTGTGACGAGCCTTGGCTTCTCCACAATGTAGAGTGGGTACAATTATTTGGAGGAGTAGGCGGTGTTGACTGTAATGTTCCACTATTGCGGCTAGTGGCTATCAATGGTGTATGTATGGATGGAACTTTCAATTAATAATATAACTGATCCAACACATTTTCATGCATATGTTGTTAATGTAGTTCGACTATTCTGGTTCCTTTAGCAATTTATGTTGTTTAACTTACGCATTTTCTTATGAACTATTTTTTATGCAATTGTATGAATATTGTTGAATCTGTGTTGTTGGATTAACTCGTCACTTTGGTTTGTGGACTATTCCACTTCCACCTTGTGATCTCACTCCGCTCGTGTGTTCCTTTCAAGCTGCGTACTATTATAGGCTTCTAAGGGATGCACTTCCTCTTCCCCCTTTGTGTGTTACAACCCCCCATGCATCTCACTTGACTCACTCAAAGGTCACACACTTGCTTTCGACCAAATTCATCATACTTACCATTGCTTGCTACCACGGTCAAGGCACTACATTACCACCCACTACTGGGATTCCTACTCCAAACGGTCTGAGGTCTAGTTGGGACTTCTTACCAGGGAGATCCTCTTGAATGTTGGCGGGTCAAGAACCATCAACATTTTTGGCGCTAGAAGGAGGGCCAGATGACAGATGAGCCCTCAAAGTCTATTTTGAATCTCTGCATCATTCATGACTTACATCACAATCTCAACTCTGACATGTTTTTCTCATGGTCATGATTTCAAAGTGTTGTAGGATGTCATCGATTACTTGTCACGAATTAAATATGATGGTGAAGGCATAATAGCCTTGTTAATACATGAATTTGTCTTTCTAGGTTTCTATGACATGAATGAAGTCCCCTCGGACAACATTTCCTATGGGATGTTCGCTTACACGTTCAAAAGGTGTGTTAAGAAATGGTGTCTCACATTGCTTGCAACCTCTATTCACTCTTTCAGTCACATGATCAGATAGTTAGGTTGTGCTTTCTTTTGTTTCGACCATAAAGCACCTAATCTTAAAATCTTGGAATTATGCAAAGCACCTGATAAATCTGTTGCTCAATTTTGGTGATGCTTTCGTAATCTTTCTTTTCAATTCCTAGAAGATGAAGTTGACTGGAAATTTCTGAGAGAAATATTTCAGTATCTTCTTCACATATCTAACAATCCACATGAGTTAGAATCATTCAAACCCCTCCCAACATACCTTAGTGTTAGAGCTTCCAAATCTAAGATGGAAAAGGTCACTATCACAAGTGACCCTCCATCCTCCTCTCATTAGACATCTCTAGCTCTGTAGGGCGAGGTGGGAGAAGTTGCGAACCAAGCTGTTGAGCTATCACCTCCTCCCACCCCACCTGCTCTGGAATTTTGTGAAGATATGGGCTACAACCTTGATGGTTGTCATATGATCTCATTTTCTCAACCTTCATCCTTTAGTTTCTTTGACCCTCCAAATTTTGATGTGATGTGTTCATCCATTCCAGATTCCACATGTGATGTTCATGAGGATCAAGTTGTTGACAGAGTTGGTATTGAGTAGCTAACCTATGCTATCATTTCTGATGAGTATGTGTGGGAATCTAAAGAAGAGCCTGTGGTGAAGGATGACCTCTTTCTGTCCGCACCGCATCCGTTCTATCCTGACATCTTCTGTGATTCTTCCACTTCTCATTTTTCTTGTGAAAATGAATCCCTGAATGTCTCTACTTCTAATCATTTACATAACACACAGGATGTCAGTCTGTCATTTGATCGTGGAGAGGACAAATATTTCTTTCTGAGTCCACTTGACCTCTCATATTTCATTTCTAGAAATTCAGAGGGTGAAAAATTATGTTTCTCATCAACCCCTCTATATAATTCGTCATACCATGAGGATGCCAATGTACATCTCGAATTTTCTAATCGTGACTTTTGTGACCCTTTTACTCATCCATTTGATCATGATTCTGATTTACTTAATGTTGGTCTTTCTAAGCCATCGGTCTTCGATTATCCATCTTCTGACGAAGTGGAAACCCAACAATCTCTTGAGGCACTTCAACCTGAGCTAATGGTTATGTCAGGTTCTCATAACCTTGAGGTCAGTTCCACTTCTGATAAAAAATATGTTGAATGACCCCAAGCTCCTCATCACTCTCTAGTTCACATTTAAAATCAATATGATCTACAGCTTTCACATCCTCCACCAGAATCACATGTTCCTATCGCTCATACATTGGAGGAGTCATACGTAGCAAGCCATGTTGTGAAATGAAAGTTTTCTTATTTCTGCATGTTTTCTAGTTTCTTAAGATTGAAAGTGTGTACATGCTTGTCATCTATGCACAATGTGATAAAACAACATCATAAGTCTGCAAAGTACCTTTCATGTGATTTTAATATTTTATTTTATATGGACACTTTCAAACTCCGAACATGTTGGTTTTCATTTCTTTGTCTTTCTTGTTTTCCGGTTTTCCTGAATATCTTTCTTGTTAACCATGCCATCCTTCACATGGGTCAACCAATGTACCAGTGTCTGCATTGGAAATATCACTTCATGTGAGTAGGCCCATACACTATTTAGCTTAGGAGTAGTAGAAGTGTTTTCTTTCCTGTTTTCTTTTGCTTTCTTGTTTTGATTTTACTTTGTTTTTCTTTCATCTTACTTCTTTCCTTTGCTTGTTTATTTGTTTTTGCACCCATGGATTAGATTTCCCATGAAACTGTGTTTGGCTTCTTGTGACAAGCGGGGTGAAATACAAGAGGACTTGTACACCTACCAACATTTGGTTATCTGTACATTCCCTCTCCTTATAAAGATATTGCATATTTGTTTTGTCAACGATACCTTGATGGAAAATATGTTCCTTTCAGAGTGAGTCCACAACGCTTGCAATTTTAACTAGTACCGCCTACTCTAATTGGTTTTCTATTTTTGGTTAACCCTTGTCAACTCAATCAAGTAGAGTAAGGTGAGCAGGAAAACATTAACAAGTATGTCAGAGGTATACATAAATATCCTTCTATGAAGGAACGACCTCTTATTCTCTCAATAAGTCAAGATCCCTCTTCCGCCTCATGAAATAAATAAGTTCATATGCACAGTTATTTGAAAAATGAAAAATGAAACAAAAAATAAAGGCAAAAGAAGATAAATGCTTCCTGTATAGAGAGGTGAAGTAAGTAACTCTGCCGAGGTACTTTCTAGGATCGCTAGCAGCAGAGTGATGCTTGTCTTCCTGACGTGACTCTGTCGAGGTAATGTCCAGGCTTGATGGCAGCGGAGCAACACTAGAGATGAAACTAAAACTATGACAATCTATATTACTTGTGCATCAATATACCCCTCATCCCAAATTGAAACAACTCAGTTGACTTGTCTTGGTATGTGTGCCACTGATAAAAGAGAATGGTAGGGACTATATCTTTAACTCAAGCTAGTGAAGAAGCCATGACGATCAAATAATTGAACAATACTTCTAGACGAGTTAGAATCGCTTTACATGAGACAAGGTCCAAATAGAGAGCTGGAGTTCTACTAATGTGTCACCAATGTTGTAGCAGCTACAACCACCCTCAAAATTTTTTCCTACACTTCGTTTTGAAGCCTCCCTACTAAAATCCAAACCACTGACCTCGCACTGACCCAAGTACTTGTGCTTTCATTAAGTTTTATCTTTTGCTTTATAGCTTGTGTTTACTTACTTTCTTTGATGTCTAACCACAAGCTGACCTCTTGACTTGGTTACAATCTAGTTCTAGCCTTGCCTTAGTGAGCTACGTAATCATAGAGGGCAACCGACCTTGCTCTTAGGAAATGTGCAGTTCAAGCCAACAGTGAGCTTCGAATCCAAAATTGCAAAGATCTAGCTGGCAACTTGCCTTCAGCTGGGAAACTACATAGAGCATGAGAGGCATCTAGAGCCACTCAACCCAAAAATTGCATAGAATCTTTCCTTCAACAATTGCTCGATGCATGTGCTTGTGAGTTGCCCAGTTCTCCCTAGAACTATGCAATCTCTCTGTGCATACATGACAACCTTTCTCGAAAAATAAAAAGAAAAAAAGTGAAAAAATCATCCCTATAAAATAGGGATCTATTTTTAGCAGTTAAAGCTATACTTGATCTATTTTTGAAAACTGCCAACATGTGTTGCTTTTTCATATATTTTTGGCCTTTGCGTCATAAACCTTGAATCGGCCAAATCTATTTAATGGAGATATAGGAACCTTTGGCACAGTTGTTGCAACTTTTCTGGGTAAGTCTTGCTTTTCTAGTCTTTTGCTCCTTTTTCTGTCGCTTTTGTTTCCTTGGCTTGTGAGAGTGATGTTTTACCCGTTTTATTGAACGAAAACTGGTGTTTTTATTTTTTTTAGCTTGTAGAAATTTTGTTTTAAGTTTTGCATTGCCTTTCCTAAGAGTCGCATGCATAGCTCAGTTTTTGCACTAATGATTGTTGTTGTGGCGACTCTCTCCATATGCTTCATTGTTATTTAGTTTGATCGATTGTTGCACTTGTTTTGATCACATGCATCATCATTCACTTAGATCTGCACCTACCATCACTTAAATTTTCAGATCTGCTCATTTTCATGTTGCCCTTGGGTAGATCTGAGCTTCCTTAGTCCATATCTAACCCTTCCCTGCATGCACTGCACGTTTATGGATCTCAAGGCTCTGCTTGGCTCCAGGGATTATGAAGAGGCTGCCAAGGCCTAGATCTAATTGCACACTACACATTTCTAGGAGCAAGTCCCAAAGCCTTGGCTTTTGGGGTTACGTAATGCGCATTCCCAGCCAGCTCAAGCCAGACTGAACTTCGCATTGCACAGTTTCAGTCAGCATCGCCTCCCTACTGGTAGCTAGGATTGTGGAATGTGCAGATCCAATTGACAATCACTCACCTCCGAGAACCATAATTGTGCAATCCTCCTGAGAAGTTTCCTAGTTTGTCTGTTGGTATTTTCTTCAAGTGCTTTTGGTTTCAATCTAAGATTTTCATGCCATGTTGTCCTCTTTGTTTGCAGGTGCAACGATTTTTGTGCAACTCTTTAGTAGCACAGGTAACATGGCTTCCACGAAAGCTGCATCAAAGGATACTGTCGAGAGTAGCACCGGGGATATAGTTGAACAAATGTCAGTGAACTTGTCAATTTATGCAGACACACAACTGTTCATAGAGAAGGACATGAAGATAACATGGTAGGAAATCAAGGATATCTTTACAGGGAGCTTCAAGGAAGATCTAGAATATCGGAAGGTCTATGTAAACATCCACCATCAGGCTTATATAAGGTTGCATGTAGGTACCCCGCCTTCCCATGTGCAGACATCATTCATTGGATTGTCACACATATTGATCCTGAGATGATGACATTGAGTAGTGTCAGTGAAATACAACTTGCTACCTTCAGGATGGAAAACCATCATCAAATGTATCACTTACCACAATCGGTGAACTGCATGGATGCACTTTTCTATGCCACCCATAGTAATGTAAACACTAGAGACATCATAAAGTGTTGGATGAAAGAGACATCGGAGTTCAGATTGACACCCAACCATGTTTACAAGAATAAGTCACTCAGAAAGGTGTACCAACTCTTGATCATCTTTTCATGTCAATTGTATGGTCAAGAGAGAACAGAGACCTTTCCATAGAATTGGGTGGTTGTGTTGGACTAGTTGGAAAATAATGGAAGGCCATTCAACTGGTTGGATTTTTTGGCTCTTTAGCTGAAAGTGCATGTTACTAATGCATGAAATCTGCCCAAGGATGAGCAAGTGAGATTCGATTGGTCTACTTACCTACTTTATGCAAGCTATGCCCAACATCAGTTTCCTAGCATGGGTTGGACATGGACACCATTAGATACTACCGTGAATATTAATTGCAAGTTACTTTCCAAGTGCAGCTACCAAGGAGTCATGGAGAGGCTATCTAGCTATTTCATCATCCTGGTTTACAAGTTTATCTTTGAGGAGGATCCACCTTGCATGTCCCAAGAAGTGATGAAGGCAATACTTAACATTGTATATTGGTATGCTTCACCCAGTGGAACCTTCCTTAGGATTTTTGGCAGAGAGAAGCCTTCGCATGTGCTACCAAGGTTTTCCATGGATAAGTTGGTCATGCAAGAGGTTGCATATCACATCTCCATAGGGTTATTAGTAGGGCTACATATGAGGAAGAAGGCACCATGTCTTACTCTTCCTTTTTGGATTGGATTGTATGAGATTAGGAGTTTGAAGGATGTGGATGCCAAGGCCAAGGACTTAGAAAATTTTGAGTTCGGCACCAAAGACTACAATCCATATGATCCCCATTGTATATGAAAGAACCACTGTGCGAAGGTGTATTATCCATGGATCCACGAGACATTTCATTGGGTAGAGGAAGATCCTTGGAGGTACAGTTATAACTCCTCCAAGCTCAATGAACTAGTCAGTGCGGCTATAGAATGGAAATCTACTCTATAGGCAGTAACACTGCAAGAAGCAACAACAACAACAAAAATAGTGAGCAACAAACCAACACAGGACAAGGATAAGAGGAAGATTGCCGAGAATCGAGATGCTGAGAAAAGCTACAAGTTCAGAGAAGATCCTATTGATGAAAAATCAACTTTGGTAGTGGAGGAAAAGAGGCAACAATGCATAAAGAGAGCATAACAGAGGAAGAGAGAGAAGCAAATTTTGGATGAAGCAGAAAGGAAGTTGCAGGAAATAGAGAAGAAGTTGAAAGAAGAGCAGGAGCTAAGAAGGAGAGAGAGGGAAGAGAAGCAGAAACAAGAACAAGAAGAAGGGCAAGGCACGATCATATAGAAAACTGTGCCAATATAGGTTGAAGAGTTAGAACAACCAACATATGAAGAAGAGGGTGAGAATTTGCAGGATCAGGAACTTTCTTAGCAAATTGAGCGAATGGTTGAAGAGATGGACATGGAGGTTACACAGGAACTGAAGGACCAAGATACCGACTTCATGGTAAGAGCATCCGAGGTCACCCCACAATCTACATGACCTCCAGTATCAGAACCAGTCCTAAATGAGCAAGGAGAGGTTGTTCTCCTTGATGATGATCTGGTGACGGATGTGTACAAGATTGTACAAGCACAGAGAAAGCATTTCTCAGATGATCACACATCACTTACATCCATGAAGGAAAGGGTGATAGTGTCAGATGTTAGAAAGCATCCAGCTGCCATGGTCGATGCCACTAAGGCTTATGCAGAAGCCACGAGCTCAAATGTCAAGTTCTTGTTAGTAGAGAATGATAAAATGGCAAAGGAATTGCAAGTGGCCAGGCAGAGGGTAGAAAAATCTGCAGGATCCTCTATGGCAGAGATGAGGAAAGTGATACTTGATGAAGTATCGACCCCTGAGACCCCCATGTAGAAAATTTATGATGGATTTGTCACCATGAACAAGACAGTTGTCGATCTATATAGCTTTCAGCAAAATTGCATGAAGATTTCCCAAATTCTCAAGTACATACATGCTGCTATTGCACACGTACAAGAATGGATGATGAGATACAAGGGAGCCCCACTTTACTTGCATACGATGATGAAGCCATAGACAGAGCTAGAAAAAGCATGAATCTAGATTTTGATCATCAATAGCAATGAGGTTTCCTATGCATGGTTGTTAAAGAGTCCCTATGTCACGGTGAGGACACAAAGGGTCCCTTCAATCAATTCCCTCACCCAAGCCATTGAGAAGAGCCAAGTATGGATTGAGGTCGATAGGTACATGGAGCAGTTAATGCGAGAGGCCACCAATGATGACTTGCATCTAAGCACAAAAAACAAGCAGAAGTACATTGATGGTCCAACGACACTCAGGACAATGCTGCACATGCTTCAAGATGAGTTGGACAAAGGCTCCAAGACATTATACACAAAAGACATGGAGGAAAGAGTCCATTTCGAGAAAGACATCACCAAACAATATGGGGATACCATAGCACAATACCAAGCTTGGTATCATTTCGTCACTGAAGATTATCAAGAGGATGTTGCTGAGTTGGTATTTCCCCAAGCTTCTAAGTCATAGTGTTTGTCTTGTTAGGCTGACTCTAGCCTATTTTGTCCCACATGGGTATGTGTGGAAGTTGTATATTATTTGTAAATATATTTTAAGTGAAATTCCAAGTGTCATTAGTGGAATGTGAACACTCACTATGTAATGTAAAGAGTTATTTGTAAAGGAGTTGAAGATTCATGAGGGTAGTCAAAGAATCAAAGGGGAATGTCAAGGGTCACCCCACCCTTTTTTATAAATATAACCTCATAACTCATAGAACAGGCTTTTGGGAGCCAAGATTTTGGCTAGGCTTAGGCTTAGAGAAGGCTTGGGAGTATTGTGATGAGCCTTAGCTTCTCCACAATGTATATCGAGTAGACTTCTTTGGAGGAGCAGGTAGTGTTGATTGTAATGTTCCACTATTAGCATTAGTGGTTGTCAATGGTGTATGTATGTATGGAACTTTCACTTAATAATATAACTGAGCCAACATGTTTTCATGCATATGTTGTTATTGTAGTTTGAATATTCTAGTTACTTTAGCAATGTATGTTGTTTAACTTACACATTTGTTTATGGTCTATTTTTTTTGAAATTGTATGAATCTTGTTGAAGGCGTGTTGTTGGGGCTAACCCGTCACTTTGGTTTGTGGACTATTTTGCTTCTAGCTTGTGATGTCACTCTACTCATGTGGTCCTTTCAGGTTGCGTACTATTACAGGCTTCTAAGGGACACACTTCCTCTTCCCCATCTATGTGTTAGAACTCCCCATGCATCTCACTTGACTCGCTGCAAGTTCACACACTTGCTTCCGACCAAAGTCATCATACTTACCTCCGTGCACTATCGCGGTTGAGGCACTAAATTACCACCCAATGTTGGGATTCCTACTCCAAATGGTCTGAGGTCTAGTTGGGACTTCTTACTAGGGATATCCCCTTAAATTTTAGTGGGTCTAGCACCATCAACAAGATTCCATGAGATCAAATACTTGTTGTAGCGGCTACAACCACCCTCCAAAATTTTTCCTATGCTTCGATTTTGGAACCTTCCTTATAAACCTCAACAACTCATCTTGCATTGATCCAGGTATTCATGCTTTGAATGAGACTTATTTTTTCAATTTGACTTGTGTTTTCTTACTTAGTCGATTTTATAATTCACAAGATGATCTCTTGACTTGGTCCCACAGCAGTTCTGGGCTTGCCCCAGTTGGGAATTGTGAGTCCTAATTTCTAGAGAGACAGAAGCTTAGAAAATGCGTAGTCATGAGGGGACATCCCAACACTAAGCCTGTAAATTGCGCAACTCTCATTGAGTTTGGAAACTACATAGTGCACTGAGCCGAAAGTTTGCCTAGTTCTCAAAATTGTGTTTTCTTTCTGACAGTGTGCTTGGCAAGTTTCCCCGAAAAAGAAAAAAGAAAAAAGAGAATATCATCCCCAAAAAATAGGGATATATTTTTAGCATGCGGAAGGAGGAACTTGTGTTATATTTATAAACTTCCAACAAGTTTCGCTTTGTCCTTGATTTTAGGCATGCATATCCTAAACCCTAACTTGACCAAATCTATTTTATCGACACTACTAGAGCTCATTTTCAAATTCAATCTTGGAGATCTATCATTATCGAGGAGATTAAGGAGCCTTAAGTGCGATCATCGTTGCTTTTCTGGGTGATTTTTTCTTTTGTTGCCTTTTGCCATTTTTTCTGTTGCTTTTTATTGTTTGGCTTGTGTGAGTATTGTTTCACTTGTTTTTTTGCATGGTTTCTGACATTTTAACTTTTTTTTTTAACTTGTATAAGTGTTGTTTCAAGTTATAGATTTCCTTTCCCAAGTGTCACATGAGTTTTCCTGTTTTTGCACCTACGGTCGCAGTTGCGGCAAATCTCATCACATGCTTTATTTTCCTTCAATTTAATCAATTGTTGCACTTATTTCACATGCATGCATATATAGTTAGTCAGATCTACACTCAATTTCACATCATCTTTCGGATCTGCTTGTTTTTCACACTCCCTTAGGTAGATCTGGGTTTCCGTTTCTCGGATCTCACTATGGAAAACTTGCACTACGCAATAAGGAGACTCAAGCCTCTGCCTTGGCCTTTGGAATTGCTCAAAGCATCGCTTGTTCTGGCTCTAGCTACCCACTACATATTTACAGGAGCCAATCTCCTAGCTTGGTGTAGTTCCCATAGTCATTTAGTCACCCCTGTAAGTCAAAACTGTGCAATCCTTCCTATCAAGAACTCGACTTGCTGCTTGAACTTGCCTTGAAGTTGTTTTTCTTTAAGCTGACATTTGCTTGCCATGAGTGTCCTCTCTGTCCCACAGGTACAATAATTTTTGAGCATCTCTCCAGCAGTCACAATTAACATGGCATCCAAGAGAGTTGCATCAAAGGAAACCACCTATAGCAGTACTGGGGAAGCAATTGATCTACTAGTTTATGCAGATACTCAACTGTTTATTGAGAAGGGAACAAAACTAACATGGAAATAGATGAAATACATATTTGCAAAATACTTTGAGGTAGATCTGGAAGACCGATAGGTATATGCTAGTATCCAGCGGTTAGAGTTATAAAAGGTTGCATGGAGGTATCCCACCTTCCCATGTGTGGACATCATTAACTACATTGTTTAACTTACATATTAACAGACTATGACATTGAGTAGTGCTAGCGGGAATAAGCTTGCCACCTTTAGGGAAAAATACTTTCAATGGATGTATCACGTACCCAAGCTGGTGAAGCACATGGACTCACTCTTTGACTATGCCACCCATAGCTATGTGAATATTAGAGACATTGTCAAACACTAGGTGAAAGAGCCATCGAAGTTTAGACAGATGCCCACCCATGTTTACAAGACGAAGTCCCTCAGGAAGGTTTAAAGTTCTTGATCATCTTTTCCTGCATAATATATAGTCAAGAGAGCACATAAACCTTTCTTGAATGGTGGGCAATATTACTAGACTAGTTGGTGAGTGATGGAAGGCCATTCAACTGGTCAGATTTGTTGGCTCAATAGTTGAAGTCCCATGTAGCTAAGGCTAAGAATCTGCCCAAAGAGTAAGAAATGTTTTATATGTATTCATACTTACTGGATGCCATCTGTGCACACCAACAGTTCCATGGCATGGATTGGACATGGACACCACAAGAGACTACCGTGAACATCTATTGCAGTTTCATTTTCAACTGTAGCTATCAAGGAGTGATGGCAAGGCTAACTGACCACTTTATCATCTCGTTATACAGTCTTACTTTTGAGTAGGATACACCTTGCATGTCCCAAGGAGAAATGGAGGCCATAATATACATTGTAGATTGGTATGCCTCACTAGGTGGCACCTTCACCAGAGTGTTTGGTGGAGAGAAGCCTGCACATGGGCTACCAAGGTATGCCACCGACAAACTGATCATGCAAGAAGTATCATACCACCTCGCTACAGGGTTGTCATTAGGACTACATATGAAGAAGAAAGCACCATGGCCCACTCTTCCTTTGTGGATTAGATTATAGAAGATTAAGAGCTTGAAAGATGTAGATCCCAAGGCTAAGGACACAGTGAAGTATGAGTTCAGCACCAAAGACTTTAATCCATATGATCCTCACAATATTTGCAAGGAACATTGTATGCAAGTGTACTTTCTATGGATCCACGGGACATTTCGTTGGCCAGAGAAGGACACTTAGAGGTACTGCTACAATGCCTCCAAACTCAATGAGTTTTTCAATATAGCAAGAACTTGGAAGGCTTCTCTAAAGATAGCAATAGCTTTGGAAGAAACAACAACAACAACAGAAGGAAACAATCTAGTGCAGGACAACGGAAAGAGGAAGATTGCTGACAATCAAGAGGGAGAGAAAAGTTGAAAGATGAAGGGAGATCCTATCCTCAAGAAGGAAACTTTGGTAGCAGAAGAAAAGAGGGAGAAGTGGATCAAGAGAGCAGAGTAGAGGAAGAAAGAAAAGTAGAGGTTGCAGGAAGAAAAACTGAAGCTACAAGAGATGGAGAAGAAGCTAAAGGAAGAACAGGAGTTGAGGAGAAGAGAATGAGAAGAGAAGAAAAAAGGCAAGGTGTGATGACGAAGGAAACAACGCCCATACGGGTTGAAGAGTTGGAACAACCAACAATATAGGAGGAAGGTGAGTAGATGCAGGATCAGAATATTTCTCAACAACTTGAGCAATTGATCAAAGTGATAGACATGGAGTTGGAATAGGAGCCACATAACGAAGATGTTGACCTGATGTCAAGAGCACCACATGTCATCCCTTAGTCTACACCACCTCAATCAGTAGAGCCATCCCTGATCTAGCAAGGAGACGTTGTTCTCCTCGAGGATGATCCAATTATGGATGTGTACAATCTATCATTTGATAAATTCCATAAGAGGATTGTACATGCATGGAGGAATCATTTTCTGAATGATCACGCATCACCTGCATTGATCAAGGAAAGGGTGATAATGTTGTACACTAGGAAGCATCCAACTTCCCTTGCCGAAGATATGTTGGCATATGCAGGAGAAACAAGCTCAAATGTTAAGTATCTAACGACCGAGAATGAGCAACTAGAAAATAGCTTACAAGTTTCCAAGGAAGAGGCAGAACAACTCTAAGCAACAACACAGAATGCATTTTCCACATTAAAGGAGATGAGGAAAGTGATACTTACTGTAGTATCATCATTTGGAGACACCATGCGGAATCTCTATGATGGATTTGTCACCATGCATAAGGAAGTTGTCCGTTTGCATGGCCTACAATTGCAGAGAAAAGAGTTTGTTCAAACTCTCGAAAACATACATGCGACCATCACCCATGTACAAGAGTGGACAATGCGACACAAAGGGGCCCCACTTGACATGGAGAAGAAAGTGAAGCCTTAGACAAAATTGGAGAAAGCAAAGGTTTGAATGTTGATTCAGAACAACGAGAAACTTGCCTCATTCATCAGCAGCATACATGCTTCATATGTGTCGTTGCATAGTAGTTTGGATGTCATGGTGAGACAGCAATGGATCCCATCAATCAATTCCCTCACTGATGCTAAACCCAAGAACCAAGTTCGGCTAAATATCGATGAGTACTTGGAGTAGCTAAGAGGAGAAGCCACCAAGTAAGGCTTGGAGCTAAACACACACAAAATGCATAAGTTCACTGGTGGTCTCGTCAAGGTCAAGACAATGTTGCTCATGCTTCAGAATGAGTTGGATATAGGTTCCAAGACAGTGTACCCGAATGATGTGGATGCTAGAGTCTGCTTCCAAAAAGACATCACAAGCAGTTTGGGGACGCCATCACATAGTATCAATATTAGCACCAATATGTGATCGATAAGAACCAAGTGGAGTTTGTCGAGTTGGAATTTCCCCAAACATCGTTATCATAGTATTGTGTTTTGTTAGGCTGTCTCTACCCTATTTTGTGTTATATGGGTACATGTTTCTAATTTAATATTATTTGTAATTACATTTTAAGTGAAATTCCAAGTGTCAATATTGGAATATAAAAAGTCACCATGTAATGTAATTTGTCATCTAGTGAAGAAGTTGAAGAGTCATGAGGGTAGTGCAAAGGTCACAAAAGGTGAGTTGAAGAGTCACACCCCTCTTTTTATAAATAGAACCTCATAACTCATGTAATAGGATTTTGGGAGCCAAGATTTTGGCTAGGCTTAGGCTTAGAAAAGGCATGAAAGTATTGTGAAGAGCCTTGGTTTCTCCATAGCGTAGGGTGAGTATACTTCTTTCGAGGGGCATGTGTTCTTGAATAATGGGGCTAGTGGTCATAAATGGTGTATGTATGGATGGAAATTTCACTTATAATAATAAAAAACTAGAACCAACATGCTTTCATGTATATGTTGTTAATATAGTAGGAAAACTCTTGTTGTATTGGAAATGTATGTTATTTAACCTACACATATTCTTATGAACTATTTTGTATGCATTTGTATGAATCTCGTTGAATGTGTGTTTTTGGATTAACTCATCGCTTTAATTTGTGGACTATTATTCATTTTAGCTTGTGGTGTCATTTTTCTTGTGTGTTCCTTTCAAGATGCATACTATTAAAGGCTTCCAAGGGGTGCACTATCTTTTCCCCTCCATGTGTTAGAACCTTCATGCATCGCACTTGACTCTCCATAGGGTCACACACTTTCTCTCACCTAAAGTTATCATACTTATCTTTGCGTGCTACCATGGTCAAGGCATTACACTACCACCCACTGCTGGGACTCCTACTCCAAACGGTGTGAGGTCTAGTTGTGACTTCATACCGGGGAGATCCCCTGAATGTTGGTAGGTCCTGTTATCACTCCAGGAAACTCTCCTAGGTTGTAGCTCAGAGATGCCTGGTAACATATAAATCTTCAATATCGTTCTCTAAACTATTGGAATAGATTGGGGTTTGGATCAAGTCAGATGACTATTTCAACTCTGTTTCCACTCAAGACATGCATGAACACCCTCAGCTTGATAAGGATTTTAACCACTAATGCTCAATAGTTTATAGATTCAATGAATAGATGGAGAATCCTGACTGCACCAGCAGATACATACATAAACACATATGGATAGCTAGCTACAGAAAGTAAGTGAAGTTTGCAAATCTAATTTATCAATGCAGAGATAAGATGATAGTTATCTGGCATTAGACACAGAATAAAACATGAATAACCTATTCAAGTGCAAGCTTAGAACAGAGGAGAAGATGGAAATTGAACATGTAACAACAAAAGAAGCTTGTATTACTAGAATGAAGATGAGACACTAGGAGGAACAGAGTATCCATAGTCTCCAAAAGTTGAATCCTTATTCCTTCCAACTTTCATCCATTTATAGGCTTTTTACAATCTTCTCGAACTCTCTGAGGCTCAAGATGTCTTAATCTATCCCCTCTGTCTTCTAACTACTTGATGCCATAACTAGACAAACACGAGCTCAGAGGGCTTTGTTTCTAACAAACACGGTAATCAAATTTTGGTAACTTAGCCACGCTGTCAGGTGGCTCGCTCGTGCCAGTGATGTTCCATGATCATTTCTGTTGGTTCGGCTAAATCATGCTGTTGTTTTTTCCCCTTTCGGACATGTATTCTGTTATTTCAGTTCAACTGTTCGACTATAAAAAACACTGATAGAGCCAACAAATTTTCCCCCTGGGTGACTGACGGGAAGTGGGGTATGGGGGCACTTGGGCCATTGGATGGTGTGGATCGACGGTTGGGATGTTGGTCAGGTGGCGGAGGGTGAACTAGGGTGATGATGAACGAGGGCCGTCGGATCAATAGGAATGGACGGAGGAGATCAATCGTCGGAGGCTTGAAGTCATGGCGGGAGTGGAATAAGTTCGAGCTGTCAGATCTTAAATGGGTAGATCGAATGGCTATCGGGTGGAGGAGGTGCTCGAAGGATAATGCCCGGGAGCAGTTTTATTCAAGCGGAAATGGTTTCTATCGGGCGGTAAGTGGTAAAGTTCGGAGCCCGCCTGATTCCATTCATCGCGCGCCACGTAGCAGCGGAGGAGAGAGAGGAAACCAATTTTATCGGACGAGTATCCCTCTCACTTGTTTCCTGAGTGATATTCACGATAATCGTTAGATCTGGCGGAAATGATCTAAGGGTGATGATTGATCGATCATATAATGTCGGTCGGGTGAAGTGTGGGCCGTCAGATCAGTGGGAAGATCGACGGTGGGGGACACGAAGGTATGGGACAACCTCGAGAAATGTGCAAAGGGGTACGTATCGATGAAAAGGTAAGGTTTCAGGGGGCTTTTTCACATTAGTGTATGGGGGCAAAAAATGGATTAATTCACGCAGGGCCAAGGTGAAAGTGAGCCTCGTTATGGTGTGAGGGTTGGGTTAGGACATGAGTGAACGTGGATGGGAGTAGATGAGTGAGAAAAGTGAGGTGATGAACTATATGGGAACCTCTCCGTGACAACATAATAGACCATTTCCCTCCTTTAGTCTTCAAAATAGTAGCACTGCACCTCAGGGCTAACACTGGCTCCTTTTGGGGATGAAAGCCTCCATGTGAGGTTTCAAGGACTGTAGACTACTGCCTTTCTAGTAACAACCAAAACAAACTTATCTCCAAGTGTTCCATTTAGCATGGAGTTTATTTGCATAAAAACAAAAACTGAAAAACCTATTACAATATTAAGGTCTTAAAGCCTCATATGAAGTAAAGTTTCAAAAATCGCCCATTGACTGGGCCATCAAAAACACCTTCCCCCTCTAAATTGTGCAGAATGAAAGTATTGTTCATCTGAACTTGAGCAATGACAAACGGTCTTGTCCATAAGGCATCAAATTTACCATGGTTTCCCTTCTTTTCCTTCAATGCATCCCATTTGAGAACCCAGTCACCAACCTGAAAAATGTCCATTTTTTCTTTTCTATCAAAGATTTCTTTGATCTTCTTCTGATGAATTCTTGATTTCTCAACCAGTTGTTCTCTAATCTACTGTAATTCAACTAAGTTACTCATTCTCCTCGCCATGTCATTCTCTTCATCTTGTTCTTCTTGTAAGAATTTGGCCACAGGGAGAATCAGCTGGATAGGAAAAACAACATCAGTGCCATAAACCAGCTTAAATGGAGAATTTCCTATGGACTTCTTGTTGGTAACTCTGTCAGCCCACAATGCAAACTTCAACTTGGAATCCCAACTCTTTTTGTTGTCATCCAACAGTTTTTTGATTATCCTTACAAGATTCTTGTTAGATGATTTTGCCAGGCCATTTCCTTGAGGATAATATGAGGTAGAATGCACCAATTGAATGCCCATGGATTCACACATGTCCACCAATTATTTTTCCCTGAAAGCTGCTGCATTATCAGTGACTAGTTTGGTTGGGCAACCAAATCTAGTGAAAATATTCTCATTCAAGAAATTTATGACAACCTGATGATTAGCATTTTTAGTGGGTATAGCCTCAATCCATTTGGTGAAATAATCAGTGGCTACCAAGATCCATTTGTGCTGGCCATTGGAATGTGGATTGATCTCACCTATAAAGTCCAAGCCCCATAGATGGAAGGGACCATTGGTGTGTACTGGCTTCAAGGGCAGAGATTTTAGCTATTGTCTTCTTGTAAACCTCTGACATTTGTCACAAGACCTCACAAAAGAAAACACATCAGAGAATAGAGTAGGCCAATAATACCCAGCTCTCAGGATCTTGTGGGCTGTGGTTTTCCAATAATGATGCCCTCCACAGAGGCTAGAATGGAACTAGTGCATGACTTCCACAGATTGTCCTTTGTCTAGACATCTCAAGAGGATCCTTGATGGGTCCCTCCAATAAAGTAGGTTTTTACTAATGCAGAATTTGGCTGATCTAAGCTTAATGGCTCGGGCTTGACTTGAGCTATGCCCTGGAGGGACTTCTAGCTTTTGTAAAAAATGAACTACACTAGAATACCGTTCATAGGTGGCTAGATTTTCAGCCAAAGACTGATTCTACTCTTTCTCTTAGGCTGCTTCCTCTATTCGCTCACCACCTGAATTAACCCATGCAATTTATGCCTAACAAACTGCAATTTTCCTCAGCCATAAGCTTAGCCAAGCCCTGGCCTTTGAAAATCTTGGTGGGCTTCACCTCTATGTTGAACTATATGAATTTTGCAATCCATTTAGCTCTCTTTCCATCAATATTTGGTTGAGTTAGGACATCTTTTACTGAGGCTGAAGGCACATATGCAACCACTTTGGAATGCAGGATATAATTCTGAATTCCTTTAAAGATTTTATGAGAGCATAAGCTTGTTTTTCAATAAGGTCACACCTTAGTTCAACATCCCTAAGAGTTTTGCTGAAGAAGGCCACAAGGTGCTCTACACCTTCATCATTTTTCTGCAATAGAACTGCTACAAGTGTATCATAAGAGGCAAAAGAAAAGATATAAAACTCCCTGGTGTAATCTGGGCTAATTAGAGTGGGAGCTTCCATGATAGCTTGTTTGATGGCTTCAAAAGATCTTCTTGCGCATGGAAGTGATGTGCTTCACTAGCTCTTCAAAGTTTGGAATGAACCTCCTGACAAAGTTAATCTTACCCAGGAAAGATTGAATGTCCCTTTTTGACCTTGGGATGGACAATGTCTAAATTTATTGAACCCTTGTTGGATCGATCTTCACACCTTCGGTAGAAACAATATGTCCCAGAAGTTTGCCTTCTTCTAGAGAAAACTGTTACTTCTTTGGGTTCACAGAAATTCCAAACCGTCTGCACTTTAGAAACACCTTCTTCAAATGCTACAAATGGTCCTTGTGACTGCTAGAAAAGATTGTTATGTCATCAAGGTAGATAAGGACAAACTTGTCCTTCTCTCCCACAAAGGCTATGTCCATGGCCCTCTAAAAAGTAGCCCCAGCATTCATCAGTCCAAAAGGCATCTTGGAGTACATGAAAGTGCCCCAAGGAGTAGTGAAGGCGGTCTTTTCCTAATCTTCTGAATGTACAACAATCTGAGTGTAACCTAAAAATACATCTAAGAAAGACATGACTCTAGCCCCTGAAACTTTTTACAGCAAGCGTTCCATCTTAGGCAGGGGGTAGTTGTCTTTTTTAGAGAATTTGTTCAGATTCCTGAAGTCAACACAAAGCCTGATTTCTCCATTCTTCTTTCTTACTACCGCAAGGTTAACCATCCACTTTGAATACCTTAGGGTAACTATGATCTTGGCATCCAACAGCTTCTTGATTTCCTTTTCACTCAAAGGCAATAAGAGAGGGCTGATAGGTCTTAATTTCTGCTTAAAAGGGATGGTGTTATTCTCCAGTGGAATCTTATGCTGAATGATGTTTGTGTCATAGGTCTTAATATCATTGTACTCCCAAGCAAAAATATCAGCAAATTGTTTCATTAAGGTGTAATATTCGGAACTTTGGGCATAAGATAAGTGAGTGGACATATTTATGTACTTTGGATGGGCTGGACTCCCTACATTATGTCTATGAACTACAGAGTCATTTTCTTTTTTGGCAGGCCTATAAGGTACATCATTATGATCAAATATCTTCTCTAGGGGCACAAATCCTTTGGGTATATGGTTACTAGGTAGCTAAACAATGTTATCCTGACCAATCTCGTCCTTTAGCTTGGACTGGTTGCATTCTTCAATGGTTTTGTTTTCTTGGTCAATGTGCATTTCGAAAAATTCATCAATGACTTGTAAAAACCTATTAATTTCATCATCTTCTTCAAAAACTTTCCAGTATTTGACATTGTCAGGCAGAGATGGTATATATTTCACCTGAACTTCATAAGTCAATTTAGGAAGCAAAGGAGGAATAAAAGTGCTAGCAGACACAACAAGGGAATCGGCAAGCTGGTTCTTCATTCTAGGGATGTAAGAAATGCTGAAGCTATTAAAAGAACCCTTGAGATTCCATACCTCATCTCTATATGCTTTCAGCCTTGGATGCTTTGCTTGGAAAGTTTTATTCACCTACTGAATGATAAGGTCTGCATCTCCAAACACCTTCAGACCTTTGATGCCCATTTCTTTAGCAGCGTTTAAGCCCAATATCAAGGCTTCATACTCTTCTATGTTATTTGTGACTTGAAAAGTTAACTTGAAAGACAAATGAATGCATTCTTGTGTGGGTGACACAAGGACTACACCTACCCCTGCAGCTTCCTTAGAGCAAGCTCCATCGAAGAACATGTCCCAAATTTGTGGGCCTTCTTCCTTTGTGATTTGGCAAACCAGTTTCCTAAGCTGCATGGAGGCCTGTTATAGACATTTTTGTGCCTTACAGCCTCGAGCATGAAATGTCCATAATCTAAGGGATCCAAATTCCCTAAACATGTTGTTCCTACCCCTAGAGGAACAAGGCCAACTAACCACAGCAATTCACAGAAGTTCTCCACCTGAAAACACTCAAAAACAAGCCAATTCTGGATCATGTCAACTGCTCCACTGAGCATCTGCGCTGAATGTCAACTGCTACACTGGCTACCTGCGTTGAATGTCAACTCCAACACTAGCTACCTGCGCTGAGCGAGTTTGGACATGTGGCAGAGTCATTCCTCAAGGTGTCAATGCCCAGGAAGCTTCCAAAATGACACTTGCATCAAGGAATTCGACTGGTGATGAGTAAGAGGTTCCAAATCTCCAAGTGGAAGCAAGAACCTCCAAGTGGACTCAAGAACTGAGAGAGGGAGAGGACACTAGTCAGATCTCAAGCTGACTCATCCTCTCTCCAAACATCTATATATGGATCTCTCCTCCATGGGATCTAAAGGCTGGAATTTTGTGATTGCAAAGAATTGTTGTTGGTTTGTGACTGGAAACATTGGGTGCTTAATGCTTTGAAGGGAGCTGAAGAAGGAATTCCATTCTGCTGGGAAGGAGATGCTGGATTGGAGCCCTATGGGTTGTATCTCTTCCTGAACCCTGTTACTTATCAATAAAGCTATCTTGATTCTTTCCTATATGCTGGTGTATTTTGTATGATTGCATTAGTGTATTTGATTTACTTCTAATCCTGAATCATTTATGAATATGTATATTTGCCTTTGCATTGTGTTCTTCTCTTGTCGCAAGTAGCTGTTCTCTTGTCACAGGTAGCTGTTCTCTTGTGATCTCGTGGGATTCAAGTAGCTGTTCTCTTGAGCAAGCGAGGAGACAAGTAGCTGTGGACACACAAAGAGAAGAGGATCTAGATCGAGGGACAACCGAAAGACAACGATAAGTCTGCCAATCTCCCCTCTTTCACATTTCATAAAGGAAGAAATCATAATAGCTGTATTCGTTTGTTGCTAAGGCGCTGTCACACCTTAGGTGGATAGGATCGTCCTGCATAGGCATTTTTCCCCACAACAAATTGGCGACTCCACTGGGGAAGAATTTGTTTATTCATTTCATTTGTGTTTCCATCATTTGTTTACTTCATAGACTTGACAGCGACTATTGAACTGCATCTTTCCCGGATGCAAAGTAGAAAGTTGCTGTTTTGATCCAGTTGCTGGACTTATCTATGATCTAAACTAGATACACAGATGATTTGATTATCCTTGTGATAGTCTTTAGTACCCTCTCAAAGCATCCCTCTATTTATACCTTGCTTGTGTTTCTGATTTGGCCTGAAATAGTTGATTTTTGAGCATTTTATGACCCAGAACCCAAGGGAAATGAGAGTTTCTCTTTCAGCGCAACTGCTGTGAAGGCAGTCTGCATTTCAACGCAGGTCCCGAAGGGGCTACCTGCGCTGAATGTCAAGTCCTCAGTGTTGAGGTTGCGCTGAACCAGTTTGGCCTTGTGCAGCTGGGGTTCTTTGTCCTCTGTTGCCCTGTTTTGATATCTGTTTTTGCAGCCTTTAACCAGCATAGGTACCAGTCTGATAAGCCTTTTCTTTTCTTAGATTCCGCCTCTTTTTTTACAAAAAGATTGTGAATGTTTTTATGTGTTTGTGGTGTCATTTACAATCTTCCTTTGCATGAGTAAAGTAGTCATCCTGTAGCCTTTGATTCAGATTTGATAGTGATCTTAGAAGAGAGTTCATTGGCTGTTTGCAGATTGATTATAGATTTACTTTTGCTTAGTGGTTTGAATTTGTGTCTTTTAAGTGTCAAAACAAGTCTTTATTTCGAAAGTAGCAAAGTGATTGTAATCTCTTCTACCCTTGTTGTTTTCGAAAGAGTGAACTTGTTTGTATTGATCATTTTAAAAGCAAATTCAAAGTTGTGCAAAAGACTTTCTTTGTAGGCATTTATACTAAGAAAGTGGAAAACAAACACCTGCATTGTGCATTTTGCATTTGATAGTTTGCATGTTGGATTTAGGGAAAGTGCATTAGAGTGTGCTGATCGCTCTTTGAGAAAAGATAGTGTTATTCTTTTCCCTTAGTAGCTAGGATTTTCAAAGTTGAAAGATAATAAAGCTTGCTTATCATCTTAGACTGCATTTAGGAATTTGTATCATACATCTTGTGGTGAACCTTGAAAGGCAAACTTTAAAAAGATCAACCTAAAATAAACTGAATGAACCTAACAACGCTTTGTAACATAACGCACAACATAGAGGTCTAGGCTAGAGACGTGTTCCGGCGTCGTTAAGCCTAGTGACTGTCGATCTCGAAGAAGGTGGGTGATTCCTGCTGAGAGACGGTAGTGCTAGTACGGATTTCTGCTCCCACGTACCGTCGCGTATATATTGGGAGACCCCTATAGGCATATATCTTTTATCCTTAGGAAGCCGTGTCGGCCGCCCTACTGATCGCAATGCAGTGAACACAGCATTCACGAAGATCGACCACCCGTACCGTAAAAGGTATTCTGTGGTTTTGCGAAATGTTTGGCACACCCTCTGCCTAGATCTCCAGAGCAGTTTCTTTTGGCCTTTTTCAGACTCTATAACAGAAAAAGTCCATCCGAGCATTTGTCACTTCGGGCTCGTTAAAACATCGAAGGAGACTAGAGTCATCTTTAGCTTTTTCTCGACTCTTTAAAACTAAAAAAGCAAGTGTGTCTAAAGCGTCGTTAACAATTTATTTTAAACGGAACAATCACCCTTTAATCCTGCGTTGATCTTTAGGTTGAAAAGATGGAGCACACCAACCAAGGAGTTCCCTTGGGTGGAAATCCTAGTCCCTTCTCCTCTTGGGGAGATGTTGGTGCGCCCCACATGGCCACATTGTCGCTTCCAGGACTGACAATTGGCCTACCAGTTTGGCTCTTTTCAACCAATGTCGTTCAGAATACCACCATTCCTAAACAGTCGAGTCAACAGTTAGATCAGACAAGAGTTGCCTCCCAGCCTTCAACTTCATCTTCCTCCCCTCCTTCCTCTTTGCTTGACGGAACTGGTTGAATTAAAAACCAGGTTCCTAAGGAGAAGAAGGAGAAGAAGAAGAAAGAGAAGAAGAAGCAGGAGCCTAAGGCGACTGGGGGCAAACAAGTGTCATCTAACAAAAATCCACACACCGCACTCGTAAGGCCTAAATCGCCATGCGTCATATGCAGGGGAGACCACTTCCATAGAGATTGTCCCTGTATCCCGCGGATACTAAGAGACTAGTCCCCCCGTTTGCACAATTCGGTAGCGTCGACCTCTGATAGCCATGTCGACTGCTCACCGTCAACTAGTGGGAGTGAAGCTCCAGGACAGAGCGGGAGAGCTAAATTTCCCTGCAGACTGTGTGAAGGCGATCACGCCATCCATCGTTGTCCCTTCTTAGACGAGGCAAAAAGAGTTCTGGAAGATCGCCCGATTTTACGAGCGCATCTCCCTCCTGGATATCAAAGACTCCTGCCAAGTCCCTCACTAGTTGAGAATCCGGCTGAGCCACTTAGGTGGTCAGCCGAAGCACCTGTCATTGAAGATGAACCGTCTGGATCCATGCCTGACGAAAGTCAAAAGGTTGATACGGCAGTTGACCCGGTTTTGCCTTCAGAGGCTCTATCTTCGAATGACACCACCACAGAGGAGAATAAAGATGACACCATCCAGATTCTCTTCATCAGCACTGACTCTGATGATCAAGGGGGCAATGCCACCATTCCTTTATCGCAGGAAGGAATTTCATCAGAGCGCTATCCGGCCGTATATTCGGTCCCACCACCAAGCAACCTGGTTGTGTCCTTTGATTGGAACCAACTAGGCAGACCCCGGTTGCCAGCCAGTATACCATTCAGAATTATTTGTCAAATATACAGAATGGTAATGGCTGGCACTATCATTGATGAGGGGGCATCTATGAGTATCCTTTCCTCTATTGCTTGGAAAACTCTTGGTTCGCCAGCGTTTTTACCTGAGATGAGAAATCTATCAGGTTTTGATAAAGGAACCAGTTGACCTTTAGGGATCCTCCCCAATGTGCCTATAACATTGAAAGGGAAGACCATTCAAATGAACATGATGGTCGTTCAAGGACCCTTGGATTATAACCTACTCCTTGGACGAGACTATATATATTGCATGGGAGCTGTAGTCTCCTCACTCTTTAGAGTAATGTGTTTTCCGGATAAAGGAAGAATGGTCAAGCTCGTAGACCAACTTTCGTTTCCCGGATCACGCATCGCAATTAGTCATGTGCCATCCCTAAATGGTCTATTCATGCAAGAAGTGTCTCAACCCATGGTCCGTCCTCCTGATGAGCGCGAGTAATCCGGGAGGATATGACCGGAACCCAGGGGGCATGCATCCTGGCCTGCTTTGGCAGGAAAACTTTGGGTATAGGGTAGGTTTCCGCGGGAGAATATGACTAGTCCGTACCCCGTCCGTGGATGGAAGAGGGGTTGTTCTAGAATAAGAGTCTTTTGTCAAAGTTACGTGTTTGGCACCAGTCATTCACCCTTGTCTATTTCGGTAGACATTGCCGAGGAAGTGTCTTGTTTGAAAGAGTAATGAGACAATCTTTGGGTAACCTGAAAGAGGTAAGCCTCTCTCGATTAAAACAAATGTTTTGGCGGAGGGTAAGTAGAGGTAACCTTGAAACTCTGTTTTATACCTGGGGGCATGCAAACCTTTTGGAGTGCAAGAAAGGGGCGACTATTTATTTTTTAAATTTTTAGGTCCTCCCTTTAAACCTGTAGGTCTAACCCTTTAAACTATTAGGATTAGTCGTTTCCGAACTTGCATAAAGAAAGGAGAGGGAGCATAGCTTTGGTAAGGCGCAAGCTCTATAAAAAATGGGATCTTTCATGAGACACTCTTATCTTATGACTGGGTAATCGAGCAGTTTTAGCATAAAGTTCATGCTCGTTAAAAAATAAACGCAAGATCCGAGCAGTTTTAACGCGGTCTTCATGCTCGTTAAAAAATAAATATAAGCAGTGAGCAGAGTTTCCTCCAGTGTTTAAGCTCATTTTTAACTAAAAAATGAACCTATCCCGGTAAATAACCACTGTGATCGTAAATTTATCAGCCGTTAAAGCCTTGGTCGTGTTTGCACCTGCCACCTCCACTTTTCATTTGGCCGATCGTTCACCTCCATATGATTGTTTACCCATTTTGAGGAACAGCTGCGAAGAGTGATTTCACCTAGCCATCCTTGTGACACTGCCGTGATTGGAAAATTCCAACCTGTACCTGGAATCAGTTGCTATCCCTGTTTATCACTCGTTCCTCAAAAGACGAGTCTTCTTTAAGCTCTTTTCAATTGACTCGTAAAATATGAAAAGATTGTCGAGTTTTGGCCTTCCAGCTCGTTAAAGGACAGGAAGAGCCATCACTCCTCTAGATTTTAATCTTTTTGGACCTGAGGGATTATTGCACAAAAAGGTCGAGCGCTTGTTTTATTCGGCTCGTTAAAATTATCAAAAACTCATCCCTTCTGTATTGTTTTATACTTTTTCGGACTTAAGGGATTAGATGACGAAAAAGGAATTTTGGAGTTAACTTTATGTACCTTTTCAGACTCTCTAAAAATGAAAAGGACCGAGTTATCCTTGTCGTTAGACTCGTTAAAATTATTAAATAGCGACAAACTTGTCTTTCGACGAGAACGGGTTTCATTATCGCTAAGCTCGTTAAAACATAGCGATGGGCTTGCCCGAAGGGCAGGTTATAGAACAAGCATATGTTATCCTCCTCAAGCTTGACAAAAATAAAGAAGTACTGGTCAGCAATGACTGGGGAAAAATTGGTAAAAATCAAGAAAACTTTGATGGTAGCAGGTCGCTCTTGAACATGACACTTTTCCTCCGTACCACATTCGGGTTGGGTTGTTTCATTCACCGGTCACATCACCATGGTCTCGCCATACCATCCATATTTGGGGTAATGCTACCAATCCATCGCATCAGTGTCGCCATATGTTCAAGAGAAGTCGTTCAGAAAGAGTCAACCGGGTCCCATCCACTGCCATACATTATCCTTCATCCATTCATGACTGCCACCCTGAATCATATGTCACAGATCGTTTTCACCTCCATTAAAATCATTAGTTCCGTTCCGTGTCACTGATGTGGGATTCATTAAGGCCCTCCTGTGACGGATCACTTCTTGTCGACATCAGCTCATTATCCAAGAAGTTGATCTAGGAACAACCCCTTCAGTACTTTGAAGCTTGCATGCCTCAATGGCAAGTTTCTCACTTCCGGCGACAGGTATACATCAATGACCTTCGACCAGAAGATTTTGCGTGGTGTTCGACGCCAAGTCCTTTATTCACACCACATGAATTGTACTGCAGTACCTTGAGGGTCATTATCATTATCGGTGATTCCTCTCGCGCTTGTTAACGGTTTACATCATTGACCGGTAATCAAGCGATGTCTTTCCATGTTCGACTTCAGCGCAATTCTCACATGGATCGACTTGTACTTAGAGTCAAGATCGAACGAGTTTGAAGACCCCGGATCTAGTTTCATCCATCCGGGCTGCGATATATATTCAGGAAAGATAAAGACATTTGACATGGACATCATTGCAGCAGATGATTATCCTACTCAAAGGATGATAATTTCGCCAAAATTATCAGTCTACCATCAGACGATCGTCTGTTCTATGTATAAAAATGAATTTATAAAGCTGAGCATGGGAATGCCCGCCTCAGCTAGATCATGAAAGCAGTATGAATCATAATGTATTGTATTGTATTTTATTACAGGTCTCCTCCCAGCAGATGGATGAACTTCGGACCCTCCTGGATAAAGAATTTCACCCGATAAACGACCTCATACTTTAGGGGGCAATTGTTATAGACATTTTTGTGCCTTACAGCCTCGAGCATGAAATGTCCATAATCTAAGGGATCCAAAGTCCCTAAACATGTTGCTCCTACCCCTAGAGGCACAAGGCCAACTAACCACAGCAATTCACAGAAGTTCTCCACCTGAAAACACTCAAAAACAAGCCAATTCTGGATCATGTCAACTGCTCCACTAAGCATCTGCGCTGAATGTCAACTGCTACACTGGCTACCTGCGTTGAATGTCAACTCCAACACTAGCTACCTGCGCTGAGCGAGTTTGGACATGTGGCAGAGTCATTCCTCAAGGTGTCAATGCCCAGGAAGCTTCCAAAATGACACTTGCATCAAGGAATTCGACTGGTGATGAGTAAGAGGTTCCAAATCTCCAAGTGGAAGCAAGAACCTCTAAGTGGACTCAATAACTGAGAGAGGGAGAGGACACTAGTCAGATCTCAAGCTGACTCATCCTCTCTCCAAACATCTTTATATGGATCTCTCCTCCATGGGATCAAAAGGCTGGAATTTGGTGATTGCAAAGAATTGTTGTTGGTTTGTGGCTAGAAACATTGGGTGCTTAATGCTTTGAAGGGAGCTGAAGAAGGAATTCCATTCTGCTGGGAAGGAGATGCTGGATTGGAGCCCTATGGGTTGTTTCACCAGTGTTATCCAATGTAGGCATCGCCTTGGCCCATTTGGTAAAATAGTCAACAACGACTATAATATACCCATGCCCCCCCGTCGTTCACGGAGGCTTACGAGTCAACTGTCTTTGTCTCCGGAATCGAAAGCAGTACGGACAAAGCGAACTCGTTTAACCAGTTCAAAATCTCCCATCAAAGTTAGAACAAGTGTTCCAACTACATCTGAGGTTCCGGTTACTCCAAACATTTCTGGAAACCCTGCCTCTATAGAAGAAGTTCAACAGCCACAGAGGGACAGTAATACTGATCCTAGTCTGGGGGCAAATACTTGTGTAACTAAACCAGTTCCATCTGTAACCGGTCCAGAGAGTTTTGTTCCTCAAACAACTGTCGCTGTCGAAACAACCCCTTCTTCGGCACCAGAAATATTTTACGGACCTGACGGTCTTCCTCTTCCACCTGGTTTGATTGCGATAGAGGAAATTGCAGAGGATCCGCAAGCAAGTACTCCAACCCATTTTGGAGTCGGGGTCACTCTATTTCCTTCATCAGAAGTTAATCCACCACAAGTGGAGGTTCCTATAGAATCGCTAGGCAATCTATTGGATAGACTTAAAATGTCTGAGCAACCGTCAACATCCAGGACTGTGTCAAATGACACAGTGACAGCGGAAGCCCCTGCTGTCACTCCAACAATGTTTGCCGGCATACCATCTGTCCCGACTAGCTCGCAACAGCTAGAAGGAGTCCACCAAGGGACTATTTCGACAGTGTGGTCTGTTCCAGTTTGTTCATCCGGAATAATATCCGGCAACTCTTATGTTGAGACTCGCCAGATTGATCCATTTGGAGGTCAGTTTGGGCAATCCAGTCCCCAAGGACAATCAATCCCCTTGAGTTCCGGATTGCTACTGTATGGGGGGTAGTATGCCCTTTCATTACCCCCTCCGGGAGGGTATCCATACGGGAGTTCACAACAATATTCAAGTTATACTGGAATTACATCAAGTGGTTGGGTACCTATGCTACCTCAACAACCAAGGGTTGTATATTCTATGCAACAGTGTGTACCTATGACGAACATCCCAACCACACCGGCTATTGTAACAGTGTCACAAGTTCAAGCGATGCCTGTTGCATGTCAACCTCAGATTTCTCAGGTTGTAATGCAACAGCCCCTTGACCATGGGTCACAACCACAATCGCCAACTGGTGGGGCGACACAGGTCCAAACGGGTACAATTACCCCACACCTTGGTCCAACGGTTAGCATAGCGCAACAGAACATGGCTTCACAACCGTGGCTAGTGCAATACCAACAACCACAATTCCAGCAAGTGTACCAAGGTTCTGAGCAGCAGATCTTTGCGAACAGTGGACAACCGTATATTCAAAACGGTCAAAACCAACCGCTTTATAGTGGTCAAGTCCACCAACCGTATCAGTCATACCAACATCAATTACATTATGCTGGTATGCAAACACCCACCGCTCAAGCGATTTCATCGTACCCTGGTTATGCTTCGCCTAACCTGAATCAACAGTTGCCATTTGTGGCAACTTTAGAGTTACCCGATTTACACCTGTTAACCAACGATCCGATTGCTTATTCCCCTTGGTGGCCAGCGATTCCTCACAAACTTCCATCTGACATTCCTAAATTCAATGGAAATCCAGGTGAAGACCCATCGAATCACGTGATGACTTTTCATCTGTGGTGTTCGTCGAACACCCTGAACGATGATTCGATAAGGCTTCGCCTTTTTCAGAGGACATTGACAGGTCCAGCGGCTAAATGGTATATTGAATTACCTAGAGCCTCTTTCGACAATTTTAGCTCCCTAGCCACGACTTTCTTAACCCATTTTCAATTACTGATAAGGTATGAAACGGGAACAGAAATATTAACCAACTTTAAACAGACAACTGCTACTCATATATCCGATCATATACATGAATGGCGTCGTCGTCGTAGGATGGTTAAAACATACGTTCCCGATCAGCTGTTAGCTGAATGGTTTATAAAGTCGTTACTTCCTGCTATAACGGAAGATGTGGCAAAGGGGGGGGTCGTAACAGAGGAGCAAGTTATTGCTCGTGCGCAGTATCTAGACTTAGTTTATACTCAGTCTGGCACGCTCTACGACAAAATACCTGACGCCCCTAGACCGGAATTTTCAATTCCTCCTCCTCCTAAATCCAATAGTGACTCTCATGCCGGTGATGGCGTGATTGGCACGGCAAACGCGAAATCGATAAAGGCTTCGTCTAAGAAAGCCCGTAAGAATTCGGATAAAAATGCAAAAGAAGAAATTCTTGCTTCGGAAGTAAATGCCGTATCAGCAGATAAAGGCAAAGAAACCAATCAACCAGGAAGCAAGAAGAAGCAAAACAAAGGGAAGAAGAAGAAACAGGGTGAGTCATCTCCTGGAAAAACTTCTTCAAACCCTCCTGGGAAAGGGAAACTAAATTATCCATGTCAAATATGTGATGAGGAGGATCATTATACAAAGAATTGTCCATTCAAAGCTGAGTTGACGAGGTTCTTTAAAAGTTCACGAACCTCAGCTGTGTTAACTGATCCATTTCCCAACCCAGGTCAAAATCTGGTTGATAGTGGAAATGCTTCCCCATCGCAAGTGCTTATGTTGTCGGTTTCAAAACAACAGAATGATGCTTTGATTTCGACAAGGAACAAAGATTACGGGAATCTGCAGCTGTCGAACGACAAAGGTAAAGATCAACCAAGTAGTTCGACAACAACTTCGACAGAAGTTGTACCGCCCATCATTCCTGAATTAACAATAAAACCGCCAAAGGGAGTAGTACACAAGTCGACATTTAATCCTCACGCCAGAGCGGCGCAGCATTATAATATAGTGGAAGATTTGGCCCAATCACCATCCGCTATGTCGACTCTTGAAGTACTACAAAATTGCCCATCCCAAAGGCAGGCTTTGTTATCAGCTATTAGTGGGGTTGATCCTAAGGATTCCAATCTTGTGTCCTTTGATCACAAAGGATACGATCCTCAGTTACCAGCTCAACTAGCTTTCCTTATTCAAGTGAAAGCCCTCAACAAAACTGTTCACCGAACAATTATTGATGAGGGGGCGTCTACATGTATTATGTCGATGAGTTGCTGGAAAACTTTAGGATCTCCAACCTTGTCGCGATCTTCGACGACACTAAAAGCATTCGACGGAAGGACGTACACCCCGTACGGCATCCTAAATAACTTGAAGGTTGAACTAGGAGGAAAAACAGTGGAAATTGATGTTGAGGTCATCGATGGGAATCTTGACTATAACATCCTACTGGGAAGACCATGGATATATGCCATGGCAGCTGTTGTGTCGACTTATTTTAGGAAGATCGCATTCCCGTTTGAAGGAGGGATTACGGTCGTCGACCAACAGAACTTCCTCCCTAATGGTTCACAAGTTACAGGAAGCATTCCCATGATCCATGGAAGCAACCATTCGCTTCAAGACATCGGAGTAGGCCTACTGAAAGACCCCACATTAATGGGAACTTTCGCACTTCCACCTCCATTCTATATAGGAGAAGTAGCATTCGTAAGAGCCTGCAACATGATATCTTCCACAAAGCTCTCAGAAGACGATGTCGAAAAGGATCATGCAATGGTTTTGCCCCCAAGCCCTATAGAAATATTGTAGCAATCAATGTTTCGAGCATGGGAGGCGAACCCAAATCAACGCTCGTCAAGCGTTTGGGTAGATAGGTCTAGAGAATATGGTACCCCATTAGATCCTTGGTCGAAAGTACATGGGACCGACGAAGGAATTCTACAATCAATGTTGATTGAGTGGGCACCATGGAATGATCACCACCATCGTTCCCTTCTTCCAGAATATGAAGAAGATACTCAACATGACCTTTATCACCCTTCAGTTTTTGAATTCCTATCAAATACTGTAAATACGGTGGATTCCGAGTGAAACTTATCCAATATTGAAGAGACTATAGCCATAAATATCTCGACTAAAACAAATATTGTAGAGAATATTTATGTCGGCAAAGGTTGTTCCCCTTCAGAACGGGAAATATATAACGCTCTTTTTCGCGAATTCAGAGATGTCTTTGCTTGGTCATATGATGAAATGCCAGGCATAGACTCGAGTATCGTTGAACATGAAATTAAAATGTATCCTGATGTCAAACCAGTAAGACAACGGCTTCGGCAGGTGCACCCCAAGAAAGCCGCTGCCATTAAAGCAGAAGTTGAAAAGCTCCTCCATGCTGGTT
Source organism: Pinus tabuliformis (assembly GCA_031772625.1). NCBI lineage: Eukaryota > Viridiplantae > Streptophyta > Pinopsida > Pinales > Pinaceae > Pinus > Pinus tabuliformis. Next base: position 436,139,575 of record CM062818.1, on the reverse strand, counting down.
TCATCTACCCGGTTCCTCTAACCGATTGGGTATCGAATATTGTCCCTGTTATGAAGAAACAAGGGACAATCAGAGTGTGTGTCAATTATAGGGATGTAAACCAAGCTTGTCCAAAGGACAACTACCCTACACCCTTCATCGACCAGATAATTGATGAATGCGCCGGATGTGAAATCTTTTCATTTATGGATGGATTTTCGGGTATAATCAAATAAATATCCGCCCACAGGACCAGTCAAAGACTGCATTTATTTGTCCGTGGGGCACATTCGCTTATCGAAAATTACCCTTTGGTTTAAAGAACGCAGGGGCGACGTTTCAGAGGGCAATGAATTATGCCTTCCATGACATCAAGAACATCGTTCAACCTTATCTCGATGACCTTCCGGCTCATTCGCGAAAGAGAACTGATCATCCACAGCATTTAAGAGCGATATTTCTACGTTGCCGACACTACAAGATAAGACTCAATCCGCACAAATGTGTGTTTTGCGTCGGTTCTGGTCGTTTACTTGGCTTTGTAGTCTCTAAGGATGGGATTCGTCTCGACCCTTGCAAGGTTCAGGCAATCATTAATTTGCCTCCACCTTCAAATTTGCTTCAGATTCAGAAACTCCAAGGGAAAGCAAACTTTCTGAGGAGGTTCATTCCAAATTACGCAGAACTTGCTAAAGGTTATACTCGTCTTTTGAAAAAGGATGTACCTTTCGTCTGGGACCAGGTGGCGCAAGCTTCCTTTGATGCTCTGAAAGATTGTCTAGTAAAAGCATCATTAATGTACGCCCCAGACTATCAAAGAGATTTTAACCTGTATCTGGCTGCAGCAGATACGACCATTGCGATGGTTTTAGTTCAAGAAGTCGATGGAATTGAACATCCTATATATTATTTAAGTAAAAACTTAAATGATACAGAAAGTAAATATTCTTATGTTGAAAAACTAGCGCTTGCAGCTGTTCAAGCGATTCAAAGGTTTCGACATTATGTCCTCTTTTGGAAAACTACCATTTTATCAGATTGCAACCCCATGACTTATATACTGTCGCGACAGTTGCTGGGGGGCAAATATTCAAAATGGATAGTGATCCTTCAAGAGTTTGATCTGGAATTTGTAAAATCCAAATCAAAGAAAGCTCTAGTTTTCGCAGAATTATTGTGCGATCTCCCATCGTCGTCCAACGATGAAACATCAGAAGAGTCAATCGTGGATGAAAGTTTGTTTCTGATATCTACAAGCAATGAGTGGTATGGAGATATCATAATTTATCTCCAAACCCAAAAATTCAGGCCTAACACCTCTCACTCAGAACAGAAATGTATACGATACCAAGCTAAAGACTACATGATCGTCGGTGATACGCTTTACCGTCGTGGTATCAATACAGTTCTGAGGAGGTGCCTTACCCATGAGGAGGCCGAAAAAGCCCTGAATGAGTGTCATTTAGGCGCGTGTGGGGGGCATCAATTTGGATATGCAACAACACAGAAAATCTTACGAGCAGGATACTTCTGGCCAACCATGTTCAAAGATTGCATAACCGCAGTTAGAAGTTGCCATGCTTGTCAAATTTTCGATAGCAAAACCAGAAGACCACCCACACCTTTACAGCCGATAATTGCTGTTGGGCCTTTTGCCAAGTGGGGCATCGATTTCATGCAATGTAACCCCACCTCGACCGGGGGGCATGGGTATATTATAGTCGCTGTTGACTATTTTACCAAATGGGCCGAGGCGATGCCTACATTGGATAACACTGGTGAAACAGCTGCCCTTTTCTTTTTCAATCATGTAGTCGCCAGGTTCGGCGTACCACAGGCTATAGTTACAGATCATGGATCGCATTTTCGCAATCACATGATGGTCGAATTAGCTGCCAAACTAGGGCTATCTCACGACAGCTCTACCCCGTATTATCCGCAAGCCAACGGACAAGTTGAAGCAATCAACAAGGTCCTGAAGCGTATGTTGCAAAGGATGATCGGAGTTCATAAAAGAAGGTGGCACCTAATCCTGTACTCAGCCTTGTGGGCTTACCAAACATCGGTAAAGAACGCTACCGGGTTCACACCTTTCCAACTGGTGTATGGCCTGGAAGTAGTCTTACCAATCCAGTGTGAAATTTCGTCGCTTAAACTCGCAATTGATCTCCTCCCCGGAACTTTGGAAGAAGAGGCTCGTTTCTTGGAATTAATCCAATTGGATGAAACCCATCGTGATGCCGCTTTAGCTAACGAAGCCCATAAGAAACGAGTCAAGGCGCAGTTCGACAAAAATGTCAAACCCCGTGTCTTCTCAGAAGGTGACTTGGTCTTGCTTTATGACCAAGAATCCGATAAATTGGGAGCAGGTAAATTTAATTCCTTATGGATGGGCCCCTATATTGTTAAACGAGTGTTAGCAAAAGGAGCCTACGAGTTAATGGATTATGACGGAATTCCGCTGGCGCAACCCCGTAATGGGTTGTACCTCAAGCGTTACTATGCTTAAATAGTAACCTGTATGCTTTTGTTGTATTTTGTTTTCGCTAAAGTATTTGTTCTGGTAGAGTGATCCACCTTTTTCATTTATTGCAGATGTCAAACCTCCTGGAGACCTGTGTTGGATATGCCGACGGAGCGAGTCGTAGTTCGCGGAACCTATCCTCCGCAGCCTGGGCCATTTTTTATCCAAGCGGCGAGTTAGTGAGTTTCAGAGGTGTGTGTATTGGGCAATCAACAAATAACATCGCTGAGTATAGCGCGTTGATAGAGCTACTCTCTGATGCCATCACCCGTGGTATACGCTGACTAATTGTCAGGCTAGACTCACAGCTCGTAATACTACAACTCACCGGTATATATTCCGTTCGCAATCCAGCTATTTATCGCATGTTCCTAAGGGTTAAGATTTTGGAAAGACAGTTTGATTCAATTCAATACCAGCATATTTCCAGGAACTTAAACACATTAACCGACTCATTAGCAAACTATGTGTTAGATAGACATTTGTGACATTTATAAAAAGGGTCACATCATCAATGATTGTACATATGGATCATATAACTCAACCAGAATAAAACTCGAAAATCAAAATATATATAAGCTGTTTATCGTTCATACATAATGTTCTGTAACCAAGACAAAATCGGTCATAAGACCCAAAAACTCAAAAATGCTAGGGGGCACCCTAGCCTAGTGGTGCTCATGATAGCACGTCACGGCCTGTGCAATCATGCGCAAGAGACGAGTCCATCATCTAGGCACACCAGTGGTATGTCGCTGCAACTGTAAAGGTAACTCATCAATCCTCACATCGGGAATGCCGAGAGTAAGACTCTCAACCTGCTCCTGCACAGCTGTAAGAATCTCTGCCACATCAAGGTCGCGGAGAATAACCCTCCCAGCAGTCTCCCCTGCTGGGGTAGCAACTGGCACTTTCGGGCGAGCTGCTGGACAAATAGGACCAACATCTGCATGCACACATGAATTTGATTAAAGTCTTGATAGAATAAAGCACGAGGACATTATAAATAAGAACAGTAAACAGTAATATGGTCAAAGATTTTACCAATAGCGGCCCACTGTTCGCCATCCGGTAGCACCAAATCCGGATCACGGAAATCCATGCCAACATACGAGTACTCAGAATAGACCATCTCCTGGCGCTCGAACCACCTAAAGAAGGTATCAGTGAAAGTAATATGAGATTGACCGCATGCCTAGACATGTGATCAACCCATCTCTGCATGCGTGGCTCGGTAGGAGAAGTCAAGTCGAGTGCGATATACTGAGGCTGCATCAGTGGTATTTTCTCCAAGGCAAAGGAAGTCAGAATAGAACCATACCCAAATTTCTTCAGCTTCCCGTCCTTTACCATGGTCAATTGACTTTTCATCTGAACAAGTACTGCATCACACCAGTTGAATACCTTCGGTTGGAGACACTCCAAGGCGTGCTGCACATAACATCTGTTGGCAACATGTAGAGATGCGCTACCGGCCATCCTACCAATAGTATACAGAATGGACCTGAGAGACCTGTCAGTGATCTCACGGATAAAAACCTTGCCGTCTCTGCTCGGCTGGGAACCTTCCCTGCAATACTGACGGACATAATCTCTCACGAAGTCATTCCCCCGGGCCGAACCTGACAAAGAAATGGGGGCACCCCGCCTTGACAACCCAGTCAAGAAGTAAATGTCCTCTATGGTCAAGGGGATGGATTTTCCCCTAATCTGGAATACTTGGTTGATAGGATCCCAAGCATCAAGCATATACTGCAGTAAATAGATCTGTGCTCTCATGCTAGAGATACGGAAAAACTTCAGCAGGCCACAGTTCCGCAGCGCGTTCACCATGACAGGGTCATGGAGGGCAATCATGTCCTCCTCTTCATGTTCTCATTCTCGCCATGTAAGGGACATTTTGCTCAAAGATCCCTGCAAAACAAACAAGAGAAAGAGTAAGTTCCTGAATTTGATGAGAAACTGGCAAAATTTCATCAAAAAAACTGTGCATAGAACTGCTTTTCTGAGATCAACGCATTTGGCAAGTGTCCTACCTGTGTTGAAGGTCAAACTGCCTTAAGGCAGCTTGACATTCAGCGCAGGTTTCGAATGGACTGCCTGCGCTGATGCCAGAGCGCCCTAGCAAAACCCCAGGGGCTCATGGGGACAGGAAAACAGGCACAAAATTGAAAAAGGAAACCATGAAAAGAAAGAGCTAGGGTTTAGCTCCTACCTGGTCCAGACGGCGCTGAAAATCATCCGCAGAATCTCCCGGAATCAGCTGGTGAAAATCAAGGGGGAAGAGGCACCTCCAGAGCTCCAACAAACCAAGTTCAAATGAAATGGTAAAATGAGAGGTAAAAACACCTTTTAATGGCTTTTTACGAAGTTCAAAGCGAAATATTAGGGTTATAATCTCATTTTCATGCAAATGTTATTCATTTCTAACTAAGTTTGATGCAGCAATTAAGAATGCAGTACTATCCTTGAAAAGAGAAAAGCTAGTTATGGTAAAAATCAAAATTTGACTATATAATCGAGCAGTTTTAGCATAAAGTTCATGCTCGTTAAAAAATAAACGCAAGATCCGAGCAGTTTTAACGCGGTCTTCATGCTCGTTAAAAAATAAACGCAAGATCCGAGCAATTTTAACGTGGTCTTCATGCTCGTTAAAAAATAAATATAAGCAGTGAGCAGAGTTTCCTCCAGTGTTTAAGCTCATTTTTAAATAAAAAATTAACCTATCCCGGTAAATAACCACTGTGAATGAAATTTATCAGCCGTTAAAGCCTTGGTCGTGTTTGCACCTGCCACCTCCACTTTTCATTTGGCCGATCGTTCACCTCCATATGATTGTTTACCCATTTTGAGGAACAGCTGCGAAGAGTGATTTCACCTAGCCATCCTTGTGACACTGCCGTGATTGGAAAATTCCAACCTGTACTTGGAATCAGCTGCTATCCCTGTTTATCACTCGTTCCTCAAAAGACGAGTCTTCTTTAAGCTCTTTTCAACTGACTCGTAAAATATGAAAAGATTGCCGAGTTTTGGCCTTCCAGCTCGTTAAAGGACAGGAAGAGCTATCCCTCCTCTAGATTTTAATCTTTTTGGACCTGAGGGATTATTGCACAAAAAGATCGAGCGCTTGTTTTGTTCGGCTCGTTAAAGATATCGAAAACTCATCCCTTCTGTATTGTTTTATACTTTTTCGGACTTAAGGGATTAGATGACGAAAAAGGAATGTTGGAGTTGAATTTATGTACCTTTTCAGACTCTCTAAAAATGAAAAGGACCGAGTTATCCTTGTCGTTAGACTCGTTAAAATTATTAAATAGCGACAAACTTGTCTTTAGACGAGAACGAGTTTCACTATCGCTAGGCTCGTTAAAACATAGCGATGGGCTTGCCCGAAGGGCAGGTTATAGAAAAAGCATATGTTATCCTCCTCAAGCTTGACAAAAATAAAGAGGTACTGGTCAGCAATGACTGGGGAAAAATTGGGAAAAATCAAGAAAACTTTGATGGTAGAAGGTCGCTCTTGAACATGACACTTTTCCTCCGTACCACAATCGGGTTGGGTTGTCTCATTCACCGGTCACATCACCATGGTCTCGCCATACCATCCATATTTGGGGTAATGCTATCGATCCATCGCATCAGTGTCGCCATATGTTCAAGAGAAGTCGTTCAGAAAGAGTCAACCGGGTCCCATCCACTACCATACATTATCCTTCACCCATTCATGACCGCCACCCTGAATCATATGTCACAGATCGTTTTCACCTCCATTAAAATCATTAGCTCCGTTCCGTGTCACTGATGTGGGATTCATTAAGGCCCTCCTGTGACGGATCGCTTCTTGTCGACATCAGCTCATTATCCAAGAAGTTGATCTAGGAACAACCCCTTCAGTACTTTGAAGCTTGCATGCCTCAATGGAAAGTTTCTCACTTCCGACGACAGGTATACATCAATGACCTTCGACCAGAAGATTTTGCGTGGTGTTTGACGCCAAGTCCTTTATTCACACCACGTGAATTGTACTGCAGTACCTTGAGGGTCATTATCATTATCGGTGATTCCTCTCGCGCTTGTTAACGGTTTACATCATTGACCGGTAATCAAGCGATGTCTTTCCATGTTTGACTTCAGCGCAATTCTCACATGGATCGACTTGTACTTAGAGTGAAGATCGAACGAGTTTTGAAGACCCTGGATCTAGTTTCATCCATCCGGGCTGCGATATATATTCAGGAAAGATAAAGACATTTGACATGTACATCATTGCAGCAGATGATCATCCTACTCAAAGGATGATAATTTAGCCAAAATTATCAGTCTACCATCAGACGATCGTCTGTTCTATGTATAAAAATGAATTTATAAAGCTGAGCATGGGAATGCCCGCCTCAGCTAGATCATGAAAGCAGTATGAATCATAATGTATTGTATTGTATTTTATTACAGGTCTCCTCCCAGCAGATGGATGAACTTCGGACCCTCCTGGATAAAGCATTTCACCCGATAAACGGCCTCATACTTTAGGGGGCAACTGTTATAGACATTTTTGTGCCTTACAGCCTCGAGCATGAAATGTCCATAATCTAAGGGATCCAAAGTCCCTAAACATGTTGTTCCTACCCCTAGAGGAACAAGGCCAACTAACCACAGCAATTCACAGAAGTTCTCCACCTGAAAACACTCAAAAACAAGCCAATTCTGGATCATGTCAACTGCTCCACTGAGCATCTGCGCTGAATTTCAACTGCTACACTGGCTACCTGCGTTGAATGTCAACTCCAACACTAGCTACCTGCGCTGAGCGAGTTTGGACATGTGGCAGAGTCATTCCTCAAGGTGTCAATGCCCAGGAAGCTTCCAAAATGACACTTGCATCAAGGAATTCGACTGGTGATGAGTAAGAGGTTCCAAATCTCCAAGTGGAAGCAAGAACCTCCAAGTGGACTCAAGAATTGAGAGAGGGAGAGGTCACTAGTCAGATCTCAAGCTGACTCATCCTCTCTCCAAACATCTATATATGGATCTCTCCTCCATGGGATCTAAAGGCTGGAATTTTGTGATTGCAAAGAATTGCTGTTGGTTTGTGACTGGAAACATTGGGTGCTTAATGCTTTGAAGGGAGCTGAAGAAGGAATTCCATTCTGCTGGGAAGGAGATGCTGGATTGGAGCCCTATGGGTTGTATCTCTTCCTGAACCCTGTTACTTATCAATAAAGCTATCTTGATTCTTTCCTATATGCTGGTGTATTTTGTATGATCGCATTAGTGTATTTGATTTACTTCTAATCCTGAATCATTTATGAATATGTATATTTGCCTTTGCATTGTGTTCTTCTCTTGTCGCAAGTAGCTATTCTCTTGTCATAGGTAGCTGTTCTCTTGTGATCTCGTGGGATTCAAGTAGCTGTTCTCTTGAGCAAGCGAGGAGACAAGTAGCTATGGACACACAAAGAGAAGAGGATCTAGATCGAGGGACAACCGGAAGACAACGGTAAGTCTGCCAATCTCCCCTCTTTCACATTTCATAAAGGAAGAAATCATAATAGCTGTATTCGTTTGTTGCTAAGGCGCTGTCACACCTTAGGTGGATAGGATCGTCCTGCATAGGCATTTTTCCCCACAACAAGGCCAACTGGGATTCTTCAATCTGAAGAATACAAGCTCCAAAATCAGTCTTGACAGCATAGATGGGATGATTAGTGGGATTCCTTTCATTACTAATGATATAGGCCAACTGATCTTCTCTCGTTAATCTCATACTCTCACCTCCAAAAATTAGGATAGTAGCATAGGATAGATCATTTTGCAATGTTCCACCTAATCTCTTGATCCAACCTCTGGAAAGCAACATGCCAAACTTGGGGGGTACATCTACTACCACAATATCCATCATCATGCTCTTCATGGGCAGTTGAGACAAGGTGATGGCTAGGTCCTTGATTAATCCCAAACATTTCACTTTTCTAGAGTAAAAAGAAAACAGGTCATGATAAGGCTTGGTAATGTCAAGACCCAATTCATCCATGATAGCCTTGGGAATTAGATTATGGTTGGTTCCTGTGTCCAGAAGGAAATTGTGGAGGATTTGTCATGAATAGTCAAAGAGACATAGAATGATGGGGAGCTATCATCATAATTTCCAATCATTGGGCTGAGAACAACAATTGGTTTGTCGTCTTGTAGACTTACATAGTCAGTGGAGGCTTGGATGGCTTTAGGCTCAAGGGCCTTGAGGATAGATCTCTTGAAGGACTCATTATTCACTAGTTCAATCAGAGGTATAGGTATTCTTATCTTTTGAATTTCTGATTCAAAACTGAAAGGAGAAGGAGATTTTTCAAGGCCTCTTACCTCGTGAGCCGGAGCTTTGAGGATGATGGGATCAGCTGTCGGTCATTTCTGCTTATTATCTTGTTTTATTTCAGGGACAATAGTTTTCTGAACAGGAGTTTCCTTGGCATTATTCATCTTCGACCTCAGATCATATCTGTGTTGATCACCAATTTGCAGAACAGCTCCACCATCCCACTCTTGGCTGATCTGGTCATTGAATAATGACTTTTCATAGGTAGCTAGGGTCAAAAAGGAGGCACTGCATTTGTCTTCCAGACAATGGATCTCATCATCTTCTTCAAACTGTTCTTCTTCCATGACTACATTCTGGAAAGGGGTCTTCACCCTTTGGTCTTCATTGGCATCTTTGCTTCTTTGCAAAATCTACAACTGCTCATTAGCTCTTTTATATGGATTTGGATTTCTAGGAGCAAAGGTATTAGGAACTCTTCCTTTCCTAGGGTGCTGCTCAACCTTTAATTTGGAGATTTTAGAGGTTAATGACTTTATCATCTTGGTCATTTTATCTATCTTAGGATCTGAAGATGATGAAGATTTGTCCCTCTGTCTCCTTCTATCAACATTCCCCTTGAGCTTCTTTGCAACCATGATGTTTGATTCTACTTCCAAGTCTACCTCTTGCATATTAGCCAAGGTAGCACATCGTCTCTCCCTCAACAGTAGACAAAAGTCAGAATCAAAGGCACTGGCATAGGTGAGTTTAGTAGAGGTAGTTGTGGGTTTTACTTCAACTAGTATCTTGCTGTACATGTGGTTAAACCTCTTATTAAAATCAGACAAGAACTCACTGTTTTCCCTCTTTAAGCTCCCAAACTTAGTGTGGTAGTAGTAGATCCTTCTTATTCCCCCAATGCTTTAGGAATACATCACCTAAAGCCTCAATGTCTGCTATAGACCTTGGGGTCAGTTCTCTGAACCATTTTCTAGCCTCTCCATCTAGACTTTGGACAAAGACTCACATCCATACATCATCTTCACTAATGTCCAGGTTATCAGCATATCTATAGAATGATTCAAGATGTTCCTCAGCTGTAACACCTTCAGTCCTAGTGAACTTAGGCATATACTTTTGATATTCTCCAGTAGGCATGGCATTCAAAGAGTGGGCAGTACTAGAGGTCCATACCTAGTAGCTATGATTCTTTCCATTTTGTTAGGTGCTTGTGGTGCTGCCATAGCTATGGCGGCTATAAGGGTACTAGAAGTCTGAATGACAAAGGGTTGAGGAGTGATTGATAGGACTAAAGGAGTATGATGGATAAGAGGAGAGGTTTCCTTCAGGCTTACAATGAAAGAAGAACCTAAAGAATAAGGAGCTCTATGAATCTCTGAGATTTTTTCTTCACTGTTAGTATTAGATGCTCTACTCTCAACATGTATTTGTTCTATTACAGGATTTTCTTGAAGAGATATAGAATATTGTTTAGAGTTACCTAGAACTGGATACTCCTTTCTACAACACCTTTATTTCTTTGATGATTTTTTCAGGGTTAGGTACTGGGTTAGCTCGTGGACTCTAAGGATTTCTCTGAGTATGCCTGACAAACTGAGCCAGAACTATGGAGTGGAGTTGCCAAGAGGTTCATCCTCCAGTAGAGTCGCCAGATAGATTATTACAACCCAAATAGTGTCTAGGCTTTGTCTATCATCAAATCTGGATCTGTGTCATCCCCTAGGGAAGTTGAGCTTCAGTCTCCTCTCCCCAGTAGCGGTGCTAATTATGTTATCACTCCAGAAAACTCTCCTAGGTTGTAGCTCAGAGATGCCTGGTAACATATAAATCTTCAATATCGTTCTCTGAACTATTGGAATAGAGTGGGGTTTGGATCAAGTCAGATGACTGTTTCAACTCTGTTTCCACTCAAGACATGCATGAACACCCTCATCTTGACAAGGATTTAACCACTAATGCTCAATAGTTTATAGATTCAATGAATAGATGGAGAATCCTGACTCTACTAGCAGATACATACATAAACACATATGGATAGCTAGCTATAGAAAGTAAGTGAAGCTTGCAAATCTAATTTATCAACACAGAGGTAAGATGATAGTTATCTGGCGTTAGACACAAAAGAAAACATGAATAACCTATTCAAGTGCAAGCTTAGAGCAGAGGAGAAGATGGAAATTGAACATGTAACAACAAAAGAAGCTTGTATTACTGGAATGAAGATGAGATGCTGGGAGGAATAGAGTATCCACAGTCTCCAAAAGTTGAACCCTTATTCCTTCCAACTTTTAGCCATTTATAGGATTTTTACAATACTCTCAAACTCTCTAAGGCTCGAGATGTTTTAATCTATCCCATCTGTCTTCTAACTACTTGATGCCATAACTAGACAAACATGATATTAGAGGGTTCTGTTTCTAACAAACACGGTAATCAAATTCTGATAATTTCACCGTGCTGTCAGGTGGCTCACTTGTGCCAGTGATGTTCCATGATCATTTCTATTGGTTCGACTACATCGTGTTGTTGTTTTTCCCCTTTCGAGTTGTATTCCGTTATTTCAGTTCAACTGTCCAACTGTCAAAAACACTGACAGAGCTATCAAATTTCTCCCCTGGGTGACTGATGGGAAGTGGGGTACGGGGGCACTTGGGCCATTGGATGGTGTGGATCGACGGTCGGGATGTCAGTCAAGCGGCGAAGGGTGAACTACGGTGATGATGAATGAGGGCTATCAGATCGAGAGGAATGGACGAAGGAGATCAATCACCAGAGGCTTGAAGTCGTGGTGGGAGCAAAATGAGTTTGAGTCGTTAGATCTTGGATGGGTAGATCGAATGGCTATTGGGTCGAGGAGGTGCTCAAAGGATAACACCCGGGAGCAGTTTTATTAGAGCGAAAATGGTTTCTATCGGGCGGTCATCGGGCAGTAAGCGGTAAAGGTTGGAGCCCGCCCGATTCCATTCATCGCGCACCACGTAGCAGCAGAGGAGAGAGAGGAAACCACTTTTATCAGGTAGGTATCCCTCTCGCTTGTTGCCCAAGTGATATGCGTGATAGTCGTTAGATCTGGTGGAAATGATCTAACGGTGATGATTGATCGAGCATATAACTTCGGTCAGGTGAAGTGTGGGCTGTCAGGTCAGTGGGAAGATCGATGGGGGGGGGGCACGAAGGTATGGGACGACCTCAAGAAATGTGCAAAGGAGCGCATATGGATGGAAAGGTAAAGTTTCGGGGGAGTTTTGCACATTAGTGCATGGGGGAAAAGGTGGATTAATTCACGTAGGGCTAAGGTGAAAGTGAGCCTTGTTATGATGTGACGGCTAGGTTAGGACATGAGTCATATGTAATTCTAAAATTCGTTTGGAAGTCCAAGGGTTCTAGAAGTCTAAATATTATTAGAAGTTAGAATGTCAAGAGTCACGAAGATATGAAAATTCATGCCTCAAGTTATAAAAGGATCTTCATTACTCAAGCAAAGGAATTTTAACCTTGGATTGTCCCACCAGGAATAAGAGAGATAGAGATATTATTTTCAGGGAGAAATTAGTGGCTTTAACACTCCACTATTGGAGCTAGTGATGTTAATTGTACTTATGTATATTGGGACTTTTTCTTAATACTCGAAGCCTTTTTGCCAACACATTTTCATGCATGAATTTTGAAAGTTTTAAGACTATTCTTGTAATATTTATGAATCATGTTGGCTTTCACATGTACTAAAGAAATTGAACTATTTCGATGGCTTTGGTGCTTAACTCGTTGGAAATGTGTTGTAATGCTTGTAACGATTGTCACATCTATGTGAACTATATCGCTTGATGCTAGATGAGTCTTTCTTATCCGTTTAGGTGTATCTCCATTCGATTACTACTATTACTTCTCTTTTAAAGGCTCACTCCCCCCCCCCCCCCCCCCCCTTATAGTGAAAGAACCTTGATACATCAACAATTGAACATTCACAAGGCACACTCTCTTTTTCATTCAAAAGAACATGTGCACTTCTCTCTCATGCGAATTGCTTAAGCCAAGGAAAACCTTTAAGTAAACAACAATCGGGCCATATTTCCAAATGAGACTCCTACACTAAATAATGTGAGGTATAATTGGGACCTTATATCAGGGAGATCCCCTACATGTTGGTGGTATCTAACATGTCAACAAGTCATTCATTTTTTAAGGAAATTTTGGAAAATCTGGCTGGAAAACAATTTTGGAGAAAGAATGACCAAACTTGCCGAAAGAGGCCACCAGAAATCGGGAAGTAAAAGAAATTTTGAAAGTTAGTTATATTGGGACTTGCAGAAGTCATGAAGGAAGGACACACATGCCAAATTGTGAAAGAATCAAAGATGATAACGACAAAATCACCAGAACTTGTCAAAGTGGATCTGATTGAGATAGGGATAAAAACATCTACATGTTGATTAGATTGGATCAAATCAAGCGAGAATGATCAATAAAAGGGATGAAGAAGAATGAATTTCAAGTTTAAGAATTGAATGCTCAAAGGCTAGAGAGTTGGTGGTTTCGAATCAGAGAGTCTTGTTGATTTTGTACCAAGTAACTGTAGGAATGAAGTCTGAGTTCTCTCTATTGGTGGTCTTGTTATATTCATGTGTTGTAATGTGACTTAAGAACTTGTGAAGATCTTACAAGAATGCATTAGTTTCTCATGTAATATTTTTGGCTAATAAAGAAATAATTTGCTGTGGGGAATGAATTATGTTGTAATGTTTGGTTAATGATTATGTGTCCCCTTTTTTAAATTTTTAAATTTTAGTGCATGAATCTCCTACTGTCTTTAATCATGAGTATTTGATCTGCATGTTGGTTCTATTGTGATGATTAATAAGTTATTTGGAGTGTAATTTGCAAAGCAATGATTAAATCTCTTTCACCACTATACTAGGTCAATTATATCTCTCACTGTCTCGACACACCTTGGGTGAGACGCTCCTTTTTCCCAAGGAAGTGAAAATTTCGACATTACAGTAGACTACGATGATATATTTGTTGGCAACCTAAGGTTTAACCCTGGGTATTCATTGTTTAAATTTTGTGCCAACAAAGAGTTCTATTGTTGGGACCTATGAAAATTTATGAAGGAATCTAGATCATAGTGTCGAGGATTCTTAGTGGATACATTTAGGATTAATGGAATGAGAAGATCAGCCAATTTATTCTACAACAAACTTAATTACAATAGGGTCATTGAAAATGTTTTGTATGTAGAACCTGCTTGTGACCAACATAAAAAAAATTGTTGCAAGTTTCTAGAACACTTGCAGAATTGGTTGAGGAGGCTACAAGTGAAAGTAGGAGTTGGGAATCAACTCGAGCTTCACAGAGATTGGACTAAAATTGATTTGGATGAGTTTCACTGGTTAGACACTGAACTAAAAAGAGTTATTGATTTTTGGGTTCAGGCAACCCTATAAGAGTACATGATTGAATTTGTGACTGAAAATCATCAAAATTTTTCTAAGGAAAAACCATTTTTTAAATACAGGTTGCAGGGAAGACTATTGAAGGAGATTCTGCTTTGGATCAAAATTTTAATGGCTAAAAAAAAATTGTTTCCATTCCAAGAAAATAGGATGACTGCTTAAAACCCTCGGTGATGGGGGTCAGATCTAGCAGGAGGGTTATTGTGCAGCTGTGGAATATGAGGGGTTGTTGCAATGGATCCAGAGGAGTGGTGGAAAGCTCGATACTTTGGAGTGATACACGAAACATGAATATATGACGAGTGGAGGGACAAAAACTTGTTGCAAGAAATAAGGGTGAGAAGAAGAGAGTTGCAGACAATAGGGGAAGTGGTGACGAGTCTAGTGTTGTATAGAGAAAGAATGGATAGTCTAGGGATGCACAGACAAGGCGAAAGTGAAGGATTACTAGAGGAAATTTTATCCTAAAAGTGGCCTCCTGGGGAAAGATAATAAAATAATAATTATGAATTTTGGAGGGAAAAGAAGAAAACTACTTTTTCTTTTAATGTATTTTATTATTATCTCCTTATATGTTTACTCAAATTTCAAGTGTAGACACTTGTTGGACGCAAAATTAAATTCCACATCCAATGAGTACCCATTATGCACACTTCTGAGAAGACCCACATTGATAAAAATTGAAAATACATTAAACAACTGTGTTGAACATGATTTTTTAATGTATCTTCAATTTCTATCAATGTGGGTCTTCTCAAAAGTGTGCATAATGGGTACCCATTGGATGTGGAATTTAATTATGCATTCAATGAGTGTCTACACTTGAAATCCAAGTAAAACTATAAGGAGATAAGCTAAAAATACAATTTAAAAAGTAGTTTTTTTTTTGCCCCCTCAAACATATTTACATGTACCTCTTTTTAAATTTAAAGGATTTTGATTGGTTTACATATTTTGTACATGAAAATTTCATGGGAACTTTTAGGCTAAAATTTCCTCTAATGATCCTTCTAGCATAATAGGAGGCATCAGTGGAAGTGTTGTAGGAAGTTTAAATGGGAGAGATGGACCCCACCTAGAGTCAGGAGAATTTCATATGCTTGAGCTAGTTATACAGATGATTAGGATGAATGATGAGCACACTCCAATTGATGATGACATGCCTTTTGTAATAAGGAGATTATTCTTTTAGGATGACTCATTTCCTGTAAATAATAGTTTGCAAGCTGGTGGCGAAACTAATCCTCTCCCTAACCTTCCCCTCGTACTATATCAGGATTCTGGTAATTTATTTTCTAAATTGTGTAAGACTTTAAAATTTCAGGAAGTGCACTTTAGGTACGCAATAATAAGTTTTAGTGGAGCAAATAGTTATGGTAGTAATTTTCAGTCAAGTTGTGGTAGTTATTATCAAATGGGCTCCCAAGGTTTTGTATTAGTTCTGCCAAACATGGCCGGAAATACTGTAGGCTACTCACCCATTATCCACAGTATTCAGGAATGGGGGGTTAAGATGTTAAGCAACATTGGTACCTCTGTGAACCTTCTAGGAGATCAAGACAAACTCCCGAGGCTACTAAGTTCATTGAGTTTCAAACAAATTTTTGAGATCGAGCTTTGCAATGGATCATCAAATGGTCTGATTTGAATCCAAACCCCATCATGGGCCAAGTTAAACAATACTTTCTTCAGGAGTTTAAAATTCCTTAGTCAAATCAACAAGGTTTTGGAGAACTATTAGATATTAGACAAAGAGAAGGAGAATATGCTTGGCAGTGTACACAACGATTTAAAGATGACATTAGTAAATTGTCTTATCCAATTGATCCCCATCATTAAATGGATTTCTTTATTAAAGACTTGTTTCCAATTATGACTAAGATTCCATTGTCGCAATAGAATATTGACACCTTATAGGATTCTTTAGAATAGGAAATGCAGATTGAGTTAATGGCGAGATATCCTTAGGAATACGGACCAGGCAATACTTCCACTAGTCCTACTATTATGGGACTCCAAAATCAGATTGCTAATTTGACAAAAAGATTGAAGGATATTACTCTTGTGCGACCAATGAGGCCTCACATCTTGTGCAAAAATTGTCAAGTTGAGGGACATCATGTTATAAAATTTCCACGGTTGATGTGTATGAGACCGTCTATTGTGTCTATGGTCCCCCCTCAACCATTGTATAGTGTCTGGGTTACACATATTTCTTCAACCATGCCATTTCAAGGGCACACTCAATACCAAGTGTTTCCTAATCACCAAGGTATGTCTATGAATAAGTATTGTAAAATTTTCATATCTTATGGTCATTCGCCATGTCTGTGTCACATTTTGCAGAAGTATTGAAAATGTGTCAAACAAGCTATTTTGTGAATTATGTGGATCACCTACATGCCATAAATATTAGTATAGATCTTTAGATTCTCTGGCCGATCATCTTGACCGTACACCATTTATAGTCAATGAAACTCCTCAGCAGCAAGGAGGAGGTGCTCCAAGGGGAGGAAGGATTGGTGGGAGAGGCCCAATTAGTTGTTATAATTGTGACCAAGAGGATCATGTTGCACGAGGTTTCTTGATGCCAAGGGGGCCTTGGTGGTCACACTACTGGGTAAATACACATGCCACTAAAGATTGTATAAAACTCATTACTCAGTGGGAGGAGTGAAATTTTCTAAAGGGAGAAAACTTAATCAATGTAGAACGACAAGAACCACAACCATCTACACATGCTAACATCAACATTTTTACTAGAGGGGGAAGAGGACTGGAGTTGATATTGGGACTTTCAAGCAACCTACTGTTATACAGCTCGTTTCACCTATGAGGTCTTATGACTCCAAACAGTAGAAATAATATTATAAGGATGCAGTTGAAATATTCAAGCAATTGGTTTCTTCTTATAGCCCTCATGTAGAGCAGTGGGAACATGTGCAGGGAAAGAGTCCAAAATTTTCATAGGAGGTATCTCAAACTATTATAGACTAGTTTAAGTTATTTTTGCGAGTTATGAATTATGAATGATGACCAATTGGTGGCCAATTGCGAAATAAATTGAAGGAAATTGTGAAAGATGAACAATTCTCAAGTGAGATTACCTTTGCCAATTTACCTGAAAGAAATTCTAGAAGAGTCCGGAGGAATAAGTGGAGAATATGACGAGAGTTTCAAGTAGATTCACAAAATACGGGGTATCAAATTAAAGACCCTATGTTGGATCTTGGGTCATATGTGAATATTTTGCTGAGGAAAACTTGGGAGGTGTTAGGGAAACCAAAGCTAGTTTTCCCCTGATTCAACTACAAATGGAAAATCAATATTGTATCCTTCCTATTGGCTGATCGGAATATGTTGAAGTTGATATTGCAGGTGTAAAGACATATGTATATTTTGAGGTGATATATATTATGGGTGATAAAGACCCATATCCAACCTTGTTGGGAATCGATTGGGTGTTTGAGAACTATGCAATTATTGATTTGAAAAGGGAAACTATGATTTTTGAAGTAGATGCAGTCTAGGTCATATTTCCTTTATATCCTTACCAAGATCTGAGATTTACAAAAGCTGTATATCATGTGAAGGAGCCTAATCTATTGGACTAGTTGTATCGACTTTCCGCTGGGAAGAGGGAAGACTACATCAATCCGACTACAGTTGTTTCTATTATCTAGAGAATTATTCAAAGAACTGAGGTTGGTTCCTATGTTTTGATGGATGACTGGCAACAAGGAGATCATGAGTTACATTCTTGCCATTATGCAACTATTCCTTGTGTTTGATGGATTGGTAATGAGGTACAAGAATATCCTACTTTTAATGGTATTGGATCTGTTGTGAATTTTATTAAAGAAGTTGATTCCAAGATTGAAGAAGGATATAAGGTCTTGTTGATGGATGTTGCTTTGCATTGGACCCCTGCGAGATGGTGGGGAGCCCATCAAAAGCACCTCTAAGACTAGGAAACCATTAAATTTTCCACGCTGTGTAGATTTTTTTCTTTAGAGAATCCCTCTAGTAGAATTCCAAAATATGATGGGTACACTAGTCCACAAAAGCATGTACAACTTTGTAATTTTGTTTGGTCAGAAATTTGTTTGCCAACTATGATGGAGATGCACCAGTTCATTCATACATTGGGAACTTTCCCACAAGATTGGTATTTGAAGGAGGAAATGAAGAGGAAGACGATAGATTGGGATATGATGATCACTCAGTTTTGTAGATATTTTTCATTCTCAAATATGGATGCGAGGGTATATGAAGCCTTAAAATCTATTAAACGGGTCTTATTTCCTTTTAGAAAATCTTTTGAGGAATGTTTTGGGTTTGAAGACTTTGCACATCAATATGAATTTGGATTTCATGAGGTTGTAATTTGTGGAAAAATTGACAAAGGACCTAATGCCCATTTAGAAGAATCAAGGCACTTATCTTTTAAAGAATTTGAGTGGGAGATAGGGATAAAAGAGGACCCTGTGAAGGATGTGCCTCTTTTGAAACCACAGAAGTTGCATAAATTTAATATTAGGACTGATGAGAAGCCTAAAATCGACTCTATTGGTGATTATTTGGATGTGTAGACCACTAAGGAAGTTTTTGATTTGTTAAAGGAGTATGAGGATTTGTTCACTACCTCAGTCTTAGAGCTTAAGGGGATTAAAGGAGATATATGAAAGATGAAGATAGTTTTGAAACCTGATGCAAAGTCAATTGAGAATTGACCATACAAATTAAATCCATGAGTTAACAAGAAGGTGAACAAGGAAATTGATAAGATGTTGGTTGCAAGACTTATATTTCCAGTTGACGAAGCAGAATGGATTAATCCCATTGTAAGCCAGGATAAGAAAGATTCACAAGAGATCATAACTTATTTATATTATAGGATCCTTAACAATGCATTTGTCCATGATCCATTCCCTACTCCTTTCAGTGATGAGGTCTTGGATAATGTTGTGGGTAATGAAGCTTATTCCTTCACTGATGGTTTTTTTGGTTATCACCAAGTTTGTATTGCAGAAGAAGATAAGAAGAAAACTACCTTCATGATTGAATGGGGTTCTTATGCTTATAATGTCATGTAGTTTGGCCTGAATAATGCTCCCGCTGTGTTTTTGAGGCTTGTATTGCATAAGAAGATAAGAAGAAAACTACCTTCGTGATTGAATGGGTTTCGTATGCTTATAATGTTGTGTCATTTGGCCTGAATAATGCTCCCGCTGTGTTTTGAGACTATATTCATAAGTTTCTTGAGGTATATATGGATGATTAGACGATATATAGTTTATTGAAGAAACATTCCAGTTTACTCAGGGTCATGTTTGATCGTTGTAGGAACTTACAAATTTCTTGTGTATTTTTGTTGTTCCTTTTGGAACGTTGCTCAGACATATAGTTTGTAAGGAAGGAGTATGCATAGATCCTGCCAAGGTTGTGGTGATATTGAATATGCCACCATTGACTAGTGTTAAACAATTAAGGTCAACTTTGGGGCACACTGGATACTATCGCAGGTTCATTTGTAATTATGCTCTGATTACTACACCACTAGAGAAATTATTGAAAAAGTCTAAGAGATTTTCTTGGACTGTTGAATGTGATTCTACATTCAATACAATGAAGGAGAAGCTTGCAAGTGCACCAATTTTGGTGTATCCAGACTAGAATAAGGAATTCCATGTCCATATAGACACTTCAGGGATTTCTTTGGGAGCTATTTTAACCCATGCTGGAGAAGGTAATTTGGATCATCCCATTTATTTCACCAGTAGAAAACTTTCTACTATGGAGAAGAACTATACAACTACTGAGCGGGAAGCCCTTGCCATGGTGTATTCATTACAAAAGTTCAGACATTATCTTTTGGGTGGTCCTTTTAATTTCTTTTTATAGATCATTCTACTCTGAAGTATTTAGTTAATAAACTTTATCTTAGAGGGAATAATATGCAAATGGCTCTTATTATTTCAAGACTTTTCATTTGAAGTTATTGTCAAGCCAGGTCATTTGAATGTGGGCCTAGATCATCTATCTCGGTTGGAATTAGGTGAATTTTCTGGATCCGTTGATGACCGATTTCCCAATGCACATCTATTCAAAGTTGAAGTAGTGCCAGATTATTTGGAGGAAGTTGCGTTGTTTCTAACAACTAGCAAGTGCCCTGATAATTATACAACAACTCAAAAGTTGCATATGGTTGTTCGAGTTGTTGATTATCGACTTAGTGTGTTATGAAAACCAGCTCACAAAAAGATAGAAAAGATAGATCAATGCCTTAGAAATAAGCCTTTTTGAGGGGACAACCTCCTTGACATTACACAAATGAATAATTCTTGGATCATACAAATGACAAGACCTCCTTTCTATATATAGGAGTCTAAGGGGTCATAATATAATCATAGCCGACATAACAGTAATAATGTAAGGGCACAATAATAACAATAGTGGGCTTCTATGGGGCACAATAATAACAATATGGGGACTACATGGGTACAACAATATAATAAGGGGGTTGTACTAATAACAATAAGGGGTTACACTAGTAGTACAGGGGCCTAACATGCCCCTCTCCTTCAAAAAGTGTTGTCCTCAACGCTTGAGTAGTTCTTGATGATTCTGTATAAAATTCTTGTCCTTCCATGTGAAATCTTCAACAGGGAAGTTCTTCCACTTGATGAGATGCTTTGAAATTGATCGATTTCATAGTTGTTGACTTCCCGGTTCTGTTAATGCTTCAAGTTCCAATATGCTTTTTACTTCCTCTTCAATTTCTGGCGATATTGTTTGAATTGGGATCTTTTTCAACTTTTGAATAAGTGGCCATACTTCTTCATCCTTCTTCCATTAATCCCTTGCTTCATTTATCCAATCTAGTTGGATAATAGAAATAGCACAAAACAATGCTTCCACATCCTCATCCTTTCTTGAGAGTGCATCTGCAACAAAATTTTGCTTCCCTTTTCTATAGATAATGTCAAAGTCATAACCCAACATATTTGTGACCCATTTTTTTTGTTCTTCTAAAGATAATAATTGTTCTAAAAAGTATTTAAGACTATCATGATCCATTTTTACCTTGAAGTGTCTTCCCATTTGGTAAGGTCGCCATTTCTTAAGTGCATATAGTATTGCCAACATTTCCTTCTCATAAATATCTTGCTTGAGATGTAGTAGTAAAAATACCCAATCACCTACATCATAAAATTTTTCACTACAATGTTGATCTCCCTGTTGTTTCATTCGATTTTGCACCAAAGTGGCGTTATCCTTTAAAAGTTGTAGAACTTGTTGTTGATGCTCGATGTGATATTTCACTGCTTGAACCTTTTTCTTCTTGATATGTCCTTCTATATTTAGAGTTTGAGGAGTGGTAATTTCTTCCAATACTTTACAAGATATGGTCAGATTCATTTCTTGATGCTCGATGTGATCTTTCACTTCTTGAACATTTTTCTTCTTGATATGCCCTTCTATCTTGATAGTTTGAGGAGTGGTAATTTCGACCAATGAATTACAAGATATGGTTGGATTCATTTCTTCTTTCTCGATGTGATCTTTCACTTCTTGCGCCTTTTTCTTCTTGATATGTCCTTCTATCTTGAGAGTTTGAGGAGTGGTAATTATTGCCAATGCTTTACAAGATATGGTCTGATTCATTTCTTCTTTCTCTAGGGTTGGGTCCTAGCGTATATCCTATTCTTTTGATGTTTCTTGATCCTTTTCTTCCTCCTCTTCATACTCTGTGTAAAATAATTTCTTCTCAGCATACTTATGACCTTTAGTGCATTTGCTATCACAATTGTAACAAAGCTATTTTTCTCTTTTTTCTTCCAATTGTTGTGGTGTAACCCTTGTAGGTTGTGGAAGGCTAGAAGAAACAACACTTCCATCTTTATTGTTGTGAGGGGTAGACTTCCTTGTTGCCATAATTTTACTTTCCACTATGTAACAAAGCCCTTTTACTCTTTCCAATTGTTGTGGTGTTGCTCTTTGTATCCTCATAATGTGCTATCATTTCCTCCATGAAAATTGACCATGTAACAAGTTGTTTACGAGAACAAAGCCATTTATACCATAAAAATTGATCCGGTTCTAAATATGAAGATGCAATACATACCTGTTGTAACAGTGGTACACCATGTAGATCAAAATATTGCTCCATTTGAAGTATCCAATTTACCAGATCCTTGCCATCAAACTTCCTCATCTTGTTTTTTATTGATTTTAGGAGCTCAATCTTGAAACGACTGTAACTCTAAACTTTTGGGTCTTTAAGTTTTGAAATTGTGACCTACAGTAGCCCTTTGTGTCCTCTTTCCAATGCCACCAGTCTGATCCAAATTGGATTCTCCAAGGAAGATTTATGCCAAATCTCCCACAGTGACCTGATTATAGACTAGTTCAGTAGAGCGAAATTGTACGATGTGCCACGTGTCACTATTTTGACCTTTGGATCTAAAAAAATATATACAAAAAACTAAATTCCTTCCTCTTTCTATACCTTCTTGCAAAATTTCAATCCGATGCTTAGAGAGAAAGTTATGACGATTTTCCCTAGGTCACTTGTTTGGAATGTAATTCAGGAGTCTTCAAAAAGACCAACTTCCTTAGATCATATCTCCACAAATATAGCGTGAAAAGCTCTGAAATTCAGATCCCAGGTTTAGTGTGATTTTATCTCAAATGGGTTTTTTTTTTTTCACTTCTGAAACGTCGCAGAAAAAACGTTATAGAGAAAATGCCATAATGACCTATTTGGATCAGCGAAACCCTAGAATCCAAAGCTCTAATACCAAATGTTATGAAAACCAGCTCACAAAAAGATAGGAAAGATAGATCAATGCCTTAGAAATAAGCCTCTTCGAGGGGAAAACCTCCTTCACATTACACAAATGAATAATTCTTGGATCATACAAATGACAAGACCTCCTTTCTATATATAGGAGTTTAAGGGGTCATAATATAATCAGAGCCGACATAACAATAATAATGTAAGGGCGCAATAATAACAATAGTGGGCTCCTATGGGGCACAATAATAACAATATGGGGACTATATGGGTACAAAAATATAATAAGGGGGTTGTACTAATAACAATAAGGGGTTACACTAGTAGTATAGGGGCCTAACATATTGTGGGCTAGCTCTATAAAATGGGACTTGATCAAATCTTGCATCAATGTGTTTTGTACCATGAAAGGGATAACATTTTATGTGAATGACACTCAGAAATTGCAGGAGGTCATGTTGGAGGCAAACAAGCCGCTCAAAATGTTTTGCAAGCTGGCATGTGAAGGCCAACACTATTTAAGGATGCTAAGAGTATGCTAACAAGTGTGATATTTTTCAAAGAGTTGGCCGACCATATCAGCGGAATGAGGTTCCTTTACATCTAGTCAGAGCACTTGAAGCATTTGAAAAGTGGGCGGTTGATTTTGTAGGACCTATTCACCCACCTGCGTGACATTCACATGCTCGGTACATCATCACCACAACTGATTATTTGACGCACTGGGATGAATATGATCCTATTAAGGATTGCATTGTTGATACTTCTACATGATTTATTTGTTGAAAATATCATCACTAGATTTGGTTGTCCTATAAATCTTACTAGTGACTAGGGCTCACATTTTATTAATGAGACAGTTATTTCACTACCACAAAATTTTATGATTCAACACCACAAAAGTAGTCCTTATCACATGCAATTGAATGCAACCATCGAAGCCTTTAATTTTTTTTTGAAAAGGGTCTTACTAAATTTTTATTTGCAAATAGGGACGATTGGTACACACTATTCTAGCTTGTTTATTGACACGAAGTAGTGGTTCTAACTGAGTTTATAGTCCCAAATCTCTTAATTTATCATACCACTAGGCTGTCCGATGATGAGTTTGTTGTAGAATGACTACAGGAGTTATGGTAATTGGATGAGAAATGGATCCTTGGATATTTCCTTCAGACCGTTCAGAAAGAAAGGAAAAAGGATTGGCATGATAGACACATTAAGAAAAAAATATTTTCAGATGGAGACCAAGTACTGCTTTACGATAGTAAATATCTCAAACATCCAGGTAAATTACAAATGCATTGTCTTGGACTAAATTGGTAGATTTTCTATTGAATTATCTCTTTCAGACGTGCAAAGATGTTTACTCGTTAGTGTTGAAAATGGAAACAAGAAATACTAAAAATAGAAGTGCTAAAAATAGCACTGCTATAAATAGCAGTTCAAGTACCAGTGCTGGACTGAGTAACAAGGAATGAAAAATGGAAGTGCTAAAAATAGCATTGCCATTTTTAGCAGTTCAGGATAGATTCCTATTTTAGTTAGTCCCTGAACTAAAATAGTGAAGTAAAATTCGAATTTGATCTTAGCAGATGTTTGTAAATTAACTAATTAATTCATCTTGAGTTAATTAGTTAAAGAAAATCACACATGAAGTCTATGTGAAGACATGCAACAATTTCTCCATTGATTGAGGAATTTATCCATCAGTTAGAGAGATAAGGATGAGTTGTAATTAGTTAGCTCAGTTATCTGAGTTAAGTCGAGTTAGATTAATTCAAACAGTTTGTTGAATTAATTGTGAGTTCAGTTAGTTAATGCTTGCATGCATGTAACTGCTGCACTTTAGATAATTGAATATTCTCTCATAAATAACTCATGCATGTCAGTTCAGTCAGAGACCCAGTTGAGATCAGAGGAGGGAAAATGTACTATTAGTTAGATGGATTTTTCCTATAAAGGAAACTCATCTATGCAGAAGGATTCATCTCCTTCAGGATTGTGCAGTTATATCAGAGGTTAGTGAGTATGTGAAGAGGCCAATTCACATAGGTGGCAGCACTGGACCCCAAGGAAAACTGCGCAAGGAAATAGGAGGCTTGGAGGGCATAGGAGAAGGTTTGGAGAAGCCTTTGACTATCTATGAGTGGCATTGTTTGATTGCAGAGAGAGCATGATAGCTTGTGAGCTGATTCTTTTTGTAATCTGAACAAATTTCCACTTGTATGATAATACAAAGATTGGGGTTTTAGGCTGAGGCTTTCCCCGGGTTATTATTTTGTGTTCATGTGTGATTGCTTTCTCATTCTCAGTTATATGTGTTCTATTTGATCTTGCTCATATTCGATTAAGCTTCCGCAAGTTTTTTGTAGAAGTAGATCTTGTATTTTGCTTTAGTATATTGCATAATCTATTGATCTACAGTTAGAAAAGATGAAGTGGTGTGATATAGAAGGTAGAGGCCCTAATGAAATAGCATATGACGAACCTTTAGCTTATCCCTTCGCTCCTTAAATGATTGCCACAAATTAAGCTAATAACGAATTTAGTGAACAAGCATTTGAGAAATGGTATAACAAGATGGTCCATGTTACACGTGATGTTTCTAGGGTTCTAATCCCTCTTCTAGACAAATATGCTTGCTAGATGTGATTTGGTATCAGCCACAACAACTCATATGTCCGATCCCATATTATGAATCTGACAACATTTTCTATGAGGAAATTTCATTTTTAGCTTAATGAAATTGCATTCCAAATAAAATGAATTTCATGACCAGAGGTTCAATCCATGCAGAAGGATGGTGAATGAATCTATTCTTTCGATGGTATGCCACTGCGCAATTCTGGGGATGACACTTCGTCATCCTCCAAAAAATGATCAACATATTTTTAACAAGAGATTTGGCCACTGATGAAGAAGGTTCAAGAGCGCATATCTTCCATCTGCAATACCATGTCCAAGTTAGGTCCCATCATTCATTACCCTACCTCCATTTCTATTGTTGCCCCAATTTTTTTCTCTACCCACCACTGCAGAAACCCTCCCTATTTTCACTAATCCAGTTGCACTTCTCAATGGACTATGCCATAAAAATCCTAAACCCCAGTATTCTAGTTTAATCGATATTATTGACAAAGATTCTACTGCCACCCATGAAACCATCCAAATCATTGAAGAAAAACAAACTCCATCACCCCCTCATTCTAATCAGTCTTCACCCAAAACTACTTTAGAAGAGACTATTTCTGACCACCTATTGACGGTACTAGATACCACCAACATATAGGGGATCTCCCTGATATAAGGTCATGTTACAGTACTAAAAAACCATCCATTATGATTAGACTTAGAATAATAAATAATGGAGACCCTTTAAAATTTTTAGGCAAGAATCCTTTTTGTTTTAATAAAATAAGGCAATTTCTGGCTTCAAACATTAGCAAAATAAAGCAAATTATTTTAAATAAACATGTATAGAAAATATTAGCCTTTTTCTTTAGACTTAAAGCCTTTTTATATTTTCTTAGGAAATAAATTACATGAAATCATGTCGGATACAATTCAAGTTTAAAACTTAGATCAAGAAACCCCAATATAAAATCCTTTGGTTAGAATCTCATGTTCCTAAAAGGTTTCCAAGTAAATAAAGGAAGTATTAGGAAATATTATAAAAGGATGGTCCCACCAAATTGCACGCAAGTGCTATCGGCATAGCGACATTGGTGATTTCAAAATGAGAACCATAAAAAAATGTCGATAGCCAATCCCTAATATCTCCTTCATTCAAGTCCCGACGACCTTTCGCCCTCCCCGCATCTTGATTGCCGATTAATCACATGCCTTTTGATATTGAAGTTCGTGTATCGCAAGTTATATCCATATAACCCGATACCAAAACGTCGATAGGAAAGCTGTCGATCAACCTTCTGTTTATATTTTTCCATTATAAAGAAATAGATTGCTTGAAATGAAGGATATCATAAACTTTAGAAGCATCACCTCAAGGATTTCACCGATAGCGATTCTCTGATACAATGACATGTGTCAAAGCCATGTGAACAAATGTTTGACAATTAATGGCCACTCTGTGTGATTTATGGTTTTGAGGTTCTAAATTATTTTTTACAATTTTGATGTAATGTTGTAGGATTCTTTCATTGAATTGAAAAGACTATTTTCCTTAACAAATTCTTGCCGCTCATCCTTGTTTTTTATTTTTAGTAGGTATATCCCAACAAACAAAAATTCGAGGAAATGTCTAGAATTATCAATGTGTTAGAGCCTGGATCTACCTCAGGTTGAAGGAAGGCAGGTCTAGGGTAACATTAAACCACGCTTAACTTGATTGCTAGCCCTACCAGGTTAGGAGAGGGCTCTCTCCTTGTCAATCTCAATTAGAATATGAAAACTAGGGCTTGAGATGAATGAAATGAATGCTGATTTTAGGCTAGGTATAGTAGATCAGAGGATTTTGTTTGATTTTAGATTTTGGTTGTTGGATCAATTGGAGAAGGAAAATTGGGTCCGGGAAATCAACTTAGGGATATAGTCATGTCCTGTGGGGCAAGGTAGACAAGGGTTTATGTACTAGCAATGGATTTGAGATGGTAGAGTAGACAGCTAAGGAGTTGAGGAGGGCATAAGAAACTATGAATCCTCTTCAAACAGTGAAAACATTGAAAACCAAATGCATTCCCAAGACAAAGCACTGTAAATTAGTGTATTTTATCTATTCACCTTGAATCATTTAGTTTAGAAGAGAGAGAGAGAGAGAGAGAGAGAGAGAGAGAGAGAGATGTGAATACATATAAAACATCAAAAAAACTCATTACAAAGAAGAAACAATAAATAAACTCACTATCACAAGGATCCCACAAAAATAGCTGTGAAACTTGGTTTTATTCCTTGCCAACTGCTGATACAAATGTTCAATGAGTGCCACCACTTCCACCAAAGTCCAACCTTTACAAATTATTAAGAAATTACATAATATAATCATTGAACCACCTATACTAACCATCAGGGGTCGAATCCATGAGTCAAGGAGCTATTTCAACAACATCTAAACTAGGAACTATAAAATAGGCAGTGGAATATCTTGCCTATAAAATTATGGAAATTGATTCATTCAACCTCAAACCACCTCTAGCTGATGTATCTACCCCCTCAAGTTATTTTTCATCATATTTACACCATATTACATCATATTACATCATTAATTTACCAAAGAGAAAAGAAAAAGTCAACTGACAGTTAAACTAGGCAAAATTATGAGTTTTTAGGAAAAATTGGCAAAAATTTGCTTGATGCGCAGCGCCCTGAGCCTGATGCACAGCGCCACTTCAAGGCTGATTTTGGAGGCTTTCCACTTCACTAAATCAGGCCCAAGATATCTTGTTGGAAAGCCCTACCTGTATAGTTTCTAGAACACTTTGAATTTTCTGATTTGGAGTTGATTTGGCCCTTCAAAAATCATTTCTCCCAAGACTAGTTCCTGTGGGTCCAAAAAGTGGCAGAGAAGGCATTTTTTAGGTGTTTTTTGCCCTTTAGGTGACCCAGATCTCCTCCAAATCTTATGAAAATTTCTGGGTTTCATTTTTTTTCCATGATGAATCCAAAAATTCAAGCCATTTTGCAAAATACTGAGCCAACTCACCGGCACTGCGCATCAGCTGAAATTTCCTATGTTGCAAAATTTGATGCACAACACCCTTTTGTAGACTGATTTTGGAGGCCTTCCCGGTGTCAAAATTGGGTGCAGGATATCTTGTTGGAAATATTATTGAGTATAATTTCCAAAACATCTTCAATTTTTCAATTTCGAGTTTATTTTCCCTGTCAAAAGTCAAATCTTCCAAGACTGGTCAAAATGTACAAAATGAGGCTACCTAAATGGAGAGTGCGTTTTAGTCAACTTTTGAAGGTCTTCCTCAACTGAAAATTGGGCTTATGATAGATAATTGGAAAGATATTTTTGTCTAATTATCACTTCACTCATCAAGCAAGTCATTTGGCCAACCAAGCTAGGATAAATCGTGATTTTCCCAAGGTCACTCTAGAGGTGCATCAAATCTCCTAAGGCAACTATATTTTTGATATTTCTCTAAAACAATGAGACCTGTGTAAAAATTGAAGGAGATTTTTCTTCCTTGGCCTATTATGGAAAAAAACCTCTCTCACTTTGGTCAAATGCATATTCTATTAATCAGAAACATCATTTGAGTAAAACCTACCCCGATGTGTGAAACAGGGGATTTGTAGAAATGAAGGGAAATGAAGGGGATAAGGGGCTTCTAAATTCTTGAGGAAATTTTGGGAAGTAGGGAGGGATGTTAGGAAGCAAGGGAAAGTGTAATTTCAAATATTGAGTGAGGGGAAGGGGTCCAAAAGGGAAAAACACAGGCTTAGCCTAGAAAATTGTCAAATTGTAGCAAGAAACTAGGGTTTGTGGGAAAATGAGGACTTTGAGGGATATCAGTGATGGGAAGTGTTTAATAAGGTACATTAAGGATAGGTGAAGGTGTATGAGCATCAAGATGCAAGCTTTGTTGATGATTTGACCATCCAAGAGAAACTACCTTCAAAACCCTAGGAGAGGGAAATGAGCCTTACCCAAGTACAACTCAAACACGAACAAGGTGTAAAAATAACGCATTGGAACCTGAAATGATGATGAAAACTCTCCACATGATGGTACACTTAGATGAATGGTGACATGGACTGACATTTGGACAATTTTGAAAGAAGTGAAAACAAATCCTAAACCTAATACCTAATACCTAATGATTGAATTTTACTTGAAGACTCACTGAAATGACAAAATTTGACCTTGACACCCTAAGACCACTTTGTAAGAGCGTGTTTGATCACTGATGGAAGGCTTCAAATACTGACGCTAACACAATGTAAAGAAGAAGTTTTTAGTTCAACCATAGCCAATATCGCCTCCTGTAGAAAGTGTTGAAATGTCACCGTTATTCATGGGAATTGCATGCACACCAGACACAGGGTCCTCCTCTTGGTAAATCATACATAAAATGCTCAAAGATGAGAAGCCAAGGGAAATTGAGAGGGAAAGCACTACTGTAGATAATGCGACTCTGGTTGTTCAGTCTAGATGGAACGATGTGGCCAATTCCTTTTTACATAGAATTGCAAATCGTCCCAAAATCTTGCCCTACACGGATATGGTGAGGTGGGTCATCGACCATTTGATTATCACAGACAAATTTTCATGACTCCAAAGCAAAAAATCATCGGGTCATTCAAGATCAAATATTTGAGGAAAATGTACCACATTTTATTGCCACAGAAGAAGTACGACACTCAGTTTGTCCAGAAGTTTATGCAGGAGAACCAAAACCTAGCTGAGCCTATCAGGCAATGGAGAAGGGACCCAAACAAGCACAAATGCAAGGATAGGGGTATGCATTCAATATCCTCCCTTACTAGACCTTTCTCTCATATCACTGTTATGATATGTCATTTATATGACTACCCTAATACACAAAAGTTCTCAGAAGAATGGGTATCGTTAATAGACGCTGCTTTAAATGGTTATATTATGAATTGGGCAAATGTATTGTCTAATACTTTAACTTCTCAAATTATAAGCTACAAACAAAAACACAATATCACTGATAGAGCTCTTCCCCCTTTCTTCATGAATGCCTATGTAATGGATGTTATTTGTTTTTCATATGATTTTCCATCTATAGGATGGAAATAAACAATTCATGACCCTACCCCCATTCATATCTACCATGATATCTTGTGGGAATCAAAGTTTCATTCTCATTTTTACAAAATTTGTCATGGAATCATCTTCTTTATTAACCAAGAGGTTTCTGACAACAAAGCACCCTAACTCTCTACATAAGCTAATAACGATTTAATGTCAATAGGAAGGTGGTTTGGGGAGGAGTCCTTCACCTATATTCAAATTTTTGGCAGTCTTACCAATCCTCATGTTCTACCTATTTTTGTCCCTGGTAAGCTATTATCCAGGGAAATTTTATATTAGACAGTTGGGAATAGTTTGACCAAAGTACTGAAAGATGCCAATAAAAGTAGTTGACCTTATTTTCCCATTTCTTGTGGTATCTATGCATTGGACAATTTCAAACATTCTCCTCTTGAAGTTGACCAAATTAAAGCTTTGGATTTTCCAACCATCCAAAATAGAAAGTATGATCCTAATGGAGTCGCTAAATATGTCACAACATAGGCTAGAATCAAACAAATCACAAGCGAGCCTAATAAATTTGATGACTTATTCGAAATGGTTCCAGAGTACTCCAGGATTGAGAAGCTAGCAGTAGATCGACTAACTCTTGAGGAATTGTTTGCTTTTAATCAATACCGTAGTTAGAGAATAGCCCATTTGCCAATAGATTTGTTGAGAAATTCTCAACAAAATACTGAAATCCCAAAGACATCACCTTCCTCATCAAAAGATCCAATTTTTTCTCAAATCTCAGAAATAGCTACTTTAGTTCTCGAACAGACAAAGAAAATTCAAGGAGAAAACGAATTGGATGAATCTTGGGAGGAAATCAATCATTCCTTATTAGCGAAAGGGACACAGGAGTTAAACACTCCAGTCAACAAAGAACGAATGCAAATTCTAGAAACTGAAGGGATGACCTCGTTCACTAGTGAGGCTCTCGAGAAAACTAGTGTCGCTAAAGATATGGAAATTATCCTAGCATTTCCTACATCAGAGGTATTTCTAAAAATTGAAGAAAATCCTCCTTTAGATGTGTTTCACAGTCCTAAACGCAAAGCAGTTATGATCAAATAAATAAATAAAAGAAAATTGGAAGAGGACCAGGCATTAGTATCCAATGAGATTCCTTTCCAAGTTGTTTGGAAAGGAGCCCAATCAGCGCCTGATGAAGAATTAAACAAAATATTGTAGTTTACAAGGGCTTATGCCAGTGCAACTATTGATAAAGCAACAAAATTTCAACTACTTATAAAGGATAAGGATCAAAATATTGTTCAATTAGAATAGAGTCTCCAAAGTGAAAGACAGGTGATAGAACAGTAATGGCAAGCAAATATTGTTTAATTATAGAAGAGTTTAATGATTAGAAACTACAACATGAATATGATATCAAAGGTAAATATGAAAGATACAGTAGCTCCAAAAAAAGATGAATCAGATGAAAGAGAATCCATAAATTAATGAAGTTAAAAGGGAAGTAGGAGAATTGAATACACTCATTTCTAAACAACAGGTTATCTTTTGTCATAAATTAACTTTGATTAATGATTTGTGTAATTCCATTGATTCCTTGGTTAACCAATTGTACAATCTAAGGACATTTTATGAAGAAGTTGATGAAAATATTTCTGAGCATATAGATTGGCAGGATAGTGCTGAGGGAAGATCACTCGATCTTCCCCGAATTGAAGAATCTCAGAAATATATTGTTTTCAGTGATTGGGACATAAAGATAAAGCAAGCTGAAATGGCTATCATTAGAGCCAGAAACCTTGCTTATAATCTCATCGAATATATCACAGAAAACCTATTGCAAGTCAATTTAATCCAGGAATGCCCACATGACACTTTACCAGATGTCGAATCTCTGACGAAATCATGGCAAGAAGCATCAAAGAAAAAGGTTGAAGATATCAAGAGTTTATCAAAAGTAAACCTTGAAAGCAATTGACATTTCTTAGTAAAGCCACATAGTCAATGGTTGGTGCTAAGGTGTGTTTCTAATGTGACAACTCATCTCCTTCCAGCACTCAACAATGCAGTCTTTATGGGACAGATGCACATGTAACTGATACATCCCCCCGAATTAAAGCCAATGACGAACATATGTGGAATCAGAAAGCGAATGGGAAATCAGCCTACAACACAATCATGAACTTATTGTTACAACAAAATGCTATCTTTGTCTTTGATTTATCTTATCTTAGTTTGTTGGAACTGTTTCAAGATGTTTATTTTTAATTTAATATTATTGTAACCTAAATAGATTGTAAAACTCGTTCATGTCATTAGAGAATGGGTTATGAATTTTTGATAGATAACTTTGAAGTTGCACTATTGCTATTCCAAAGTTATCTAATAGAAGAGTTAAACCAGAAACTATCTTTTTCATGAGCAGAGTCTTGATGTATCGGGTACTATATCTTTACATTACAGCTATGTTTCAATGAGATAGATAGCAATTTTTTTATAAGTTGTTCCATTATATGTATGTTTTGCAAACAGTTAGACATTGTCACTATTGATGTGTAAGATTGTATCTTTTTAATCATATATGAAATAACAAGATCTTAAACGTGATTGGTTTTAATCAACCAATTTAATTAACTATTTAATTACATTAGTTTATCTTATTCTCTTTCTCTTCATAAAGTGTTTAATGATCTATATTGTTGTATACTTTATGAAATATTTTATAAATCACATGTAAAGGAACATTATCCCAGGAGATACATAGAATAAGTATATTTATTAATACCACATTTGGTTTTAAATCACTCCATTATTCTCATTCTATTCCATTATTCATTTATATATCTTTTAAGGGAAACATGTCCCATTATCCCCAATTAGAGCCACCAATTCCAACGAAAACAAAGCTACTTTAAGTTCCCAATCAGGTGGCTTTCCTCGATGTTGAGGCAGAGATTTTCTAGCCTTCAACATTTTTTTGCACTAGAAGGAGGGCCCCTTGTTGGGTAGTGGTCCCCCAGGTCTAAGTTGTGTTCGAGTCATGTAAAGACTCCTAATTTTGAGGAGGGGAGGCGATTAGATCAGGTTTATAAGAGTAAAATGGGCTTTAGGGTGGGTCAAAGCCATTTCTTTTGTAAAGGTATGGGACTATCTAAAGTATTTTGAGCTCTGCCCATGGTTTGCGGACCATGGTATTATAAGGGTAAAAGAATAAATAAAGGGGTGTCTTAGCGAGTCTAAGGTAATCAATTGATAAGATAAATGTTTTTGAGTCTGTTTTTGTGAGATATTTCTGTATTCGAGCGAAGGGGAAGGCTCCTGCAGCTGTGTTCGTGGAGACCTTGGTAAGTCTGCAGATGTGTGCTAGGCCCCCGCAACTGTGTATGTAGGGTCATAAAGATTGTATTTGTGAAGACTTTACTTAATAAAGAAGAATTTGAGATAGATCTGTGTATTTTCTTATGGTCGTGTAGTTTCTGTGTTTTATCCTATTTATGGTTTGTTTTTATACATTTATTCTACAATTGCATCGCGAAGGTCTAAATATTGTTTTATATGATGAATAGTACATGTTAGACTAATTACGTGTAACTCGAAGTCTATTAAGTAGGAAACCACTTTACGACTGTAACAATAAGGATAACGGTTTATGAAGGTCGAATTAGGCCCTATATTGATA
This sequence comes from Pinus tabuliformis, assembly GCA_031772625.1. NCBI lineage: Eukaryota > Viridiplantae > Streptophyta > Pinopsida > Pinales > Pinaceae > Pinus > Pinus tabuliformis. Next base: position 436,105,122 of record CM062818.1, on the reverse strand, counting down.
AAAACCTACCACACTTCATAGTCCCTTTGGATGCATAAATCTGGTTATACAATCCTCCAATATCGCCTCAGGTGAGGCTAGAGTCTATGCAAGCAGGTCGTTGCCGAAAGGGCCAGTGGTATAGGATATTGTTGGTTAGTTCAGCTAACTCTGAACCTGGGTCTAAGCTCCTGAAGCCAAAAAATGGTCCCAAATGGTTGCAGCTAGCATAATTGAACCTGTGGAATAATATAACTAGGTGAGTCCAATGGTAGTACAGGAGAAAAAGACCAAGGGAGAAATAAGGATATGTGTCAATTTAAGAAATCTAAATGGTGCATGTGTACATGACCCATTCCCAACACCATTCATGGATAAAGTTTTAGAAAATGTAGGAGGTCAGGAGGCCTACTCCTTTACAGATGGGTTTTCTGGGTACCATCAGATTAAGATAGCACTAGAAGATAGGATTAAGACCACCTTTTCTACTGAATGAGGATCCTTTCAATATACAGTCATGTTGTTCGGGTTGAAGAATGCACCGGTGATATTTTCCAGGGTTGTCATCGCAGTGTTTAAACAATTCATTCACAAATTTTTGGAGGTTTAATTTGACAACTGGACAGTCTTTGGACTGTTAAAGAAGCATGTCTCGAGCCTACGCTTGATGTTGGATATTTGCAGAAGTATCAAACCTCATTAAATTTGAAGAAGTGTATTTTTTGTGTACCTTATGGAATTTTACTGGGACATGTTGTTTATAAGCAAGGGATGACGGTAGATCCAGAAAAAATCATTGTTATTATTAATTTGGACCAGCCGAATAATGTGAAAAGCTACGTGAAACTATTGCACACACAGGATATTATTGAAAATTCATTAATTCGTATGTGTAGATCACTGTGCTGATGGAGAAATTACTAAAGAAAGATGCCACTTTCTGTTGCGATGATGAGTGTCAGAAGAGCCTTGACGTCTTAAAGGAGAAAATGGTCACTACGACGATCTTGGTGTTTCTAGATTCGAAGAAGAAGTTCCATATTCATGTGGATGCATCGTGTATAACTTTGGGAACATTCTTAGAGAAGCCATGAATGGGGGATCTTGATCACCCCATTGCACTTGCGAGTTGGAAATTGTCTAAGGCAGAGAAGAATTATTCCATGATGGAGCGAGAAGGCTTGGCTACGGTGTATGCACACCAGAAGTTCAAGCATTACTTGTTAGGTGCACACTTCAAGATGTTCATAGACCATTCTGTGCTGAAATACTTGGTGAACAAGCCTGTGTTGGGGGGAAAGATTTGTAGATGGCTATTGTTGTTCCAAGAATATGATTTTGAAGTAATAGTCAAGTCAGGATGACCAAATGCTGGACCAGATCATCTATCTAGAATTGAGATCGGTCAAGCATATACCAACATTGAAGAAGGATTTCCTGATGCCGTAGCTCTTCGCGGTAAGGGTTGCTAATGAACATTTCGCAGATATCATTTACTTTTTGACTTCTGGAGTAGCCCCTATGGAGTATACAATGCAACAGAAGAAATAACTAGTATTCAGAGTGACATATTTTTCTCTGATTGTTGGGCATCTGTATAAAATGGGCCCTAACGAAATATTGTGTAGATGTGTCCCTGAGCATGAAAGACATAGTAGTTTGGTAGAAGCGCATGGTAGTGTTGTGGGAGGGCACTATGCAGGTAAAGTAACCATGCAAATTTTTTTGAGGGCAAGACTATGGTGGCCCATGGTGCACAAGGATTCTAAGGACTATTGTAGTGCTTGTGATGTTTTCCAGAGGACCGGAAGACCATCATGGAGAGATGAATTTCCGCTGAATCCACAAGTTACTTTGCATGATTTTGATAAGTGGGCGATTAATTTTGTGGGGCCAATCAATCTACCAGGAAAGAAGACCAGTGCGCCATATACTATCACTGCGACGAATTATCTGACCAGGTGGGCTGAGGCACAACCGGTAAAGGATTGCAACGTAGACACTGTTGCGCACTTCATATTTGAATATATATTCTCAAGGTTTGGGTGCCCAAAGATCCTAATGAGCGACTGTTGGCTTTGTGGGGCCTGACCCAAGTTCAACGTTAGTTAAACAAATCCCTACAAAAATTTTAATTTAATAACTAAAATTTTATAATTAATTTTAATGAAATTTTAATATAATAATTAAATTTATAGTCAAACTTTACATAATATTATACTTTAAAATCCCCTCTAAAAACTTTAATTCAATTATTAAATCTATAATTAATTTTGATAAATTTTAATTTAATAATTTAACTTGAATTTAATAGAAGAATTTTAATAATTAAATTTATAATTAATTTTAATGATTTTAATTTAATAACTAAATTTTTAGTCAATTTTACAACTCTCTAAGGTCAGTGTCGGCTCTGCATCCCGGACATCTACTTATTGAACTAAATGGTAGACCCGTTGTTATCGGGAAAACTAGTGTCTATACAGAGCTGCTAGTCCCACTAAGGCTGGTAGCTACCTTAGAAACAAACACACTAACAACTACTTTCATTTTCCTTTATGAGAAATAGATAAGAGAAGAATAAGGAGACCAAACTCTGTCTTGCGCTTGGTTCCTTGCTCGATTCCTCTCTCTTCTGGTAGGTCTTTGCCACTCGCTTCCTTGTCTACCCAGCTTCAAAGAGTACCTGTAGAATCAGAGTAGCATAACACTATCCAAGAACATAGATTTATTATCATAAACAATATAGGGTCAGATATACATTGACCACACAAATGCATAAATCATCAATAATACAAGAATGTGGAGGAAAACTTGAATAGCTTTATTGATAATCAAGAAAGAGCAAAGAGGATTACAACCAATTGTTCTGACCCAGCATCATCCTCTCAGCAAGAAAGCCCTTCTTCACCTCATGAAAAGCTTGGATCAGCCAACACTATGATATTGCACCAAGAAACCAACAACACTTCCTTACAAGATACAAAATTCCAGCCTCTGGATCTCTGGGATGAGGGATCCATATATAGATGTCTGCAAGGGAGGTGAGTCAGCTTTTGAGATTTGATTAGTGTCTTCTCTCTGATAGTTCTTGATTCCACTTGGAGATTGATGATCTCTTACTCATCCCTGGTCGAATTCAGAGAGGCGAGTGTCACAGGAGAGGTTTCTGGAAGATTCCATGCTCCTCCACCTTGCAGATTGACCCTGCCATTTGTCCCTTCTCGCCCATCGCACCCCATAGAATGGTTTTTTGACATGAATTGCACCTACTGTGTGTATTCAAGTGGGATGCAACGCACTTTGCCTATGGAGCAGGTGAAATGGTCCAGTTTTGACCAATTCGGAGTAGTTTTTCATGGAGAACTTCTGGGAGATGCTGTAATTAGTTGACCTTGTTCTTTTAGGGGTTAGAACAACATCTTTAGGAACTTAGGAGCCCTTGGTTTATGGACATTTATGCTTGGGGTTACAGTGCCCAAAAATGTCTATAACAGTTGCCCCCTAAAGCATGAGGTCGTTAATCTTTTGATGTCGGGTGAAATGCTTTATCATGAGGATCCGAAGTTTTTTCAAGCTGGAAGGCGACCTGTAATAAGATACAATACAATACATTATCTTCATATTATTTTCATGATCTAGCTGAGGCGAGCATTCCCATGCTCAGCTTTATAAATTCATTTTCATGTACATAGGACAGACAATCGTCTGAGTGTAGACTAATGATTCTGGTAGAGCCATCATCCCTTAGATTGGATGATTATCTGTGTAGCAATGATGTACATTTGATGTCTTTATTTTCTTGAATATATGTCGCAGCCCAGATGGATGATACTAGATCCGGGGTCTTCAATATCGTTCGATCTTCACTCAAAGTACAAGTCAATCCATGTGAGAGATGTTCTGGAGTTGAACATGGAAAGACATCGCCTGATTACCAGCCAATGATGTAAGCTGCTAATAGGAGCGAGAGGAATCACCGATAATGATAATGACCCTCAAGGTACTGTAGTACAATTCACGTGGTGTGAATAAGGGACTTGGCGTCGAACACCACGCAAAATCTTTCGGTCGAAGGCCATTGATGTAAACCTGTCGCTGGAAGTGAGAAACTTGCCATTGAGGCATGCAAGCTTCAAAGTACTAAAAGGGTTGTTCCTAGATCGACTTCTTGGATAATGAGCTGATGTCGACAAGAAGTGATTCGTCATAGGAGGGCCTTAGTGAATCTCACATCAATGACACGGAACGGAGCAAATGATTTTAATGGAGGTGAAAACGATCTGGTGATACACGCTTCAGGGTGGCCGTCATGAAAGAATGGAGCGAAAATGTATTATAGTGGGTGAGACACAGGGGAATTCTCTGAGCGACTTCTCTTGAACATATCTGCGACACTGACATGATGGATTGGTAGCATTAACCCAAAATGTGGATGGTGTGATGGAACCATGGTGATGTGACTAGTGAATGGAACAACCCAACCTGACTCGAATGCGGAGTGAAAGTGTCTCGTTCAAGAGCGACTGGCTACCAACAAAGTTTTTTCAAGTTTTCTTCCCAATTTTTCCCCAGTGATTGTTGACCAGTACCTATTTATTTTTGTCAAGCTTGAGGAGGATAACATATGCTTGTTCTATAATTTGCCCTTCGGGCAAACCCATCGCCATGTTTTAACGAGCCTAGCGATAGTGAAACTCGTTCTTGTCTATTATGGACAAGTTTGTCGCTATTAGGTTTTAACGAGTTTAACGACAAAGATAACTCGGTCCTTTTCAATTTTAGAGAGTCTGAAAAGAGACGTAAAGGAAACTCCAAAAATCCTTTTTCGTCATCTAATCCCTTAAGTCCGAAAAAGTATAAAATAATACAAAAGGGATGAATTTTCGGTAATTTTAACGAGCCGAACAAAACAAGCGCTCGATGTTTTTGTGTAATAATCCCTCAGGTCCAAAAAGATTAAAACCTAAAGGAGGGATAGCACTTCCGGTCACTTTAACGAGCTGGAGAGGCCAATGGCTCGACAATCTTTTCATATTTTACAAGTCAGTTGAAAAGAGCTTAAAGGAGACTCATTTTTTGAGGAATGAGTGATAGATTCGGGTAGTAGCTGATTCCAGGTAAGGTTTGGAATTTTCCAATCATGACAGTGTCACAAGGATGGCTAACAAGATCACTCTTTCCAGCTGTTCCTCAACAGGGGTAAACAATCAAGTGGAGGTGAATGATCGGCCAATACAGAGTGGAGGTGATGATGAGAACATGACCAAGGCTTCAAAGGCTGAAGTAATACATTCACGATGGTTATTTATCGGAAATTGGTTCATTTTTTAATGAGCTTAAACGCTGGGGGAAACACTTGCTCATTACTTATGTTTATTTTTTAACGAGCTTGAATTCCGCGTTAAAACTGCTCGATTAATCCAGTCGCATAATAAGGATGTCTCATATATAAAAACGACATTATTTCAAAGCTTTTCCCCGCATCCTTTCTTTATGCAAGTTAGGAAACGACCAATCCTACGAGTTTAAAGGGTTAGAGGATCTATAAATTCAAAAAAATAAATGGTCGCTCTTTGCTTGCACACCAAAATGTTTGCATGCCCCCAGGTATAGCGAAGTAGAGTTTCCAGGTTACCCCTCAATTTGCAGACAAAACATTTGTTTTATCGGGAAAGGCCTACCTTTTCAGGTTACCCCTCAATTTGCAGACAAAACATTTGTTTTATCGGGAAAGGCCTACCTCAACAGAGGTATCTTATTCCGGTCTAATCCCATTTTCCAAAATGGACGGGTGTGTCAGGCCAGTCATATACTCTCCGCGGAAACCCACCCTATACCCAAGGTTTTCCTGTCGAAACAGGCCAGGGTGCATGCCCCCTGGGTTTCAGTCATGCCCTCTGAATCACTCGCGCTCATCAGGAGGACGGACTGGGGATTGATGAGACATTCCTTGCGTGAAAAGACCATTCAGGGTTGGTATATGACTATTTGCTATGTGTGAACCGGGGAATGAAAGCTGGTCTACGAGCTTGACCACTCTTCCTTCGTGCGGAAAACACATTACTCTAAAGAGTGAGGAGACAATGGCTCCCATGCAATAAATATAGTCTCGTCCAAGGAGTAGATTATAATCCAGGGGTCCTTGGACTACCATTACATTCATGTGAACAGTTTTCCTTCTCAATGTTATCGGCACATCGGGAAGTATCCCTAATGGTCGACTGGTTCCTTTGTCAAAGCCTGTTAGATTTCTCATCTTAGGCAAAAGCGATGGTGAACTAAGCTCTTTCCAAGTATTGGAGTAAAGGATACTCACAGAAGCCCCTTCATTTATGATGGTACCGGCCATGACCATTCTATATATTTGAGCAATGATTCGGAACGGTACACTAGCCGGTAAATGGGGTCCGCCTAGTAGATTCCAGTCAAAGGAAACAACCAGGTTGCTTGGAGGTGGGCCCGAATAGACGGCTGGATACGACTCTAAAAAACTTCCTTCCTACAGTAAAGGAATGGGTAGACTGCCCCCATGTTCATCGGAGTCTGTGCTTACGAAGAGAATTTGAATGGTGTCATTCTTGTTCTCTTCGGTGACTGTATCATCTGAAGATGGACCTTCTAAAGGCAAGACCGGGTCAACTGCCACCTCGACCTTTTGACTTTCATCTGGTGTGGATTCAGATGGTTTATCTTCAATGATAGACGCTTCAGCCAACCACAAGGGTGTGTCAGCCGGATTTTCAACTAGTGACGGACTCAGCAAGAGTTTCTTGTATCCAGGAGGAAGCCGTAACGATGAAACCGGACGATCGTCCAAAACTCTTTTAGCTTCGTCTAAGAAGGGACAACGGTGGATGGCATGATCGCCTTTACACAACTTACAAGGAAATTTATATTTTCCTTTTTGTCCAGGGGCTTCACTTTCACTAGTTGACGGTGTATGCTCAACATGATCGTCAGAGGTTGATGACACCGGATTGTGCAAACAAGGAGACCAGTCCCTTAAGATCTGAGGGATGCAAGGACAATCTCGATGATAGTGGTCTCCTTTCCAAATGACACATGGCGATTTAGGCCTGGTCGGTGCAGTGTGTGGATTTTCGCTAGACGATGCTTGGTTGCCCCTTTTCGCCTTTGGCTCCTTCTTCTTCTTCTCTTTCTTCTTCTTCTCAGTTACTTGATTTTGGGCTTTACCAGCTTCATCAAGTGAAGAGGAAGGAGGAGAGGAAGAATTGGACAAAGTAGAGGGTTGGGGGGTAACTCTAATATCGTTTAGTAGCTGACCTGATTGTTCAGGAATCACGGTGTTCTGAACGACAGAAGTTGAGAAGAGCCATACGGGCAAGCCGATTGTCAATCCTGGAAGAGACAATGTGGCCATATGGGGTGCACCAACATCTCCCAAAGAGGAGAAGGGACTAGGATTTCCTCCAAGGGGAACTCCTTGGTTGGTGGACTCCATTTTTCTCAACTTAAGATCGACGTAGGAAAGGTGATGATTATTCCGTTTAAAATAAATTTTAGACGCTTTGACACAACTTGTTTTTTCAATTTTTAAGAGTCAAGAAAAAACAAAAGATGACTCTAGTCGCCTTCGATTTTTAATGAGCCTGAAGTGACAAGTGCTCAGATGGAACTTTTCTGTTAAGGAGTCTGAAAAGGAACGAAAGGGACTGCTCTGGAAATCTAGACAGAGGGATTACCAAACCAATCGCAAAACTGCAGAATACTTTTTACGGTACGGCAGTCAATCTTCCCGAATACTGTGTTCAGTGCATTGCGATCGATAGGGCGGCAGACACGGCTTCCTATGGATAAAGGATAAAGCCTATTGTGGTCTCCCAAAATATACTCGACGGTACGTGGGAGCATAAGTCCGTACTGGCACTTATCGTCTCAAAGTGGAGGAATCACCCAACCAACAGTGAAAACAACAGTTACCAGACTTTACGACGCCGGAATACGTCTCTAGCCTAGAATTATAGATGTTGTGCGTTAGGTTCTAAAGCGTTTTTAAATTCATTAAATTTATTTTATGGTTGATCTTGCTTAAGAAATTTTCCTTTCAGGTTCACTGCATGATGTAGATGTAAAATTCCTAAGATGCAATCTAAGATGATAAACAGTTGTTTAATCTTCTTTTTGCAATGAAAACCCTAGCTACTAAGGAAAGAGAGATGGCATTCTTTCAACAAAGAGCAGAGAGCACACACTATATGCACTGTCCTAAATCAAACCAACAAATAGTCTAAATGCAAATGCACATGCATGTATTTGTTTTCAGCCTTCTTAATGTGTGAATGATAAAAAGAAAGCTAAGCGCAAATCTGAATTATTTTCCAAAGCGACAATTACTAACAAGTTTCTTTTCAAAACAAAATGAGGACAATGACGACACTTTGTTATTTGGAATTGAAAACTTGCTTTCGACACTTGAAAAACTACTAACTCAAATCAAATACAAGAGTAACAGTGTAATCGACTATCAAGAACAATCATATTCTCTTCTATGACTGAAAATGACACTTGCGACACTTTCAAATCAAGAAACGATAATACAATTACGCTACTTCTTTGTAAAGGAGAACTGAAAATGACTCAAAAATACATAAAAACATTTACAGTTCTTTGCACAATGGAGGTGGAATAACAGCAAGGAAAGGGGTTTCAATAGAGTTGTACTGACTACAGGCAGCAAAAATCCTGAATAGAGCTGAAAAGAGTGAACACAGAAACCAAAGTTTAGGAACAAGGCCTTGTCTGATCAGCGCACCTGTAACACAGTGAAACTGAAATGCAACACACCTACTACACTTGGGAAGTGCGATGCATTTGAAGTTCACAGAACAGACAGTGCGCTGGACCAGGGACGAGACTTTGATTGGATTCCGGGTCACAGTTTGCAGTTCAGTTCAGGTATTTAGGCCGAGCAAGTGGTAATCAGTAAATCAATCACAGGGGTAGATCTAAGGAGGTTACTAGAGCCACCACGAGGGCAATTAGAGAGCTTGTAAATCAATCGTTTAATTCATAAACAAAACCCGGAGATAGACTAAAGTAGCGTTGATCTACTTTGCACTTGCATAACAAATGCAGTTCGAAGGCTAGTTGGCTTGACTTCAGGCTCCGTCTGTAAGTTTATAAAGTAAACAAATGTAGATGAAAAAACAATCTACTCGGTCCCTAGCGTAGTCGCCATTTTGTTATCGGGAAAAATAGTGTCTATATAGAGCTGCTAGTCCCACTAAGGCTAGTAGCTACCTTAGAAACAAACACACTAAAAACTACTTTCGTTTTCCTTTATGAGAAATAGATAAGAGAAGAATAAGGAGACCAACCTCTGTCTTGCGGTTGGTTCCTTGCTCGATTCCTCTCTCTTCTGGTAGGTCTTTGCCACTCGCTTCCTTGTCTACCCAACTTCAAAGACTACCTATAGAATCAAGGCAACATAACACTATCCAAGAACATAGATCTATTATCATAAACAATATAGGGTCAGATATACATTGACCACACAAATGCATAAATCATAAATCATACAAGAATGTGGAGGAAAACTTGAATAGCTTTATTGATAATCAAGAAAGAGCAAAGAGGATTACAACCAATTGTTCTGACCCAGCATCATCCTCTCAGCAAGAAAGCCCTTCTTCACGTCATGAAAAGCTTAGATCACCCAACACTATGATATTGCACCAAGAAACCAACAACACTTCCTTACAAGATACAAAATTCCAGCCTCTGGATCTCTGGGATGAGGGATCCATATATAGATGTTTGCAAGGGAGGTGAGTCAGCTTTTGAGATTTGATCAGTGTCTTCTCTCTGATAGTTCTTGATTCCACTTGGAGATTGATGATCTCTTACTCATCCCTGGTCGAATTCAGAGAGGAAAGTGTCACAGGAGAGGTTTCTGGAAGATTCCTTGCTCCTCCACCTTGCGGATTGACCCTGCCATTTGTCCCTTCTTTCCCATCGCACCACATAGAAGGGTTTTTTGACATGCATCACACCTACTGTGTGTATTCAGGTGGGATGCAACGCACTTTTCCTATGGAGCAGGTGAAATGGTCCAGTTTTGACTAGTTCTGAGTAGTTTTTCATGGAGAACTTTTGGGAGATGCTGTAATCAGTTGACCTTGTTCTTTTAGGGGTTGGAACAACATCTTTAGGGACTTAGGAGCCCTTGGTTTATGGACATTTATGCTTGAGGTTGCAGTGCCCAAAAATGTCTATAACACCCGTCTTTCACAAATCTTTCTCATCCTGATGATGAACCACCATTGCTGGTTCGAAATGTCAATTACAACAACAACCAAATGCGATATGAATCCAGAAACTAATTTACACAAATCCCTACACTACTGGCCCTTTCGGCATCAGCCCACAGAGCGAAGACCGAAGTCTCACCCAAAGCAGTATGGGGGGATGCCGGAACCAAGTTTCCGCACCTTGAGATGGTCATGATGTCGGTTTATACCCTCTGCCCCTACTTTCACGCAAGTCACTAAGCTTCAGGGCTTTGTCAGTCTACTCTTTATTCTGCCCTTCAGTACCTCCGTGAAGGTGTACGCTTGACCTTCGCGTAGCCCTAACCTGTGGTCCAGGTACTTTCGCACACCTATGACAATGTATTGCATAGGTTCCCAAGTTATTTCAAGTGTTTTACTTATCTTATTAATAAATTACAGTTAGCACCGTGTAAACAGATATCCTTACCTGCATTCAATTAACCAAAACAATCACGTATATTCGCACATCACATGAACATTGTAAATTAAACCCAAAACATAATATAATCAGGTGCATTAACAAGAAATAAATACACAGAATTTGTAGAATACTTCTCTTTATTGATATATTTTAGTTTAATACAGACTCTATCTACCCTACGCACAAAGCTGTAGGGGTCCACACACTCAGCTGCAGACTTCCACCCTAGGCCTCTGGGCACACAGTTGCAGAGCCTCTACTTACGCTAAGACCCGAGACACTTAGACTTATCTATCAAAACTCCAATCCTTTTTTTCTCTCTACTCACTACTTAGAGCTTACTTACTTAGCTCCTTTTTATACAATCCCATGGTCTGCGAACCATGGGTAGATCTTTACAGCTAACTTGACACTTTACAAAATAAGGACAGACAACCCTTTATGACTCTTGACACCTTCGCGCTCCGTGACCACAAAATGTGGATACCTTACAACTTTATTACAAAATTATCCAAAACATGGGCTTTTAGCCCTAAAACTGCTTTTGGGGGAACCCATTCCCAATAGGCCCCAAAACAAACATGGTGACTCCCTCTAGAGTCACTTTGTGGATGTGAAGATCTTGGCATGAAGACCTCCCATCTCGACCTGTATGACGGAAACCTCGACGGTGCACTGTGCAACCTCGTGCTTTGCTTCTTCAATCAACTACTCTGTCGCTGGTCCTGAACTATTAGCCTGAAGCTTCTGCTGAGTTTCTCGCAGATTAGCAAGCTTGCCTTCAATAGAGACCATGATCGAATAAGCCTCATCCAACCAGGGCTTCAAACACGCCTTTATCACCGCCTCTTTGTGTTGCGCTGCATCTACCTGTTCTTTCAATGTTTTGGCCTACTTCAGCTTTGCTAGTCTCTGCGTGAGAGTGACAATGCGCGTCGTACCTTTTAGTTCATCATAACATTGTTATAGTTTTCGCGCCTCTGTCTCCAGCCACTATACATTAGTATCCTCTTGCAGGCTCATCGGGACCTAGAACGATTGTTCAAAAAGTTGTGTGTAGTCTGCTACTGCATTTTCTACTGCCGTTATTGCTTCTGTGACAGCGGTTGCATGCTGCTCCTTTACATCCAGCGGAGTTTAAGGCTGGGCCTTCAACTGTAAATTTGTAATATGTAGGTTTAGACCCAGCTAAACCTTAGCCAACTCTTTGCGAGCATCGCACACCGTGTAGCAAGCTTGTAGACCTGTTCATCTGCCTTCGCATCCTCAAGAATGGCCAATTCGGGGACCATTCGGCAAGGTTCCTTCATGGATTTAATCATGTGAATATTTGTGTTGGTAAGTTCCACCATGGACATGAGGGTGGTGTCTTGCTGCAAGGCCATCTATTCATTATTAATCTTCTGCTCACTGATTACTTGCAAAGCGTGATGTTTGCGGGCCCTTAGCTCTGCGATCAGTCCATCCTGCAATAGGTGGAGCGCCTTGCTAGGGAGCGCTACCAAGTTCAACCACACCCCCTTGAGGGTGCTGAAAGTGGTCCTGTCATCTTCATTTTCTGTGGTTAGTGCTCCATTTAGTAGCACTATCGCGTGGGAGTCCTTCGCACGTAGTAGCTCAGCAGCTTCTGAAGTACTGAGAGCGAGGCTGGTGGACACCGTGCCAGCCCATGATGCACAGATCTACAGCTCCTGCAGACTCGTATGGATGGCACCCAATAGTTGTTGCTATTATTTCTCGAATTGCTGCAGTACCTCCGCGGTGACATCCCGCACCGTGTCTCCAATGTCATTCAAATCTTTCTCTGTAAGGGTGATTGGGTCCAGCGACGCCTTACTGGCCTTGGATTTCTTCCATGGCCCCACTTTTTCTTGTTCTCTTGGACATTTGATGTGGTATGATGTCGTCTAGGTCCACTCCATGCTGCTCTGTTTGCTCGTCCATTTCTTCCTCTGTTTTGGGCAAAGGCGACCTCGCGCCTTTGTTGGAGCCACGCTCTATTTCACCTGTCTGCTTTTCTTCCTGCTGGAAGACATCACACTCTGCTTGGGCCTTGTTAATGGCCTCCTTCCTCTTTTTAGCTAGTTGCGCCATCTTGAGCTTGGCCTCCTCCTTTTTGCGCTGCGTGGCAGACTTGCGCGACCCCGTGCCAAGTCTGAGGCAGTGCGCCATTCTACCAGCCAATGATCAAGAACTACACCAATCACGTCATCCATTGCTAAGTAAGGCAAGTCATACCATGTCTGCTCAGGGTCCTTCCATGCCCTGATTGATACGTGGTGAAAGTCTACCTTGAACTTCGCATACTCCTGAAGTTTGGCAAACAGAGTAGGGGATAATCGTGGCCATGCGTATGTTCATTTCCATCAAGATCAACAAGATATTGCTATCCTTGATGCGCTGAGCATCCTTGGTCACCCATAGTGAAGCTTACTTCGCTACTTCTGGCAAGTCCGGTGCGACCGAGGGAAATCGGCTGTCTTCTGGTAGCTCCTAGGCTACTAGCACAATGGAGAGCAAGAACCACGCATAGTGGAAGGTCTTGCTAAGCTCTTGTGCCTCGCGGTAGTTCACAAGGAACTCACCACAGAGATAGCGTGCCCAATTAAACTGGACTCCTTTGGCACATGGGGCCGCTAGAGTGATGACTGGTGCCGGAACTTCATCTGCGCGACACTTCCTCATAACTTTTCTTGCCAAAATCTCCATGGCCACCTTGACCACAGGGTTGCAGATTATCGATATGGCATAGCCTCGCGGCTTCTTCCCAAGCTTGAATTTCTCCTTCATGGCCTCCACGAGGGCCTACTTGCCCACTTTTTCGCCAAACATCATGGCCATATTTTCCCCTGTATTGGGTAGCCGTGTGATCCTATGGGTCAGCTTGGTTATGATGGGTATCGGATCCTCCAACCACAAACACCCATCGTGCACCAAGCATAATAGCTGCTTGATGACCAATACTGTAATGGGGGTACGATTGTAGTGCGGCACCCATAGCAGGGTGACTAGAGCTACCTTGTCTACTCTGCTGAGCCACTTTTGCGGTTCCAATGCAGTCATGTTAGTGGTTGTGTGAACAACCCGGTGCATAAGATGTTCTGTCGCCAAGTGCGGGAACTTTTCATGGTCACCTAAATCCCAATCTTCCAGTTTTAGCAGAGGAACCCGCCCCAAGCACAGTCCTTCAAAGACAACCTCGTTCGACAGCAGAGGTGTGTGCAAGGTGACCTTGCTTTCGTCAATGTCCTTTGGCACCTTGGTCTTGCCCTTGTGCAGAGGGACGTACTTAGGCAACTTAGTGATAGGGTCAGAACCCTTGACTTCAACTTCCTCCACTTCCACCCCCAAATCCTCATCATCCATTGGGATGTCCTCAATTTCTTCCTCCTCCGGCTCCAAGTTAATGGTTTTTCCCTTTTCTTGTGCAGTGGGCTTTCCCTTCTTTGGGTTTCTTCTAGGCGACGTGCACACCGGTATTGCAACCTACTTGCTATTTTTGTCCTTTGCACTTTCCTTGGTTGGGGTCGGCTTCAGTCTAGGCATCTGTGGTGATTTGGGGACTTCAAATAATACCTCTGTAACCTCTAGAGCAGCTCCCTCTGCCTCCCTAACAACCTCCGGCACATCCCCCTTGGTTGTCACTGCTTCGACGTCCATAGCTTCGAATCCTAGGATAAAATCACAGATGAAATTGCGGTTGGATTCTACGAATTGATCAAACACTAGGGAGTCGAGAAATGCTTCGAGGAATGCGCGGATCATGCATGTCTAAAAGCTCACCAACTCAGTTTTCAAAATGCCAAGTGTTTTTTCGTTGGGCCTCCACCTATAATTTATAGACCATTTTGAATTCAAATCAAACCATTCCCCCCACATTCGGTTCATTAATGCCAGATTGGTGGAAGATTCCAAGGATCTTACCCATAAAGTTTGTCTTAAATGCCGGCCACCCGCTCCATTTGGCCACATTCTTATCGTCAAATCATGAGAAATTACTTTAATGGTCACTTTCCGATTGACCTACGTGATTTTTCCCTAGGTAGCGCAACTCTCTTCGCATTGTCGTGAACCCTGTGACATTTCCTCATTCCACAGAATCCTCCAATCACACAGTTCCCCAACCCGGCAATGTAGTTTATAGTCCCATGCCTCCTCTCAGTTGCCTGGTGTGCTAAGACTATGCTACCCTCATATAATCACCTGGCTAGATCATTGGTGTATGGCTTCAATTAGCTGTCATTTACCTTTCTTGGGAAGGGATCTCCATTCAATTTAACCAACTGAACCGCTCCACCGTCGACAATCTCCTTAATGACATAGGGCCCTAGCCAGTGCATTCTAAATTTCCTTGGAAATTTATCAAACTTGTTGTCATATAACAAAACCAGATCATTTACCTTAAAGGTGTGCAGCTTAATGTGTTGATCATGCCATGCTTTTTCGAGCTGCTTTTGGACCTGTTGGTGAAATCCAGCCAGAAATCATTCTTCCTCAAGCTCAGCAAGCTGCGCTAGCCTCTCTTCCAAGGCTCTGCGATCTGTCATACTCGTGAATGCTGCTATGCACATAATAGGCACAATGTATTCCATGGGCATCACTGCTTCAACGCCATATACAAGCCTAAAGTGTGTCTATCCAGTCAACTTTTTGCATGTCGTTCGATAGGCCCATATTATGGCAGGTATACGCAGGTCCCAATCACTTCGCTGAGCATTGCAAACCTTGGTCAGTGTGTTCTCTAGCACCTTATTGAATGCTTCCACCATCCCATCAGCCTGTGGGTGATAAGGCATGATTTTTTAGTGTTATACATGAAATTCCTTTGTTAGCACGCTGATTGTTTCGTTCAAAAAGTGCGTACTGCGATCACTCATCAAAATATTTGGACACCCAAGTCGCGTCAGTACATAATCAAAGAGAAACTTCATAGTGGTCATGCTTATGTAGTCTTTCACAGGCTGTGCCTTCGCCCATTGAGTCAAATACTCATTCGTGGTGATAATGTACCGCGCTCTCATCTTCTTTCCTTGGGGTTGAATGGGTCCCAAAAAATCTATCGCCCATTTCTCGAAAGGTTGTAATGTCATCTGTGGGTTCAGAGGCAGCTCATCTCTCACGATGGCCTGCCAGTCCCTTGACACACATCACACGCCCTATAGTAGGCTTTTGAATCTTGAAGGAGGGTTGGACACCACAACCCTATACGTAGAATCTTCTACGCTATTGCCCTTCCTGCGTAATGGCCTCCCGTGGCACCCCCATGAGCATTCGCGAGGATACTTCTCCTTTCAAACTTGGTACATATTGTCTTAATAGTTCATCAGATCCCATTTTTTACAGATGGTCGGCAATGACAGAAAATTCTGCCGCGCGCACCACTAGCTCCTTTTTCTGCTGGACGGTGTAGCCTTCTGGGGCAATTCTTGTCATTAGGAAGTGTATGATGTCTTCAAAGTGACCATCTGTGATGCACACTACAAATAGCTGCGTGTCAAGAAATCCCTCCAAATTGGTGGGCTCTTCCCCCGTTTTAATGCACGACAGATGGTTTGGTCCTGCGTTCAGTTGTCCAGGATTTACAATAACCTCAAAATCATACTCCTAGAACAATAATAACCACCTACAGATTCTCCCCCCAACACAGGCTTATTGACTAGGTATTTCAACGCAGAATGATCCATATATATCTTAATATGCCCACCCATCAAATAGTGTCTAAACTTCTGGAGTGCATATACCATGGCTAATCCTTCGCGCTCGGTGGTGGAATAGTTCCTCTCAACCTTGGATAACCTTCTTCTTGCGAATGCTATAAAATGGTTCAATTCTCCTCCGTCGGCCTATCTTAGTACTACTCCTAGTGCTATACATGATGCGTCTACATGTACATGAAACTCCTTCTTCCAATCCGAGAAGACTAAAATCAGCGTGGTGACCATTTTTCCTTTCAATACATCCAAGCTTTTCTGACAGTCCTCGTTCCAACAAAATGTGACATCCTTTTTCAACAACTTCTCCATAGGTGCGGTGATCCGGCATAGCCCTTGATAAATTTCCTATAGTACCCAATATGTCCCAAGGTTGCACGCAATTGTTTTACACTCCTCGGCACCTCCAAGTTAAGTATCACTGTGATCTTCGTGGGATCTACCATTAATCCCTATCTACAAACCACATGACCCAACAGAGTCCCAAAAGGAACACAAAACAGACATTTCTTTAGATTGAGTGCAATCTGGTACCTTCAACAAGTATCTAGCATTAAGCACAAACTAGCCACATGGAATTTTACCAACCCAAACACACTCCAGTCATCAAAGTACACCTCCAGAAACTTATGAATGAATTGTTTGAATGCAACAATGACTACATGCGAAAAAATCGCAGGCACATTCTTCAATCTGAAAGGCATTACATTGTACTAAAAACATCCCCATTCAGTCGTGAAGGTCGTCTTGCTTATATCTTCAGGCACGATTTTGATCTGATGGTACTGTTATCACCCCAAGAAACTCTCCTAGGTTGTATCTCAGAGATGCTCGGGAACATTACAAACTCAACAAAATGTTGGAAATGGATGAATAGAAGGAATGATGCATATTCAAGCCAGATAACCACTTCTACTATGCTTAACCCCAAACATGGGTGAACACCCCCAGACTACAAGGCTTTAGACCACCAATTACTCACAGTTTGAGGATTAGGTGAACATGGAGAATACTGACCACACCAGCAGATGCACAAGACCATGTGATGGCCGGCTGCAACCAGTTAAGAGGTCTGAAAATCTATTTCCTAATGCACAGACAGGATGACAGCTCTCTGGCACTAAGCAAACAGAAACCTGCATAGCAGATTCAATGATACATACTAGATTCTAACACAGAGGTGGGATGACAGCTCCTCAAATGCTAAACATCAAGAGCACATGAAAAATACATAACAGGCACAACCTAGAACAAAATAGAAGTAGAAAGTGAGAAATTAACAACAAAAGAAGCTTGTATTAGCTGAAAATGAAGACCAGACACTGCAGGTATCACAGTAGTTACGGTCTCCAGAAGTTGAACCTTACATCAAAACTACAACCATCAACCCATTACCTTGTCTTTTTGGGTATATAGAGAGTTTGATTACAAAATTGCTCTACTGCTCTATGCATGGAGGGGTCATAATGGACCACCAACCACATTAGCTGTCTAAAATGGGCCTCTACTACGATCTGCTACTTTAATGAATGAATTTGACATTCTCTGGTACTTTATTGTACTCCTCGAGCAGGTGGAGTGTTGTATGAATAAATTTCCATAAATTCTGAAGGCATTTGATTGCTCGAGGATCGTCCCTTGTCTCTTGGCCATGTTGCTCTTTGAAGGCAGTGGTTGAGGAATAACTGTGTCGGGTATAGGTAGTTGATAACCGTTGTCCTTTGGAAGCACAGCTTAGTCAAAGGTGGCGTAGACTTCATGGCGGAGGCGTGAGTATGACGGGAACAATTATTGGCCGTCGGATCACGCGGATGAACGACTAAGATCGGCTTACAGGGGGTATCAGGAGAAAATGTGGATGGAGAAACGTGGGCCGTTGGATCGTGGTCGGGCAGATCCGACGGCCATCGAGCGGCAGAGATGTGCGAATGTTAATGAGCGGGGAACATACGAGAGGGCGGTAAGCGGTATTCCCCGCACTGCTTACGGGGAAAGGCAGAATTCGTACACAGGGGGAGCGATGCGAGTCAGGGAGTGACGTGTGTCGGATGTGATGGGTGGGAAACCACTTTCCCTACACGTTAATGAGTGGGCAACTCAAAGGAGTGGGGGCTGCGACTGCCATTGGATCGTGTGGCAAGAACGATCAGACGGTGGAAAGAGCTACCAGGTTAACAAGTGGGAAAAGCACAGAGACCGTTAGATTAGGATGCATGATCGATGGTGGGGATTAAGGCAGAGGGTTATATGGGCGTAGCTTTGTAGGTTAAGCACTCGGGGCTAAGGAAAAGGGGCTAAAAAGGACTTTGTTGGGCTTAGGGGGAATCTAAGGGAAAGCGGGTTTATCCGGGGCTTTAGAGGTAAAACGGAGGTAGCGGGGTTTATGCGAGTGTAAGCAGAGTGAAGGAAAATGAGAAAGATGGCTGATGTGAGTCCCTTTTTAAGCACGAACCACACAGACAAACTTGAATATGACCTTCACCTGTTGAAGCTTGTAGCAGAGCTAATTGGTACCCAAAGAACCCATAAGTGAAGGAGTATGCTTCCTGGCCACCTACATTATCCAATACCTCATCAGTGAATGGAGTCGGGAAAGGATCATGTACGCAAGCGTCATTCAACTTCGTGAGATCTATGCATATCCTTATTTCATCCTTCTGCTTCTTTTCCTATACCACCATTGGGCTTATCCAATCAGATTCTTTTACGGGCTCAATGATGCATGCTACAAGCATCTTGTCCAACTCTAAGTGTACCTTCTCCTTATACTTCAGATTGAGACGGAAAGGACTTTGCTTAACCGGGTTCACGTTGGGTTTTAACGTGATCTTCATAACACCCAGGTATCCTATTATCCCCTTTAACTCCATAAACTTGGTAGGGAAAAACTCTTGGTATTCGCGGAGCAATTCAGTGACCTTATCTACCATTACATCATCTCAGTAATCTCTAATCTTCGCGAATTGGGGCTTCACCTCCGTACCAATATTATTTACCTGTTTCGTTTTTAGTGGCACGGTTATATCAGGATTCTTGATCTGCGATCGCTCAACCTCGCAGTGACCCTCGGTTTTAGGGATATTAATCTTTCGTGGGCCCTTGTCTTCTTCCTCAGTAGTCACGTTATATCATTCTAGCACGTGGCTAAGCTAAGTAGTCCAATCAGGTTGAACCTGATCCAAAGGATCCCGCGGTATCCTAAAGATCACTGCTTTAACTTCTTGCAACGCTTCATCAATATAGTCAAACCTATCTTCGAAGCTGAACGTCATTATGAATCCTTCGTGCAGAATATCCCATTCACCTGTGCCATGACGAAGCTCTGTCTCCAAGTACCAGTTCATCGGGATGACATCCAAGGTATGACAAAACAAGTGCACCCATTCAGGTTGGGGCTTTGCTCCATAAGCCTTAGCCCATTTGGCCAAGTGCGCACGCAGATCATCCTTCCTGTCATATTTTTCTGTCACTCATACCTTCGGCTTCCCAAAGCGTGTTTGCATCATCCTCCTACACTCACACTAATCGTCAAAGATACCCTTATGCGTACCCCACCATCTCGCGGGCGTAGAGCGCAATGCCCAGTCCAAATCCTGGAAGTGTTGCTTCTCTGGTACTTCCCTCTCAAATGCATCCAAAAAAACATCCACATCACTCAAGCCATCGTAAGTGGGAAAATTTCTTACCTCTGACAACACACAATGCAACGACTGGGTCATCATGTTACAGCTCAGCGTGGTTACTTCATGTAGCTGATTTTGCCAGCGCTCTAATTCTTCATCTAAGTCTGAGTTGCAGGAACTCTCACGATCCCATGTAATTTGGCCATCCACTGTCGAATTCACCCAATATTGGTCTCGCATTGTTATTTTATATATGCAGTCCAAATCGTCATCGTTTTCATAATCGCGAACTAATTCAGTATAGTGAGATCCTTCAGCAGGATGTAGGGGTACTATTACATGAAGTGATTTCTTTACAAATATCATCTTTCACTTCTTTAGGTTGATTACCCCGTTCATGTCAGTAGCCCAAGCAATGCCAAGGAGTGTAGGGTAGGGGTTGTCATCCACAATTTCTATTACTTCAAAATCAACCAAATATCTATAGTTACTCCTTGCAGCTGTGCCATGGGGATGGTCTTCTATTGATTGGCCATCCTTAATTGAATCGGAGACCACTGCAGCGTAGGTCTCCCCATCTGCACCCAAGTCTGCTTTGGTAAAATGTTTAAGTCTAACCCCAAATCCAAAATAACCTGATCCATTTCATATTCTCCTATCTACGTAGTGAGTCGCATCTCACACCCTATCCTTGCCTTATACTTAACAATATTCCGTACCACGCGCGGTTCACCCAGAGTGTTTCCAATGCATCTATTTATAAGTTCTTGTAACCCCTTCACAACCTTGCTATCACGCAACAACTTCATGCAGGTCTCTAGAAAGGTTGTAAGCATAGAAGGGTCCATTTTTTGAACAGGCTTCTCCCGGCTCCCTGAGGTAGAGGCCTCAGCGAAGCTTTTCTTTGCTTCCATGAAAATTTCTCTAGTGCACTAAAAATCAAATTCAGGCTCCTTCGTAGGAGCTTTGCGAACCCATGCACTATCTTTAGGATATTTCCCCTCATTTTCGCCCATTGCAATTCCAATTTGGAGCACTATTTCACATTCAGATCCTCTTCGCGAGTCTCAGCCCTCATCATTTGTAGGTTTTGAGTCGGATGTGGTGGTAGCACCCCTTTGTTGCATATTCTTGCTATTAGTGTAGGAAATTCCTCCGTCTCATGATGAAACTAAGTACAATATTTGCACGACGGACACGTTGGGTTAGTGCATTCACAGGCATAGTGTCCTATTCCTCCACAATTATAGCATATTAGCTATCCTCGACCTCTGCGAGGTCCTCCTCTGCCTCAACCTCGTCTGCGCCCCTAAAAGCCTATTCATGTCATCCCAACACTCTGGTTAGGGGGTTACATTTATGCCTGAACTCTATAGGCGGGTTTTCTATCCATCATCAATTCATAACTTTGGTAGTTGTGCTCATCATGCCCTACCAACCTGTAGAAGTTGCAGAACAGTAGTTGTGGTGTTTGTACAAACTTTTGCGGCAAATGACAATTATCAGTTGTATGTTTCCTTGCTACCTAACATATAGTGCACCACAATGCAGGCCCCATGCTCGGTCCTGCTTGGGCTTCTAGCCTCAAAGGCATCGGTCCCCCTCCTGCAATATATTTCACAAATACTAGGTAGTGGTCTTTGTCATGCCCTTGACCTTTACATTTTAGGCACCATATCTCTTCACATGCCTCCATTCGAACTGTTCTGTCTTGTTTCAAACTTTGCATTGCGAGGCAAAGGTTTTGCAACTGCGCATGGATTTGCTGAACCCCTAGATTCAGATCTTGCATCGGTGTAACATGTAGTCTTATTGCAATCTCCAAAGGCTCTGCCTGAGTCATAATCTTCTGTTGTGATAGTGCAACCCTTAGATGAGGCCGGAGCGAAGCCACGAACCATTCGTGGTGTTGTCCATCTGTTAATTTCATATTAGCTTCGCGAATTTTACACTTCAATCTCTGATCCAATTCCTAAGGTGTCTCACCTAGTTTCATCGCGATTTATTTGAACCCCACAATCGACTGCGCCTCAGATTTAGGCCTACTGAACTCTTCATTTAGTGCGGTTTGGATTTCTGCCAATCCAGCATTTGGGTTATCATTAGAGTACTTGATGTACCAAGTTAGCACATGATCCTGCAAAGCACTAACTAATGTTTCCTCCTTCATGTGATCATCTGTGACACCGTGAACTTCCCATACAACTTTTATGATGAACCGAAATTGGTCCAAGTCCTCATTTTGAAAGCCCTTAAACAAAGGCAACTTCACTGAATTCGCCAAGTTGAACTACAGTGGAGGTGGTGGTGGTGTGGGTGAAGTTGCAGGTGATGGTGGTGAAGTTGGAGGTGGTGTAGGTGGAGGTGGCAGTGACAGGAATCCATGTTTTATTAACTGAACTGCACTTCGTGGAGAAGACTGGGCTACTCCCTCTTCATCACCCAATGGAGGTGAAATCATTGGGCTATAGTCAGGACCCTTTCTTCCTTCGTTCATGTAAATATTTCCACTTCACGTAGCTCCGAACATCAAGTTAGCTGCATAACTCATTTTTCGCACAATAACATCTTAATCCAAGTATTTAAAGACTTCAAGCACTTACCTCATGGACCTTTGAAAAACGCTGCTCCACCTCGCTGTAACTAATTGAGGTATCGACCGCGAATTCAGACACAAATCCCCCTATGATATAATCGAGCCAATGATCAACAGCGCGGGCGATGTTATCCTCAGAGGCCTCCAGTCTCTATACCAGCTCTGGGGCCCAGACAATAGGACTGTCAAGCCTCCACCTTCCTTGGCTATCCGCTAGCTTCGCTATCCACTCATATAACTCAATTGGAAAGGAACAGAAAAATATCTCGTGGATTTCTGTATACAGGTACCTGTCCAGCCACTGTTCCTTTGTCACCTATGGATTTCTATTCTCCTGTGCTACGAATTCGTGGATCTTCCTATCCAACCAATATTTGACCTCTTTCTTAGTTGGATTCCAGTGATACGACATCACACATCTGTTAGGTGCAGGAATTGCACTTGAGCAAACTCCTCAACACTTAATTGTCAACCTGAGGGTTTTGTAAACTTAGAGACAAAGCATAGGCAATGCTTGAAATGGTATGAACTTTTCCTATTTCTAATCCTACTTCTTAAAGGAAATGCTTTGCAGAATTAGATAGAAAACAATTAGAAAGGCAATTAACACCAAGGCAACTCTAGTGCTGGAATGTAAAAGACAATTTGCAAGTAAATCAAGTAAAGAAATTACAACACAAAAGAAACAATCTTAAATGCTGGAATGAAATGCTATGTTCATCTTCAGATGGATGGTAAGAAATCTGACAAGTGGACCCTTGCAGAATTTTGCCTTCCTTATGATCTTTCTCCCACACAAACAACCTATCCTTGCACGGTTGTAATCTGCTTGCACTAGTGCAGGTACAGTATTTCTATGTAAGAGTATATTCAATCTTCCTTACTGAAGACTTATGTCTGAGTGAAGGTGCTCTAAGCCTCAAGGTTTGGAGCACTCTATTCCTGTGTCAAGAGACTTTCTCTTGCACCGAAGCAGAGTCCCCTTTACTCAGTTTCCAAATTACTTTTGAAAGCTGAAAGACGTGCTAAGAAGGAATTGAAACTGAAACAAAATTCTGAAGTAAACTAGTTGTGAAAAAAGAAAATGCTTCAACTCATTAAACTTCATAAGGGAAATAAACTTCATGAGATAAAAACACTTACAAAAGAATCAATCAATAGCCTAAGTACTTTGCATGTGTCAACTAGTTTTGGTACTTCACCCACAATAATGACATTCTTTGCAGGTATAATATGGTGGTTTAGTATAACTGCTTCCAGATCTTTTAGAGATGAAATTTTAATACCAAAAATAGTTATTTGATTAATCAATCCATTCACTTGTGAAATAATGGCAAATAAGATTCAGATACATGATTCATTCTTTGCTGCAACGAATGACTACGCCAAGGTGCAAGCAACAGCTTGCACTGGTGCAGGAAAGAGTTCCTGACACAATCCACTTCGAAAATGAATTAAGACAGAAAACAAGAGTAAAGTAAATGAATGAAAGATATCTTATAAACAAAAGTAAACGTAATTACTCTACAAACCATGGATCAGTTCCACACATAGGCTACAGAAGATAATTTAAACCAAAACTTAAATATTAGCGATTAAACTATTACATCACACAGCTACAAAGAAATAACCACACCATATTTCCAAATAATGAAAGTGAGAGGGGTCAACAAGTTGGGTTGGTCGGGCCCTGGCCAACCAGCTCGTTCCCCTTCTAAGGAACGAAAGTGATTAACACTTAAAATAATACATCAAAGACAAAATTAAACATTCTGTGTGCAAACAATAGCAATTCTCTTGTATTTACTTGATTCGGAAAATTACATTACAGAGAAGTCCAGCCCCAGAGTGAGGCAATAACCAGATTACATAAACCAAAATAATAACTGGTGGTTCACTAGCTTCCTATCTATGATCTACATTATATATATCCTTCGGTTCTAGGCCGTTTACACTAATAAAATATAATTCTTGTTTAGGCCTCTCGGTCGAATAGACTTAGAAAACTGAATTACAAACTTGGGCAATGGTTATAACACACACGAGCTTCACTGGGTTGTAATCTATCTTTGGAGAAAAATCCCTGGATGTGCGCCACCTGCTTTAGTTCATCAGCAGTTAGACTCGGAGTTGAAGATCGAGATCCGTCCTCGTGGAAGATAGCTCTCGGAAATCTTGGACAGTGGCGGTGCAGGAATCTTCCTGCACTAGTCAACTCATACATTATTAACACTACGTTCCATGATTACTTCTAGGAAATCAATATGAGTTGCAAGAAATATGTAAATAACATGAAATCTATATAAAAATATTAATAAAGTGCTGTAACAAATCTTAATATAAACTATGAGCATGTGCAGGAAAAGGGTAACCATCTTGTACTAGTGCAGGAAAGAAGGGTCTTATATTAAGGTAAAATAGAGGTTGATATTGATGGAAATGGGGTAAAAAATAGGGCAATTTAGGATACCAACATCCTCCCATCCCTAAGTTGTTGTGTGTCCTCACACAACATTTTACCTCTGCAAAAAACCTTCAAAAAAATGAGTGGCCGCTCCTCAGTTCTGCACTTCAATGTTTATTCCTGTCTTTACTATCTTTGGCTTCTTGTCTCGGGCTTTTCACAACTGCTTAGTTACCTTCTTCAAGTGTCTATAGCATCTGGAAGCCCAATATTTCCACACCTTTACCTGTTGCTTCTGTTTTTTTTACTTCTGCCAGTAATTCCACCTCACTCTATTTCTGCCAACTCTGCTCTTTCATGACCTGGTTTAAAACTTCCAGGTCATGGACTTGTTGCTCCAAGTCCACTATTCTGCTATTAAGGAAGAGAGTGGATGGTGATGTACTGAGATCTTCGGGTGTGAACGCCTTTTCTGCCACAGACTCAACATCAAGGTCAAGATTGTCAAAAGTATGACTTGAGACATCACTAAGGGTTTCTATGCTCGGGGTTTTGCTGTCACTGAGGGTTTGGATACCCTCACCAATCTTTGTGACAGAGGTTTTAGTACCCTCTGCGCCTAATTCCTCCAGGCTCTTAACAACTTGCTCTCCCAATTTCTCAGGGAATTCTAGGGTTTCGATTCCCCGTTCTTCTACCACCACAGGGACTTCAGTACCCTGTCCTTCGAACACCGCAGGGTCTTAAATGCCCTAATCTTTAGAAATAGTAGGGTCTTCAGTACCCTGATATTCACAAATCGCAGGGTCTTCAATGCCCTAACCTTCAAAAACCGTAGGCTTTTCAATGCCCTAAATCATTAAAGGTATCCAAATCCAGTTCACTAAAATTGTCATGAGGCTCTTCATGCTGTTCCTCTTCGTCCTCCTTTGCTTGGACTTCGCTGGTGTTTGGTGTCGACAATGTTTTCCTACTCCTTAGCCTACTAACAAATGTTGACAATAGTAGGTCATCTTCTGCATTCTCCTCATCCTCCATAACATATGCCACAGCGTCTGCGAGCACCAAGAGATTATGAACTATGGGGGATACTTGGGATGAGTCGTCGATTACAATTGGAGAACCCGACTGGTTTGTCCCTTGGTCGACAACGTTCCTCCTCGCCGAGGTCATCCTAATTTAGTTTCTATTTGCTGCAAGTGGAGTGTTTTCAATGACCCTCTTCTCTAATTTCACTGGTGAGCATTTGCTTTGCCTCTTGGCAGGAGACAATGTCTCTGCCTTTCTATTTTTACTTGCACTTGTGCTAGCAGGTTCTTCTAAACCCCTTGCTCAGAATTCTTTCAGAAATACCTCCCATGCTATTCCCTTTTTCTCTAACTTCTTCTTGACTAGCATCATAATGAGTCCATGATGGCAGAGTTTGGTTGCAACCTGGCTTGCACTTCCGCTCTACACATTTTTCGCCATCTTTTCAAGGCTCTTGAGCAAGAAGTGAGGGAAATTAATCAGTTTCCCTGCCTCGAAATGTGACAGCAATCAAAGGTGGTATACGAATGCCAAGGTATAGCATCCTTCGCCTGTGACAAACTTTTGTAATACAAATAGTAAATCTCACCATTTCCCGACCATGGCGGTCTGTGGCAGTCCCTTTTTCCAATCGACCTCAATCTTCTTATCGACCACGAACTACTGCCAACGCTTCTTTGTCAACCGCTCTTTCTTAAACCAACGCTCACCTGTAAGTGGTAGGCCTGTGGCTTGCGAAATGAACTCTTCAGTGATTTTAAATTTTAAGGACCTGACCCTAACTCGGCCTTCCTTGAACGTTCTTGCAAACTCTAGCACTATGCCCATGTCAAATCCGTCAAATTTTTGGAGAAATGGTAGGAACCCAAATTCTTGCAAAAGTGAAAGATTGTTCCTGTATTCGGCGGTTTGTTCAATCTCCTATAGCGATAGTGGTTCACTCCTCATGGGTGCCATTTCGAACCTCTTCCACTTCACTGATCACACCCTCGAAAGAATTTCAGGGTAACTCCAACATTCACCGAGAATTCTATGCTAGAGGTTCCTTGCCTTCTGTCTTTGTAGACCTGCTTACCCGGCTATGATGGAACAGTCCCTTCCACTTTGGGTGTAGATTCCTGTCAGTTCATTATAGGTGAATCATGATGATTGGATGCAGTGGTGGTATAGGTGACGATGATGCAACGACTAGAATGATCGGATCATAGGTAGGTTAATGATGGTCAAGTAGTGCAGAATGATTGCAAAGAGGGTGAGTGCAGGTTATCGGACGGAGTACCCTTCTGTAGTCAGCATCATAATTCAATCAGACTTATTTTTAGCATTTATTAAGAAAAATTAGATTTTAGCTTTACACATCTTGCACTTTAAATATTTGTCCCTAGATTATTAATTAATGAAACAAAGCATCAATTAAAACATGGAATGAGTTATCATATCAACACATGTACAAAAAAATACAGGCCCATAAATCTTTGATAAACCATTTCAGGACTGTGTAAATTGCTTCCACAGTGAATTGTATTTTTGTACCAGACCTACTTGCACTACTGTGCTTGCACTGCGTTGTGCTTGCACCAGATATTTTTACCAAATAGAAATTCTGATAAGACATACTTCTGTAGATGGACTTTAAAAAATTTGCCTCATTATACAAGAAAAATTTATTCACCATCCTTTGGTGCTTCTCTACATGCCTTCTGAATGACTGCATCAAATTCTGCAATCAACTTATGAGGGAATAAAGAAGTGGGAAAGGGGTTAAAATAAATTCAGAATGAGCAGGAATTTTAGAGCAAGGATTTCAGAACAATATCAACAAGGGGGGTAAATGAAATGGGATGTGGGAAAAAAATCAAGGAAAAAGAGGAATTTTACGAATTGGGTAAGGGTAGTTTCTTGGAAGAAAGAGGAAGGTAATTCATTGGGGAATTTAGAAAAGAACTAGGGGAAAATTTTGAAATGGGAAATAGAAGAAGATTTGTACCTTGAAATTTTCCTACATTGGTGTAGGAAAAATAACTACAGCGGGAAGTAAGCATTTACTTGGATAAAAATGTCCATGCTAGTTACCCCAAACTTGGGTAAGTGCTCGGTTTCGTGAACCTGCTTCTTCTTGGTGGCAGCCAACATATCTAAAAATCAAGTAACATTCCCTTTTTATGAAAATTTTGATCTTCCTACCAGCATGCTAGTTTTCAGGTTGATCCTTCTGCAATTATGTCAGTCAACTGATTTTCACAATTACAGGAAAAAAATAATTCTTTTTATACCTTTTTTTGTCATTTTTTTCTTTGATTATTATTATTATTATTATTTTTTAAATAAGGACAAGAAGGAATCAATTCTTCAACAGGTCGGTGCTATCACTTACCAACTCCTTTTCAAATGGCTATTGGACTTGCTGCATAAAATCTCCTTTAGCAAGGGGCTGAAAATATACCTTCAATCTATGCCCTTTTAGCAGGAACAAAAAATTCCGTCCATCAATAGTTTTGATTTCTACCGCTCCACTTTTGAACACTTTGACCAACTCATAAGGTCCCATCCAGTGTGTATGGAATTTTCCTTTAAAATTTTTGAATCTTGAATCGTAAAGGAGCACCCAATCACTTGGTTAGAATTTCTTTTTCTGAATAGACTTGTCATGCCACTTCTTGTGTTGTTGTTGAACCAAGATATTCTGCCGAACAACATCCCTTTGGAATTCATCTAACTCGTTCAACTGTAGAAGGAGCTGCTACTGTGTCTCAGAGAGATCTAGCCCCAATTGGACTACAGTCCTGAAAGTCTTGATATGGAATTCTATCAGCAAGAGGACTTGTTTCCCATACACCAACTCATATGGTGTGTGTCTCGTGTTGTTTCTCCAAGTGGTCCGATAGGCCCACAATGCTTCCGGTAATTTGTCAACCCAATCCTTTATGTTCATATTTACCATCTTTGTGAGGATAGACTCAATCACCTTATTTGTGGATTCTACCTGGCCATTTTCTTGCGGGTGATATGGAGTGGATTTCCTGTGCCAGATTTTGTACTGCTCCATTACACCCAGTACCAGATTAGAAATAAACTGCGATCCATTGTCAGAAACAATTTCTCTAGGTACACCAAATCTACTAAATATTTTAGTAAAAAGAAAATCAACAACAACTCTTTCAGTAGCAAAAGAAACAACTTTAGCTTCTACCCTTTTTGTAACAAAATCTATACAAACCAAGATATGCTTTTTATTTGATGATGGGGGATTTATTGGTCCTACAAAATCGATAGCCCATTTTTCAAAAGACTCAATCATAACTTGAGGACATAAAGGCATCTCATTGGTTTTGTTAGGCTAGCCAATTCACTGAAAACTATCACATCGCTTGACATATTGTTTGGCATCCTTGAACAAGGAAGTCCAAAAATAGCTAGCTTGTAGCACTTTTTATGCAGTTCGCTTATCGACGAAGTGACCTCCAAGCGGTTCATCGTGGGCAGATTTTAATATATCAAACACCTCTTACTCTCTTACACATCTATGGATAATGAGATCTGCTCCAGTGTAAAAGAGGTCTCCTTGGATCCAGGAATATGCAGCACTTTTCTGAATGATATTCTGCTTTTCATGAGCGGATAAGTGAGGTGGTAATTTTCCAGTGACTAAATAGTTAGCTATGTCAACAAACCATGGAGATTTTGTTGACACCGTAAAAATATGTTCATCAGGAAAATCATCATTAACAGGAATTGCTTCACCAGGATTATTTAATCTTGAAAGATAATCTGCTACTACATTCAATTTCCCTGGTCTATCAACAATAGTAATATTAAATTCTTGTAATAATAGCAACCACCTAGTTACCCTACCGCTAGTTAATGGTTTATTCATCAAATATCTTATAGTGGAATGATCAGTATGTACAAAAAATTCATATCCTGTAGTATAATGTTTGAATTTATTAATAGAAAAGTTACACCTAAAAACTCTTTCTTAGTAATAGTATAATTGATTTTAGAGGATGACAAGTTTTTACTAATGAAATAATAGAATAAGATTGTTTGTCTTCTTCATGTCCTAAAGTTGTGTCAATAGCAATATCTAAAGCATCAAAGGAAATATGGAATGGCAAGGACCAGTTTGGTCCTCTCAAAACTGGTGCCTGAACTAATTTTTCCTTCAATGTCTCAAAGGACTATTGGCAAGTTGTAGACTAAGAAAATTCACTATCTTTAGCCAAAATTTGGAAAAGGGGGGTAGCTATCCTTGAGAAATTCTCAATGAATCTCCTATAGTAGCCCACATGTCCTAGAAAACCTCTCACTTCCCTATGAGTTTTGGGTATAGGAAGACTCGAAATGACTTCTATCATTGCAAGGTCAACCTAGATACCTTTCTCGGAAATAAGATGGCCAAGAACTACTCCCGCCTTGCAAATTAATCTGCATTTCTTGTCACTTAAGGTGAGATGAGCTTCTTGGCAGTGAAGAAGCATTTTTTCTATATTCTTGAGGGCTTCCTGAAATGAATCACCAAATACAGAGAAATCATCCATATAGATTTCTACACATTCAAGGTCAACAAAAATAGCCAAGACTGCCCTTTGAAATGTAGTCGGGGAATTACATAGCCCAAAGGGAAGCACTTGGTAAGAAAATGTAACCCATGGACATGTAAAAGTGGTTTTGTCTTGATCCTTGGGTGTTATTTGTATCTGGTTATATCTGCTAAAGCCATCTAGAAAAGAAAAGTACTTCTTACCAGCAAGGGTATTGAGTACCTGATCAATGAATGGAAGGGAGAAGTAATCTTTGAGAGTGGATTTATTTAATTCTCTGTAATCAATGCAAATGCACCATCTTCCATCTTTCTTCGGGACTAACACTAATGGAGAGACCCACTGGCAATCAAAAATGGGATAAATAAAATCAACATCTAAGAGTTTTTGCAGTTCTTCCTTTAAAACATCTCTTAGAGCTGGGTTCATTTGCATTTGGGGTTGTCGGACAGGTCGTGCTCCATCATAAATATAGACATGGTGTGTACAAGTTTTAGGAGGGATGCCTTTCATATCTTCATAACCCCATGCAAAGGCATCGAGATGGTTTCGCAACAAATTCACAAGCTGCTCTCGTTGAGAAGGGTCCAAGTCTGAACTGATAGACAAGGATTTACCTGGACTAATCTCAACAAGAGTAGTGTCAGACTCAAGAGTACACAAAGGTGTTGCTAGAGATGGATGATGGAGGTAGAGAGTCATATCCTTCTGTCACATGGAATAAGTCGATCTTGTGGACAAGATAGACCTTCCTAGAATCTAAAGAAGACCTAATGACAAGCAAACCAACCAGACACTATCTTTCTCTAAATATGCTTTGATAAACAATAGCAAACAAGTGTTTTTAGGGCCTACCTTAGGTCCAACGCAAGCTTGTGGACGCCCTCACTCCTTCGATCCAAATGAGCTCCTTTTCGCGAATCTACAAACACAAACAAGGCAAACAAATTAAATAGCACCTGAAAAGCCAATTGCATAAAACATATTTAACATGAAAGTCAAGGAGTCCATGAAACAAATAACATAAGATACTTGTTGAGAAAAATGAGTTTGATTGTATTAATTCAAAAGAAGAAGAACTTTACAACCTTTGCCTTGACGCTGTACAAGCTCCTCCCAGGGTCCAGCAAGAAGCCTCCTCTACTTTGACAAGTTTCATTCACTCCCCAATGAAGCCAAAAAGATGTGTGATCTCTCCTCTTAAGCTCAACTAGGAAGTCTTGATTTCACCAGCATTTACCCTCAAAAATGTTCAGCTTCTAACCTCTCCTGCAACCAGCGCAATGCCTGTATTTATAGTGCAATGGAGGGAGGTTATTAGGTCCTCCTTCATAGGGATAAAGCCCTCCTTCAAAGGGATAGCTCCTCTCATCAAGGGATTAGCTCCTTCTCTTTTGGGATGCATGAACCACCTCAGAGCGAACAATCCATGTCAAAATTCCTTCTAGAAACCTCTAGAATTAACCCAAAGTGAGTTTTTTAAGATAAAACTTGCGCCTTTTGAATTTCACAGGGGTCTGCACCTACACCATTAGGGACAGAGTGGACAGGTCCGCAGGTTTTTTACACAGAAGGTGCGGGACCGCAGGTGACCATGAGAGAAAGTGCGGAACCAGAGTTACATTGATTTTTAATGTCTTTCTCTCATTTCCAAAGCTTGATTTGAAGAGTTGAGGTCTGAGACTTGCTTAGGAGGACAGTACAAGTGATGATAGACCCATACTGACTGCAAATAATCATGGTGACGATATTTTTGTGTAACAGATTGCCCCCTAAAGTGCGAAGTCTGTAGTAGATGAGGATTTCTTATCATTTAGGAAGAGTGAAGTACTTTATCATTTCGAGGATCATCTTGTGGAGAGCCCGGTTGGAACCTGTAAAAACATTCAATGTAAGATATATATATGAGATCATATCATCGTTGAGGTAGGCATTCCCATACTCAGATCAAAACTGACTAGAAAAACTAACTACTACTCTGATACAGGAATGATCTTGTAAAACATCACAAGTATAGACTAGGGTGGACACAGTATGGATGCAACCATCTGTTTATGAATAGTCCATTATATAATGAATACAAAATTCCTCGCAGCCTGGATTGTGGAAACTAGATCCAGGGTCTTCATTTCTACTTCCCGAAACAATACGATTCTATCCATGCGAATGAATGTGTTGATGTCGAACATGGTAGAAACCACTTGATTACCAGTCAATGATGTAAACTGTTAACAAGTGTGAGAGAAACCACCAGTGATGTCAATGGCTCTCAAAGTACCCAGTACAATCCATGAGATGCGAATAAATGTATTGATGTCTAACATGTCACGGAATCCTTTGATCGAAAGTCAATGATGTAAACTGTCGTCAAAGGCGAGAAACCTGCCATTGAGGCATGCAGATCCAAGGTACTGACGATTCCTAGATCATCTTTCTAGATAATGAGCTGATGTCGATAGAAAGCGATCCGTCGTAGGCAAGCCCACAACACGAAATCATAGATCAAGTTGAAGAAATTTAGTTGCAAGGACTAACTCAGGGATGGTCAAGATGGATGACAAATATTTTGCAAATGAATGGCTTATTGGCAGTGACCTCTTGAACACATAACGACACGATAGATGGCTTGGTGACAATTGACCCAAAGTTAATACCCAGAAACCGGCTGAAGACTTTCAATGTGGTTTGATCAACTGTTAGGTAAAGGATTTCCCAACCCAGGTGAATGAAAGTGTCATGTTCAAGAGTGGTTACAAAGTATGACAAACAGGCTCATTTTTCTCTCTTTTCCCCCACCATTTCTGGCAAGTACCTCTTTATTTTTGATAAGCTTGAGGAGGATAACATTTTCTTGATTATAAGCTCATCCTTTGGATGAGTCCAACTTAGTTTAAATTCGAACCCCAAGAAGAAGTGGTTTGTTCCCGTTTGTAATTGAACAGGTCCTTTACTGTGAAATTTTAATGAGTCCAGTATAGGAGAAACTCAGCGTTTTTCAATTTTAGAGAGTCTGAAAAACTTAAGAAGACTCCAGGGTTGACCTTTTCCGTAAATTTGTGTCTCCCAATCCAGAAAAAGTATAAAATAATACTTGAGAGAACCGCTTGATCTTTTATGACCAAGGAGTACTTTTCGTCATTAGTGCCTTTGACCCGAAAAAGTAAAAAAGCGATCAATGACCCGTCGTTTTATGACCGATATCGAATTTGAAACGACAAAAATCCGGTAATCTTTTCATGTTTTTTACAGTCGGAAAAGAGTTGTAAGTGGACCGTCTTTTAATTCTTTTTTAACGAGTTTAAAAGAAACACTCGACAATCTTTTCATGTTTTAGGAGTCATAAAAGAGCTTAAAGATGACTCTACATGTTTTTTCGTCGGAAATGATAGATTTCGCCTGAATAATCCTTTATTCTGCACAAAAATACAAACATTACTCATACCTGTTTGAAATGGATAAAAATGTCGCAAAATACCTTTTCAAAGTGAAACATAAACAAATTTGAAATTTATTTACTCAAAAAACTTATAAAAAGGGCCTTTGTCAATTCATTTTTATCGTTTGAGTTTGGGTGAGAAAATAGTGCTTTTGCTCAAAAAACTTCCCGTGAAGATTGCGGAAAATCCAACTGTCGGAATCGAACGTCGTCTTCTCCAGGTAATCCACATCATCCCACTCTTCATTTTTAACCGTTTAATTTTTTATTTTAGTCATTTATTTCATTTTTGGGAGGCTTTTTAGGCATAAAACCCGCGCGCGGGGGCCCGCAGGTTTACCATTGCGGGCCTGCGGACCCCGACTTTTTCTCCATTGGGAAAAAGCTCGGGGTCCGCACCTTCCGTGTAGACAAAGTGCGGTCCCACGTACTGTGTCTAACCTGGAGGGTGCGGTCCCCGCCGCAAGGGTTTTTAACCCAGAAATTCTCAAAAATGGACCACACAAAATATTTTCTAGCATTTTAATTTGTCTTTATACTTGATGCAGAGAGTACATCATGCTATATTGGCGTGAACGAGAGCATGAGGACGTGGATGTTGCTGCATGGAATCATCAGCCTTCACTTGATGCTTTGAGGGCATGCGGATTGTACAAATACTGGGCCATTCCTGGCATGAGGTCTCAGGTAGATTTCTTACAGTGGTTGGTTGACAGATGGAGCATACAGGACCAATGCTTCTTCATTGGTGGCCACCAGCTCGAAATCAAGCCGGCGGACATATATTTCTTGACTGGTTTGCCTAAGAGAGGCGAAGACTTGACTCTGTTTGGTGCTAGGCCAGGTGGCCAGTCTGTCGATAGCCTCAGACTAGAGTACTGCAACAGCCAGGCTAGAGACAAAGGGATAGACATAAAGACCATATCCCGTCCTGAGCTCATGGTGATTGCGTTCACTGTCACCAGACTTTGCGGAGCTGCCGCATTACATATTGCCATCGGATCCCAGATGCGTATGGAAGTTGATTGCTTTCGAGGCACCATCTTCAACTGGTGCAATGCCGTGTTGGCCAATCTGAAAGGCCAACTGACCAGGGCCAAAAACGGACAACTAAAGACCTTTGGTTATGGGGCTTTGGTTGTGAGTTTTGGCCTAGAGAGGGTTCCTATGCTGATCCCACAGCACCTTACTGTTGGAGTTGGGCTTCCTCGAGAGCCCAAACTGATGAGATGGGTCGTATTCATGGCCCGTCACCTGGACGAGAGGACAGAGGTTGCTCGATTCAAACCTGAGTATTTCCAATGGTTGGAAAACTAGGTCTTTTCCATTCAGGACTTCCCTTACGCTGGGATAGATTTTCATGGTGACCCAGACATGGTTCTTCCACCAGGAGAGCAGTGGGACGAGTCAGGTAAAATCCTTTTCAACATTTTTTCTATTTTAATTTTTTGTTATTTTTTCATCGTCTCAAAACTGATAGTAAAAATTTCAAATGCAGATGTGGGTCCACAGCGACCAGCCGCTCTCCGGCCTTACGAGAGGAGGCAACCAGTTGCACTCGCGCCAGCCCCACAGGAAGAATCAGCAGAGGTTTTGGCCGAGTTGAAGGGTCATCTCGAGCACTTGACAGGAGATATTCCTGAGACCACTATAGACGACATTCCACGTCGACTTCAGCGCTATGTGATTGAGGTCCCGAGACCTTTTAGGAGGTTCCTTTGCAAGGTGGCTCGTGTAGTGGTTTCTTATAGAGATCATCACCAGTGATAGGATGATCGCCTATTGTGGGCACATGTGACATTTTTGTTTTTTGTACTTATCATTTTTGCCAATCATAAGGTGTTTTTCAACCTATGATCGAGGACGATGTATTTTTTGACACACTCCTATATATATATCACTATTACCAGCTTCTCTTGTAAATCATGTTATGGAATGGTTTTAAATTTACATGTATGATTATTGCAAATGTCTATTTAACATTCGAGAAGCAATTGCATCTGCTAATGTATTTAAAGACCTTGGAATATGTTGATATTCAATATAATCAAATTCACATTCCAAGAGATGCACTCTCAAAAATAATCATAATAACACTAGATTTCTAATGGCATACACTCTATTAAGCTGTAATACAACAAGTTTAGAATCTAACCTCACTATCAAACTCCGAATCCCAAATGAAATAGATTAAGATAATAACTCAATCACTGCACTATACTTGGCAATGTTGTTCGTTGTTTGACCGAGGCTTACCCCATGCATAGATACTAACTCGTCAGAGGGTGAATACATAACCCAAGCTGTGGAAGAGATGTTCCGTGTATTACAACAAGCACCATTAGCGAAACCAATGTATGTTTGGAGAGGCACCGACATCTGCAATATCAAGAGTAAAACCAAGATAAGCAGGAATAATGACGAAAAACACTCTCTAAGCTAAGCACACTGTTTAAACTAAAACACACCAGCTAGAAAGAAAAACTATCCTAACTAAAAATCTCCATACCCATTCTTTTAAGCATAATACCTCTTCAAGTAAAGGCCATTTCTGGGTTTACCCAAAGAGTCCCCGTCAAAGTCTACCAATTCATAGGCCCCTTTGGCTAGCTTTCGCTTGACAACATAGGGACCATGCCACATAGGAACGAATTTTCCAGTGCCTAATTTATCATTAGCTTGATCGTAAACTAAGACTAGATCTCCTTCCGAAAAATTTCGAGGGGTCACATTCCGATCATACTGAGCTTTCATTCGTTTTGTGTGAGTCTCGATCGCCAATGCAGCATCACATCGATTCTCATCTAATTGAGCCAAGTATAACAAACGCTTCTCCTCTTCGGAAGTGGCTGGAAGTAACTCGATGGTCATTTGCAGTGACGGGATTTCACATTCAATAGGTAACACAGCTTCCAAACCATAGACTAGTTGGAAAGGAATGAACCCTGTTGATGTTTTTACTGAAGTTTGGTACGCCCAAAGCGCTGAAAATAGCATGTTGTGCCAATTCGACCGATGAATCCCAATGATTCGTCGGATCATGATAACTAAAACTTTGTTGATGGATTCAACCAGACCATTCGCTTGTGGATAATAAGGGGTTGAACTATCGTGACGTAAACCAAGCTGGCCTGTAAGTTTGGTCATCATAACATTTCGAAAATGACGCCCATGATCAGTGATTATCGCTTGTGGGACACCAAACCTAGCAATTATATGATTGAACACGAAAATTGTAGTTGTCTTGCCGTCTGCCTCAAATGTAGGCATCGCCTCGGCCCACTTAGTAAAATAATCTACCGCAAGGATGATATACGGATGCCCCCCAGCCGAGTGAGGGTTACATGTAATAAAATCGATACCCCATTTGGCAAAAGGACCAACGGCAATTATAGGGCAGAGAGGAGCAGGTGGAGCGCGCATCTTACGATCAAAAATTTGGCAGTTGTGGCATTTTCAGACCGCCGTAATACAATCTTTAAATAAAGACGACCAGAAGTAGCCAGCGTGCAATATCTTTTGGGCTGTGGCATACCTAGACATATGACCGCCACATACTCCAGACTGACAGTCATTTAGAACCCTTTCAGCTTCCTCGTGAGTTAAGCAACTTCGGAAAACAGAGTCCGCCCCACGGCGATAAAGAGTATCTCCAATAATCCTGAATTGTTGGGACTGGAATCAAATTTTCCGACGTTCTGACCTTGAAATTTCTGGCCGAAAGGATTGGGTATGGAGATAAATGATGATATCCCCATACCACAGATCTAAAGTGCTGATTAGAAACAAGGATTCGTCCGCAATGGGCTCCTCCGCCATAGTTTCCGTGTCAGCACGCGGGAAATCACACATTAACTCCGCAAAAACTAAAGATTTCTTAGACTTAGATTTCTCAAATTCCAAGTCGAACTCTTGTAGGATAACGATCCATTTAGAGTACTTGCCCCCTAGCAATTGCTTGGTCAAAATGTAGATCATAGGGTTGCAATCCGAAATTACTGTAGTTTTGCGTAGTAAAATGTAGTGACGAAAACGTTGGACAGCTTGAACAGCTGCCAATGCCAATTTCTCCACATGTGAGTATTTTAGCTCAGTTGGATTTAAAGTTCGACTAAGGTAATATATCACATGTTCCGTTCCAAATTCATCTTCCTGAACTAAGACCATTCCAATGGTGGAATGAGAGGCGGCGAGATACAAGAAGTAATCCTGGTTGTAATTGGGAGGATGCAACAACGGTGCATGGGTCAACGCGTGTTTGAGTGCATCAAAAGATTTCTGAGCTATCTCATCCCAATGGAATGGAGTATTTTGCTTCAACAACCGGGTAAAACCCTTTGTAACCTCAGTGTAATTAGGAATGAATCGTTGTAAAAAGTTTGCTTTCCCCTGCAAACTTTGGAGTTGGCAAAGACTCGAAGGAGGAGGCAATTTGATGATAGCTTCGACCTTTGAGGGATCAATGCGAATGTCGGCTTTCGAAACTACAAACCTTTGCAATCGACCCGTTTCTATACAGAAGACACATTTGTGTGGGTTCAATCGAATACGATAATGCCTACACCTCATAAAGATTGCTCGTAAATGGACGAGGTGATCAGCTCGATGTAATGAATGAGCAGGCAAGTCATCGAGATACGGTTGCACAATGTGTTTGATGTCATGAAACGCATAAGACATCGCCCTTTGAAAAGTAGCTCCAGCATTCTTAAGCCAAAAAGGTAATTTGCAATAAGAAAATGTCCCCCATGGACAAATGAAAGCCGTTTTTGGTTGATCGGCAGGTAGAATATTGATTTGATTGTATCCGAAAAAACCGTCCATAAAGGAAAATATTTCACTGCCGGCACAATCATCAATGATTTGATCGATATAGGGAGTTGGCTAATTGTCCTTTGGACAGGCTCGATTAATGTCCCTATAGTCGATGCATATTCTTATTGTTCCCTGCTTTTTGTTAACCGGAACAATATTCGATACCCAATCCGTTAATGGGATCAGATAAATGAAACCTGCTTTCAATAATTTTTCCATTCTGCTTTGATTGCAACAGCTTTTCGTGGGTGAATCTGACGCAAACGTTGCCGGACGGGTTTAGCGTCTGGGTAAGTCTTGATCTCATGAACAAAAATCGTGGGATCAATTCTTGGCATTTCCTCATAGGACCAGGCAAACACGTCGCGGAATTCTTGAAATAGGGCCTTATATATTTGAATTTCGTCATCTGTACACGAGGCACCTATATGAATGTTCTCAACAATTCCGGGCTTAACCGAAATGTCAATAGGAATAGTTCGAGAGATGTTTCCCAAATTTAACTCTGAATCGGGATGTTTCATTGGATTCTGAGGTTCCTTGACATATTCAGTTGTAAAAATTGATGAGAAATTATTTTCAAAACAATCATCCTCAGGTAAAAACGAAGATCTGTGATGGAGATCTTCCCATGGTAAATCATCTACACATAGGATTTCACTAATTTGCTCGTCAGAGTGAACAAGTTCAGAAAACATAGTTAAATCTGAGGTTGATGTGAAAAGTGATTCCTTACGGACCACATTCATTAAGTCATTTTCGGTTGAACTTGGGTCGGCAAACGACTGCACGACTTCATAGGCAATTTCATATGGACTCAAAGGCATGGCATTACCAAACGAGTCTATCTTAGATTCAGAAGGGACAATCCAAGGATCATCGTAAATAATGGTATCTGATGTAATCATATGAATGGTTACAAATGAAGATGATGCGTTGATTGGAGGAAAAGGAAAAGTTCCCAGTAAACCAGCATCTTTAACTAATCCTACTCCAACATCCTTATATGGGATAGTCATTTTACCAACATGCTGAATACTCTCCGAAGAGGCTGGGTCGGATGAAAAGTAAGCCAGCTAGTCTATTGTTACAATCTTCCCATTGTGTGGAAACTTTATTACTCGAAAGACCGATGAAACGACCGTTGTCATAGCGTAAGACCAACTTTGACCCAGGAGAAGGTTGTAATCTAGAGGGGCATCAACCACCTCCACATCTAGACTAACGGTTTTTCCTTCAACCCCTATAGGCAAATCCTGTAGAATGCCAAAAGGATGAAACCCACGGCCATCAAAGGCCTTTAGAATCGTCGGGGATTGATTTAGCGAAGGAGAACCAAGCGATCTCCAACACTGGATCGACATAATACATGTTGAGGCTCCCTCATTAGTTACAGTCCGATGAATAGGCCTGTTTTTTACTATCACTGGAATCTGGAAAGCCATTTGATGAGGCAAACACGGTGTACTATTTTCTAGATTGAAGATTATTAGGTTCGGGTCCTGAACATCAATAGCTCCTATAGCCGACAAAAGTAATTTACATTGTGCTGGACATGATTGCAGCACTTCCAAAGCCGACATTGCTGAGGGTGAAACAACTAAATCCTCAACAATGTTATAATTCTGAGCCGCTCTCACATGTGGATTGAAAGCTGACTTTCGAAGTATACCCTTGGCGGGCGGTTTGATTACCGAGTCTGGATTAGGTTTCTCGATCTGTAGTGGATCGGAACCGGGAGCTAAGGTTGATGGATTAGAATGAGAAGATTCTGCTTCTTTACCATCAACAGGACTTTTACTACCATAATCTTGCGATCGAGTCGCAATCTGAACATGGGACATCATCAGTATGGGTTCTTTATTGGCATTCGAGGATGAACCTATCATCTTACTGTCTTGAGCCGGAAAAGGATCCTTCAAAACAGCAGGAGTTTGGGAACCCTTGACAATCTTCGCAACCTTTGCACGATGAGGGCAGTCTCTTGTAAAATGTTCATCGTCACAAATGAGACAAGGATAACGAGGTTTGCGCTTTTCATCATTGGATTCCGCCTTTTCAGGTTTCTCCTTTGAACTTTTGTCTGTTTTATTCTTCT
This sequence comes from Pinus tabuliformis, assembly GCA_031772625.1. Taxonomy (NCBI): domain Eukaryota; kingdom Viridiplantae; phylum Streptophyta; class Pinopsida; order Pinales; family Pinaceae; genus Pinus; species Pinus tabuliformis. The sequence continues at coordinate 436,064,174 of CM062818.1, read as the reverse complement.
TCTTTCCTTTCTTCTTCCCACCAGATTTTGATTTGGCTGTAGATGACTCTACAACATGAATATCGGCGGAGATCTTTGCAAAAGAATCTCTTGTTGGGGAATCAGGTAAGGTTATGATAGGGGAAGAATTCTTGGAAGACTTCTTCTTACTTTTAGTGTTAACCATGCCAATCATACCATCAGCGGCATGAGATCCCGAAGGAGTTGCAGCGATTTGATTTTGCTTGGGAAGATCGGGGATTTTTTCATGTAACGTACCTGACTGAGTATAGACCAAGTCAAGGTACTGTGCTTGAGCAATTACTTGCTCCTCAGTAACAACTCCAGCTTTAGCAACATCTTCAGTGATCTTTGGCAACAAAGATTTTACAAACCACTCAGCCAAGATTTGATCCGGAATAAATACCTTCACTAAACGTCATCGACGTCTCCACTCATGAATATGATCTGAAATGTAAATGGATGTTGATTATTTTAGCGAAGTTAACAATTCCGTGCCATTGTCATATCGGACTGGCAACTGAAAATGAGTCAAAAACGAGGTAGCTAACTGACTAAAATTATAAAAAGTGCGTCGCGGTAACTCAATGTACCACTTGGCCGTGAGACCAATTAGAGTGCGCTGGAAAAGTCTAAGATGGATCGAATCATCTGTAATGGAGTTAGACACACACCAGAGGTGGTAAGTCATCACATGGTTCGACGGGTCCTCTCCTGATTTACCTTCAAACTTGGGAATGTCACTGGGCAACTTATTCGGCATTGGCGGCCAAAACGGAAGATAATTAATGGGATCGTTCGTTAGGCGCGACAAGTCAGGTACGTCCAAAGTTGCGATAAATAGTAACTGCCGATTAGGATCCCTAAAACTCTGGGTCATGAGACCAGCCCCAGGAGGAGGATATCCAGGATAACTAGGAATAGGAATGGCGTTCGAGATATTGTATCCTCCCGGAAAACTAGGATTAACTGGACCGTACTGGGGTTGTTGAGGTTGTTGATAAGTGTACCCAGGGTACGGTTGATACTGATAGACTGGCTGCTGCACAGCAGGACTGAATTGCTACTGTCCCTGGTACGGTTGATAGGTCAATTGTGGTTGGCTTGTGACAACCGTACTTAAACCAGGTTGTCCTACAGGCATCTGAACCGAAGTTTGAATCGTAGATCCAGACAGTGGTAAAGATGTCTGAGGAGTAGATACAGGAACAGTAGAAACCGGAGCTGTCGATACTCCAGAAGTAGGTGGGGTAGATTGAACAGATGTTGCGGCAGTTGTAGCAGTCGTTTGAGGTGGAGTACGAGGTGTACTAGGCCCAGGCTGGGAAACTACTGAAGGTACAGAAGTTTGAATGTTAGACTGGATTGGTTGCTGGGGTGAACCAGAAACTAGGGGTTGTCTAGTTTGAGATGACAACTGTACACTTGGCTGCAACACCTGTTGGGTTTGCGATGAATCCCACACAATATTCATTTCGGGGTACTGGCCCATAACTAGTTGAGAATACTGAGGACCATAACCGGATTGAGGGTAGGATGGATAATTGAAAGGTAGATTTCTCATTCCTTGAACATACGTTTGACCTTGGGGTGGTTGAAAACCTTGGTTCGAGTACTGACCTTGGGGTTGATACCCTTGAGGCACATACTGATACTGGGGTTGACCTTGAGTTATAAATTGATATTGGGGTTGACCTTGGGGTACATATTGAGTCTGGGGTTGACCTTGAGGAACGTACTATCCCATAGGTATGTACTGTCCTTGAGGTTTCCCCCTAGATGCAAATTGTGTACCTTGAGGTTGCCCCCCAGGCGTTAATTGAGGCTGCACCCCAGGCGGTAACTAGCCACCTTGAGGTTGAGGATTGGGAATAGAACCTGACATCATAAGAATGTCTTCTACACTCAACGGCTTAGTACCATGGTTTCCAGTTAATAACCCTTGCTCAATGGGTTGAGGAGATGCTCCCGAAAAAGTACCAGAAAGTGACTGATACCCGGAGGGAACAGAAGGACCGCCGTACAAAAAAGATTCGGGCGATTAAGTAAACATGGATGACTGTCCTGCCATATTGATGGGAGTATAAAAACCTCTAGGTGTTGGGTGATAAGGAGCACAAGGTGGTGAAAAACTTAACCCTGAGTTTTCTAGAAAATTAGTCAAAGAAAGATACCAAGAACTACTCCTAGGTGGACTATAAAAAATTGATTCACGCTCCCTTAGTTCAATAACAGGTTGATTTTCAGGGATAGGGATGCCTACTTCTTCTTCCGGAGCAAGTTCTTCAATAGCAATAAGTCCAGAAGGAAGATCTTGGGTGATTACTCTTTCTACCCTAGGTGAACCAGGACCACTAGAAGTTGGAGAAACAAACCCCGATGTCGGAGTAGCAGCAAATTCACTTTCAGGCTCGGATATTTTGGGTTCTTCACCTATATCACTAGTAGATGAAAAGCTACCAGCAATTTCAGAAACAGACACTGACTGTGGATTACACTCTGCTACTAACGGTTGAAAATCAGGATGTACTATCAAAGAAGATTCTCCTTCCTCAGGTGACCCAACTCTACTGTCTCTAGGAGTTACGAGGACTTTCAAGCCTTCGAGCTGGCTCGGTACTTCCTCAGGAGGCTGGCCCCGAAGTCTACGGGACTTCCTCAGTAACTCAGCCACGTTTACAAACTCAGGAGACTGGCCCCGAAGTCTACGGGACTGTCTTGGTAATTCAGCCACAGTTGAAAAATTTTAACTACTTCACACGCAAACAAAGTAAAATCTCAATGAAAAGCACCTAAAGTCTCTAAAGAACCAAACAAATTTGAATCACATGCCTAAAGAATCTAGGAGATCAAACACACACAAACAGTAACTTTCTGGACTGAAAACACTAGTTGGTGATGAAATCCAACGTCGCAGAGTTCAATACAGAAATGGCGGTTGGAATAGTTACCCCGACAACCTGCTTAATGAATAGACTGGCACAAGTTCCTCCACTTAACTATCTCGAGTGAAGAGAACCCCCAGAAAATCCAAGTGAGTCTAGCCGACGTCTGCTCCAGGTACAGTGGGATCTTCACACCACTGTCACCTTAGGAAGAGTCCTAAAGAATATGGCCACTAAGGTTACCAATAGAGACAAATACACCTGGGGGAACAGTCTACGATCCGATACGCACGCAAGGGCAGAGTAGCAAGCTCAATCCCCTTGAAGGCTCCTTGACATAATCCAAGGTTTACCAACAAGTGACCCTAGGCTCCTCGATAATGGTTAATCTGAGGTTTACCGTTTTTAATACGTGAATATCTGGGGTCGTTCCCAATGAGGAATGATTGATTCCCACACTGGTTCGGACACGATCTCGTGCTTCTCCTTTAAGAGGAGCTTTCCAGAGCATAAATGCAACAATTGGATTTCTTCCCTACCACAAGATACAGCTACTTGTTTGTTTTTACTGTCTTGGAGAGTTAATTACTCTCCTACTCCAAGACACTAGCCTAAGCTAAGTTGGTGTATCAGAGCCCTAGAAATAAAATTGTTACTAGGTGAATTTTACTTTAAGCGTTAATTTTAGTGGTTTTTGTTTAAGTCCAAAGGTGCGGAGATGAAACTCGTGGTATGAAGACTCGACTCAAAATCACTAAAAATTCACCTAAGATGATCTAAACAATCTTTTTCTCTTCGATGAACTTCTAAACTAAGAAAGAGTTTGAGAATGCAAATACTTTGTAAACACAAATCTTTCTCAATTAAACAAATTAAAAGAAGAGATTTTTCCTTTCCAAAGCACTCAAAACGAGACAACTAGTTATTTCACAAAAATTTCCCTTTTTCGTTTCAAAGCACTCAAACACTACAAAACAAACTTTTTTAAAAAGAGATTTTTATATTTTTTTAATAAAACACTCAAAACTATGAAAATGACTAACTTTGAGATCTACAAACTATAAAAACCTCTTTGAAGTCAAAGCCTACTAAAAGTCTTTTTTAAGGATGTTTTACTCAGCTAGATGTAAGCTAAGGACCAATTTATGCAGAATCACAAATAAGTCAAGAACAACCAATTTTGTTTTCTTTTTGAAAATGAAAATCCAAACTCTCAAACACAAGCTTTTCGAAGTTTTGTAAAGAGAAATCTCAAAACGGATTCCTCAAACAAGGGGAGATTTCATCAATGGTCAGACTCATAAGAAGGCTGGTAGACACTAAGGTGATCTGAAGTCCTTACAACTTCTAAGCTTAGAGCCACTACACAACCACAATGAAAAACAAACCCAACAAGCAAAACACCTAGGAATTTCACCTAAAACCATAACACTAACGAAATCAATCCAAGGAAAGCTTCTGACAAGTTATATGCAGGTCTAGGCAGTGGATAACAATTTCTAAACACAAACTAAGCTGACTAACAGAGGAAATCTTAGGGTTTTCAAAATTTTGACAGGGTCCGTAGGCCCACAGTTGGCACAGGTGTGGTCCCGCTCTGTGCTAAAAGCCAAGCTGCGGGTAGGTACGTACTGTGTCAAACGGCTAGGGTGCGGTCCTCTCCCAAAGCTATGAAAAACGAAAAATAACCCTGGATCTACAAACTCTACCCACTTTTACACACAACAAGCCAAAAACAGAAACAAAAATAGAGTTTCTCAGGTCAAAGTAAAAACAAGGAAAACAATCGAGTCCCCAGTATGGTCGCCATTTTGTCACACGGAATAAGTCGATCTTGTGGAAAAGATAGACCTTCCTAGAATCTAAAGAAGACCTAATGACAAGCAAACCAACCAGACACTATCTTTCTCTAAATATGCTTTGATAAACAATAGCAAACAAGTGTTTTTAGGGCCTACCTTAGGTCCAACGCAAGCTTGTGGATGCCCTCGCTCCTTCGATTCAAATGAGCTCCTTTTCACGAATCGGAAAACACAAACAAGGCAAACAAATTAAATAGCACCTGAAAAGTCAATTGCATAAAACATATTTAACATAAAAGTCAAGGAGTCCATGAAACAAATAACATAAGGTACTTGTTGAGAAAAATGAGTTTGATTGTATTAATTCAAAAGAAGAAGAACTTTACAACCTTTGCCTTGACACTGTACAAGCTCCTCCCAGGGTCCAGCAAGAAGTCTCCTCTACTTTGACAAGTTTCACTCACTCCCCAATGAAGCCAGAAAGATGTGTGATCTCTCCTCTTAAGCTCAACTAGGAAGTCTTGATTTCACCAGCATTTACCCTCAAAAATGTTCAGCTTCTAACTTCTCCTGCAACCAGACCAATGCCTGTATTTATAGTGCAATGGAGGGAGGTTACTAGGTCCTCCTTCAAAGGGATAAAGCCCTCCTTCAAAGGGATAGCTCCTCTCATCAAGGGATTAGCTCCTTCTCTTTTGGGATGCATGAACCACCTCAGAGCGAACAATCCACGTCAAAATTCCTTCTAGAAACCTCTAGAATTAACCCAAAGTGAGTTTTTTAAGATAAAACTTGCGCCTTTTGACTTTCACAGGGGTCCGCACCTACACCGTTAGGGACAAAGCGGGCAGGTCCGCAGTTTTTGTACACAGAAGGTGCGGGACCGCAGGTGACCATGAGAGAAAGTGCGGAACCAGAGTTACATTGATTTTTAATGTCTTTCTCTCATTTCCAAAGCTTGATTTGAAGAGATGAGGTCTGAGACTTGCTTAGGAGGACAGTACAAGTGATGATAGACCCATACTGACTGCAAATAATCATGGTGACCATATTTTTGTGTAACACCTTCCTAAAAATCTAGACTAAAAATTTGACACAATGACTCAAAATTAGGCATGGTGTCTAGATTGTTTAGGAAGTCTTGAATCTCACCCTCTTGTGAGGACTCAGCATTCTAATGTATCAAGGAAACATGTTGGTTTCCCAATCACTACTGTAGTCTAATTATAAAGTGTCTGAGAGCTCCTGAATAGATCTAGCAGGTGGATACAAGGTGACTTTCTTTCTAGAATATCCATGGGAAATATACATATCACCAGAACAACATCCAATATAAGCATCAGCCGTAGCAAGCCATGGTTGTCCCAAGATCAAGGGATGCCCTCCCATAGGATTCTTTGGTTGAAGCACAATGAAATCTGCAGGATATTCCCAAGAATCTAAGGAAACGACCACATCATCCAATACTCCTTCTGGCTTGATTTTAGATCTATCTGCCAGTTCAAGCACAATGGGAGTAGGACGAATATGGCCCAATCCAAGTTGATCCATGCTTTGCTTGGTCATAACATTAATGGCTGCTCCTAGGTCTATAAGTACATTGGAGACAAGGACATCACCTATCTGAACAAAAACAACAGGGTTTCCGGTATCGATATATTTTTCCATGTTCATACATCCCGTCATAAACTCTGCTGCTCTACCAACAAATTGAATGGTTTGGGGTTCCAATCTTCTCCTTCATGGCTTCTTGAGGCAGAGTTCCCTAATGATTTTTGTATAGATGGGGATCTCTTTGATAACTTGGAGCAAGGGTACCTTTATGAAAATGTTCCTAAGCTCAGAACCCAGGCTAGACTCAGGAATGGGGCCTTTCTTCTCCACAACTAACCCGTCTGGATAGGGAGGTCGGTTGGAGGAAGATGACGAGGGCTCAAACTATACAGGGATAGGCTGAACGGTGTCATCTTTCCCAGAATGGTCAGGAGTTTCCTCCTCTCCTTTCTCATTGATAATCACCATGGGCTGCTTTTGATTTTTTGAGGTTACTGCTTTCCCTGATCTCATTTGAAGATCATTTACTCGAACTGCCATGGTCTGAAATTTGGATGAAGAAAGCGGGGTCATAGAAGGGATCATTTGTACCGCTTTATTATTGGGGTTGGGTAAAGGTTGAGCAGGTAGCTGAGAAGGTCAAAATGGTGGAGGTAAAGGTAATGGTGGCATAGGTTGACTCAACTGAGGTAATGATCATTGAGGCATTGGGTAAGGTGCATATGTAGGAGGATATGATTGCATTGGTGCATGATAGGAATTATGTGAATGATGTGAATGGTTTGGCCCTCTCCATCCTTGTTTCCAAGATTGTGAGGGCTATCCATATTGATATTGATTCCCATGTTGCCAATGCTGAAAGTGACTGTTGTTAGGATAAGAATATGAGTGTGCATTATAACCAAAAAAATGTGGTGGAGGTTCAGGAACCATACCTGCACTTACCTAAGGCCAATTTCTTTGTGCTCCCATTGCATGCAATGATTCAACTTCAGGTTTTCCCCCTTCAAATACAGCTTTCATCCAAGGTAGAGAGGGACATTTTTCTGTAGCATGGTTATCTGTACAAATTGCACATTTATTAGTTTCTTAATATCTAGAGGGCATTCCCTTAGAGGATGCTTTCTTCTACAACTTGAACATAAAATAGACAATGTTTCTTGCTCTTCTACAAGTTTTTACTGAAACTTCAAAGAGTCTATTTTTTTACTAACAATATTCATTATTTCAATTTTCATATTGTCCATTTTTTTTCTAATCCAATAATCATAGCATCAGTAGATTCAGTTTTCTTATTTTTATTCTGAATTCCTTTACTGGATCTATATTGGTTCCTCAAGAATTTCCTACACAAGTCACAGATCTAATCAAAAGGTTTTTGAACAATATCCCCTTATCCTAATAGATTTAGATTATTCCTAGAATCATCAGTAAGCCCACATAAGAACAAGGTTCTAATAGTACTTAGATCAAATTTGTGCTTTGACCTTTGGAGGATGTACATGAATCTCTCCAAATAGTCCTCTAGCATTTCATCATCATTTTGCACAATAGTAAAGATTTCATCTTGGATATCTCTAGTTTTAAAATATTCTTGATATTTTGATAAAAATACTTTCTTCATTTGCTCCCAAGAATTTATAGTGTTTCCCCCTAGTCCCATGAACCAGCGGAGTGTTGCATCCTTGAGAGTTGCAGGAAACAACTTTAACTTCTGGGCATCAGATAAGTAATAATAACTTCTACACAAAATATCAAACTCAAATAAGAAAGACTTTGGACCTTCATGTACCTTACCATAGAAATGAGTAAGAACTGATGGTGAAATATTTTTCATTTGTGCTTGTATATTAGGATTCACAATAGGGAATCCGAAAGTAGACTGTTCCTCATTTACTTGATTTTCACCACTTCCTTCTGTGTGGTATTCCGTATCTACCATTGTTGTTCCTCCACATGAACTGCTCTTAACAAGCTGAGAAGGCTAAATATGGATTCCAACAGTCCCCTTCTTCCCCTTTATGGGTTGTGTCACACCTGAACTACTGCTACCGGAGCCTAGGTGGACTATTCCTGTGTAATTATTCTAAGTTTTTTGGACTTTATGCCTACAAAAGAAGGCCCAATATGAGTTTTGGTTTTAGATTTGTAAGTGTTTCTTTGGCCCCTAGTGGGCTTCATACCCCTACCTCTTTTAGGCATTCATTTCAGAAAAAATGACAAACGAAATTCGAAATAAAAACTACAAGTTTTAGAAATAAATCGGCACCTATAAACTCCTTCAAACAATAGAAGCACACTGCAGGAAAAAATAATAGCAGACTTACCCCTATTGCAAAAAAAATGGAAAATTCTTACCAATTCAAATCGCCTCCCTGGCAACGGCGCCAAAATGTTGGGTGCAGGAATTGCGCTTGAGCAAACTCCTCAACACTTAATTGTCAACCCGAGGGTTTCATAAACTTAGAGATGAAGCATAGGCAATGCTATAAATGGTATGAAATTTTCCTATTTCTAATCCTACTTCTTAAAGGAAATGCTTTGCAGAATCAAATAGAAAACAATTGGAAAGGCAATTAACACCAAGGCAACTCTAGTGCTGGAATGTAAAAGACAATTTTCAAGTAAATCAAGTAAAGAAATTCCACTCAACAGAAAAAATATTAAATGCTCAAATGAAATGCTACGTTCATCTTCAGATGGATGGTAAGAAGGCTAACAAGTGGGCCCTTGCAGAATTATGCCTTCCTTCTGATCTTTCTCCCACACAAACAACCTATCCTTGCATGGTTGCAATCTTCTTGCACTAGTGCAGGTACAGTATTTCTGTGTAAGAGTATATTCAATCATCCTTATTGAAGACTTATGTTTGAGTGAAGGTGATCCAAGCCTCAGGATTTGGAGCACTCTGTTCCCGTGTCAAGATACTTGCTCTTGCACCAAAGCAGAGTCCCCTTTACTCAGTTTTCGAATTACTTTCGGAAGATAAAAGACGTTCTAGAAAGGAATTTCAACTGTAAATGAAATTCTGAAGTAAACTAGCTGCGAAAAAGAAAATGCTTCAACTCATTAAAATTCATAAGGGAAATAAAATTCATGAGATAAAAACACTTACAAAAAAATCAATCAATAGCCTAAGTACTTTGCATGTGTCAACTAGTTTTGGTACTTCACCCACAGTAATGACATTCTTTGCAAGTATAATATGGTGGTTTAGTATAACTTCTTCAAGATCTTTTAGAGATGAAATTTTAATACCTAAAATAGTTACTTAATTAATCGATCCATTCACTTGCGAAATAATGGGAAATAAGATGTAGGTAAGTGATTCACTTTTTGCTGCAACGAATGACTATGCCAAGGTGCAAGCAACAACTTGCACTGGTGCAGGAAAGAGTTCATTGCATGATCCACTTCGAAAATGAATTAAGACATAAAACAAGAGTAAAGTAAATGTGTGAAAGATATCTTATAAACAAAAGTAAACACAACTACTCTGCAAACCATGGATCCATTCCACACATAGGCTACAAAAGATAATTTAATCTAAAACTTAAAGATTAGTGATTAAACTATTACATCACAAAGCTGCAAAGAAATAACCACACCATATTTCCAAATAACGAAAGCGAGAGGGGTCAATGGGCTGGGTTGGCCAGGCCCTAGACAACGAGTGTGTGCCCCTTATAAGGAATGAAAGCGATAAACACTTCAAATAATACATCAAAGACAAAATAAACACTGTGTTTTCAAACCATAGCGATTTTCTTGTATTTACTTGATTCGACAAATTACATTATAGAGCAGTCCAGCCCAAGAGCGAGGCGATAACCAGATTACATAAACCAAAATAATAATTGATGGTTCACTAGCTTCATATCTACGATCTACATCACATATATCCTTTAGCTCTAGGTCGTTTACATATAATATAGATAATTCTTGTCCAGGCCTTTTGGCCGAACATACTTAGAAAACCAAATTACAAACTTGGCCAATGGTTATAACACACACGAGCTTCGCTGGGTCATAATCTATCATTGGAGAAAAATCCCTGGATGCACACCACCTGCTTCAGTTCATCAGTAGTTAGACTCGGAGTCAAAGATCGAGATCCATCCTCGTGGAAGATAACTCTCGGAAATCTCAGGCAGTGGCAGTGCAGGAATCTTCCTACACCAGTCAACTCATACATTATTAACACTACGTTCCATGAGTACTTCTAGGAAATCAATATGAGTTGCAAGAAATATGTAAATAACGTGAAATATATATAAAAAGATTAATAAAGTGTTGTAACAAATCTTAATATAAACTATGAGCATGTGCAGGAAAAGGGTAACCATCTTGTACTAGTACAGGAAATAAGGGTCTTATATTAAGGTAAAATAGAGGTTGATATTAATGGAAATGGGGTAAAAAATAGGGCAATTTAGGATACCAACAACATCTCTCATGCAGATTCCGGTCCTAGCAACGAAACCATTTGTTGGCTTTGTGGGGCCTGACCCAGGTTCAGTGTTAGTAAAAAAAATCCCTACACTATTGGCCCTTTCGACATCAGCCCGCGGAGCGCGGATCGAAGTCTCAACCGAAGCAGTATGGGGGGATGCTGGAACCAAGTTTCTGCACCCTGAGATGGTCGTGATATCGATTTATACCCTCTGTCCCTACTTTTGCGCAGGTCACTAAGCTTCAAGGCTTTGTCAGTCTACCCTCTTTTCCGCCCTTCAGTACCTCCACGAAGGTGTACTATTGAACTTCATGTAGCCCTAACCCATGTTCCAGGTAATTTCGCGCAACCTTGACAACATATTGCATAGGTTCCCAAGTTATATCAAGTGTTTTACTTATCTTATTAATCAATCATAGTTAGCTGCGTAAACTAATATCCTTACTTACGTTTAATTAACCAACACAAACAAATATATTCACGCATCACATTAACATAGTAAATTAAACCCAAAATGCAATATAATTAGGTGCATTAACAAGAAATAAATACACAGAGTTTGCAGAATACTTCTTTTTATTGATATCTTTCAGTTTAATATAGACCCTATCCGCCCTGCGCACACAGTTATAGGGGTCTGCTCACTCAACTGCGGACTTCCACCCTAGGCCTCTGTTGGGTGCGGGATCCCCCCAAGGGTAGTTTTGGGGCTAAAAGCCCATATTTTGGTCGTAATTTTGTAATCCAAGTGTAAATACTTCACATTTTGTGGTCATGGAGCGCGTAGATGTTAAAGAGTCATAGGGTTGTCTACCCTTATTTTGGAAATGTAATGTCGGCTATAAAAGATCTACCCATGGTCCATGGACCTTGGGATTGTATAAATAGAGCTAAGCTCTGAGTAGTTAGAAAAATCAATCAATCAAGAAAGATAGAACATGTATGGGAGATAGCTCTAAAGTAGAAGTCTAAGTCTTGGGTCATAGCATAGGTAGAGGCTATGCAACTGAGTGCGTAGAGGCTTAGAAGTCCACAGCTAAGTGTGTAGACCCTTACAGCTGAGTGCACAGGGTGGGTCGAGTCTGTAATTGTTTGGAATTATCAATAAAGAGAAGTATTCTACATTCTGCATCTTTATTTCCTATTTATGCATCTATTTATATTGGGTATGAATTTTACTTATAATGCTTATATGTGCGTGAATATATGTAATTGTGTTGGTTAAGTGAACGCAAGTAAGAACATCTGTTTACGCGAAGCTAAATAATATCTGTTAATAAGACAAGTAAGATACTTAGCGTAGTTAGGGAAATATCGCAGCTTGCTGCCCTAGCAACGTGAAAGTATATCAGCCTAAGGTTAGGGTTGTGCGAAAGCCAATTGTACCCTGTCGCGAAGGTACTAAAGGGTGGAATAGAGGGCTAAGAAAATTGCATGAAGGTAAGTATAGCCGGAATAAACCGACATCACATCCCTCTCAAGGGTGCGAAAACTTGGTTCCAGCATCCCCCCATACTGCTTCGGGTGAGAGTTCAGTCTATGCTCTACGGGCTGATGCCGAAAGGGCTAGTAGTGTAGGGATTTGTTTGGCTAACTAACGCTAAACCTGGGTTAGGCCCTCACAAGCCAACAAATGGTTTCGTTGCCAGGACCAGAATCTGCATAAGAGATGTGTGATGTCATATCATTGGAATCCAACCAAGAAATAAATTGAAGGCTGGTTGGACAAAAGGATTCACGAGTTCGCAGCAGAAGAAAACAAAAACCCGCGACTATCAAAGGAACAGTGGTTGGACCGATACCTGTATACGGAGATCCACGAAATCTTTTTCGCCTCCTTTCCTACTGAGTTGTATGATCCTATTGTGTGGACCCTGGAGCTAGTGCGAAGGTTGGAAGCATTGGAGGATAAGATCGTGCATTTTGTCAACCATTGGCTCGATCGCATCATAGGATGGTTTGTTACTAAATTCGCGGTCGACACCTCAGTCATCTATAGCAAGGCATAGCAACGCTTTATCGAAGGAATGTGAGGTAAGTACGTTAAATATCTGAATACTTTGATTAAAATGTTGCTGTGTGAAAAATGGGTTATGTAGGTACCTTGATGTTTGGGACTATGCGAAGCGGAAAAAGTTACAGAAATGAAGGAAATAAGGGTCTAGAGTATAGCCCCTTGATTTCACCTCCTCGAGGAGACGAAGAAGGGATAGCGAAGGTCTCACTACGAAGCGCTATTTAGTTGATAAGACAAGGATTCCCGCGAATACCACCTCCACCCACACCACATCCATCTTCACCACCATTGCCTCCAACTTCACATATACCACCTCCACCTCCACCGTGATTCAATATGGTGAATACAGTGAAGTTTCCTTTGTTCAAATGCTTGGGAAATGAGGACCTGAACCAATTCTGGTTTGTGGTGAGGGCTGTATGGGAAGCTCAAGGTGTTACAGATGATCATATAAAGAAGGCGACATTGGTTAGTGCTTTGCAAGATCGCGTCCTAACCTGGTACATTAAGTACTCTAACGATAGCCTGAATGCTAGAGTAGCGAACATCCAAGCAATACTAAATAGAGAATTTATCAGCCCTAAGTCCAAGTCACAGTCGATTGTGGGATTCAAAGAGATCACGATGTGACCAGGAAAGACACAGTGGGAATTGGATCAAAGATTGAAGTGTCAAATCCACAAAGCCAATATGAATTTGATAGATGGACAACATCACGAGTGGTTTTTGGCTTCGCTACTACCCCACTTGAGGAGTGCGTTGTCGCAGCAGAAGATAACAACTCAGGCAGAGGCCTTGGACATTGCCATGAGACTACACGAGACTCCGATGCAAGATCCTAATCTAGGAGTTCAACAGATCCATGTGCAGTTGCAGAATCTGTGCCTTGAGATGCAAAGTCTAAAGCAGGACAAGACGGTTCGACCAGAGGTACGTGAGGAGGTATGGTGCTTGAAATGCAAGAGTCAAGGTCATGACAAAGACCACTTCCCAGTCTTTACAAATTACCCTGTAGGAGGAGGACAGATGTCTTTAAGGCTGGAAGCTCAAGCAGGACCTAACGCAGTGCCTGCTTTATGGTGTGCTATTTGTCAAGTAGCCAGAAAACATGCCACGAATAACTGCCACTTATTATAGAAGTATGTGCAAACACCACAACAGTTTGTTCTGCAACTTTTGCAGTTTAGTAGGACATGATGAGTGTACTTGCAGGAGCTATGAATTGATGATGGATAGAACTCCAACCTATAGGATTCAGGTTGAAACGCGACCCCTTGACCAGAATGCAGGGATGGCACGGATAGGATTTCAAGGGCGCAGACAAGGCTGAGGTAGAGGAGGACCTGGTAGAGGTCGCAAACAGTTGATTTGCTACAATTACGGATGGCTAGGACACTATGCCCGCGATTGCACTAATCCAACACACCCATCATTCAAGTATTGCACGTTGTTTGATCATGAAACAGAAGATTGTCCTATGCTAATAGCTAGGATACGTGACAAAGGGGCACTACTGCCTCCCCCGACTCAGAACCTACAGATGATGAGGTCTGAGCCACGCGAGGAAGATCTGAACTTAGATATAGTGCTTGAGAGTGGAATCACGACGAAGATGACAAGGGGAAACAACCAGAAGACAATACATGATTTGGCAAAGCCTCAGCAAAAGAGGTTGAGTTCAATTTTGAGCGTGCTCATGAAGCATTCATGGAAGCTAAGAAGAGCTTCGCTGAGGCCTCCACTTCAAGAAGCAAGGATAAATTGGAGCCAAAGATGGACCCCTCTATGCTTACAACTTTCCTAGAAACCTGTATGAAGTTACTACGTGACACTAAGGCTATGAAAGGGTTACAAGAACTCATCAATAAATGTGTTGGGACCGCGCCAGGTGAACCGTGCATGGTTTGAAAGATTGGTAAGCATAAGACAAGGACAGGGCATGAAATGAGACTCACCACACAGATTGGAGAATACGTAATGGATCAAGTCATTTTGAATTTGGGATCAGATGTGAATGTTCTACCGAAATAGAGATGGGAATGAATGGGGAGACCTGTGCTGCAATGGTCCCTGATTTAGCTGAGGATGGCGAATCAACAGAAAATCATACCCATGGGGGGCTGCAGGGAGTAACCGTGGATATTGAGGGAGCGAGCGCACTGGCAGACTTTGAAGTAATAAAGATTGTGGATGACAACAATCCCTATCCTGCGCTCCTGGGAATTGATTGGGATACTAATATGAATGGGGTAATCAATTTTAAGAAGCGGAAGATGATCTTTGAGAAAAAATTGCTGCGTGTAATAATACCCTTGGATCAGGCTAAAGGATCGCGCTATATGGAACTAGTCCACGACTATGAGAGTGATGATGATATGGACTGCATCTATAAGATAACAACGTGAGACCAAGACTGGGTGAATCCCACTGCGGGTGGACGGATTACATGGGATCGTGAGAGTTCCTGCACTTTGGACTCCGACGAAGAAATAGAATGCTGGTAGAATCGGTTACACGAAGTAACTACGCTGAATTGCAACATGATGACCTAATTGTTGCGCTGTGTGTCATCAGAGGTAAGAACTTTGTCTACTTATGATGGTCTAAATGAGGTAGATACCTTCTTGGATGCATTTGAAAGGGAGGTGCCAGAAAAGCAACGCTTCCAAGCCTTGGACTGGGCATTGTGTGCTACACCCGCAAGATGGTGGGGTACGCACAAGGGAAGTTTTGATGATTGGCACGAATGTAGGAGGATGATGCGAGCGTGATTTGGGAAGCCTAAGATGTGACTGACAGACAAGTATGATGGGCAGAATGATCCACACACGCATTTGGCCAAATGGACGCAGGCCTATGGAGCAAAGCCACAACTTGAATGGGTGCACCTATTCTGTCATACCCTAGATTTTATCCCAATGAATTGGTATATAGAAACAAAGCTTTGCCATGGGACGAGTGAATGGGATATCTTGCACAAAGGATTCATGATGACATTTAGTTTTGAGGATGGGTTTGACGGTATTGATGAAGTGCTACAAGAGGTGAAAGCAACCATATTTAGGACACCGCAGGATCCTTTAGACCTGGTGCAGCCTGAATAGGCTACTCAGCTGAGTCACGCACTAGAATTTTATAATGTAACTACTGAAGAGGAGGATGAGGATATGTGGAAAATTAACATTCCAGAAACAAAGGGCCACCACGAGGTCCAAGGACTGCAGATTGAGAACCCTGATATAACATCGCTAGTGAGAACTAAACATGTGAACGTTGGTATGGAGGCAGAACCCAAATTCGTGAAGATTGGAGACTACTGGGATGGCATGATGGTGGATAAGGTTATTGAATTACTCCGTGAATATCAAGACTTATTCCCTACCAAGTTTACGGATTTGAAAGGAATAATTAGAGATCTAGGAATGATGAAGATCACGTTAAAACTCGACGTGAAGCCAGTTAAGCAGAGGCCTTATTGCCTGAATCCGAAATACAAGGAAAAGGTCCGCTTAGAGCTATACAAAATGTTAGCAGCAAGCATCATTGAGCCCGTGGAGGAATCTGATTGGGTAAGCCCAATGGTGGTGCGAAGAGAAGAAGCAGAAGGATGAGATAAGGATATGCGTCGAACTCAGAAAATTGAATGGCGCTTGTGTGCATGATCCTTTCTGAACTTCGTTCACAGATGAAGTGTTGGACAATGTAGATGGCCAGGAAGCATACTCCTTCACTGATGGGTTTTGTGGGTACAACCAAATAAAAATCGCACCGGAGAATAGGAGCAAGACAACCTTCGCGACTAAGTGGGGTTGTTTTCAATACACTGTAATGTCGTTTGGGTTGAAGAATGCGCCTGCTATCTTTTTGCGCGTGGTTGTTGCGGCTTTCAAGGAATTTATTCATAAGTTCCTGGAGGTATATTTTGATGACTAGACTGTATTTAGGCTGGTTAAGCGGCATGTAGCGAGCTTGTGCTTGATGTTGGATACTTGTTGAAGATACTAGATCATACTCAACCTCAAGAAGTGTTTGTTTTGCATTCCTTTTGGGAACCTATTGGGGCATGTGATTTGCAGACAAGGGCTAATGGTAGACCCTGCGAAGATCGCAGTGATTTTGAACTTGGAAGCACTGAGGAGTGTTAAACAATTGCGCGCTACTCTGGGACATATGGGATATTACAAGAAGTTTACCAAAGGCTATGCCTAGATCACCGCGCTGATGGAAAAATTATTGAAGAAGGATGTTTCGTTCTATTGGAACGATGACTGTAAGAAAAGCTTGGATATATTGAAAGAAAAAATGGTTACCATGCCGATTCTAGCCTTTACGAACTAGAAGAAAGAGTTTCATGTACATGTTGACACGTCATGTATAGCGTTGGGGGCAGTACTAACACAGGATGGCGGAGAAAGATTGGACCACCCTATCGCATTTGCAAGCATTAGATTATCCAAAGCAGAGAAAAACTATTCCACCACTGAGTGCGAGGGGCTAGCTATGGTGTACGTGCTCTAGAAGTATCGACACTACTTGCTAGGAGGTCACTTTAAGATGTATACGGATCACTCTGTGCTAAAGTACCTAGTCAATAAGCCTGTGTTTAGGGGGGCGGGGGAATTTGTAGATGGCTCTTATTGTTCCAAGAATATTATTTTTGAATTTTTTGTGAAGCCTGGATAATTGAATGCGGGACCAGATCACTTGTCGCACATCGAGACATGAGAGGAACCCACTAATTTGGAGGAAGGATTACCTGATGCGCAGCTCTTTGCTATGAGTGTCGTGTATGGACATTTTGAGGATATAATACACTTCCTAACAACAGGAATTATGCTGGAAGGATACTCTATCCAGCAAAAGAATGAATTAGTGTTGCGCGCGGAAGATTTCTCTGTCATTGTTGGGCATCTACACAAGATGGGGACTGGTGAGATATTGTGAAGGTATGTACCTGAGTTTGAATGAAGTAGCATCCTCAAAAATGCTCATGGGGGTGCCGTGGGAGGACATTATACAGGGAGAGCAACTACGCAGAATATTCTACGCACAAGGTTGTGGTGGCCAACCCTTCATCAGGATTCAAAATCATATTGCAAGTCGTGTGATGTATGTCAGTGAATAAGCAGGCCATTGTGGAGGGATGAATTCCTTTGAATCCACAAATAATGTTACAACCCTTCGAAAAGTGGGCAATAGATTTTGTAGGACCTATTCGGCCCCAAGGGAAGACAAGTGTGAGGTACATTATCACTACGATGGAGTACTTGACTCGTTGCGAAGAAGCACAGCCAGTGAAGGATTGCATAGGCACGATTGCCGCAAAGTTTTTATTTGAGCATGTATTGACGCGATTTGGATGTCCAAATATTTTGATGAGTGATCGGGGTACGCACTTACTGAATGAAATTATTAGCGCGTTGAAGGAAGAATTTCAAGTGTATCACCAAAAGAGCACACCTTATCACCCACAGGCTAATGGGACGGTGGAGGCATTCAATAAAGTGCTCGAAACCGTGTTGACCAAGGTTTTCAATGCTCAACAAAGTGATTGGGACCTACGCATACCTGTAGTATTATGGGCTTATCAGACGACGTGCAAGAAGTTAATGGGACAGACACCCTTTAGGCTGGTATATGGGGTTGAAGCGGTAATGCCTATGGAATACATCGTGCCTAGTCTGCGCATAACAGTGCTCACAGGTATGACAAATCACAGAGCCCTGGAAGAGAGGCTCGCGTAGTTGGATGAGATTGAAGAAGAGAGATTTTTGGCTGGATTTCATCAGCAGGTCCAAAAGTAGCACGAAAAAGCGTGGCATGACTGACATATTAAGTTGCACACTTTTAAGGTGAATGACTTGGTGTTGTTGTATGACAGTAAGTTTGATAAATTTCCAGGGAAATTTAGAATGCATTGGCTAGGGCCTTATGTTATTAAGGAGATTACCGATGGTAGCGCGATCCAATTGGTTAAGTTGAATGGCAATCCCTTCCCAGGAAAGGTGAATGGCAGTCGATTGAAGCCATAAATAGGTGGCCCGACCATCTGACTAGGCGACAAAAGCATAGTCTTAGTGCTCTAGGGAGCTAAAAGGGGGTGTGGGACTATAAACTACACTGCCCGGGTTGGGGAGCTGCATGATTTCAGGACTGCGTGAAGCAATGAAGTGTCACAGGGTCCACAACAGCACGAAGACAGTTGCATTAGTGCATACTGGAAAGTGGCCATTAAAGTCACTATTCATGATTTGATGGTCGATTTGAGGCCAAATGGAGCCGACAACAGGCATTTAAGGCGAACTTTATGGCTCGTATTCTCAAAAATCTGCCGCAAATATAGCATTAATGGGTCAAATGTGGGGGGAACGGTCGAATTTGAATTCAAAAGGCCCTATAAATTACAAGTGGTTGTCCAACGAAAAGCACTTTGAATTTTGAAAATCCAGTTGTTGCACTATCAAGTGTGTATGGACCTTACGAATTTTGAGGCTTTGAGAGCAAGTTCAGTGTTTGCAACGTTACCAACAGAGACATAGGACCTTCTGCCTAGAATGATGTCAACACCCGAGGAAGCTGCGTAGGAAATTGTGGTAGTAGAAGTCCCAAAGAGTGTCAAAGCAATAGTTGAGGTCCCTAAATCACCCAAAACACCAAGACCTAAGAAGGATAAGCAGGCTATGATCTCGATGCGCGTCTCACTTTGAAACCCACAGAGGACCAAACTCACCTTGTAGGAAAAGTGGAATGCCATTAATCTGGAGGCCGACAAGGAGGTATCTGAAGAAAGCCTGGTGCATGAGGAGGACATGGAAATGGAATTTGAAACCCAGGGTGCGAACCCTATTACCCTGTTACTCGAATATGTTCCTCCACGCAAGGACAAAGCTAAGGTGCCAAAGGACATAAACGAGAGCAAGAGCTCCTTGCAAACTCTGTTTCTCCCAGATGATATTGTTTTTGAGGGGCTGCACTTAGGGCGAGTTCCTGTACTGAAGTTTTAAGATTGGGACCTTGCAAAACATGAGAAATTCCCGCATTTAGCAACTGAGTAGCTAATACGTCGATGGATTGACGCGACAGATGGAGCGATTGAATTGGAGCTGCACACATGGCTCAAGGGTGTAGTGAAAGTTGGGTTGCTAAACCTACTCTAGGTGCCGCATTATCACCGTGCTCTAGTGACCATCTTCGTCATCAGGCAGCTGCTCTGCTTGGTGCATGATGGATGTTTGTGGCTGGAGGAGCCCATTCCCATCATAGATCACTTGATTCATTGGATCACACAGCTACCTTACTCAGGGGAGGATGGAGCCAATATATCAGAGGGAAAAGGTGATGAGTTGGCCCTCACAGAAGCGATGAAGAAGAAGTTAAAGTTGGAGAAGAAGAAGTGGGGATATGCCATCTCTAGCATTAACAACCCTACAGTCAAAGTCGCAACACAAATTTTAGCAGGGAAGGTGATGCGGAAGTGTCGTACGGATGAGGTGCCCATGCTTGTGGTTGCGCTAGTGGCCCAATGTGTTGAAGGAGTCCAGTTCAACTGGGTGAATTATCTATGTGACAAGTTCCTTGCGAACTGTCACGAGGCATAGGAGCAAGGAAATACATTCCACTACGCATGGCTTTTTCTCTCGATCGTACTGGTGGCATGGGAGTTGCCCGAAGACAGCCAATTCCCTTCAGTCATGCCGGACCTTCCAGAGGCAGTGAAGTACACTTTGCTGTGGGTAACCAGTGATGCGTAGTGAATAAAAGAAAGCAAGATATTTTGGATCTTGATGGAGATGAATATCCAGATGGGGGTCAATTGCAAGCTGTGGTTGTCGCCCGCAGTATATGCCAGTTTATAGAGCTTTGTAGAGTTCAAAGTGGATTTCCACCATGTCTTTATCAGGGCATGGAAAGACCCTGCAAAGACATGGCATAACCTACCATATCTGGCGACTGATGATGTAATTTTTGCAGTCCTCGAGTCTTGGCCGCCGAAGTGGCGTGCTCCAGTAGGATTCATGGTGGAAATGGAAAAGTCCACCATGTAGTGTAAGAAGGAAGAAACCAATCTCTGAATGACGCAGCTGGTGGAGAAGCGCAAAAAGGAAGAAGCAGAGGCTAAGGCCCAGGCAATGCATGACACCGTGAAATTGGCGGAACAATAGCAAACATGAGGGGAAGAGCGCGAAGGACAGAAGTCACCTTTGCCTGAAACTGAGGCAGAAATAGAGACAGACCACAGTGGCATGGACCCACAGACGATGTCCACCCAACTCAAGTGTTCGCGACTACAAGAGTAGGCTATGCCACGAAAGAAAACCAAGTCATAAAAGACATCCTTTGACTGAATCACCCTCACTGAGGGGGATTTGCATGATATTAGAGAAACGGTGAGGGATGTCACTGCAGAGTCCCTCCAACAGTTTGAAGAGCAGCGGTAGTTGGTATTGGGGGATATCTGAACATAGCTGCAGGAGTTGCAGGTTCGCACTCCACAAGCTGGCACAGTGTCCACCAACCTCACGATCGTCACTTCAGCTGCTGAGGAGATGTTGCGGACAAGGGTGACTAACATGATAGTGCTACCAGATGGGGCATTCACTACAGAAAAGGAGGTCGATAGGCCCACGGTTAGCAATCTGAAAGGGGTAGGACTGAATATGGCCACGCTCCCTTGGGAGATGCTCTACCTCTTACATGATGGAGCCACTACGGAACCTAGGGCCCTGGAGAGTTGTGCTCTGCAGGTGATGAGCAAGCAACGCATCAACATTGAGTAGTTGGGCCTATAGCACAACAAAGCAGTGGAGCAAAATAAGCAAATAATGCAGGTAGTGGAGGAAGCCTGACGAATGGTCCCGGAGTTGGACATTCAGATAGAGGCGCACGCCCGCAAGTTGGCCATAGGGGTGCGTGACGCTCGAGCAAAGATGACCCTAGTTCAGTTGGAGCTGGACCTCTAGATCTAATAATTGCACTTGCGAGCTCAGCCCTCAACTCCACCAGAAATTAGGGAACAATGTACCACGCTGTTACAACAACAATAGCGACGGCCAACAGTGCAGTAGCAGACTACATGCATCTTTTTGAACATTCTTTCGAGGTCCTCACCACCCTGCAGAAGGACCTGAATGTAGAGCGCCTGGAGACAGAGGCACACGAGATACATAAAAAATATGATGGGGTCAAAGGGACCGTGCATATGGTTTCCCTTACACAGAGGCTCGCACAGATGCAGGAGGAAAAGGCACTCAAGGAACAGGTTGACACCGCACGACGTAAAGACGCAGTCTTAAAAGTGTGCCTATAGCCATGGATAGATGAGGCTTATGTGATAACAACCTCCATTGAAGGAAATCTTGCACAAATGCAAGCATCTTAGTAGAAGATTTAGGGCAGCAGTTCAGCAGCAGTCATCGAGCAGCGCATGGAAGAAGTCCAGCAGGGGGCTGCTCAGTGCGTTGTTGAAGTTGTAGTGATCCAAATGAAGCTGGGAGGTCTTCACACTAAGATCTCGGCACCTACATAGTGACTCGAGGGTGAGTCATGATGTTTGTGTTGGGGGCCTATTAGGCGCGGGATCCCCCAAGGGCAGTTTTGGGGCTAAAAGCCCATATTTTGGTCATAATTTTGTAATCCAAGTGTAAAGACTTTGCATTTTGTGGTCGCAGAGCGCGTAGATGTTAAAGAGTCATAGGGTTGTCTGCCCTTATTTTGGAAATGTAATGTCGGCTGTAAAAGATCTACCCATGGTCCACGAACCATGGGATTGTATAAATAGAGCTAAGCTCTAAGTAGTTAGAGAAATCAATCAATCAAGAAAGATAGAACATGTATGAGAGATAGCTCTAAAGTAGAGGTCTAAGTCTTGGGTCGTAGCATCAGTAGAGGCTCTCCAGCTGAGTGCACAGAGGTTTAGAAGTCCGAAGCTGAGTGCGCAGACCCTTGTAGTTGAGTGCGCAGGGTGGGCTCGAGTCTATAATGGTTTGGAATTATCAATAAAGAGAAGTATTCTACAATTTCTGCATCTGTATTTCCTATTTATGCATTTGGTTATATTGGGTATTAATTTCACCTATAATTCTTATATGATGTGTGAATATATGTAAGTGTGTTGGTTAAGTGAATGTAAGTAAGAACATCTGTTTATGCGAAGCTAACTAAGATTTGTTAATAAGACAAGTAAGATACTTAGCGTAGTTGGTATATATTGCAGCTCGTTGCCCTAGCAACGCGAAAGTATATTAGCCCAAGGTTAGGGCTGCGCAAAATCCAATTGTACCCTGTCGCGAAGTTACTGTTAGGTTTGCAACATATTTTTAATATTTTGAGGACCAGAAATAAGCTCGGTCCTTGGTTATGTTCAAAGGAGGCCTATACTGGTCATTTGCACCTTCTCCCTTTACCTCTCTAACCCTCCCTTCATCTCCGTTTCCCGTGATTTTTGGTTAAAAAAACATATAAAATGCCCTGGCTCTTAAGCCCCAAGTGCTAAAGCCCATACCCCATAAACCCGCGCCCATACGACTTCACGCTTCTACAAACTCTTCACCTGTAACCTCCATCATCGATCTCCACCTACCGATCTAATGGCTCTTGTCGCAGTGACTTGCGCGGTTGTTTCCCGGCTATCCGATCATCTCTGCCGCGATCGGATGGTGTTTGCTCTTCCCGCATCCACGAAGTGTCAGGGTGATAATGCGCGATAATGAGTGGTTTCCTCTCTCCTCCACGGCCACGCGTCACACTCTGAATGGCATCGTGCGCCATCACTGTTTACCACCCAACCCCCCAACATCGGTGCGATCAATACCACTTACCACCCGGTTCTCCATCCTCACCCGATAACGTCCGCACGTTTCCGCTGCCCGACGACCGTTGGATCTACCCGCTTGAAATCCAATGGCCCACGATAATCCCGCTCCCGCCTCCTCCAATATCCCCGTTGAGTCATCCCCGCCGTCTATTCTCCCGATCCAACTGCTAGTCTAGCTCCTCCGTCTTGCTCGTACACTCGCCATGCAATCCACATCCCCTAACCATTCCAACCACCTGAAGGATGAAGACAACCGTCTTACCAGTACCCGCTGCATTTTCTCCTCAACAACCGCATTCAACAGATAGTATGGCCGAGAAGGAAAAGGACAGAGCTCGAGCAAATAACTGCATTTAATAGTTATGGAGCTTCATCCTATACGGCACCCCAACTACCCAAGAGGACAGCAAAGCACAAGAAAAATATCAGATTCATCCACTACAACAAGCAAACGCACTCAGAAGTTCCATCAGGCAACTAAATGCGGTTGGTGGCCAATTATTGCCCCTCCATACTTAGAATGGTCGAATGCCTTTGTATTGAAACTATATATATACCCAGAAACAAGATGTAATCAAGGTTGATGGTTGTTGTTTTGATGTAAGGTTCAACTTCTGGGACTGTAACTATTTTGGCACTTGCAGCGTCTCATCTTCATTTTCAACTAATACAAACTTCTTTTGCTGTTAAATGCTCACTTTTCATTCTTCTTATGTTCCAAGCTGTGCCTGATATGCTATATTTCTGAGCTCTTGATGTTTAGCATTAGAGAAGCTGTCATCTTATCTCTATGTTTAAGTCTCGTATGTATCAGTGAATGAGTTATTCAGGTTTCTTTCACCTAGTGCCAAAGAGTTGTCATCCTGTCTGCGCATAGGGAATTAGATTTGCAGACTTATTTACTGGTTGCATTCGGCCATCACATGGTCTTGTGCATCTGCTAGTGTGGTCAGTGTTCTCCATATTCACCCAATCCTTAAACTGTGAGTAATTGGTAGTCTAAAGCCTTGTAGTCTGGGGGTGTTCATGAATGTTTGGAGTTAAGCTAAGTAGAAGTGGTTATCTGGCTTGAACAAGCATCATTCCTTCCATTCATCCATTTACAACAATAAGTTGAATTTGTATGTTCCCGAGCATCTTCGAGCTACAACCTAGGAGAGTTTCTTGTGTTGATAACATTAATTGGCGCCATTGTTGGGGAGAGGAGATTGAAGCTCAGCTTCCCTGGGAGAATGACACAGTTCCAACTTTGATGATAGACAAAGTCTGGACACACTTTTGGTTGTAATCATCTATCTGGCGACTCTACTGGAGGACCAACCTAGTGGCGACTCCACATTCCAATTTTGGCTCAATTTGTGAGGCATACCTGGAGAAATCCTCAGAAATCACCATCTGACCCAGTGCCTGACCCTGAGAAGATTGTTAAGCAAAAAAAAACATCACAGAAAGGAGCATCAGGATTAGGTAAGCCTAAAAAATCTTATGTATCTCCACAAGAGAAGATTATAGCTGAGAATATACAGTTTGAAGATATAGAGCCTAACATTGTTAATGAAGAAATACCCACAGAGATTCATAAAGCACCTTGTTCATCCAGTTCCCCTTTGGATCTCAGTCCAAAGAAAGCCTCCCATATGGTCCCTCATACTCCTTTGTTTCTGTCATCCATTTCACTGCTCCCTACTATTCAAACTACTAGTATCCTTCCACCTACCCCAGTCATGGCAGGCCAACAAGAACCCACAAAGATGGAAAGAATCATAGCTACTAGGTATGGACCCCTGGTCTTGCCTATTCCTTTGAATGCCATGCCTGCAGGAGAGTATCAGAAATATATGCCTAAGTTCACTGGTACAGAGGGAGTAACAGTTGAAGAACACCTTGAGTCTTTTTATAGTTACGCTGATAACCTTGATATCAGTGAGGATGATGTGTGGATGAGAGTGTTTGTCCAGAGCATCAATGGAGAGGCTAGAAAGTGGTTCAGAGAATTTCCCCCTAGGTCCATAGCAGAAATTGAAGCCTTAGATGATGTATTTTTGAAGCATTGGGGAGATAAAAAAGACTTGTAGAATTATCATACTGAGTTTGGAAACCTCGAGAGGGAAAATGGGGAATCATTGCTTGATTTTAATAAAAGATTTAATCGTATGTATAGTAAGATACCAGCTGAAGTAAAGCCTACCCCCACCTTTGCCAAACTCACCTATGCCAATGCTTTTGACTCTGTTTTCTCCCTGCTTTTAAGAAAAAGAATATGTGCCACTCTAGCTGAAATACAAGATGCAGCTCTAGAGGTGGAATCGAATATCATGGCTGCAGAAAAGCTCAAAAGTCACATTGATAGAAGGAGGACGAGAGGTGAGGCTTCTTCTTCCTCTACTTCATCTTCAGAACCTAAATTAGAGAAAATGACTAAAATGATAGAGTCATTGGCTGCTGAGATATCTAAGCTGAAGGTTGAGCAGAGCTCTGGAAAGGCAAGGATTCCAAACACATTTGCTCCAAGAAATTCAACTCCATTCAGAAGAGCAAATGAGCAATTGCAGATCATTTAGAGGGGTAAAGAGGTCAATGAAGAGCAAAGGGTTAAGGCTCCCTTCCAAAACGTAGTCATGGAAGAGGAGTAGTTTGAAGAAGAGGATGAAATTCATTGCATGGAAGATAAGGGCAATGCTGCTTTCTTGACATTGACTGCCTATGAGGAATCATTACTCCAAGACCAAACCGGTCAAGAGTGGGATGGAGAGGCTGTTATACAGACTGATGAGCAGCAAAGATATAACCTGAGGTCAAGAGTATGCAATGTCAAGGAGAATCCGGCCCAAAGAGCTACTGTCCCAACAGAGCAGTAGAATATCAGACAGAAGAAGCCAGCTGTTGATCCAGTCATCCTCAAAGCATCAACTCAAGAGGTAAGAGGTCCTGACAAGTCCCCTTCCCCTTTCAGCTTTGAATCAGAAGTCTAGAAGTTAAAAATATATGTACCTCTGTTAGAACTTGTAAAGAGTGAAGTTTTTAGAAAGCCTATCCTTGATGCTCTTGAGTTGAAAACCTCACAAGCCTCCACCGACTACGTCAATTTGCAAGATGATAAGCTTATAGTTGTGCTTAGCCCAATGATTGAACCTACTAATAATAGCTCCCCATCATTCTATGTCTCCTTGACCATTCATGACAAAACCCTCCATAATTGCCTGCTAGACACAGGGTCTAGCCACACTTTGATGCCAAAAGTTGTCATGGAAGAGTTAGGCCTTGATATTACTGGAGCATATCATGATCTATTCTCATTTGATTCAAGAAAGGTAAAATTCCTAGGATTAATCAAAGACCTAGCCTGTTGTAGGGAAAAGTATCCGACTCGGATGACCCTATCCCACTCTAAGGGTGATAGTGCCTTAGCAACAACTGTAAAACAAACTACTTAAGGTTTACTTCTTTATGAAAGCAAAAGAGAATGGAGAAATGCACTAACCGTTGCCTTGCGCTTAATGTCGAATCCAAACTCTTCTCTTTGGCTGCTTGCTCCCAGCTCCTTGCTCTTTTGCTGGCCCAGCTACAATGAGGTCCTGCAAAATAACAAAGAAGGAAACTACAAGAAGCATGCAATCATAACTGGTTCAAGGATTAGTGTAAACCAAACATGCAATTATCACAATATATTATTGAAACAAGAGCACATAGAAGAACCTCAATAGCTTTTATTAATGAAGAAGTAAAGGTTCTGAGAGTATTACAACCATTGAAGGCTCCAATCCAGCAACACCTCCCAGCAGAAAGAATTTCTCCTCTTCACCTCTCTCAAACAATCACCCAATAGATCTATAGTGAAACCAACAGCATATCATTACTTTGCACCAAATTCCAGCCTCCTGAGCTCATAGGAGAGAGCTCAATATATAGATGAATTGAGAAAGGATGAGTCAGCTTGCAACTGATGTGTAGCTGCCTTGTGTCCTCTCTCTCTTCAATTAATCTTTAGTTGATCTTCAGTTCTTGAGTCCACTTGGTGAACTTTGCTTCCACTTGGAGAAACAGAGCCTCTGACTCATCACAAGGCGAAATCCCTGATCCAAGTGTCATTTTTGGAAGATTCCAAAGCAATGACTCATTGTGCCACTTGTCCCATCTCGCTCAGCGCAGGTGGCCTTTGTCCCACTTGCTTTGCAACGCAGGTACACCATGGAGCAACTGAGTTTCAGCGCAGAAACCTAGTGGAGCACCTGGTTTGATTTCAGGATTGCTTGTTTTTGAGTGTTTTCAGGTGGAGAACTGATCTGAGAGCTGTTGGTTTGCTGACCTTGTTCCTCTAGGGGTAGGAACATCATGTTTAGGGAACTTTGGATCCCTTGGTTTATTGACAATTCATGCTTGTTGCTGTAAGGCACAAAATTGTCTATAACAGATGCCCCCTAAAGTATGAGGTCGTTTATCGGGTGAAATGCTTTATTGAGAGGATACGAAGTTCATTCAATCTGCTGAGAAGTGTCCTGTAATAAGATACAATACAATACATTATTTTTCATACATTATCATGATCTAGCTGAGGCGGGCATTCCCATGCTCAGCTTTATAAATACATTTTGGTACATAGAACAGACGATCGTCTGATTGTAGACTGATAATTCTCTGCTGAAATTATCATCCTTTGAGAAGGATGATCATGTGCTGTAATGATGTACATATCAAATGTCTTTATGTCCTGAATATATATCGCAGCCCAGATGGATGAAACTAGATCCGGGGTCTTCAATCTCTTCCGATCTTCACTCGATGTACAAGTCGATCCATGTGAGAATTTTTTGAAGTCGAACATGGAAAGACATCGCTTGATTACCGGTCAATGATGTAAACCGTTAACAAGCGCGAGAGGAATCACCGATAAGGATGATGACCCTCAAGGTACGATAGTACAATCCACATGGTGGGAATAAAGGACTTGGCGTCGACCACCATGCAAAATCTTCTGGTCGAAGGTCATTGATGTATACCTGTCGCCGGAAGTGAGAAACTTGCCATTGAGGCATGCAAGCTTCAAAGTACTGAAGGGTGTGTTCTTAGATCAACTCCTTGGATAATGAGCTGATGTCGACAAGGAGCGATCCGTCAAAGGAGGGCCTTAATGAATCCCACATCAGTGACACGGAACGGAGCTAATGATTGTGATGAGGTGAAAACAAACTGTGATGTATGATTCAGGGTGGCGGTCACGAAGTGGATGAAGGATAATGTATGGCAGTGGATGGGACGCGGTTGACTCTTTGCAGAACCACATCTCTTGAACATATAACGACACTGATGTGATGGATTGGTAGCATTACCCCAATTGTGGATGGTGTGGCGAGGACCATGGTTATGAGACCGGTGAATGAAACAACCCAACCCGATGTGATACGGAGGACAAAGTGTCATGTTCAAGAGCGACTTGCTACCATTAATGCTGTGAGGTTCTCCCAATTTTTCCCCAGTCATTGCTGACCAGTACCTCTTTATTTTTGTCAAGCTTGAGGAGGATAACATATGCTTGTTCTATAACCTGCCCTTCGGGCAAGCCCATCGCTATGTTTTAACGAGCCTAGCGATAGGGAAACTCGTTCTTGTCTAAAGACAAGTTTGTCGCTATTTAATCATTTTAACGAGTCTAACGACAAGGAAAACTCGGTCCTTTTCATTTTTAGAGAGTCTGAAAAGGTACGGAAAGTTAACTCCAAAATTCCTTTTTCGTCTTCTAATCCCTTAAGTCCGAAAAAGTATAAAACCATACAGAAGGGATGAATTTTCGGTTTCTTTAACGAACCGAACAAAACAAGCGCTCGATCTTTTTGTGCAATAATCCCTCAGGTCCAAAAAGATTAAAATCTAGAGGAGGGATAGCTCTTCCGGTCCTTTTAACGAGCTGGAAGGCCAAAACTCGGCAAACTTTTCATATTTTACGAGTCAGTGAAAAGAGCTCAAAGAAGACTCGTCTTTTGAGGAACGAGTGATAAACAGGGATAGCAGCAGATTCCAGGTACAGGTTGGAATTTTCCAATCACGGCAGTGTCACAAGGATGGCTAAGTGAAATCACTCTTCGCAGCTGTTCCTCAAAATGGGTAAACACACATATGGAGATGAACGATTGGCCAAAATGAACGGATGGAGGTGATGGCATATAAACACGACCAAGGGCTTTTAATATGGCTTTCAAAGGTTACTTTTCTCAATGGTTATTTACCGGTTCATTTTTTCTGAGTGAGCTTGAACTGCTAGGGAAAGATTGCTCACAATTTATGTTTATTTTTTAACGAGCATGAACTCTACACAAAAACTGCTCGATTCTTGCGTTTATTTTTTAACGAGCATGAACATTGCTAAAACTGCTCAATTCTTGCGTTTATTTTTTAACGAGCATGAACATTGCTAAAACTGCTCAATTTATACCAATCTTAATACAAGGAATGCTTTAGGTGAGGTAATCTTTTTTAAGGAGTGATACCTCACTAATTACTCCAATTTGGCAGGTTTTAACTTTTGCCTTTCATCCTTTCTTTATGCAAGCTGGAAACGGCTAATCCTACGAGTTTAACGGGTTAGACCTACGGGTTTAAAGGGAGGACCTAAAAATTTAAAAAATAAATAGTCGTCCCGTGCTTGCACTCCAAAAGGTTTGCATGCCCCCAGGTATAAAGTATAATTTCGAGATTCTGTCCTCTTACTTATTATCCGAAAAATGGTTTTGTTTGCTGCCGCAAACTAAACTCTCTTTTCGGCGATGTCTATCATTAGGTTGCTAAGGATGGTGACTACTTGTTGCCGCAATTTCCTCTCTTTCTTTGAAGACTGCCCCTACTCTCTTTCAAAACATATTGTTTTAATGGGTGAGGCTTGACATTCAAAGATGGTGCCTTCTTGCTGCCACAAATAGATCCCCTCCTTAGGAGAGCCTACTTTTTTAGACAAAGGGAGCGATTCTTCCGCTTCACATAACTTTGACAAAAGAATGTTATCCTAGAACAACCCTCTCTTCCTTTTTCGGACGGGGTACGGACTAGTCCATTCTTCTGCGGAAATTAACTTTATACCTAAGGTTTTCTCTGCCCGAGGCAGGCCAGGGTGCATGCCCCCTGGGTCCCAGTTCTTTTCTTCTCGAATTACTCGCATTCATCGGGAAGTAGAACCGGGGGGGGTGGCATTCCTTGAGTGAATAAACCGTTAAGGGATGGTATTTGACTATTTGCGATGCGTGATCCTGGAAATGAAAGTTGGTCTACGAGCTTGACCATTCTTCCTTCGTGCGGAAAACACATGACTCTAAAGAGCGAGGACACTATTGCCTCCATGCAATATATATAGTCTCGTCCAAGGAGTAAGTTATAAACCAAGGGTCCCTGGACGACCATGATGTTCATATGAACTGTCTTCCCTTTCAATGTAACTGGAACATTGGGGAGAATCCCTAACGGGTGACTGGTTCCTTTATCAAAACCTGATAGATTTCTCATCTCAGGTAAAAGCACCGGGGAACCCAGTGCTTTCCAAGCAATAGAGGAAAGGATACTCACAGATGCCCCTTCATCAATGATAGTTCCAGCCATCACCATTCTGTAGATTTGGACTATGATTCTGAATGGGATACTGGCTGGTAACCGGGGTCTGCCTAGTTGATTCCAATCAAAGGATACAACTAGGTTGCTTGGTGGTGGGACCGAATATACGGCCGGATACGACCCTGACGATGTTCCTTCCTGCGATAAAGGAATGGGCGCATTGCCCTGATGCTCATCAGAGTCTGTGTTGATGAAAAGAATATGGACGGTGTCATCCTTATCCTCTTCAGTGAGGGTGTCATTTGAAGATGGGTCTTCAATGACGGAGTCATTGGAGGATGAAACCTCTGAAGGAAGAATCGGGTCAACTGCCGTTTCGACCTTTAGACTTTCGTCTGGTCTGGATTCAGTAGGTTCATTCTCAATGACTGACACTTCAGCCGACCACTTGAGCGGGTCAGCTGGATTTTCAACTATCGAGGGATTAGGCACGAGTTTTTGGTATCCAGGAGGAAGTCGTAACGGTGAAACCGGACGATCTTCCAAAACTCTCTTTGCCTCATCTAAGAATGGACATCGGTGGATGGCATGATTGCCTTCACACAACATACAGGGTGATCTTGGTCTCCCTCTTCGTCCTTCACTCTCGCTAGTTGACGGACTGCAATCAACATGACTACCAGAGGTTGATGCTACCGGATTGTGCAACCTTGGGGACCAGTCCTTTAGTATCCGGGGAATACAAGGACAATCACGATGGAAGTGGGTCCCTTTGCAAATGACACATGGCGATTTAGGCCCGGTCGGTGCAGTGTGTGGGTTTTTGTCAGCTGTCTTTTGCTTGCCCCCAGTCGCCTCCGCCATAGGCCCCTTCTGCTTCTTTTCTCTTTTCTTCTTTTCCTTCTTCTCCATGGGAGGCTGACTTTTGCCGGCTCTACCTTGTGAAGATGAAGGATCAGAGGAAGAATTGTAAGAAGTGGAAGGCTGGTGGGTAGTTTTAGACTGGTCTGACTGTTGATTCGACTGCTCAGGATTAGTGGCGATTTGGACTACATTAGTTGAAAAGAGCCATACAGGTAGGCCGATTGTCAATCCTGGAAGTGACAATGTGGCCATATGAGGCGCACCAACATCTCCCCAAGAGGAGAAGGGATTGGGACTTCCGCCAAGGTTACTTCCTTGGTTGGTGGGCTCCATACTTTTCAACTGAAAGATCAACGTGGGAATAACAGGTGATTATGTTTCGTTTAAAATAAATTTTATTAACGACGCTTTTAGACACAAACTTGCTTTTTCATGTTTTAAGAGTCGAGAAAAAGCTAAAGATGACTCTAGTCGCCTTCGATGTTTTAACGAGCCCGAAGTGACAAATGCTCGGATGGACTTTTTCAGTTATAGAGTTTGAAAAAGGCCAAAAGAAACTTCTCTGGAGTTCTAGGCAGAGGGTGTGCCAAACTTTTCGCGAAACCACAGAATACGTTTTACGGTACGGGTGGTCGATCTTCGTGAATGCTGTGTTCACTGCATCGCGATCAGTAGGGCGGCCGACACGGCTTCCTATGGATAAAGGATAATTGCCTATAGGGGTCTCCCAATATATACTCGACGGTACGTGGGAGCACAAGTCCGTATTAGTGCCACCGACTCTCAGGAGGAATCACCCACCTTCGTAGAGACCGACAGTCACTATGTTTAACGACGCCGGAACACGTCTCTACCTAGACCTCTATGTGTTTGCGTTATGTTACAAAGCGTTGTTATGTAAATTGGATTTATTTTAATGTTGATCTTGCTTAGCAGTTTGCCTTTAAGGATCACCACGAGATGTATATAACAAATTCCTGAATGCAGTCTAAGATGAGAAGCAAACTTTTCAATCTTTCAACTTTGAAAACCTTAACTACTGAGGGAAGAGAAAGGCAAATCTTTTCTCACAGATCATAGAGCACACACTAAATGCAAATTTTTCTAAATCGCCAAGCAAACAGTCAAATGCAAAATGCACAATGCATGTATTTTCTTTTCCCTTTCTTAATGTGGATGGGTTACAAAAAGAAAGTGGTTATATAACTTTGATTTCGATTTAAAGCGAAAGTAAACAAGCTTGTCCAAAATCAAAAGACACCTTAAGATTTACTTGCTTAATCACTGGAAATGCATGAAATCAAACCATAATGACGAAAGTAAAATGACTAATCGGCTATGGACAGCAAACAAGCTAACTCTTTAGACCAGCAAAATGCCTAACACAGGTTCAGATCTAAGAGGCCAAAAGCAAGACTAGTTTACTCTTCGTTATGGGAAATTGTAAATGAGTAAGAAATACGAAGAACAAGTACAATTTTGTTATATAACAGAGGCAGAATGATGGCCAGTAATATTGGTTTCAGAACAGGTGCAAGACTGGTAACTGGCAGCCAAATCAATGGTGAAAACAGGCAAGAGAAAGTGAGGAAACCCCAAATGCACTAGGCAAATTTGGGCCAACGCAGGTGCTGCACAGCCAATCTGGCTCTCAGCGCAGGTAGCCCCTTCGGGACCTGCGTTTCAAAGTAGGTAGCCTGTGTACTACCTGCTTTGGAAAACGAAACTTGCGTTTTCACAGTTTCCGGGTCATATTTTTCTCAAAAAAGCACAGTTTTTGCTCAAATCAGAGACAATCAGTCAAGCACACTCAAAGGGATGATTAGGAAGGTGAAAAGCTATCACTAAGAGCTTACAAGGATCCTTGTAGATCAGCTCTTCAAATCATGAACTTGCTCAGAAATGAGCTAGAGTAGTTGCCCTCTACTTCGCTTTTGATATAGTCAAAAGCTTTTCGATTTGGTACTCTTTTGTTCAGGAAATGAATAGCAAAATACTACAAACACAATCAAACGGATACGATCCCGAGCGGAGTCGCCAGTTTGTTGTAGGGAAAAGTATCCGACTCGGATGACCCTATCCCACTCTAAGGGTGATAGTGCCTTAGCAACAACTGTAAAACAAACTACTTAAGGTTTACTTCTTTATGAAAGCAAAAGAGAATGGAGAAATGCACTAACCGTTGCCTTGCGCTTAATGTCGAATCCAAACTCTTCTCTTTGGCTGCTTGCTCCCAGCTCCTTGCTCTTTTGCTGGCCCAGCTACAATGAGGTCCTGCAAAATAACAAAGAAGGAAACTACAAGAAGCATGCAATCATAACTGGTTCAAGGATTAGTGTAAACCAAACATGCAATTATCACAATATATTATTGAAACAAGAGCACATAGAAGAACCTCAATAGCTTTTATTAATGAAGAAGTAAAGGTTCTGAGAGTATTACAACCATTGAAGGCTCCAATCCAACAACACCTCCCAGCAGAAAGAATTTCTCCTCTTCACCTCTCTCAAACAATCACCCAATAGCTCTATAGTGAAACCAACAGCATATCATTACTTTGCACCAAATTCCAGCCTCCTGAGCTCATAGGAGAGAGCTCAATATATAGATGAATTGAGAAAGGATGAGTCAGCTTGCAACTGATGTGTAGCTGCCTTGTGTCCTCTCTCTCTTCAGTTAATCTTTAGTTGATCTTCAGTTCTTGAGTCCACTTGGTGAACTTTGCTTCCACTTGGAGAAACAGAGCCTCTGACTCATCACAAGGCGAAATCCCTGATCCAAGTGTCATTTTTGGAAGATTCCAAAGCAATGACTCATTGTGCCACTTGTCCCATCTCGCTCAACGCAGGTGGCCTTTGTCCCACTTGCTTTGCAACGCAGGTACACCATGGAGCAACTGAGTTTCGACGCAGAAACCTAGTGGAGCACCTGGTTTGATTTCAGGATTGCTTGTTTTTGAGTGTTTTCAGGTGGAGAACTGATCTGAGAGCTGCTGGTTTGCTGACCTTGTTCCTCTAGGGGTAGGAACATCATGTTTAGGGAACTTTGGATCCCTTGGTTTATTGACAATTCATGCTTGTTGCTGTAAGGCACAAAATTGTCTATAACATAGCCTTTACCCTAACTCAGATACGCATGAAGAGCATGATGATGGATATTGTGGTAGCAGATGTCCCTCCCAAGTTTGGCATGCCGCTGTCCAGAGGGTGGATTAAGAGACTAGGTGGGACATTACAAAATGATTTATCTTATGCCACTGTCCCAATGTTTGGAGGGGAAAGCAGGAGATTGTACAGAGAAGCACACATGTCCTACATCATTAGTGATGAGAGGAATCCTTCTAATCATCCCATTTACGCTGTGGACACCGATTTTGGAGCATGTATCCTCCAATTTGAAGAATCCCGAAAGGCCTCATTGTAGCTCAAGCAACTAGTAGTCTAGGCTGAGGGAGAGCAAGGAAGTCAAGTTTGGGAAATGTTCTTTCATGGAGCATGTTCCAGGGAGATTGCAGGAGCAGGGGTGGTGTTGATATCTCCAAAAAAGAAAGTACACATCTATTTTTTAAGTTGGCTTTCCAAGTCACCAACAATATAGTAGAGTATGAGGCTATGATATTGGGCCTTAACGTAGATAAAGACAGAGAAATCAAAAGCATAAAGGTGTTTGGGGACACTGTTCTTATTATTCAGCAAGTAAACAAAACATTCCAAGCGAAGCACCCAAGGCTGAAAGCATATAGAGATGAGGTATGGAGACTCAAAGATTCTTTTGATAGTTTTTGTATCTCATACATCCCTAGAGTCAGAAATCAGCTTGTTGATTCCCTTGCTGTGTCTGCTAGCATGTTTATCCCTCCCATGCCTCCCAGACTAGTTTATGAAGTCCAGATGAAATATAGACCATCCTTGCCTGATAATGTCCAGCATTGGAAAGTTTTTGAGGATGATGATGAGGTAAATAGGTTTCTTCAAGTCATTGATGAATTCTCTAAAATGCAAATTGATCAAGAGAATGAAGCTTTGGAAGAAAATCCCCAGTCCCAGCTTAGAAACAAAATTGGCAAAAGTAGCATTGTCCAGCTGCCCAGCAATCAGATACCTAAAGGTCTAGTTCCCTTAGAAAAGTTGTTTGACCAGAATGATGTGCCTTATAAAGCTACCAAAAAAGAAGACCAATTTGCAGTCTATAGGCATAATATAGGGAGTCTAGATCATCCAAGATATATAAATCTGTCCACTCATCTATCTGCTGCCCAAAGTTATGAGTACTGCAATTTAATGAAGCAATTTACTGATGTCTTTGCCTGGGAATATAGTGACCTGAAAACATATGACAAAAAGATCATCCAGCATAAAATCCCTTTAGAGAAAGACACCATCCTTTTCAAGTAGAAACTAAGACCAATAAATCCATTGCTCCTCCCGCTAATTGAAAAGGAAATCAAGAAGTTACTGGCTGCCAAAATCATAGTCCCTCTCAAATATTCAAAGTGGGTAGCCAACTTGGTGGTGGTGAGGAAGAAGAGTGGAGAAATCATGCTTTGTGTTGATTTCAAAAACTTAAACAATTGCTCTAAGAAAGATAATTACCCTCTACCCAAGATGGAGCATTTGCTGCAAAAAGTCTCAGGAGCCAAAGTGATGTCTTTCCTGAATGGATTTTCAGGGTATAACCAGGTTGCTGTACATCTAGATGATCAAGAGAAGATTTCATTCACCACTCCTTGGGGCACTTTTATGTATTCCAAGATGCCTTTTGGGTTGATGAATGCTGGAGCCACCTTTCAGAGAGCCATGGATATAGCATTTGTAGGAGAGAAGGATAAGTTTTTCCTTGTCTACCTTGATGATATAATAGTGTACTCCAGCAGCCATCAAGACAATTTGTAGCATTTGAAGAAAGTGTTCCTGAAGTGCAGAAGGTTTGGTATTTCAGTCAATCCTAAAAATTCACAGTTTGCTTTAGAAGAAGGCAAGTTGTTAGGACATGTTGTTTCTGTTGCAGGTGTTAGAATCGACCCAGAAAGAGTAAGGGCAATACAAACCTTGTCTGTCTCAAGATTGAAGAAGGATATCCAGTCTTTTCTGGGCAAGATCAATTTTGTAAGGAGGTTTATCCCAAATTTTGTAGAACTTGTAAAATACATTACCTCCTTGTTAAAAAAGGGGTCAGAAATCAAATGGACTGATGCAGCAAGAAAATATTTTGAATACATCAAAAGGGCTATTATAGAAGCTCCTACTTTAATCAGCCCAGATTACAACAAGGAATTCCATATATTTTCATTTGCCTCTGATGACACCCTAGCAGCAGTTTTGATGCAAGAAGATGAGGAAGGCTCAGAGCATCTAGTGGCATTTTTCAACAAAACGTTAAGGGATGCTGAGCTGAGGTATGATATCATTGAAAAACAAGCATATGCTCTTATAAAATCTTTGAAAGCTTTCAGAATTTACATTCTACACTCCAAGGTAATTGCATATGTACCCTCTGCTTCAATAAAGGATGTCCTAACACAGCCTGATGCTGATGGAAGAAGGGCTAAATGGATTGCAAAGCTTATTGAATTTAACATAGAATTGAAGCCCACCAAGCTTGTCAGAGGTCAGGGCCTTGCTAGATTAATGGCTGAAGAGAATTGCAGAATGTTGGATATGAATTTGATAAGCATAATTTCAGAAGATATTTAGGTGGCAGAAGAAACAACTGAACCAGGGGGAAATCAGTCATTGGCAGAAAATCTAGCCTCGTGTGAGTGGTATTCTACCATGGCTCAATTCTTGCTAAAGCTAGAAATTCCTCCAGGCCTTAGTTCAAGCCAAGCCAGAACTATCAAGCTCAGGGCATCCAAATATTGCATTCATAAAAACCTTCTCTACTGGAGGGACCCCTTTGGAATTCTGTTGAGGTGTCTGGACAAAGAACAATCCATTGTAGTCATGCAGCAATTTCATTCCAGCCTATGTGGAGGGCATCATTATTGGAAAACTACAGCCCAGAAGGATCTCAGAGCTGGGTACTACTGGCCCACCTTATTTTCTGTTGTCTTTTCATTTGTTAAATCTTGTGACAGGTGCCAAAGATTTGAAGGGAAGCGGCAATTGAAGTCCCTGCCCTTAAAATCCATACGTGCTAGTGGCCCTTTTCAGTAGTGGGGTTTGGATTTCATTGGAGAAATCAGTCCACATTCTAGTGGCCAGAACAGATGGATCTTAGTAGCCACCAATTACTTCACTAAATGGATTGAGGCCATTCCTACTAGAAAGGCTGATCATCAGGTAGTCATGAAGTTCTTAACAAAAAACATCTTCACTAGGTTTGGCTGTCCACATAAATTAGTCACAGACAATGCAGCAGCCTTCAGGGAAAACGAATTGGTGGACATGTGTGACTCAATGGGTGTCAAGCTAGTTCATTCCACCTCATACTACCCTCAAGGAAATGGTCTACCAAAATCTTCCAACAAGAGCCTGATAAGGATAATTAAAAAGCTATTGGAAGACAACAAAAAGAATTGGAATTCTAAGCTCAAGTATGTAGTGTGGGCTGATAGAGTGACCACCAAGAAATCCACAGGGGATTCTCCATTCAAGCTGGTATATGGGACTGAGGCTGTGTTCCCAATTCAGTTAACCCTCCATGTGGCAAATTTCTTGCAAGAAGAGTAGGATGATGTAGAGGACATGGCAAAAAGGATCACTGATTTAGCAGAAGTACATCAAATCAGAGAACAGTTGGTTGAGAAGTTTGCAACACATCAAAAGAAGATCAAGGAAGCTTTTGACAGGAGGACAAAAATAGATAATTTTCAGGTTGGAGACTTGGTTCTTAAGTGGGATGCATTGAAAGAGAAGAAAGGCAACCATGGGAAGTTTGATGCTTTATGGACAGGGCTTTTTATCATTTCTCAGATCCAAGGGAACAATACTTTCATACCGCAAAGTATGGAAGGGGAAATAGTTTTTGATGGCCCAGTTAATGGCTGATTTTTGAAAATTTATTTTGTTTAAGGTTTTCAAGCCTTAAAGTTGTAAATATGTCATTTTATCAGTTTTAGGGTAGACTCAGCTAGACTCCATGCCCAATGGAGCACTAGGAAGTTTTACTCATCTGGTTTTTATAGGTAAGGCATTGGTCTGCAGTTCTTGAGACCTCGCAGGGAGGATATCATCCCCAGAAGAAGCCAGTCTTAGCTCTGCTACATATTTTTGATATTTTGAGGACTAGAAATAAGCTCGGTCCTTGGTTATGTTCAAAGGAGGCCTATACTGGTCATTTTCGCCTTCTCCCTTTACCTCTCTAACCCTCCCTTCATCTTTGTTTCCTGTGCTTTTTGGTTTAAAAACCATATAAAAGGCCCTGGCTCTTAAGCCCCGAGTGCTAAAGCCCATACCCCATAAACCTACGCCCATATGACCACGTGCCTCTACAAACTCTTCACCCGTAACCTCCACCGTCGAACTCCGCCTCCCAATCTAATGGCTCTCGTTGTAGTGACTTGCACGGTCATTTTCCTGTCGTCCGATCATCTCTGCCGCGATTGGACGGCGTTCCCTCTTCCTGCGTCCACGAAGTGTTGGGGCAATAACGCGCGATGGAGAGTGGTTTCCTCTCTCCTCTGCCACCATGCGTCACACTCTGAATGGCATCGTGTGCCATCATTGTTTACCGCCCAACCCCCCAACGCCGGTGCGATCAATACCGCTTACCACCCAGTCCTTCGTCCTCGCCCGATAACGTCTGCATATTTCTGTCACCCGACGACCATTGGATCTGCCTGCCTGAGATCTAACGACCCACGATCATCCTGCTCCTGCCTCCTCCGATATCCCTGTTGACTCACCCCCACCGTCTATTCTCCCGATCCAACGGCCAGTCTAGCTCCTCCGTCTTGCTCGTACACTCGCCACACAATCCACGTCCCCTGACCATTCCATGCACCCGAAGGACGAAGACAATCGTCTTACCAGCACCCAATGCATTTTCTCATAAACAACCGCGTTCAACAGACAGTATGGCTGAGAAGTAAAAGGACAGAGCTCGAGTAGATAACTGCATTTAACAGTTATGGAGCTTCATCCTATACGGCACTCCAACTGCCCGAGAGGACAGTAGAGCACAGGAAAAAGATCAGATTCATCCACTACAGCAAGCAAACGCACTCAGAAGCTCCATCAGGTAACTAAATGTGGCTGGTGGCCAATTATGGCCCCTCCATCTTAGAATGGCCAAATGCCTTTGTATTGAAACTCTATATATACCCAGAAACAAGATGTAATAATGGTTGATGGTTGTTGTTTTGATTTAAGGTTCAACTTCTACGGACTGTAACTATTTTGGCACTTGCAGCATCTCGTCTTCATTTTTAGCTAATACAAACTTCTTTTGCTATTAATTTCTCACTTTTCATTCTTCTTCTGTTCCAAGCTATGCCTGATATGTTATATTTCTGAGATCTTGATGTTTAGCATTAGAGAAGTTTTCATCCTATCTCTGTGTTAAAGTCTCGTATGTATTAGTGAATGAGTTATTCAGGTTTCTTTTCACCTAGTGCTGGAGAGCTGTCATCTTGTCTGTGCATAGAGAATTATATTTGTAGACTTCTTTACTAGTTGCAACCAGCCATCACATGGTCTTGTGCATCTGCTGGTGTGGTCAGTATTCTCCATATTCACCCAATCCTTAAACTGTGAGTAATTGGTGGTCTAAAGCCTTGTAGTCTGGGGGTGTTCATGCATGTCTAGAGTTAAGCTAAGTAGAAGTGGTTATCTAGCTTGAACAAGCATCATTCCTTCCATTCATCCATTTACAAAAATAAGTTGAATTTGTATGTTCCCAAGCATCTCCGAGCTACAACCTAGGAGAGTTTCTTGGGGTGATAACAGTTACTAAAGGTTGGAACAAAGGGCTAAGAAAACTGTGCGAAGGCAGGTATAGCCAGAATAAACCAACTTCAAATCCATCTCAAGGGTGCAGAAACTTGGTTCCAGCATCCCCCATACTGCTTCAGGTGAGACTTCAGTCCATGCTCCGCGGGCTTATTTCAAAAGGGCCAGTAGTGTAGGGATATGTTTGACTAACTAACATTGAACCTAGGTCAGGACCCCATAAGCCAACAACCTCAGTGCACTTAGCTACAGAGCCTCTACCTATGCTAAGACCCGAGACACTTAGACTTCTCTACCAAAACTCCTTCTTTTCTCTCTACTCACTACTTAGAGCTTACTTACTTAGCTCCTTTTTATACAATCCCATGGTCTACAGACCATGGGTAGATATTTACAGCCAACTTGACACTTTACAAAATAAGGGCCGATAACCTTTTATGACTCTTAACACCTTCGTGCTCCGTGACCACAAAATGCAGAGACTTTACAACTTTATTACAAAATTATCCAAAACATGGGCTTTTAGCCCCAAAACTGCTGTTGGGGAACCTGTTCCCAAAAGTGATAGAGGAACGCACTTCGTCAACAGCACTATTGCAGCCTTAACATAAGAGTTTCAGGTACATCACTGGAAGAGCACACCTTATCATCCTCAGGTGAATGGCACGGTTGAGGCTTTTAATAAAATTTTGGAGAATGATCTGATGCAGGTGTGCAACATCAACAAGAATGATTAGGATATGCGCATACCCACCATACTATGTGCATACAGGACTACTTGCAATAATTTGACAGGGTAGGCTCAGTTTAGACTGGTTTATCAACAGGAAGTTGTAATACCGATGGACTATATAGTACCATGTCTTATAATCGTAGTAGTCACGAATATGGAAAACAACGATATTATGGAAGAAAGATTGGAACAACTACTTGCGCTAGAAGAAGATCATTTTCTTGCAGGATTTCACCAACAAGTACAGAAAGCTCGAGAAAAGGCATGGCACGATCAACATATTAAGAAACAAACTTTTAAGAATGGAGGCTTGGTTTTGTTGTATGATAGTAAGTTCACGTAGTTCCCTGGTAAGTTCAAGATGCATTGGCTAGGCTCGTACATTATCAAGGAGATCTGAGATGGAGGCGCAATTCAGCTCGTGAAGTTGAATGGAGAATTATTTTTTGGGCGAGTAAATCGGAGTAGGTTGAAACTCTAAAAGGACGATTTCTTCCCTGGGGTTGCGCAATGACTATATAAATGGAGGATAATCTTAGTGCTACAGGAAGTTGAAAGGAATCATGGGACTATAAAGTACTCTTCCATTGAAGGACCTTGTTTAAGAAGGGGTATTTTTTCTGCAGGGAGGGATCTGATGCAGTTTGTCCATAATATAATTTTTCGGGTTGATTTGAAAGGGAAATTATCATTAAAAGGAGTGGGGGAACACATTTAAGGAACATATCTGGGAAAATATTCCACCAAATTCACATTTATGAGGAGAATCTGGAGGGGATTGAGTGGTTTGAATTTGGAAAAGGCTATAAATATGGCACCCCACTCCACATTCAGACAGTTTGTTTGTTGAGAATTCGTTGTGTGATGAAACTTCAGAAATTGGCAGCGACAGTTAGAGAATTGAAGGAAGAGGTGGGCAATGTTAGATTTAAACTACATATGTAGATTATAGAACTTCAGATGAAGCTGCAGCCTACAACGCCACCGAAATTTTGAGAGTAGTGTAAAGCTTCCATCAAAGATGATATGGCATAGATAGCGACTGCAGTCAACTTTTTGAAGATACAATGGAAGTGTTGGCCTCGCTGCAGGAGGACCCACATGTGTAGAAGATTGAAGTGGAAATCAGAGACAAGCAACTGCTGTTTGATGATCTTAAAGCAACAGTGTGGACCTTAGCACCCGTGCAAGAGTCCGCCCCTCTTCAAGAAGGAACACTTATGCAGGGACAAATTGATGAGCTATGGAGGAAGGTACATATCATCTCCACGTAGATGCAACCTTGGGAAGATTAGGTTTGCTATCTCTCACAGGAAGTAGAGGGAAAATTGAAGAGCATGTAGCAAACACGGAGGGCAATCAGTGTTGCGGCAGAAGGGTCAACAACAGAGAAGCTTATGGATGAAGTTTGATAGGCTGCAGAGAAATGCACAACTACACTTCATCCCTTGAAGTCTGCATATAGATGCCTGAAAGAAAAGATCGAGGGCGTACCAGCTAAGCGACTAGAAGATGAGTCACATCTTTGTGTTGGGGGCCTGTTGACTAAGGGTCCCCTAGGTCTAAGTTTTGTCTGAGTCATGTAAAGACTCCACATTTTGAGGAGCGGAGCATGATTAGTGCAGGGCTATAAGAGACAAAGAGGGTTTAGTGCAGGTCAAAGCCCCTTATTTTGTAAAGGGATGGGACTATATAGAGTATTTTGAGCTTTGCCCATGATCTGCAGACCATGGTATTGTAAGGGTAAAAGAATATATAAAGGGATGTCTTAGCGAATCTAAGGTAATCAATTGATGGGATAGATGTTTTTGAGTCTATTTTTGTGAGATATTTCTATATTCAGGTGAAGGGGAAGGCTCCTGCAGTTGTGTGCACAAATACCTTGGTAAGTCTGCAGTTGTGTGCACAGGGTCAGAAAGATTGTATCTATGAAGACTTGACTTAATAAAAAATAATTTGAGACAGATCTGTGTATTTTCTTATGTTCATGTAGTTTCTGTGTTTTAACCTATTTATGATTCATTTTTGTACATTTCTTCTGCAATTGCATCGCGAAGGTCAAAATATTGTTTTATATGATGAATAATACATGTTAGACTAATTACGCACAACTTGCAAGTCTGTTAAGTAGGAAACCGCTTTACAACTGTAACAATAAGGTTAACGGTTCATGAAGGTTGGATTAAGCCCTAAATTGATAAAAACCTTACAACCACACTGCATAGTCCCTTTGGATGCAGAAACCTGGTTCTAGCATCCCCCAATATCACCTCGGGTGAGACTGCGGTCTGCGCAAGCAGGTCATTGCCGAAAGGGCCAATGGTATAGGGTTTTGTTGGTTAGCGCAGCTAACTCTGAACCTGGGTCTAAGCCCTTGAAG
The DNA here is from genome assembly GCA_031772625.1 of Pinus tabuliformis. Taxonomy (NCBI): domain Eukaryota; kingdom Viridiplantae; phylum Streptophyta; class Pinopsida; order Pinales; family Pinaceae; genus Pinus; species Pinus tabuliformis. Next base: position 436,020,249 of record CM062818.1, on the reverse strand, counting down.
CCAACACCCCCGATTATGAATGGAAACAAGGTTTAATCCTAAATCAAAAGGTCATCAAAAGAGTCATTCTCCCTCAAAATCTCCTCCAACTTTCACATCTCATTCAAAATATCCTACTCCCATATCGAAATTTGTGAAAACAATCACAAGATCTCCTAGCACACATCCTAAGTCATCTGATCAACCTCCTTCCCAAGAGTTACCTGAAGTTTAGAACTTAATTCAGAAATTAGAAGGAATTTTGATTTCATAAGAGAGGCCACAACAATCTAAATTATTTGAAGGTAGTGTATCATCATCTCTTCAATCTTCTCGTATTTTGACTCAATCCCAAAGTGAGAAACTTGGAATTACTCCATTTGAGTTTCCATTACCTTCTCACCGAGAAAGACTAAAATACCTGAATCAAAATCATCTACTAGTGAGATTTTATTATCATCTCCACCACACACATCTTTATTCCATCCTTCATTATCATCTTCCTCTCATCTAATCAATCCTTGCACTCATACCTCTCATTCTCAATCAACTGGTGTTGTTTTAATCAACACTACCATAAGGGCAACTTCCTCTTCTACACAATCATCCTCAACCTCTTCTACATCTACTTCTGCAACTTCTTCTACTCAAGCTCCCAGAATGGCTAACAGACCTTGGACCAACCCAGGTGTAGTCCAAATGCCATCACCCCTTCATCCTTTACCTAAACATCTAGAAAGATGGTTACCCAAGTTTAATTCCGATGAAGAATTTCTAGCTGAAGAAAATTTTCATAATTACATGTTGGCCATTAACCTTAATGGAGTTGAAGAAGAAGGTTGTGTATGTAGACTTTTTCACTATAATTTTGTAGGATCAATAGGATCCTAGTACTTTTCTTTACCTGCAGGTTCAATTGCTGACTAGAATACATTTCAACATCAATTTCTGACAAATTTTGGTGATGATCGTATAACAACTACATTAATTAACTATCTATCCAATCTTAAAGCAAATTAAAATGAAAAAATTAAAGATTTTAATTCTAGGTTCAAAAAATTTCTTAATAAGATTCCTTATGTTTCAAAACCCGGTGAATATGTACAAATAGAATGGTATATCTATGTGCTTCCCTCTAATATTACGATATTTGTAGATAGAGCTAGTAAAGCTACTTTAGCTGAAAACATGAAAGAAGCTTTGTCTATCGAAAAGAGAATTCTAGCTTTAGAGAAGAAAACTATTCTTGATGAAAAAGGTCAAAGAAAGTAAATTTTAAATAAGAAGCCAAAAAGAAACCTTCTGAAGATCCTTTTGGTTTAGAAGGATTACAAAACTTTCTCAAAACAATGTCAAATGAAATTGTTGAGATTAAGAAACAAGTATCAGAATCTTCAAAAATATCTTTTATACCTTTCAAGAAAGCTTAACCTTCATCATCTCAACCACCCAATATCATATCCAACACTAAATCAGATGAAGATGAAGATGAAGAATCAACCATATTTGTGGAAGAATGACAAGAAGAAGAGCTAGTTGAAGCTCATGTATTATGGGATTTATTCTTACTACATCACAAAATGAAGAAGGAAAGACCCTACTAGTAGAAACTAGGAGTAAAAAATCTATTGATCCATTACCATCAAATAAAAAATAGAGATCAACTACTCTTGTCAATAAAGATAAAGGTGCAATAAAAAAATCTCCTCCTAAAACTTATGAGTCCATTCCATCTTCTTCAAATTCCCTCTCTTCATCTAAAACTCTTGTTTTTTCTGATAAAGATATAGGATAAAACATTGTGGAAGGTATGAATAAAGTTAAGGCTAATATTTCCATGTATGAGGTGAGTAAAGCAACAACAAAAAATATTTCTTAAAGAATTAAATGATGTTCCTACATCTCCGTTGCCACAGTAAAAGCCTCAAAAGGAAAAGGTAGGCCTCCAAGTGATTCTCCAGACAAAATCGATGCTTCTGATGCAATTCTAATTGGAGACAAGTCAAACTCCCATACTCCTCCTTTTCTTTTAACCTTTGAAATTTTTAATGAAAATATTCACAATTATCTGGTAGACTCAGGTGCATCATCAAATATCATGCCCTATTCAGTTTGTCTCAAGTTGAACATAACACCTAAGGAATATGTTGTCCAAACTGTTCAATTAGATAGAACAAAGGTTAAAGTACTAGGAGAATTAAAATATGTTTTAATAATATTATCTTGAAATTCAAAGGTATGTCAATTGCATTGTTATTTCACCATAGGTTGGTCACATTAATGGCTTCCTTACAATGGTAAACCAAAAAAAATTCGGGTGGATAGAGAAAAGCACATGAAATACTCAGTTACTGATCTGGATGAAGAAAATGAACCTGTAGTTTTTACAAACAACATCCTTGGAAATTATTCTTCAAAAATATTTCTTTGGAAGTTTTGTAGCTCAGAGATCTCCTTTTTTAACTAATTATGTTTCATCTCAAATTGAGAATTATTCACAAAGAGACTTTACTAAATGTATAAATATTGTAGATACATATGTAATTAAGCATGATTCTTTATTTTGGACTCTTTATTTTTATGGTTCTAAATCTAATGATGGTATAGAAGCTGGATGCATATTGATAAGCCCTAATGGTGAAAAATCTATGTTGGCATGTAGATTAGAATTTGAATGTACTAATAACATAGTTGAATATGAAGCATTAGTACAAGGATTGCATAAAGCCATAAGTCTTGATGTCGAATATCTTCAAGTGTTTGGTGATTCAGAAATCGTTATAAAACAAGTAAGAAACAACATTCATTGTGTTTCTAATCATCTCAGACATTATCAGTCCTTTATTCAAAATATTACTTCACATTTCATTGCATTTAATATTTCTCCAATTCCCATGCTACAGAACGCTAGTGCTGATCTTTTAGCCAATTTTGTATCCAATCTCATCCCACCTGAAGATTTTAGTCCTGATAGGTTTTCTATAGAGTTAATTTTTTGCCCTTCCATTCTTGAAAACATCACTAGTTGGCGAGTGTTTAATGATGATCAAGATATTCTGGATTTTTTGACATATAAAGAATCTTATTATGACCAAGTCATAGATGAAGATGAGCATGACAAGCAATTGAATAAATCAAATGAAGAAAATTCTTTGCCCAAGTCTGTAGTTAAACCTGAGGATCTTTATGATTTAAAATATAGGTTTAAAAAGGTCACCAACTGCATGCTTCAAAGTTAAACTTTGGGATTTGAATTGGTTAACCTTGGATCTAACTTAGATATTGGACTTTTATTTGAAGAGAGAAATGCATTTATTCATCCGTTAAAAAAATATAAGAACATTTTTGCTTGGAATAATGAATATCTGAAAACTTATGATACTTCTATCATCCAACACACTATCCCAATGATACATGATGTGAAACTAATTCAACGAAAACTCAGAAAGATTCATCCAAATTTGGAAAGTCAGATCAAAAGTGAGTTGAATAAGCTTCTAAAGGCCAAAATTATCTTTCCAGTAAGGCATTCCAAATGGGTTTCTAATCTTGTACCAGTTAGGAAAAAGAATGGTGATATTCACATTTGTATTGATTTTAGGAATTTAAATAAGGCATGTGAAAAAGATAATTTTCGCCTCCCACCAATGGAACAAGTCCTACAATCAGTTGTTGGTTCTGAACTAATATTACGTTATGGTATGTTCTATGCTTATAGTAGTTTACTTATCTTTCTTATTATTATCCATAGATTAGCAATCACATGTACATAAAGTAAAGTGCAAATAGAACTTTAAACGATCGACAGAAACAAGCCAAGACAAGAGACACAAGATGTGGCAGCTAGCCAGGGACAAACCCCAAGATGGGGAAACCATTTGATCAAATCTTCTTTTATCTTCAATAATTCAGCAGAGAGAAATAGTACAAAAATCTGATTTATATCAGTGGTAGCAAACCCTAGATCAGCAGCATCAGCATTAGTGGCTTCATCATCAAAACTAGGGCAGTCGATATCTCACAAACCGACCGTCGAATCGGCTTGATTCCACCACCAAATAATGAGACCTTCAGAGGAGGTCTAGATGGACCTACAACGCAGTTCTGAGGAGGGGATCTTCTGGTCAACACTGGTCAAACTTTGGTTCTGCAGTTGAAGCACTAAATTCTACGTCCTTCCTTCCACCTATGTGAGAGAGAGTCACCTACTACGTAGGAGAGAAGAGACTCTTTACTGCGGTGGAGAGAGAGAGATGTGATGAGTTGAGTGAGTCCAAATGAGGAAAAGTCCTCCTATATTTATACACATCTGATGATATTTGAATAGATGTGAATGTTGGGCTTCTAAACCTACATGAGTTGTTGGTAAGCTTGATAATTATTCCATAATCAAAATAATTTCATATCTCCATGAATACTTATGAGAATCGGATGATCTTTAGATCAATCCTACACCTCTCGGTGAGAGGAGTTTAATAGAAATATTATCAGCCATGAATAAGATGACCCACATGGATTTTGGCCCTAGTTGCCAATTTTAACACTCCCTCTCAACTAGGGAGAACTTCATTTGCAATCTGTTTGTTTGTTACTACTATTCATCCATCAAATGCACTGCCCTGTACTACCTAACCCTTGCCTTGCTTTGCTCTATTCTCCCTATTCTGCTTTGTCTTGTTTTGCCATGTACTGATCTGTACTACTCTGCTCTGTTCTTCTATGCTCTACTTTGTTCTATTCTGCTCTGCTTTTGTCCAAATTATGAAGAAGAAGAAACGATCAAGGATGCATCATACTGACTCAAAGTCAGTCTCAGAGTATGTACCACTGGGCCTAGAATAGTCTCAACCAACCCGAAGTCAGTGTCATAGTGAGTACAACTCCTACCACTGGTCCCAGACCAGTATCATCCTCCACTGACTCAAATTCAGTCTCAGAGTGTGTACCACTGGTCCTAGACCAGTCTCAACCAACCTGAAGTCAGCGTCATAGTAGGTACCACTCCTACCACTGGTCACAGACTAGTATCATTGATCCTAGATCAATGAAGGTCATCCTAGCGTAGGGAGTATGGTAGATACAACGATGCATCCATCAGTACTACTATGGTCCCTAACTTCATTTCCCTGCTCATTGATCAGATGAGAGGTACTTCCCATGAGTCCCTGACTACATGGGTAGGATGCCTTGACAGGAGAACTTAATCAATCCCATCCTCACAGGAGAACTAATCATCCTGCTACAATTGTCATGGAGAAAACATCATCTAGACCTCACAGGAGAAATAATCATCCTGCTACATTTTTTCATGGAGAACATCATCCAGAACTCATAAGAGAACTAATCATCTTGCTACATAGTCGCCACTAGGTGATACAGGGAAAGTTTTGATTCTTTTACCCTGTGGTCATATGTCGCTCCAAGAAGTATCCCGCACCCCCGCGGAGCTCACAGAGCTCAACACATCATACAGGACCCTCATCAAAGGGTTCCTGAATGACACCAAGTCATTCACGGAAAGTCAAGAATTTGACCTTTCCTAGGGGCTTTGTTAGAATGTCGGTGACCTGTTCATCTGTACCGATATGTTGGAGCCTAATAGCTCCCCGCTACACCCTATCTCAAATAAAGTGGTACTTGATATCAATATGCTTGTACCAATCAAAAAATACGGGATTCTTTGACAAACGAATCCCACTTTGGTTGTCACATAGGATCATGGTGGTATCCAGTGTAAATCCAAACAACTCACTGAAGAGCTTCGGCAACCAGACTGCCTCATAGGAGACCATGCTAGCAGCAATATACTCTGCCTCGGCGGTGCTCAAAGCCACCGACTTCTTCTTCCTACTCGTCCAGGATATCGAAGCAGATCCCAAGGAGAAACAACACCCAGAAGTGCTCTTATGATCCACCACACTACCTGCCCAATCAGCATCTGTGTATCCAAGTAGTCTCACATCTATGGCAGTGTATCTTAGCCCATATGTAATTGTGCCACGAAGATATCTTAACAGATTCTTGGCACCAATCCAATGTATGTGGTGATGTTCAACCATATGTTGACTTAATGTGTTGACTGCAAAGCATACATCTGGACGGGAGTTCACTAAGAACATTAATGCTCTGACGCGTTGATGATACTCGGTGGCATCTCGTAAAACAGGTCCAGCAGCACTACCGCTTAACTTCTTAAAGTCAAGCTCCATCGGGGTAGTAACAGGCTTCCAGTCCACCATATTGAATCTTTCCAATATCTTCACCACATATTTTTCTTAAGATAGGAAATTTTCCCATGGCTTCTGCCAGACTTCAAGTCCTAGGAAATAGTGCATTAGTCCTAGGTCCTTCATTTCAAATTCAGAAGCCAACTCCCTCTTACATTTGTGAATGAGAGGGTCTGCACCTATTAGGAAGAGGTCATCCACATACAACACCACTATGAGAGGTTTGTCATCTTCAACCTTAAAGTAGAGGTTAGGGTCAGCTTCACTCCTAGTGAATCCCAGCTTCATCAAGTAGCTATCGATCCTCTCATACCATGCTCGGGGTGCTTGCTTCAGCCCATAGAGAGCCTTCTTCAACCTGCATACATGAGATTTTCGATCATAAATCTCAAATCCTTTGGGTTTCTCCACGTAGACCTATTCTTTGATCGAACCATGCAAGAACGCGGTCTTGACATCCATCTAATGTAGGTTCCATCCTTGTGAAGCCGCAAGGGCTATGATCGAGCGGATGGTGGTATATCTGGAAATAGGTGCAAATATCTCATCATATTCTATATCTTCCTTCTGGGAGAATCCACGAGCGACAAAATGAGCCTTATATTTTTCCATACTTCCATCTACTGCATGCTTTATCTTGTAAATCCATTTAGAAGTGACAACTCTCTTGTCCTTGGGTCTGGGAACTATTTCCCAGACATCAATCTTCATAATAGACTCATATTCTTTGGTCATAGCATCCTTCCATACTTGATGCTTGACAACATCTGAGAATGATGAAGGCTCATTTTGTATGATCGTGCTCATGATGGTCAGGTATCCCTGATACCAGTTAGGTTTCTTACTTTCACGGAAGGTTCCTCGGGGTGCAATGTGTCCTTCAGCATCATCGAGTAGCCCTCTAAGCCAAGAGGGCCTCTTCCTGGAAGAGGAAGGCTCAGGTGTATCAATAGGATCCATGGGTTCTTCCACATCAGGCATTGATTCATCATCCTTTTCTTTCGGTTCCCCGGTGTCGGCTTCTTGAGAGCTCCTCAAAGTTGGAAGATTTTCCACGTTGCTGAGAGCCATATCTTCATCAAAGGTGACATCATGACTAATCGCGACTTCCCTTTGACCGACTACATAGCTTCTATATCCCTTAGTATTTTTACCATAGCCCACGAAGATTCCTTTCTTTCCGGATGCACCCAATTTATTCCTTTTCTCTTTCAGCACATGAAAATATACAGGGATTCCAAAAATTCTAAAATGAGATACGTCAGGTTTCTTACTAGTGAACATTTCTTCAGGAGTCTTGGAACCCAATGCTTAATGATGACATCGGTTTTGTACATATACGGTGGTGTTTGCAGCTTCAGCCCATAGAAACTTCAGAAGTCTTTGATCATGGAGCATGGAACGGATAGCTTCCACAATCGTACAATTCTTCCTTTCTACCACACCATTCTGTTTAGGAGTATATGCTGTAGTAGTCTCCCTCTTGATGCCAACCTCTTTACAAAATTCATGAAACTCGTTAGATTCATATTCAATCCCATTATCAGTCCTTAAGATCTTGATATTCTTTTCGGTTTGATTCTCGATCAAGGCTTTGAAGTGTCGAAACCAAGAGAACACTTCATCCTTCTTCTTCAAGAAGTATATCCAAGTCTTTCGAGAATAGTCATCTGTAAAAGTAAGGTAATAAAAATATCCTCCCAAGGAGTTCACAAGCATCATACCAGATATGTCTAAGTGAACCAATTGTAATATGTCGGAGGTCTTGCTTTGGCTTGAAGGGAATGGTTCCCTTTTGAGCTTTCCTTCAGCATATCCCGAACATACGCCTTCTTTCTCTACTCGGAATTCGGGCATCCCTGTTACCATTTGTCTTACATTGGGTAGAGATTTATAATGAAGGTGGTAAAGCCTCCGATGCCAAAGTTCAGACTAAAGAGATGTGTCACAAGAAATGTTACAGGAAACATCCCCCCCACCTGGATCTAATGCCTGAAGCGCGTCCCGTACGGATTCGTACAGGAAGCGTCCCCGGAAGCATGACTCCAAAATTCGGAAACGTGATTCCACCTGTTTTGGATGCTTCCTGGAAATTCCAGAAGCGTCCTTATGAAGCACGACGCTTCGTACGGCACTTCAGCCGTACAAAGCATGGCACTTCGGAGGGCGAAGCGCACGGTTCCTGTACGGTTCCATACATGCTTCCGGAAAAAGCGTTGCGCGGTTTAGAAAATCGATTTTTTTTTTTAGGTGAGTTTGCGTATTGGGGGTGGGTCCACCTTGGGTTAGGGTGAGGAATGAAGGAAAAAAATATATAAAAAAAAATATAAGTATAGCAGATACTCCCTCATGGTAATGTTAAATTATTAAATTAAAAGTGACATTCTCCTTTAAATTATTAACATTACCATGAAATGACTCAAGATGTTTGAGAGTGGTTCCAGCCTCATTGGATTTCATATGGAGAAAATAGAATTTCATATCCTATTCAAAATTCAACAGACTTAACAGTTTTTAGGAATTCAGGATTAATGGGATTGTGGCATTTCATTAGATTATATCAAGTATGAAGGTATGAGATTAGCATTTAATCAAGAGCACCAGGCCCTATATGTACCCTAGTGTCGGTGGTGTTAATTGTTGAACTCCTTTGTCACACCCTTAGCAAAAAATTACCTTTAATTCAAGTCAAAATCATCGATCAAGCATGTTAAGCTTTTTCCACCATATTTTATGTCTTGAATTAAGTAGTTTGATCAAAATTGGGCAATGTTGACTAATATCCGTAGACAATCGAGGTAGAGGCAAATGTTGGACAAGAGGAGAAGAATCTAGATTCTAGATGGTTGATGCATCTAAATGGTTGATGCTCGAATAATTAATCATTAATGTACAATGGATGCTATATCTATCTTGATTTATGCAAAAATATTCATGTTTTCATGTCTTCTACATATAATTTGGTATTTGGGATGCTTGTTTTGAGTATAAATGCAAAATATATATATAGCAGATGCTTCCACAGACGCTTCGCTTCCTAGATTTTTGGAAAATGACACTTTCGTGTCCCCACTTCCAAAAAATGTTCCCATTTCATCCTCGCTTCGTGCAACATTGGTCACAAGACATGACACCTAGAGGACTTCCACCGACCTAATATAATGAATCAACTTGAAACCCAAGAGTGAAGGCATCTTTAACATTGTTTTTCCATATACATACCTTGCCATCCCTGAAGTTCACCTTGTAGCCTTTGCCTTCCATTGTCGAGGTGGACACCAAGTTCTTTTTGAGGTCAAATACATATAATACATCCTGTAAGTGGATCGTATTACCTTGATTCAGTTTAAGAGAGACATTGCCTACACCTTTCACGGGATATTTCATATTATCTCCAAGGAAAATTTCCAGGTTAGTTTCCTTCTCTATTAGATTATGGAGAACTTATTTGTAACCAGTGAAGTGCCTTGATGCACCACTATCAATGAGCCAAATTCCCATTGAGTCTGAAGGAGCAGTGGTAGATAGAGCAGCCGGTAAATAATATTCATCTTGCTTATTTTCAACAATGTTAGATTCATACCTGGAATTTATAGCCTTCTTGAATGGTTGTCCTCTTCCTGGATTACCAGCAATCAATTTGCCTTTGCTATTAGATTTCCCATGCCTTTGATTGCCATGAGAGGAATTTTGATCATCGTCCTGGTGTGAGATCTTTCTATCAGGGCACACCTTTGCATAGTGTCCTAGTTTATCGCAAATGTAACATCGTCCTTTTCTTCCACCCTTAGGTATAGCCTTTCTTTTTTATTTAGTCCCAGAATTATTTCTTTTCTTAGCATGAGAAGAAAAAGTAGTAGGAGGACCTTTAGGCATGGGAATTTCTTGCTCTTCAACCCTTGTTTCTTCTTGAATGCATCTAGCCATTAATTCCTCGAAACCAGGAATTACATTATTGTTCAGAAGAGTAGTCCTGAACACGTACCATTCAGATGGTAATCCTCCAAGAGTTGTGAGTGAAATTTCCCTATCAGTAATAGTCTCCCCAATAGATAGGAGATTGTTATTGATCTCAGTGATTCTTAAGAAGTATGCTTGCATACTCTCATCTTTGCCCTTCTTAATTTCCTTCAGCTTATTTCTAAGAAACAAAACTTGATTTGCATCATTAACTTTAAATAAACTCACCAGTCTATCGTAGATTTCCTTGGAGGTGTTCAAGTCAAAAATGTAGGCCACCAAGCACTTGTTGATAGAGTCCCAGATGATCTTCTTTGTTTTGACTTCATCGATTTTCCATTTGTTCTTGGCATCAGCAGTTGCTTTTGATGGAGGCTCAACAATAGTGCCTCTCACATGGTCCAACACTCCTTGATCTTCTAAGGTTAGATCGATAGACATCTTCCATCTGTGATAGCTAGCTTTCTCACGGAGCTTGTCTTTGGTAGGAAAGAGTGTTGAGGACCCCATAGTTCTTTTAGGATAGCCTTTCCAATCTTCTCTTCAGTGATTGCTCTTGCTCTTGCTCGGGCTTTGTCTTTACCTCAACTCTGATTCCATGTTAAGTTATGGTATGTTCTATGCTTATGGAAGTTTACTTATCTTTCTTATTATTATCCACAGATTAGCAATCACATGTACATAAAGTAAAGTGCAGATAGAACATTAAACGATCGACAAAAAACAAGCCAAGACAAGAGACACAAGATGTGGCGTCTAGCTAGGGATAAACCCCAATATGGGGAAACCCTTTGATCAAATCTTCTTTTATCTTCAATAATTCAGCAGAGAGAAATAGTACAAAAGTCTGATTTATATCAACACTAGCAAACCCTAGATTAGCAGCATCAGCATTAGCGGCTTCATCATCAAAACTAGGGTAGTCGATATCTCACAAACCGATCATCAAATCGGCTTGATTCCACCACCAAAAAATGCGGCCTTTAGAGGAGGTCCAGATGGACCTACAACACAGTTCTGAGGAGGGGATCTTCTGGTCAAGGTTGGTCAAACTTTTGTTCTACAATTGCAGCACTAATTGTTGCTTCCTTTCTTCCACCTGTGTGAGAGATAGTCACCTACTGCACAGGAAAGAAGAGACTCTTTACTGCGGTGGAGAGAGAGAGAGAGAGATGTGATGAGTTGAGTGAGTCCAAATGAGGAAAATTCCTCCTGTATTTATACACATATGATGATATTTGAATAGATGCGACTGTTGGGCTTCTAAGCCTACATGAGTTGTTGGTAGGCTTGATAATTATTCCATAATCAAAATAAATTCATATCTCCATGAATACTTATCAGAATCGGATGATCTGTAGATCAATCCTACACCTCTCAAAGAGAGGAGTTTAATAGAAATATTATCAGCCATGAATAAGATGACCCACATGGAGTTTGGCCCTAGTTTCCAATTTTAACAACTAATGTCTTTTCTAGATGGATTCTCAAGTTACAATCAAATCCTTGTTCATCCAAAGGATAGATTAAAGACCACATTCAAAAAAAATGGGGAATATACGCATATCAAAATTGCCTTTCAAATTGATGAATGCAGGAGCTACATTCCAAAGAGAAATGGACATCACTTTCAAGGGTTTGATTAATAAAATTGTTGTGGTATATCTAGATGATATTACCATATATTCCAAAAAGAGAAATAATCATTTCCATGACTTAAAATAGATCTTTGAAAGATGCAAAAGGTATGGAATTTCTCTAAACCCCAATAAGTCATTTTTTGCTCTTAGTGCAGAAAAATCCTTGGCTTTATTGTATCCAAAGATGGAATTTGTATTGATCCAGAAAGAAATAAGGAAATCTCTGAAATTCCTATGCCACATAACAAAAAACCAATGCAATCTTTTTTTGGCCAAATTAATTTTGTCAAGAGATTTGTCCCTCAGTTCTCTCAAATCATCCTACCCTTACAAACTATGATCAAGAAAAATTCACTTTTCAAATGGGGAAACAATGAAAGAGATTCATTTAAAGCAGTCAAACAAGATGTTGTCGATGCTCCCTCTCTATCAACTCCTAATTTTTCTAATCAATTCATTTTGTATACTTTTTCCTCTGAACTATCATATGCAACAGTCTTAACACAACCAAACGAATAGGAAATTGAAGCTCCTATTTGTATCTTTAGTTCAAATTTCCAAGGAGCTGAATTAAATTATTCTAAAGTAGAAAAAAAAGCCTTCGCGGTTTACAAAGAAATCAAATATTTCAGACCTTTTCTCTTAAAAACTCATACTAAAGTCATTGTCCCTTTCTCAGCGGTTAGGCAATTACTTATTCAAAAGGAATTAGGAGAGAAAAGGGATAATTGGGTTACTGCCTTACAAGAATATGACCTAGAAATAAAACCTACCAAAATTGTGAGAGGTCAAGATTTTTGTAGATTGATTACAGGAATGAATGATGCATGAACTGATGAAGATACAGGTAATAATGTTCAAATCACAGAAGTATTTCTTATTGATACCGAATCTCAATACGCTGACTTAATATTTTATTTGAAAAATGGTTATGCTACATTTGAACTCGATTATAAAAGAAAAAGGGCCTTGAGATTGAAAGCTAATAAATATCAACTCATCAATAATGTTTTATTTAGAAAGAATTATGATTATGTTTTATTAAGATGTTTGGAAAAAGATGAAGTAGAAAAGGTTTTGCAAGAACTTCATGATGCACCAGCTGATGGACACTACAATGGAGATACCATTATCTTACATGTTGGATATTACTGGACAATTTTGTTCAAAGAAACTCATACTTATGTGAGGAAATGCAAAGCTTGTCAAACTGCTTCAAGAAGACAAAACAAACCATCTATTCCTTTGCAGCCAGTTAACATTGAACAAACTTTTGAGCAATGGGGACTGGACATAATAGGTGAGATCATTCCTCATTCTTCCAAACAACATAAATACATTTTGACTACAATGGATTACTTTATAAAATGGGTAGAGGCAATACCTTTGAAGCTAGCCAATTCTGAGAGCATTACTGAATTCATTGATCAATTTATCATTACCAGGTTTGGTATACCTCATGCTCTTATTTTTTACAATGATTCTTATTTTTCTAGAAACACAATGACTGAATTTGCTCTGAAAAAAGAATTCAAACTTAATTATTATGAAAATTACTACCCTTGCGGAAATGGTTTTGCAGAATCTACTAACAAAAACTTTATAAGAATTATCAAACGAACCATTGACCAAAATCAAAATAATTGGCATAAGACTTTAATATTTGCTTTATGGGTTGATCGAATAACTCAAAAGACCTCTATAGGTACTTCTCCTTCTCATCTAGTATATGGGAAAGAAGTTATCCTACCTCCCAATCTTGTACTTCTGTCCTTAGCCCTAGTATAATTCATTGAAGAAAAGCCTTCTTCTACTCTAGAATTAAAATGTCCCAAATCCTTAAGTTGGAAGAAGAAAGAAATAAGTATAAACAAGTCCATGCTCACCATCAATAGTTGGTAAAAGATTCATTTGATATAAATTCAGTCAAATATAAAAATTTTGAAATTGGAGACTTAGTTCTAAAATGGGATAAAGCTCATGAGGATAAGGGAAAACATAATAAATTTAAAAAACTATGGCTTGGTCCATTTCAGATTTTTCAGAAGGTAGGTCCATCAACCTATATCTTGCAAGATTTACAAGGGATGAAGGATACTCTTTCCGTTAAGGGACTTATTCTCAAAAAATATTTTTCTTAAAAGAACATTTGTTCTCTTGTAAAATATGTAAATAATCATATATACAAAATAGTATTTTTAGTTTTGATATTGTTAAGTAGTACACTTTTGAGTTTACATTGGAAGTTTCTCTTCATTATTGAGGTTTTCACTTATTCAAGAAAGAATTCAGATAGCAAAATTATAAACTGAAATTTAGTATTGTATCTATTTCAAATCTTTGAAATGTTATATCCATTTAATTGTGAAATCCCCTAGCTTGAAATCTTTAAAAATTCTACTTGTCTGTAAATTAGCTTTGAAAAGTTATTTTTGCGAAGTAAAAATTATTTTGAAGCAATAACATCTTTTACTCTAATGGTCATCCAAAACTCTTAAGGAGTAAATCTACCTCCCCATCCATTAATTTTAAATTTCTTAGAGTGTAATTAAAAAATATGAAACTTAAAAGATAAGAGGTCTCATCACGAGCCTGCTTACCATGATCATGTGGAAATAATGATATTGACATTATCACTATTGGCCACCAAACCAAGATGATGGCTTGTAGTTACAAAACTATAAGACAAGAGGTCTCATCACGAGCCAACTTGTTCAATTTTATTACAACTTGTGAATGGAATTATCAGCATCTGGTAAACAAACCAAGATAATGGCTTTTAAGTAAAAAATTAAAAAATGAAAACTTTAAAGAAATATTCATTACCTATAAGAATTCTATTGTAATGTGGATGGGATACTGGCTCATTTTTTGTTAAATGGTAACCTTGTTGAGGCTATAGACGCCTGTTGGCAGTAGTGGCTCTACCAGTGACAAACAAGTTTATTCAATAAGCTAAGCTTTAAATACTTTTTACTTCACTTTTGCAACCTATTAGTGACTGATTTACACAATCAAGATTTTTATCTAAAACAAGCTTTGAGAAGTTTACAATGAAATGAGTTCTTTCAATTCAGAGTTATCTTTATCAATCTAAATTTCAATCATTTTTAACTTTCTAAAAATTTCATGATAAAATCAAAATCTCATTTATTATTTTTATAGAGATAAATATTTCGCCCACTATGTCACCAATTGTTGTAGTACTCAACAACCCCCCCATTATGATTAGACATAGAATAATAAATAATGGGGACCCTTTAAATTTTTTAGGCAAGAATCCTTTTTGTTTTAGTAAAATAAGGCAATTTCTAGCTTTAAACATTAGAAAAATAAAACAAATATAAATGTGTATAGCAAAGCTTAGCCTTTTTAATTAGACATAAAGCCTTTTTATATTTTCTTAGGAAATCATATTACATGAAATCATACCAGATACAATTCAAGTTTAAAACTCCGATCAAGAAACCCAGATAACCGTATTTCCAATATAAAAGCCTTTGGCTAGCATCTCATGTTCCTATTTCAAGTAAACAAAGGAAGTATAAGGAAATATTATAGAAGGTTGGTCCCACCACGTAAGCGCTATCAGCGTATCAACATCGACAATTTCAAAACGAGAACCATAACAAAATGTCGATAGCCGATCCCCGACATCTCCTTCAGTTAAGTCCCGACTACCTTTTTCCCTCCCCCAATCCCGATTGTTGATTAATCACATGCTTTGTGATATCAGAGTTCCCATATTGCAAGTTTTATCCATATAACCCGATACCAAAATGCCAGTAGGAAAGTCGCCGATCAACCTTTCGTTCGTATTTTTCCATTATAAAGAAATAGATTGATCGGAATGAAGGATATCACAAACTTTAGAAGCATCACCTCAAGGATTTTGCCGATAGCGATGCTCCGATACAATGACGTGTCAAATCCACGTGAACAAACGTTCAACAATTACTAGCCACTTTGTGTGATTTATGGTTTCGAGGTTTTGAATGATTTGTTACGATTTTGATGTAATGTCGTAGGATTCTTTCATTAAATCATGCATTGAATTGAAAAAACTATTTTCCTTAATGAATTATTGTCGCTCATCCTTGTTTTTTCTTTTTAATAAGTAAATCCCAACAAACAACAATTAGAGGAGATGTCTAGAATTATCAAAGCAAAGAAAAAGTTTGTAGTTCAACCACAGACAGTCTCACCTCCTATAGAAAATGTCAAAATGTCACCATTATTCACTGACACTGCATGCACACCAGACGAAAGGTCCTCCTCTTGGGAAATCATACATAAACTATTTGAATATGAGAAGCCAAGGGTAGTTGATAGATGAAATCACTATCCTTGTTTTTTCTTTTTAATAGGTAAATCACGACAAACAACAATTAGAGGAGATGTCTAGAATTATCAACTCAAAGAAAAAGTTTGTAGTTCAACTACAGACAGTCTCGCCTCCTACAAAAAGTGTTGAAATGTCACCATTATTCACTTACACTGCATGCACACCAGACGAAGGGTCCTCCTCTTGGGAAATCATACATAAATTGTTTGAATATGAGAAACCAAGGGCAATTGAGAGGGAAAGCACTATCGTAGATGATATGACAATGGTTGCTAAGTCTAGATGGAATGATATGGCCAACTCCTTTTTACATAAAATTGTAGCTCATCCCAAAATCTTTCCCGACGCATATATGGTGATATGGGTCATCGACCATTTTATTATCACAGATAGAGTTTTCATGACTCCAAAGAAAACAATCATAATGCCATTCAAGCCTTAATATTTGAGGAAAATGTATCACTTTCGATCGCCGCAGAAGAAGTACAACACTTAATTTTTCCAGAAGTTTATGCACGAGAACCAAAACCCAGTAGAGGCTACCAGGGAATGGAGAAGGGACCCGAACAAGCATAAACATGAGGATAGGGGTATGTACTCAATAGCTTCCGTTACTGGATATTTCTCTCATATCACTGCTACGATATGTCGTTTATACAGTTACCCTAATACACATAAGTTATTAGAAGAATGGGTACAGCTAATAGAAGTTGCTCGAGATGGTTGTATTATGGATTGGGAAAATATATTGTCTAATACTTTAACTACTCAAACTCTAAGCTACAGGAAAAAACATAATATCACTAATAGAGCTCTTCCCCCTTTCTTCATGAGCGCCTTTCTAATTTATGCTATTTGTTTTTCATATGATTTTCCATCCATGGGATGGAAATGGACAATTCAGGACCCTACCCCTATTCATATCTACCATGATATCTTATGGAAATCAAAGTTTCATTCTCATTTTTACAAATTTGTCATGGAATTAACCTCCCTATTTGCCAAGAGGTTTTCAGCAACAAAACACCCAAACTCTCTACAGAATCTAATAACGATTTAATGTCAATAGGAAGGTGGTTCGGGGAGGATTCATTCACCTATATTCATATTTTTGGTAGTCTTTCCAATCCTCATGTTTTACCTCTTTTTGTCCTTGATAAGCTATTATCCAGGGAAATTGCATATCAGACAGTTGGGAATGGTTTGACCAAAGCACTGAAATATGCCAAGAAATCCATTTTCCCTTCTTTTCCCATTTCTTGTGGTATCTATGCATTGGAAAATTTCAAACATGCTCTTCTTGAAGTTGACCAAATTAAAGCTTTGAATTTCCCAACCATCCCAAATAGATAGTATGATCCTAATGGAGTTGCTAAATATGTCACAACACAAGCTAGAATCATACAATTTGCAAGTGAGCCTGATAAATTTGATGACTTATTCAAAATGGTTCCAGAGTACTCCAGGATTGAGAAGCTAGCAGCAGAACAAATAACTCCTGAGGAATTGATTGAGTTTAATGAATACCGTAGCTGTAGAATAGCCCATTTTCCAATAGATTTGTTGAGACATTCTCAACAAAATACTGAAATTCCAAAGACATCAGCTTCCTCATCAAAAGATCCAATTGTTTCTCAAATCTCAAAAATAGCTACTTTAGCTATCGAACAAACAAATAAAATTCAGGGAGAAAACGAATTGGATGAAGCTTGGGAGGAATTAAATCATGCCTTATCAGCCGAAGTGACACAAGAGTTAAACATTTCAGTCAACAAAGAACCAATGAAGATTTTGGAAACTGAAGGGACAACCTCGTTCACTGCTAAGGCTCCCAAGAAAACTAGTGTCGCTAAAGATATGGAAATTATCCCATCATTTCCCACATCATAGGTAGTTCTGAAAATTGAAGAAATTCCTCCTTTAGATGTGTTTTACAGTCCTAAACATGAATTAGTTATGAGCAAGCAAATAAAGAAAATAAAACTAGAACAAGCCCAGGCATTAGTCTCTAATGGGACTCCTTTTGAAGTTCTCTGGGAAGGAGCCCAACCAGTTCCTAATGAAGAATTAAACAAACTCTCACATTTTTTAGGGGCTTGTGCCAATGCAACTATTGATAAAGTAATAGAAGTTCAACTGCTTATAAAGGAGGAGGATCAAAAAATTGTTCAATTAGAACAGAGTCTCCAAAGCGAAAGACAGGTGATAAAACAACAATGGCAAGCAAAGGTTGCTGAATTACAGAAGAGTTTCAATGATTTGAAACTACAATATGAATCTGATAGCAAAGGTAAAGATGCATAGATACAACAAGAGTAAAGAAAAATGAATCAGTTGAAAGAGAATCCATAAATTAATGAAGTTAAAAGGGAAGCAAGAGAAATAAATACACTCCTTTCTAAACAACATGTTACCTTTTGTCATAAATTAAATTTGGTTAATGATTTGTGTAAGACCAGTGATTCTGTGGTTAACCAATTGTTTGATCTAAGGAAATTTTATGAATAAGTTAATGTCAGTATTTATGAGCATATAGATTGGCAGGATAGTGCTGAGGGAAGATCACTCGATCTTCCCCAAATTAAAGCCAAGGACAGACATATGTGGACTTAGAAAGCAAATGGAAAATCAGCCTCCAACACAATCATGAACTTATTGTTACAACAAAATGTTATCTTTGTCTTTACTTTATCATAGCTTAGTTTGTTGGAACTGTTTCAAGATGTTTATTTTTACTTTACTATTTTTGTAACCTTAATAGACTATAAAATCTGTTCATGTCTGGGTATTGTATTTTTTATAGAGAGCTTTGAAGTTGCGTTATTGTTATTCCAAAGTTATCTAATAGAAGATCTGAACCGAGAACTATATTTTTCATGAGCAGAGTCTTGATGTATCAGGTACTATTATCTTTACATTACTGCTATGTTTCAATGGGATAGATAGTAAATTTTTTATAATTTGTTCCATTATATGTATGTTTTGCAAACATTCATAAACTGTCACTATTGATGTGTAAGATTGTATCTTTTTAATCATATATGAAATAAAGAGATCCTATATGTGATTGGTTTAAATAAACTAATTTAATAAACTATTTAATTAAATTAGTTTATATTATTCGATTTCTATTGATAAAGTGTTTAATGGTCTATATTGTTGTATACTTTGTGAAATATTTTATAAATCACATGTAAAGGAATATTATCCCAGGAGATACATATAATAAGTATATTTATTAATACCATCTTTGTTTTTTAATCACTCCATTATTCTCATTCTATTCCATTATTCATTTATATATCTTTCAAGGGAAACTAATCCCATTATCCCTAGTCGAAGCCACCAATTCCAACAGAAACAAAGTTGCTTTAAGTTCCTGACCGGGTGGTTTTTCCCGATGTTGAGGCAGATATTTTCCAACCTTCAACAGGTCCCAAGTAGACCTCACACCGTTTGTTGTAGGAGTCCCATTTGGAATACGGTCTACCTACCATTTACTTAAAGACATGCCTTGGCTTTAGCTGTCAGCACGAGAGAGAAGCACAATTTTCCTTTCAAATGAGCAAGCTATTATGCCTTGTGAATGTTCAATTGTTGATGTATCAAGTTTCTTCTATTGTGAAAGCAGAAAATTAAGTGAGCCTCTAAGAGAGAAGTAATATTACTACCCTAATGGAGACACACGCAATAAGTAAGACTCATATAACATCAAGAGAAATATTTCACAGGGATGCGACAATCATTATAGCATAACAACACATTTCCAACAAGGAGCACCAGAGTAACCGAAATAGTTCAACTAATCCAGTACTAATTAAATCAAACATGAACCATAAAAATTCAAAGAATAGTGTTAATAACATACACAATCCATGTGTGAAAATGTATTGGCCTCAAAGGCTTCAATATCAAGCAAAAGTCCCAAGATACATAAATTTAATGAACATCACTAGCTCAATAGTGGAGCGTTAAAGCCACTGCTTGCTCCCCAAAAGCACTAACTCTTTCTCTCTAATGCTTTGTGGGAGAAGCCAATATTAAAATTCCTTTACATGAGAAATGATGATCTATTTATAAATTGAGGAATGACCTTTCACATTCTCATGACTCCTGACTTTCTAACTTATTATGACCTTTAGACTTCTACAACCTTTAGGATTCCAAATGAATTTTGGAATTACATATGAATTTTGATATTACATGCCTTTTGAACTTCAATGATTCTTTAATTCACACATGACTTTTGGAATTCCTCTTATTTGTGTTTACAATGATTACAAAAATACATCATGACTTCCACATCATCATGTGATGAGACTTGACATGTCACTATCTTTTATGATTGGGACTAATAGTCACTGATGACATGGAATTTCTCCAGTGGTGACATGGTTGCAAGTTGTATCTTTGTTCCTCGAGCAACTTTGATCGTTGATGTCCTTACCCTCCAAAGGGTCTTTGATTTAATGGAGTCTCTAGGGTTTCTTTGATCATCAAGATTCAAGCATGTTCTTCGTTCTTTCTAATCTTCCTTTCTTTGGTCTCCTTACTCGATATTCCTCATGTGTGCTTGTCATGGTGTTTCTGGAATACATGTGTCTGCAAACACTCATGAAGAGAAACTATCAGCCTGAAAATATATTATTCTACCATGATTCATGCATATTTTATATTTAAGTCTTTTTGGTGCGCCCAAGAGGAACAAAACAGGTTTTAGGGTGCATGGCCACACTTTGAAAGGCTAAAGCGATGAAGATGAGAGTCTTCGAGGCTTTGGCTTGTGCTCATGTGCTCAAAGGAAGAAGGCAGTCAAGTTAGGGGGCATGGCGCTAGTCCGAAGGATGAAGGGGAAAGATTTGGGCTTCCCAAGTGCGTTGTGAGCTCAAGGGAGAGATGGAGGGTGTAGGATGTACTTCTAAAGGCTAAAGAATGAAGGCTTCAGGCCTACGGGGTGTGCTCATGCACTCAAGAGGCCCAAGAGGGGCAGGGCACACTCTTTAAGGCTAAAGGTTGGTGCTTCGTTCCTTTAGAGTGCGATCATGTGCTCAAAGAGTGCAATAGGACACATGGCACATCAGGGAAGGCTGAATGGTGAATCTTAAGGCCTTCAGGGTGTGCCTATGTGCTCAAGGATGGCACACTTCTTTGAGTCAAAGGAATGCACTCAAGGAAGACTTGGTCTTTTAAATGGCACAGTTCGGAGTAAGGAAGTGAAAGAGTGTCGAGGAGTGTGCCTAGTGATCTTGGAGGATGCATGACACACTTCTGAACAATGAATAATTCCTCATTAAGGCTTCATATTGTGCTTGTGCACTTTTAGCCTTAATGAGTTCACTTTGAACCGAAAATTTGTCTAAGTATGAAATATGGAGTGAGGGGTGAAAAGGATGAGTTTAGACATAGAACCAAGCATGACATGCATTGCCTCATCAAGAAAAATTATACAAACTTGATGATGATAAATATTCATTGAAATTCCACTTTGTACACATTCCCCAAGTATAATGAGTGAAGTGTCTACAACTGCAACCCAAAAGTGTAGTTTTATGACAGCAATGATGTTATGACCACAAAATGCACCAAAAATGTTTTGATCAATGCGACGACACTTGAGACTGTTCAAAGACACTTGACATACATAGAATAAGATGAAACTACATTTGACAATCAAAAGGACTCTAGATATGACAGTGATGGTAGGCTCCAAAATTCAATTGTAACAAAATTTTGGAGGGTGTTGTAGCAGCGACAACACTTGGAAACACACTTGGCGGACTTCAAGTTCTCTGTTGGGAATAGCTTTAAGTTAAAGGTCAGACCTTCAGGAAGTATTTATTACCTTGATTTCCCCTTTTTGACCCAGTCTTACACATAGACGCAGGGGCTTCACTCAATGAACCTCTAACATATCACGTGTGTTCCTTACATATTAAACAATACCCTTAATTTGACTACATATTGGAAAATACCTTGAAAAATCACATTATTTAACCCCCTACCAATAGAAACCCAATACAACTTCCCAATTTAAAAAAACCACACTTTCCCTATATATTGTAGGTATCCATTTTTTCATTAACATTTTTTATACCCCTCTATATTTTTTCATTAACTTTGAGTTCCATTTTTTATATCTGCCAATATAAAAAACCTTCACCCCTATATATCTTCCAATATATTATGTCACTTTTTCCTCAATATATATCCCCCAATATGAAAGCACATGGTATGGTATTTCTCCCCTAGTGAAAACCCCGTGCACATAGCATCTCACTTTTCTCAACTTGGTTGAAACGCAGACAAAAAATACACCATATCACAATTGTTTAAATATAAGAAAGGGTAATGTGCGCAACAAGTTTATGATTTTCATAATATTATTTTTCATATTTGGTGTTGCTCCACTGCCAGTAGACTTGGACAGTACCCTGATGAAGTCGCTTGCTTCACCTCCCTCTGTAGGAAGAATTTCTCTTCTTTCACCCTTTATTTATTTATTTTAATAAAACTTTGCATTATCACTTATTATTTTCAACAAGTAGAAGAGGGATCCCCACTTATTTAGAGAAGAGGAGGTTTCCCCTTTGGAGAAGTATTTTAATACCTCTGATATTGGTTTTCTAATAGGTTCCAGCATAGGCATGGATTTAATAGGTTCCCTCAAGTTCTCCTATTGGATGAATTGTATTCTCCATCTGGACGTGGCTCAACCTATGGAATTTTCCCAAATAAAGAAGGGGAACAACATAAATCCAAGCGTTGTGGTTGTCACACTCCTCTTTTATTGCACTACAAGGCCCTTTGAGCCATAAAATTTACACAAGGGTCTTATCTATGTACATTGACCAACTAACAAGATGCGAGAAGAAACGACTTAAATAAAAAAAATTAAAAAATGGACATAAACAAGAGAAAAATAAGAAAACAATTATACAGTAAGTGTAGTTTGTAGCTTCTATAAAAAGTAATGCTTTAAATCTCTATCATTTAAGGGAAGGGGGTCAATCCTCCCATCTAATGATTTTAGCTTGAAATAATTGTGTTTGAGTTTTTCATCAACAACAAATGGTCCAATCCACAAAGGCTAGAACTTTGTGTGTTTCCCCTTGTCTTCGCAAGGTTTATCCCACTCTAGGACTAGATTACCAACATTAAGCCTCTTTTCCCCTGTGGACTTCTTATCAAAACAGCGCTTTACACGGTTTTGTTGTACAATAAATCGGTCCTTGATCTTGCAACTTTCTTCCTCAAGTTTAAGTAGCGTATATTTCCTTCTCTGAACTAGGAGACAAGGTTTACCTTATGACTCTTGAGAGAGTTGCAAGGCCGAAAGATACTGGTTCAGAAGTAAGATAACTTCTTTATCGTAAACTACGAAGTATGGTCAAGTTCTCAGGGAAGGTTGCAGGGTAGCATATTCATCCCAAAGAGCATTGGTAAAAGCTTTATGCCAATTCCTTTTTTCAGATAAAATGGTTTCCTTGATTATACAAGTAAGATTCTTATTCGTGGATTCAGCAAAACAATTTCCTTGCAGATAATAGTTAGATGCATGTTTCAATAAAATTTGGTTTTCTAGTGCAAATTCATAAAGTTTTAATGATGAAAAATATGTTTCACTATCAAATAAAAGTGACTTAGGAATGCCGAACTTGGTCATAATATTATGTTGTAAGAAGTGGATGAATTTCTGGTCATTTACTTGTCTGAGAGGAACCGCTTCTAACCATCAATTGAAGTAATATATTCTTGTTAGAATATATCAGTGTTGCTTTGATGAGTGAGGAAACATTTCTCCATAACATCAAGGCCCCAATGTGGGAATGGTTCTTCAACTCCTACTGGTAGCAGTTGGGTGGCTGACCTCTGATTGCGGTCGGCACATCTCTGACATGCTTGGCACTTGTAGACATAGGCGTGAGCATCTAGTTATCGCTCTTCTCACCCAGATCTTGCTGCATGAACAATGTTCTCACTGCTGGAAGGGGTACGAATATGATTGTGTGAGCTTTCAATATGTAGGGCCTGAAGTACTTAACTACCTTGTATACTGCATACACTTGTTTATCGATGGTAGGATAATTTAACTTGATCCCTTGTAGACTAGCAGTCATAAAGGACTAGCAGTCATAAAGGGGATAGCCTCTCATTTCCTTCAATATCTTATTGAGTCAACATTGCCACAATTGACGAATTCGATGCAAGCGAATAAAGGAGGATATCTTTGCCATAATCTAGATTGAAAATCATGGGTGCATCGATAATAGATTACTTAATATGAGCAAAAACTTCTTTTTCCTGTTTATCCCATTTATATACAGCATCTTTCTTGATCATCTCCTGTATGGGTTTGACTATCTGAGTGTAGTTAGAGATGAATTTTCTCAGGAAATTGATTTTTCCTAAGAAAGACTACATGACTTGATTATTCACCAAGAATGGGATTTGCGTGATGGCTTTGACTCTCTCTGGATTAATCTTAATTCTGCTCCTTGCAATGATTTTCCCCAATAGGATCCCTTCAGACACACCAAAGACACTCTTCTTGGGATTAAGGGAAATCCCATACTTTTGACACCGCTCAAATATCTATTTTAGATTACATACATGATTTGATATTTTATTGGAGAACACAGTAACATCATCCAAATAAATAACAACATTCTAACCTATCAGACCACAAAAGGTGATGTCCATTTCTCTTTGAAATGTCGTACCTGCGTTTATAAGTCCAAATGGCATCCTCTTGAAATTGAATGTCCCCCATTTGGTTCAGAAGGTAGTTTTCATTTAGTCAGGTTCTGCTATTAGCACTTGATTATAACCCGAGAACCCATCTAGTAGTGAAAACATTTCAGAACCAGATACTATATGGAGTATCTACAACATGGATGGCACTAGATATTTATCTTTATCAAAAGCCTGATTCAAGTTGTGAAAATCTACACATAATCTTATCTCTCCAAACTTATTTCTGACTAGGACCAAGTTTGAAACCCACGTGGAGTATCTGCCTTCAAATATGATATGAGCATCCAAAATCTTTCTCAATTCTTTCTATATAAGGGGTTCCATTGTTGGATGAAATTTTTGTAGACTCTGTTGGAACGGTTTAACCCCTTATTTTATAGGGATTACATGTTGGATAATAGGAGTGTCATAATTCTTTAAATCATCATATTTCCATGCGAACACATCATGGTACCTTTTGAATATGTGGATAAAAGCATGTCATTCTTGTGGATAAAAACAAGTGCTGAGGTTCACATACTTTGGATATTTAGGGGTTCCCAAATTGACTTGTTCATATGCTAACTTTGAACTCCGAGTCTTTGTGTTGGTTGGCCCTCTAAATCAGTTCTTTAGGTCATATAATTTCTCCAGGGACACCACACCCTTAGTCATAGTGTTTCCTTTTGTTGCATTAGACACCTCTTGCAAAGCCTTATCATGCTTATCCTTCTCTATGGAAACATCCTTTAATATATCAGCATTATCCATAAAGTGTAGTATATGTTGGTCATCATTGAAAACATGTAACTTAGTGACATTGTCTAGCACAGATGGTTTATATATAATTTCAACAGAAAAACCTTTTTCAATGGAGATGTTAGTTAACTGCATTTTCTAATGCATGTGCTATAACATTTCTAACTCTAGGAACAAAAACAATATTGAAATATTTGAAATGATTGATCAAACGCCACACCTCTTGTTGGTAGTTTTTAAGATGTGATGAAACACAATGTATAGTATCTCATACCTGATGAGTGACCACCTCTGAGTCACCAATTACCTTCAGAATTTCTACCTTCAGGTGAATAGCCTTCTTTAATCCAAGTACGAGTGCTTCATATTCAGCAGTGTTATTAGTACATTTGAACTCTAGATGGTATGAAAGGATATGCTTCTTGTTGCGTGGGTCTGTAAGAACACAACCTGCTCCGGAATTGACCTGTGTACTTGAACCATCAAAATATAAAGCTCAAACATTATGGACTACTAAGCTAATTCCTATACTACTATTACTATTATTATGTACATCCATATTAGATGATTCATTTGCACCAGCTGGAGAACAAGG
Source organism: Pinus tabuliformis (assembly GCA_031772625.1). Taxonomy (NCBI): domain Eukaryota; kingdom Viridiplantae; phylum Streptophyta; class Pinopsida; order Pinales; family Pinaceae; genus Pinus; species Pinus tabuliformis. Next base: position 435,994,011 of record CM062818.1, on the reverse strand, counting down.
AAGGAGTTCCAACTGTGTATCTGGTGGAATGTGTGATGGTTGTGCCTGATAGAACCCAAGGTCAGTTTTAAGAAATCGATTCCCAAAAATTAAATCAGCAAAAGAAAGAGGCTCATTGTGGCCCTCAAGTGGTGTCATGGTGTTTTTCATGTATGGATCACTATTCACTTGAATCTGATTATTCTTTCCCTTATATGGAAGCCACAAATGTTACCAGTCTATTGCAAAATATCCCTATAATTTGCTAGACCAGTCTTTGCTAAGTAGTATGCCTATAATATTTATACATTGGTGAACTCAAGCATCTTTTGATAATCTAATAAGCACATTCTTATGGTCACCAATAGTCTAGACAAGAGACATGTCTAACTGAATAATCTGTGAATAAATTTTCTCCCATTTTGCATTTATTTTCTTTTCTATAGATAACGGCATGACATTAAAATATGCATTAAAGTCAAATAAATAATTATGGACATTATAATTAAAAGTTTCAAACATTAATAAAAATGGCGGGAAGAGAGGGTTAGATTCTAACGTTAAAGAATTTACTATAGATTTAAGATGACCAGAAGAGTTAGTTGACACCTTTTGAGATGGGGAAGCTTTATCACCCATTGAAGGTTGTGAAAAGGTCTAGACAGTAAGTTCACACTGGCCTGTGATATTCGCGAGATCATAAATGGAATTGTTGCCTCGCATCTTCTTCATATCTTCCACAATGTTATAATCAATCGTTTCACCTATAGCAAGAAATGGTGAAGTGTCTAGATGGGTGTATTTATTTGATGCTTCCAGAGTGCTAGACTTACTCTTGTTACTCAAGGAAGTTTTATTGGACTAAGCTACCTCTCTAGGATTACTCTGCACATTCTAAGCATGATTAACAAGTGGCGAGATTTTTCTCAACAACTGCTCCTTCAATTTATGTCTAGTCAATTCCTATTTAGATATAGTTCCTTTACTCCTTAAATTATATCTACCTTTTTTCTTCTAGGGAGGGGGCTCATTCTATCGTGTTTCTTCAACATCTTCCTTATCAGCATTTTAGATATAGTGATATGCATTCGCTGCATTTCCAACACTTTTTCTTTCTTCAGCCGCTATAGGATATTTTGTTTCCTAAGTTTGTTATGTTTGCTCATCTACCAATATGGTACCCATGATGTGTGCAACCAAAGCGTTCATGTTGTGGTTTCATTGAGGGCATGTATCTTATGAGTGATATTCATGATGGAAAGAATAGTAATTTTCCATGTTGATGCTTTCTATGTTCATCACAACTTTTGAGCTTTACACAAACTTGGCGGGCTGATTGTTGTTGTTACTATTATTCCTTCGAAAAGGGAAGGAATTGTGAGGCTTTATACTGGTTTCTACTAGTGGAAGTCTCACTTGACCTTTTCTTTAGTTCTGAAATTTCATTGGTGAGCATCTTCACGATCCTAGTTAAGCTTTCAATGTTTGATGATTCCTTCCCTTTAGCCTTACTAGAAGAAGGTTGTGACTTCCTACTAGTCTCTTTGGATTACTTTGATTCCTCATCACTTGTAATGACACCAATCATGTGCAAATCATTCTCAAAGACAATCGCTTCTACAAAATTTAGTGCCAATGTTTCCTTTGCAGATCTCTTTATGAACTGGGAAATATCAGTGGGCAAGGAAACTTTGTAATAATCGATGGTAATTGAATCATGTGGTTTCATGTCTGGGGGGGGAATTTATTCAATATAGGATTAAATTTATGATTAAAAACCTTCACTTTATATTTCCCCCATATTCATGCCTCCGATCTCTTTGAGTAGCATAGCGAGAGTCTTTTCATCAACAAACTTCTCAAGAAATAGCTTTTTAAACTCCCTCCAAGTGTGGGTTGAATTTACAGGCAGACTATGGTACCATGATGTCTCTTTTCCTTGTAATGTATAAGGGAATAATTGATAGGCCACATCATCATACCTCACCTCCATCATTCGTAAATGCAGGTAAAAATCACTGAGATGGTCTTCTATCTTCGTCTTCTTATCTGGATCATACTTTGAGAGCAACTTTTCCAAATGTCTTGGAATCCTATGAAAATTATCTGGAAGAGAGAGAGACCCTTGGGCCATCTAATCCAAATCTTGGTCTACCATGTTCTCGTCTTTGCATTCTTCCTCCTTATCAAAACATGAGGAATCTTCACCATCTAACCCCTTGAAGAGGTCGTCATAAAGGATAATTGTATCATCATCGTATCCTTAGTTAATGGGTGGAATATGATCTTGATGTTCTAGATCATCTGCGGATTCGACCAACTCCTCAAGAGTGTCAAAGATCAAATCTTCCACTATAGAAACCAAGATACTGGTACCAGTTGTCTCTTTCTTCTTTAGAAAATATGGAAGGTTTTGCACTCGAAGAATTAATATGATAGCCTTCGTGAACTGACGGGTTATAGGCCGAATTGCCCAGATCTACTCGTAGGTAACCTCGCAGGTTGATTCTGGGCCAAGCTTAGAAGATCCTCCTACTTCAGGATTCATAAAAATGCTTAGAATGTTGCTATCTTGTCTTGAATAAGAATTATTTGGGTGTGCAAAGTTATCAGCCATAAAAAATATAGTGGCCCTCCTTCTAGCGCCCGAATGTTGATGATACTGGATATCGCCAATATACAGGGAGATCTCCTCGATATAAGGTCCCAACTAGACCTCACACCCTTTGGTGTAGGAGCCCCATATGGAATATGGCCCAGCTCTTGTTTTACTTAAATATGTGCCTTGGATTTAGATTTTAACATGTGAGAGAAGCACAATTGTCCTTTCGAATGAGCAAGCTAGTATGCCTTGTGAATGTTCAATTGCTGATGTATCAAGGTTCTTCTACTGTGGAGGGGAAAATTAAGTGAAACTCTAAGAGAGAAGTAATAGTACTACCCTAATGGATACACACACAATAATTAAGACTCGTCTAACATCAAGCGAAATAATTCACAAGGATGTCGTGATCATTATAGCATAACAACACATTTCCAAAAAAGAGAACATCAGTAACTGAAACAGTTCAACTAATCCAGTATAATGAAAGCAAACATGAACAATAAACATTCAAAGAATAGTCTTAGAAACATTCTCAATCCATGTGTGAAAACGTGTTGGCCTAGAAGGCTTCAATATTAAGAAAAAGTCCCAAGATACATAAATGTAATGAACATCACTAGCTCCAATAGTGGAGCATTAGGCCACTACTTGATACCCAAAAGTACTAATTGTGTCTCTCTAATGTCTTGTGGGAGAAGCCAAGGTTAAAATTACTTTATATGAGAAATGAGGATCTATTTAAACTTAAGGAATGACCTTTCACATCCTCGTGACTTTTGACTTTCTAACTTCTTGTGACCTTTGGAGTTCTACAACCTTTAGGATTCCAAATGTCTTTTGGTATTACATATGACTTTTGATCTAAGTCACCTGACACAGGGATTTGGGATTCATAGTATCGGATTTGAACACGTTGACCCTCGAAACAGGACACATAGGATTCGTTATATATTATTTTATTAAAAAAAAATTATATATATATAGATAGATATATATTAAAAATTAGATATTTCTTACACAAATTTTAATTAATGATACAAATTTATTGAGGAATTTAGACTTTTGTGATCCATAACATTGTCTAGATAATCTTCGGCAAAATCACATAATCAATCTTTTGTCGACGCGTTATTGATTTCAAACATTGGGTACTTATGCTATGCCATCTCATGCACTTATGAATGTGGATAACCATATGAACCTCACGGCCTTCACAAAGAGTTTATTCAACACATGCCATAAAAGAAACTTTGATGCATGTATGGACTCCGACCTTTTCAATGCAACATAAAACTTCAACTCTTTTTGTTTTAACACAATGCCATACGTATGACTAGAATGACCAACGTACCAGATAAAAGCATTCAACAAGTAGCATAAGACGTCATACCAAATTCAACGCTCCATTGCATAGACAATTACACCATTCAACCTTCAATTCAATGCAGCGTTCAACAAGAGTCAAGGGTACACAGTGAACACATACTTGAATGCACAGACCGCTTTCAAATTCATCACACGGACTATCAAACAGCTCAAACAATGCAGACCCAAATGATAAACAACGTGAATGAAATGAAGAAATGCAGCCTTTTTTAACCCGCGACAGTCACTTTTCTGGGATACGAATCCTGGAATCGTGATTCGCTGGCCAAAATCGGGATTCATTTAAGATTCAACGAATCCTAATAGGATTCGAAGAATCCAAGTTTAGGATTCGATTTTTGGGTGAATCGTACCATACACGCAGGATTCTGGTTCGCCGGGCTATATGGACGAATCTGGTAACTTAGCTTTTGATATTACATGCCTTTTTCACTTCCATGACTCTTTAGTTCACACATGACTCTTGGACTTCCATTTATTTATCTTTAAAATTATTACAACAATACATGATGACTTCCACATCATCATGTGATGAGACTTGACATGTCACTATCTTTGATGACTGGGACTAATAGTGTGTTATGCAACGATATCACAAATAGATATATCAATGACTTAAAAATTATCCTCTTCGAGGGGGAAACCTACTTTACATTACATAAATGAAAAATTATTGGATGATATGAATGATAAGACCTCTTTTCTATATATAGGAGTCTAAGGGGTCACAATATAATCAGAGCCTGCATAACAATAATAATGTAAGGGCACAACAATAACAATAGTGGGCTTCTATGGGGCACAATAATAACAATAAGGGGACTACATGTGCACAACAATAACAATAAGGGGGATACACCAAAAATAACAATAAGGGGCTACACTATTATTATAGGGACTTAACATAGTGACTAATGACATGGATTTTCTCTAGTGATGACATGGCTGCCAGTTGTATCTTCGTTCTTCTAGCAACTTTGATTGTTGATGTCATTAACCTCCAAAAAGTCTTTGATTTAATGAAGTATCTGGGGTTTCTTTGATCATTCTTTCTGATCTTACATTTTTTGGTTTTCTTGCCCGATCTTCCTCATGTGTGCTTGCCACAATGTTTCTGGAATACCTGTGTCTGCAATCACTCATGACGAGCAACTATCAGCTTGGAAATTTCCTATTCTACCATGATTCATGCATATTTTTAGTTCAGGCCTTTCTGGTGCACTCAAGAGGAAAAAAAAGGGTTTCACGGTGCATGAGTGCACTTTGAAAGGTTGAAGGGTTGAAGAGGAGAGGCTTTAGGGCTTCGTCTTGCGCTCATGCACTCAAAGGAAGAAGGAATTCAAGGCAAGGAACGTGACGCAAGTCTGAAGGACGAAGGGGAAACCTCCAGGCTTCCCAAGTGCATTTTGTGCTTAAGTGAGAGATGGCAGGCACAAGGAGCACTCCTGAAGGATGAAGGATTTAGGCCTTCGAGGTGCGCTCATGCACTCAAGAGGCCCAAGAGGGTGTAGGGCACACTCTTGAAGGTTTAAGGTTGGTGATTCATGCCTTAAGAGTGCACTCATGTTCTCAAAGAGTCCAGGAGGGCACATGGTACATCAGGGAAGGATGAAGGGTGAATCTTAAGGCCTTTAGGGTGTGCTTATGCGCTCAAGGATGGCACACTTATTGGATTCGAAGGAGTGTGCTCAAGGAAGACTTGGTATTTTAAAAGGCACAATTTGGAATAAGGAAGGGGAAAGAGGGTTGAGTAGTGTGTCTAGTGCTCTTGGAGGGTGCATGGTGTACTGCCAAATAATGAACGATTCCTCATCAAGGCTTCAGAGTGCACTCATGCACTCTTAGCCTTAATGAGTTCAATTTGAACCAAATTTTTTTTCTAACTCTAAAATATGAAGCGAAGGGTGAACATGATGAGTATAGACATAGAACCAAGTGTGACACGCACTGCCTCATCAATAAAACATATACAAACTTGAACGATTATAAATACTCATTGAAATTCCATTGTGTACACATTCACTAATTATAACGAGTGAAGTGTGTGTGACTGCAACCCAAAAGTGTCATTTTATGACAACAATGATGTTATGACCACAAAATGCACCAAAATATGTTTTGATCAATGCAACGACACTTGAGACCATTCAAAGACATTTAAAATACATAGAATAACATGAAATAACATTTTATAATCAAATAAACTCTATATACGACAATGATGGTAGGCTCCAAAATTCAATTTTAGCAAAATTTTGGAGGTTGTTGTAGCAACGACAACACCACCCTAATATAGGTACCACCCTGGGAGATATTGTTGACATGGAGATTGATTCTATTCTAGTGAATCCTTTTATTTTTCCTAAAACCTACACCCCAATATAGACTCATGTGGCTAAAGTTATAACGCCACTAACTTCTTCCTCCATTATCCCTCCACCATAACCTACTTTAGTTCTCTCTAGAAACCAAGTTGCTACATTTCCTAAGCATACAAAAACTTGTTGTGAAGTTATCTCTTTAGTTTCCCAACAAAAATATATCATTCCCTTACTACTTGTGAAATTTCTTACCAAACTTCATATGGATATTCAGAAGGAATGGAGCCAAGATAGGGGGTCCTCACCCCAAGGTCATTCATAGAATTCAGTTACTAGTGGAAAAACTTTGCAAGCTCGCTATCCACCATTAGAAACTCTTTTCACTGATGATCTCCAAAGTCGACATCACATTTATTTCAATTCATTAAAGCATATTCCACTCAGTTAGAATATCGGCTCACTCTTTCTGACTCCATATATCATGAACTTTCCACCATCTATGAGCAGCAACAACAACTCGCTTTGGTCATGACTGTGTGAGTTCATTTGTGGAATGATAAAGAGAAGTTGGAGAAGCAGGTCATAGATTTAGGATCTAGATTTTAGAAAATGTGGCCCGCAATCATTGCATTTTTTCCATAGCCTCTAGAAGATTTTTCTCCGTGTTCCCCTATTGAATGTTACGACTATGTTGATATTGCCTACATGAAACTTTTTGTATTGAACCAAGAGTTGCGAATCACTATCACAAAAATCTGTAAGCACTACCAGACCCTTCTAGTCAATATCAAGATCAGACTAGCATAGAAATTTCTCAGGCTTCATCAGTCCGATACTCCCTCAGGTAGCGCATGGATGACTCCTAGGAAATTTTTTGTCAAGTTTCAAATTGGAGTGATGTGCTCATGAATAAGAATCAACCATTGTACCAACTCTAAGAAATTGTGCAAAAGATATTTTATCAAGCTATGAAGGCTCCTTATTTAGATCAACAAAAAAGTATTTTTGAATAAGTTGATGCCTTAGACACATAGATCCACCAAATGTAAGAAGCATCACATGATACAAAGAAAGTATTAGGGACCTCTGACTTCTTGTGTAAAAAGATTTGTCACACTATTTACTTTGCATGCTATAGCTGATGGGAAGATGCAAGAAGTACTCGAATCTCAACCTGCTTAGCCTTTTACCGAGATTACTAAGCAATTCGTTGGTAAGGTTACCGTCATTTTGGATATGTGGAAATTTGTTACCACTTATTATACTAGTTTCATAGATGGTGTACTGCATAATGTATGAGAGTTGGGTCCTTTGTTTGAAAGAGAGTCGAAAACATAGAGAAATGAAGCAACAAGAAAATAAATACAACCACAGAACTAGCAACAAATTGACTAGAGGGTGAGTCAATAGATTGTGGTCGAGGCTTGTTGGTTCCTTCGTTTTTGAAGGAAAATTTGTAAAATTTGGTTAGGAAATAGTTGCAGATAAGTAATGGCCAAACTTGTCGGAAGTGGCTATCAAAAATAAAGAAGCAAAAGAAAATTTGAAAGTTAGTTATATCAGTACTTGCAGAAGTCGTGAAGGAATGATGCACATGCCAAATTTTGAAAGAATCAAAGATGATGAGGAAAAAAGAACCAGAACTTATCACAGTGGACCCAATCGAGATAGGGATCAAAACATATGCATGTTGACTATATTGGACTAGATCAAGTGAGCATGATCTATTAAAGGGTTTAAGAAGAATGAATTGTGGGTTGAAGAACTAAAGGCTCAAAGGCTAGAGAGTTGGTGGTTTTAAATCAGAGTCTTGTTTATTTTGTGTCAAGTAACTGTAGGAATGAACTCTGAGTTCTTTCTCTTGGTCCTCGTATTATATTCCTGTGTTGTAATGTGACTTGAGAAATTGTGAAGATCTTACAAGCATTCACAGGTTTTTGATGTAATATTTTCGTCTAATAAAGAAAGAAATTGTTATGGGGAATTAATTATGTTGTGATATCTGGTTAATGATTATGTGTCTCCTTAAAAAAAAAAAAATTAGTGCATGAATTTCTTGTTGTCTTTAGTCGCGAGTATTTGTTATGCATGTTCATTTTGTTGTGTTGATTAATAAGTTGTTTGGAGTGTAATCCATAATATAATGATTAAATCTCCTTCACCGCTATACTAGATCCCTTATATATCTCACGATCTTGCATGAGGGCTTCACTGACAAACCAATATGATATCACATGCGTTCATATTGGGGTATAAAAAATTAAAAAATCCTAAAACAATATATTGACTATATAATAGGGGGAGAGCATTTTTTTTATGTTAGATATGAATATATGTATTATTGGGTATTATTTATTCAAAAGTTTGACCAGGCAGATCAAAAAAGGGGTAAGGCAAAAAAAGGGGCGAATAGGGAGGGTTTGCAAATAGGTGAATAGGAAGAGTCTGCAAACAGGGAGGGTGTTAAGAAAATCTAATTTCTATTTGTGGCAGCAAGGGTATTTCGCATCACAAATAGTCCACTTAGTGTTCATCTTGTTGAGCTTCTCTATTATTTTATCAAATATTGCATTCCTTCATCCATTAGACATACCAAAAGTAGTGTGTACCCAATCTATAAGCATATGTGCCTTTAGAAACTTCAAAAATTCATCAACACATAAATCCATCTAAGAATTAAAAAATGGTGTAGATCATGCAAGGATTGAGGCTGGGGACAAGGGTTTTCTTAAGTTGGATATAAATCAAATTTAACCATTGGTAGGACTTTGAAATCAAAGTAGTTGTTTCAAAGGTTAGTATAATTCACAAGTTACTTTTCACACTTTAATATTAAACATTTTCTTTCAAGCATTTTGATAGATTAAACTTGAGATAATCTCTTCTGTGGGGGCCTGGGGTTAAAAATGCAAGTTGGCTTATGGATATAAAATTACATTTACTATTTTTAAATATGGCCCCCAAACATCTAGAACAACATTTGTAGGCCTAGAAACTCCACCTAGATGGACACTGGAGTTACACATCATGCTCAATTAAAGAGTTTGTAGTGCACATAGACATAACTACTAAAGTGTTATATAAATCCAAGGGCCTCAAGAGATAATGTCAACATATTCAATTTCTTATTTAAATGAAATAAAAAAAGAACCTTTTTTTCAAGTTATGGGTATTTATTTATATCTCTCCCTGACCTCCCTAACCTAAACCTTAATAATGGACTTGACTAGATTTAGTTGACAAATTTCTCAAGGTTTGAATTCCTTGTCTATTTATCATAAGCACTAGAATATAAATATATAAAAAAATTCCATAGGAGCTTCTTTAGAAAGGATTTTATTACCTTCTGAAAAACCTTCAAAACAATTTTTGGTAGAGCTTCCCACCAAACTAGGTTGCAATGGCTACCTTTGTGAATAACCTGAGCAAATGTTGAGTTAGTAAAATCATTTTTCAGCCCATGTTCATCCATTTTAAGGCACTCTCAAGTCTGAGAACAAGTGGGAGCAGCCCCTTACAACCATCACATGAAAACTAAGTTTTCTAGTAGCCCCTTAGGGCCATCACATGAAAACTAAGTTTTTAGAAAAGAAAGTTAAGAAAAAAACTATTGGTAATAAAGATGAACGACACCAAACCATCAAACCCTAATAAAATTAATTATTTCTATTCTTTTTGTTGCTCAAATGATATATGAGTGAGTTCATCTTAGAAACCATCAAATGCCATTGATATATCTAGCAACAATATAATCACCCCCATCACTTTGTTCAGATCTTATGAACAACCTATACAATTTTGCAGTGAACAATAAAATGAATTAAATGAATTTTATACCAGTGAAAAATAAAAGATACAAGGGATTGGTTTTAACCTCTTTAGGACACAAAAAATGATGTAAATAAGGCCAAAATTGAGGCAAATCTAGGGCCTAAGATTTGCCTATAAGTTTGTCAATGTTTGACTCAATAAATCAACTCTCAAATTTGTTTTAGTACTCTATTTTATTGCAGGTTTTAGTTCTATTTGAGGAATCCACTCATAGTGCATTTTGAATCAAGGTGTTTCATCCCAATAGTAATATTTATTCATCTTTTTTGGAGCTTTGAATTGAAAGTGCATACCTTGCTTCCTTGCTCTTTTTTTTATAATAAACCAATATGTTTGTGGAATTTTACTTACTTTTTCATTTATTTGTGTGAAAAAACAAATGGAGTTGTTTTATAAAATTGTTACAGAGAAGAGAAATATGTCATTGGCATGGTCAAGTGTCGAGAAGGTTGTACATTTGCTGAAATTTGTGTTGAAATTGTGGATGATGAAATCGTTGAATACCCTTTTGATTTTATCTAGGATGGATTAACTTTAAATCCAAAACAAGAGAAAAAATGGAAAGTTTATACAACACTTTTAGGAATCAAGAGGAAACTAGGCACATTTGATGTGGAAACGGAGGGTTCAAATGTATTGGAAAGAACACCAATATTTGAAAATATTGAAGATAATTTGGAGGGACCTATGCATAAACAACCAAGAGTTGAAAATATGTCTTTGTCAGTGGAACAAGCCATATTTGTTGATCCTAGTTTATTGGCATCTTGGGAAAAAAAGTGAAAAGTTTAATGGAAGAGTTTGTCAATGAGAGACTTACTCTCAAAGTATATTCAGAAAAGGGGGAATCTAAAATGAAGGTCCATTGTGAAATTTTTTGGCATTGATTAAGGAACAGGTGATGTATCCTTGGTAGCACGAACAATGTGCAACTTAAAAAACAATCATATGAAAACATGGGCTCATCAACAATGCCTTTCAATGTCAAGTGGTAGTGAAATTCCTTCGTGTAACAAAGTACAACAGACAACGGTGGTTGGAGCTCGATTTCATATTGATCAAGCAATCCAAATTCTAAATGATTTCAATGAGACAGAAGAGCCTAATTTGTTCAGCGTGGTGGAAGAAACACTTGTAGACAATAAGGACATGCAAAAAGTGAGAGTAGAATGTGCACAATGCAATAAATGGTTTTGTTTAGTGTCGAAAAGTGGTAATATTTTCAGTTCTATATAAGAATACATGAAATCAAAGAAGCACGCTACTACTACTACAAATGAGGCATCACATGAAGAGATTGGATTGAGGAGTGGCACGATCGGGAGACCCAAGAAGCCTATCAATGATAAGTCCCAACAAAGTTTGACTAGGTTATTGGTCCCATCAACACCATCAGTATTACATAGGGGTTCTATAAGTGCAAATCCTTCTACTTCATGTGTGTTAATTAACAATTTATACTAAACATGAATATGAATTTGTATATTATTTTATTTATCTTCAATTTTTTTTTTTGTTTTTTTATTGTGTTGTCATATTATTATAGCTCAATTATCTCCCTTGTTATTACAATGTTTGGAGTATTGGTATCATAATATTGATAGAAATGGGGAGAAATTGGAAAAAAAGGTCTAATGGACGATCAAAGGGGTGGAAAATTGTGGGCCATAGAGCATCATACAAATATCATGCTATGTTATGATGGTATTGAATGTCATATTGATGGTAAATATAGGCATATTCATTTCCAGAGGGCTTCTAAAACAAGGATCCCATTTGACTCATTAACATGCAGATTTTGAAAGTTGGTTCCAGAATGTGATGACTTCAGGATGCAGTTATATTGTGAATCAAGGTGCACCAATAAAAGAAGTGAACGATATACAAGAAAAGGTAGAAGACTAGACTATTTGACTCAAAATGAATTGAAAAATACTGCAAGGGTTACAAATTTTAATCATATATCAACAATCCGATCTCTTTGGTGGGAGAGGACAAAGGTTGTTACGCTCTCTATTAGAATGAGATCCCTAAAGGAAAATTTGTTTGAATTTGTAGAAAGGAAGGATGTCTTTAGGTTTTTCAAGGATGTGTGTGAGGCACATAAGCAAGGAAAATTACAAGGTAAAGAAGCAGTTTGGGAATTTGTCAAGGATATCTTTCATAACTTGATGCATACAAAAGTAGGGAGAAGGTATTGTACATCCAAAAAATCCCTTTATGAGATGATCAAGTTATGGGGAGGTCCTAGATTACATAGCCTTATTAGCTTGAATTTGGATGGTCCTTCAATATCTATGATTTTAAGGCAACTTAGAAAGTCATTGGCATATATCCCAAGGGAGCAAAAGCATATTTTTGAGGAAGTCGGAAAATTTTATGGTTCTTATAAAGCCAAACATGGTATAAATGGCCCAATTCCTGAATGATTTGCTGAATATGAAACAATTGTGAAAAAATATGTTAGGTGGGTAGAAAAAAGTGATACACTAGTGGGGTTTTGTGGTACGAAAGAAGAACATCAATGTCAATCACATTTCTTGATGAGAGTTGGTGAGGAAGTTGTAGGCTATGCGATTATAAAATATTCTTTTAAGAAGAATGTTATTGGCCATTATGCACGTGTTATTATTACAAACCCTTTACATGAAAAGTTTCCTCGTTTTTTTGTGGTTCTTCATCCAACATGCAATAGCTTTAATGCAAATTTTGTTTATCAACAATGGGAAAAGGTAGAATCTATGTGGAAGAAACATATGGAAACGAATTTGGGACCTATTGTTGGTCATTCCTCGGATGGAGATAGCAGAAGAAGAAAACTTATGTTGAAGGATTATTCTTCAACATCAGGTCTTCGATATCAACTTCCTTGGGAAGGGTGGAGGCTAACTAGGTTGTACAAAGGTTGTAATGTAACAAGATTGCATTACCAAGATTACATCCACAATGACAAAAAGCCAATGAATCCTTTGTTTAGCAATTGATGAGAATTGGCTTTAGGAAATGAGTACATAAGTTTTGGTCATGTTAGAAAGGTTTATCACACTTTGAAAGTGGATGATCACAAGCTTAAGGGTGAAGATATAGAGAGGATGGATCGACAAAATTAGGGTTCCACACAATGCATTGCTTCAAGGCATGTTCAGAGGTGTTTGAAAGATTTGAGAAGTACACCAAGTGGAAAGTTAGAGAGTACACTAGATACATAGACTTATCTAATTATTGTTGTTGACTATATTGACATATTTATGTCTCATAGTATGAGCCTTTGGGAAAGAGTGAAAAATGCTTCACGAGTTCATCATTTCTTCACATTATGGTTATGTTGGGTACAAAAACAATCTCATACTAATGTCAACATAAATTTCATCGACAAAGAGGCATATCAAGATGTGAAAATTTCTTGCCATTTTGCAGTTTTGTTGATGAGATTGTTTCGAGATAAATACTCTAACTTGCCATGTATTTTGCACCTAACTGGGTCAAATGTATGTGAGAAATTCTTTAGAAAAGTTGGTGGGATGGTTGGAGTGGAGGGGGCCTATGATTTCACTAACTTGCTTCATGTTGTTGGAACCCTTAATAGAGTTTTTGAAGAAGAATCAAATCCCCAAGGGATTCATTTTAATAAATATCATAGGAAGCAAGAAAGAATTTGGAATAGATTGCACCAAGAAACAATACAAAACATTGACATATTGTCACAATATGATTCAATATCCACATATGCTAAAATTGCAGGAGCCCTTAAGATTGGATTAAAGGATGCACAAGACATTTTATCAACTCTTGGAATGCAACCAAAAAATTACACTCAATGTTCTTGGTGGGTCAAACCATGGACCGAGGATCAGAATTATCCAACATTCCAAATTGTGGATGAAGTAGTTGATGATTCTCCACTGAGTTGTTCCAATTCTATATTCAAATCTTCCTCTTCATTGGCACACAATGGAAGTGAATTGAAAATAATGGAAAGTGAGTGGAGACATGATTTGGATGAAATTTTAGATTCCATTGATGAAAAAGTAAGCAAAATTATAAAACTAGTGGTGGATCTTGATGGTAAGGATATGCTCAAAGCATGTTTGGTTAGTCAATTGAATGGAAATCCGATATTATCCAAATATAGGTTGACGAAAGCGAGAAATGGGGTCTACTTTAGGTGAAATAGGAAGGCTCCACAAAAGGGTGTTTTAATTGGCTTTGGAATTGGATCAGATTGTGGGGTGTTGTTTGAAAGCAACTCAATTCCCCCCAGTGAACGTGCTGCAAGAAAAGGTGTTCCTCGAAGTACATAAAAAGGTGTTTCTTATGGAACGTGGTACAATGGAAGGGTTCAAAGAATAAGGAAGAAGGATGCTAATAGAGAGTTTGATTACCATAATGACATTGACTTTTTGGATAGATTAGAAGGCATCAAGCTTCAATTATGTTGGTATAGTAGAATAAAGGGGAAATGCATGTATAAGTATGATTTGACAGATCATGATTTTGTACAGCTTGAATATGTTATAGCAATTGAAAACTTATCATACAATGCTAAGAATGATACATACAAATTAGAAGAAAGTGATTACAATTTTTTTTCAGATTTTGTGAAAATATTGAACAAGGTTAATTTTCAAAACATTCTACTTTCACTTTCCTTATGTATTTCCATATGTTGGATCATTTATAAATAATTATTGGTTGTATTTTTGTTGATTTGTTTGTATGAATCTGATGTTAATTTTGTAATTTTTGGCTTTAGGTATAGTGAATAGTTCAAATGGTGAATGTTCGAGATAACTCAACCTATTTTTGCTACCTGTTGTTGGGTGTAATTTTATTTCACCAGCCATTCATCTTTTTGTAGTTTTGTTTCATTCAAACATTAATTTGGTATTTCCTCCATAAAAAAAATATAATTACATACCTATATAACTATATGTACCCCTTACCTCAACACATATATACAATTTGGAGATAAGGGTATCCCTTACCTCAACACTTGTGTTGGATGCCTTCTACTGTGGTTCCTATGAAGTTGGTCCATTTAATCATGAAAAGCAAGAAGAGTTGGTTCCTTTTTTCATGAATATGTTTCCTTTGGTTCCTTCCTTTCAATATTGTTTCTGTAACACAAATATTTTGTTGATTGCAGGTTTTATTGTCAATATACTCCTTGTTGACTGATCCAAACCCTGATGATCTGCTTGTGCCCAATATTTCTCACATGTACAAGAACAACAAGCCCAACTGCAAGAAACTGGACCCAAAAGTATGCAACTAGACCCAAAAGTATGCAATGGGTTAGACATGTTAGAAGAAACTGGAAGAAACTTGTTACCTATAAAACTTCAGCCTCACCTGAATTTTCTTTAAGGACATGGTTATAAAACTAACCTCTTGTATGAAATGTTATTACAAGCTTTGTTTCCCCAAATTTGCTCAGAATGGTTACCTAGGACAAGTATTAGGCGTTATGTTATTTTTTGGAAGTGGATCTGCATCTTTTAGGATGACGATCAACAATTGGTGCTCTTACTTGTTCCATTGTGTAAAGAGATGGGCATTATTCACATTTCTAACTTTACCAGCTTTGAGTTTTGCATGTAAGGATTTTATGCAATTATATGTTGTGACCTTAATCTATCATATATTTAGAATTGGATGTTGTTTTGAGTAATTTGGAACTTTATCTATGTTAATATATCTTGCTTGGATGAGTATTCACTTTTTTGGTATTACTTGGTGAAAGTCTAAAAGGGTTTTCTATTGATGGTACCAATTTTTGCAATATTTTGAGAGTCAATTGATGGTTTCTCTCTCAATAATTGATATTGTGATTATTTCCAATCTAATGGTGATGATTTATGGATTTTTTTGTGCATTGTACTACCATTTCTGCTTAATCATTTTCCAATGGAGTGTCAGAAAAGAAGCCTTGAACTTAACTTGACAAAGAACACAAATTTTTAATTAATTCCACGAAAGTGTCCATGTTTATGAGATGGATATTTCATAGTCACATCATCTACAAATTGACATTAGAGAAAGCTTTCACATTGAAGAAGGAATAATCCATGCTAGAGGATTGAATAAGGGAGGGTAATAATTGAAGGTTGAGTGTAACTTCCAGTAGGGTATTCTCTATGTGAATGCCATTTGTTATTAGAATTTGTTAGAGTTTTCATTTTTATATGTTGTTGGAGAGATTTTGCAATAACAAGATAACATAATGAAAAAGTGGAAGATTTAAAATAGAAGGTTGTAGTAACAGAATATCTTGTAATAAACCTTAGTAGAAACATGAAAGACTGAGAAGGTGACAATATGAAACTATGGAGTAGTTTAAGGTTATTTTAATCAGAAATATACAGGTATTGTGAGATTTTTCAAGCGAAAAAAAAATTGTATTAATGGAAATAACCAACAACTTCTTACACAATTTGAAAAGAAGAAAAACAAATAATGACTTACAATAGAAAATAAACACATATCATTTTCAAAAGGCAATTGGAATCATCCAAAAACTTTATTAAATCTCCAAGAAAATGTTGATACATTACACCAAAATTCGAAACCCTAAAAATGGTTCCTCTATGTATTTTTAAAGAAACATTACATTGAGGAAAGTTACAAAAACTGTTAACTGTGAAGAATTAATTTCAAACTACTTTCAAAACTATCTTTAGTTCTACTCGGTCCTTATGAGGACTCAAAAATTAAACTTAGAAATTAAAGTGTTTTGACTTGAAATTACAAAATATAATATCTTTTTCCAAAATAAATTGTATGCTTTGTCTTCATTGGATCACTTGGGATCGTTGTGTAGGCTCGCATAGGGAAGCTTTGGGTTCCACTCCTTTCTTTGGGGATATTAAATCTAGGCATTTCTTCCACACTGCCAAGTCAAGATTTGTACACTTGAACAATCTGTCATAGGCCATCTTGAAATTTGTTATTCTGTTGTAGGTTGGCTTTTTAGTGAAGAGAGTCTTAACTAACCATAATAATTGAAAATCTCTCTGCAAGTGATTCACAATTATTGACCCATTTAAAATTATTGTTTTTCATGGGAATCATTTATTTTGTTTTTTGATTCCACTAATAAAGTTTCATAGGTCTCCCATGGAAGAAGATTTCCTTGTTGGTCCCAACATGAAGGTAATCTTGCTCGGACTCTCTTGTCAAAGTTTGAATTAAAGGGCAACATTGATTCCTTGATCTCTCCCAGTCTGGTTTCTGCATTTTTCCTGTAGATATTATTTTGCACCATCTTATTTATTTCTAAAACAATGGATGTTCTATCTTGAATATCCATTGCTCTCAACCCCATAGAAGGCTTAACATTCAGAAAATCAATCATATTTTTTTGTCAACTGTGCACTTTGTTGTAACTTGTTTTTATTGGAACAAATAACCATTTCTAGATCCCTTACCATTGTTTTCTCTTCTGCCATGACCAACATATGATCCCAGATTACCTTTATCTATTGGATGATATCATTCCAAATAATTTCTCTTGCTTGAATAAGAGACATGTTACCTTTTAGTTTTTCTTTTAATTCCTTAATTTCATCACAGGTTGTTAGATAATTTTTGTGGTGTTGTGATGCATTTTCTTTAGCCATGTTCAACTTGTTCCAGGTTGAGGAAAGGGTCAGTGCCTAGGACATCTTAGAGTATTTCTTTGAGGATTTGCTGAGATTTTGTGTTGCATTCAATATTTACTATAATTGGAATTAGATTGATTCAGAACTTGGTTCAATCACCCTTCACCAAGGTAGAATTAAACACACACACACACACAGATATATATATATATATATATATATATATATATATATATATATATATATATATATATATATATATAGATATATATATATATATATATGCAGATATCGCTCATCCCAAGGATAAATGTCTTGTTATGGTGGCTGACACACAATAAATTGCAGCTTAATATTTGTCGTTGTAGTGAAAATTGAGAGAGAAAAAGTAAGGAAGGAATTCAATGAAGAGGGTTGGATAAAACAGAATCCTAAGAAAAAAATCCCATCAAAACTATGGAAGATTAAGGAGATGTAAGCGAAAAAATTGTGGAGTGCATTTAAGGCTTCTAACTCTATATTTTCATGAGTACAATCTGTCACAAAATAGCATTGGTAAATCTGTGATCTCACAGGTCTTGTTGGCTATAGTATAACACTAGTAAATTTGTAATTGCATAGGTAGAATTTCTACCCTATAACATAAGTAAATCCATAATTTGATAGTGAATACCACCCACTTGTTTACACAATTTCAGAGCAAGATAAACATACATGAAATGACAAACAAAGGGGAACCCATACTACACATTACTCCGCTTGGAATCACCAAATGTTCTTCATTAATCTTTGAAAATGGAGTTCATATCATAGATCCAACACAGTTGAAATTTTTATAAGCATTAACACCTCATGAACAAGCCATTGACCCAAGAGTTGGAACATATTTCTACACATAGAACTTGGAATACCTACAAAGACAGATTTCGGACCTCTGGGAACAGGATTTGGGAACCTTTAAAATGAGTTTCTTCCCACTATTTATAAGGAGAGGGGAGCTTGAAACAACAGTAAAAAAATATTTTCTAATGTTACAGTTGTCTGATCGACTAGCTGCCTCAGTGTGCACATATTCAAATAGTTACATAATAGATTGATTCCTTCTTTAAAATGAAAAAAATTACAAAATAAAAAAACATGGGAAAACTAAATGATGGCTACAATGAAAACCCCCATGCCAATTCATGTGATTTCCTCTGATTAGGCCATGTCCCTACCATGATGTTCCTTCATGGCGACATGCCAATATGCCTATCACTTTCTCACCCTAACTACTTGAATCCCCCTTTTGGAGCTGGAAGCGATCAACTGTGGTGGCATTAACAGTGTGCTGTAACATAGTTTCCAACCCATACATCTTTGGTTATCTATGCGTTGTAGTATTGGGACTTATCACCTCGTAATCCTTATGAAAGAACTTTATGAAAACACAAATTTCTGATCGCCCTTGGCTCCTCTTGCTTAAGCTCCTTTATCACTTATTGACCATGGGACCACTACCTGTGGCCAAAGGTTTAATGCATAGGCGTTTCAATATCAGAGCTTTCTATCCTCGTAACTTCATTTGAAATAACATTTTGAAAACATAAAGTTATGATGCCTTCAAGCTCCTCTTCCATTGGCCCTCTTCCTGTTTATCCCATGGGACCAAGTGTCGTGACCTCAGGCTCAGTGCTTGGGTGTTAAATCCTTTGGGATCCTGTCGGGGGCCTATCTCCCTTTGTAATTCATGCTTTAACCTTAGTTCTATGGATGGTCATGACCAAGCACCACCACATATCAGAGCCCCTTCACCATCAGAACTTTTCAAAATTAGAATTTTCACAGGAGTTATGATATTCGCATCCCCAATATGGCCCATTGAACTCAGGTGCTAAATCTTCCCTTAGCTCTAGGTTCTATGGATCTCTCACGACCATGTTCCAGTCTAAATCAAAAACCCTCTTCATCATAAGTTTTTCAAATTAAGAATTAACATTGGAGTTACAAAAACTCCCACTTCCAATGAGCTCATAGCTCTTGGTGCTCAGCCCCAACTCTATGCCCTTGGTTCTCTGGAGTTTTCATGACTAGGTGCCATATAATATTGAAGCCCTCTTCATTGGAACATTTTCTAAAGCTCATTATAAAAGAGATATGATTTCTCTCACCTTCAAAATACATCTCCTAAATGATGTCATGCTGTTGTCATCATATCCACATTGCACCTCCTAAGTGGTGACATGTGTCACCCATATTTGTCCCTTTAGGCCCTCTAAAATGCCACAATTTCCTACCACATCTCCTTGTCTAGCCACGTCATGCTGACGTAATCTACCTTGTCAACTTCTCCGAAAAAACTATATGTTTCCATGTGTCTAGTTTTTAGGAGAGATAAAGGGTGTGTTATGAAATCAACTCACAAAAGGATAGAAAAGATAGATCAACGACTTAGAAATCAGCCTCTTCGAGGGGGAAACCTCCTTTACATTACACAAATGAACAATTCTTGCATGATACAAATGATAAAACCTCCTTTCTATATATATGATTCTAAGGGGTCACAATATAACCAAAGCCGACCTAACAATAATAATATAAGGAAACAAAAATAACAATAGTGGGCTTTTATGGGGCATAATAATAACAATATGGGGACAATAGGGGCATAACAATAATAATAAGGGATACACTAACAATAGTAACGGGGGAATCACTAGTATTATAGGGACCTAACATGCCCCTCTCCTTCAAAAAAGTGTTGTCCTCAATGCTTGAGTAGTTCTGGATGCTTTTGTATAAAATTATCATCCTCCCATGTGGAATCTTCAATTGTAAGTTCTTCCACTTGATGAGATACTCTGAAATTCTTGTTTCTTTGATGCTTCAGGTTCCAATATGATTTTTCCTTCCTCATCAAGTTCTGGCAATATTGTTTGAACTGGGAGCTTGTCACCTATAACCTTCTTTAAGCATGACACATGGAAAATTGGGTGCACTCTGGAAGCTGCAGGAAGCTCCACTTTGTATGCCATAATACCTATTGTTTGCAACACCTTGTACAGAACAAAATACTTTGGTGATAATTTATTATCCTTCTTAGCTTGCTTGAGGGACATTTGTTTATATGGTTGTATTCATAGGAATACCCAATCACCTACATCAAAACTTATTTCACTGCGATGTTGATATGCCTGTTGTTTCATTCTATTCTGCACCAAGGTGAGGTTATCCTTTAAGAGTTGGAGAACTTGTTGTTGATGCTCATTGTGATCTTCCACTGCTTGAACCTTACAATTTTCTCTTAAATATGATGTGGTGGATGGTGGATGATATCCATAAAGTGCCATAAATGGGGTCATTTGTTTTGCAATATGGAAGGAAATGTTATACTCCCATGCAGCCATAGGCAACCATTTGACCCATTATGTCTGTTTACCATATACAAAGCAACGAAGATATCCTTCCAAACATTTGTTTACTATCTCCGTTTTCCCTTCAGATTGAGGATGATAAGATGAGCTATGAACTAACTGAGTACCAAGACAATAAAATAATTATGTCCAAAAATTTCCAGTGAAAATGGTATCTCTATCACTTACAATAATCTTTGGGTTTCCATGTAGTTTTTGAATTGTTTCCATGAATGCAGTAGAAACTGTACTCACTTTAAATGGATGAGATAATGCACAAAAGTGTGCACACCTGGTAAATCTGTCAACTACCACCATGATAACACTCTATGCTTCGGACTTGGGTAAACCTGTGATAAAATCCATTGAAACCTCCTCCCAATGTTGGCTTGGAATGGATAAAGGTTGTAATAGACCCGGGGTCTTAATTTTTTCAACTTTATTTTGTTGGCAAACCAAACATTCTGCCATAAACTTTTGAATATCTGATTTAAAGCCATTCCAAAAAAAATCCTTCTTAACCTTGTGGTAAGTTTTTAGAAATCTTGAATGCCCTCCTAAGGGAGAGGTGTGCAATTCCCTAAGAATCTTTTGTTTGAGTTGGGAATTATTACATAGGTATAACTAATCTTTGTACCATAACGAATCATTTTTCTAGCTAAATCTATCAGATGTACTGGGATCTTGTTGTAACTTTTGAATGAGTGCCCACACTTCTTCATCATTCTTCCATTCATCCCTTGCTTCATTTATCCAATCTGGTTGGATAATAGAAATGGTGCAAAGAAATGCTTCCACATCCTCATCCTTTCTTGAGAGTGCATCTGCCACAACATTTTGCTTCCCTTTTTTGTAGATGATTTCAAAGTCATAACCCAACATCTTTGTGACCCATTTTTGCTACTCTTCTGAAGATAATCTTTGTTCTAAAAAGTATTTAAGGCTATCATGATCTATTTTTACCTTGAAGTGTCTTCCCATTAGGTAGGGTCGCCATTTCTTAAGTGCATGTAGTATTGCCAACATTTCCTTCTCATAAATAGCTTTGTGTAAATACTTTCCTTTGATTGCACGACTTTCGAAAGAAATGGGTCTTTCTTCTTGCATTAAAATAGCACCAATTCCATTTCCTGAGGCATCACTTTCCACAATAAGAAATTTTGTGAAGTCCGATGTAGCTAAGACTGGTGCTTGGCATTTTGCCTCTTTAATATGTTCAAAGACCTTCGTTGCTTCTAGAGTCCATGAAAATGCATCTTTCTTCAATAATGTTGTTAGAGGTGTTGCTATTCTCCCATAATTATTAACAAACTTGCGATAATACCCTGTCAATTCGAGAAATCCTCATAGATGCTTTATGGATGTGGGGATTTTCCATTCCTTAATGGTTTTAATTTTGCTAGGGTCTACCTTAACACCTTCATGAGATACAATATGACCAAGATATTCCACCTCTTGTACTCCAAAGAAACATTTGGAGCTGTTTACATATAATTGTTTCTCCTCCGATAGTTTGAGCACCCTGTCAACATGTTGAACATGATCCTTCCAAGATTTGTTGTAGATTAGTATATCATCAAAAAATACTAATACAAATTTTCTAAGGAAGGGTTTGAAAATGGAATTCATCAAACCTTGAAATGTAGAAGGTGGATTGGTAAGGCCAAAAGGCATGGCCAAAAATTCATAATGACCCTCATGAGTTCTAAATGTTGTTTTTGGAATGTCTTCAGTCTTCATTCTGATTTGATGATATCTCGAACAAAGATCCAACTTGGTGAAGTAAATTGATCCATGCAATTCATCCAATAATTCATTAATGACAGGAATGGGAAATTTATCTTTAATAGTGAGCTTGTTGAGCTCCCTATAATCTAGACACATGCACCATGATCCACCCTTCTTGTGAACCAATACTACTGGAGAAGAGAAAGAAATTTGAATAGGTTGAATTATACCAGCCCCTAGAATTTATGCAACCATACATTCAATTTCACTCTTTTGGGCATAGGGATATCTGTAAGGCTTGATGTTTGGAGGAACACTTCCTGGAATCAAGTGAATAGCATGATCATGATCACGAATAGGTGGGAGGCCTTTGGGAGTCTCAAATACCCTGGAATGATTGTCCAAGACTCTTTGGATATCTAGAGAAATAGATGATTTTGATGTGGGAACCTCTAGTGAACATAATTGTGCAATTATGCCTCATAGTTCTTTCTTTAGAAGCTTTGTCATTCCATTAGAGCTTATTATCCTTCCCAGTTTCCCTACGATACCCCTTAATTCAACTTCATTTCCTTCTGAAGAAAATTTCATGAAAATTTCTTGAAAATTAAAAGCTATTGTACCCAAGGATTGTAGCCATTGGACTCCTAGTACAACATCAGCACCACCCATTGGAATGGAAATCATTTGGCTATTCAATACATATTCTCCCATGGATAGCTTGATATTATGGCACTTTCCTGAGAAAGTTATGGTTCCTCCACTTGCAACCATCACTTGAAACTCTGGTGCTAGATATATGAAGCAATTAAATTCCTTGGATATCTTACAATGAACAAAATTATGGGTACTTCCCGAATTAATCAACACTATTACCTTTTTCTTCTTGATATTCCCTTCTATCTTGATAGTTTGAGGAGTGGTAATTCCAGCCAATGCATTACAAGATATGGTCAGATTCATTTCTTTTTTCTCTAGGGTTTTTTCTTGGTGTATATCCTCTTTTTTTGACGTTTCTTGTTCCTTTTCTTCCTCCTTTTCAAAATCTATGTAAAATAATTTCTTCTCAGCACACTTATGACCTTTAGTGTATTTGCTATCACAACTATAATAAATCCCTTTTTCTCTTTTTTCTTCCAATTGTTGTGGTGTCAACCTTGTAGGTTGTGGATGGCTAGGGGCAACAACACTTCCATCTTTATGATTGTGAGTGGTAGGCTTCCTTGTTGCCATAATTTTTCTTTCCATTTTTCTTGCCAACCTGAACACCTTCTCCACAATCAAGTTCCCAAAGGCAAACCTAATGTTGGATGTTATCCTTTAAAATCCCTATGAACACATCAATTCGGTGCTCCTCTAGAATATCTTTTACCCTTATATTCAATTTTTGGAAGTCCTCAATGTGCTCCTTCGTTGAACCCTTTTGTTTGAGATTTATCAATTGGATAAAAAAGTGTTGCTTTTGGTATCCTCATAATGTGCTATCATTTCATCCGTAAAAATAGCCCAAGTGACAATTTGTTTACGAGAGCAAAGCCATCGATACCATACAAATTGATTTGGTTCCAAATATAAAGTTGCAATGCATAACTTTTGTGTGTTTTGGACATTATGGAGATCGAAAAATTGCTCCATCTGTAGTATCCATGTTGCAGGATCCTTGCCATCAAACTTCCTCATATCAATCTTTGGAACATGGTGGTTCTTCGATCCAACGTTAGAGTCTATGAAATCATTATTAACATTTATTTTGTTCTCATCATGAGTTTCCTTTACTACCCTTTCGCCATTAGTAAGAATTTCTTGTATATATATTTTCAAATCTGTATTCAAATCTTCCATCTTAGTTTCTACACCATCCATCTTAGCCTCCACGCCATTCATCTTAGCTTCCACGCCATCCATCTTAGCTTTCACGCCATCCATCTTAGCTTCCTAGTCATTCATCTTAGCTTCTACGTCTTTCTTTAAACCATCCATCTTAGCTTCTACGCCTTTCTTTGAACCATCCATCTTAGTTTCCACACCATACATCTTAGCTTCTACGTCTTTCTTTAAACCATCCATCTTAGCTTCTGTTACTTTTTGTGCACGTGAAATTTGTTGCAGTTGGTCTCGTAATTTTGATATATCATGTTGCATTTCTTCCTCTTCTTCATGAGTCATGCTAGAGCTTTCGGGTTGCTTACTAGGTGTTCCCATTTTCTTTCTTCAGGGCATCAATTACTGATAATAATGCTTCACTATGCCCTTTGAATTGCTTCAAACTAATTTTTTCAAACCAAACTTATGCAAAAATTTAAAAAAACTACACACTTTTTTTTCACTCTGTAGGAGCTCAATATTGAAACGACTGTAACTCTGTAATTTCGTATCTCCAAGGTCTAAAATTGTGACCTCTAGTATCCCTATGTGCCCTCTTTCCAATTCCACCAGTCTGATCAAAATTGGATTCTCCAAGAAAGAGTTATGCCCCACCTCCCAAGATGACCTGCTTATATACTTTTTTCAGTAGAGTGAGCTTGTACGAAGTGCCACATGTTACTGTTTCAACCTTCGGACCTAAAACCACTACACAGAAAATTAAAATTCGTCATATTTCTGTAGCTTCTTACAAAATCTCAATCTGATGCTTAGAGAAAAAGTTATAATGATTTTCCCAAAGTCACCTGTTTAGAATGTAATTCGGGAGTCTGCAAAAACCCTAACTTCCTTAGATCATATCTTCGAAACTATAGCGAGAAAAGATCTGAAATTTGGACCCGAGGTTCAAACCGATTTCTTCTCAAATGGGTTTTTTTTAGCTTCTGAAATTTCGTAGTGAAAACGTTATAGCAAAAATTCCACGATGACCTATTTGGAGCAGCGAAACCCTAGAATCCAAATCTCTGATACCAAATGTTATGAAACCAGCTCACAAAAAGATAGGAAAGATAGATCAATGACTTAGAAATCAGCCTCTTCGAGGGGGCAACCTCCTTTACATTACACAAATGAACAATTTTTGCATGATACAAATGAAAAAACCTCTTTTCTATATATAGGAATCTAAGGGGTCACAATATAACCAAAGTTGACCTAATAATAATAATATAAGGACACAAAAATAACAATAGTGGGCTTCTATGGGGCACAATAATAACAATATCGGGACAATAGGGGCACAACAATAACAATAAGGGATACAATGACAATAATAATGGGGGAATCACTAGTATTATAGGGACCTAATAGGGTGCTTGGCCTTGGTCCGAGTTCTTGGTTCTTTTAGGTCTTTGTGACCAAGTGCCAGCATATATCGAAGCCCTTCTCATCATAATTTTTTCAAAAAGGAATTAAAAAGAGTTTTGATGCCACCATCTTCTGAAATTCCATCTTAGCACTTGGGTGCTCTGCCCAGTTCTATGCCCTTGGTCCCTTTGGTTTTCCATGACCGACTGCCACATGATTTTGGATCTCCTCTTCATCGTAATATTTTTCAAATGCTAATTAAAATAGAGTTCAAATGGCCTCTTCCTCTGAAATTCAGACCTCCGAAGTGATGTCATGTTGAAGTCCTCATCTCCACGTGGTGCCTCCTAGGTCCTGACACATGTCACCCATATTTTCCCCTTTAAGCCCTTAAAAATTCCCAAAATTTACTGCCATGTGTCCCCCATGTTGTCACATCATACTGATGTCATCAGCCATGTTGATTTTCGGGACGAGTCACCAGCTGCCAGGTGTCTTCTTTGGAGGAGAGAGAAAAGATCTCTGGGGTCTTTGGATTTTCAAATATTTCCTTTGTATTTCTCCTTACTCCATGATTTCAACACTTTCCAAAGAGATGTATTTATTAAGGATTTGTGAAACTTTGATGTTCCAATGGCATATGCTCTGAGGTCCCGACTTGTTTTGTGCCCCTCTGGTCCTTTGGAATGCTTTGCGACTGAGTGCCATCCCAAATCATAGCCCCTCTTCATCGGATTTTTTTCAAAAAGGGATTAAAATTAAGTTTCGATGGTGACCATGCTCCGAAATTCTAACCTCTGATATGCCTTCCTGCCAATCTTCCCGATATCGGGCTCCAATGTGATCGGGTCCCGAATTTCAACACTCCTCTTTAGATTATGACTTTCTCTTTTGATTTTAAACTTAGGCTTTGATTTTGGCCTCCTCGTGATTTTGGCCTCTGATATTTTCTCTCCTCTTTGGCCTTTTTGCACTTCAGCTCCCCTTTTTCGCCACCATTTGACATCATTTGATACAATTGCAAAAAGGTGTAGTAGGTGACAACACAATTGTCTCTCCTTATTCTTCAATTTCTCTTTATTATCATCCAAATTATTTTGTATTTTCCTTAACTCATCCTCTGAAATCTTTAATTCAGTCATCACCCTAGTGAGCTTATCAGTAGGGTCCTCAGAGTCTGGTTGCACTACAATTGTGCAAACATGTGCATCTATCTTCTGTTGTAGTCGTGCATTGAGTTCCTTCAGAGTTTCCACCTCCTTATTTATTTCTAGAAGTTCATGAGTTATAAGTTCTTTTTCCTTTTCAATTTGAGCTACTTTTGGAGCCAAGACATGCTCAGTAGCAGGAAATTTCAGCTTTTTTCTTAACAATTGGATCTCAGATTCTACTCCTTGTAAAAAATTTTGGACAACTATTTTGTCCTTTGGATTCACCCCAAGCTTGATAATTAACTTCTTAAATTCTTCATTTTGAGTGTGTAGATCTCATGAGTTAGCCTTTTCTAATTTCAACTGACCAATTACTTTCCCTAGCAAGGCCTCTGTCTTACTTGTTTCTAATGAAGTTTTACTGAGATCGTTATAAATCAACTCTCTAGTTTTCTTGTGCATATTTATCTTGTCAGACAAAGGTATATCTTTTGTATTCACTGATAAACTAATTGTCCTAAAATCAACTCCAGAAGTAATTGATTGTGTAACATGGTGTGTAAATGAGAGTTTCAATTGACTCCTCTCCAAATCCATAGCTGAAAGGAGTCTGGTTTGATAACCAGGAATAGACTGTGCCTCCAACTAGGTAGCAACATTAGTCTTAATTTTCTGGTTCCTTTCCTCAATTTGTTCATATGAATCTTTCAAAGCTTTTAAAGATACATGTTCTTCTCCTTCGGGAATGGGGGATGAGGGTGCACATTTAGCTCCTCCTATTTGCAATTGAAACCCAATTTCAATGGAAGGATTTTCCCTAAAATCTTTAGCTTATGTTCCTCCTTTCTGCACCTTTTTCCTCTTGCTTCCTTGAGAACTTTCTCCTTCTAAGTCCACAATGTCTAGTCCTATTTTTAACCCTTTTTCAGAAGGAAGGGGAGTTTCAACTTCCATACTGCTTGAAATTTGGATTGTGCCTCCATTTTCCAATTTCTCCCATTCAGGTTTTGGTTCATGGACATAAGGAGCATAAGAATTTTCTATTCTCCTCTTAGAAATGATATGATGAGGATCATAAGACCACTTCTCTCCCAGCTGGAAATTCATACTCTGTAACAGTTTTTCTACCTCCTCATATGCTTGTGTGTGATTGACAATGAAAGGTCCAACAGTCCTGGGTAATTTGAACAAACATCATTTCTTGGTTAGGACAAAATGCACTTGATCAACATTTAAGCTCTTCCTAATGAATTCTAATGCAAATATTCTCATAGGAATAAACATCGATAGTCTATATGGAGGAATATTTGTACAATATAATCTAATCTTTATGTAATCCTCAAATGGAAACCAATCTCCAACCTTTAAATCTCTACTCATTTGCAACAAAGATTGAGCTTTTGGAAAAATTATAGGAGGGGCAACATTGTTAACAATTCTGTAAACAATTGACATGAAGGAAGAAAGGAAGTAGGAGAAATCTTTATTATTTGGTTGAGCTCTAACAACATCAGTCTAATTCACAAATGCTTGTTTATTCTTATTGGGATCTGAAACATTCAATCCTAGGTCCATAAATTTCTCAACATGTACATATAGAAAAAGATATACTAGGAGAGAGGGAAATCTGAAACATCCAGTTATGTTGAAGTTAAGGAGATGAGAATTGATGGTTTTCTCCCAAAATGCAAGAATATCTAGCACCACATTTGACTGCATCATCAAATGAAATAATCCTATGGCTTGACCATCTATCATTGATGCATCATCCCTTCCAAGAATCCTCATGATTACTTGCAAAATGGGTCCAACACCTTCAACAAAGCAAGAAACAAGGAACTGGGCAGAATCTGAAGGTAAAACAATGTTTGGAAGCAAAATGGAAGCATACAATTTCCTAGAATCCTCTATTGACAGGTTCTAAAAAGTTGACAGAAGGGTTTCATCGGAAAATGAAAGATACTGATCAGACTGTGGAAAGGCTAGGGCCTGATGGATTAGTAATGAAGAAACTTGGAAAATATTTTCCCTTAGGAAATTCATGACAAAACATCACTAAGGGTATAGAGAGGAGGTTAACCAAGTGATAAATTCTGGAAATTGATAAGTTTGAGGGACAATTGCAGAGAACAGACCAGACTTGACCATTCTATCATAAACTTTTGACTTATTTTGGTTAGCTAGGACATTTTGGAAAAATTCCATTAATTTCACAGGGAAAACTGAATAAAAAATGTCGTGTTCAGTATCCATGAGGGGAATATGAGTGGCAGAGCCTGAAAGGGTAACTTTCTTTGACATTTTAAACCTCTCTTCGAAAATTGATAGAGTGGAAAATGTGTTTAAATACCTGGTATACTTGGAGTGCCAAGTTGGAAGCTTCGTGCTACTGGAGGGGGTTATTTTCGCCAAGAGAACGCAGTGAAAATGAGTAAATTGGGGGAAATTGGGGTTTTATTGGTGAAATGCGGGCGAAAAGGAATTAATTGAATGTGGACAAAATAATATGGACGTGTGATGTGGCGGATGACATGGAAGGATGGAGGGGTGATGTAGACATGACATGGATATGTTGACTACTGCGTTGCCCTGGATGTCATGCTCGTTTGCTAGAGACCAGAGTGAAAACCACTTACCACTCACGGGGGCACCTACGGTGGTAAGTGGTATCACCTTGTAGTGATGTCGGGGATGATCCCGACTGTCAATCTCCCAACGACGGTTTCCTGCCAGACCGTTTACAGGGGCACCCCCTAGCATAACAGTCAATTATGTTGTGGTGTCGGGTTCCCTGTGTGTGTGGGTCCCAATGCTACTAACGCCATCGATCTTGAGAATTGCGCTCTCTTTAACTTATCCATCGTAGGAAAATGGCCCACCACCATATAAAATATTTAAAAATGTCTTCACATAGTGGACTTGTGCCACCTTGGACCAAAATTAGTTTCTCTTTTTTTTATAATAAAATTACATAAAACAATCCCAATGACATTTTGGCATTTCTTTGCATTTTTCCTTTTTTTTGGCATATATGATTTTTAATATTTGAAACATAATGAAAACGAGCTACAACAATATAGATCAATTATATGTCATTTTATATACATGCACATAATCAATCTTCCTAAAACATGGTTGATCTTTGTGTGCCTTAGACCATTAAATGCCACAAGTCATTGTGAGATGTGCTTGAGTGTGGGTTGAGTAATTGCATTGTGGGAGAACTAATATGCATCTACAATGTATATCAAAAGAAAAAAGATGTATTGTAGATAATTGTAGAATTCATGTGTGATCATAATAAAGGCACAATAGAGGCATCATGTCACTCACATGTCACTATACTAGGGATATAAATATAAAGGGGTATAAAAATGTTAATGAAAATATGGATACCTACAATATCTAGTGAAAGTAGGGGTTTTTTAAATTGGGAAGGTGTATTGGGTTCGTATTGGTAGGGGTTAAATAAAGTGATTTTTAGAGGTATTTTCCAATATGTAGTCAAATTAAAGGTATTGTTTAGTATGCCATGAACGCACGTGCTATGTCAGAGGTTCATTGAGTGAAACCCCCGTGCTATCTTTGCACGCCTCTGTTGAAAAGTGTGCAACAAGAAATGCTTTTTGAGAGTGCAACAAGATGATGGAGCTTAGTGAAAAGAGTCGCCTTCACTAAGTGGGCCCACAGGCTATTTTTGGCGCAAGTCTATTTTTAGACATATGGATCATGTCTATGGATTGCAGGTTGTTGTTTATGGATGATTGGTCAAGTTGGGAAAAATAGATGGACTTATATTTTTGATGAAAGTGTGAGTGATCACAGTGTGAGTGATCAAAGTCTATTTTTAGACTGGCTGTCAAAAATAGAAAAGTCAAATATTATTGTCTCATAATAATATTTGGACTATAAACTTGATCTTATTCTCTTGGAGCACTTCAGGATGAGCTACGGATGTGGTACATGCAGATCCCAGAAGGAAATACGTGGTTACCTATGGGATGACTAATATTTGCATGCAGGACTTCAGTTAGAACTCAAGTGAGTTGAGTTTAGTGGACTGGAGGTGTAGTTGATGGAGTTGTGTTCAGTTTAACTTTGTTAAACTAGTTGTATTTAGTCTAACTGATCAATAGACTAGAGATGAGTTGGGTGAATTAGTTATTAATTAATTCACAAGTTATTAACTCATAATGCAACTATAGAATACATCAGTTAACTCAGTTGCATGTCAGTGCATGTTCAGTTCAACAGGGACAGGTGGTAGAGAATCAGATTGCTATCAGTTGTGACTATAGTTGTGCACCAGATCTTGCACAATCAAGGGATTGAGGATGCCAATGAGTTTGCTCACGTATTTGCCCAGTATTGTAGCCTTTTCTCACGTCCAACAAAGTGTGAGTGATTATTTTTAGGTGAAATACGAGTTTGGGAAGCCATTCTCATCAGTTCTTGAGCAGGTATTGAGCTGGAGAGGCAGGCAAGCAGTGGAATAGATTTGGAGATCAGATCTGAGCTGTATGGTGTGTAACAGGTGGAGCTGGTACTAGATTGCTTGTGATAAGAATTGTACTTTGTAATGTTACATGATTCAATCAATATAATATACAGATAGTGTGGGGTTTTTGGCGAGATGCTTTCCTCAGGATACATATTGTGTTAATGAGTTTGATTGATGCTTCTATGTGTGCCTGTGAATGTTTCTGCTTCTGTAAATTGATGATCAACGTAGAGGAGATTATGTATTATACATGTTCCGCTTATAATTGTATGATCAGGATAATCTCTGTGAATATGTGTTAAATTATTCAAAATTTCTACATGGTATCGGAGCTACTTGATTTGTAGAAGATATTTTTACAGGATATCGAGCGAGGATTGATCATCAGATCTATTATTCAGGAAGTGTTTACATTTTATTTCTTCAAGCAGAGTCTATAATCGGGCCAGGTAGCCTCTGGATTCATCCTTTTTTTGGAAGGTGAGATATCCGGTGAATGCCCATACAGTCGATCTCTGTACAAGAAATACTTTGTTCTCACGAATTCTAGATCGGAAGCGGTTGAGTTTTGTGTTGGTGGAATTCGAATTTAATTCCAAAGCAAGAGCAAAACTCAGAAACATTCAGTGTGAGAATGGAGACAGTATGCCCCAGTATCTCACGAAGTTCATCCAATGCCGAGATGAGCTGGGAAGTGTGGGGGTGACTGTCGGATGAGGATGGTGAGTCTAGCACTCCTTGACCTTCCTAAGAGTTGGTATAGCTACAAGACTCGGTGAATGGAAGGGAGAAACCACTAGGATGGGAGAGACTTTGGTCAGATCTTGTGCAGGAGGAGATTAGACGGAGCACCAGAGACGGTTCTTCATCCATGCAGGATGAGGAGAACTGTGCCTTAGTGAGTAAGGTGAAGAAGGGGAAGGAGAAGGGTTCTCTTTCCGAATCCAGTTCTTCCAGTGGTGGGAAGAAGGTTGACAAATCAAAAGTGCGATGCTTTCGTTGTCATGAGGAGGGTTCACGGGTCAAGAACCTGTATGCTCTTGAGGTTCAAGATGCATGCAAAGCCTTGAGCAGCGAGGCAATTGATGGAGACTTGGTGGTTGAGAGGGAAGGTATGTTACCTCTCAACATGCAGAGCCAGAAGAAGTCTCAGACGATTGTGGAGGAGCCATGATTGGTGCAGCAGCTTCAGGAGGTTGTGGAGGAGCCACAACAAGGGAAGCTGAGAGGAGATCGAGTAGAGACATCTACTCATCCAGAGACCTCCAGTAGGGGGAAACTTCGAGCCAGGTGGGCTGAGGGATCGCATGCATCCATACCTCCAGAGGTGGGGTGATGTGGATTGATTGTCCCAAGGAGGAGGGGCGGGATCCTTGAGGTACCCAACCTGTTGGATGAGACCTTGCTACGGGAGCCCCGATGTGTAGTAGCAGGAACTGACTGATTGGGTAGAGACAGATGCGGATGGAGCGGCAGAGAGAGCGACAGTGCAGGGAATCCTAGGATAGTGCATAGCTAGCAGGCTGTAGCAATGCGAGAGGCACAAGTGTTTTGCACAGTGCTAGGTGGCACAGAGAGGTGTGCAATGGTGCAAGATGCATGGAGATGTTGTAGTAGCGCAGATGTCAGAGAGGGAGCACTTGTCAGCAGCAGGTAGAGCTTCATCATCAGAGGGTGTTTCTATCCCAACAGGGAGGTCAGTTGGGAGGTGCAGTGCGGATGCAATGCTGGGAGATAGGACCAGCAGCAGCACGGATGCGGTCAGAGATCAAAGTGACAGAGGCTAGAGCAGTCAGATACTGAAGAGCATAGAGATGTAGAGTTTCAATCGACAGAGGCAATAGCAGTCAGAGACTTTGATGACAGAGCAAGTGGACCGGCCAGATGTGTTGCATGGAGAACATTCCAGAGTTACAGGATCGAGTTTGAGAGGAAGCCTTTCTTGTTGAGAGGGAGTGTTGAAAAGTGTGCAACAAGAAATGCTTGTTGAGAGTGCAACAAGATGATGGAGCTTAGTGAAAAGAGTCGCCTTCACTAAGTGGACCCGCAGGCTATTTTTGGCGCAAGTCTATTTTTAGACATATGAATCATGTCTATGGATTGCAGGTTGTTGTTTATGGATGATTGGTCAAGTTGGGAAAAATAGATGGACTTCTATTTTTGATGAAAGTGTGAGTGATCACAGTGTGAGTGATCAAAGTCTATTTTTAGACTGGCTGTAAAAAATAGAAAAGTCAAATATTACTGTCTCATAATAATATTTGGACTATAAACTTGATCTTATTCTCTTGGAGCACTTCAGGATGAGCTACGGATGTGGTACATGCAGATCCCAGAAGGAAATACGTGGTTACCTATGGGATGACTAATATTTGCATGCAGGACTTCAGTTAGAACTCAAGTGAGTTGAGTTTAGTGGACTGGAGGTGCAGTTGATGGAGTTGTGTTTAGTTTAACTTTGTTAAACTAGTTGTATTTAGTCTAACTGATCAATAGACTAGAGATGAGTTGGGTGAATTAGTTATTAATTAATTCACAAGTTATTAACTCATAATGCAACTATAGAATACATCATTTAACTCAGTTGCATGTCAGTGCATGTTCAGTTCAACAGGGACAGGTGGTAGAGAATCAGATTGCTATCAGTTGTGACTATAGTTGTGCACCAGATCTTGCACAATCAAGGGATTGAGGATGCCAATGAGTTTGCTCACGTATTTTCCCAGTATTGTAGCCTTTGCTCACGTCCAACAAAGTGTGAGTGATTATTTTGAGGTGAAATACGAGTTTGGGAAGCCATTCTCATCAGTTCTTGAGCAGGGATTGAGCTGGAGAGGCAGGCAAGCAGTGGAATAGATTTGGAGATCAGATCTGAGTTGTATGGTGTGTAACAGGTGGAGTTGGTACTGGATTGCTTGTGATAAGCATTGTACTTTGTAATGTTACATGATTCAATCAATATAATATACAGATAGTGTGGGGTTTTTAGCGAGATGCTTTCCTCGGGATACATATTGTGTTAATGAGTTTGATTGATGCTTCTATGTGTGCCTGTGAATGTTCCTACTTCTGTAAATTGATGATCAACGTAGAGGAGATTATGTATTATACATGTTCCGCTTATAATTGTATGATCAGGATAATCTCTGTGAATATGTGTTAAATTATTCAAAATTTCTATAGCCTCGAGTGAGGCACTCCTTTTTTCCAAGGGAGTGAAATTGTCGTCGTTATGCTAGACTATGACGGTATCTTTGTTGGCAACCTAAGGTTGAACCCTAGGTCTTTGTTGTTTGAATTTTACACCAACAGAGCATAGTAATATAGTGAAAACTCAACATCAATTAATAAATAAAATAACATAATATTTTAGAACACAAACATACTAGAATGGTGATAGTTATCTCTGAAGAGAGAGAGATGGAAGCTACAGACATTCACGAAAACCTATTACAAGAGTTAGAAAGAATGAACTTCAACATTAACAAAGAACACTAAAGGTCCAATACCCTAACCGTAGAAGATGAAGAGCCAAAATATTTGTGGGCCTTGAGGTGGTTAGTTGGTATATCAACTTTCCAAGGGCACAACATTTGCGTACAATCTTCATTTAGTGTGCACAATAGCTTGTTGGAAAGACCTATCTAGGGCCTTGGGAACCCTTGGCCCCCCAAATGGCCAAAGGACATCAGTTAATGCCTCAAAATGACCTCAAATGTTTAGGACTTGAAACACCATAGAAAAACTACCAAGATGACAAAGAATTGTTGAGTTAGTGGAAGAGGTGTATGGCCATAGATATTCACCTAGATGAGCAAAGGTGATGGATTATCCTTAATCTTGAAGGACAAATAGAATATTCCTTTGCATTGGGGCTAAAGCAAGTTTGAAGTGTTATATGCTTATCAAGGTATAGTGCTTATTAGTTTCATAACCAACACCCTGGTAGTAATATTAAGACATTGGTCTAATTAGTCATGCCATGATCCAACATCAAACTCCTCCCTCTCTACAACTCACTCATATTATTCTCTACATGGACCGTCTTGTATAGATATTTTAGAAGGTCAAGGACACTCTTAATGATTTGGCAAGAGGAATGACAAATGAAGGAACTTGAAGTCCTATGGCTTAAGAAAGAGGGTACAAATATAAGTCTTATACCCTCATTCCATGACATTCAATATAAAACTTTTCAAGTGGGACTTTGTTCCATACCTCCTTTTAATTCTTGAGAAACTTCTTGAAGAGAGTTAATGATATTTCTTGTCATCATTATCCTTTAGCTATCAAATGAATGAGCATTGGGTTTGAATGTTGAAGGATCCTAGTACATAATTTGTCATTCCCCATGCATGGGAGGATGGGAATATATCATAATATTGGTTTCCATAATGTGATATTGAAGCATTATGATCCATGTGGATATTTGTGGTCACTCACCTATTCCACTTTGACCCTCACCATTGTTTCTTTTAGTTTCCTTAATTTTAGCACAATTTACTATTTTTGGTAGTTTTTTGAGTCTTGAACTTCTGGAGTCGTTTTGAGGCCATAAACGACATTTTTTTGGAAAACGGGCAAACCCATAGGCTACAACAAGGGCTCTCAGTCAAAATTTGTAGTCTTCAGATATATATTTTTAATGAGGTATTGTCTGCATAAAACAGAGATCGCATGCCAAAGTTACGACCCCGAGAAGTTGATGTGCCAATTTACCCCACCTAGGCCCACAAACTTTTGGCACTTCATCTCCCAGCGTTAGGTTTTTGGATGTTTAGGGTTTTCCATTGTTCTAAATAATATATAGGCCTCCAATCCTCATTGTAACACAATTAAGAAGGCATGTAGCTGCCACATCTCTTGTCAGAGATAAGCTACCATCGCCTAAGCTAGTGTATTTTCATTCTGCATGTAGACAATTTTTAGTACTTTGTTATTAATGAATTGAAGTTTTGTTTTCGTTGTATCTCTGTGTTTTGTTTATATATGTATTTCATTTTGTTCCTTCATAAATTCGGATCTCATTAATGCGAAGGGAATGAAAAGGAATGAGGGCATAATCTCCCTCTTTTCTTTACCCCTATATTGTCACATGTTGTAGGGATTATCTCTTTCTTTTTGTCCTTTTAGATTTGGGACCCCAGGTTAGTGATAACATTGCCCCTCCTACTCTAGTTATGACATGTTGTTTTCATTGTAACTCAATCAAGGAGGAAAACTAGGCTCTACATGTATAAACAAATGCATCAAGTAATTGGATGAAGCTCATCATAATGTCAATATAAAAAATTTCAAGTGGGAACTTGTTCCATACCTCCTTTTATTCCTTGAGAAGCTTCTCAATGAAGAGATTCAATAACACTGTTTGTCATCACTATCCTTTAGCTATCGAATGAATGAGCATTGGGTTTTAATGTTGAAGGATCCTAGAACAAAAATTTTCATTCCTCATGCATGGGAGGATGGGAATGTATTATAGCATTAATTTCCATAATGTGATATTGAAGCATTAATCCGGAGGGAATAAAAATTATTGGAGGAATAATCTCCCTCTTTACTTTTCCCCTCTATTGTCACATGTTGTAGGGATTATCTCCTTTTTTTCCTTTTAGATTTGGGACGAACCCCGGGTTAGTGATGACATTTCCCCTCCTACTCTAGTCCTTGCATGTTGTTATCATTGCACCTCAATCAAGGAGGAAAACTAGGCTCTACGTGTCTGAACAAATGCATAAAAAAATTGGGTGAAGCTCATCATAATGTGACCAAGGAGGCAATGTCCACTTAGAAATGGTCAATGTAGTGCTTATCTTAAACACATGAAGCAAATAAGGAAGCATAGTTTGGAGTTGCATAATTAGGAGTAATAATCTCAATATGTGACCACCATTTTATGCATGTACCTTGCACTAGGAGCTTCAATATCAACCCCCTAGTGCATGTTAGTCATGCTAAAATATTCTCAATATTCTACCACAAGTTTCATCAGTATTCCACCACAAAATATTTTGTTGGAACCCAAGGCCCACAAGGTACATCTTGCAACTCTTAAAATGGGTTTGACTTGATGATATAGGTGGAATCAACAAGAAGTTTTACTTCTGGTTTCTAAATTTTACCTATAGCTAAGTGTGTTTTGAGTGTTTGTTTATTTTAATGCGGTATATAAAACCTATACTTGTAAGTTTTGGAGCAATTACTCTAGATTTTCGGGAAAATGTTTTATCATTGTTATGTTAGAATTCAAATTTCAATTTTGAATTTTTTTAAAAGATTATTATTGCACTATGTAAAACATAATATCACAATAATTTTTGACATCAAAATCTAAAAGTTACTTCAAAAAAAGAATTATTTTTTTTAATAATTTCATCTTTATACGATAGATTTCATAATACTAATTCATTTTATTTTCATAATCTCATTTTAGGAATAATTTATTTAAGAAAAATCTCACAATGAAATATTGAGTATTAATTCATTTTATTTTCATATTCTCATTTTAGGAAGAATTTATTTAAGAAAAATCCCACAATGAAATATTGAGGTTGTTTCACTACATTAAAAATGGCATTTCTGAAACTAATACATATAATCCACAAGGATTTGAACTAAACTCCTAATAATCTAAAGTTTACCAAACACTTAACATGTATGATAACCCAGATTTAGCAAATGCTTTTGATCGAGTAAATCATAGTTTTCTTTTAAATGTTATGAGCAAGTTTGGTTTTGGAGCAAATTTCATTAAATGGATCCGGGCATGCATCTCGGAGCCATGGATTGCTCCTCTTGTAAATGGAAGAGCCACTGATTTTTTCAAAGCTTCGAGGGGACTTAGGTAGGGGTGTCCTCTATCCCCTCTGCTTTTTTTCATCCAAGCCTCTGTTCTCAGCTTCCTGTTAGACAAAAAGATGCAAGACCAAGATATTAATGGACTGTGTATTGCAAAAGGGGTCAAAAACATAAATCACGCCTTGTTTGTGGATGACACTCTGCTTTTGGGTTCTGCCTCTCTCTCCTCTGCCTCAAAATTTAAAGCGGTTTTGGATGAATTCAGTGAGGCCTCAGGCAACGTTGTTAATAAGAGCAAATGCCACATCTTCAGCTGGAATACTACGCCCAGATTGCTCTCTGCCATTTCTAGATGTTTGGGTTTTGCAGCCTCCTCTTCTTGGTCCTCTTTTAAATACTTGGGTCTCCCTGTATCTCATAAGAGACCTACAAGCAAAGACTGGCTCCCTCAGCTGGAAAAATTCAAGTCTAAGATTCAAGCCTGGGGTTACTCCTGGCTCAATACTGCTGGCAAATTAGTCTTAATTAAATCTGTGCTTACCAGCCTCCCTTTATTTCAATTTGCTGGGCTTCTCGCTCCGGCAACCATTTTAAAAAAAATGGAAGAGTACATACGAAGGTTCTTTTGGAAGGGAGGAAAACAGAATGAAAACAAGATTCCCCTTATCAGTTGGGAAACCATCTCCAAGCCACTGTGGGAGGGTGGTCTAAATTTCAAAAATCTCTATCAGCAGAATGTGGCAATGGAAGCAAAGATTATCTGGAGGATCATTGCACCCAAGCCTGGCTGGGCCCAATTGGCTCTTTGGAAAAAGTATTTCAGAGGACCTCGATCCATATGTCTAGAAAATGTGATTCAATTGCCTAACTCGACATTCCTTAAATTGTATGCTAAAGTTGCCCCTCTAATTACTGCACACTCCTACTGGATCCCAGGTAACGGAAACAAGATCAACATCTGGACTGACAAAATCATGAATAAGGACCCAATAGAATACAGAGCCTCCATTAGAGTGTTGCGTTGTTGGATGGACAGAGAGGGACTGCGATCGTTGTGGGATATTTCACTCTGGAACAACTCTGTTTGGGCAGGATGGAAACGCATTGAGGTGTCGGATCATCTGACCACCGAATGGTCCACGTTGCTCGATTTCCTGCATGGCTTGGCACCCACGCACATGAGGAAAAGAGACTTGAAAGGCTGGGGGCCGAATGCCAGAGGTTACGTTGTCTCCTTGGGGTACGCCAAACTGAATGAGAGGCCATACGTCCCCCCTAACCCAGCTCCTTGGCAAGGTGTCTGGCGTTTTCCTTCATGGCCCAAAGTGGACTTCTTTGCCTAGCTTTTCTGCCATGGAAAAATCTTAACTTATGACTATTTGCAGAGGAAAGGATTCTACGGCCCCTCCATCTGCTCATTGTGCAATGAAAATGCAGAGACAACAGTCCATCTAATTCTAGAATGCAACTTCTCCAAGCAGATCTGGTTTTCCTTTATTCAAAATTTGGATCCAAATTTCATGCTCCCTTGCTCCACTACTGATCTTTTTTCTAATTGGGCAATCAGATATCCTGGCCCACCTCCTAAAAACCAGATAATTAAAACTGCATGGGTTGTCCTTCCAAAGGTTATCTGTTGGCAGATATGGCTAGAACGTAACAGAAGAATCTTCAGAAATACAAAGCAGAACCACAAGGCCTTAGAAACCAAGATTAAATGCCACATAAAGGAGTGCTTGACTGATATAAAAGATGACTCTAATCTCAGCCAACAGGACATCACTTGGGGATCAATTCTAGAACTACAATATCAACTAGCAGTTAGAAAAGCCCCTACTATTAAAAATTAGCAATAAGGAAATCTGACACTGACTTTCAAGACTGGATCAAATCGCAAGCAAGGCACTCCCTCTTTTTTGATGGGGCAGCAAAGGGCAATCCGGGCAAAGCTGGTGTAGGAGGTGTTGTTGTAAATCCAATTGGGGAAAAAATCCATTCCTATGCTTGGGGACTTGGATATTCTTCCAGTATTCAAGTTGAGGCCTTGGCCCTCTTTCAAGGTCTCAAGATCCTCAAAGAATTAAGCATAAATGAAGCTAATGTTATAGGTGACTCCCAGATCATTATAAACACAATGGTTTCCAATTCCCCAGCTTTGGATCTTAAACTAGCAAGGTTGATAACCAGAATCAAAGGCTTGGAAAACACTTTTCAGAACTTGAACTACTACCATGTGTTGAGAACTCATAATAAAGAGGCGGACATTGAAGCCAACAAAGCTGCCCTCCTCTCTGTCGGGGTCAAGATGAAAGACGAAGAAGAATCATGGGAACCCATTCCATAAGCTGGTTACTGCCATGTTTTACTGCTTGCTATTAAATAAATTTGTTTGTATCTTCAAGTGGGGGAAAATCTCTGAAATCGATTCTATGGGTTCCTTATCAAGGAAGAAATCTTCAAGCTTCAGCTGCATCCTCATTCTTAGCAGTGAGATGCAACAGGACAAAGAAATCCCCAATGTAATCAGATTTTCGGCATTCAGGCCAAGATGAATATAAACACTCCATAACCGTTTCTGTAAAAAAAATAAAAAATAAAAACATGTATGATAACCCATTGAACTTATCCTCTATGTTGTTAGGTATATATTTCATATTTATTAGTTTTAATTTCATCATCTCATTTTAGGTATATGCTTATATTTATTTTTTATATTCGCCTTATAGATTTGTTAAATTTATTGTTCTTATTTAAATTAAAAACTAAATTTAATTAACATTTAATAAATTTATCTTCAACTCATGTATTTATTTTTGATGTTCAAAATCCAATGCTAAATTTGATAAATACTTAGTAAATGATTGGGCATCTTTCACTTCCTTCTATAATTATAATTAAAAAACTAAATTTAATACCAATTTTACAAAAATATTGAGATTTTTTAAAATAAAATAATTTTATTTTATGTATTAAATTTTATATTTAATATTTTAAAATTTAAAATTTCATTTCATTTAAGTTTTTTTCCTTACAAAATAGTAAAAAATAAAATAATAATAATTGGATTTTAAATTTGTTTGGGATTATGTCATAGACTAATTGAGTATATCAATAAGACAATGTTTGTGGCTTACATAGGATACATATTATTGAAGGACAATAAAGGAGAATTTTGTTATGCAACCCAAACTAGATAATGATGGCTTAAGTATTCCAAATTTTTCCTCTCTATGGTTTTATCACTCTTCAACATGGAACAATGTTAACTTAGTTCTCAAATCATGCCTAAGCCAATGGGTGTCTCAACTCATGAGCATCTATACCCATTATTAGTATATCAAGTTATAGATGAATAAAGGCAAGCTGAAGGCTAGATTTGATGCTCATTGTAAGTAGTACATTGAAAACCTTTTAGTATGCATGCTCTTTATTTGTTGGTAAGTGTAGCTATTATACCATAGTCATGAATCCATCAACTATCATCTAGTTTCCATTGCTTCAATCCTTAGTCTTGTAGTTGGTTAACTCTTAGCCCATTCCCTTAGGAGGATTATAAGG
Source organism: Pinus tabuliformis (assembly GCA_031772625.1). NCBI lineage: Eukaryota > Viridiplantae > Streptophyta > Pinopsida > Pinales > Pinaceae > Pinus > Pinus tabuliformis. The sequence continues at coordinate 435,951,929 of CM062818.1, read as the reverse complement.
ATGTATTAGGTTTGCTCTCTACTTTATTTTGTCTAATCCCTACTCTATGTCTCCCCTTACTCTAATAGAAGGTCGATTCCCCATCATTTTCATATGGGAAAGCCTTGATCGACAAACACCGAGAGCAACAAAGAAAAAAGGAAAGTTGAATCCCCACTCTTCCAAACAAGGGGAAGGATTCACAAGTATGTTCAACATCCTAGAAAATATAGTCCTACCTCAATCTTTGAAATAGATGATTATAGTGAGATGATTAAGAGGAAGGGGTCTTTGAATGAGGCACCCCCTTCTTTTAAAGAGTATAATAAGCATAATCTCTTGCCCTTCAATCACTCTCATTATGGTATGTGTTTCATGGAGGTTGCCAAGATGAATGAGGAAACCTGGTTAGTTGTAAAGGGGAAGTGAATGGAGGATCCTCTAGTCTCTAATTTTCCTATGGAAGACCCCATGAATACTTGAGGCAAAGATGAAAATGCTATCTTCAAAAGCACTCTTGATATGATATGGTATATAATCCTCTATCACTTCTAAGATAGACGCCGAAGCATACTTTAAAGAACTTGTTACAAATATGTAGTCATATTTGTAGAGGACCCTCAGTCCATGTTCCAAAGCATTGTCTAGACAAAATAGGGAACTCTTGTACGTTAAAGCTCTCTTAATTAAAACATTGTAAGAAGAGCAGGTTCAAGCAATGCAATGAGTCTCACATACTATGTATGTAGTTATGTAGTTCCCTTTTTTGTTTTGTTTAATCTAATAGCTAGATTAGAGGTTTACATCCCTCTAGTCATACAAGATGATTTTGGGTAAAAAATAATAATTTTACTCATTTATAATAGTGAACATTACCTTAACATTTCATGAAATTGCCTTAAAAATAAAGCATGATTTTTACTTTATTTTTCAACATCTCTACAAAGCTTTCATCATTTATATATATTACAAAACTTTATAAAGTGTAATTTAATTTATCAATATTCTAAATTTAAAATAAATTAAATTGTCAAAAACTAAATTGATGTTTTTAACTATTTCTTTTTAATTTATGATACTCATAATATGATAACAATAAAAAATTAATTTTGTTGACACTCTTTTCATATATATAATTTAAATCTATTTGTTTATTTATAATTAATTTAGAAAAAATAATATATAAATTTTTATTGTATAAATATTTATAACCATTATAACCATCATATCAATATATCAATATCCAACATCACTACAATGCCTCCTTTATCTTATCTCCTTATCTTTATCATGTCTATTTTGCTTCCTCTGGCTTCCTTCTATCTGCAATTTGTCTCCTTTATATTATCTCTTTTATTTTTATATTTCTCCTATATCAATATCCAACATAGCTACAATTTGTCTCCTTTATCTTATCTCCTCATCTTTATCATGTCTATCTTGCTTCCTCCGGCTCCCTTATAAAAGCAATTTGTTTCCTTTATCTTATCTATTTTATTTTTATATTTCTCCTATATCAATATATGCAATTTGTTTCCTTTATCTTATCTATTTTATTTTTATATTTCTCCTATATCAATATCCAACATAGCTACAATTTGTCTCATTTATCTTATCTCCTTATCTTTATCATGTCTATCTTGCTTCCTCTCGCTTCCTTATGTATGCAATTTGTCCCCTTTATCTTATCTTTCTTATTTTTATATTTCTCCTTTAAAAACTACATTAGTACTTTTGTCTCTTTATCTTTATCTCTTTTATCTTTATATTTCTCCTTTTAAAAACTACACCAGTACTTTTGTCTCCTTATCTTTATCTTACTTCCTTATAGCTGCAATTTGGCTCATTTATTTTTCTATTTTCCTTTCATCTTTTGAAAACTACACTAGTACTTTTGTCCCCTTCATTAATCTTTTGTAAGCTATTTATTAATCCTTTGTAAACTTTGAGGTAAATGCATTTATAGTATTTGGATCTTATAAGTTTTTGTGTTCCAATTAAAATTATACATTTGAAAATCTCAAATAATATGAATTTTAAAAATATATATATATACAATCATTTGAAAATCTCATGCAGGTAACATAATATAGTAGTAGTCTTTAAGTGTGATTTTTTGGAGGTTTTCGCAGATTTTTGGCTGGAATATGATATAATAGTAGTCTTTAAATGTGATATTTTTGGAGCTTTTAGCAGATTTTTGATTGGAATCCGGCGGAAAAAATTTGTGGTCAAATCTTGATTGCTATTGTTTAAACTGGTTTCTTTAACTGCATATATGGATTCAGCACCACAAGGCAGTTTGATTGTGAAGAGTTCACCTATCAAACTTGTGATTTCAATGGACTACCTACAAAATTCTAAACAAATTAGATAAGAAAATAAACCAAAAACCTTAAAAAAAAAAATCACACTTAAAAACTACTCATAACATAATATGATATATATGAAATCAATTAATATAATATATAATATATATAAAATCGATTAAATAGTGAGTATTCCCTTTCCATATTTGATAAGCCTGAATTAAATAAATGAAGTTAAGCTAATTAATGATCCACTAAGACAATGGCATTGCTTTATCCTCCATTTAAACTCATTTCATTATTTAATGATACCCTACTCTAACTCCACTATAACCTTAACTCAGTCATTGGCATTGTTTTATCCTCCATTTCAACTTGTTTCATTATTTCAAATAATTATAAAATCCCAGTTTATTATATTCCAAATTTGTATCATACATCGCTTTGGACATTGCCTGTTTTTCAGAGAGTGGACATTGCCTGTTAATCTTTACAAAATACCAAGTTGTGTTTTACCTTTTGGCCCAAATTACGATGCAGAAGCACCTAAAATGGATGAATCCCAACAGGGTTCAATCGCTGGAGGAAGAAAATTCCGTTAACTTGGTTAAGCAAGTCATTTAATGGCATTTCAGTAAAAGTATAACAAGAGATATACTGTACAAAAAGGCATGGCAGTAATGCTGAAATCCTCTTTTGCTACTTTCTGAAATTCTGTGCATGGAACCCATATAGTGTGAGGGACCAAACTGGGATACAAACAGAAGACAGTATCTCTGGGTCCTTGATATCAGTATTTTGCTTCCACTTGCATCTCTGAATGGAATTTAGATAGAAAGCTGTTGGCCATTTTCAAAATTACTACAAGAAATGGTTAAATAATATACAGGGAGTAAATAGCTCTGTTCATGAAGACTCATTTTACATAACTGCAATCTGATTTCATTGCAGCCTTCACCATGGCCCTGTCAGTGTCCTCTTTAGTGCTCCTGTTTTAGTTTTCAAACGCTGAGATATTGAGGGAGCCATCATCTCAATAATCTGAAATAAATTTGACAACAAAAAAGTTTAAGGCCATGTTACACCCCCCTCAAAACTGCTAAAAAGGCGGAACATAATCTAGATTATTGTAACATGATATGACAATATTAGTAATCCCCACATTCAAATGGTGTGCATAGATAGATATTCATCCAAGTAGATGGCAAAGCCAGATTTCTAGGTTTGTATACCTGTTTTTTTAGCAGTTCAGCCATTTCTGCCTGTTTTTTAAGACAAAAAGATCCATTAATAATTAGTACATAGATTTTATGATAATAAAACAACCAATTGCCTAAAGAAAGAAGTACATCCTGTGGATCTTTATATCAATTATAGGTTTGTCCACAATACCTGTTTTTTTCGCAATTCCTTGTTCTCTTCTTTGAGTTCTGTTACTTCAGCTTCCAACTCAACAGTATATGCCTGCAAACAAGGAAAAGTTTTAAAGGATTAATATTCCTAGATAAAAATCTAGCAGCAAATACCAGGTTTGTCAAACTGAGGGTTCTGTCAGAATGTTTGCCCAAACATAGTTGGGTCGTTAAAATAGAGACAAGCATCACAAAACTGATATCAATCAGCAAAATACAACTGTTATAGCAAAATCCTTTCATAATGCTCCCTCCAAGAATAGGTTTGTCGATCACAACCGACATTTATTTCATTCTTACAAAATAAGACAAACAGATTGCTATGCTCAGTCAAGGGATCAAGGACAGCTTACTTACCTTAAGTTTAGAAGGGTGGACCTTTGAGGACAAGCTGACAAAACATCATATTCAAAACCAAGCACGTGAGGTATCTTACCTTCATTACAAAGTTTGGCACAATCTTACCCTCTAGCTCAGTTAAGACCTTTCAGACAAGCACACAGCCAGAACCCTCTTTCCTACAGCTTTGTTGCTTCCTTCTGGAGTACCCAGGTGACCAGGAATACCATAGGAGGGTTGGGATAATCTTACCTTCTAGCTCAGGTAATACATAGATGATTAGGCAGGAAGACCCCTCTCTCCTACAGCTTTGTGGCATCCTTTTCAAAGCACCCCAAGTCACCAGGACAACTATGAGCAAAATCAAAGGCAAACAAACCATGATATCAAAGATTTGTAAGCCGCAAGCATGGAACTCCCAACCCATAGTAAAAAGATGAGGACCTAACAAGCAAGGAGTGAACCATTAGTTTCGCAATCTCAAAATCCAACCAAAAATAGGCAGGTCACTTATGCATGCAGTTCATTAGAAATGGCTTATACTTTACCCTTCAATCCTAATATCTTCCCTAATACGTAGGTAAGGTACCTTAGGGCAGAGAATGGAGACTAGTCGTTAAAACTTAGAAGTACATTGTATAAACTGTAATGTTGGACGCATTTGATCGATCCAGCAAATAAAATCTAAAACGTTAAGGATAAAATTAATCTTTTAAAAACCAAAGATTAAAACAAATGACACAAACGCTATTTTTACCCCTAATTTAGGTAAAGCACAAAATATCATTTTTACCAGAAAATTCAAAAATGCTGTGAAGAAAGACACAGTTCAGATTTCTATAGAAGATTCAGTGTCTCAGAAATTCAAAATTTGACAGATGAAAACTATGCTTCTCATTTTTTACCAATATAGATACTCAATTGCAACGAATCAGAGCATAACCTACAGTGTACACACAGTTCTTCGGTACCTGTCTCACTAGAAAAATTCTCAAATACATCACAGGAGAGCTTGCGCATAGACACAATTTCAAAAACTATAAACAATCACCTGGAGGCTGGAACAAGCGCAGGAAATTTTTTTCATGAACCAGAAAAAAATTAGTCCTGGGATAATGGATTCTGGAAACTCCTCGCACATAACAAATAATAGAAAATAAGAAAATAAATCTAATGCTTAACTTATCTTTTAGGAAATAATAAGGTTTGTAATTGAGTTTGAGTTTGAGTTAGGTTTGTAATTTAATCCACCGACAAAATCCAAGAGCGAGTTTGAAGGGCTGGTTATGGTACAAGAGCCAATAATTTGAGCCAAGCTAGATCAGTTTCAGGATCAAAGCCTGAATGCAGGCCTCACGCAGATCAGACCCATATCCTCTAACTTGTATAGTAAGGTGAAATCGCTGGTACAGAAAAGGCTAGTTTTATATTAGTACTTTTAGATTACATGATTTGATCTCATGTCAAAAGTATGCAAAAGAAGGTCTCAGACAATAGCAACATTATCTTAACTGTGTGTACTCTTGAGCATGCCTCCAGGGTAATGTTTATTGAGGGAAATGGGGCAAGTTTAAAATGAAACAGGCAAGAATGTTGCTATGCAATACTTCATGCTAAAGCATTGTACAGAGACATGCCCACTCATTCATTTTAGAAATCCATACAAATCATAAACATATAACGATCAAAATATTTTATTGATCATTTGACCTGAAACACAGTAGAAAGTGAAGCACTAGGTAAATGTCATAGAGGACGCCTTGTATACAATAATTGCCTACCCTCAACACAAAGGTTCAAGGCAGCAAAGCAAAAATCCCTAATATAGGCATGATGATCCTTTATTTTTGGTGGCTCCTTTTGCACTAATGGTGCAGCAAATATGTCATTTGAATTTGTTTCTTTAAAATGAGAAAGAGGGTTGGCTGATGATGAAACAAAATACCATAGCAGAAAAATGAAATGTGTACAATACATAAATAACCCAACATAGGAAGGACTGTAACAATCATAATGCAAAATTTATCTGAAAAAATCACATGTTTTCTAGCTCGTGACCTTGCTGCCGATTCTCTATTCTTTATCATACGTCTCTGCCTTCTTTCAACTACTTTCTCCACAGGTCCACCTCTTTTCCTGCCTCTTACACTTACATCCAACCCATAAGGAATTGGCGATACTGTTGAGTTGTCTCCATGGCTGTTGCCCATACCATCAGAAGAAAGCTGGTTGGCGGGAGATGCTGCTCCAATGGTAAGCGCAGTAGCTCCGAGACCCACCAAGCCCACCCCCAATCCTCCTTGTAGGCCATTCCCAATCCCTCCACCCATTGTAGGGGAAAGACCAAGTCCTCCTCCAAGGGGTGATCCCATCAATGCCCCATTACCCTGCCCCATCATTGTCCCATTACCCTGCCCCATCATTGCCCCATTACCCTGCCCCATCATTGTCCCATTACCCTGCCCCATCATTGCCCCATTACCCTGCCCCATCATTGTACCATTACCCTGCCTCTTTACAGATGAAGCATAGATTGCAGCAGCAGCATCTGCCATCTGCTGCTGCTGTTGATGCTGCAGTAATTGTTGATGATGCTGCTGCTGCTGTTGCTGGACAGTGGACGGTCTATAGTGATTGTTGAGCCAACCTGTTTGCTGCTGAGATGCTTTTAATGTTTCCAAATTGATTGCATCAAGCACGGCTTGATTAGATAAAGCATTATTCGATGGGGAAAGAGATAGTGAAGCTGTCCCTTGTGCTCCGTTATTGATCACTTCTCCATTACTTACCCCTCTTTCAGAAAATCCCAAAGCAAGAGCATTGCTAATACCTAATCTATCTTCATTCCTCTCCATTGAATTACCACCAAAACCACCAAATTGGCCATTCCCCAATCTCCCATATGGCTCTGTGCTGTCCTCTCTCACTACTCCAGCTTTCACTAAGAAATCCTCCAAGGTTATTTCACCGAATGTGGCTTGGCGCTGGGCATTTACCTGCCCATTCACATTCCCATTCCCGTTCCCATTCCCATAAGTGTTCTCTCTGTATAAATCTCTCCATACTTCATCCACAGTCTTCCTACTCAGTGTCCTAGGAAGGGTCAACGAACCCTGCCTCTGTAAACTGGCCTGACTTGCAAGGTTTCCTGTTGCAGTCCCCTCTGCTGCACTCATAGCTGCAGCCATTGCCTGCCCTTCCTCCGCAGTCCATATGTTCTTGAGAAGTTCCTCCATATTCATAGATCCAAAATTCTTCCCAGGCTCCCCAAGACTGTTCTGAAATTCCTCCAAGGTAAGGGAATAGATAGAAGCCTGTCTCGCCAACGAGAAATTTCCCATCTTCCCTCCAACAGGAAGCGAAGCAGCCGCTGCACCCAGCAATCTTGAATCTTCATGGGAACCCATTTATTAACAAATATCCTAACCTTAATAACGATCCAGAAGCCTCCTGCTCCCTCCAAAACTTCCCAAATCACACTCCCCAAAAGTACTCGTTACAATACAACACTACAAGGCAGACATCAAATAGCTCTGCCAATGGCGATGGGAAAACCTGAAATTCTCCAATGATTGAAAGCACAACAAATTAACCAATTCAAAGTTTCCGCCCGTGTAACTGTTCAAATTGCGAGACCCATGTCCAAGATTATGCTGAATGATCAAATCCCAACAACCCACAACACGCATCATACAAACTTATTTGTCAACGTAAGTCCAAGATGCAGGCTTACAGTTTCTTTGCACAAATACAACACAGTTGATTTCTTCAACATACAAAAATCCAAGAACTCTCGATTCCCAACACTAACCTTCCATTTACAGAAAGAAAGGAACCCCACGTTTCCTCTCACTCACAACAATCAATACCGTCATTGACCCGTCCTCACAACTCGGTATGAAGTTATAACAAGAACAACAACTATGACCAAGATCATCCGCCAAATAATCCGCCAAAATTGTTGCCCTCTCAAACAATTACACCATCAGAACTATTTATTTGTCCAAAGCCTTCCAAAGAATCAAGCCCTCAATTCTGATGATTCTCCATTGATTCTGAAACAAAAAAGCAAAGCAAAGACAGGTTAAAGTACCCAGAATTGTCAGCGTACTGTCAAATTCTTGCTTTCATGCTATTATTGTTGATGGCTGTGGCTGTCCCCCATATAAACACCCAGACACGCCATTTCAATAATTACTGGCATCTGCAATGCACCGGCTCTGGTAACCAGATTTATGCAGAGTCTCCGCACAGTGCCACACATTAAATGTCAGTTTTTTCAATTTATTTTGCTCCTCATGTTTTTCATAGGTCGCTGTCGGAGATGAGGGCATCGCCCCTCAAGAACCTCCCTCCTTCCGAACCACCACGTGTCGATCAGCTCTCATTGCCACGAATCCTCCCCTACAACGATCCTCGTTCATACACGCGTCCACACGTCCACGTCACCGTCACGGTCAGCGCTATCGTCGGCCGCTACTTTTTAATTTTTTAATTTTCAGGCCTTTCGTTTTTCTGTTTGTTTTTTCACAATTTCGGGAGATTCTCCTCTCTTTTTATTTGGGAAGCTTCTGGAACGGACGCACTCGACGAGCCGGCTCACCGCTCGGCACGTGTCGTCTAGTCAAGGCCGGTGGCTTAAGGCGACGGATGGACACGTGGACCAATGAGAAAGAACTTACCGGATTGACGTGACATGCAGCCATTGAGAGCGCACAACGTGTTGGGCACAAGGAAAGTGGGAACGGGACCACTAACGGATCATCGGACGGCCAAGATTGTTTCAGTGGTTTTGATGAGAGGAGGAGTGCGGGAGACGTAAATATTATGGTTGGTATTGCCGATAAACATTGGCACTATTTAGTTATCTATATTTTTTTATTGAATTTAATTTGTATTTTCAACGTGGGGGCAACTTTTTTATTAATGTTATGCTGTATTCTTGTTTCAGGGGATTTTCATAAATATGGAAAATGTCATCATGATTTAATTGTTAACGGAATACGCGTTACTAATATTATAAATATGAAAAAAATATTATAATTTAAGTGGGAACTGAAAATGATAATTTTAACATATAATTTTCAACTAATATTAATATGGTAGAAATATACTTAAGTAAATAAAACAATGTGTTTTTAGTCCTAGTGATGAGATGAAAGTTTGGGGTACCCATAACCTTGTTGTTTTTCACAATATTTAAGAGGGGGCAGCCTGGCTAGTCCACCCCATGTATAATACATGTGAGTTGATTACTTGATTCACTACAATGTTAATCATCTCTTTGTCCTCATGTCTTGGGAAAAGAGACTTTGCTCTCCAGATTTTATGGTATGTCTAGAGTCTTTCCTCACCACTAGTGGGATTATTTTCTCACTAATTGGTAGTGTCGGGCCCGTGTACAAAGAGAAGATTGCAGAGACATGGTATGATCTTCGGCATTTTCCTAAGACAGGGTCGCTTGCCGCTAGGAACAAAGTGGCAATGACATGGGCTAGCATGTAAGCCAATTTGACCTCCGAGCCTAGAAGGAACAAATGCTTGCTTGGGTTGTTGGATTATGGACCAAAGCTAGAGCTTGGGCACACAGAGACTTCACGCCATGAGACTCAACAGATTTCATTGGAGTCGAAGGTTGAAGTTGTTGGTGGCACCACACTACACTCAGTGTAGACGAATTGGTCGGCTTCAGTAAAGCGGGTTGGTGTCAACAGGTTATAGGTCTATCTCTCTATCTTTGCTATTTCCTATTATTGTTACGAGTTTTCGTGGTAAAAGTCTAGTGGTTCCATTTTATTTTTTACTGGGGTACAATATGACCTATACTTTGGTGGTTCCTGGCGAGAGGGTGACCTTACCCGAAGGTTTTCATTTGCATCATTGCTTTACTGGTCTTTCTATGCTTGTCGGCTTTGCTCATTTTTCTATTCTTGTTGCCTTGGGTTGTCGTGAATCCTACGTATCTCCTAGCCTTTCATTTGTTTTAGCCTCATCCTCCTAGGTCTAAGTCGGTTGTGGACTAGTAATCTTACCTAGTTTTTCTCCTATTGGTGCAGAATGCCTCAACAACGTATGAATAGTCGTAGAGGAGCTGGTGGTAGAGGACAACGAGGTCGGTTGTGTGCCCAAGCCCAGGTAACCACAACCATCTTTCACTCTACTACACCTCCTAACATTCGTGAAGAAATTCGCTAACTTGAAACCCTCATCACTAATGACCAACATGCTTATTCTGACTCTGAAATCCTGGAGGAAGTAGCCAATTGGGATTTTGACCTTTGTCATACTAAGGGAAGATAGAGCTAATACCTGAACTCCATCACCCTCCATTGGTAGATGAAAACTCTTTTGGGCAGGGTCTTGAAAGAGAAGCACAAAGATCGTAATGATATCATATCTTCCTTGAGTGAGATAAAGAGGGTGCAACAATATCAACGCTCATGTTTGGCTAGCATGGATGCTCAATTGGCTCACCTAGAAAGTCATCTCCAATGTGAGCTTAAGCCTTCTTCTCCTGCTGGTACAAGTGCCCAAGACCTTGCTCCAGTAACTTCATAGGACCCCTGATCACATGATATGTCTTGCTGTAGTTATTTTGCTTCTCTATGCAATTTTGTTTCTGATAATTCTAATAGTTTTAGCTACAAATGCCTATTTTGATAATAGTAATCTTAAATTATCAGTCATCAAATATGACGAAGCAAATTAAAACCTTAAATCATATATTTTGAAAGTTTAAGATAATGTAAAATTAATTTAAAAATAAATCAATAAAACAAACAAGGTGGTAATAATAATGTGATAGAGATATAATTTAATAAATAAAACAATGTGGTTATAAGGAATGTAATGATATAGCAAGTCTTCCGATCCCTAAGATAATTAAAAAAAAAGGTGTGACTATGTGGTTTCTTTTTTGGGTTAATCTAGTGAATATTGGGGGAGACAAGTTCACTGCCACACCCCTCACACTTTCCGAAAGGGTGAGACCGTTGAAGGTGTACATCACTTTCAACATTATTCCAGGCACTCTGGATTTTTATATTGTATTTAAAAAGGTAAAACACAATACTAGATTCCCAAATAAATGTATTTATTGGAATGGGCTATAGTGGGAGTATGAGGGGAGATCTAAAGAAAATCCAAGAGATAATGACTAACCCTCCTTTTGATGGTGTTTATATTATATAATTTGGTAAAGTGGAATGTAGGTATACCTATAATTTTTTAATAGATAGGTTTGTAGGGTGTGTTGAATTTTTTTAATAGTTAGTTTTATAGGGTGTAAACTTGTAAGGTTTGTCCAATTCCTTAATTTAACTATTTTGGGTAACCCTAAAAATAGAGAGAATATGCAATTTCTTGTTTTAACAATATATGGTAAGCATGACAATAGGTTTTTGTTTTAAATAGTTAGGTTTATAGGGTGTGAACTTGTATGGTTTGTGCAATTCCTTAATTTAGCTATTTTGGGTAACCCTGAAAATAGAGAGAATATGAAATTTCTTGATTTAATCATTTTTGTAACATGACAACATAAAGAATATAGAGGGAAGTTTCGCAAGAGTAGCGTGTCCAAGCTTCGAAAGAGTATAAGGAATTTTTACATGTTTTTCTAAAAAGGAAATAGAATTTTAAAATATTTTTTATTATTAATATTCATAATTTATTAAAAAATTTAATTACACAAAAAAGTTAAGATAGGCATGACGAATCAGACTCCTAAGAGTTTTAGTTTATGAAACTTTATAGAATATCGAAAAAGTTGAAATGTAACTTAAAACATAATATTAAAAAAGTAAAGTAAGATAGGTATGACAAATAAGATTTCATAAAAAAATTAGTTGATGAGATATCATATTGGAGAATATGACACTTTATTAATATTTTTAACACTATTATGTAAAGTTCCACATATAAGAAAAGCCCAAAGATAATTTAATATATAATATAAAAAATAATTTAAGATAAGTATGATAAATAAAATTTTATATAATTTTACTTGATGATTTATTATATTGGAGAATATAGTACTTAATTAATAATTTAATATCACTGAATATTATTATTATTATTTTAATATTATTCATATATATAAATGAATATTATTCTTATTATCATTTTAATTTAGAGGAATTGACAACTAGGTTGGCTTTGTATTCGTGTGATATGGTGTTGATTCCAGCTGTTACCACTATAATCTCTAGGTGTCTATCTATTCTCTTTTTGCAAGCATAGGTGAATCGAAGGGATTTGAAACTCAAGCCTCCTTGCATATAACACTTCATTTTTATGACCATTACTAATTGCTTTGCCCCAATGGCTTATAATTATAATAAAATTATTAAATACTAATTATTTTATAAATGTAAATATACTTATTGGTTATATATTAATTTGTTCACATATTAAAAGGGGTATATTGTTGTGTTATTTTTATTTCTTTATGATATTTAAGTGATTTACGTGACAGACATTACAAATTAGTATTAATCATTATATAGATTATTAAACTTATGAGTAAATGTGTCATGCATAAGGTCTTCTAAGTGGCATAAGAGAGGTTGGGTAACTAAATTTTCCTTTTAAAGTACTACTATTGTGTCACTTCTAAGCTCATAAACACAATATGTTTGTTGAGAGCTTTCCAATGACTATGCTCTTGCTTAATTCCAAATTACGAACACTAAGTTATGGCCTTTTAGAGATTCTCTTCAAGCTCTTTCTCTCTTTGTCTCATCAACATATATACAAGTGATGTGGCATCTTATTACATGGCACTCTTATGGGGCCACATGATGCATTGTATGGATTTTCCCAGAGACCACATTTACTAAGGAAAGAACCTCTCTGATTAGCTTATCACATTGTTAAAATGTTTCTTTACACATAATTGTACACTTCAATGATGTTCTTATTGCATCCATAAAATTTAAATGAGTGATGTATGGAGAATATTTTCTCCAATGTGCTCTCACATTGCATGGGAGAAAATTTTCTCCCATTTGTTATCGCATCACATGGGAGAAGATTTTCTCTTGTGCACTATCACATCACACAAATCGTTCCTTGTTGCAGCATGATCCCACTCCAATTGTATCATAGGTTGAAGATTTATGTTAACGCAACATATCGCATGAGGAAAATGTTTTGTCATCTGGACATCTTGACCTTATCTTTTACCCATTCGTCTACCCCTTACTACTTTAGTTATTACAAACCCAAATATGTTTAGGTTGTGATGTATCACATCCCAAGATTTTGTGGATGTGATACATCACAACCCATAATTGTTGGATGTGTGGTGGCTCAATGCATCCACAATGGATCTGTCCTTGAATTCGACCTTGTATTAAGAGCCTCAACCTTTTTGTGAGTGTGATGTATTGCACGACAAGAATTTTTGCTGTGATATGTTGCACTCCATACTATTTTTATTGACATGAGAACTAATTTGTAGATGCCATGTATCCTCCAAAAATATTTCCATGGTTGCGACAACCAACCAAATTGTGTTAGTGTCCTCCACAAAGATTTCAAGGTTGTGACAACTAACTAACATATGCCATATGTCCTCCACGAAGTTTTCTAGGTCTCTGACAATGTGCCACATGTCCATAGGGAAAACTGTGCATAAATCATGACAACCTATAAGACTATGTCACATGTCCTTTCAAATATTGTATCCTCCACCATATCACATTAAAATTATTTTTTTGTAATATAACACATATTGCATGAAAATAATTTTCATGCCATACATAGAAAAATTCCCAAAAATATTCAAAACTCTTCCAAATTTCAATTAGCTTTTTCTAAATGTTTTCAATTAACTTTATGACCCTTAGGCTTCTTCAAAATATCATAAACATATATAAAAGCCTTAGAATAGAATTTCTTTTAGTGCTAGAGGAGATTTAGACTCCTACCCAAAGTCTCTTGTAATGGATAGCTATGCATCCAAAGGATTGGTGCCTTGTTTATTCATCAATGCAAACTTCAAAATTAAGTCTAGTAAGCTAGGGTTCCAAGATCTTCAATATTTTCATCCTGAATGATTCTATCTCATTATTAAATAATTTTAATGTTGTAAATTGACTTCCTAGCCTTAGAGGGAAAATAAGCCTCTTAACTTACTAAGTTCATAAGCCTTGAATAGGAAAAAGGCTTGACCTTCTAGGACTACACTAACGATTGCATACAATTGATGGGGACACCCTCCAACATACTTAAGTAAACTAGAAACTCATATTCTAATAGACCCATGGATATAAGTACGAATTCATTATCCCCTGATCGAGAAGTTAGTTGATGGGACGTTAGAGGTCAAGGGGGGAGCCCGCCACCCCACTGCCTCCCACAACATTTGAAAGGGGGGGTGGCGTGGTCATCCCTCCCCATGTAACACACATGCAATCTGCATACACTAATCTTCATTCCTATGATGGTCTTTACTGTGTTCGACTGTTTTGAGAAGGGAGAACTTACTCTTTGGATTTTTTGGTATGTTTGGGCTTCTCCCCCACTATAGTTGGGACAATTCCCTTAGGTGTTTAACAGAGGAAGGTTAGTGCATGGGGGAAAAATTGCAAAGCTATGGTGTAATCAATGGGATTTCTATCAGTCTTGGACATTATTCTTTTGTTATGAATTTGAATTGACCTATGCCTACATGGAAGGAAACCTAGATCCTGGGTTTGGTGGTCCTCGACACAAGCTCTAGCATTTGAGAAATAATCAGGAGATAAGATTTGGGAATGTAAGGGTTGAAAATCTTAGGACCCTGACGATTACATTGGAGTTGGATGTTGTAGGAGCTAGTGGCATTAGCCTTTCTTCAACATGCATGACTTTACTAGTTCAGGTTTGGAGGAATGGTCAATTTAGGGTATTTTTATACTCTTCTAGCTCAATAATTTCATTCTCTAGTTTTGTTTCTAGTTGGTGGATGTTGGTTTGATTTGTTTTGAGCTCAACTGGGTTAGATAGCAGCCTAAATTACGGTGTCTCCTAACGAGCATTAGTCCCTGCCATGAATCTTTCATACACCATACCTTTTCATTTGTCTACCTTTGCTTGTTGGCCTTGTCTACCTTGGATTCCTAAAACCCCCTAGTCTTTTCTTTTTTCTAGCTTTCTCAGTATTCATCCTCGAAGTTCTTGGTTATTGTGGGCAATCCATCTTTGCCTATATATTTCTCTTTTGGTGTAATATGCCCCGATAGTAAGTGCACAACTGTCAGGGGTCTGGCGGAAGAGGCCCTCAATGTAAGCCATGTGCCCAAGCTCAAGCCCGAGATGCTACAACCATCATCTATTCTTCCACCCCCTTGAAATTCATGAAGAAATTTGCCAACTTGAAGCTCTCACCACCAATGAACAATAAGATTATTCTAATTCAGAAATCCAAGAGGAGGTAGGAAATTGGGTTCCTGACCCTGGACATACCAAGGTAAGGCAGAGCCAGTACATGAACTCCATCACCCTCCATTGGAAGATGAAAACTCTTCTAGGTAGGGTCTTGAAGGAGAAGCATGAAGACGCCAACAATATCATCTCTTCTTTTAATGAAATCAAGTGGGTGAAATGATATCAACACTCTTGTCTTGCTAGTCTAGATGTCTGAATAACTCACCTTGAAACTCATCTTCAGTGTGACCTAAAGCCACTTTCTCTAGCTGATAAAAGTGCTCAAGACCCATCCCAAACCATTTATTAAAACTATTGATGTCATGATATGCTTCCTAGCAATTGTTTTATTTATTTTTGTAGTCCATAATATGGTAGTTTCTAAGTATCATATATTTTTATTCTGCACTACCAGATTTCTAGTTAACAGTTAACATATCTACTTTCCTTAGAGGTAGATTGAGACCGAAAATTACATGAACAATGATATTTTTGCTTATGTATGATGAAATTTTGAGGCAATACAATTTTAATTCACAAGAAAAAGTATGAATTCATTAACAAAACTATAAACCAAGCATTCGATTCTCATCAAATGTATCTTAAAGAAAAGGATCTCCTACCAATTTACCAAACACTCTCTTCCAAAACAAAACCACAACCTACAACACTTCACTTCCCTTATAAGGACTATAAGGAGGAAAGTTCATTCTCATAACAATCTCCATACAATAATAGAATCAAATGGTTTTGGGGACAAAATTTAAGAGAAATACCCCGCTACCTTTATTAGCCCCACTAACTAGAGATCCAGCAATGAAACTTTATCCTTAGCTTGAAGCCTTATACTCAAATGAGGTGGATGTATCAATCCAAGGTTTTAGACAAAAAATATTAGATTCCATTAGGTAGATGCATATACCTATGAGTAAATATATTTTGATCTTCAATTTCAATGTTTTACAAATACTAGTATCAAATAATCATGAGTCCAAAGCGACAAATACCCAACCCCCTAAGTCATCTTAAAGAGACGGGGTTATAAATTTTTTCTTTTCTTTACTCACAACAAACCCCACTTCTTATGTCTCCATTATATTCTACTAGATGAGACCTTTCCAATGATATAACCCCACTTCTTAGGTATCCATCATCTTCTACTCGTCGAGAGCTTTCCAAATTACATCACTCATAGAAGAAATATTACCTTAGATTCTCACATTAATCCTACCAAAGCAATGGAATTTGTACTATGATATAAAATTTCATCCAAATCTAAGTTTTGGACACAACATTATGTCATTATGAAAATTTTCCCTTCCAAGTGCCATGCTAGCATCTCTACCATTTCCATACATCAAACAAATAGTAGTCCCCTTGCCCATGTGTCATAATCACACATTGCTACATCAACAATATGTGTCTAACATGTGGCAATCCTCTACCTATGTGTCACCATTATGCAGGGCCACATCCTTACTAGACATGTCAGTGACACTCCCTTACATTTGGATTTAGGATTTTTCCTTAAGGTCCCATTATAAGAAATTATGGATGCATTTAGGATTTACAAAACATCCAAATCAATCCAAATATGGGCTTTCATTTATTCACCATAGTCAACAAGTTAATCCTATGGACACTAGGATCTAGGAATTTCTAAAGGTTGTGTTCAGCTGAATTTTCCAAATTTCCATATCTCCAATATCTAGAGCTTTTGCGCTTCATGTCACCTCCATGAGACTACCACTTGGCCTTCACCTCGACACCAAAGTGCCTCTAGTCTATGGCACCTCATGCCACATCATAAGAATCAATGTAGGTCAAATTCTTTCCTATCCAAATATATGGATTTAAATTTTTTTGGATTTGGAAAAAAATTTGTTATGTCTTATTTGACAATTCTCCATATTTTTTCACTTTTGAATTCCACATCACCTACCATGGAATGCATCACATTGGCTACCACATTGACTCTTACATATCAAGTTCAGTAGATCACCATGCCAAGCTAGCATGCCATGTTAGTTACACATCGACATGCCACTTAGTGTGACACATCAACATGCCATATCATCACTTGTCTACTTGTAGGGCCCAAAGTTCTCACCTAGACTCCCCTTATCCTCCATGTGGCTTATTATGCTGGCATATTACATTTGGATTTTTCCAAAAGTCTATCTCTGTAACTTTTCTGGATCTCCAAATCCCAACAACCTTGATGTTAGGGTTCCTCCGTACAAAGTTTCTCTACTTGCAGTTTCACCATCTAACCCATCCGTCATCCAAGTTTTTTTTATATTCCATTTATGAAATCTTGTGGATGCTTAGATATCCAGATATTGAATTTTTTTAGATCCTTGGTCCTAACACATGGAAAAACCTACTAACATTGTATGCAACTATTAATAGAATCTATATCTCAGCAAACTCTAGATCCTTGGTCTTGTCACTTAAAATACCTTGGAATTTCTATCTCCATTAACTAAGGGTTTTATTGATCAAGCCATCGACCACTAGGAAGAATAAGGAACAATGTTGAAAATGTCAAAACCAATCCAATTAACAGATTTTAACCAATGGAAATGGAAAGAAGGGCCCATCAACTAAAAATTCTATTAAGTCGGTCATTAACCACTGAGAGAACTTAAGAATTGAATATGATAGCTTGAGGCTAATCTAGTTAATAGACTCTATACATAATCCCCCTTTTGAGTGAACTAGTCACTCTTCTTAACCAGAATAAACACAAGGCTTATAGCTCACTATAATACCTACTAAAGGATATCATCATGGCCTATTGACACAAGAGGCCTAGTCCCTTAAGGCACAAACATAAGGAGATGTCCAATTCTTCTTATCCCCAAAATAGGGATACCTTTCAATTTATTAGTATTCAAGTAAGGATGTGACATAGTTGTTCAATCCCATAACTAGCTTAATAAAAGGCCATTCACATTCACATAAAATCCAAACAAGCCCACATCAATCCCTTCAATAAGATTCTACGATTCAAGAGCTCTACGGTGAACTTTTTAACATTTTACATCAAATGTTTTATGAATACATGTTTCTTTTGAGTTCTCACCTTATAATCATAGTTGTTACTCATCCATATGGGTCTTTGTCATCAATATAACACTTTGATCATAAACAATAGGGTTCAAAGCTTCTTTAGTCTATCTGAGGTAAACCTGTCTCTCTTACTTGAGACTCACTAAGATCCTTACACAACCAACCATCCATCATGGTTTTCCAAGAGGATAAGGGGTTAACCTCCCTCATCTTTTTAGTAATAACATGTTTCTAGAAAAAATGTGTATTACAACAATAAACATTCATAAGAATTAGGACTAAAAAATATACTAGTCCCATGCTTTGATTATGCATAACACATCATAATAACATATTAAGGTCCACAAGGAAGCATATGGATATCGCACAATCATCGTAGCCAAATTTACCACTTCATACCATGATCATGTATCACGTAAACTAGAATATATATTCATCAAGAAAGCACTTAAATGTACATAGCTTATCAATACCACTTCTATTTCAATGAATATGATTTACATCATATATTTAAAGCCCGCAAGGGAACTGATCTTATGAGAATCAAATGCAACTTGCAACTAATTAAAGGTGAGCCATGATCCACCCCACCATAGGCTCATTCGTTTTTTCTATCCTTGTAGCTGGTCATCCCTAAGCTAGCACAAGAAGCCATGAGGGAAGTTCTCACTCAACATTACAGGGTGGAGTCATGAAGGTCAGTTTCCTTCATTTAGTTGAACTCATAAGTTCTCTTGAAATAATTCTAATCTTAGAGTGTGCCTAACTATTACTGGTGTTTTCTTAGTTTCTTTGCATAGTAGACACCCAAAAGAGAATTCTCCCTTAGGCTATCAATTGTGTAAGGATGGAGGCCATTCTACTTCCACATAGAAATTAGTATGATGCATTTCAACTTGAGAACTAAAGCCTATTAGCATTCACAACTTTCCACTATAGGCTTGCACAACACAAAGTGATCCCTTCACTAACCAAAAAAATTCTTGGTACACCCCCCTTATTAGAGCCTTTTGTGGTTATATCAGATAAGTTCCTCAACAATTTCTGGTCCTCTAACTCATGTTAAAGACTCTAACATTGACTTCTCTCACAAAATTAAGTGGATTATAGTCTCGTACAAGTTTTTGTGTCTCAAAGCCTTTCTCTCTCTCTCTCTCTCTCTCTCTCTCTCACACACACACACACACCACAAAATTGGTCTAAATTTCATTACCCCCTCCCATTACTTTCTCTTCATAGGTTTCTTCTTTGATGGATTTTGAATCAGATCTACTAGTCGTGGTCAAATGAAAAGCTTCTAGTTAGACCCCAAAAGTATTTGAATGGATACTCTATCCATACCTTGGATGAGATAGTTGTGGTGTAGCCCAACTACTTGTATAAATATAGAAGTTACTTCCACATCCTTCCCACTAGATATTTTCTTGGGAAATTTGACAATCTTTAACTTTATGAATTTTTGGTTTAGCCAATAAATTTATTCTCAATGGTTGATTTTGTTACTCCCTTTTTGTTAGCTTCCCTTCCCTTTCATAACTTCTCATAGTTCGTATCCATGCTCCACCTCTTCGTCATTTTTTATTAAAATATAATTAAAATTGTTTTGGATCTTTTAACCCATTACATTTACATAACCATATAGGCATCATTAACATAATTAATTTCAATTACAATATTTGTGGGGGTTAAAGGCTAGGGTGTTACACAAAGACTCTAAAATCTTCTCATTTGGATTTACATCTTGTGGGGTTATATTCGTGGATTCAAGATATCGAAAGACTACTAAATTATTAAAAGCATATAATTATTTTCACATGCTTGGCAGGAGTCTGATCCTCGTATGTACTTATAAGTTTAGGAACAAGGATTACAAGAAATCACTTAACTCTTACAATATTTCCACAAAGAGAGGGTTTCTTATGACCTTCAAACTTACATTCCCCTTCAAGATCACCCTCAAACCATAACCAATATTCCTTCTTTCAAATGGACCGAGGGAGTAAGAGACTTTCTCACAACTTTCCATTAATGCAACACTTAACCAACTTATAGTTTGGCCACATATTAATCATTAGAGAAAATTTTCTCCAAAAATGGGCCTATTAAGGAAATCATAAAATAATAAGTTGTGTATGCCAACATCAAAGCTATACATGCCACATAACACTTCCATATAAGTTAGACTAGTAATGAAAGCTAAAAGTAATAATAAGAAGTTTAAACCCTTGAGGTGTAGACTAGTTGGTTTATGTGGGGTTTAGTCCTTGTTATGTCATAGGTTCAAATCTCATGGGGAGGGGTTGAGGATGGAAGCCATTTTGAGGGAATTAAACTTCCCAAGGGGTGTCCAGGCTCAATCGAGCCTCGCACAATCTAGGTGATTAGCATCCCATTATGGGTTGATCCTTCTTCTTCCATCCAATAAATGGGCTAGCCCCGAACTAGGCTCAACCTAGCCATAATAATAATAATAATAATGAGAAGTTTAAATTCTTGTTCATAAACAATAAATGATAATAAATATCTACTAATATTAAGTAATATAAAAATTGAATAAATAATATATCATTAATATATGATAATAATAGTTTATAATATAATTACAACATAGTAATATATTATAAAATAATATCGAATGTATAATATAATCATAATATAATATCAATTATTAATTATAATAAAATTATATTGTGACTACTTATTTTTTTTAAGTAAGTTCAATTTTTTCTTTAGAAATTAAAGTATAATACATAAGTACACATGGTTGAGCATATTAGACAACAAGAAAAAAACATGGAGATATACTTGCTTATTAAACCTAAAAAAACATAGATATTAGTCTTTATGCATGATAGACATAGAACAAAACACCATATGGACCTACCTTGAAAGGGAAACCACATCTAATAGTTCAAAAAACAAAATTACTAGCAGTCAAGAGGCCCTACCTTAGAGGAAACTAGACCAATAATATTTATAAGTCTATAAACCAAAACGATAGATAATAGATAATATTGTTTTGAAAATAAAAACACCATGAAAGCTCATAAATTGAAGATGAGTGTTGCAAGTTGCTTCCTTACAAGAGGGTTGAAGGAAAATTGGAGTGTCCTTAGAGGATCCAAGAATTTCAACTTGATTTTTTCCACTATGATTCCTAACCATGCAAGTGACCATCATAATTAGGAGACAAATTAGATTTTCTACCATCTCCAAATGGTCATAGATTCCCTTCCAATCATGTTCTTGAAATGACAGAACATGAGCCACAAAAACCTTTTGTTTGCCAATATTATTGTGTGGGGGAATTATTTTCATTATTATAACTCAAACCTAGATCCATGAGGAAGTCAGTTGTCACTGCATCAACCTCCTCTTTCTTCATTAAATATCTTTAAATTATAACCCTATCCTCAACTGCATTCATGTGTCTATGGAGGCTAAGTGAAGTATTTCTAAGGTAGATTGAAACAACAATGGTTGCATCTACCTCAACCTTGTTTTGACACATAGGATTTTTACCTTTGTGTGTAGACTAAGGGGCCATGGTCCTGAAAGGATAATAGACTAAAGCTAAATTCTAAGATTGAAGACCAAATAAAAAAATCAAACAAATAAGCAAGATATTATCAAGCAAATATGGAATTTCACCTCGGTGGTCTCCTTTAAACCAAGAGCTTTTTCCATTATGAGATGGCATGATCATGTAGAGGGATCATGACTACAAATTTATTTCCCACACATGTATCCAAATACAACCAATTTGAATCATTATTCTTGCCATTGTAGTTTTTCTCATTTCCCTTGATATGCCATGAATGCATCATAATTCTCTCCTTTCCACTTTGTGCATAAGTTGTGATCCTCTCTCTAAGAAAATAATATGGAGTTAAATGCCATGAACAAGGGAACTTTCCAATGATCTATTTTATATGGAATTCGATGGGGAGGAGAATGTGCTACCCCTTTCATCTTCACAATGGCTCTGTACCACCCTACATGGGAAATGAACATTTATTATATTATTAATGTAAATGCGGCAACATATTTTTTTTTACAATTTTATAATATTATATAATAATATTTAATAAATAATATATTGCTAATATAATAATATAGAATATAATGAATTAAGGAGTATAATATAATGATGATTAATGAATGTGAGGCTAACACATTACATGGGAATCCCCACATAGGGTGTAATAGAGCCGACCCTCCCCTCCTCCATAACATTGTGAAAGCTCTCATATGTAGGCACCACGACATGTAGGCTACCTAACGCATTGCATGTTTGTGGGTCACCTCGGCGGTTCAAGTTGGATTCATGCCTAGATTAAATCGTTAGTCAACATAATGGGTTAGTATGTGTTGCACAAATATATTTTATGGTGGAGGGTGGTGGCTCTCTGCACTCCTCTAAGCATGATTAAACATACAGGCTTTTGGGGAAATCTCGCTCCATCCTTCTAGGAGATGGAAATTATGGGACTTCCTCACCTCAGTTTCGATGGCACTTTGTGTAATTATCAATGCAACTCATGGAAATGCTATCATATTCCATATATTGGTTAACACTTACTATGTCCTCCAAAGAAAATCCCATGGAATTTGGAAATATTGAGCATACCAAGGCATGAACAAGGCTACAACAGGATTATGTCAAAAATTTTGAGCATTGTCTCTCTCTTCTATGGTTTCCGTTCGGCTTACCTAAGTGTCTATAATATTAGCCTGATCATGGGTATATCAACACTTAGGGTAAGAATTATCATAGTCAAGATTTGTTACTTTTGCACCTCTCTGTGCATAATTTAGTTAACTTATGGATTCTCTAGGTTTTGGATTTTCTTCTCTTTCGTGAATTCTCTAGTCTGGGTTGGCCTCCTTGGCCCCATTTCCTCTCTATGACTCTCCCTCTGCTACCTTCTCCTTTCCTATTTAATTATGTTCTTCCTACCTTCTCACTTGTGTTTTTCATCCCATGCACTATCTCACTTCCTCACAAGTTCACTATCATTGTCACCTTTAGGCTCCTCCTGCTCACTCTGCTTAAGTTTAGGGTTATTTTCCTCCCCCTCCCCACTCACACAAGCTCTCTATCACCTCATTTCCACCCTTTTACCCTAGAGAATCATGTTGCAAGGAAGGATTGTTGCTTCCTGAGAGGGGAGAGGCAGTGGTCGCTCCTCTGATTCCATGCCAGATGCTATTCATATTGCTACCACCACTCAGCTTCCTGCTCAAGCACAAGCTATGGAAATCATGGCCCACTATGAGGAACTTATCCTAGAATTAATCTGCTAAGAAATTGAGAAAATCGAAGCATAAGTTCATTGTGAGGCACTGCACTCTAGGCTATCATGTCAATGCTGAGACCATATATTGGATTCCAAAAATAGGCACCTCCACCCACTCATGCTTCTTAAGATACATGCAGTCTATCAACATCTATTGGCACACTAAGATTCTCATGGGTCACAATCTCACTGATAGTGACAATGCCTAGTAGGAAAATAATATCAGAATATCAAAATTGGAGGAGAAACTAGATAGAACCGATTATAAGCTTAATATTCTCATCAGAAAATCCACCAATAATTCTCTCCCCTTTGATGGAAACATTTCTCAACAAGCTCCCAACCAGATAACTTAGCTCAATAATCATCATACATTTCCAATTTTTTGATTATAATTTTTATAATGTTTCTTATTTAGTCATGTTGAAAATAGCAACAAGAAATGCTAAAAATAGAAATGCTAAAAATAACATTGCTAAAGATAGCATTTCAGGATATTCCAATTTTAATTTGTCCTTGAATTAAAATTCAAATCTAGTCTCACTAGCTATTTGAAAAATAATTAATTAATTCACCTTGAGTTAATTAGTTGGAGAAATTCAAACATGAAGTCTTTGTGAAGTCATGCAACAATTATCCCTTTGATTGAGGAAGTTATCCCTTAATTAAGGAGATAAGGATGAGTTGTATTTGAGTTGTAATTAGTTAGCTCAGTTAACTGAGTTAAGTCCAGTTAGATTAGTTCCAAATAGTTTGTGGAACTGATTGTGAGTTTAGTTAGTTAATGCATGCATGCATGCAACTAGTGTACTCCAGATAACTGAATATTCTCTCATAAATAACTCATGCATGTCAGTTCAGAAAAAGACCCA
Source organism: Pinus tabuliformis (assembly GCA_031772625.1). Taxonomy (NCBI): domain Eukaryota; kingdom Viridiplantae; phylum Streptophyta; class Pinopsida; order Pinales; family Pinaceae; genus Pinus; species Pinus tabuliformis. Next base: position 435,927,234 of record CM062818.1, on the reverse strand, counting down.
GTTGAGATTAAAGGCAGGGACAGTGTACTATCAGTTGCAAGAATTTTCCTATGAGAAAATCTCTTTCATGCTAAAGGAATTGATTCCTTGAGGATTGCGCAGTTTTACAGTGTTCCACTTGGTTGAAGGTGAATCATCCCAGAGGAACAACACAAGGAAATAGGAGGCTTGGAGGACAAAGGGGAAGGCATATGTGTTGTTTATTCTATCTATCAGCAACAGTGAGGGATTGTACTGAGAGCTGGATAGCTGTGAGAGCTAAAGCTTTGTGTAATCCTAAGATATTTCCACTTGTATGATAATACAGATAGTGGGGTTTTTAGCTGATGCTTTCCCCAGAGTATTCTTCTGTGTTTCATGTGTGATTGATTATGCTTTTCTGTTATATGTGTTCTATTTGATCTTGCTCAAATCGATTAAGCTTTCGCAAGTTTGATAGTAGAAGTAGATTAAGTATTTTTCTTTAGTACATTGCATAATCAGATTAATCTACAGTGAGAATTTCTACATGGTATCGGAGCAAAGGTGATCAGAGCTGTGAACAACATAACTGAGAAGGGAAAAGTTTGAAGTTTGAAGTTCTTGATTGCAGGTACAAAATCAAATTCTTATCACACCTCAAATTTCACCAATGGCGTTCAATGGCTTGAGACTCGAGTATGCCCTAGATGGCAGCTCAAATTACATATAATGGAAGGATTACATGGAAGTGGTAATAGAAGACAATGGTTTGAAGGATTTCATTGATCAAGAAATCCCCAAGCCAGCAACAGCTAATGCCCAAGAATTGGCGGAATGGAAGAAGTGTGTGACAAAGGCGAGGAGGATTCTTCTAGAGGGAGTCCGAGACCATATTGTATCAAGTCTCCATGGGAAGGAGACTCCATTTTCAATGTGGAAGACATTGAAGGACCTATATTAGAACAACAACGACCAGAGGAAGCTGGCGCTCAAGGACAAGCTTCAGAAAATCAAGTTTGAAAAGGGCAACACGATTTCTACATATCTGAACAAGCTCACCACCTGTACAGATGAGCTTGGAAGTGTAGGAATACGACAACCGATGATAATATGGTGAGTCTGGCTCTCCTTGGTCTTCCTAAGAGCTGGCATAGCTACCAGGACTTAGTAAATGGAAGAGAGAAATTACTAGATTGGGAACGACTATGGTTGGATTTGATGCAGGAGGAGATCAGGAGGAGCACCAGAGATGGTTCTTCATCTAAGCATGATGATGAAGAAAATCTAGCCTTAGCTAGTAAGGCAAGGAAAGGGAAAGGGAAGGCTTCCCATTCCAGATCGAGTTCTTCCCATGGAGGGAAGAAGATTGACAAATCTAAAGTGAGATGCTTTAATTTTCATGAGGTGGGCCATTATGCAACTAATTTTCCATTGAAGAAATCCAAGAAGGGATCCTCGAAAGGATCAGAAGGTGAGGCACTAGCCTCTCAGTTTGAATTGGATTTTACCCTCATCACATGTATGGTTTCATCGATGGTGGGTTGTGTTTGGTACCTGGACAGTGGAGCCTCATTCCACATGACCGGTGATAAGAGTTTATTCAGTACCTTGGAGGAGAAAGACCTCAAGATGCGCATATAGACGGGTGATGATGGAAAGTACCGTGTTTCAGGTGAAGGTACAATTGTTTTTTAGAGGGAGCATGGAGCTCCTCTCACCCTGACTGATGTAAAGTATGTGCTTGGACTGAAGAAGAACTTGGTATTGGTCACGATGTTGGAAGAAAAAGGCTATGATGTAGTCTTCAGTAAAGGAAAGGCATTCCTGAGGCACATAGCCACGGGTCATACCAAGAAGATTGGGATTCGAGTGAAGAATCTCTACAAGCTGGAAGTAGATGATTGCGCTGCATTGAGTTCCAAAGCAGAATTGGTGCAAAGCTAAGATATTGGTGAGTTATGGCATAGACGGTTGGGACACTTGCATCATGGGGCCTTGAAGATAATGCAGCAGATTTCTACTGGACTTCACAAAGGTAAACTTGAGCAAGTGGACACATGCAAAGGTTGCACCTTGGGAAAGTACGCCAAGTCTTCCTTTCATGATCGAGATAGTCGAGCTAAAGCAATCTTGGAGCGAGTTCATATAGATGTGTGTGGACCATTCTCGATAGCCTCCACTGCGAAACAAAGGTATTATGTGATTTTCATTGATGATTTTTCTCGTAAATGCTGGATTTATTTCATGCAAAATAAGGATCAAACCTTCTCAAAGTTTTGTGAGTTCAAAGCTTTGGTTGAGAAAGAATCAGGGAAGGAGATCAGGGCCTTGAGAAGCAACAATGGTGGAGAGTATGTCTCTCAAGAGTTTAAGGACTTCTATGCAGCGGAAGGAATTAAACGGGAGTTGATGGAACCTCATAACCCACAACAGAATAGGGTGGCCGAGAGGAAGAATAGAATGATTGTGGGGGTAGCTCGGGCAATGTTGCATGACCAAGGTCTACCACTTCATTTGTGGGATGAGGCATGCAACACAGCGGTCTATTTGCAGAATAGAAGCCCGCATCACATTCTTGGGATGAAGACACCAGAGGAAGCTTTTTCCGGGAAGAGACTAGATGTGGGTCACTTCAGGATCTTTGGATCATCAGTTTATTGCCATGTGACCAAGGATGCCCAGAAGAAACTTGAGCTGACAACATAGTTGGGGATACTTTTGGGGTACACTGATACACCCCACAACTATCGAGTGTATTTACCTACCAGTCAGAAGACAGTGGTTCGCAGAGATCTTAAGTTTGTTGAGCAGAAGGCCATGCGAGTTGCCCTTGAGAGGGAGCTCCAACTATAAGCCGTGGAGGAACTTTTGGTTCCTAAGGAGGAGGAACCTAAAACTGATGTGGAGCAGCCGCATGCAAAGGTTCCAGGAGTGGAGACATCCACTCAAGCAGAGTCTTCCAGAGATGGGCGGAAGCACATGAGAGAAGTTGATAGATTGTTGTTGGATGCGAGAGAGAATGTGGGAGAGCCATCTTCTCAGGGCAGACCGAGGAGGTCACCTGATAGGTACACTAGATACATGGCCCTTGTTGGGGAATGTGTTGAGACCGAGCCATCTTCCTTTGAGGAAGTAGTGTAGCAACCGATTTGGGTTGATGCTATGGTGGAGGAATATGACTCCATAGTTCAGAACAATGTTTGGGATGTGGTTCCAAGACCAAAGAACAAGTCAGTTGTGAGTTCCTGTTGGCTTTACAAGGTAAAGCAAGCTGCTGATGGTAGTGTGGAGAAACATAAGGCAAGATTTGTTGCCCTTGGTTTCTCACAGGTTGAGGGGATCGACTATGATGAGACTTTTGCTCCTGTAGCAAGGTACTCATTTATCAGATCAATGTTGGCACTATCAGCACATATGGGTTTGAAGATCCATCAGATGGATGTGAAGACTACATTCCTCAATGGAAAGATCAAGGAAGAGGTGTACATAGAGCAGCCGGAAGGTTTTGAGACCTTCGATCGTGAGTTGCATGTGTGCTGACTCAAGAGAGCTTTGTACATGTTGAAGCAAGCACCTCGTGCTTGGTACACCAGGATCGACAACTACTTCACTGGGTTGGGCTTCATAAATAGTGAAGCGGATGCGAACTTGTACCACATCATGGTGGAAGGTAATTAGTTGATCATTATTCTTTATGTTGATGATCTGAAATTGACAGGTGATGATTAGTTGATCATGTCTTGCAAGGAGGACCTTGCAAGAGAGTTCGAGATGAAAGACATGGGTCTCATGCACTACTTTCTAGGCATGGAAGTGTGGCAGAAGGATGGGGAAGTGTTTGTGTCTTAAGCCAAGTATGCCAATGAGATACTCAGGAGATTCCACATGGAGAAGTGCAAACCCGTGCCGACTCCTCTAGCAAGTAACTAGAGGAAGGAGGGTGCTACTTCAGGAGAAGTAGTAGAAGCTACTATGTATCGACAACTTGTGGGTTCACTGATGTACTTAGTGAGCACACGACCAAATTTTTGCTATGCGGTGAACCAACTGAGTCAAGCTATGGTTCAACCTACCAAGATGTTTTGGAAGTCAGCTAAGCATGTTTTGAGATATCTCAGAGGCACATATTAGTATGGATTATGGTATAGACGGTCAAAGGGAGTGAAACTATAGGGCTTCACAGATGCAGATTGGGCAAGGAGTCCATCAGATCAGAAGAGCACATCAGGAGGAATTTTCAACCTTGGTTCAGCTGTAGTTTCTTGGTACAACAAGAAACAGAGGTCAGTTGCACTCAGCTCAGCAGAGGCTGAATACATGGCTGCAAGTTAGGCAGCATGTGAGGCCATTTAGATGCAGAAAATTCTAGTTGGTTTGTTTGATCAGAGGATGGATCCAACTGTGATCTATTGTGATAATCAGAGTTGTATCAAACTCTCTGAGAATCCAGTATTTCATGATAGGTCCAAGCATATCGACATTCGGTATCATCATCTTAGAGACTGTGTGGCAAGGAGGATCATGTTGTTGCAGTATATTTCGACCGAGGAGCAAGATGCTGACATTTTGACTAAGGCATTGTCAAAGTGTAAATTCGAGTTCCATAGAGACAGGATCGGGGTGGCAGATAATCCCTTTCTTGTTGAGAGGGAGTGTTGAAAATAGCAACAAGAAATGCTAAAAATAGAAATGCTAAAAATAGCATTGCTAAAGATAGCATTTCAGGATATTCCAATTTTAATTTGTCCTTGAATTAAAATTTGAATTTAGTCTCACCAGCTGTTTGAAAAATAATTAATTAATTCATCTTGAGTTAATTAGTTGGAGAAATTCAAACATGAAGTCTTTGTGAAGTCATGCAACAATTATCCCTTTGATTGAGGAAGTTATCCCTTAATTAAGGAGATAAGGATGAGTTGTATTTGAGTTGTAATTAGTTAGCTCAGTTAACTGAGTTAAGTCCAATTAGATTAGTTCCAAACAGTTTGTGGAACTGATTGTGAGTTCAGTTAGTTAATGCATGCATGCATGCAACTAGTGTACTCCAGATAACTGAATATTCTCTCATAAATAACTCATGAATGTCAGTTCAGACAAAGGCCCAATTGAGATTAAAGGCAGGGACAATGTACTATCAGTTGCAAGAATTTTCCTTTGAGAAAATCTCTTGCATGCAGAAGGAATTGATTCCTTGAGGATTGCGCAGTTTTATAGTGTGTAAGAGCAATGTTCCACTTGGTTGAAGGTGAATCATCCCAGAGGAACAACACAAGGAAATAGGAGGCTTGAAGGACAAAGGAGAAGGCATATGTGTTGTCTATTCTGTCTATGAGCAGCAGTGAGAGATTGTACTGAGAGTTGGATAGCTATGAGAGCTAAAGATTTGTGTAATCCCAAGATATTTCCACTTGTATGATAATATAGATAGCGGGGTTTTTAGCTGAGGCTTTCCCCAGAGTATTCTTCTGTGTTTCATGTATGATTGATTCTTCTTCTCTGTTATATGTGTTTTGTTTGATCTTGCTCAAATCAATTAAGCTTCCACAAGTTTGATAGTAGAAGTAGATTAAGTATTTTGCTTTAGTACATTGCATAATTAGATTAATCTACAGTGAGAATTTCTACAAGTCATGCCATGGCATGCTCTAACATGGCTATATCAGTCTATGTATAAATATTTTTGTTTATTAGATGCTATAGTTAGAAGAGGTATTTGTAACCTCAAGACTCTGAATCTAAGCCTATGATTTAGTCTCCCATTAGGTATACCAGAAACTGACATTTTTAACTATGTAACTTTTTGATGTGATAATATCAAGTGCCTTAAAAGAAAAAGAAAAAACAAATTGAAGGGAAAAGGTTAGTCTTGTTTTATTACATTACAAACATGAGTGTCGAGTGTGGCACACTTATTTATTATAAAAATTAATTATAGGAATGTATACAAGTGGAAGCAGTCAATGTTTTAAGAAAATTATGTTACAAATTAATATTATACTACAATACAAATTAATTAGTAAATTATATTATAATATAAATTTATAAATATTTTATAATTAATTATTAAATATTATATATAAAAATATAGTATTATAGATTAATAATTATATTATATAATATTAGATGGTAATAACAATATATTATTAATAAATGATGAAAGTATATTTTATTATTAATATAATAATACAAAAATATAATAACTAAATGTAACAAGATGTCATATAATACGTAATATAAAAATTCTATATTGAATATGCTAAAGATGTTGAATATATCCTATGACAATCTTACCAAGCCCCCAGATCTGGGTGCTCATGGGAGGATTGACACAACTCCCTAGCTCAGTTGCTGGCGGTCACCACCTGGTGTGAGTCTACCAACAAATGAAAGCCATGAACCTTCAATTCACTTGTTAGCATCCACAGGTCTTGTACCCTACTCTCTTGCCTATCTAACCCAGATATAAAAGACCAACAAAGTCAGCTTCTAGGAAATTTCTTTCCTAGGTCATTCTCCTCAAGGTTACCTTCGTCTCCTCTGGCCCTTACCTCTGTTAAGGCATCATCCCCTTGAAACCCCCCCACCACCTTTGATGGAGCCTCTATCACTTCCCTTTTCAATTATGGCATTTCAGACTCCATCAGAATAGAGGTCCTTGCTCTGGAGGACGTAGAGACTCGTAGATGTTGTCCAATGCTCTGGGATCTTTGGAACCTCATCACTCGCTAACTCAAGGAGAGAGCTCAAGAGAAAGTGAAAGCCACTGGATGGATAGTAGAGATTTATGCCTTCCAAAGCCACTCTTTCTCTTCCCTCAAGCATCTATCCAAATACCTCAAGCCTTAAAATCCCCCCCCAATGTCCCATCCTCCTCTCCCTCGCACTCCCCTTCGATCAACTCTTATTCTCTGCCTGTCACTAGTGCTCTGACGACCCCTCCCCTGACCTCGCATAACCCCATCCCTCCGATTGAAGATTATCCCCTCCCCTCTCTTCCCTGTCCTAGTCCCTATTGCTATTACATCCTAAAGGAAATTCTTGTTCATTCTGGCAACGCATAGGCCCACAACAACAGTCAAGTCCAATGGGGTTCCAACATGGCATCCATGCACTTTAAATGTGGAAAAAACTAATATCTTAGGTTTCACTGTGATCGACAGGGTGGTAAACTCTATTATGGTTTGGTTCATCGGTGACTACTACATAGTTGAAATTTTGGTTTGGTTTGTGATCATTCGACAGAGAGCCACTAGGCTCATTGTTACATTTTCGATTTGTCTTCAAATTTTGTTCACAGACTCACGTAGCAGAGACACCATACCTCTTGTTCTCTATTTTGATAATTGTTAGGTCATATGCAAACAATTTGAGCTCTAGTTTCCCCTTCCCGGGGCAAAGACTTCTAGCTCTTATCTCTAGTTTCCTTGCACAGAGGCAAAGGATGCTATCATGGATGTAAACTATGTATTTTTTCCATGTTAATATAATTTAAATACACTTACTTACAAACAAAAAATGCAATCTTACCAAGATCATAATTAAGTTGAGGCATACATATGGATAAATATTGTCAAATAGAAACATAACACATAATAATTCTTGACTTTTATATGTCCAACTCAATGATTCACGTTGAATCGATTATTTGAAAGTCTATTGGTTATTGAATTTCCAATTCAACAAGCATGATTTTTTTGTAGGGCTCATTTTAGCCCCATATTTGATCTAATGAGTCCCATAGACTCAATCCAATTATCAAGCACTTCACCCCTAAGCAAGACATATTTTACATCTTTATTTCCATGAACAATGTGTAGGGGAAATTCATTGAAACAACCAAGGGGATGATCGTATGGTTAAGAAGACATAAGGTTAAACATAACATCCAAATATTTTGGCATCCAATGTGCTTTACCCTATAGTTGAATCCCATGTACAACATGCACAAAAAACATCAATATAACGTTAAAATACAAAGTAAGTAATATTAGTTTTGTTTTTATAAAAATTCCAACCACTTGCAAACATCATATTTCTTAAATAGTCACATCATCATATACTCAACTTCATTTGCAATACGAAGTTTGTATATGTGATTTCAAGTCAAGTGATTCTTAGATAGCTCAACCATGGGCTCAATTACACTATTTGTTTCTACAACTGGCAATCCCCTATCTAGGTTATGATACCACTAGAGTGAAGTTGGTTGATTATCAACAAATTTAGTAATTGGGTAAACTTTCCAAGGATAATTTTCACAAGAAACTCCTCATAGACTCCCATGAATTCTTATTTCCTTATCTTATTAGGTCGACCCTATAAAGAGTAAGCTTCCCATTCATTGGTCCACAGTCCCTTAGGGAAACCCACATTTAGTGTTTTCCATATTTCCCAACAAGTCATTAATTCATTATGGCAATCTTCAAAAGTGGCAGGAAGCTTCCCCAGTGAGATCCAAACTTGAAAATCAAAGGTTTGCCTCACTAGAGTCAATTCAACAACCATTTCTCTCATGTCCCCTATCTATCCCCTCTTCTCTACATGCATGAATGATTATTCCTTACTCATTCATGCATGCTCCATCTAGAACATGTCTCCCCCTTTCTAATGCAGCTCACAATCAACCACGATTTTCCAAGCTTCCTACACTTGGCTCATATATCCTATTTATAGTTGATAACACCTTCTCAACTACCCAAAAATACTCCATAACTACAAAGGAGAGATATTTCCACCAACTAGAGTTCTAAATTAAGGATGTGGGAAAGAGGGAAAAAATTTCAAACTCAAAAAACAACACAAAGGTTTTAGAGAAACGTGGATTAGTATTTAGTTACAAGGTGAACCCTTCAAGGACCCCTCATTATTCCCCACTCATGGTATCATGTTGTATGTAGGCACTCACAACTCAATTAGTTGTTTGGATATTTGATTAATTAAAAATAAAAGTACATATGAAAGTTTTGTTATCTTTTCCACTTCAAATTTTGTCATGATAACAAAATTTTCATGTTGAAACATAATGAAACTAGGTGCTTAATTATTGATAGACCATGTAGTCAAAATTAGGCCATGGCAACAAGTTAATTAATCGTGCAAGACAAAATTCAAGTTTCGTTTTTACCATTTATACATCCCATCTGTTCAAGGGGCATGCTGTCAAGGCTTGGGATTGATGATATATCTGCTGCTAGTTGACTTTTTGGACCTTCCTTAAACCCTATTTCCCCCCATTGTTGGGTCAATTTACTAGGTAAATTAACACAAGTATTTAATTATCAATTCGGGCTTGTAAGCTTGGAAGCATGTCCAAAATATATGGATTTCAATTGTAGTCAATTTTAGAAGATGAAATATAAAGATTGAAAGAAATTCATATTACAAATATAAAATATAATTAAGTAATTTCTGATTCACTTATGTAATATGTGAGGGATGAGGCTCCTAACTTGGCAGAACTAGGTTGTCCTTCCCTACAATAGTTTATGATGTAGAAGATGTGGGAGAAGAGTCTCCTAACTAAGGAGGTCCAGTTTGTCCTTCTTCACAATTCTATTCTATCATTGTCATCATTGCTTTAAAACTAGAAATTCAGAAATAAATCAAACAAGGAAAAGAGGATGAATTCAGTTAGTATTCATGATCAAATAGAAGGAGAATTTAACTTTAAATTCTTGTTTGTCCCTTCATACGCATATTAGAATTAAACCAATAATCATCCAACAAACATAATAAATCCTCACACATCTAAAAAAATCTAAAGCAAAAACTAGTTTATGAAAATTATATTAAATTAACCAAGAAGTGTACTTATCTTGGTGTGGGGGCCCTCCACCCTTGCCTTGCACACTTGAAGAAATATCAGCTACAACAACTTCACTCAATCACCAAGCATGAACAACAAATGAAAATGAAATAGGTTCTTCAATTAACTTTCAATCTTCAAAGAGCCTCAATATCATATTATACAAATTCTACTCCCCTCAAGCCTTCAATAGTCTTGGCTTAAATAGAGAAATAATAAAAAAACTCGACTAAAATGTCTCTAACAATCATATCTATCCTAATACCATCTATCTTGGTTGAATCCATCCATTCAGTTACACAAAATTTGGAAAATCCCCAAAAATACTAAATTTGGTCTATTTCTTAGGGATTTTTGAGAACAACGGGTCATGTTTGACCAGAGTTGACCGGGCCTGTTTTAGCTTGGTTTGATCGAACCAATAAGTACACGTCCATCCTTGGTTCCCAATATTTCCACATCTATGCTCAGCTTGTGCCCATGTGTCCTGCAAGTATGACTTCAATGGAGCCATTACGAGAATTTTCAGTTCTGTCCAAAAATATACTAAAAACCCAATTTTTGCAAAAATATCTAAAAATTGAAAAGCATAATTTATATACTTGAATATGCATAAATTAGTCAAAATAAGGTGTATATGGATGGTATATGGTTGAAAATGATGGAAATTAGGTGTATTTTGATAAGCAAAATTTGATGGAAAATGAGGGCCAACATCTCCCCCTTGCTGATGTGCAAGCATGTCCTCATGCTTGCTTTCTCCTTTTTGACCTTCTGGGTGCTGATGTCTCTGATGAACTTGAGCCTGAAGCCTCTACCTGCGCAACCTATAAAAGATAATCAATGCCTTCATGTTCTTTTTCTCCTTCCATGTAGATGGCATTCTTTACTTTTTCTCCTTCCTTTTCTCTGTTTTTCTAAAAAGAAATTCCATCATTTCTCTTTAAAGTGCTACTCTTTGTAGTATTCTTCACCTATCAATGTCAAATTTGTGGCTTGGGCTACGTATTCCGGAGTGTTGGGAATAATTTTTTTGAATTGGAATGTTGATTTGGACCACTGTTGTATACCCATAAAAACAAGGAAATATACTGAACTGAAATGCCAAATTTCTAGACTGATATGTCAATTTTGATCACTAAGTTTTAGCTCTAGGATTGAAATCAATTTCTGAAAATAATTATCCACTCTGCCTTCAGAGATCCTCAAATTCTGAAATGAACAATCCTTTCTGTTTCTTTAAAAATCAATTTTGGAAAATATACTGCTCTTTATCCTTCAAATCAATTTTGTTTTTTGTTTTTTTGTTTTGTTTTGTTTTTTAAAGCAAACTCTTCTCTAAGAAAAACATTCTCAGATCAATATTATTTAATTCAAGGACACTGCTCGAACTCCTAGGAAGCAACAATAAATACATTTCCTTGAAAGTTTAATCAAAGGATAGAAAAAGAAATTCTCGACTCTAACCTCATAAAACAATGAATCAAAGGACTTCCAAAAATCATTACGGTTTATCAAAGAGAGAAGTTGTTGCTTAATGACTAGAGTCCCCCTTTTCACAGAATGCTGTATATTAATCTATATCCAACAATGAGTCCACGTCTGCAGCATTATTCATGCATAATTTTGCTATCCATCCACCATTGTATGGTCTTCCATTAACCAAACCAGGAGAGCCATTAAGCTCAGAGTTGACTTTAGCAACTTTCCTACGCAATCTACAAAATAAGGGTTGAAAGAACCAGGAAACTATCCCAAATAACAATGAATTTAATAAAAATGCCTGCATGTAGCCTAATTAGGCTCATTCTCAAGAAAACGCATGTTTTCATTTTTCAAATTTCATTTTCATTTGCTCAGAAAAAGAAACGAAAAATAGTGGCTTCTTAAAAATTTCAAATTTTTAAAACTGTAGTTGAATTCATTCTTTTCTAGAAGATATGGTGCTTGAATCCTTACCTCCTTCTTCCACTGCCAATTAGCTCGATCTCCATTATTATGTTAATTGCTTTGGATATAGATCATATTATTGATATGTTCAAATCAGATTTAAAAAATAAAAATAAAAAATAAATCAATGAAAATGAAATCTCAGATTTAATTTGCCAGTTTTTAGGGATCTTTTGAATGCTTTCCATATATGAGGAGATTACTGATGTTTTGACCATATTTTTCTCTTAGATATTTAGCTACCAACTTGACCACTGACTCACCAGCACTTGGGCTCTGTTTTTAAACCTCAGAAATTGATTTTCTGGAAAATAACCTCCTCAGAAATCATTTTTTAAAAATAATCTTAACAATCCATCTAGAGAAATCAAAATGTTGGAGATATACTCATCTGGAGAAATCGAAATTGGAAATGCATTCCATGATTTCACTTGCATTCTTCAGCTTCCCAATGTTGTTTTGTCCTGCGCTTTTCATTTTCCAAAGTTTCTACATTGTGTCTTCCCAGTCCCACGTTGTGCCTTTATTTTTCTCTGCATTTTTCATTCCTTTAATTTCCCTGCACTGTTGTATTCTTGTTTCCTTCTACGTACTTGGAAATGCTACATGTGCGCTTTTTTTATATCTCAGCAGAACCTTTTTGAATAACATACTCCATTCTCCCTCTAGTGATTGTTGTGACAAATTCCAGTGGTTCTCCTCATCCGTAGCTATTGTTTTCTTAAGCCTTTTTCTCTGCATGTTTTCTCTTCTCAATTATTAGCAAAAACAGAACACACAACCAATGCATGCGTGACAACCACAAGAAAGAAAGTAGTCCTAACAATGGTGAGCTTATTATCAAATCTCTGTGCGTACACACAATTAAAACACCTCGGCTTCAAATAGTCGCATAGATGTGATTGAATGTCATTGCTTAGAAATCGGTTTCTAAAAAAAACATTCTATAGGTCTCTATTATTTCAACATTTCTTTTTTAATAACACCATCGCTCACTGTATTTTTAAAAGAAATCGATTCTGGAAAGGAAAACCATCATATAAAAATGACCGCCATGCATTTCACACACCTATAGCTTCCACACAGTGTTCTAGTGCCAGCATGCAATTGAGAACTCGGACTTGCCAGCACACTTGTCAATGTAAACTGAAGTTTATCAAATACAAGTTTAAATGTGAACTGGAGTTTGTCACCTACACTGACAACCATTTATGGATTACTAAAAATGTTTTAATCCGGATCTCATTCCTATCCAAACTCAACTACAAAATTCTTGGGATTTTGAGCGGAGATTTCCATGTTTTAGTTGGCGGGGTTATCATTAATGAAACACAACCTTTTTTCTGCTCCTTGTCAATATTTTTAGCATAAAATCTATGCATTCCTTATCCTCTGTTTTCCATTTTAACGGGTTGCACTCTCTACCTAAACTATGGCACTATTTCTTTGTCAAATTGTCTGCATGAAGGCTTTGACCAATTGCCTCTTTATGTGCATTGAATTTCTCCCTTCTTTCAGCGTGAAAGTGCTATGTTCGACCTCTGAACATTTGCCGCTGTGTTTGTTGCTATGAACACTTACTCTCTGTTCTTTGTAGATGTTTGGCTGAGCAATGTTTTGAATTTTCTCCACCATGGAAAACACTTGTCCTTGCTCTTTTTTATTTTGTATTACCATTCCTTTTCATCATTCATATGCACCAAATAGATTTTGAAATCGATTTTCCTCATAGTTTGTGTTTGCGCCATATTCTTTTAAAGTTTTGAATTATATGTGCCCACCATTTCACTCTTGGATGCATTTCATATCCACTCATTTCAGTAATTGATAACCATGCCTTTGGTACATATACCTTAGGCATATACCTTATGATTTTACAATCATTCATTTTATAATATTGCGCTCCTTATGTCATACTTTAGGTTTTCCATTTTATTACTTATCTCTTTAATTTTTTTTTTTTCTTTTTTTTTTTAATGAGCATAGGATAGGTCATTTTTAAAAATCAAATTATTATCATTATGACATTAACCTTTGTATAGTTTGTATAGGTCAACCAAAAAAAAATTAAGGAGAAAAACATTGAGTCCTTATTTCTCAATAAAAAATGCTTATAAAATATGTAGGGATGGATAGGATTATTGTATGGAAAGGTAATGGATATGTCATGATAGTTTGTAATGGATAGGATTATTGTATGGTAGGATTATTATGATGAAGTTAATGGAGTAGGATAAATGTGGAATGTAGAATGGTAGTGTAATGGAATGCATACCAAGTTAAACTAGTTTTATCAATTTCTAGATTTTTTTTCAATAATCAAAGGTTCTAAGAGCAATTTTTTTTACACTTACTGTACTTGTACTTCCATAATAGCTTGATGTCAATACTAACTAATGATGTCCTTTGTTGATTCGTATTTGAGTCATAATGATGGTTCTTCAAAGATATTTTCTGATGGAATATAAACACTAGTATTTGCTTATTTGTTTTATGTTTCCACATCTGATATTGGCTCAGGTTCCTTCTGTTGAGTATTGATTGTTCAAGTTCCTTCTGCAATGTTATTTTGAATGTTGTTTCAGGTCCCTTTTGCAAAGATGATATTTCAGTTCCCTTCTGTAATGTTGATATCACAGGTCCCTTCTGCAATATTATTTTGAATGTTGTTTCGGGTCTCTTTTGCAATATAGTTGCTCCAAACTATTTGCATAGTTTTATTATGAATCTTCCCCCTTGATTATTTTAAGACTTGTCCTCAAGTCTTTAAGTTTTTGGAGGATGATCATGCAAAAATGAAAAACATAAAAGAGAGAATTCATATTGGCCAAACAAGTTGGTTTTCCGATATGAATTCAAGTTTGTATTGTGCCAATATCCTGGATTTTCACAACCAAACTCCTTTATTATTATTATTTTTTCTTCTTTTTTGGATGGGGGTGGAATATAATGGTCTAGGGAAGTATGAAAATCTTATGAAAATAAGATAGGCTGAAGCCATGATCTGGTAGTAGATGGATAGATAATAGGTCTAGACTTCAACATGCATGACCGCGGAGCTTAACATACAATATGGATGATGGATGGCATCATGAATAATATAGCTTATGAAAGGCTTCTTAGGCAAATGATGTTACTTGTAATGGTACAAAACTTGACTTCTTCTTCTAATGATTAGCTTCATGCCTTTCTCCTTGATCTCGATTCATGTTGTAGGGTTTATTGGTGTTGTTGGTTAGCAATTAAGAGCAAGTTTTACAAATTTGAGTTTCATTGGATGAACTCAACATCAGGTGAATTTCCACTTGATTTTCACTTTGAATATTTTCATTTCATATTCATAGATATGAATTTTTAAAGATTGACTTGGAAAAGTCCTTCGTCCATAGAGTTCACTCCTTCAATTTTCCCGAGACCTATAAAAACATAACATTTGCCTGCAATACAATATTAGATGATGGAGGAAGAGAGGTGTACAATCTCTTTTCTTCTAAGAAATATGTAAAATAATTACAAGAAATGTTTTAAAAACAAGTCCAGAGATGATATACAAAGAAAATGCATTTGTTTACCCCTTGAGGAATGGTGGCTAGCCTAGACCTCCTAGCGGTATTTTGTTCACAAAATCTTTGTTTTATGTCCAATTAGAGTGATTCCAAAGCCAAGTTAAAGTGTATTAATATGGCTACTTCTAATATAAACATGTTTTCCAAATTATTTAAAATGATATGTTAAAAATGATGAAGAGTAACCTGTTTGATAGAGCTGCTTGTGAATTTTTTACTAGACCAACAGTCACTATTTAAAGTGTAACGTTTTCGTTAAATATAGGATCGATGTGATTCCACTTGGAGATTAAATTACATTAATTTTTTTATAACCAATAGAAAAATTTTTTAAAATTTTTAGATTTGATATCACAAAATTTCTGATAAACAGACCTAGGAGGTAGAGTTTTACTATGCTGATTTGAAGACATGCAGTCACTAAATGTGGCATAACTTGTTCATTTGACCTCTACATGGGATGATTAAAATTGTGTATTTATCTAGAATTGAATATATATGTCCCATATAAATAGGTTTTGAAAATAAGATGATTTGGTATGTTAAATATGCCAATGAACAGTCAAGACCTAGAATTGTCACCATGCAGATTTGTCGACAAGCAGTTAGTATTTTGAGTTTAACTTTTTCATATGGTATCCGATTGAGGTGATTCAAATTGTTTTGGAAACTAAATTCCAAGGGCTATATTCCTTATGAATATCAAGTAAAAAAATTTCTTTTAGACACCTCAAATCAAGGCTGTATCAACTCTATCCTGAACATTTCACTTGAGACCTAATTTTGATTTTGATCACATTTTTTATTTGTGATATAAATTGAAAATTTCAAAATGGATTCAAAAAATAGATTTCAAGAGATATATTGAAAAAACATGATTTCAAAATGATCCTATATGGTTTCCCAAAATAGGATTGTTCTTACTGCATTTTGCCATGTAATCCTTTCAAATGAGTATTGAACAATGATGTGAAATTTTATTCATGAGAAAAAGTCTTATTGTGAAATCATTCTACTCATTTACTTATTTATGTTATTCTATCCTACTCTATTGTAGAAAAATAATTCACTCTAAAGTATAAGAGAATTTCCAATGCATCCATTTGTGTAACAAGATCATAAGTAAACTCACATCGAAATTTGAAAAATATACTTTAATGAATGTTTGGACTATTTGATCATAAATATTTGATGCTAAAGAATGTTGAAAAATGGAGTGTTGTTGTGGCCTAATGACTAGTTGAAACCAAGTTTTAAGATGATCTTTGTTTGTCTGGCTCTCCTTAATTGTCATATCACAAAGTTCTTCTTGTGGCACTTGTTCAAAATATTGATTGCACAAGGAATCTTGTGATATACATGCTAGAAATTCTTCAATTTCTAGCTCTAATGTTTGATTTTCATTGCATGTGATCCATGACTCATTCACCTCCTCACAAAGATAGCTAGAAGAAAGTTCTAGATTCTCCTCTTGTGGATCGTCTTCATGGATGCTTTGTTCTTTTTCTATATTTTTAAATGAGGATTTTTCCCTAGTGACCATTCTAAATTGTGGACAAGGATTTGAGAAGATCCTTGTGGTGGCATACCCTCCTCTAAATGACTTCTTTAACATCATTTTTTTTAGATCTGGTTTTACAAATGGATTTTGTAGTTAGTGAGTTTTTTTTTTTTTGGTTGGGGGGTTTTGTTTTGGGGATCTACCTTTCTAATTTCTATGTTTAAGCATGAATAACCGTAATGAAAAGTGTTTTTTTTTAATTAATTAATTTTTATTTTTATTTTTTATTTATTTTTTATCTTCCTAATTGACTATATTGAAGTATGCTTCCCTGGCAACGACGCCAAAAATGTTGGATCAATTTACTAGGTAAATTAACACAAGTATTTAATTATCAATCTGGGCTTGTAAGCTTGGAAGCATGTCCAAAATATATGGATTTCAGCTGTAGTCAATTTTAGAAGATGAAATATAAAGATTGAAAGAAATGCATATTACAAATATAAATTTAATTAAGTAATTTCTGATTCACTTATGTAATATGTGAGGGATGAGGCTCCTAATTTAGGAGAACGAGGTTGTCCTTCCCTACAATACTACTTTCATGAAGAGAAATCCAAATCACTAATTAACAATAGTTTATGATGTAGAAGATGTAGGAGAAGAGGCTCCTAACTAAGGAGGTCCAGTTTGTCCTTCTTCACAATTCTATTCTATCATTGTCACCATTGCTTTAAAACTAGAAATTCAGAAATAAATCAAACAAGGAAAAGAGGATGAATTCAGTTAGTATTATGATCAAATAGAAGGAGAATTTAACTTTAAATTCTGGTTTGTCCCTTCATATGCAGATTAGAATTAAACCAATAATCATCCAACAAACATAATAAATCTTCACACATCTAAAGAAATTTGAAGCAAAAACTAGTTTATGAAAATTATACTAAATTAACCAAGAAGTGTACTTAGCTTGGTGTGGGGGCCCTCCACCCTTGCCTTGCACACTTGAAGAAATCTCAGCTACAACAACTTCAGTCAATCACCAAGCATAAACAACAAATGAAAATGAAACAGGTTATTCAATTAACTTTCAATCTTCAAAGAGTCTCAATATCAGATTATACAAATTCTACTCCCCTCAAGCCTTCAATAGTCTTGGATGAAATAGAGAAATAATAAAAAAACTTGACTAAAATGTCTCTAACAGTAATATCTATCATAATCCCATCTATCTTGGTCGAATCCATACATTTAGTTACACAAAATTTGGGAAATTCCAAAAAATACTAAATTTGGCCTATTTCCTAGGGATTTTCTGAAGAGCAGGTCATGTTTGACCAGAGTTGACCAGGCCTGTTTTAGCTTGATTTGATCGAACCAATAGGTACATGTCCATCATTGGTTCCCAAGATTTCCATATCTATGCTCAGCTTGTGCCCAGGTGTCCTGCAAGTATGACTTCAATGGAGCCATTATGAGAATTTTCAGTTCTGTCCAAAAGTACACTGTAGTGTTCTAGCTAGGGTACTAGGCTAGACTCTATATTTAATATCGACCAAGGTGCGTAAGCTTAGAGGCATGGTCTAAAATATATAGACATAAAGGATTGTTGGCCAAGTGATTATGATGTAGGTTACAAGGCTTCTTTACGGAAGGCTGGGATATGTCACCTATCATTCAAACACTCAGATTACCTTACTAATATACCTGATTACAATGCTTATCATTAAATGCATTTACCAAATTAAACCCTGAACCTAAGCACTGTGTATGACTATGCAAACCTAAGCACTACGTATGACTGTAACAATGATTTTAATCTCCTTACAAAGATATTACCCAGAAAACCCTTGTTCAGTAAACACACAGCATTCAATGATATTTACACTATATCAAACTATATAGAGAGCATAAATGAATTGTGGAATAAAAACAGAGTTTATGATGGTGCTTTTACAAGACACATAGGGATCAAATCCCTTACAGGACGCACTTCCAAATCTCAGTGATGACTGTGCAGCATAACCATAAACACAAACCAACCATAAGCGCAAACCATATACATTCAATGGAAATCGAAAGCTATGGAAATCGAAAGCTATGTAATTGTAACTGTTATGCAAACCATATAAAACCTATTGAAATCGAAATCCAATCACTGTGCAAACCATACGATAACCGAAATGTAAATGAAATAAATGGACAGTATACCGATTGAACGCAGGGCCCGTCCGCGTTCCAAGGGTACACTGGCTTATAATCGACCGGCTACCAAATCAATGCACGAGATACACAAGTCGTAACTGTGAATAGGTCTTAGTATTAAACTTAAAAACTCTGTTCTGGAACGATTCAACGATTAAAACATTAACCATTAACCGGACTGTATTTACATATGTATATCCACAGCCATGTCATTGCTACAATGAATGTACATTCGGTTGTTGCCGCTTTTATTACATCAAGCCTTTTCAAAATGTTTCTATCCTAAGTGTTTTCAAAAAGAACAAAAACCAAATAAAAATAGAACGAGCTGCTGTTGCTGCTTTTGTCTGCCAGGTGCCATGCTTTGACTTGAGTTGACCGCGCATATAGGAGGATCGATTCGGCTGGGAGATAGGTGTTTGTCCATGCTTGGACATTCTGCTTTTCGTCCATGCCTTTCGTTCTAGCCCAACTGCTGCGCCACATGTCAAACGATAAGCTTATTACAGGATGTGGGAACTTCCTGTAACCATTTCATCAAAAACTTCTAATTCTTCAACATAAAACCCCTAAATCAATTTCTATGCAATTTAATAACTATAAGACTATTAATAATCAATTTTCAAGGATTCTAAGGGATATATGATGAAAATGAATGGATAAATGATATGTTTTTGGGAGGAAAAAGGGGTCTTGGGATGATACCAACATCTCTCCCCGACTTAAGGATTAGCATGTCCTCATGCTACCCCCGAAGTGCTTCCCTTGAACTCTGTCCCTGCCTGGATCTCTGCTGCCTTGAGCAAGGTGTCTACATTTTTTTTCACCTGGTTATCTTTCTGTCCCTTGAGCTCCTGCTTTAACTTTTTATATTTTTCTTTAAGGGTCTTCTTCTGATTGTACCACTTAGTGGCCCAGTTAGAAATCTCAGTTTGCTCAGTCTCCAATTCACTGATTCTTTCCTTTAACTTTTCATTTTTCTTCTGAGTTTCTTTGCTTTGCGCTCGGAGCATTTCATTTTCTCTTTTAATAACTTTTTCCAACATGTTAGCTTCCATGAGCTCTTCCTTCAATTCTTCAATTTGTTTCTCTAACTTCTCCTGTCTTTTGATGGGAGGTGGTGAACATTTTTCCTGTTTGTTATTGCTTTCTACCTCCATGTCAACTTCTGGTGCTGGTAGTGAATGGTCACCACTCTCAACATCCATTTGTGCAGGTGCATGAGATTCAAACTGGTCTTCTTGCAACTGGGCTTTTGGTGTCAGCCTTGTTCTTCGTGAGTAAGTGGTAAAAATTTTGTCTTTTTCGGCCCTCTTAGCATCTCCTTTTTGCATGTTCCTGGTCCTTATGCTGCCCACAGGTAGAGGTGCTTTGCTGGCTTTGGATACTGGAATTTCTTCATCAATGTCCTTCATAAACCCTGAGTCCTCTTGCACTTCTTATTTTTCTTCCTCATCTCTAATTTGATTGACAGCTAGGAATTCTTTCCATGGTTTCCCTCTTTTCTGCAATTCATGCTCAATGAGGATTTTAATTAAGCCAAAATGGTACAAGCTCTTGTCTTCATTCCCCTTCTGCTTCTGGATAGTCTTGGACATCTTAGTTAAGCTTTGTAGCAGAAAATATGGCACACTGATTACACATTGTTTCTTCAAATGGAGGAGTAGTTTGATGTGGTATAGATAAACAATACTGTACCTACCTTCACAGGTTATGAATTTTTGAAGGATGTAAACCATTTCATCCCAAGGATGAACTAACCAGCTTCTTGGAACACCCTTCTTCCAGTTTACTGAGGAGACTCTAGATCTAGACATGAACTGTGTCCATGATTTCTCTTTAAATTGCTTGGTTTTAAAGTACTTCTCCCCTTCTGGACTAATCCCTATTGCCTGAGCTATAGTAACCTCTGAAATTATGAAGGAGAAGTTACCTATTAGGGCCTTTTCTCCATTAAAGGTGAAGGCAAATTGCTTGGTAACTTCCTCATTACTTCCATGGAATTTTTCTAGAAATGGTAACCACTGTATTTCTCTGAGAATTTCAATGCAATCCTCATGGTATTGTGAACTGTCGAACACACTCGGTTCGACCCTATTAGTCATGGTGGTGGCAGAGGGTCGTGCTTCTAACCCTTCTCTGTCTATATTCTTACAATTTTAACAAAGAAATTTCGAGTTGGTTACCTGATGTATCGCTTCCTTCAGTCTTCAATATGATGCTCGGCTGGTCGATATGACTATGATGGGAGTCAAAATAGAATGGTGATACTTTCCTCTTTCGGCACTCACTGGTTTCAATCTTCACTGTGTAAATCGACCCAAACGGTAATACTCCCTTCGGCGCTCCTTGCTTCTGATTCCACTGTGTAAATCTACCCAAATGATAATACTCTCTTCGGCGCTCCTTGCTTCTGGTTCTCACTTTGGAAGTTATGGGAATCGAAGGTGGAAATGATGGTGAGATAACCCTGTACTCACTTCACAACGTAACCATTCATTAAAAAAAAAAAAACAGAGGAGTGCTGTACGCTTGCATGGATGTCACCACAAGAGCGCTGGTAGCGTATCTATAATGCTGGGTATGATTTCGGGGAGCCCCTTTTGATCATTGGGTACGTTGGGTGGTGAAGTTATGATTTGACTGTGTGGAGTGAAATATATATAGGCCGCTTATTATGATTTGGCTGTGTGGAGTGAAATATATATAGGCCGCTTTACATCTGTCTCTTCCTTTGTATTTAAAAACACAACTCACCACGTGCCCTTTTCAGTTGGTATTCGGTCGTATAGAGGATGTTGGTATGACTGTAGGATATATGACAAGGTGGATGTGTTGGTAATGGGTTTTAGGGATATGAATAGGTTGATGTATGGGAATGATGAGAATCGGTGGGATAAGGGGTGATAGGAGATTGATGTAGGTGTCCTTGAAACTAATCATAACAGTTCATAGTCATCAAAGTTACATTAAAAATCAATCTAGGAAATTAAATGTTTAAGAACAGAAACACATTACTCTTTTGTTGATCGTTATTGTATTGACATGCTGAGTAGCTAGTCCCTTTTTGGACTGTTCTTTTGCTTGTTGTAACAGGTCCTCTGAGGAAGATTGAATGCACAGGTCCTTTGAGAAAAATTGAAGATGTAACAGGTCCCTTAGAAATTTTTTGAAGATGTAACAGGTCCCTCAGAAAATTTTTGAAAATGTTCATGCAGCTCCTTATATTGTTACAGGTTCACTGAGCTTGGCATTTGATGGAGTGTTGGTGCCCAAATCCTTGTAGAAGCTTGATGAAATTCTGTTGAAGTAGCCCTTGGTGTCAATTTCTTTAACAAGTCCCTTCTGAATGTCTTAAAACAGGTCCCATTACTGCTGGTGTTGGTAGCGTAGATATCTGAACAGAACAGGTCCCCCTGCAAAATGTTTATAACCAGGTCCCTCTGAAATAAAATCATGACAAAACAACTTATTTATTGAAGTCTGGAATGCTGGAACAAGCTGCTGTTGGAAATTTACAGTGAAAATATAGAATAAGAAATCTTGAAGAATTTACAAGGGAGAGATAAAAGTAACAGCACAGAATGCTGATACCTCTCTCCCCAACTTAAAGTTTGACTTGTCCTCAAGTCATGATTCAGCTGAGAAATTAAACAGTGAACAAAAGAAAGAGAATTCATACCCGCCAACGAATTGGTTTTCAAGTAGGAATTCGGGGTTAGATTGTGCCAGATACTGGTTTTCACATCTAACCCATTATTTATTTATTTTTTTTTAGTTTTTTTTTTTTGTTTTATAAATTTATATATATATATATATATATTTTTTTTTTTTATTTTCTTTTTGACTTTGAAATTGAAAGGAAATGAAACTAAGGCAGTGATACTGCAGCTGAGGGCTGCAGTATCTCAACCTCTCTTTGCTGAGATAGTGTATGGAGAAAATCTTGCTTGCTGATGGGCTTGGTGTACAGTTTCAGGCGATGACCATTGACTGTGAAGGAGTGACCTTCGCCATCAATAGTTTTGAGCTTAACTGAACCATTGTCATAAGCCTGAATAATTTCATAGGGGCCCATCCAATGGGTGGTGAACTTGGCTTTATGATCCTTGAATTTTGAATCAAAAGTAAAGCCCAGTCACCTTCCTTGAAGTGCTTCTTCTTAATGTGTGAATCATGCCATTGCTTCCTGTGTTTTTGCATGAGGATGGTGGTTTGTTCTGCTTGCTGCCTCATCTCATCCAGCTGGTTCAATTGCTGGATTCTTTCTTTTTGTGCTTGGTCCAAATCAATTTGTAAATCTGCAGCCAGTTTAAAAGTGTGAATTTGGAATTCAATAGGAAGCATGACCTCCTTACCGTACACCAATTGGTATGGTGTAAATCCTGTGGTATCTTTCCAAGTAATCCTGTAAGCCCAGAGTGCCTCTTTGAGCTTTTCTTCCCAAATTTTCCTGTTCATTGCAACAGTTTTGGTAATGATCCCCTCCAAAGTTTTGTTTGTTGATTCCACCTGCCCATTGGCCTGTGGATGATAAGGGGTACTTTTTCTATGCTTTATTTGGTACTTGTCTGTGATGTCCTTCATGAGCTTTGAGGTGAATTGAGTACCTTGATCAGTTACAATTTCCTTTGGTACTCCATACCTCACAAAGATCTCCTCAAAAAGGAAATTGACTACTGTGTGTTCAGTTGCTCTCACCAGTGCTTTTGCTTCTGCCCACTTTGTGACGTAATCAGTACATAGTAAGATGTACTTCTTACCATTGGAGGCTGGGTTAATAGGTCCTATAAAGTCCAGAGCCCACTTATCAAATGGCTCTAAGTGAACTTGGGGTTGAAGGGGCATCTCATCGGTAGCTGTTGGTCTGCCCATTCTTTGGCAGCTGTCACAACTCTTTACATACTTCTTGGCATCCTTGAAAATGGATGGCCAGTAGTATCCAAGAGTAAGAACTTTGAAGGCTATCCGCTTCGCTGCAAAATGCCCACCACACGGTTCATCATGGCAAGATTTTAAAATGTCAATTACCTCATCATTTCTTACACATCTCCTAATGATCATGTCAAAACCAGTATAAAATAGATCGCCATTAAGCCATGAATATCTAGCACTTTGTTTGATTAGTCTTTTCCTTTCCTTTGCAGTGAAGTGTGGAGGTGTCCTTCCTGTAGACAAGTAATTAGCCAAATCAACATACCAAGGAGTTACTATGGAAATTGCAAATAAGTGTTCATCCGGAAAAGAATCTTCAACTGGAACAACCTCACCTGGATTTTGCAGTCTAGAGAGAAAATCTGCCACCTGGTTCTCTTTGCCAGGTCTATCTAACACTGTGATGTTAAATTCCTGTAACAATAGTAACCATCTGGTAACTCTGCCACTAGTTATTGGTTTATTCATGAGATGCCTAATGGCAGAATGATCAGTATGTACAAAGACTTCATAACCAGTTATGTAATGTCGGAATTTATTCACAGCATAAATGATGGCAAGTGTTTCCTTTTCTGTAACTGTATAGTTTAGCTCTGCAGGTGTTAGATTTTTACTAATGAAATAAATGGCATAAGTACAAGATTCCTCTTTTTGGCCTAATGATGCACCTACTACAGTGTCAGATGCATCGGTAAAAATATGAAATGGTAAACTCCAATTAGGCCCTCTCAAGACTGGTGCGGTAGATAGTTTCTTTTTGAGTTGTTCGAATGCATGTTGACAGTTCTCAGTCCAGTTGAAAAGTACATCTTTGGTTAGAAGTTTAAACAAAGGTAAAGCTATCTTTCTAAAATGTTCAATGAATCTGCGGTAATAGCTTGCATACCCAAGAAAACTTCTTACCTCTCTCTGATTTTGTGGAATAGGCAAATCGGCAATAATCTGGATCTTGGCTGGGTCAACCTGGATGCCTTGAAAAGAGATATAATGGCCCAACACTATCCCTTCATTTAACATCATAAAGCACTTTTCGTTGCTAAGGGATAGGTTAGCTTCAATACACCTTTTCAAAACTCTCTCAAGATTTTCTAATGCATGTTCAAATGAATTGCCATATACTGAAAAATCATCCATATACACTTCAACACAATCATGAATTAAATCAGCAAAAATAGCTAACACAGCTCGCTGAAATGTAGCTGGAGCGTTACAAAGTCCAAATGGCAAAACATTGTAGGCATAGGTGCCCCAAGGACAGGTGAATGTGGTTTTGTCCTGGTCTTCAGAGGCAATCCTGATCTGGTTGTAGCCACTGAAACCATCAAGAAAAGAAAATGATGATTTGCCAGCTAGGGTGTCTAACACTTGGTCAATAAATGGCAGTGGGAAGTAATCTTTGAGCGTTGCTTTATTCAGCTGTCTGTAATCAACACAGATGTGCCACTTACCATTTTTCTTGGGCACGATAACCAATGGGGATACCCACTGACTGTCAGAAATAGGATATATAAAGTTGACTCTCAAAAGTTTTTGCAATTACTCTCTGACAATGTCTTGGAGCATGGGGTTCATTCTTCTTTGTGGTTGCCTCACTGGTTTAATGGTGCTATCTGTGTAGATATGGTGAGTGCATGTGTCGGGGTGAATCCCATGCATGTCAGTGTAATCCCAAGCAAAGGCTTTTTGGTACTTCTTCAAGAGTCTAATCAATTTCTCTTGCTGAGATGAGTCTAGGTGGTTGCCTATGTTCAAAGTTTTCCCTGGACTGATCTCTATGACCTGACTCTGTGTATTGGTGATGGATTGAACTGGAAAGATGTCGTGAAATGTAGATTACAAAGAGTGGATAGTGCATGTTTCTTGAAAGTTTTGAGCCAAAAGTACATCTGCAGCATTATATTGTTCATTTCTCAAATTTTCAGATACATCGGGTTGAGAAAGAAATAATTCTACCAAATCATTATTGTCTTCGTGGAAATCATAGATCTGGTCAATGCTAAAAACAGATTGTACTTCTTCTTTATCATTAAATTTATCATCAAGCCACAAGTTATGTGTTACTGCTGGTGATTGTGCCGATGGATAGAGGGTGAGTTGTTTTCTTTCGGTCCCTCTGGAAATAATCATGTTGCCTGATCGACATCCAATGAATGCATCAACAGTCGCTAACCATGGTCTACCTAGGATGATAGGGTGTCCTCCTAAATTGGATTTGGGTTGAAGGACTAGGAAATCCACTGGATACTCCCAAGAGTCCAGTGAGACAATGATGTCTTCCAAAATCCCTTTAGGAATGACTTTGGACCTATTAGCTAGTTCAAGAACAATTGTGGTATGTTGCAAATTCATGAGCTGGAGTGTTCTCATGGTTTCAAGGGCCATGACATTGATTGCGGCTCCAAGATCTATCAAAGTGTTTGGAATCCGTATGTTGTTAATGATGGTGGTCACTTTGGGAATGCCAGGATCAACATACTTCTCCATGGAGATGGTATTGGTCATAAGGCCTGCTAAATTTCCTAAAACATGAATGGTCTGAGGATCAATCCTTTTCCTAGCAGGCTTCTTGAGACACATGTCTTTGATGGATTTGGTATAGATAGGAATGTCCTTTATAGCTTGCAGCAGTGGGATTTTTATGTAGACATTTTTAAGTTCATCCAAAACATCAAATTGTGGTGGAGGCAGTGGTGGTTTTACTTGGACCAATCGGTCTGGAAAAGGTGGATGTAGTGATTGCATCTGTTTATCTTTGGTATCACTGCTTGGTTTTGTTTGAGTTGTCATTTCATTGTCTTTTTCTGAGTTTTCTTCTTGCTGATCTGTTATTGGAGAATCCTTCTGGAGCACCCTACCAGACCTCAGATTAATGTTTTGCAAAGGCAGTGTGGAGTATGAAGTTCCTTCCTCTACATTATAGGCTGGCCTCTCTGCTCTATTATTCGGATTTGGGACAGTTTGAGTAGGTATTTGAGTGGGTCTGGGAGGTTGTGGGTTAGTTGGAAATTGCAATTGTGGTACATTTATTGGTGGAGGAGCAGGCAGTGCTTGTTGAGAAGGTTGGGGCTGATAAACAACTTGCTGAGGGTGTTGCTGATATGTTTGAGAATGTGATGGATATGGCTGTTGGTACTGTTGATATGGCTGTGAGTAAGGTGGGTATGATTGAGGATATGGATGATAAGATTGTGAGTATTGTTGAGACGGTCTCCATTGATTTTGTGGTTGGTTTCCATGCTGCCATGGCATGGGTACATTCCATGAGTTTTGTGCATACATCTGATCATTCATAGGAAATTGCAGATTTTGATTAGGAAACATACCTTGGGGTGCTTGCCTTGGCTGCCATGGTCGCTTTGCGCCCATGTAATACACGTTTTCCATCTCTGTACTGGCTGCCATGTTACAGTTCTGCAAAATTTTAACTTTAGGACAGTTAAACATATCATGATGTTCAGTACAGAAAGCACAAACTTGGATATTTTCTAGAGGGCAGTCTTTTAATGCATGTTTCTTGCGGCATTTGGGGCAGAAAATAGCCATGATATTATCTTCTTCTTCCTGTTTCTTTTTGGCCTTTAAGGTATCAATTTGGTTCCCTAGAGTGCTCAACAAATCTGTTTTAAACTCTTCTAAAAGATTACCAATTTCAGCCCGGGTGACACTAGCAGAGGCAGTTTTTGTGACCCTTGATGACAAGGTTCTCTTTCCCATTTTAGCTTTACTCCTTGAATATTTTTCACACAGCTCAGCTATTTCTTCAAAGGGTAAGGCAGAAATGTCACCTTTGCCCATTAAGTTGAGATCATCCATGTATTCTTCCCGGATACCTTTCAAGAATATTGTGCGGACCAGATCAGGAGGCATTGTTCGGTGTTTAGATTTTTGCAAGTTGTAGACAAACCGTTCTAAATATTCTTCTAAGGTTTCATCCTCCTGCTGACTCATTCTAAAGATGTCATCTTTAGAGTCTTTGGATCTGCAATAAGGCTAATATTTCCTTAGAAATATTCTCCTCATGCCATCCCAATCAACTATGGCATGCTCACCTAGCCCCATAAACCATTTCAAGGCTGTTGCCTTTAATGTGGCTGGAAACAATCTGAGCCTATGAGCATCATCTGTATAGCCATAAGTTCGACATACAATGTCAAACTCGAATAAGAATGAGTCCGGATCCTCTGAAGCCATACCATAGAAATTGGGTAGCACGGATGGGGGTATATTTTTCATTTTGATCTCCTCATCCTCCTGTGGTTCTTGTATAGGGAACTTAAAAGTTGACTCCTCCTCCTCTTGGTGGGGAACTGATCCAGATCCCTCCTTAGCCATTCTAATTGGTCTCTTTGTGTCAGTGTCACTTGGTGGAAAAGAGAGAAAGGAAGATTGCTTGGTAATTGTACTACTTTTCCCTTGTGTAGAAGATCTAGGAAAGGGCTTCTGCTGTGATTTATGTGCAAATAGAGTTTCTCTCTCAGCAAGAGTAATTTGCTGTCCTGAATAAAATCTTTCTTCCAATGTTTGGATATCCTCCTCAGCTGGTGTTGTATTCCCTAGAGAGTCTGCTCCTGATGATGATGGGTTAGTTTTTAGATGGTGGGGGGTTTTTACAAATCTCCCTTGATTGTCTCTAAGTCTAGGCATAAATGAACATGATTTCTAACTGTGTTTTTGTTTATTTTTTGTGTATTGAAATTTTTTCTTTTTGTTTGAATCCTTTACGTACGCCTCCCCGGCAACGGCGCCAAAATGTAGTGTTCTAGCTAGGGTACTAGGCTAGACTCTATATTTAATATCGACCAAGGTGCGTAAGCTTAGAGGCATGGTCTAAAATATATAGACATAAAGGATTGTTGGCCAAGTGATTATGATGTAGGTTACAAGGCTTCTTTACGGAAGGCTGGGATATGTCACCTATCATTCAAACACTCAGATTACCTTACTAATATACCTGATTACAATGCTTATCATTAAATGCATTTACCAAATTAAACCCTGAACCTAAGCACTGTGTATGACTATGCAAACCTAAGCACTGCGTATGACTGTAACAATGATTTTAATCTCCTTACAAAGATATTACCCAGAAAACCCTTGTTCAGTAAACACACAGCATTCAATGATATTTACACTATATCAAACTATATAGAGAGCATAAATGAATTGTGGAATAAAAACAGAGTTTATGATGGTGCTTTTACAAGACACACAGGGATCGAATCCCTTACAGGACGCACTTCCAAATCTCGGTGATGACTGTGCAACATAACCATAAACGCAAAACAACCATAAGCGCAAACCATATACATTCAATGGAAATCGAAAGCTATGGAAATCGAAAGCTATGTAATTGTAACTGTTATGCAAACCATATAAAACCTATTGAAATCGAAATCCAATCACTGTGCAAACCATACGATAACCGAAATGTAAATGAAATAAATGGACAGTATACCGATTGAACGCAGGGCCCGTCCGCGTTCCAAGGGTACACTGGCTTATAATCGACCGGCTACCAAATCAATGCACGAGATACACAAGTCGTAACTGTGAATAGGTCTTAGTATTAAACTTAAAAACTCTGTTCTGGAACGATTCAACGATTAAAACATTAACCATTAACCGGACTGTATTTACATATGTATATCCACAGCCATGTCATTGCTACAATGAATGTACATTCGGCTGTTGCCGCTTTTATTACATCAAGCCTTTTCAAAATGTTTCTATCCTAAGTGTTTTCAAAAAGAACAAAAACCAAATAAAAATAGAACGAGCTGCTGTTGCTGCTTTTGTCTGCCAGGTGCCATGCTTTGACTTGAGTTGACCGCGCATATAGGAGGATCAATTCGGCTGGGAGATAGGTGTTTGTCCATGCTTGGACATTCTGCTTTTCGTCCATGCCTTTCGTTCTAGCCCAACTGCTGCGCCACATGTCAAACGATAAGCTTATTACAGGATGTGGGAACTTCCTGTAACCATTTCATCAAAAACTTCTAATTCTTCAACATAAAACCCCTAAATCAATTTCTATGCAATTTAATAACTATAAGACTATTAATAATCAATTTTCAAGGATTCTAAGGGATATATGATGAAAATGAATGGATAAATGATATGTTTTTGGGAGGAAAAAGGGGTCTTGGGATGATACCAACATACACTTAAAACCCATTTTTTGCAAAAATATCTAAAAATTGAAAACCATAATTTATATACCTGAATATGCATAAATTGGTCAAATAAGGTGTATATGGATAGTATATGGCTGAAAATGATGGAAATTAAGTGTATTTTAATAAGAAAAATTTGATGGAAAATGAGGGCCAACACCCATATCCAGTCATCTTTTGTGCATATTGAAGTAAAACTATGTTGAAAATGGATTTAAAGGTAAATCATTATTTATTGTTAAACCTGTATAGTTTTAGATACATTTGAAGGACTTAGATATTAATTAAGGCCACTAATGAAGGTTATGAAGCAAGTCTTGTAACCATGTGCCATGGTCGGCATAGGTGCACACCCTCATAATCAAAATGAACACATGGGTTCTCTTGGTTACATCCCTGAGATGCTCTCTCACATGTCAAATCGAACCAATAGTCGAAAATGAGTTCTTAATCGGTGTTCCACATCAATGGTCAACCACATTGAGATATGGCTGAGATCAATGGTTTTGCATATCAGATTTGTTTAGTCAAGATGCAACCACACATTCTCAGTTTGAAATCTTGTTATCTTGTTGCTCCAAATTTGTACAGGGGTCATTACAATGCCTAGGTTTTACTAGTTTATGCTTGTAGGTATTGATTTTAGCGATGCCATATTGTATTCTATGATGTATACAATAGAGCTTGGCCTCTCAGCTAGGCTAACAAGATCTACTATTGTTTTAATACGATAAAATGATCAAGTTGGACCATAGGGAGTAGTCCTATGCACGCGCACACACACATTAATCTAATTTGTGGATTGATGAATACAAGACTACTATTGATGATCATTTTGTGCATTGCATAGTGAATCTGGTGTGATTTAAGTTTTTCTTAGGACACCATCATTGGTTGGAAAGGGCCCACCAATCCAGTGCGTTGCCTCTCTATATTCTCATGTTTCTAATGCAAGTGTGGTGTGTCATTTAAGTTTTGTAAGTAAGGGTTTGTGTTACTATTTTATTTATTCTGATTTTGTAGCAAATATGTGGTTTTGGCACTTGATGCATGGGTTTTCTTTATGATACTAGCTCCTTGATACATATATAATGTGTGGATCAGTTGTGTGATGATCATATTTAACTTATAATCCAAGGAAGAATCTTGCAATGTATGTATTTAGTATATGATACGTAGATCCACTCTGTGGTGGTGATATTTATTGTATAATACATTGATATGCTCTATTTTTCATAATGAATACTTGGTTGAAAGATGACATTTTCTAATATATACATCAGTCCCTAGTTTGTGAATCTAGGATTGAACTACCTCGAATAACTACACAACTATGTTAAAGTATCATAGTTTGTTGATATAGTGTTGGTAGTGTTTTGCATGGTATGGCAATTTTATGTTTTCTGATAGCCTGATTCTTTATGCTCTATTACAGATTGCCTTCAATTAATTTTAGTGATTTTTTTTTCTCAGGTGTCGGGAGTTAATTTTGGTGATTTTTTTTCTCCTATTGCCAAGTTAGCTTCTATTAGATTACTTTTATGTGTTGTTGTTGCATTTGATTTTAACATAGAACATATGGATGTGAAGAAAACTTTTATTCACAGGGATATAGAAGAAATATACAAGAAGCAACTAAAAGGCTTTGTTGTGAACACTACTACATTTGGGTGGAAATTTTGATGATGGAATCCGACAGAACAAATAAAATCAGAAGAAGTGTTGGAAGTTAAATGTATTTTTGTTTTGTTTTTTTTCTAAAATCCCGACGCCTGTTGAATATTTGATAGGAGTTATTTAATGGTTGAATATTTGACGAATTGTCCTATCCCGTTGATTACCCAATGATTTCCTATAATCCCTCCTGTCATCAAATGTCCAACGAGCGTTCTTTTACCATCGGATATCCGATGCTATATCCAATATGAAAATGTGTTGTCCAATTTCCGAAAAATTGCAAATAATCGTTGCATAATGTTCAATTCCACTATTAATGGTTTTTTCCACTGATAATTTCTAATATGGGACCACTTTATGTTGATCAGTGCAATTAATTAAAATAAATATAACATAAATATTATAATTAAATATAATACTATCTAATTAATGTATATTAGTATTAATACCTATAATATATTAATATTAATATAATATTATACACTTATAATATAAAATATATATTATAATTATAATAATATATTTAATAACTTTATATATATAATTTATATAATAATCATATATATGTTATATATATTAGTTGTGATTGTTTTGAAAGTTCGTAGGCCTATTTTGAGGTTAATTTTTGAACAAAATCATCACTGAAAGTTTGGTGACAAAAAATGTCACATAACTTTTCTCAAGGAGACCAAGGATACGTGCAGGGAATGACATTGAGGGCTTCTGAGGATCGAAAATATTATCACCTTTGTAGAATTTGCAAGGGCTTGAGGCCAAGAAGAATTCTAATAAAATCAACTAAAAAGAATTATAGAGACTATGGACATGCTGAAGGCGGACATGAATATCATCCATTTGTAAGTTATTTATTATATGTCTTTGTATTGTAGATTATTTTTGTAAATGTTTATATGTATATTATATTTTAGATTTAATGTTTTTGTATTGTAAATTGTATTATCTTTCTATTGAGGGAGGTGTTTGAACTATGTTGTCATCTTGATGTGAACTCGAAATATTATTTGATTATTTTCATTAGGGTCGATTAAGGGGTTAGGTCGAGTTAGGGGTTAATTACTTTATGGGCTTAGGGATAAGGGGTTATTAATGTTTAAGGGTTTAAGGGTTAGGGGTTAAGGGCTTAGGGCTTAGGAGTTTAAGGGCTTAGGGGAATGAGGTTAAGGTGTTAGGAGGTTAAAGTATGATTAGGGGGTTAATTTGGACCTAGAGTATTTACAGGTTAATCATGGGTTTTTATGGAGTGTTATTAATAAGTTTTGAAAGTATATTATGCAAAATATGACATTAAGAAGGAATATGACATTATAATGATGAATGAAAAATATGATCAATATGTTTTTTGTTATGATCGCGACTATATATCTCATAAAGTGTCTTACTTACTACATGTCAAGAAAAGTAACATTTTTCTTGATTTTTTCAAGATATTCTTAAATATCTTGATAAATTGCAGAAGCATCATCATTGATTTTTTGTCTTTGTTTCTTGGTCTCACCTAAGTTGTCTTTGTCTTTGTTGTCTTTGTTTTCCTTGTATATTATATTTGTAAACTGCTGTTATATCAACGTTTCAATATTTTCCATATATACTAATATTACTTTATTGATTGTAATTGTATAGTATCGGCCCTCTAGGGCATTGCTCGACGAGGAAACGGTCGTTGTAGTACAAGCACTTATTCAAGAACATGGAGCGATTAATATTGAGGATCAAGCTAATGATCCTATGGAAGAAGATAATGATGTTGATAACATAGTTGAAGAAGATGGGACAAATAGATTGATCCAGGAGACATTTAATAATGTTGGAATGGATGATGATGACAACCAATATGATGATCATGCTTTTGATTTACCTATACTTGAGATGGCAACTAAACCTCTTTATGAAGGCTCAAAAACATCTCTTCTCTCTGTTGTATTGTTGTTGGTCAACTTAAAGGTAGTGAATGGTTTTTCAAACACATGTGTGACACAACTCCTAAGGTATGTAATATATTTTGTGACATTTAGTACTATATACATGATAAAGCAATTTTTTTTATTTTATTTTATTATATATATTTTTAATGTTAGTACATTGATATGCATCATTTAATTAATTTGTAACATTTGGATGCAATATGCATTGTTAATATTGTTTAGTACATCAACCAAAACTATTTTTTGTATGTTGTATATTATTGAGCTAACAGAGTGGATAGATAACTTGTTAATGAAAAGATACTAGTAGCATCAAGAGCTCATAAGTGTGGTTTGATTTCTATTTTCTAGTTTGAATTTTTTTTTTAGAAGTGACATGAGTAGGGGTAGGCATAAATTTAAAGGTAGAGGTAGGCTGGATACTTCTAATACCACTTCTTCTAACATTAGGTCGCTGGAAGATGGATATTCCAAGAAGGATTGGGTAGACAAAACTATAACAGAACGCTCGAAGACCTAAGTGAACAGGGAGATAGATTTCAGAGGTCACCCACTAATTTTATAAAGGAAGCTACTTCAGTTGGGGGATCATAACTAGAAACAAATTCAGAAGCTAGTCACAACCATGATCAAGAGACCGAACATCCTTTGACAACCAAGTAGTATTATTGGAGGTGGAAAGATGGTTAAGGGAGAAGGATAAGTGTTCATAAAAGGACTAGAGGTAGAGGAAGAGGTAACCTATTTATTCCCTATTGTGGATCCTAATGTAGTGGTCCAAATGGAGAATACCCCCCTTCAATATTGCCACATTTTATGGTAAGAGAAACAAAGATCTTGATGCATTTTTATTTGAGTGGCACTAGTGATTATGGTTTGTGATACCAAGGAAGACCAGGATTAGACAAATTTTTGGACATTCCTGGCTTTGTTAATGTAGACTGGGTTGGAGATCTAGATCAGAGAAGATTTACAAGTGGGTATGTGATTAACCTATTTGGAGGTGCAGTCAGTTGGATGAGTAAGAGATAGTCCATAGTGGTACTTTCAACTACAGATGTAGAATACATGGCAACCACTCATGCAAGCAAGGAATCAGTTTGGTTGTAGATATTGTGTTCAAGTATGGGGTTAGTACAACGAGCTATAATGATAGACTATGACATCCAAAGTGCAATTTTATTGGAAAAGAACCCTTTTTATCATTCAAAGACAAAGCACATTGATTTTTGGTATCACTTTGTGAGGGATATGGTTGAGGATAAAAAGGTGTTGCTGGTAAAGGTGGACACTTTGAAGAATACTGCAGATGCATTGAAAAAGTTTTTGAGCACTGAGAAGTTCTCTTGATGTAGAGAAACAATGGGTGTTGTAGGGCTAGACCAATGGCTAAGCTCTCCTGTGGCTCCCTGTGGAAAGAAAACAACAAGTGGGAGAATGTTGGGTGCGTGTTATATTCTTTCTACGACTACCCCACACACGGGTATTTTGTAGATTTGGTCAAGGAAACTATGGTTATGTTCTAATCCAGGGTTAATGGATTGGGGTTTAAGGATACTTTGGCATGCATATATTTGTATTGTAGCATTGAAAGGAACATAATGAAAAAATCAATTTGGTAGTCCCGATTTTGGGATCTAAGGGAAAAGCTTTGTGTATATTTGTTTTATGTTTTATGCTCTCGCTATCGTTTATTTTCTATTTTTAGAATTTGTATGTAGGTAATTTATGTATGGGGTCAAAACCTACAAGGTGATAGACACAGTTACTATTCTAGTTCTAGTTCTGACAGGCATCATGATCCTCATCGTTATCATCCTTACAGGAGGAGTGATAGGGGATACTTTTCAAACGAATTTAAGACAGAAAAGCCACCTACCTTTTATGGAGAGATGAAGAAATCGTAGGATGTAGAAGCATGGTTTATTGGTATGAAAATATTCTTTCAATTGCATGATTATTCAGAAAACATGAAGCAAAGATAACCACTTTCAGTCTCAAAGGTAAAGCAGATATTTGGTGGGAAGATGTGAAGAATGTCAAACCTATACATGAGGAGGATTTGACTTGAAATTCTTTTGAAAGGTTCTTCAAGAAGAAGTACTTGTCGGAGAGGTACTATGATGACAAAGCTAAGGATTTTTATGAGTTGTGGATGGGTTCTATGACGAATGATGAGTATACTAGCAGATTTTTGGAGTTGTTGAGATATGTGCCTTACCTCAAGGAGGAGAAGGACAAGGTTCAAAGATTCATTAGTGGACTGCCAATTGCATACAAAGACCGGATTGAGTTCGATGAGCCTAGATTGTTGGAGGAGGACATCCGAAAGTTTAAGCATTATTATGACCAGTCGAAGTGCAAAGTTGAGTCTAGAATGACTTGAAAATAAATGAGAAAGATAAAGGAAAATGTCCACCAAAGAGAGGAATAACTCAAGATGCAAGTTAGAAAGAAAACACAATTCCTTAAAAGAGATTCAATATAGTTGAGAAGGGACGTGGAGAGCAGCAATCTAGAGGTGATTGTAAGGAACCATTGTAGTGTTGGATATGTGGTAAGGATCATCGCAAGAGGTATTGTCCGCAGTATTAGAGTGGTGGTAGACCCAAAATCTACATTTCTCAGGAGGCACATAACATTGGTGATGTTTGTCATAGAATTCCTCAGATCTATGTAGCTATGGCCAACAGGCAGGTGGATCATCAGGAAACAATCATTGAGATGGATGGTAAGCTTTGTGATAAAGTTATTTCTATTTTGATTGATCCTAGACCTAACTATAGTTATATTAATTCTGACCTGGTGGATAAGTGTAGTTTGAGAAAAGAAGTGCATGCAAAATCTTGGCTGGTACAGTTGGCTACAGGTATGAAGAAGCGAGCTCACCATTGGGTAAGAGCTTGAGCATTTGAGTTAAATGGTATGCCGACAACAACACACTTGGATGTATTTCCATTGGGATCATATAGTATGCTTTTAGGTATGGATTGGCTATACCTCCATAGAACCAAAGTGGATTGCTTCGACAAGGCCATTGAGTGTGTGGATGATAGTGGAGAAAATAGGACTTTGCAGGGAAAGAAGAAGCCTACATCAGTGAGGATGGTTACCGCTATGCAGGCCAATCGTAGTTGCATAAAAGGTTGTGTGATGTTTGCAGTACACATTTCTAGTGACAAGTGTAAGGAGGTTTATGATGCATATGTGTTAAGCAGGTACCCAGTTTTGCAAAGGTTTCAGGATGTATTTCCTTAGGACATTACAGAGTTGCTACCTCACAGGGAGATAGATTTTTCTATTGAGTTGGTGCCAGGGGCAACTCCAACATCAACATAACCTTACAGGATGAGCACACCTGAGTTGGTTGAGTTGAAGTTGTAGTTGAAGGACATGTTGGGCAAAGGATACATAAGGCCGAGTGTATCACCTCGGAGTGCACTAGTGTTGTTCGTAAAGAAGAAAGATGGTACTCTCAAATTATGCATTGACTACAGGTAGCTTAACAAAGTAACAATCAAGAACAGGTACCTTTTTTCGAGGGTTGATGATTTGTTTGATTAGTTGAAGGGAGCATTAGTGTTCTCTAAGATTGACTTGAGATCGAGATACCATCAGGTACACATTAAGGAAGAGGATATCTTCAACACTACGTTCAGGACAAAATATGGGCATTATGAGTTTGTTGTTGTTTCATTCAGTTTGTCTATGCTACAACTACATTTATGTATTTGATGAATAGTGTGTTGCGTCCTTATCTAGACAAGTTTGTTATTGTATTCATTGATGACATACTGGTATATTCTAAGAATGAGAAAGAACATGTTGAGCATTTAGCAACAATGTTGATATTTCTAAGAGAGAATCAATTGTATGCTAAACTTAGCAAGTGCAACTTATTTTAGACTGAGGTACATTATTTGGGGCATTTTGTCTCCAAGGATGGCATAGCAGTAGATCCAAAAAAGATAAGGGCTATCATGGAGTGGGCAACTCCTAAGAATGTGAATGAGGTGAGATCATTTATGGGATTGGTAGGTTACTACAGGAGGTTCATCATGAACTTCTCACACATTGCATATCCTATCACATCATTGTAGAGGAAAGGTAAGAAGTTTGAATGGACAGAAGAATGTGAGGCTAGTTTTGAGCAACTTAAGCAGTTGTTGACACATGCACCAGTGCTAAAGATTGCGGATCTGTACAAGGAGTTTGTAGTATGTACAAACTCTTGCAAGAGAGGACTTGGTGGATTTCTCATGCAATAAGGACAGGTAATGTGCTATGATTCATGAAAATTGAATGAGAACAAGTAGAATTATCCAATGCATGATCTTGAGCTAGCAACGATTATACATGCATTGAAGACGTGGAGGAACTATCTTCTTGGTAGGAGGTTTACATTGATGAGAGATCATAGTGGGTTAACATATTTGTTTGATCAGCCAAATCTGAATGCTAGGCAAGCTAGATGGTTGGCTACACTTAGTGAGTTCGACTTTGAGATTAGATACATCAAAGGGAAGGAGAACCAGGTTGTAGATGCTCTTAGCATGAAGGTACATGTAAATCACATAACAACTATGAGCTCTTATGGGACAGAGTTATAGGATAGGATTTTGCATGCAGGACAACAAGATGGAAAATACATGGATATTATGCATAGGTTACAACAGACTACACATACAGGTGTAGGTAAAGGTATAGGTGATCAGGATGTAGATTATCGTCTCACGGTAGATGGTTTGGTGAGGTTTAGAGACATGATCTATGTACCAAATTGCAGTGAGCTCGAAGCTTATCTTGAGGGAGTTTCACATCAAGCCATACTCGAGTCATCTAGGACATCAGAAGAAGTTGGCGGTGGTAAATAAGTTCTACTATTGGCCGAATATGAAGAAGGAAGTGATAGATTTTGTGGCTAGATGTTTGGATTGTCATCAGGTCAAGGTAGAATGTAAGCATCCAAATAGTTTACTACAACCGATAGCGATTCCAGAATGGAAATGGGAGGTCATTTCCATGGATTTCATCACATGTATTCCAAGGATAGTGAGGCAACATTATTATATTATGGTCATAGTTGACAGGTTGAGCAAGGTAGCTCACTTAATTCCAGTAAAGTCTACATATTTAGCCAGTGAGGTAGCACAGGTGTTCATCAGAGAGATAGTGAGACTGCATGGTGTTTCAAAGAAGATTGTGTCGGATAGGGATGCAAATTTCACTTCCAAGTTCTGGAAGGAGCTATTTGTAGGTTTGGGTACAAAGTTGGCCTTCAATACAACTTATGATCTGCATACAGATGGACAGACAGAGAGGGTCAACATGATCTTGGAGGATATGTTGAGGATGTATGTGATGCACCAATAGAGGAAATGGGAGGAGTATCTTCCATTGGTTGAGTTCACATACAATAATGGTTATCAAGAGTAATTAAGGATGAGTCCTTTCGAGGCATTGTATGGGTGGAGTTTTAATACTCCCATTCGCTCGAGTGATCCAGTGAACAAGGCACTTATTGGACCAGATATGTTGGCAGACATGGAGGAGGAAATGCAGGCTATAAAGAAGAATCTAAAGGCAACACGAGATAGACAGAAGAGTTATGCAGATCAACATAGGGTATGCAAGGAGTTTCAGGTTGGGGAGCATGTGTACTTTCACATCAAGCCTAAGAAAATCTCTTTGAGGATTGGTTCATATGTTAAGTTGGCACCATGATATTGCGGACCTTTCAAGATCCTTGAGAGGATTGGACCAATGGCATATAACCTTGCACTTCCTCCAATAGTGAAAGTCCATGATGTTTTACATATTTCATTGCTTAATAAGTATATAAAGGATGTTGATCATGTTATTGATTGGTTTGTATTGTAGGTGGAGCAAGAAGAAGAGTTCCAGCCGGAGCCTCAGTGCATATTGCAGCAGAAACATCTCGCACTCAAGAATAGAGCAATAGAGAAAGTTAAAGTGAAGTGGAAGCACTTTGGGCCTGAAGAAGCTACATGGGAGATGGCGAATCAGATGCGGGCCCTATATCCTTCATTATTTGCTAGTTGAGGCAAATAAGTTTTGGTTTGATGTTGGTATATGTTTTGATGATTTTTTGGTATATGTATATGGATGTAAATACCGCCATGAGCTAAGTTATAAAGCTCCAATGAGCGGTATGGGTGTCATGTTATTGTGGTTGTTATATTGTCATGTTTTCATGATGTTTTTCTTTTGAGAAGGTCTTTCATTGTAAATACGGCAACAAGCTAAGTTATAAAACTCCATGGGCAGTATGTTTTCTTTTTAGCAGTTTTTCTAATGTCATGTGTAGTTTAACACTTAGGACAGTGTTCCCCAAGGGGGAGGGTTCTGTAACAACCCTGGTGAAAATTCCATGTAATAAAAGTTAATAAATGATAAATAAG
This sequence comes from Pinus tabuliformis, assembly GCA_031772625.1. Lineage (NCBI taxonomy): Eukaryota > Viridiplantae > Streptophyta > Pinopsida > Pinales > Pinaceae > Pinus > Pinus tabuliformis. The sequence goes on along the minus strand of CM062818.1, from coordinate 435,887,096 downwards.
ACCACGATTAAGGGACACTTATTCCACATTGAATGTTGGGCAAATATATCATAGTTGGCATCACTGGATATGTGTTGTGGCTAAGGAAAAATGGAAAAGGATAAGGCAAAGGCATTTTTAGCACATTTATTTATGAAAATAAAGGAAACTAGGAGAAAAGGAAGGTAAAAGGTCACAGGTTGCATGTGAGGAGGAAAATGAAGGAAAATAATGGAAAATGAAGAAAATAGAGGCCTCATTAATAAAAAGGCTTCTGAGGATCAGTTGGTAACCTTTTGTTAGTTTAGGTTTGGAGCTCTCTCATTATTCTTGCTCTCTCTCTCACTCTTGGTCACTTAGAGTTTTCTTGGAGCACTCTAGTTTTGGATCAAGGAAGGAAAAGCAAGGAAGGGGAAAGGAAAGGAAAGCAAGGATCAAGGAAGGAAAAGCAGGATCAGGCAGTTCAACAAGAATACTTGCAGGTAACCTTTTGTATGTGTGATTTCCTAGCTGGTTCAGACATTCTTGACTTTGCATCTTGGTGTATGGTTCTATTGCTGTCGATGGCATGGTTTTGTCGGGTTATGACAGTGGTTTTCCGCGTAGCTTTTCCTTTTTCTGGATGCCATGGTATGTTGGGATGTTTATCTTGGTTTTGAGCTTTAGTTTTCCAGATGGATTTCAGAATTTGGGGCTAAGGTGGTCCCAAGTTTCATTCCCAAAGGTGTAGGAATCACTTAACCGGTTTTGGCGGGATAGACGGTAAAGAATGAGGGAGAAGTCTTGGTTTAGGGCCTAGTGATCCGAGTTTGGATTGTGGTAAAGATTGAGAGAATGGTCTAGGTTTAGCGCCTAGTGGTCTAGGATTGGATTGCGGTAAATCTTGAGACGCAAGGAGACAAAAAATTCCTCAAGGATAGTGATTGATTCCAGATGGCATTCCAAGTTCGGTTCAATTGTGATTGGAGCACCGATTTTGGTGTGATCATGGTTTGGTGAGGGTGGAGGTGGTTTAACCTTTGGATTCCCTTGATGGTTATTGGATTGGTTTTTTTATGAGATACCACATTCATGCTTAGAATATGCATGGGGGCGACTAGATGAAAGAGAGATTTGGATCAGCTATGTCTATGGTTGGGTGGTACGTGGAAGTCCCGAACCTGGTCAGATTTGCATATGATTAATAAAAAATAAGCTCTTTTAGTTTTTCACTGGTTTATATATGGATTTAATGGTTGTCCTACCTCTAATATTTATATGGTTTTATGCTGGTTATAAGCATGGTTATATTATTGGTTCATGTCATGGTTATGTTATGTATTTACTTGTAATTGTTAAATGGATGGATGCAATACCTAATTGATGATATAATAGTTCAATGGAGAAGGTGGTGATCCTTTTGGTTATGTTTTGTAAGCTCTTTCAATCATTTATGCTCTGTCTTTTATCCTAGACCTGTAGGTTGCATTGATGCCAAGTGTTTGATAGAATGTATGTCCCAGTTGGGGATTCTCAAGCCTAGTCTCGAGGTTGAATTTGGATTTTTTAAATCTTGTTATCATGTCTTAAATGGATTTTGAAGGTTATAACAAGTTCTAGGTAGAGGTTGGGATTCTAGGCTAGAAAAGTGGTTCAAATCATGGGGATGCTGGAACATGTCTGCTGAAAAAAGTCCAGGGACACTGGCACATAGGTCTTTGAGAGCGAATTTGGCTTCTGGTCGTTGTCTTCCCTATAGCATGGGAGCAACCAAGGGTTAAAAGGCTTAAATCATCAGTGGGACTCATGGATGGGATATCTGAGTGCCTGACATGTCTTATGAGGGTGTTGTTGCTGATGTGGAGGGGTTTGTTTAAGGTGTTCTGTTAATTCCATTTCCTTAATTTTACCAAGTTAGTTGAATCCATTATATTAGACTCTCTCATCACATGTTTACCCGACTTATCGATTTCTTATGTAGACCTAGGGGAGGGGGTGTTACAAATAGTTGGGTGGACCTAAGGATGGGGTCGAACCCAAGAATGGTGGATAGAACTACCCATCGTTTTACATATGGTTTTCACACATGGTTTTGGGCACGATGGTGTTTTGCCTATAGTATTTTGTAGATCTGGTCAAGGGAACTACGATTATGTTCTAATCCAGGGTTAATGGATTGAGAGTTTTAAATTCTTTGACATGTATATAATGTATTGCAACTTTGAAAGGAATATAATGAAAAATTAATTTAGCTTTCTCGGTTTGGGTTCCACGAGAAAATCTCTATGTATATTTTATGTTCTCACCATTGTATATTTTTCTGCTCTAAGAATATGTTTGTAGGTAATTTTTGTACAGGGTTAAAACCTACATTTTGTATCAGAGCCATTTCAGCTTCAAGGGGACACCTTTGCAAATTAGGGGTTTTTCTCGAGCCTATGGTATACCCTATTATAGTAGCAAATCAATGGTATCGATTCTCGTAGTGAAAGGAGAGGGAAAATAATGGAAATATAAAGATTGGTAAACTCAATGGATAGAATTTTGAGATGTGGAAGCTCAAAATGGAGGATCTTTTGGTGGAAATAGATTAGTGGATCACTGTATATCCAGGTACGGCACCAACAGGAATGTCAACAAAAGACTAGGCAAAGTTAGATCGGAAGGCGAAGAGAAAAATATGATTGTGTCTCTTACATTAAGTATTGTTAAATGTATCATGGGAAGCTACGAAAAAGGATTTGCAGGACATGTTAGGGACTTTGTATCAATCTAAGTCTCTGGTGAAAAAATTGTTCCCGTGGAAAAAATTGTATAACCTGAGGATGAAGGATGGAGACTTAGTGACAGAGCATTTGAAGCCTTTAATACTATGGTAAGTTAGTTGTCATCTGTTTATATTAAAATTTCAAATGAAGATAAGTGAATCGGTCTATTGTGTTCTCTACCAGACTCGTGGGATAATATGGTTGTTGCTATAGGTAGAAATGCAACTACCTTGAAATTTGATGAAATAGTCTCATCCTTGTTGTTGGAGGAGATGAGACGAAAAAATATGGAGAGCCAGAATGGAGATTCCTTGTTTGTAAGAGGACGGTCCTAAAACAAAAACAAAAATAAGTCATCAAGTGAGAGATCTAAATATAGAGGGAGATCTAAATCTCTAGAAAAATATGTAAAGGTATGATGGAAATGCAGAAGAGAATGGCACTACAAAAAGGACTATATATCTAAAACTCCTAAGAAAGGAAAGGGATCTAATGATGCTCCTTCTGTAGAGGTGAAAACCAACTCAAATGAAGGTGAGGATGTGTTTTTTACTTCTTCTTCAAGTACACACATAGATCATTACACATGGTTGATTGACATAGGTGCATCCTTACACTTCACTCCCCATAGGGAGCGGTTATGGGAATACGAGAAATATGATGGTGGTGATGTCTTCCTATGGGATGACAGGATGGATAAAACCATAGATGTGAAAAAGTCAAGCTGAAGTTGCAAGGTGGAAGGATTAGAACACTTCTTGGTGTTTTTCAAATTCCCACAATGGCCTAAAATCTAATTTACGTAAGCAAGATGGATAATGCATGTGTAAAAATAATGTTCAAGAAGGATACATGCAAGATGGTTCAGGGAACACTAGTATTGATGTGGGGAGTTCATATTTGAACTCTATACAAGCTTCTGGGTAGCACTTCTATTGATGGGTGCAACAATTCCGTGGTTCTTGAAAGTGGAGCATAAAATATAGTGGTCTCTAGAGAAAATACTAGCTATGGCATCGAGACTTGGACATATTGGAGAGAAGGGCCTTAAAATACTACATGGTAATTGTATGGTAGAGGGTATGTCTAATTTATCTCTAGATTTTGATTTCTGTGAACACTTTGTATATGGGAAGCAGAATTGGGTGAGTTTCCCCTCTGGTGCTAAGAGGGCACAGTGATGTGTTTGAACCTGTGTCGATTCCATCATTGGGTAAATATGTGTACTATGTATCACTTCTATATGGATTCTTGAGGAATACATAGATATATTTCCTTTGGAGGAAATATGAAGTCTTTGACAAATTTAAAGAATTTAAGGCTCTGGTGGAAAATTAGACAGAGAAGAAGATCAAGGCATTAAGGATAGATAATGGTGGAGAGTTCTGCAAGAAGGAATCTCAAGAGTTTTGTAAGAAGTGTGGCATAGAAAAATAAAAGTATACTCCATACACACCTTAACTGAATGGAGTTTCATAAAGAATGAATAGGACATTGATGGAAAAGGCAAGGTGCATGCTTAATGGTGCCAGGTTAGGATAGGAATTCTGGGCAGAGACAATGGATACTGCATGTTATCTATTTAATAGATCACCTTCATCATTGTTGGAGAATAAGAATCCACATGAGGTATGGACTAGTAAGAAATCATATCTCTCACATCTCAGGTTATATGGTTATAATGCATATATACATGTTCCAAAGGAGAAAAGAACCAAGTTGGATAGTAAATTTGAGAGGTGCATCTTTATTGGGTATAAGGATGGTTTAAAGGGTTAAGCGCTTTGGAACCTAGAAATAAGGAAGGTTGTGTACAATCGAGATGTGGTATTTAGAGAGGTTAAAGACATTATTCAACATGAAGTCCTACCAAAGGAACCAAAGACTATAGAGTTTGAACTTAAGGAGGAAGAATTTGACTCTACAACATAACAAGAATCAAAAGAAGAAGAGCCACACACTCCAGTTTTGTGGAGATCAATTCAAGAGAGAAGGCAACCAGAGAGGTATAGTCCATTTTCTTTCTGTTCAAATTTTTCTTTATCTATTACTGATGATCCCATAACTATCAGGGAGGCAGTGGATTCAAAGGATGGAAAACTCTGGAAGGAGGCCATGGTTGAAGAAATGGCATCTTTAGACAAAAATGAGGCCTGAGATATGGTGGAGTTGTTGGTTGGAAGGAAAACCATTGGAAACAAAAAGGTGTTTAAGAAGAAGATGAATGTAGAAGGAAAGGTGGAGAAATATAAAGTTCGGTTGGTAGAAAAAGGTTATTCCAAGGTGTCGGGAATTAATTTTGGTGATTTTTTTTCTCCTATTGCCAAGTTAGCTTCTATTAGATTAATTTTATCTATTGCTACTGCATTTGATTTTAACATAGAACATATGGTTGTGAAGAAAAAAATTATTCACAGGGATATAGAAGAAGAAATATACAAGAAGCAACTAAAAGGATTTGTTGTGAACACTACATTTTGGCGAAATTTTTGACAGTGGAATCCGATGGAACAAATAAAATCGAAAGAAGTGTAGGAAGTTAAATGTATTTTTGTTTTGTTTTTTTTTTTTTCTAAAATCCTGACGCTTGTCGAATATCTGACGGGAGTTATTTAACGATCGAATATTCGACGAATTGTCCTATCCCGTTGATTACCCAATGATTTCCTATAGTCCCTCCTGTCATTGAATGTTCAATGGAAGTTCTTTTACTATCGGATATTCAAAGCTATATCCAATATAAAAATGTGTTGTCCAATTTCCGAAAAATTGCAAATAGTCGTTGCATAATGTTCAATTCCACTATTAATGGTTTTTTTGTTGATAATGTCTAATATGGGACCACTTTACATTGATCAGTTTAATTAATTAAAATAAATATGACATAAATATTATAATTAAACAAAATCATCACTCAAAGTTTGGTGACAAAAAATGTCACATAACTTTCCTCAAGGAGGCCAAGGATATGTGCAGGGGTCGACATTGAGGGCTTCTGAGGATTGAAAATATTATTGCCTTTGTAGAAATTGCAAGGGCTTTAGGCCAAGAATAATTCTAATAAAATAAACTAAAAAGCATTATAGAGACTATGGACATGCTAATGGCACACATGAATATCATCCATTTGTAAGTTATTTATTGTATGTCTTTGTATTGTAGATTGTTTTTGTAAATGTTTATATGTATATTGTATTTTAGATTTTATGTTTTTGTATTGTAAATTGTATTATCTTTCTATTGTAAATGTATTTTATAACATTCTTTTTGGGGGTGTTTGAACTATGTTGTCATCTTGATGTGGACTCGAAATATTATTTGATTATTTTTGTTAGGGTCGATTAAGGGGTTAGGTCGAGTTAGGGGTTAATTATTTTATGGGCTTAGGGATAATGGGTTATTAATGTTTAAGGGTTTAAGGGTTAGGTATTAAGGGCTTAGGGCTTAGGGGAATGAGGTTAAGGTGTTAGGAGGTTAATGTATGCTTAGGGGGTTAATTTGGACCTAGAGGATTTAGAGGTTAATCATGATTTTTTATGGAGCATTATTAATAAGTTTTTAAAGTATATTATGCAAAATATGACATTAAGAAAGAATATGACATTATAATGATGAATGAAAAATATGATCAATATGTTTTTTATTATGATCGCGATTATATATCTCATAAAGTGTCTTACTTACTACATGTCAAGAAAAGTAGCATCTTTCTTTGATTTTTTCAAGATATTCTTAAATATCTTGATAAATTGCACAAGCATCATCATTGATTTTTTGTCTTTGTTTTCTAGTCTCACCTAGGTTGTCTTTGTCTTTGTTGTCTTTGTTTTCCTTATATATTATATTTGCAAACTACTGTTATATCAACGTTTCAATATTTGCCATATATACTAATTAATTTTTTTTATTGTAATTTTATAGTATCGGACCTCTAGGGCATTGCTCGACGACGAGACGGTCGTTGTAGTACAAGCACTTATTCAAGAACATGGAGCGTTTAATATTGAGGATCAAGCTAATGATCCCATGGAAGAAGATAATGATGTTGATAACATAGTTGAAGAAGATGGGACAAATAGATTGATCCAGGAGACATTTAATAATGTTGGAATGGATGATGATCATGCTTTTGATTTACTTGTACTTGAGATGGCAACTAAACCTCTTTATGAAGGCTCAAAAACATCTCTTCTCTCTGTTGTATTATTGTTGGTCAACTTAAAGGTAGTGAATGTTTTTTCAAACAAATTTGTGGCACAACTCCTAAGGTATGTAATATATTTTGTGACACTTAGTACTATACATGATAAAGCAATTTTATTTTCGTTGTTTTTAATGTTAGTACATTGATATGCATCATTCTATTAATTTGTAACATTTGGATGCAATATGTATGGTTAATATTGTTTAGTACATTAACTAAAACTATTTTTTGTATGTTGTATATTATTTGGTGAATTTATGTTACCACCGTCAAATGTTTTACCTCATACTATGGTTAATATTGTTTAGTACATTAACCAAAACTATTTTTTGTATGATGTATATTATTAGGTGAACCTATGTTACCACCATCAAATGTTTTACCTCATATGTATCAAGATTTACATGCCATTGAGAGATATTGGAATGGAATATCGAGCTATTCATGCATGCCCTAATGATGATATTCTCTATCATAAAGAACATGCATTGAAAGAAAAATGCCCAAAATGTGATGAGAGTAGATATCAAACCGATAAAGTAACAACAAATGTGCCTCACAAGGTTCTTTGTTACATTCCCAAAATTGCACACCTTTGATAATTGTTGAGGTGCTAAAGCGTAGAAAAACTTATGGATTACCATGCAATGAATATAAATGAAGATGGTGTTCTTTGGATGCCTGCAAATGGATCTGAATTTAAGAATATAGAGGAAAAATGACTAGAGTTTAAAAGAGAACCTCGTAATCTTAGGCTTTCATTAGCAGCTGACGATGTCAATCCATTTGGAGAGCCCAAATCTACTTACTTGGTGTGGCCCATTTTTTTATCAACAATAACATTCGTTCTTGGAAGTCAAAAAAGAGGGAGCACATAACATTGAAAATGATTGTTCCAGGTATTAATTTGTTTAGAATAATTTTTTTTACCACAATAACATCTCATTTGTCTTGTTTGTTTCATAATTATGTACTACATTTTTTTGTTAATTTACTCATATATGTAGTAGTTATGTATTGTATGTTCAATCAATTAGGTAAGTACTAGGTCAAAGATTTGAATGTGTATATTCAGCCTCTTATCGATGAGTTAGCGGAGTTATGGAATGTTGTCACTATGTATGATATCTCTAGACTAGTAGTTGCACAAAGGGAAATCGAATTCCATCCAATGCTTGTATGGACAATTCATGATGCCCTAGGGCTAAGACATTTCTATAGTATGTTATAAAATTATCCTACAATTTAATAGTTTTAATTTTATGAAGTTCATTTCAAGTGTGTTTTTTAAATAGTTCAACGATCGTTGTACATACTTAAAATAATTGATATAAAAATTATTCCATTTCTTGTAGGTCTTCAAACAAAGGGTAAATTTTCTTGTCCAGTTTTTGGTCCTAAGATGAAATCTCATCGTTCAATAATCTTAGGAAAGGAGGTGTTTGATGAGTATAAGCACTTCCTTTCTAAGAATCGTAGGTACCAAAGTATTGAAAAACATATTTTCAATGGGAAAGAAGAGACTGGATTAAGACCATAGAAAATGACACCTCGCGCATGGAAGTTGCAATATAATAGAGTCTCCTAGGGCATGGATCGAATTGTCTATGTATCAATATACATGATATGTTTGGATTATTTTATCTTTTTATGACATTTTCTTCACTGTACTAATTGATAGGTTATATTTTTGTTATAATATCTTTAACTATGATTCACGTTGTAGGTCGTCAAGGCATTAATAATAGGGCACTTCCACGAGGAATGAAAAGTTAGCCCAAGAAATTCAATAGACTCCCGTACTATCAGAACCTAGAAATTGTTCATTTGTTTGATACAATGCACATTGGGAAGAATGTAACAGAGACCTTATGGTGAATCTTAGATCGGAAGGAGAGATACAAAAAAATTTGTCAAGATTTGTAATGACATTAAGGAGGCTGCCCATGCATTGCAAAGTGCAATTCAATCAAACAACAATGGATATGGCCAAAATATAAGCACCCTTCCATCGTTATTGACAAAGAAACAAAGCAAGCATGTTAAAGAGGTTATTGAAAAAATTAAATTTCCAACTGGATTTTTTTCAAACATAAAGAATATCCTAACAAAGAAAGGTGAATTAGGTGGGTAAAAACTCACGATTGACATACCTTAATTAAGGTAATTATTTTGGTGTATATATATTTTATACATTGGTGAAACATCCTATTAATTAGTGTTTTTTTCTACTAGTTTTGGAAAAAATAATGATCGATCATTATCTTTGTTATAGTATGTTCTACCTTTATCTCTCCTAGAAAACTTTGACAACAATGTCAAACAAGTTATATATGATCTTGGAAAATACATGAGGTAAGTGGAGATTTATGTGCAAAGTGTAATCTATTCAATAAGTTGTTGTGTCGCATATTTTTGACTACATGTGTTTTTCATGTCATCGTGTACTATATTATACATTTTTTGTTGAAACTTATGATTTTTTTTACTTCATTTGTAGATGGTTGTCATCTAAAAAAATCGATAAAGAATATATAAAGTATCAGAGAAAACAAATTCCTCGTCTAATGTGTGAAATGAAAAAGTATATACCTTTGACATTTTTCAATGCATAAGAACACTACCTCATACACCAAGTTGAGGAGATTGAAACATGTGGATCTGTATACACAAGATCAATGCGGATGGTTGAGAGGAACTTGAAATAACTGAAGGCTTTGGTAAGACAAATAAAACGTCATGAGGAACCCTATGGTAGAGGGATATATGGTATATCAAACCATGGTTTATATTCATCAATATAGTGATGAAATAGGAAAAAGTATTAATGTATTGGATCACATTTGGGATGTCAACTCCATGGATGATTTTGAAGGGGAGCACCTATTGGGGAAAGGTAGAATGAGCAAAGTGAGATGTAAGTAGATAGTGGAGATTTATAACACATTTGACTTTTTTGTTTTATGTATATCATACTTATTTAATTTTTAGTCTTCCTACATAATCCATTATTATGAAGGTATAACATGGTAACTAATTATATATATGTGAATTGTTTTATTTTAATACGCCTGGTTGAGAGTGAGATGCAATACATTTATACATTGCGAACAATAAGTATTGGATGAAGGTATGGATTGAATGATGTAAATAAGCTAATAATGGTAGGTTATCATGGTATGGTGTGTCTTCATTGGTTTTAGAAGTTCAACATAGTGGAGATACCAATCTTACACAGAGGGAAATTGATGTAGCATATGGTTTAAAAGATTATTAGGCAAGCATATTCACCCATAATACTTAGTTTTTTTACAATTATATTGAAGCATATGGCATGTTCTTTTCTTAATTTTTAAAATTTTCAAGTATAAATATGCATGCTTATAAATTGACAATCCATTTTTTATGTGTTTGATGTATTGCAGTTGAAATACCACAACAAAATGTGGTGCAATGACCGCACATTTTGCATCAAAAGGTCGAATGAAAAGATGAGAAATTTTGATAGTGGGATAACTGCAGTATTTCAAGTTATCAATGTTTCCTAAATAGGTGATAAACATACAAAGCTATTTGAGAATCGATAATATGCGTATCTGCATCATATACTTGAGTGTGACTTTGAATCGTTCAAAATAGTTGTGTTTGATGTCAAATGGTTTAGGGTACGAATTCATGAACATGACCCTGATAGAACTGTTATTGAGCATGCTAACGGATTTACCATGGTTGATACAAGGAATCTTGAGCCAGGATTAGAGAAATATGTTCTTACAAGCTGATGTGAACACGTATTTTATGTAGATGTTCCAAGTAAAGTGGGTTGGTCATATGTTATTAGATGTGTTCCTAAAGGAAGGCCCATAAAGTATAGTGTAGCCTAAGAAGATAAAATTGAAGAAGAAGATGATGTAGAGGAGAAGGGGGTTAATGCAGTGTCAGACAAAGATGTTGAAGAATTTCAAGGAATATATGTTAATTGATACAATGTTAATTTGGATGAACTATATGATATTGACATTGTGTTGGACGAAGAACTTGAAGAAGTTGAACCAAATTTAGAAGAACATTCTCCATGATGATATAGATGACGATGATGATGCTGATATGGTGAATCCTTTGTACATGAATTATGAACTGGAAGATACAGATGATGAGATGGATGAGGAAGAATATTAATGATATCAAAATGTTGAAAAGTATGAGGTATGAATATATATGTTTTCAGTTGGTTTGTTCTCTTTCATTCACCTTAAATTTTTATTTTCCTAGTTTTTATGTTTGAATGTTATTGCGTTTCTTTCAAATATGTTATAGTAGATAGATTGGGTATCAAGGAATTGAGAGTGATGTGAGGAGGGGGGAGGGGCCATGTGAGCTTCCACCTTCACGTGGTTGGCCTTGTTAAGTAGAGAAAATATTGTTTTTGAAATGAAGGGAAGCTCATTTACATTTATACCATCATTTCAAATTTTCACTTTGGTTCGTTCAGTAGACATACCAAGCAGGTTGAGCAATAGGTGAACCAAGCCAGGGTGTCTCATAATGATATTTAGAAAATTGACTAAATTAATGTTTAGGTGTTAAAAGATGTTTATAATTAATTGATTATGCAACTTGGATGTACTAATAAATGATAATATTTTGTTGTCATTGACGAGCTAATGATTTGTGTTAACTGATTTACATAGCAGGGCGAACACCCATGCCCTGGATGCACTTGCACGAAGGCGGAGCCCCTGGGCGCCTAGGCGCCCTTGGGGGTGTTGTGAGATGTGCACACTAGGACATCTGCTCGACAGGGGCGCTCGTGGGACTAGTTGGTGAGTTGATTGGTCTTGGAAAGGGGCACCTGCATAATTGAAGTAATGTTAACCCATGACTACCCATGAACAAAGCTCCCACCAAAGGGTCTTAATAGTTTTTAGAAAATTGAATAAATTAATTTTTGGGTGTTAAAAGTCAGTTTATAATTGATTTATTATGTAACATGGTACTAAAAAATTATAATATTTTGTTGTCATTGATGAGATAATGATTTACGTTCACGAATTTTCATAGCAAGGCAAACCCCTGCACCCTGGGTGTGCATGCATGAAGGTAGGGACCTCGGGCACACATGGGGGCGTCATATGTTGGACAACACGCTAGGGTGCCTGTGCGATGAGTTGGTGGGTTTTCCGGAATTGGAAAAGGGCTCCAAAAAAAAAAAAGTAATGTTGGCCCATGACTGCCCATGAACAAAGTTCCCATAAGGGGGTCTCATAATGATTGTCAAAAAATTGACTAAATTAATGTTTTGGTGTTAAAATTCGGTTTATAGTTGACTGATCATGCAACATGGAAATATTGAACAATAATATTTTGTTGTCATTGATGAGCTAATGATTTTTGTTTACTAATTTGAAAAGCAAGGTGAATGCCTACACCCTTAGCACACTTGCACGAAGATGGGGCACACGGGCACCCATAGGGGTGTTGCATGTTAGGCACTGGAGGGCGCCTGTGCGACGAGTTGGTGGGTTGGCCCAACTTAGAAAGGAGTGCCCACACAAAAGAAGTAATGTCGGGTCATGACTGCCCATGAATAGAGTTCCCATAAGTAGGGTCTCATAATGATTTTTAGAAAATGAACTAAATTAATGTTTAGGTGTTAAAAGTTGGTTTATAATTGATTGATTATGTAACATAGTAGTAAAAAGTGATAGAATTTTGTTGTCATTGATGAGCTAATGATTTGTGTTCACTGATTTGTATGGTAGGGTGAACGCCCGCACCCTGGGCATGCCTGCACGAAGGCGAGGTGCACGGGTGCCCATGGGGGCATCACCGCATGTTGGGCACGCCAGGGCGCCCACCCAGTAGGGGTACTAGGGCGACGAGTTGGTGGGTTGAAATGACTTGGCAAGGGCCATCCACACAAAATAATTAATACTGGCCCATGACTTCCCATGAATAAAGTTCCCACAAGGGGGTCTCATAATGATTTTTGGAAAATTGACTAAATTAATGTTTGGCAGTTAAAAGTTGGTTTATAATTAAATGATCATGAAACATGGAAATAAAAAATGATGATATTTTGTTTTCATTGATGAGCTAATTATTTTTGTTCAATGATTTTCACAGCGGAGGGAATGCTCGTGCCTTGGGCACGTCCGCACGAAGGTAGGGCACCTGGATGCCCATGGGGGTGTCGCATGTTGGGCACACTAGGGCATCCGCCTAATAAGTGCACCCGTGCAATGAGTTGGTGGGTCATCCCAAATTGGAAAGGGGAACTCACTTAAAATAAGTAATGTTGTCCCTTGATTTCCCATGAACAGAGTTCCCACAAGGGGGTCTCATAACGATTTTTAGAAAATTAACTAAATTAATGTTTAGTGTTAAAATTCAGTTTATAATTGATAGATCATGTAGTATGGAATTAACAAATGATAATATTTTGTTCTCATTGATGAGATAATGATTTGTGTTCACTGATTTGCACAACAGGACGAATTCCTGTGCCCTGGTTGCGCTCACATAAAGGAAGGGTGCCTAGACACCCATGGGGGCATCGTGTGCTGGGCACACCAGGGAATTTGTGTGACAAGTTGGTGGGTTGAATCGACTTGGAAAGGGGCACCCACACAAAAGAAGTAATTTTGGCCCATGGCTTCCCATGAACAGAGCTCCCACAAGGGGGTCTCATAATGATTTTTAGAAAATTAACTAAATCAATGTTTAGGTGTTAAACATTGGATTATAATTGATTGATCATGCATCATGGAAACAAGAAATTATGATATTTTTTTGTCATTGATGAGATAATGATTTGTCTTCATTTATTTGCATAGTAGGGAAAATTCCCACGCCCTGGATGCGCCCGCACGAAGGCGGGGCTCTCGAGCACCCATGGGGGCGTCACAAGCTGGGTACGGTCAGGTGCCCACTTAGTAAGGGTGCTCGTGCGATGATTTAGTGGTTCGAACAGATTTGGAAAGGGTCACCCGCACAAAAGAAGTAATGTTGGCCCATCACTACCCATGAACAGTGTTCCCACAAGTGGGTCTCATAATTATTTTTTGAAAATTAACTAAATTAATTTTTCAGTGTTAAAAGTGAGTTTCTGATTGATTGATCATGCATCATGGAAATAAAAAATGATAATATTTTGTTGTCCTTGATGAGCTAATGATTTTTATTCACTAATTTTCACAGGAGGGTGAATGCCCACACCCTAGGTGCACCCACACGAAGGCGGGGCACTCGGGCACCCATGGGGGTGTTGCATGTTGGGCATGATAGGGAACCCACCTAGTAGCAGCACTTGTGTGATGAGTTGGTGGGTCAGCCCAACTTGGGAAGGGGAACCCACACAAAAGAAGTAATGTTGGCCCATGATTGCTCATGAACAGAGTTACCACAAGGGGGTCTCATAATGATTTTTAGAAAATTAACTAAATTAATGTTTAGGTGTTAGAAGTTGGTTTATAATTGATTGATCATGTAACATGGAAATAAAAAATTGATTATATTTTGTTATCATTGAAGATATAATGTATTGTGTTCATTGATTTACACTGCAGGGCGAACTCCCGTGCCCTAGGCATTCCTGCACGAAGGTGAGGTTCTCGGGAGCCCATGGGGGCACACCAGGGCACCCATGCAATGAGTTTGTAGGTTGGCCGGACCTAGAAAGGGTCACCCACAAAAAATAAGTAATGTCAGTCCATGAATTCCCATGAACATAGTTCCCACAAGGGGGTCTCATAATGATTTTTAGAAAATTAATTAAATTATTGTTTAAGCGTTAAAAGTTGGTTTATAATTGATTGATTATGTAGAATGGTACTAAGAAATGATAATATTTTTTTTTCATTGATGAGCTAATGGTTTATGTTCACTTATTTGTAGGGCAGGGAAAATTCTCACACCCTTGGCACGTCCACATGAAGGTGGGGTGCGTAGGAGCCCATGGGGGCATCTCGTGCTAGGCACACCATGTCGCTTGCTCGGTAGGAGAGCCTGTGAAATGGGTTGGTAGGTCGGCCTGACTTGGCAAGGGCACGTGCACAAAAGAAGTAATGTCGGCCCATGACTACCCATGACTACCCATGACTTGAGAATGGGGCCAACATTGAAATTTTTTCATTTTGTGCTTGTATCCACTGAAATTTGACATGGTTATGGTAGATGCATGAATTGAAGACATGGGAGAGTTTTGAGACTTAAATATGACTCACATAAATAATTTGAAAATTAAACAACAAAATTATAACATATATAAATGTCATGGAGATGAAATTATTTATTACTATTTACTAGTTGCGGGCTTATAATGTACTTCATAGTCTAGAGGTTGAGAAAACTCCTCACCCTTCCAGTTGTGAAAAATTATTACCCTTCATCGTCATATTTTTCATCATCATCATCAACATTGTCATCATCACCATCATCTTTGTATTAGGCGAATTGGGTGGCGAGTGAACTAGGTGACATGATAGTCGGGTAGACATGGTTTAATAAAGCTTTAAAAACTAAGACTTGATAAACAATGTCCCATAAAAAATTTCATGGTATGAAACCTTGTATAAATATTTATTATTATTATCCTAATATATATAATTCTAGTGTTCACTCTATTGATCACATATAATATTTATTCAAGGTTTCATTAAAAGTCTTTAAAGGTGACTTCTTCTCATTATTACTTGCAGTGAACAAATCCCTTAAACAAACTTACCCTCTAAAATTTGTTTGGAGTTCTAAAAATACACACATAGTTCATATGATTCACTTAGTTTCCATATGATTTAGGAGTTCAAGTGGAATTTCCCCCAAATGTTGATCTTAAATTATACCCATCCTCGATAAACTCCTAAACTTGACATGTTATAAGCTAAATCTAGCATATTCCAAGGTTAATATAACCAATTTAGCAACTCATATCCATTCACAAGCATAACTTATTAATTTACCCTTATAATTCATAAATAAATGTTAGCATACATATAATCAATTAAGTAGCCATAAATAATGAACACATCGATTTGTGAGGAAAACTCACCATAGAAACACTATAAAACTTAACTGATTAGTCACAAAAATCTTTTTCAATACATGGTGCTCCATCAATATTCTTGAATAGAATGAGTTTCCTCTCAACAAATAGCACACAACTTTGGCTTTGCATGGTTTAAATTATGTGGACAATCTTTTGTTCTGTGACTCGTAATATTTGGGCATATCTTGTAGAAATATACAACTTTTACTTATGCTAAGATCTGGGTCTCTCTTAGTCAATTCTATATTTCCAAAAGTCCTAATTAGAGTGACCTTCATTTGAACATATTGTACACATTATGCCACTTCATTAAAGGGTCAAGTGTGTAAGTCATTTTTGAAGCATCTCAAGCTTTTATTCAACTTTTCTATCAAATGATGATGGGATAGACCAATATTCATATGATTCCATATATTATTCTTTCTTTAGGGCATCTTGGAAAGTTTTTATTTCATGTATTCAAGGAGTACCCATTATATTTTATAGAAGGCATGCTATGAACCATTCTATGATCAAGTCCTTCTTGATTATATATGGGATATGGGTGAGAATATATATAAACCTCTTGTTGTATTTCAACACAATTTCACAAGGCATCTAATTAGTGCCTTTTATTTTTTGTGCTATTAGATGTTTGACATATTGAGTTTTAAGGAATGATAAAAAAGTGTCCTTCAGTTCCATTTTTTGTTTTTGTTTAATTCTCCTTAAAATTAATAAATCATGTTAAAAATCTTTTCTTTAATGCTCCAACACACTTTAATGCAATTTTCTTTTCTTTGTGTGTGGTATATTCATCACAACCCATTTTTTCTCACATATGAATCAATGATTTTTAATATCTTCATCACCCTTGTAGAGGGGTAGATGGCGGTGCAACATTTATTTAAGGAGGGTGGTTTTTTACTATATTGTAGTAGGTGGAGCTAGTCATAGGATAGTCAATGGTTTCGTAGTGTTTAATTAATCAGCTTTGGTTGATTTTACTAGATGGATTATTTCATGGATCTAACAATTTTGATCTTTATAGTATGTAAAATGTCTTGTTTGTGCTTTTATCACTTCCTTACAAGGTTTGAAAAAATTGGGATATCATCCTCAAATAGTAAATCATATAAGGTGTATAGTTCTAATATATTTTATGTGGAGTAACATGTTATTATCTCCTTCAATACTTAACTAATTTCACTTTTTTCTGGGGTATTCCAAGGAACAATATATCTCTTACATTTACATGGTTATCTAGTTGATACCACTATGAAATTATCAAGAAAATACTTGTAAATGTTCGTAAAATAATTCTTGAACACGAAGAAATAATGAACGCAAATGACTTGTTACATAAGGATTTGGATGATTACATATCATATGTCCTAACTCTCAACCTCTATGCTTTCAACATTCTATACCAATCAAAGGGTGACAATGCCTATCTATACCAACTTTATATCTTCATTCAACTGAGGAACCATTAAGGATTCTTCCCATGTGACATCTATATAATCATCAAACTGATTTAGCACTACAATGACTTGCCACTGTTGAGGATTTTTTCTTTGGGATTGATGATGGTTTGCAACATCACACATCACTATGCTTTTCTTTTGGATTTTGTCCCTTCCAACTTTTTGAATATTAATCATTGTCTTGTATTATTGCACTCTTTTGAGAATTATTTTGAGCATCCTTTTCTTTTTTTTCTTAATCTAGTGCATATTCTCACTCTCTTGTAGTTGAATTCCTAATTTTCCTCAACATAATGACCCTTCAATGTGTATCAACTAAGGTTACTCCATTGTAGGCATTGTCACAAATTTTTAGCCCCCACCGCAAAGCCAAAATTAATTTTACTAGTTGAGAAAGGTACCACAATTAACCATTCATTTCTAAATTATTTATAATTTCTTCAGCAATTTTTCAACTAGCATTCAAAAAATATTCCCACCTAGACTGTCTTTTTTTCTATTAGGTACTAGTTAGTATTGTTAGTGGAGATTGGGGTTCAAACATGTTCCAAATTCCTTGGCCATTCAAGAATTTGTGAATTAAAGTGGGTACTATGTAGACAAACTACTCATACATTTTTTCATAAAATCTTATTTTAACATCATAGAGGGATGCCTTTCTTCTATTGCTTGCTCCTCACAAAAGTCATCTACAATTTTTTTGACCCACTCACCTAAGTTTTTGTTTGACCACTATTAATAAATTTAGACATAATTCATTAATATTAATTAAAAGATGAATCATGTGCATTGCATTCTATACATTTCTTAATTCTTTAAGAATGGATATGAGGAATTTTTCATGTGTTTTTGTGAAAAATTGTGCTCTCACCTATGCAAGTGTGCCATAGCTTCATCTATGATCATTTTTTAAATAATTTTAGAATTTTCTTTATCACCACTCTCATGACGTTGGAATTTTCACTGCCTTCCTCCCCTAAACCTCTTTCAATCTGGAGGGAAACTAGGTGAATGAAGCAAGGATAACCCCTGAATAATGAATGATTGCTGGACTAGCTGCCCGCTTCATTTGAGTCTCAGATCTACATGGGTACATTCATACTTGCTAAATAATCATGCACTAGTATGTCGCCTTTACTATTATCTCATGTTGGCTTGTCGATTGCCCAACTCCCCTGGCTTATTACTCAATGTGAGAAAGCATGGAATCAATCTAAATTCCATCCACCGGTTAAGTGAAAATGGAAAAACCTACTTCCAGGTATTGCACCACTCATAGGAAATATATAATAATATATAATATTATTATAGTATTATATATAATATATAATAGAGTTATATAGGTTATATATAATACGATATATAATTGTATAATCAAAAGTGCGGAGGAAATAATAGGTTCACAACAGAGCGAAGGGTGCAATAATCGGGTTCTCAAAGAGAATGAGGCTATTCCACAAGGTGACATGAGGGAATTAGAGGAGGCCACGATTACATTTGAGCTAGGGGCACAAGGGCATTTGAGAAGGGTAGAGCAGTGGGCTCGAGGGCATTCGAGTAGGGTAGAGCAGTGGGAATGAGGGAATTCGAGCAGGGAAAAGAAGTGGGCATGAGGGAATTCGAGCAGGACAGAGTAGTGGGTACGAGGGCATTTGAGTAGGGAAGAGTAGTGGGAACAAGGGAATTCGAGTAAGGGAACACTGGACACCTGTCTTCAATAAGACGATAAGATTGAAACTGGGTTCCTCTGTTTGCTATTTTTTTAAGAATCGACTTACAAACCTTAACCCATGAATGTCCGCTCGACCGTAGATATCTTATCATTCTCATTCCTTTACTTGTCTCAAATTTTCCCACCTATTTCCATCTAGGGAATTTATTCATGTTACCTACAACGGGATGAACCCTTAGCCATGATTATAAGCTCGAAACCCTTTTATTCGTCTTACCTGCAATGGGGTAAACCCTTACCCATGATTGTAAGTTGGTCATTCTCTATCTCGTGTGTTTCGTGCCTTCATCATCATAGGGGTCGAGTATTAGGACTTGGTCCCGCCCGCTCTACGATTGTTATATGGAGCCTCATTATGACTTATGCCTTTGTTTTCACTTATTCACTAGACAATGAGTATTATTTTTACAAACAGACCCATTAAAATATTGATGCATGTTACCCCATGCATATGTACTTTGAGAGATTCTGTTATAACTTGGGTCTCAGGAACACTTGCATATTTATAGATGAATAGAATTGTCTCAGGAGATTTGAATCTAATGAATTAATTTTCTTTCTGATTCAGAGAATAAAAAAGCCTTAAAGTTTAGCTTATAGCCTGTAAATGTTTTGACATAGTAAGCTCGAAACCCTTACCCATGAATGTAAGATCAAAACCCTTATTCGTCTTACCTGTAATGGGGTGAAACCTTACCCATGATTGTAAGCTCGAAATTCTTACCCATGATTGTAAGTTTGGATGGAACTTTTATATGGTATTCTTATGAAGTTCGGATGACACTTTTGTATGGTATTATTATGTAAGTTTTAACCCTATACATAAATTACCTCAAACGAATTCTAAAAAACAGAAAATAAACAATGACGAGAGCATCAACATAAAATAGATATACATACACATTTCCCTTGGATCCCAAAACTGGGACTACCAAATTAATTTTTCATTATATTCCTTTCAATGGTACAATACACATATATACATGCTAAAACATCCATAAACCCCAATCCATTAACTTAGATTAGAACATAACCGTAGTTCACTTGATCAGATCTACAAAATACCATGGGCAGAAAACCATCATGCCCAAAACCATGTGCGAAGTCCATGCACAAAACCATAGGTAGGTCTGCCCACCTAATATAGGGTCCAATTTTTTTCCCAAGGTGTTGCCTCGAACTTGTCGAGGGGGGCTACTGCCCCCATCAAACCCCGCAACAGGGGGGCTACTGCCCCACTGTGCCTTGTGCAATGAAGGGAAAGTTTTCCACCCCCCCTTTAACCCCCAAACATTGTGCATGGGGCTAGTCGTGGAAAGAATATAACACACACCCAACATTACCCCACTTGTTGTTTCCTTTTCCACACAAGGGGTCGCATGAGAGCTTAGTCATTGGGCCAGCCCTGCAGTTCCCATTGTTTCTCTACACTAAGAGAACTTCTCAGTGCTTACAAACTTTGTTAATGCATCTGCAGTATTCTTCAAAGTGTCCACCTTTACAAACAACATCTTTTTGTCCTCAACCATATCCATCACAAAGTGATATTGAACACCAATGTGCTTTTTCTTTGAATGATAAGCAGGGTTCTTTTCCAAGAAAATTGCACTTTGGCTGTTACACTCTATCCTTATAGCTCACTGTACCAACCCCATACTTGAACATAATATTTACAACCAAACTAAATCCTTGCTTGCATGAGTGGATGCCATGTATTCTACCTCTGTAGTTGAATGTGCCACTACAGGTTATCTCTTGCTCATTCGAATGACTACACCTCCAAATAGGTTAAACAAATATCCACTTATAGATCTTCTCTAATCCAGATCTCCAACTCATTGTGCATCAACAAAGCCACATATATCCAAAACTTTGTCCAATCCCGGTCTTCCTTGGTAGAGCAGACCATAATCGCTAGTGCCATGCAAATACCTAAAAACCTGCTTCACTGTTGTCCAATGCTCCTTCCCTAGTTTTGACATAAACCTGCTCAATACTCCCACTATATGTGCAATGTATCGTCTAGTACAGACCATTGCACACATCAGGCTACCGACTACACTTGGATATGGAACATGAGACATGTCCTATTCTTCTTCTTATTCCTTGGGACAATATTTAGCATATAACTTTACACCTATAGGAATAGGAACTTTCACTGGTTTACTATCTTGCATATTAAACCTATGCAATATTGTCTCAAAATACTTTCTCTAGTTTATCCAGAGCTTCCTCTTTTCCTGGTCTCATTTAATTTCCATGCCCAAAATATAGTTTGTAGCACCAAGATCTTTCATGTCTAATTTGGAGGACAATTGGGTCTTCAAATCCCGGATAAATTCTTTGTCATTTCCAATCAGCAACATATCATCCACATACAAGACTAGATAAATAATATGGTCACCAATTAATTCAAAATACACACAATGCTCTGATTTTCTTCCGGTGAAGCCAAGTCCCCATATAAATGTATCAAATGTATGATACCACATCCTTGGTGACTATTTTAACCCATATAGAGACCTTTTTACCCTGCATACTAGTTCTTTCTTACCCTTCACCACAAAGCCTTCAGGTTGATTCATGTAGATCTCTTCTTCCAGATCCCTTTGAAGAAATGTTGTCTTCACATCCATCTGTTCTACCACAAAATCAAAAGCATCAACAATAGATAAAAGTAATCTAATAAAAGCTACCTTAGCAACAAGAGAAAAAATATCACCAAAATCAATCCCTGGCACCTGGGAATAACCTTTTGCTACCAACTAAGCTTTGTATTTCTCCACATTTCCTTCTGCATTCATATTATTCTTAAACACCACTTTTCTTCCAATGGGTTTCTTTCTAGCCGACAACTCCACAAGATCTCAAGCCTCATTTTTGTCCAAAGATGCCATTTCATCAACCATGGCCTTTTCAAGAGTTTTCCATCCTATGAATCTACTGCCTCCCTGATAGTTATGGGATCATCATCAGTACTAGAGAAAGAAAAAATTGAATAAAAAGTAGATGGACTATACCTTTTTGGTTGCCTTCCTTCTCAAATTGATCTTCTCACATCCAGAGTTTGTGGCTCTTCATCTTTTGATTCCTCTTCTACTAGAGAGTTTGATTCTTCCTCCTTTAGCTCAAAACTCTATCTTCTCAAGTTCCTTTGGTAGGAATTCATGTTTAATAACATCTTTCACCTCTGTAAACAACACATCTCAGTTTTACACAACCTTCCTTATTTATTGGTTCCAAAGCTTATAACGTTTTAAACCATCCTTATACCCAATAAAGATGCACCTTTTAGATTTACTATCCAACTTGATTCTTTTCTCCTTTGGAACATGTACATATGCATCACAACCAAATACCCTTAGATGTGAAAGAGAAGGTTTCTTACTAGTCCACACCTCTTGTGGAAAATTATCCTCCAATGTTGATGAAGGTGATCTATTAACCAGGTAACATGCATACTCCACCTCCTCTGCCCAGAATTCCTATCCTAACCTGGCACCACTAAGCATGCTTCTTGCCTTTTCTAGCAATGTCCTGTTCATTCTTTTAGCAACTCCATTTTTCTGAGGTGTGTATGGAGTAGTCTTCTGTCGTGCTATACCACACTTCTTACAGAACTCTTCAAATTCCTTCTTGTAGAACCATCCACCATTATTTGTCCTCAACACCTTGATCTTCTTCTCTGTCTGGTTTTCCACCAGAGCCTTAAATTCTTTAAACCTATTAAAGATTTTAGATTTCTTCCTAAGAAAATATATCCATGTATTCCTTGAGAAGTCATTTATAAAAGATACATAGTACACAAACTTACCCAGTGATGGAACCGACACAAGTCCAAACACATCACTGTGCACAAGCTCTAATATCCCTTTCGCCCTCTTAGCACTAGAGGGAAAACTTACCCGATTTTGCTTCCCATATACACAATGTTCACAGAAATATAAATCCAGAGAGAAATTAGACATACCTTCTACCATACCATTACCATGAAGTATTCGAAGACCCTTCTCTCCAATATGTCCAAGCCTTTGATGCCATAACATGGCCTTTTCTCCAAAGATCACAAGGTTTTATGCTTCACTTTCAGGAACCACAAAATTGTTACACCCATCAATAATGGTGCTACCCAAAAGCTTGTATAGAGTTCCAATTTGAACTCCCCACATCAATACCATTGCTCCCTAAACCATCTTGCAGGTATCCTTTTCGAACACTATTTTTAAACCTGCATCATCCATCTTGCTTACATAGATCATATTTCTGGCCAATGTAGGAATATGTAGAACACCCGGAAGTGTTCTAATCCTTCCATCTTGCAACTTCATCTTGAATTTTCGACATTCGACGATTCTAGTCTTCCTGTCATTCCCTAAGAAGACATCACTACCATCATATTTCTCATAATTGCAGAACCACTCCCTGTGGGGAGAGAAGTGAAAGGACACACCTAAGTCAATCAACCATGCCTCATGATCTACATGTGTACTTGAATAAAAATCCAAGTACACATCTGCACCTTCATCTGAGGTGGTTTTGGCCTCTGCAGAAGGAGAATCATCAGATCACTTTCCTTTTTCAGGAGCTTTAGATCTACAGTCCTTTTTGAAGTAACTTTTCTTTCCGCATTTCCAGCACACATTTACAGGTTTTCTTGGAGATTTAGATCTCCTACTCGAGGATTATTTTTGTTTTTGTTCTAGGACCATCCTCATACGAACAATGCATCTCCATTCTAGTCCTCTATATTTTTCTGTCTCATATCCTTCGATAACAAGGATGAGACTATTTCATCAAACTTTAAGGTAGTTGTATTGCTACCTATTGCAACAACTAGACTATCCCACGAATATGGTAGAG
The DNA here is from genome assembly GCA_031772625.1 of Pinus tabuliformis. NCBI lineage: Eukaryota > Viridiplantae > Streptophyta > Pinopsida > Pinales > Pinaceae > Pinus > Pinus tabuliformis. Next base: position 435,863,062 of record CM062818.1, on the reverse strand, counting down.
AACACAACAAACTAATTCACTTATCTTCATATGAAATTTCAATATCAATAGATAACAACGGACTTACCACAATATTAAAGGCATTCAGATGCTTTGTCACCAAGTCTCCATCCTTCATCCTCATGTTATATAGATTTTTTCGTAGGAACAATTTTTTCACCAGAGACTTAGAATGGTACAAAGTCCCTACCTTGTCCCAAAAATCCTTCACTGTAGCTTCCCCTGATACATTCAACAAAACTATATATGAGATACACAACCATATTGTGCTCTTTGCTTTATGATTCAACTTCACCTAGTCTTCATCTGACGTTGTCGTTGGTTTAGTACCCAGATCTACCACGATCCACTGATCTTTATCCACCAGCATATCCTCCATATTGAGTTTCCACAACTCAAAACTCTGACCAATAAATTTCTTGATCTCTATATTTTCATTTCTCGCTATATTCTTTCACCACAAGAATCAATTCGACAAATCTCCCACTAAACAGGGTCTAACACAGGCCCGAGAAAAACCCCTTAGCAACAAAGGAGTCCGCTTGAAGCCGAAACAACTTTGATTCCAAACGTAGGTTTTAACCTTGTACATAAATTACCTGCAAACGAATTCTAAAGAACATAAAATAAACAATGGAGAGAGCATAAACATAAAATAGATATAGACAAAGATTTCCCTTGGATCCCAAAACCAGTACTACTTGATTGATTTTTCATTATATTCCTTTCAATGTTACAATACATATATATACATTTTGAAGAATCCATAAACCCAAATCCATTAACCCTAGATTAGAACATAACCATAGTTCCCTTGACCATATCTACAAAATACTGTGGGCAGAAAACCATCATGCCCAAAACCATTTGAGAAATCCATGCACAAAACCATAGGTAGCTCTGCCCACCTGATATAGGATCCAAATTGTTTTTCTCAGAGATCTGCCTTGGACCCCATACAAGGGGGCTACCTCCCCCCTCAAATACACTGATGGGGGGGCTTTCAGCCCCCCCATGAACTCCCTGCCATGCCCTATGCAACGAAGGGGAGGTTGGCTAGTCGTGGAAAGAACATAACACACAGCCAACATCTTATACAGTTCATATGGCATTGTTGTTTGGTATTCTTATATAGTTTTGATGGCATAATCCATATGCATAGTTGTGTTATCCTACGACAATATGTATGGCTCTTTGATGGAGGTTTTTATATATTCTTGGCATCGATTATTTATATAGTTTGTATGGTATGTCTTCTCCGAGAATTATGGCTTATATAACAAATACATATGACCTCAATATAAAGTTTGTTTTGGCTCTGTGATGGAAGTTTTCATAGAGTCTAGGAATCGATTATTTATACAGTTTGTATGGTATGTCTTCTCAGAGAATTATGGCTTCTATAACAAATACATATGATCTCAATATAATGTTTGTTTTGGCTCTATGATGGAAGTTTGCATACAATCTTGGCATCGATTATTTATACAGTTCATATGGTATGTCTTCTCTAATAATTATGGCTTCCATACCAAATACATATGGCCTCAATATAAAGTTTGTTTTAGATCTACGATGGAAAATTTCATAGAATATTGGCATCGATTATTTATACGGTTTGTATGGCATGTCTTCTCTGAGAATTATGGATTCTATACCAAATACATATGACCTCAATGTAAAGTTTGTTTTGGCTTTGTGATGGAAGTTTGCATACAGTCTTGGCATTGATTATTGATACAATTCGTATGGTATGTCTTCTCTGAGAATTATGGTTTCTACACCAAATACATATTACCTCAATATAAAGTTTATTTGGCATGGCATCAATTTACAGTATGGAAGTATTTAATTTATGATTTGGTTGATGGCATCGAAACCTTGTTTTTTCTCAGTAACAAATTATTTATAATATATATGTTAATATCTTGTTATCATCAAACCTAAAGTGAAACCCTAAGGAGGCTTGGAATCCTAATTCAGGCATTCAAATGACAAAGATCTCCTTGACAAGTCTCTTCTATTACTCATATGAAATGGTGGCAGCTCTGAAAGACATATGAACAATGACCCTAAGAAACCCTATATTAGTAATATTAGGGTTGGAAGCTAACAACATTCTTGACATATTATAGTGATCATCAAGAAAGTGAGAAATTAGTCTATGTCACTCTCATCATGACAGTGACATAGACAGTTAATCCTATGCATGTAGTATGGTCTTTAATGTAGTAATCCATATGTACATCAATGACTTGGCACAACTATGTCTCTACATGATGATAATAGAAATGCATTTATCCTTATGATAGTGACATCGTTGTAATAGGGATATTGATCTATCGATTTGACACCAATTCCTATATAATGCATGAAAATTGAGATTAACCATTTATTTATTGATGGAAATATATGCAATACAAGATGATTTTGAAACAATGTAAATTAATGTAGAAAAAAACTATAAATCATCAATTTTATTCCTTTGATATTTCTTCATATGTGGCACAATTTCCCCCTTCCTAGTGCTCAAAAATTCAATCAACCTCTGTTCACTCACAAGCCCTAGTTTTCCTCTTCATGGTGTGTGAGTGGCCTCACTCACCAGGGAACACGTCTCTATATTGAGACTAATCTTGATGCTTCATGGGATGGTGTATCAACATGTCTCATGCTTTATCCGAATAATCATTGAATGTCATAATATTTCTCTGAGGTTTTGTAGATGGTACTAAAAATCCGTCAACCAAGCAGATATCCCCAATATGAAGTCCTAATTAGACCTCACACCTATTGGTGTAGGACTCCCATCCGGTATAAAGGCCTGGTTTCCAACTCCTTAAAGATTTTCCATGGCTCTAGCTTTCAGCACATGAGAGTGATTCAATGGTATCTTCGAACAACAAGGTGAGTGTGAAGCACAACTATGTCTAGGTTATCTCAATGAAAAAAGGGGGGAGAAAAGTAAGACTCTAAGTGAGAGGTAATAGTACCATCCAGGAAGAGGCACACATGAACCAGAAGAGCCTGTCTAACATCCAACAAAATATTCCACAACGGATGTGATAATCGTTACAACCAATGAACAAGGGAAGATCCATCTAACATCCAACGGAATAGTCCACTGCGGATGAGACAACAATAAAAACCATTACAACACATTCTCAACAAGATAAGCACGAAAATAACTGAAATAATTCAACTATCTTAGTACATGTGAAAGCAAACATGAAATACAAACGTTCACAGAATAGTCTTACAAACATCCATAAGTAATGCATGAAAATGTGTTGGCCTGAAAAGGCTTCTGTAATTAAGAAAAAGTCCCAAGACACATATTTACATTGTACATCACTATCCCTAGTAGTGGTACATTGGAGCCACTCCTTGTTCCTCAAAAAACTAGTTGATCTCTTAATGTCCTTGCGGGAGGAGCCAAGGTGAAAATTCCTTTGCTCATACAATGAAGGGGTATATATAACCAAGGGTGGTGCTTCCGCCTTATGAATCTTTGACTACCCTCATGAATGCTCAACTTCCTATGAATTTTCAACTTTCATGACTCTTCATATTCCTATGTGTCCATTGGACTTTCACTTTACAATAAATTTGATTTACAACATGGCCCATAATAGTGATGTGGCATATGACAGCTCATGACACAACTTGACATGACACTGATGATGTGGAAACATCAAGAGGTTGTTGTTGCTGAGAGATAGATGTGTTCTTGGATATGCTTTCTCTTTTCCTCCACATAGCTTGATGATGTGAGGTATTCAATGATCTTTGGTCTTGGGAGATGGTTGTAAACTTGTGTCCCTTTGATTTCTCTTGATAGGTTCATTCACCCGTTCAACTATGAGTGAGACTTAGGCATGCTTTCCACCTTCTTCTCCTTCCTCATCATCTCGTCATGACTTGATAGTGTACCCGTTCCTACAATTCACACATGACGTGATGACATCAATTTGAAAACTCCCTAGTCTAAGATGATGCATTGGTATCCATGAAGTAAGCTTGGGACAAGTGACAGGTTGGGAGACAGGGACTAGTAACTGTGCATTGTGAAATTCCGGGTGACAGGGAGAAGGGTTGATTACTGAGATTGCACAGAGAGCAGATCTGAGGAACTTTTCAGCACAATCCTCAACAGGGAGAAGAAATGCGTAGTGGACATTGAGAGTCAGAATTGTGTAGTTCAAGCTAGCAGTGGCTGATGCGGGATGAGGCCATAAGGGGTCAGTTCTATGTAGTTTTCAAATGCAAGGAGGATTGGGCAATAGAGAGGTATGGAATAAAAATCTACGTAGTTCTTGAGGGCAATGAAGTCTGGGTGAGGGAGGTCACTGATAGAAACCTTTGCTTAGTTCTAGAGGCTGGGTTCTCTATGCATTGTTAATTTCCAGCAGGCAAGGGGAAAAGATTGAGGAATAACAGTGCAAAGTGCATAGTTCAAGTAAGACTGGGAGGAACTGATGTGCAATTCTAAGGGTCAAGGAAGGTTGCTGAGCTCTGGAATTGAACAGTGCAACTGCCCTGGAGGATATTGATTGTGCACTGCATAGTTCCAGGCAACAAGGTCACAACACTGAGGGTTGAGACTGTATTTCAACTTCATGAAAGATGTGTTTTTTTTTCATACCTACCCTCAAAAGGGTTGTGAATCAGATAGAGTAGTCATGTGGTCCTGATATTTTATCATACCCTAGGTTAGTTTGTCTTCTTATCTGATAATTATCTTTCCTCCTTGGCTCCTTAAGTATCATCTAGCATGTCCTCCTTCTTCATCTCCCTTTTGATCATCTTTCTATAGCCTGGTAGAATTCATGTATCTATAATCCACTCATGACAAGATGACATCAGTTTGATAAACCCCTAGTTTGACATGTTGCGTGACATTCCACTAACTGAGTTGGAATTGGTATAAGGATAAGGGGGGAGACGCCTCAGTGACTGGGCTGGACCGAGGGATAAATATACATAGTGCCCATTGAAGGAAAAATTTGTGCAGTGCCTATTGAGGGACAAAATTGCGCAGCTCAAGTAGGTAGTGGCTACTTCGGGATGAGTCCTTGGAGGAAAAATCTGTGCAATTTTCAAAGGCAAGGGGGACTAGGCAACAAAGAGGACTAGGGGGAAAATCTGCGCAGCTCTTGAAGGTAGTTAGCTCCAACTGATGGAAGGTCACTAGAGGTAGCCTCTGCTAAGTTTTGGATGCTAAGGGATGCTGGTATTTCTACGCATTACACATTTATAGTAGGCAAGGAAATAACTTGAGGGTTACAGATGCGAAGTGCACAGTTTAGGAACACTGGATGAGGCTAGGTTGCTAGGAATACTCCAGAATTTGGTTAAGTGTGGTATCAGTGGAACCGATGTGAGCAGTGATAGAAATTGACTGTGACCACACACTTGGACACTTAGTGATACAACATAGATAATCCAAAACATATGAATACATGCTTCGCTTAATGCAACAACCTTTGTGGCGACTTACGACAAGTGTGACTCCCATGATAGACTTTGTGAAGATAATGACTACACTTGTGTAATAGTGTGTGAAACTTTGGAAATGAGTGTGAAACATGACTACATGATGGGAACAACTCATTTTCACAAATATTTCTCCTTGAAGCAAACCAAAACTTCCCTTTGCATGAGAAGTGATAAATCCCATGCTTGAAGATGACACTTGCTATTAAAGATAAAAGCGTGAATAACTCTTGATATCGGAGAAGGGAACTTGAAATAATCAACTTACCGATAAGTGACTAAGGAACGATCAAGAACAGGATCCATAGTAGGCTCCAGAACTTGTGTGTAGGCCAAAATTTTGGAGGGTGTTGCAGCCGCTACAACATGTGGCGACACACTGATAGAATCCAACTTCTATGTTTTGGTTAACTGCTTCTGTGCAACACCTTGGTTTTCCAGGGAGTATTGATTCATTGTTCATATTACCATGGCCTTCCCATTTACCCCAAAAACAGAAATGGTCTCCTCTATACCTTGTCGGTCAAACACAACATAATATTCAACATAATCACAATGTTTCGAGTTGGGAAAGGTAGTGTATATTGCGAGCTTAAGATTTTCAGAATATGATTTTTCATATTTGGTGTTGCTCTGCTACTAGCAGGCATGGATAGTACCCCAATAGAGTCACACAAGAATACAAACATTGCTCTGCTACCAGTGAGCCTGGGCAGTACCCTGGTGAAATTGCTTTCTTCACCTCTCTTCGTAGGAAGGCTTTCTCTTCTTTCGCCTTTATTTACTTTTAAAGAGAACTGTGCATTGGCACTTATTTATTTTGGGGCAGAAGAGGGATCCTGACTTATTCAGAGCAGAAGGGGTTGTTCCTTCAGAGAAGCATATAGATACCTCTAATTTAGGTTTGCTTGTTTAGATTTTTCCCCTTCCCCGTTTCTACTAGTTGGATAATCTTAAGAACACCAAAGTGGAAAAATTGAGTATAGGCATGAGGTTTTCAAACTAGACATGGGTTCATGTTTGGACCAAAACTTTCCTTATGGATGGATCATATTTTCTATTGGAAGTTAATCGGCCGAAAGGTGTAACCAACAGAAGGAAGACAAACATATGGCTAGCCAAATGTTGAAGTGTCGCAAGACTCTTTATAGTTCGTCCATACACATACTAAGAAGCCAAAATAAATCTAGGCACAACACTTATTCGAATGATGAAAACAAAAGGGAGACACTCAACAAGAAAGAAAATAAGACAAAAAGAAAGAAAACACAGAACTAGGAAACAAAACTAGAAGACAAGAGAACAAAATGGCTAAAACAAACATGATGTATAATCAGAATAAGGAAACAAGGATAGACTAGGATGTAGGTGCAGAATGAGTGAAATAAAAGGGAAAACTAATGATGCAACTAATCCTACTCCTAACCTAACAACTAAAAGGTTGGGTCATGTGTAATGAAATTTCCAGTGAAGGCAACATAATTGACCTTGACCTGCATCCATAGAGATATAAACAATTAAAAAAGATAAAAAGTGATGTGCAACAAATGATGTAAAAACTTGAAATACTTGCACAAGGAAAGGAAGGTCTTGCCTGTGGGCAGAAAGGTGTGTCACAACCACTAGTTTCATCCAATTCACATGCTTACCTTTTCGATGAGTACCTCTTTTCAACAAACCTCGGAAGCTTCTTGCAGATGTGTCTTCATCTACACTGAGCTCCTTAGCAAGCATGAGAAAAGTTTGAAACTTGATGTTTTCTATAGATTTTTCTAGGCAAGATTGTTCCAGCCGTTCAATGGTTGGATCTTAAAATTCATGATGGCCCTATTGAAAACCCCACAATCTTGAAAAAGGTGAATTTTTTATTAGAAGAGTGATGTCATGATGGGAATCGTGTGAGGAAACATAAATACGATCATACTTGACAATCATGTCAAGACAGTGAGGACCTACCATAATCATCAGTGAAGGATGAAGTGCCTTGCTTGCTTGACAAAAATATGAAGAGAGAGATGTTGAACAATGAAGATCAAGGGGTGTGAAACAAATCTCATTGGATATGCTGATGGGAAAATGATAAACTGAATGGCAGTCACCTAAGACAGAGAAATGATCAGATGAGCTAATTGAAGCATCAAATACCTAGTTTTCAATATACGAAGAAAAATCAATTTTCATAATCTTGCAAATGCTCTGAACAATTGAACCAAGTTCCCTGTGAGCCAGATATGACAGACCACCTTCCTGCAATTGGGGACAAATTATACAAGCATCATAGTCATTGAAAGATTTTAAGAAGGATGATTGCACTACAAATGTGTGAGACCAGTTGGGACATGGTGAATGAAAAAGAACTTGATTCGTGTGACAACTTGCGTATTCATTATCACTCAAGAATATTTTTGATGTGATGAGAGGACATATTTGCAATAAAAAATTCGCAAGAATACCGAGGAAATGACCATTAAGGGACAAATTTGATAAGTATGATTTCTTTGGGAAAAGATAGTCCTTGATATAATCCACTTCGCGGTTCCATGAATCTATGAGAGATGCACATTCCCAACCCGAGTTTGATGTGAGAGATTTTCATGAAGGTGAATGAACTGCGACAAATTTGGTCATAAGTAAGATCTTGAAAATTTGAGAGGTCACACCCGTAATACCAAATTTTTTTTACACGGGAACTCACATCGAGTGAAACCAAGCAGATAGACAGATTACGCGAGAAAAAATAGATTTGATTTAGTTAGGTGGCTTACCAGATTTGCGAGATCCTAACATAACCATAAATAGAGGTTGAAGTGCCTTGACTCCCTGGCAGGTCCCAAAAATTCCCAAGATTGTAGAATCACATTTTGAAGCTTGAACCAGATCATTCATGGTTTGAGGATAGCTTCTATTGTTGATTTAAAAACGGCTCACTAGATGGCAATCATCACTATCACAGGTTTCACCGGATTTTTCAACTTTAACAATCAGATTACTCAATTGGAGAGACTATCCTGATAGCATATTCAAAGATAAATGAATCGGTGATATCCCATGAGAAAGATGATTTGAAGAGTTTTCTTCATGTAGGAGAAGAGATGATGGGGAATAGGAAGGGTACTCTATGATTTGATTGTTTTCAATTTCATCATGGACAACCTCACCGCCTTGTGTCAATCAATGGGATAACTCATCGGATGAAGAAACTAAAGAGCATTGAGTATCTCTGTCACAAGAAGATGTGTTGCAAATGGTAAGACATGAGGGATAGTGAGATGAAGAGGAAGTTTCGATATGCACATCTTATTTGACAGAACCAGATTCTAGGTCTATATGAAAATCTTCATGAGAAACCAAAAGATCATATGATGTGCTTGGGAATTCTTCATGGCATACATCAATAGAGTCATCATAATTAAAATGATTATTTCCCAAGGCTGGGGGTTGATTAAAAGAATTGATTATATTTGATTCACTACCGAGATTGGAAGATTGAAAACCATCCAAGAATTGAAGCACATCATATTGATACAAAGGATCTTCGTAAACACAAGAAATATTGAAAGCACCTTCACCTTCATGCTCCTTTACCTGTGTAGAGTGACTGCCTTGTACCTTATCGTAATTTGAACCAAAAACATGAAAATAAAGAGAGTGTGGAAGACTAGCTGGTGGAACAGATTGCTCAAGTGGATCATGGTACAAAGATTCATGGCCTATAGATGTTAGAGGATGGAAGAAATCAAGATCAGATTTGAGACTCTAGTTATGAACAGTGACATCATCTTGTAGAGTAGAGGAGTTAGTATTTGCCATAGGCCTCATAATCCATTAAGGAATTTCCTCCATTGAATATGAGTCATGAAAGTTAGGAGAAGAATGAGAAGATGGATTGGGAATTTGATTTGCAGACTTTTCAATTTTGTTACCAATGCAGAGAGGACAGTAAATTCCTCCTTTGAAATTAGAGGTGTCTCATGATTCACAAGAGTTGGGGAAGAAGAAAAATCAAGGGGTTCAGGTTCACTGCATGAAGCGATAAGAACCAAGCGCTCAAACTCTTATTTCAAGAATTCCCAATTCAAATCTTCTTCCAAAATTTCATAACAAAGGTGAAGGAATTGATAAGAAAAATTATCAACTGATTCATTAGGATTCATTCTTAAATGATTGATTCTTCCATAAACATCTCAGTAGTTATACTTATCAAAGGCTTGATGGAGCTCCCTGAGTGAACCAACCTTAAATAGGAATGCAACGATTTATAGATATAATCATAAACATAGAGATGCAGTAGAAAAACACTTCATTTCATTAATAGAAAAATACTGAACTATGCTTACAAACAGAATGGGAATAAGATAGCTTAGACAATGGTAGCTTATCTCTAAGGAGAGATGTGGCAGCTACGTCTCTGAGCTGAGTTACAATGAGGCTCAAGGGGCTTTTTATTATTGAACAATAAGGGAAAACCCTAAACAACCAAAACCCTAACCTGAGGAGATGTAACACCAAGAGTTTATGGGCCCTATTGGGGTTAGTTGGGAAGCCAACTTGCCGGGGTCATAACTTGGTCATATTATCTTCGTTTGATGCGTATGATACCTCGTTGGGCTCAACTTGTCATCTAGCCCTCCTTCTAGTGCCATTTTTTTGACTGTGTTGGAAAGCCGTTAACCAAGGGGATCTCCCCAATATGAAGTCCCAATTAGACCTCACACTCTTTGGTGTAGGAATCCCATCTAGTATAAAGGCTTGGTTTCCAACTCCTTAAAGATTTTCCTTGGATCTAGCTGTCAGCACAAGAGAGTGATGCAGTGGTATCTTCGAACAATAAGGTTGAGTGTGCAGTGCAACTTTGTCTAGGTTCTCTTACTGCAAAAAGGGGGGAGAAAAATGAACCTCTAAGTGAGAGGTAATAGTACCACCCAGGAAGAGACACACATGGACCATAAGGGTCTGTCTAACATCCAATGGAATAGTCTACAACGGATGAGACAATCATGACAACTAATGAACAAGGGAATATCCATCTAACATCCAGTGAAATAGTCCACAACGGATGTGATGATCGTTATAACTCATAAACAAGGAAAGGTCTGTCTAGTATCCACAGAATAGTCCAAAAGGATGAGACAACAATAAAAACCATTGCAACACATTCTCAACAAGATAAGCACTAAAATAATTGAAATAGTTCAACTATCTTAGTACATGTGAAAGAAAACATGAAATATAAACATTCACAGAATAGTCTTACAAACATCCCTAAGTCATGCATGAAAAATTTCCGACCTGAAAAGGATTCGGTAATTAAGAAAAAGTTACAAGACACATATTTACATTGTACATCACTAGCCCTAGTAGTGGGACATTGGAGTCACTCCTTGCTCCTCAAAGAACTAGTTGATCTCTCTAATGCCTTGCTAGAGGAGCCAAGGTGAAAATTCCTTTGCTCATACAATGAGGGGGTATATATAACCAAGGGTGGTGCTTCCCCCTTGTGACTCTTTGAATACCCTCATGAATGTTCAAATTCCTATGAATTTTTAACTTACATGACTCTTCATATTCTTGTGTGTCCATTGGAATTTCACTTTAGAATATGTTAGAGCCTAGATTTGTCTCAGGCTGAAAAGACAAGGTTCTAGGTCCACATCAAACCACGCTCAGCCTCGTAGCTAGCCCTACGAGGACAGGAGAGGGCTCTCTCCGGGTCAATCTTAGCGAAAGATACTCAATGGGGCTGGAGATGACAGATTTAGCAACTGATTTTAGGCTAGGTATTAAGTGTAGGGATTTGATTTGGTTTTTTTTTTTTGAGGGTTTTTGTTGAAAAAATGGGAAAGGCAAATTTGGGTCCAGGGATGAGGCACAGTTTCTGCAGAGTTCTGATTGGGGCAAGGAAGGCAATCGTCTTGATGCTTTAAAGTGAGTGAATGGATAGATCAAATTGGTGAGGAGCTAAGGAGAGCAAGAGAGTATCAAGAATTCTCCTTAAACAGATGAAAACATGAAAATTCAAACAAATTCAAAGGCAGAGCATAACAATTATGGATTCTACCTTAATCACTCATTTGTTCAAATTCAGAAGAAAAAGCATGAAAATGATACACATAACACTAATGAACTTACAATTACTCAGAGAAGCACACCATCAAAACATAAAGCCACATGGATCCCAAACAGTGCTGCAAAACCCTGGTCTTTCCTTTGCCAAAAATGCAGAGATAAATGTACAATAGAGTGCCAAGCTTTTCCCAAGAGTCCCACCCTGAAAATGACTTAGAAATTACATGATATAGACTAGCCCAACCCATTCCCTTGCCTCTAGGGGTCTACCTCATCATTCTAGGAGCCGTTTCAACCAATTCTAAACAAAGCACTAAAATCTAGGCAATCAAAGCAACTTGCCTCTATAAGGTAGGAAACTGATTCATTCATTAAATTTTCACTTTTTGTTGAATGAATCCTATAGAACAAGTAAATAAGTGCCAAAATTACATCATGTTCATCCAATTACATCAAGATAAGTCAAAAATAACATTACAAAGCAAAACTAGTCAAATTGGCCGAATTTCTGAGCTGGAAGGTGAAAAATTGGGCAAAAAACCTTTGTGCACCGCGCCAATTTCTGTATGCGTCGCGCCACTTTGATGCTGATTTTGAGGCACTTTCTGAAGTCCAAATTGATCCCAAGTGTGCTTGTTGGAAATCCCTACCTGTCTACTTTCCAACCCAAGTGGAATTTCTGAATTTGGTGCCCATTTGCCCCTCCAAAACCTCAATCTCCCAAGATTGCTTCCTGTGTGTCAAAATAGGGGCAGAGAGGTCATTTTTAGGGTGTTTTTGACCTCCTGAGGACTCAAAACTTGCCCAAAATTCTTGGCCATGCACCAGCAGTCATGATTTTTCATGAAAAATCCAAAAATATAAACTTTTTTTCATTTGGAGCCTCCTATCATAAGCGCGCGCCACATGGCGTGGCACACAGGGAGAAAAACCTTGTTTTTTGTACAAAAATTTACAAAAATACCAAAAATGCCCCAAATTTCTTGAAATTTGGGCTGGAGCTTCTTCATTAAGTGTTATGCTGGGCTAAAGAGGCTTCAGCCAATATCTGAAGTCGATCAAGCTCCCTTTGCCTCTTTTGCTTCTTTATTGCCTTCCTCAATTTTGGCTTCAAATTCCTGACTCGGGCCTTGCACACCTTGTTTCGTGCCATGTAGTGGAAATCCATGTGTCTCAGCAATGCATCGTCTTTGTCAAGCTTTTCCAATAGCCTCTCTAAGTGCATGTTAACTCTCTCGAGATTGGCCTCCCGATCCTCATTAATCTCTTGCTCCAATGATGTGAGCTCAACTCTTCTCCTTTGTGCAGCTTGGCAATGCTCACGAATGTTTTGTAGCTCCATGATTGCCTGCTGATCTTCAAGCTGTTTGTTCCTCTGCTCCAAATACTTCATGGTCCACTTATCCCTCTCCAAGTCAAGGGATAAGGCTTCGATCTCTGTTTGCTGCTCCTAGATGATCTCTCTAAGTTTGGCGCTTTGTGGACCCGTATTAGTATCATCATCATGAATGAGAAAGAAGTCGGTCTCTCATTCACCTGATGGCTCACCTGAAGGCCCCTCATCCTGCATTGGCCTCTTGCCTTTGTCTTGTACCTGTGATGCTGATAGAGGAAGTGAGGCCCCTTCCACCCCGGGTGGAGATAACACTCGCTTTGCCGTTGCAAACAAATGTCTGGTGCCTCTCTGATATGTGATGAATATCGGCACACTAGCGGTCTCATGGCGCTCATACTGATGAGAAGGTTCACCTTCATGCTTAACCTCTGATAATCCCCATGAAGCTCTGAAGAAGTCACGAGAGATGAAATCATCCCAAGTGATGCCCTGTACTCCAAGCTGATGAACCACCAAAATCTTAATAAGAGAAAAATGATAGACACTGTTAAGTTGCTGCTGAGGGGTTTTATGCTGTATAAAGGTGGTCATCCTCTCTATGTTCTGGAAAATGAAATACGGAATGTTCATCATCCATACCCTGGTGAAATTCATGAGCAACCTGATGTGATAAGCATAAAGACGAGAGAACCGTCCCTCACAGCTGAAATATTTCATGATCAATTTCATTAGTGGAGCATATTCATCTTTCATATATCAGAACGGGAACACTCTCTTGAGCTGCCTCAAGAAACTGGTTTTAATGTATGGCTCATAATGCTGCCGGTCAATCTTCTGTTTCTTGTGCCATGGTTCACCAATGTTCGGTATACCGGTTGCTAATGAGACAGATTCTGGTGTAAGCGTGAAGGTGACACCAGCTAAGGTAGCTTGATCTCCATGTAAGTGCAGCACAAAAAGACGAGCTAGCTCATGATGAAATTGAACACTAGCCACCTTTTGACAAAACTCATAGCATGACTGATGCTGAAAACACTGCATAGAAAGAGGGCAGGCCTGCAATTCTGTAAGGGTGGTCGGTTCTTCCCTAACATGTCTGCCACTTTTGTGAGGCCTCTGGGGTGCCTGTTCTTCCAAGGGAGAGTCACTTTGGGTTTCCACCTCATAGTTCGATGAATGCTTAGATGCCATGACTACTATACAATATACCTTGAAGAAAAGATGCTGCTGTATATAAACTGTTATTGGACTGCTCTTTAATGATGTATGAAACTGCTGTGTTGTAATGCAATATAGTTGGATTCGAGCAAATTCACGCAAGGAATGAGCAACTTGGACAGATTTGAAACAATTTCGGGCTTTGGACTGTATGCACTGCGCCAAGAGCCCAGTGCACCGCATGCTTCCAGTGCGCCGTACCCGTTCAGAATAACACTGGACGAAAACTCCCAGTGCGCCGCGCGCTTCCAGTGCGTCATGCCACATGTTCTATGCGCCGCGCCGACTAGCTGCAAGCTATTTCTCTCCAAAACACGCACTACTCACCCAATTCGCTTTGAAATGCTTTTCTTCGACCTTGGCATGCAGAATGACATTCATCTTCATAGAAAAACCTTTATAAAGACATTGATTTGATTTTTGGTTCTTCAAAACCCATTTTTGTAATGTTTTTAAATTGGCACTTTTTCATAATTAATACAACTCTGACTTTTTATTTCCTCCTTGATTTTTTGGTTGAAATGATGAATTTCTTGGCAAATTTTTGCAGGAATAGCTGACATGGGATTTGGCAAAGGAGACCAGGGCTACATCTGAAGAATTCAAGAACTGAAAATTTTGGAAAATTATTACAAAAAATGAAATGTCGACTTGTCTTCAAAACGAAGTTTTGAAGAAAAGTCATAATCCATCCATATGACGATAAAAATCTTTGAAATAAAAACTTATCAAGAACCTCCCTCTGGCCTGCTAGCTTTATTAGACTTTGTTGAAGACCAAATTGACTAACCCTAGACATAATGACTAAAAAGACTGTTATGACCTAGAAACTAAAACAAGACTGCAAATGACTTTTAAGACTTGATTTTGATGGACAGAACTGAGCCAACAGTGCAAAGCATGAGGGGGATGAATGACAAAAGCCCTTCCGACAAATTTATGGCATGCTCCTAACGGAATGCAACTGATCAAGCGAGATGGGACACCTAAACATGAAATGCAAAAAGAGTTTTGATCTTTGACAGAGGGATGACCAGACCGACTCTAACACAATACATTTGATTTACAACATGGTCCACAATAGTGATGTGGCATATGAAAACTCATAACATGACTTGAAATGAAACTGATGATGTGAACTAACTTGATGATGTGGCAACATCAAGAGGCTGTTGCTGCTGAGTGATAGATGTGTTCTTGGATATTCTTTCTCTTTTCCTCTGCATAGCTTGATGATGCAGGGTCTTCAATGATATTTGGTCTTGGGAGGTGGTTGCAAACTTGTGTTCCTTTGCTTTCTCTTGATAGGTTCATTCCTTTGTTCATCTACGAGTGAGTTGTAGGCATTATTTACTCCTTATTCTCCTCCCTCACCATCTCATCGTGACTTGATAGTGTACCTATTCTTGAAATTCACTCATGATGGGACGACATCAATTCGAAAACTCCCTAGTCTAAGATGATGCATTCTTATGCATGAACTAAGCCCAAGACAAGTGACAGGATGGAAGAGAGGGCATAGTAACTGTGCATTGCACAGTTCCAGGTGACAGGGAGAAAGGTTGATTACTGAGACTGTGCAAAGCGCAGCTTAGGCTTGACTAAGGAACTTTTCAGTACAATCCTCACTATGGAGAAAAATTGCACAACAGCCACTGGGAGTCAAAATTGCGCAATTCAAGCTAACAATGGTTGATGTGGGATGAGGCGATGAGGGTCCAGTTCAACATAGTTTTCAAAGGCAAGGAGGGCTAGGAAGCAAAGAGGCCTAGAGGAAAATCTGCACAGTTCTTGACGATAATGAGCTTGAGGGAGGGCATTGGGAGACACTTCAGTGCAGTTCTGGAGGCCAAGGTAGGCTAGTTTATTTTCACATTGTGGGGTTCCAGGAGTAAAGGGGAAAATTTTTAGGACTGGTAGTGCGCAGTGCTCAGCTCAATTCAGACTAGGAGGAACTATTGCACAATTATAGGGGTCAAGGAAGGCTACTGAGCTCTGGAATTACATAATGCAACTAGCCTAGAGGAAAATGACTATGCACTGTGCAGTTTTAGGTAGCAAGGTCACATTACTGAGGGTTGAGACTGCACAACGTGCTATTCAATCGGAGCCCGATGTAGCTGGTTTGCCCGATTATAAAGATTTTCGGAAAAATGGCTAAGTGTGGGAGGAAGATAGGCTTATGATGAGCTTGAAATGAGATGACACACTTAACATAATTCAACGACACGATGACATAGACCATTGGAGCAACAAGAAAGCATTTTCCTCTGTGTGATTGTCTCATAAAAAGAAGCGATAAGTGTGACACTTGAGATAGACTTTAGGATGGTCGTGACGACACTTGTGCAATAATGTTCAAGACTTTGTGCATGAGTGCGATGTATGTTTACATGGTTATTAAAACTCATACACACATAGGTTGATCTTCGAAACCACCAGAAAAGAATCGTAAACATGACATAACAACCAAACATACCAAAAGACGTCAATTGATCCAACAAGTGAAAGGGAGAAAAACACTTAGAAGAAACACATGGAATGACTTTGAGTGTTTGCAACGACAGATTTCATTGAGATAATGATGTGAAAATGATAATCTACTATTCATCCTACACTAAGAGGTGTATTTCAACTTCATGAAAGATGTGATTTGTTTTTCATACCACCCTCCAAAGGGTTGTGAATCAGATGGAGTTGTCATGCGGTCCTAATCTTTTGTTATACCATGGTTTCCTTGGTCTTATTATCTGATAATTATGTTTTCTCTTCAGCTCCTTAAGTATGATCTAGCATGTCCTCTTTCTTCATGTCCCTTTTAATCATCTTGCCATAGTCTGGTAGAATTCATTTATTTGTAATCCACTCAATACAAGATGACATCAGTCTGAAAAACCCCTAGTCTGAGATGTTGAATGATAATCCACTGACTGAGTCAGAACTGGTATAAGGTCAAGGGGGGAGAAGGCTCAATGACTGGGCTGGACTGACGGATAAATCTGGATAGTGCCCATTGAGGGAAAAAATTTCATAGTGCCTACTGAGGGACATAATTGCGCAGTTCAAGCAGGGAGTGGTTGCTATGGGATGAGTCCATGGAGGAAAAATTTGCATAGTTTTCAGAGGCAAGGGGGAAATCGCAACAAAGAGGTCTGAGGGGTAAATTTGTGCAGTTCTTGAGGGTAGTGAGCTCTGGCTGAGGGAAGGTCATTGGAGGTAGCCTTTGCATAGTTTTGGATGCTAAGGGATGCTAGGCTTTTTGTGCATTGCATAGTTCCAGTAGGAAAGGAAACAACTTGAGTGTTGCAGATGCGAAGTGCATAGTTTAGGAAGGCTGGATGAGGTTAGGTTGTTGGGAATCCTCCAAAATTTGGCTAAGTGTGGGATTAGTGGAACTGATGTGAACAGTGATAGAACTTGACTGTGACCGCACACTTGGACACTTAATGATACAACATAGATCATCCAGAACATATGAATACATACTTCTCTTAATGCAACAACCTTTATGGTAGCTTATGACAAGTGCGACTCTAACGATAGACTTTGTGAGGATAATGACGACACTTGTGTAATAATGCATGAAACTTTGGAAATGATTTCAAAACATGACTACATGATGAGAACAACTCATTTTCACAAAGATTGCCCCTTGAAGAAAACCAAAACTTCCCTTTGCATGATAAGAGATAACTCCCATGCTTGAAGATGACACTTGCTATATAAAGATAAAAGCGTGAATGACTCTTGAGATCGAAGAAGGGAACTTGAAATCATCAACTTACCAATAAGTGACTAAGGAATGACTGATCACAGGATCCACAATAGGCTCTAGAATTTGAGTGTAAGCTAAAATTTTGGAGGGTGTTGTAGTCGCTACAACAAGTTCTATTCAAATTTTGGAAATTTATAAGGCTTGTGGCCTTCCACTATTTTCACGACTCTCTAGATTCAAGTGGTACACTAAGTCTAGGTTAATTAGTATAAGTTTAATGAAGGCACTTTATTGTCCTCAATCCATATTCAAAAGATCTTTCAAACGTTCCGTCAAAGGTATGGGCTCCTTTAGGTTATTCATATTCTTTATTTTTTTAGTTTGATCAATTTTATAAGTCTCATGGTCATAACACACACACATACACATTTATGCCAATATTTCCCAATATTAATCATTAGGATTTAAGCATCCAACATAAATCTCATACAAATATCATTTTTATCATTACATGTATTATTCATGAGTTAGAATATTGCATATCACTTTTTAGTTTATGAACCACCCTTAATAGTCCATGAACCGGCCTCAAAAAAATAAAAAATATCCATTCTATATAATACGTAAACAATATCAAAATAAACTACAATTACTTTCACATAATTAACATGAAACATTAATCATTATTATAAAAGTAGAGGTGTGACATACATCCTTATTTATTCCCCATTCTATAACCAATTCTCCTTAAACAATATCCATTATAAATTACAAGTCAACAATATCATAATAAATAACAGTCACTTTCATGCATAATGTCTAAACAAAATTATTGATCAATAATTAATAATAGCTTAGAGTAAAGTGATTATTATGCCTTTAAATCCTTCCATATCAATGAAGGCCGTAAATCTTTTGGGAATTAACTGACCATTTAATAAGAAAGAATTTCCAATCACCTGTCCTTACCAATGCTTGTTCTTCTTTTAAAATAAACAACCTTTCTGAAGGCCACCAATTTGGCCCTGAGAAATTAGATGGATTTTTTTCGTAATATATATGTAAAGAACTTCTTATGTGGGTCATGTGTCATGGAATTAAGTTGTAAGCACATGATTCAAAATGTAGTGAACAAAGATGTGTAATGTACTATGCAGCGATGAAGAGAGAAAGAACACATTAATCATTATTATTAATGTAAGACTTTTCTAAACAAAACAAAATAATATTATCTCTCTTGATACAAGAGCCCAATTGGGTCTATTACATCATGACATAAACTTTGACTCAAGACAAAAACCCTAGAGCACTCAATGGGTGCTTAGACCTAGGAACCAAAAATGCTGAGTATGAAACCCATGCTTTAATAAATAAATTTTATTTTACAATAACTATTTTTCTTCTGATAAGTACATAAGAGATACATCATGTCATGAGCCAAATAAAATTATGAATACCAATACCAGTTTCAACTTTCAATAGGGACTTCACATGTTATAGACCTTCAATGTCTTCTAGGGCAGATTTCTCCTCAACTAAAAACATTTCTCCTTCTTTTGTACTTCACATTTCTTCTTATCCATAAAATTTATTTGAAATGAAGTGCATGTGTGATGTCTCTCAAAGGAGGTCAAATTTCTACTTTATATAGCCTTCCAAGGTTTCTTTAAGTCTAATGTAAGGCCAGCTTCAGCTAGTTAGCTGACCTATTCTTGGGAGCACTATAAACATTTTTCCAAAATACAAAATGATTTTATTTCTTTGATAAAAGTGCCCAAATGGGTCTTTACATAATGACAATGACCCTTTGACTCAAGAAAATCCTATAGGCATGCAATGGATGCATGACATATTTACCAAAGACTCAAGCATGAAACCCATGCTTTATAAATTTTTCTTTTTACAATTATATTTCTTCTTTTAATCTCTCTCTCTCTCTCTCTATATATATATATATATATAATTACATCATGACATGAGACAAATGACAATTATGAAGACAAAAACTAGTTACATTTCCAAACATATAGGAGCATATTGATTCAACTAAGCCATAGGAGCAACATCAATTATGTTGCCATTTTGAGTTTCTCGCTTAGTTGTTAATTTCTTCATTAATACATTAAGTTCACCCCATATCATTATTACATTATTAAAATCTACACCATTATTCATTAGCATATGCAATTACGTAGAAATAACAACATGATCATCATTAATGCAATGAAACATAGCAGAACAATAGAATGAAAACATGCACACACATAGAGACACCAGGATTGGTCCAAGAACAGGGAAAAAACCCACTATGGGGAAAACCCTTGCAAATCTTCTTCTTCTTAGATCGTCATCAAATGATTCAGAAAAATGTGGTACAATGATCCATAACTTTATCTATGAAAAAAAACAACTATGATATCCATGAAATGAATCTAATCATGCTTATAATAAAAACCTGAATTTGAGGACTGTAATGTGCTGTCACTGACTGTAGTCAACTATTGGATACTGTTGTCACTAAGCTGAACACTACTGAACAAGGATACATACCAATAACTCATATTTAGGTACCAAATGCATGGAGAAGGATTTGTGTGAGCATCTAAGATAGATATGGATGCCCTCAGGAGAACTGGATGAATGCGTCTTGGACTGATCTGGATGCTCCCAAGTGAACTGCATGGGGGCGTCCGGGGACCAACCATACCCATATCTTCCTCAAACCCTAGACGCTCTCTTCAGGCTTCTATGCAAGTGTCTATGGAAGCACAAATGCTTCCTTGAGGCTACTGTGCCAACATCTATGGCATCCCATACACTCCGTAGTCCATTCTGTGTATGCTTCTGGGATCCAAACTGAATTGTAGAAACCCTAACCTCCCGAACGCTCCCTTAGATATTGTGTGCGAGCCTCCAAGAATTCCATGACGCTGTATAGACCATTTTGTGCTAGCGTCTAGGGATGAAAATCTAGTTATGAGCCAGCATCTGAGATCCAGAAACCCCAGGCATGTGCGAGCTTCAACCCTGTAGTTTCAGACCCTTTGTATGAGATTTCCTTCCTTAGACCTGTGCGAACCAAGACAATAAGCAAAGAGAATATGGTTTGATCAATGTGTCCAAATGAGCTTGAGGTATCTTATATTTATAGGCTTTCATGAGAGTCCACTTGGGGTTGAGGTTGACCTATCCAATTGTACATGTGCTTAGGGCCGACCCAATCCAATATACATGAATAAATAAATAATTTCAAAAAGAAACTTCTGCTTGTCCAAATAAGGTGATCCCTAGGTCGATTTTGGTCCTCTCGAAAATAGGAATCTATTGAAATTATTATCTTCATAATATGAGCCATCCAAAGTGTAATATGACCGCAGTTGCAAAAATTAACAATCCCTCTCAACTAAGGAGAATTCCGCTTGCCAATATTTGTCCATCGATCAATATGCCATTCTAGAATCTTCAAGTGTTATCATGTATCATCACTGATAATTTCTGTTATGTAGTCATCATGCCATGACCACCTCAAGTATCTAATCATCACAAATCATCAATGTACATCTCAATCTATCCCTTACTTATTCCTGCTTATCTCTTGATTGTTCTTGCTCATATGATAAACGTTCTCAAATCTAGAAGAACAAGAATTTGTTATTGGAGGGGAGCTTAAGCTACCACCATTTATCCATCAAGTTACTACCCTGAATCTCTGCTAGTGGGCTATTACCTAGAATATAATCATTAATCATCATCAACGAGCATATCAATAAGGAGCACATCTCATCCTCGAACCACATCGGGGAGCACATCTCAATCCAAAATCTCATGGGGGAGTTATACATCTACAACCCCATATCGATCAATAGGATATCCAAACACACAAGGGAGCACATCTCGACCTTGTGATAACATCAGGGAGCTCAATCTCAACCCAGAATCACATAGGGTTATCTCAACCCATCCTATTGCCTACTAATCTTCCCATCGATGACCCTGAATAGTCATGTGATAGAACACCTACATTATAATCAACTTGGGTTGTACACCCCAAGTACACTCTCAACCTGTTAGCCAAATGACGAGAGGTATTCCTAACAAGCCCTTCTTGTGGGTATGATACTAACTGGGGTATACTCTGCAATGACCAAACATGGGAGCAACATTCTCCGACCCTATGAAGATAGTTGGCTGTGTGGGGCATGACCCAGGTTCAACGTTAGTGAGCCAAAAAAATCCCTACACTACTGGCTCTTTCGGCATCAACCCGCAGAGCGTGGACTGAAGTATCACCCGAAGCAGTATGGGGGGATGTTGGAACCAAGTTTCCACACCCTAAGATGGTCATGATGTTGGGTTACACCCTCTCTTCCTACTTTTGTGTAGGTCACTAAGCTTTAGGGCTCTGTTAGTCTAGCCCTTTATTCTGCCCTTCAGTACCTCCACCCAGGTGTACGATCGACCTTTGCACAGCCTCAACCTGTGGCCCAGGTAATTTTGCGTTGCTATGACATCATATTGTATAGGTTCGCAAGTTATCTTAAGTGTTTACTTATATTACTAAACAATCACAGTTAGCACCACGTAAACTGATATTCTTACTTGCATTCAATTAACCAATATAATCACATATGTTCGTGCATCACATAAACATTGTAAATTAAGCCCAAAACACAATATAACCAGATGCTTAAATAGGAAATAAATACTCATAATTTGCAAAATACTTTTCTTTATTGATATCTTCAGATTATTATAGACTCTATCTGCCCTGCAAACTTCCACCCTAGGCCTCTACACACTCAGCTATAGAGCCTCTACCTACTCTAAGACCCAAACACTTAAACTTCTCTACCAAGACCCTTCACTTAATTCTTTGAACTACAACTAAAACTAATTAGAGCTTACTTAGTTAGCTCCTTTTTATACCATCCCATGGTTTGCGGACCATGGGTGGATCTTTACAACCAACTTTACTCTTTACAAAATAAGGGCGGACAACCCTTTATGACTCTTGACACCTTTGCGCTCCGCGACCACAAAATGTGGAGACTTTACAACTTTATTACACAATTGACCCAAAACATGGGCTTTTAGCCCCAAAACTATCCTTGGGGGATCTTGTTCCCAACAGGCCCCCAACACAAACATGGTGACTCGTCCTCGAGTCACTCTGTAGATGCGGATATATTGGCAAGAAGACCTCCCAGCTCAACCTGTATGACCGTAACCTCTACAGTGCACTATGTGGCTGCCTGCTTCGCTTCCTCAACCAACTACTCGTTTGCTGGTCATGAACTATCGGCCTGAAGCTTCTGCTGAGTTACTTTCAGATTCACAAGCTTTCCTTCAATAGAGGTTGTAACTGTATAAGCCTCATCCAACCAGGGCTTCAAGAGCGCCTTCAACACTGCCTCCTTGTGTTGCGTTGCATCTACATGTTCTTTCAACTACTTGGCCTCTTGCATCTTTGCTAGTCTTTGCATGAGCACGACAGTTTGCATTGTACCTTTTACTTCGTCATAGAGTCGTTATAGCTCTCGCGCTTTTGTCTAAAACCGCTGTACATTAGGGTCCTCCTGTAGGCTCGTCAGGACCTACTGCACTATCGACCATCATTATCGCTTCTATGACAGTGGTTGCACACTGCTCCTTTACTTCTGGCATAGTTGAATGCTGGGCCTTCAACTGTAATTCTATAATCTGTAGGTTCATCTCTAGCTGAATCCTAGCCATCTCTGTATGAGCATCGCACACCCATGTAGCAAGCTTGTAGATGCGCACCTCGACTAGTTCTGCCTCAGGAATGGCCAACATCGAGACCATTCGACATGCCTCCTCCACGACCTGAATTATACGCTTGTCTTAGTTGGTTACCTCGGTCACGACGGCGATGGAAGAGTCTCGTTGTAGGGCCATCTGTTCATTATTAATCGTCTGCTCGTTGATTACCTACAAAGCACGGTGTTTGTAGGCCCTCAGTGTCGTGATCACTCCATCTTGTAATAGGTGGAGTGCCTTACTAAGGAGCACTGCCAAGTTCAACCCCACTCCCTTGAGGGCTCTAATAGTGGGCTTGTCAGCTTCATTCTCCATGGTCAGTGCTCTATCTGGCAGCACTATCACACTGGAGACCTTCGCGCGCAAAATCTCGATAGCTTTTGAAGTGCCAATAGCAAGGCTGGTGGACACCATGCCAATCTGTGATGCACGAGTCTGCAACTCCTACAGACCTGTCTGGATGGCTCTCAATAGTAGCTACTACTACTGTTCAAACTGCTGTAGTGCCTCCGCGGTGACATCCTGCACCGTGTCTCCAATGTCATGCAAATTGCCCTCTATGAGGGTGATTGGGTCCAATGATGTCTTAGTGGCCTTGGATTTCTGTCTTTACCCTCATTTCTCTTATTCCCATTGTACGCTTGATGTGGGCCGACATCACCTATGGGTCGGTGTCGTGCTGCTCTGTTTACTTTTTTGTTTCCTCCTCTGTGTTGGGCAAAGGTGACCCCGCGCCTTTGTCAGGGTCCCGCTCTATTCCACCTATCTGCTTTTCTATCTGCTGGGCGGTATCGTGCTCTGCCTAGGCCTTGTCAGCGGCCTCCTTCTTCCTCTTCTCGGCCAACTGCACCATCTTGAGCTTGGCTGCCTCCTTTTTACGTTGTGTGGCAGACTTGCTTTCCCCCACTGCCAAGTCTGATGTGGTGCACCACTCTACGGGCCAGTGATCAAGTATTGCATCAAAGGCGTCATCCATTGCCAAGTAAGGCAAGTCATACCATGTCTGTGTAGGTTCCTTCCATGCCCTGATCGACACATGGTGAAAGTCTGCCTTGAACTCCACGTACCCCTGCAGGTTGGAAAACACAGTAGGCGACAACCGCGGTCTATGATTGATAGCCATGTGGATGTTCATCTCCATCAAGATCCAGAAGATCTTGCTATCCTTGATGCATTGATCATCCTTGGTCACCCATAGCGAAGCGTACTTTGCTTCTTCTAGTAGGTCTGGTGCGATCAAGGGGAATTGACTGTATTCTGGTAGCTCCCATGCTACCAGCACAATAGATAGTGACAACCATGCGTAGTGGAAGGTCTTGTTGAGCCCCTGTGCTTCACGGAAGTTCGCAAGGAACTCACCGCATATAGAGTGCACCCAATTGAACTAGACTCCTTCGGCGCATTGGGCTGCAAGATAAATGATTGGTGTTGGCACTTCATCTGCGTGACACTTCCTCATAACCTTTCCTACCAAGATCTGCATGGCCACCTTGACTGTAGGGTCACTAATACTTGAGATGGCATAGCCTGGTGGTTTCTTCACAAGCTTAAATTTCTCCTTCATGGCCTCCATAAGGGCCTGCTCGCCACCTTTTCCGCCAAACATCATGGCCAGATTTTCTCCTTTGTAGGGCAGCCATGTGATCCTATGGATCAATTTGTCGGTGATGGCTATTGGCTCCTCCAACCACAGATGCCCATCATGCACCAAGCATAACAACTGCTTGATGATGAACACTATAATAGGGGTGCGATTGTAGTGTGACACCCATAGCAGGTTGAGCAGACTTGCCTTGTCTACTCTCCTGAGCCACATCTGTGGTTCCAATGAGGTCATCCCAGTGGTTGTGTCAATAATGCAGCGCATCAGCTGCTCGGTCGTCAAATGCGGGAACTTCTCATGGTTAGCTAAGTCCTAATCTTCTGTCTTTAACAGAGGAACCTACCCCAAGCACGGTCCTTCAAATCTAGTCCGACAGCAGAGGGGTTTGCAAGGGGACCTTGCTCTTGTCAATGTCCTTTGGCACCTTTGTCTTTCCCTTGCGCGGAGGGATGTACTCAGGAAACCGAGTGATAGGGTCAGCACCCTGGACTTCAACTTCCTCCACGTCTATCCTCAAGTCCTCATCATCCATCGGGATGTCTTCAATTTCTTCCTCCTCTAGCTCTAGTTTAATGACTTTGCCCTTTTCCTGTGCAGTGGGCTTGTCCTTTGGTGGGTTCCGTCTCAGCGATGCATGCACTGGTATTCTAGGTTGATTTCCATTTTTATCCTTCACACTCTCCTTGGTTAGGATCGGCTTCAGTCTAGGTGTCCATGGTGATTTGGGAACTTCAGCTAATACTTCTGCGACCTCTAGGGAAACTTCCTTTGCCTCCCTAACAACCTCCGGCACAACCTCCTCGACTGTCACTGCTTCGGTGTCCATAGCTTCTGCGGGTGCCGACATGACGTTATTCAACAACTCCTGTGTCACCTGTGGTAATTTCTCAAATGCCAAACTCGTTATTCAGAGCTTTAAAGAATTCACGGTTCATGTGCGCCTAAGAGCTCAACAACTCAATTCTCAAAATGTAAAGTGGTTTTCACTGGGTAGCCACGTGTAATTTATAGGGCATTTTGAATTCAAATCCGATTGCTCCCCCCACATTCGCTTCATTAATGCCGGATTGGCAGCAAATTTCCAAGGATCTGACCCATAAAATTCGTCTTAAATGTCGATCGCTCGCTCCATTTGGCAGCATTTCTACTGTCAAGTCATGAACAATGACTTTAATGGTAACTTTCTGGCTGACCTGCCTGATTTCTCCCTAGGTAGCGCAACTTCCTTCGCGCTGTTGCGAACCCTGTGACATTTACTTGCTTCGTATAATCCTCCAATCATGCAGCTCCCTAACCCGGGTAGTGTAGTTTATAGTCCCACGCCTCCTTTCAACTACCTAGAGCGCTACGACTATGATACCCTCGACTGGATCACTGGTGTATTGCTTCAATCGACTGCCATTCACCTTTCCTGGGAAGGGATCTCCATTCAATTTAACCAACTGAACTACTCCACCATCAGTAATCTCCTTAATGACATAGGGCCCTAACCAGTGCATTCTGAATTTCCCTGGAAATTTATCAAAATTGGACCTATTGGTGGAATCCAACTAGAAATCTCTCTTCCTCAAGCTCAACTAGCTGCACGAACCTTTCTTCCAGGGCTCCGCGAGCCGTCATACCTGTGAGTGCCGCTATGCACAAACTAGGCACAATGTATTCCATGGGCATCACTACTTCAATTCCATATACAGGCCTAAAGGGTGTCTGTCCAGTCAACTTTTTGCATGTCACCCGATAGGCCCATAGAATTGCAAGTATGAATAGGTCCCAATCATTTTGCTGAGCATTGCAAACCTTGTTCAGCTCATTTTCCAGCACCTTATTGAATTATTCCACCATCCAATTAGTCTGTGGGTGATAAGGCATGCTCTTCTGGTGATATACCTGAAATTCCTCTGTCATCTCACTGATCGTCTCGTTCAGAAAGTGTGTACCACGATCGCTCATCAAAACCTTGGGACACCTGAATCGCGTCATTACATACTCAAAGAGTAATTTCACAGTGGTCACGCCTGTGCAATCTTTCACATGCTATGCCTCTGCCCATTGAGTCAAATACTCCATCGTGGTGATAATGTACCGCACTCCCGTCTTCTTCCCTTGGGGCTGAATGGGTCCCACAAAATCTATGGCCCATTTCTCAAAGGGTTGTAATGTCATCTATGGGTTCAGAGGTAGCTCATCTCTCCGCAATGGCTTGCCAGTCCTTTGACACACATCACACACCTTGCAGTAAGCTTTTGAATTCTAATGGAGGGTTGGCCACCACAACCCTGCACGTAGAATATTCTGCATGGTCGCTCTCCCTACATAGTGACCTCCCACAGCGCCCCCACGAGCATCTGCGAGGATACTTCTCCTTTCAAACTCTGGTAAATATTGTCTAATATTGTGTAACCTTCTGGGTCAGTTCCTATTGTTAGGAAGTGTATGATGTCTTCAAAGTGACCATCCGCGACGCGCACTTCAAATAGCTGCGTGTCAGGAAATCACTCCTCCAAATTAGTGGTCTCTTCACCTGTTTCAATGTGCGACAGATGGTCTGGTCCCGCGTTCAGTAGTTCAAGCTTCACAATAACTTAAAAATCATACTCCTGGAACAATAAAAACCACCTGCAGATTCTCCCCCCCAACATAGGCTTATTGACCAGGTATTTCAATGCGGAATGATCTGTATACATCTTAAAATGTCCACCCAGTAAATAGTGTCTAAACTTCTGGAGCACGTATACCATGGCTAACACTTCATGCTTGGTGGTGGAATAGTTCTTCTTAGCCTTGGATAACCTCCTGCTTGTTAACACTATAGGATGGTCCAATTCTCCTCCGCCAACCTGTGTCAGTACTGCTCCCAGCGCTATACATGATGCGTTTACATGTACATGAAACTCCTTCTTCTAATCTGGGAAGACTAAAATTGGGGCGGTGACCATTTTCTATTTAACTACGTCCAAGCTTTTCATACAGTCCTCATTCCAACAAAACGTGACATCCTTTTTCAACAACTCCTCCATAGGTGCGGTGATCTGGGCATAGTCCTTGGTAAACTTCCTATAATACCCAGTATGTCCTAAGGTTTCACGTAGCTGTTTCACACTCCTCGGCGTCTCCAAGTTAAGTATTACTGTGATCTTCATGGGATCTACCATTAGTCCCTGTCTACAAACCACATGCCTTGACAAGGTCCCAAATGTTGGGTGTGGAGCCTGATTATCTTCTATATTCAAAGGTACCGCCACATTGGACCCCAGTTCGAAATGGGGGCGGCAACGCTGCCCGTAAAATATTCGCTGCAGGGGGGGTCTAGGGGGGGCGGTTGCGACCTTTGGGAGGCCCCCCCTGGCAGGGGGTTTCGGGGGCAGCACCCCTGAAGCTAAAAGCAGCTGTAAAATTGCCTTGTAAAAGTATAGTAATTTCTAGTCAATCTGGGCTGTTCATTAGGCGGATGATCTGACGGTAGAACTTATGTTTAGTTTAGGGCTTTCTGCCCTAGAAGGAAACCCCTCTCTTTGTATGAGGGCATTGTATTTGAGGCTGTATAATAGATGTGTATTCTGTGAGTGAGAAATAGAGAGGTGAGACTGTGAGAGAAAATAGAGGATATTACAGTGGATCTGCTATAGGTTGTGTCTCTTCATTTTGGTAGATAATAGAAAGGAAGGACTGGCTGTTCGGAGTGGACGTAGCCCAAACTGGGTGAACCATGTATATCTGTGTCTCTCTTGTTTTATGCATTTTCTATGTTTATATTTCTGCAATATTTTATGTGTTCCATTGCTCCATAATATATAATTTTGTAACAACTGGTATTGGAGCCAAAGGTCTATTTGGCTGATAAACTCGCAGGAAAGAAGGGTTCCTGGTTCGAGTGGGAGCAATGGCAGAAGATGGTAAGTTTAGGGTCGAGAAGTTTAACGGCCAAAACTTCTCGCTGTGGAAGATGCAGCTGGAATATTATCTGTATCAGAAAGATCTATACCTACCATTGGGTGGAAAAGCAAAGATGCCGACGGGTATGAAAGATGAAGAATGGAACCTTCTCGATAGAAAGGCACTCGGAACAATACGGTTGTGCCTCACAGTGTCGGTCACCTTCAACATTTCGAAGGAAACAACGATAGAAGGTTTGATTAAGACGTTGGAGAAACTATATGAAAAACCCTCGGCCTCAAACAAGGTATTTCTTATGAAACGGTTATTTAATATGAAGATGTCGGAAGGTGGATCTGTTGCAGACCATTTAAATTATTTTAATACTATTACAAGTCAGTTATGTTCTGTAGGGGTAAACTTTGATGATGAAGTTAGAGATCTGTTATTCTTGTGCTCATTACCAAAAAGTTGGAATGGTTTGGTAATGGCCATTAGTAACTCTGTTTCTGGATCTAGTACTTTAAAATTTGATGATGTTGTTGGGGCTATCCTTAGCGAGGAAATGCGACGGAAAAGCTCTGGTGAGACATCAGGAAATGCTTTGAGTACAGAGTCTAGGGGAAGAAAAATGGAAAGAGGAAAGAGCTCAGGATATCGCAGTAAATCAAGGAAAGGCAGATCCAAGTCCAGATCAGGGATAGTGTGCTGGAAATGCGGAAAGAAAGGACACCTAAAGAAAGACTGTAGATCTTGGAAGGGAAAGGAAGGAGATGCACAACAAGAAAACAATCATGAAGAAAATGTGACAGGTGAGGTGTTACAAGATGCTTTGATTCTTTCTTTCGAAAATATTACTGATTCCTGGGTGGTAGATTCAAGGGCCTCATTTCATGCCACACCTGATAAGAAATACTTTCATGACTATGTTCAAGGAGATTTTGGACAAGTCCGTTTGGGTGATGATAAACCCTGTAAAATTGTTGGAATGGGTAAGGTTCTTGTAAAATAGTAGAATGGAAACCAATGTCTACTAAAGGAGGTAAGGCATGTTACAGATCTAAAGAAAAATCTGATTTCAACAGGGCAGCTAGGCGGTGAAGGTTGTGTGACAACTTTCACAGATAAATCTTGGAAGGTCACCAAAGGAGCCCTGGTAATAGCAAAAGGCGAAAAGGTTGGTACATTGTATTTATGCAATGGTATTTATAACTTTGTTAATGCTTTAACTTCCAAAGGAGCAGATGCAGCATTATGGCATCATAGGCTCGAACACATGAGTGAAAAGGGGATGAAGATTCTTCACTCAAGGAATTTGTTGCCGGGTTTGAAGAATGTTGATTTGGACTTCTGTGAGAATTGCATTTATCGAAAACAAAAGAGAGTCAGATTTCTCAGAGTTGGGAAAAAAAAGAAGAATGAAAATTAGAGCTTGTGCATATAGATATATGGGGACCTGCTCAGGTATCATCTCTTGGTGGCTCTCGTTATTATGTTACTTTTATTGATGATGCAACTAGAAAAACTTGGATTTATTGTATTAAGAATAAATCTGATGTATTTGATACTTTCAAGAAATGGAAAGCTTTGGTTGAGATTGAGACAGGAAAGAAATTGAAGTGTCTTAGATTAGACAATGGAGGTGAATATTGCAGCAAAGAGTTTGATAGGTACTGTTTAGAGCATGGAATTTGCAGAGAGAAGACAGTTCCAAGAACACCACAAGAAAATGGTGTGTCAGAAAGGATGAACAAAACAATCATGGAGCGTGCAAGGTGCATGAGATTGCCTGCAAGATTGCCTTTACAGTTTTGGGCAGATGCTATAGATACTACTGTTTATCTAATAAACAGAGGGCCTTCAAGTTCCTTGGATGGTGGTGTTCCGGAGGAAGCATGGACGGGTAAAAAGGTAAACTACTCTTTTTTAAAGCCTTTTGGTTGTGAGGCCTTTGTCCATATTGATAAAGAAAATAGAACAAAGCTTGAGGCAAAGTCAAAGAAATGTACCTTTATTGGATATGGTGTTAATAATTTTGGTTATCGCTTATATGATTATGAAAATCACAAAATCATTAGGAGCAGAGATGTAGTATTCAATGAAAAGGTCTTGTATAAGAATCAGTTTTAGGAAAAGAAACAGGAAAAAGAAAACAAGGAATATGCAGTCCTTGATGAAATCACTGAAAAAGTAAAGGTGCCTGAAAATAATAATAATCAACAACCACAACAACAGCAACCACCACAACAGCAACAGGCACCCCAAACACCTAAAAGTGGTGTTAGAAGATCTACCAGGATAAGTAGACCCCCTGAACGATACTCTCCTTCATTATATTATTTATTGTTGACTGGTTCCGGTGAACCCGAATGTTATGAAGAAGCAATGCAGGTTGAAAGTAGGAAGAAGTGGGAGTTAGCCATGGAAGAAGAGATGGACTCCTTAATGCATAACCAGACTTGGGACTTAGTCAAGTTGCCTGCAAGAAAAACTACATTGCAGAATAAATGTGTTTACAGGCTGAAGGAAGAAGATGGAGGAAAACAGAGGTACAAAGCTAGACTTGCGGTGAAGGGGTTTGCACAAAAGAAAGGTATTGATTTTGATGAAATATTTTCTCCTGTTGTTAAAATGACTTCAATTAGAACTATTTTAAGTCTTGTAGCAGCTGAAGATTTTCATCTTGAGCAGTTAGATGTAAAGACAACCTTTCTCCATGGGGATTTGGAGGAAGAGATATATATGTAGCAACCACAAGGATATGAAGTGAAAGGGAAGGAGAAACTAGTGTGCAGGCTGAAGAAGAGCTTGTATGGCTTAAAACAGGCTCCAAGGCAGTGGTATCTAAAATTTGACAAGTTTATTTCTGAACAAGGTTACACTAGATGTCACTCTGATCATTGTGTTTATCTGAAAAAGCAAAATGATGGCAGCTATATTATATTGTTATTGTATGTAGATGACATGCTTGTTGTAGGGTCTAACATGCAGGAAATAAATGTGCTCAAAAGAAAATTGGCAAATTCATTTGCAATGAAGGATTTGGGAGCTGCAAAACAAATCCTTGGTATGAGAATCACTAGAGACAGGAAAAATCGCAAGTTAACATTGTCTCAAAATGAGTACATACAAAAGGTGTTGAAAAGATTTAACATGCACAATGCAAAACTAGTTAGTACACCTTTTTCTAGCCATTTCAAACTTAGTAAGGAAATGTGCCCAAAGACCCAAGAAGATATGGATTATATGTCTAAAGTTCCATATGCATCAGCAGTTGGAAGCTTAATGTACGCTATGGTTTGCACAAGGCCTAATATTGCACATGCAGTGGGAGTTGTAAGCAGGTACATGAACAATCCAGGAAAGGAACATTGGATGGCAGTAGAATGGATTCTCAGATATTTGAAAGGTACCACAAACCAAGCATTATGCTTTGGTGGTTCAAACATTTCTCTACAGGGATATGTTGATGCAGATATGGCAGGTGACAGAGATAACAGGAGGAGCACTACAGGATATGTATTCACTGTTGGTGGAACAGCTGTCAGTTGGGTTTCAAAAATCCAAAGTGTTGTTTCACTTTCAACAACAGAAGCAGAGTATGTTGCTGCTACAGAGGCTAGTAAAGAAATGATTTGGTTACAAAGGTTTATGGGTGAATTGGGTAAGGAGCATGATCTAGGCACGTTATATAGCGATAGCCAAAGTGCCATTCATCTTGCAAAGAACTCAGCTTTTCATTCCAGGACTAAACACATACAGCTCAAGTACCATTTCATACGATGAGTGTTGGAAGATGGAGAGTTGAAGCTGGAAAAGAGACACACTAGCCAGAATCCTGCAGATATGCTAACAAAAGTTGTAACCAGGGAGAAACTGAGAATATGCTCAGTTTCAATTGGTCTTCAAGAATGACGATGAAGATGAGAAACAACCAGGTCCAAAAAGGAGTCATTGTCCAGCAAATGGAGCAGCGGTGTAGTTGCTACAATCAGTCTCCAAGTGGGAGATTGTTGGGTGTGGAGCCTGATTATCTTCTATATTCAAAGGTATCGCCACATTGGATCCCAGTTCGAAATGGGGGCGACAACACCACCTGTAAAATATTCGCTGCAGGGGGGGTCCAGGGGTGGCGACTGCTAAAAACAGCTGTAAAATTGCCTTGTAAAAGTATAGTAATTTCTAGTCAATCTGGGCCGTTCATTAGGCGGATGATATGATGGTAGAACTTATGTTTAGTTTAGGGTTTTCTGCCCTAGAAGGCAACCCCTCTCTTTGTATGAGGGCATTGTATTTGAGGCTGTATAATAGATGTGTATTCTATGAGCGAGAAATAGAGAGGTGAGACTATGAGAGAAAACAGAGGATATTACAATGGATCTGCTGTAGGTTATGTCTCTTCATTTTGCTGGATAATAGAACGGAAGGACAAGCTATTCGGGGTGGACATAGCCCAAACTGGGTGAACCACGTATATCTGTGTCTCCCTTGTTTTATGCGTTTTCTGTGTTTATATTTTTGCAATATTTTATGTGTTCCATTGCTCCGTAATATATAATTTTCTAACACCAAAAGGAACACAAAATAGGCATTTCTTCAAATTGATCACAATCTGGTACCTTCGACAAGTATCTAGCATCAGGCACAAACTTTCCACATGGAATTTTACCAGTCCAAACACAGCCCAACCATCAAAGTACACCTCCATAAACTTATGAATAAATTCCTTGAATGCAGCAATGGCTATGCGTGAAAAAATTGCAGGCACATTCTTTAATCTTAAAGACATTATAGTGTATTGAAAACATCCCCACTTAGTCGCGAAGGTTGTCTTGCTTCTATCCTCTGACACGATTTTGATATGATGGTACCCAGAGAACCCATCAGTGAAGGAGTACGCTTCCTAGCCACCTACATTATCCAATACCTCATCAGTGAATAGAGTCAGGAAAGGATCATGTACGCAAGTGTCATTCAACTTCCTGAGATCTACGCATATCCTTATTTCATCCTTCTACTTCTTTTCCTGTACCACCATTGGGCTTGCCTAATCAAATTCTTCTACAAGCTCAATGATGCCTGTTGCGAGCATCTTGTCTAGCTCTAAGAGGACCTTCTCCTTATACTTTGGATTGAGACGATAAGGTCTTTGCTTAATTGGCTTTGTGTTGGGCTTTAACGTGATCTTCATAACACCCAGGTCTCCTATTATCCCCTTTAGCTCCGTAAACTTGGTTGGGAAAAATTCTTGGTATTCGCGGAGAAATTCAGCGACCTTATCCACTGTTGCGTCATCCTAGTAATCTCAAATCTTCGCAAATTTGGGCTTCGCCTCCGTACCAATATTTACTTGTTTCATTTTTAGTGGCGCGGTTATATCAAGATTCTCAATCTGCAGTCCCTCAACCTTGCGGTGACCCTCTGTTTTAGGGATGTTAATCTTTCACGGATCCTCATCTTCTTCTTCAGCAGTCACGTTATAGCATTCCAGCGTGTGGCTCAGCTGAGTAGTCCAATCAGGTTGAATCAGATCCAAAGGATTTTGCATATCCTAAAGATTTCTGCTTTCACTTCTTGTAGTGCTTCATCAATACAGTGAAACCCATCTTCAAAGCTGAACGTCATTATGAATCCTTCGCGCAGAATATCCCATTCACCTATACCATGGCAAAGCTCTGTTTCCAAGTACCAGTTTAGCGGGATGACATCCAGGGTATGATAGAACAAGTGCACCCATTCAGGTTGGGGCTTCGCTCGATAAGCCTTAGCCCATTTGGCCAAGTGTGTGCGTGGATCATCCTTCCCATCATATTTGTCTGTTATTCATACCTTCAACTTCCCAAAACATGTTCTCATCATCCTCCTACACTCGCGCCAATCATCAAAGCTACCCTTGTGCATACCCCACCATCTTGAGGGCATAGTGCGCAGTGCCCAATCCAAAGCCTAGAAGTGCTGCTTCTTTGGTACTTCCCTCTCAAAGGCATCCAAAAATACATCTACATCATTCAAGCCATCATAAGTGGGCAGATTTCTTACTTCTGATGACACATAGTGCAACGACCAGGTCTTCATGTTATAGCTTAGTGTGGTTACTTCATGTAGCTGATTTTGCCAACGCTCTAATTCTTCATCAAATTCCAAGGCGCAGGAACTCTCTCGATCCCATGAAATTCGTCCATCTATTGTTGGATTCAACCAATCTTGGTCTTGTGCTATTATCTTATATATGTAGTCCAAATCATCACCGCTCTCATAATCGCGGACTGGTTCAGTATAACGTGATCCTTCAGCAGGAGCTAGGGGTACTATTACGTAGAGTGATTTCTTTTCAAATATCATCTTTTGCTTCTTTAGGTTGATCACTCCATTCATGTCAGTAGCCCAATCAATTCCAGGGAGCACAGGGTAGGGGTTGTTGTCATCCACAATTTCTATAACCTCAAATTCATCCAACGCACTCGCACCTTCAATATCTACATTCACTCCTTGCAGCTGTCCCACGGGGATGATCTTCTACTAATTTTCCATCCTTAACTGAATCAGAGACCACTATAGTGCGGGTCTCCCCATCTGCTCCCAAGTTTGCTTTGGTAAAATGTTTGCGTCTGACCCCAGATCTAAAATAACCTGATCCATTTCATATTCTCCTATATGTGTGATCAGTCTCATCTCTCGACTTGTCCTTACTTTATGCTTACCAATTTTTCATACCACATGCATTTCACTCATAGTGTTTCAGGCGCATCTATTCATAAGCTCCTCTAATCCCTTCACAGCCTTGCTATCGCGCAGCAACTTCATGCAGGTTTTTAGAAAGGTTGTAAGCATAGAAGGGTCCTTTTCCTGATCAGGCTTATCCTTGCTCCCTGAGGTGGAGGCCTCAGCGAAGCTCTTCTTTGCCTCCATGAACGTTTTGCATGTGCGCTCCAAATCAAATTTAGCCTCCTTCACCGGAGCTTTACAAACACATGCGATGTCTTCTAGCTATTTCCCCTTATCAATGCCCATTGCAATTCCACTTCGGAGCACTATATTCACATTCAAATCCTCCTCGCGAGGCTTAGTCCTCATCATCTGCAGGTTCTGAGTCAGTGGAGGTGGTAGCACCCCCTTGTCATGTATCCTCGCTATCAGCGTAGGATAGTCCTCTGTCTCATGATCAAACAGAGAACAATTTTTGCATGATGGTTGCATTGGGTTAGTGCATTCAACGGCATAGTGTCTTAGCCTTCCGCAATTGTAGCAGAATAACTGTCCCCGACCTCTGTCAGGTCCTCCTCTGCCTCGGCCTCATCCGCGCCCAAGAAATCCTGTTTGCGCCATCCCAACATTATGGTCAGGGGGGCGCATTTCTGCATGAACCCTATAGCTGGGTGTTTTGTCTATCATCAACTCATAACTTATGCAGTTGCACTCATCATGCCCTACTGACCTGCAGAAGTTGCATAACAGTTGTTGTGGTGTTTGTACTAACTTCTGCAACAAATGACAGTTATCCATCACATGTTTTCCTGCTACCTAATATATAGCGCACCACAACGCAAGCCCCACGCTTGGTCCTACTTGGGCTTCTAACCTCAAAGGAATCAGTCCTCCTCATGCAATATAGTTTGCAAATACTGGGAAGTGGTATTCTATCATGCCCCTGACCTTTACATTTCAGGCACCATACCTCTTCGCACACCTCAGGTTGAACTGTTCTATCCTCCTTCAAACTTTGCATTTAAAGACAAATATTTTGCAACTGCACATGGATCTGTTGAACCCCCAGATTCGGATCTTGCATCGATGTTTCATGCAGTCTCATTGCAATCTCCAAGGCCTCTGCCTAAGTTGTAATCTTCTGTTGTGATAGTGCAACTCTTAGGTGTGGCAGGAGCGAAGCCACGAACCATTTGCGGTGTTGTCCATCTATTAAGTTCATATTGGTTTTGCGGATTTTGCACTTCAACCTCTAATCCAATTCCCAAGGTGTCTCGCCTGGTTTCATCGTGATTTCCTTGAACCCCACAATCGATTGTGCCTCGGATTTAGGCCTACTAAATTCTTTATTTAGCGCGGTTTGAATGTTTTCCACTCCAGTGTTTGGGTTATCATTAGAGTACTTGATGTACCAGGTTAGCATGCGATCATGCAAAGCATTGAGCAATGTTTCCTTCTTCATGTGATCATCTGTGACACCCTGAGAATCCCATACAACTTTCACAATGAACCAAAACTGGTCTGGGTCCTCATTTCCAAAGCCTTTAAACATAGGTAGCTTCACTGAACTTGCCATGTTGAACTGCGGTGGAGGTGGTGGTGATATGGGTGAAGTTGCAGGTGATGGTGGTGAAGTTGGAGGAGGTGTGGGTGGAGGTGGTAGTTGTAGGAATCCCTGTCTTATTAACTAAATTGCACTTCGTGGAGAAGCCTACGATACTCCCTCTTTGTCACCCAATGGAGGTGAAATCAAAGGGCTATACTAAGGACCCTTTCTTCCTTCGTTTCTATAATTCTTTCCACTTCGCGTAGCTCTGAACATCAAGGTAGCTGCATAACCCATTTTTCGCACAATAACATCTTAATCTAGGTATTCAAAGACTTCAAGTACTTACCTCACGGACCTTTGAAAAAACGTCGCTCTGCCTTGCTGTAACTAACTGAGGTATCGACCACGAATTTAGTCACAAATCCTCCTATGATGCGATCAAGCCAATGATCAATAGCATAGGCGATCTTATCCTCAGAGGATTCCAGTCTCTGTACCAACTCCGGGGTCCACATAGTAGGACCATCAAGTCTCCACCT
The DNA here is from genome assembly GCA_031772625.1 of Pinus tabuliformis. Lineage (NCBI taxonomy): Eukaryota > Viridiplantae > Streptophyta > Pinopsida > Pinales > Pinaceae > Pinus > Pinus tabuliformis. The sequence continues at coordinate 435,825,184 of CM062818.1, read as the reverse complement.
TCCTTGGCTATCCGTTAGCTTCGTGATCCACTCGTATAACTCAACTAGAAAGGAATAGAAAAAGATCTCGTGGATCTCTATATATAAGTATCTGTCCAGCCACTGTTCCTTTGTCAGCTGTGGATTTCTGTTCTCCAGTGCCACGAATTCGTGGATCTTCCTGTCCAACCAGTCTTCGATATCTTTCTTAGTTGGATTCCAGTGATACAACATCACACATCTCTTATGCAGATTCCTGTCCTGGCAACAGAACCATTTGTTGGTTGTGTGGGGCCTGACCTAGGTTCAACATTAGTTAGCCACAAAAATCCCTACACTACTGTCCCTTTCAGCATTAGCCCGCGAAGTGCAAACCGAAGTCTCACCTGAAGTAGTATGGGGGGATGCTGGAACCAAGTTTCTGCACCATGAGATGGTCGTGATGTCACGTTATACCCTCTGTTCCAGCTTTCATGCAGGTCACTAAGCTTTAGGGCTATGTCAGTCCAGCCCTTTATTCCGCCCTTTAGTACCTCTGCGAAGGTGTGCGATCAACCTTCGCACAGCCTTAACCTGCAGCCCAGGTACTTTCGCATTGCTACGACAGTGTATTGTATAGGTTCCCAAGTTATCTTAAGTGTTTACTTATATTACTAAACAATCACAGTTAGAGCCACGTAAACTGATATTCTTACTTGCATTCAATTAACCAAGATAATCACATATGTTCACGCATCACATAAACATTATAAATTAAACCCAAAACGCAATATAACCAGATGCATAAACAGGAAATAAATACTCAGAATTTGCAGAATACTTCTCTTTATTGATATATTCATATTATTACAGACTCTATCCATCTTGTGCACATAGCTACAGGGGTCTGTGCACTCAGCTGTGGACTTCCACCCTAGGCCTCTACACACTCAGCTGCAGAGCCTCTACCTATGCTTCACTTCATTCTTTGAACTACAACTAAAACTACTTAGAGATTACTTACTTAGTTCCTTTTTATACCATCCCATGGTCTACGGACCATGGGTGGATCTTTACAGCTGACTTTACACTTTACAAAATAAGGGTGGACAACCCTTTGTCACTCTTGACACCTTCGCACTCCGCGACCACAAAATGCGGAGACTTTACATCTTTATTACACAATTGACCCAGAACATGGGCTTTTAGCCCCAAAACTGTCCTTGGGGGACCCCGTTCCCAACAGGGGAGCAACATCTCCAACCTTATGGGTAACAGATAGGGGTCATACCCTATTGTCTAGAGTTCCCTCAACCTTAGGAGCCCTCTATCTCAATTCCTCACCCTGGGAGCTCAGACAAGGAGGAAGAGTTGGCTCAGTGTCCTCATTCAACGCTGCTCTCATCATACTCAAATATGGTATCTTCTTGTCTCAATAGCAGTTTTTCCTTTTCATACAAGACATCAAATTAATTATCATGTTAGATCATAGATAATCATATAAATAACAAAAGGAAACCATAATCATCCTCCCTCTCAAGGAGGTTTCAATCACAAGCCTAAGCTTGTCTCGAACAACTGCACTGACTTAATATATGAAAGTATCTCAGTCCCAACTATATATATTGGATTCTCTGTCAATCACAATGTATCCATGCCATATCCGGATCATGCTTGGAAAAATCTATAAGGAGCTTCTCCATCCTATTTCACAACTAGCCATGGTAGCAACATCATATTCAACCTTGATCATGCTATGGACCTCTCATCTAATATATTATGGTAGATCTCATACTAAAGAAAAATAAAAATCTACTCATTAACAATAATATCAAATATCAACATTACATCCATGCAATCACATATCATAGGAGAAATATATCAGCTTCAAAAATAGAACATCTCATGCATACATTTCAAAGGATGCTTGGTAGAAACTCTATATGAATGAAGTAGCTCAATCATGAATTTATTTAGGTTCGATGCGCATCTAGTATATATATGGATGGATGTTCAAAAACAGAACATCAATGCTTCAATCAACTGCTGGTTTCCAAGTCAAGTTCAACAACATCTTGAACTTCAAATTGGAGTATCAAAGGATTTGCATTTCCATTATTCAAAAACATTTTCCAATAGCCTTGCAATATAGATTTTCTTTCCCAAATTCCAAAAATTGATTCATCATTGCATGATACATCATTGCATGATACATCATTTCGGGCTTCAAAATCCATCTCACTATTGCTTATATCATCAAAGGCTTATCACCTGTCAAGAGTATCCCATCAATATGTAAAAACAAAACTATAATCTAAATCAGTTCCATATCTTGGAATTTTATCATCCTAACTTCATCAAGTAACTGTCAAATATGGACATATCTAGATTAGGGAGCTTGCTTCATGCAATGCTCTCTATAATCATAATGCCTTACTAAGGAAACACAATCAGCCTTACATAAATAAATGTTGTACCATCACATCAACAACGTCATAGTTTAGAACCCACATCAAAACTATTATCAAAGTCATCAATACCATAGTATCAATTCTTTCAACTAGGTGAAAGGTAGAGCTCATATCAAGTCTTGAATTCATTTATTATCACGCCAGCAAGTTGTAATCAACCATGCAATTCCAACCCAAACTTCATCAAGTCATTCTTATGATCATACTATAAGTCATTTCTCTCACTAGATGCAAAGGCATATGAAAGTTCCATCTTCAGACTGAATCACAACTATCAATACTTCAACCATTGTTCTAGGAATAAGGAGGCCCATACAAAGCCATTTTTAAGAATACTCTCATAAGTCATTGAAGGCTACTATGCCCACATAGCATTGACATCAAGAAAAATCAACAATCGTCAAATCAAATCATTAGTCATTAGATCAAGTCCAAATTTTCTATCATGGAGAGATCTATAGATCAAAACATATCTCAATCATCAATTCAAAGTTATAAGTCATTTTCAAGCATCATGACAAATTTACAAACATGGCTTATCTATATCAATCAACCAAATCATGCCAAAATCTTGTAGCACAAACATAATGACATATCTATATGTATGTCCGGTCACCTGTAAACACAAGTTATGACTTCATGTTTATGTTATGGAAAAAATTCAAGAGTTTCCTGCTTTCCAGATCTTATTGTTATCTACAACGCATCTGTAGTACTGACATATTCCAAGTTAACATCTGATTTCATGCACAGAACTTCATTTTTCTGTGATCAACAATTTAGACCAACAACTTCTGATATCAATTTACAGTGGTAGAATATGTCAGAGACACCTAGATTCAAAGTTCAGACAACTTCAGAAAACTTTGGATGACGGTCAACTGTAGTCAAAACCTTGAACGCTCCCTTCAGGTTAGTATGGGAGCGTCTTCAACTTCTGGGATGCTACCTTGGCCTTAGCATGCGTGCATATAGAACATAACACCTAATTTCTATACAAGCTTTAGATCTAATACTTGGCTATCAGTTCAATAATTTCAGATGCACATCATACTTTAACAGTACAAAAAGAAAATAGTAATGTGAGTAAGAATCTTGAGAAGAGATTCTCCCTATGACTAGGAATATACTTCATTCATCTTCATTCATGTCACCAACCTGTCTCTACTAGATTCAGGTAACAACATATATGTTAGATCATAAACATATATCTATCATGGTCATCAACATCATGTCATCAATCTTTCATCAAAGGTTAGACTCAAAGAAACAGATATATGCAACATCATATCTCAAAGATTATGAACACAATAAAACTTTCTATCAAGACAATCCATCAAGTTAGGGATTCAATTTAACCATATGCCATCAAGACATGACCATAGGAAGTAAGAGATCTAGAATATCAATCTCATAGTTATACCTCTATAATCAAGGTTACCATGCTTTTCATGATCAATAGGATCAAGTTAGGTCATTCAATAAAACTTTATCAAAGCAACGAGAGTGTTAAACTCTCTTTCCATACTTCTATCATGCTCATCACAAGAATTAACAATATTATCATGTATAAGAATTACTGAGCTAACCTTCTATGTGAAATCCATCATGGCTTATGCATGACATGTATCAAGAGTATCATATACTAGAGTCAAGGTGCTAGCCTTCTTTATTGGATCAAGATATCCAACATACAGATGTTAGCCAAACATCAAGTATATCAATGTATCAAAATTAGATAGCCTCATAGAATTCAAGAAGATCAAAATGTTCAACACTAGGTGCATCATTTCATCATAGGAAACGTACTAGATCCAAGTAGATTTCATATACATGTATGATCCATTAAAGAAAGATACATTCTCATCATACCTTAGGGGTTACCTAGCCATCAATGTTATTGCTGAAATACAACATACCATGCATACGTTGTGGTATTCAAATACCTACGCACCTTTTCATTAGACAAAGGCAGCTTGAAACACTTTGTCATATTTTCATATAGTGCCTCTTAGCCTTTTCCATCTCTATCCATCTTTCTACTCATCACATATCATCAAGGAGGTTAGAAACATCCATATACTCAAATACACATGCAGGAAGTATAAACAATAAACATAATAATCAGATCCATAAGTCTAAACAAAAGTAAGAGGCATCATAAGTCAAGAAATACTTGTCCTCAATGAGAGGTGATACTCTCCTTCTTGAACTAGCCATCACCATCCATAGTCCACATACCACTATTACCTTTAATAAACCATCCAAGCCTACTAGGGATTATCCCATCTAGGGCTTCATAAAATCTTTCACAAGTGCTTGAGCCTCCTCACATTGACCATGCTATATCTCATGTATTTTCCATAAAACAGGGTTTTCTTTCCAACCTTAGCCTTATAGAATCGATCAAACCCTAATAGTCAAGTTGCCAAGGGTTTTATTCAAACCCTAGAATTCTTTTTGATCTCCACCATCCTCTTATTGCTTCCATCAAAGGTGTCACCATCGGGGTGATATCCTTGGATTTTCTTCAACCCATCTCTGATCCCATGTTAATTTTTCATAGTGATACATTGTTCTTTGCTTTGCTAATCAGATTTATTCATTAATACATTAAACTCACCCCATATAATTATTACATTATACAGATCTACACAATTATTCATCAACATATGAAACTATGTAGAAAGAACAACATCATCATCATCAATGCAACAGAACATAACAAAACAATAGAAGAAAAGCATGCACACACATAAAGAGACCACGATTGGTTTGAGACTAGGGAAAAACCCACTACGAGGAAAACCCTTGCAAACCTTCTTCTTCTTAGATTGTCATAAAATCATTTAGCAAAAGAGAGTATAATGATCCACAACTTTATCTATATAACAAAATGGATACAATATCCATGAAATGAATCTAATCATGCATATAATGAAAACCCTGAATCTGAGGACTGTAATGTGTTGTCACTAACAGTAGTCAGCTGCTAGATATTGTTGTCAATGAGCTGAACACTACTAAACAAGGATTCATACTGATAACTCACCTTTAGGTCTCGGATGCATGTAGAAGGAGATGTGCGAGCATCTAAGATAGATTTGGATGTTCTCAAGAGAACTGGGTGAATGCATCTAGGACTGATCTCCACGCTCCCAGGTGAACTGCATGTGTGCGTCTAGGGACCAACCATACCCAAATCTGCCTCAAACCCTGCATGTTATCTTCAGGCTTCTATGAAAGTGTCTATCACAGCTCGGATGCTCCCTTGCAGGTACTGTGCTAGCATCTATGGCAGCCCAGACACTCCCTAAACCATTTCATACGTGTGTCCAAGATCCAAAATAAACTGCAGAAACCCTAACCTCCCAAATTCTCCCTTAGATACCGTGTGCAAGTGTCCAAGACTTCTAAGACACTGTCTAGACCATACTGTGACAACGTCAATGGACAAAAATCCATAGTTACGAGCCAACATACAAGATCCAGAAACCCCATACACGTGCAAGCTTCAACCCTATAGTTTCGGACCCTTTGCGTGAGATTTCCTCCATCAGACCTATGCAAACCAAGATAATAAGAGAAGAGAAGATGGCTTGATCAATGTCTCCAATTGAGTTTGAGGTATATTCTATTTATAGGATTTCATGAGTGTCCACTTGAGGTTGAGGACAATCTGTCCAATTGTACATGTGCTTAGGGCCGACCCAATCCAATACACATGAATAAATAAATAAATTCAAAAACCAACTTATGCTTGTCCAAATAAGGTGATCTTTAGGTCAATTTTGGCCCTCTCGAAAATAGGAATCTATTGCAATTATTATCTTCATTATATGAGTTGTCCAAGGTGGAATTTGACTTCAGTTGCAAAAATTAACATTAGTTTGGGACACAGTTTCATTTGATACACGAGGATAGAAAGATAACTGTGGTTCATGATATATGTTGCATGATGATATTGTCAAGTCCTCCAAGTGCAATGAAACAAGATCTCCAAGGGCAGTGAAACATGATCTCTTCAAGATGATGGCTCTTCTAGCCTTTCATGCTCACCAAGGAAACATGCGACACCTCCTACAATTTCGGACTTGAGGAAACCCTAGGAACCCTAGGGAATTCACAGGTGTGAACATTAGAAGACAAATTACAAACTTTCAAAATTTATTGACGGTGCTAGAAATACATCAACCAAGGGGGTCTCCCCGATGTGAAGTCCCAATTAGACCTCACACTATTTGGAATAGGAGCCCCATCCAGGATATCGACCTAAATGACATGTATTCTTATAGGTTTTCCTTGGAAACAAAGTTTAGCACAAGAGAGTTATGAAACGGTAATTTCAGATCAACAAGTGAGTATTCCTGGTGAGTGTTTGGTTGTATGTGTGTTAATATTATTCTACTCATGAGGAAAAGGAAAGCGAGCCTCTAAGAGAGAAGTAATAATACCACCCTAGTAGAGGCACACACATACATAAAATATTCGTCTAACGTCTAGCAGAATAGTCCAAAAAGATGCGGAGCTCATTGCAACCATTATAAATAAGAAATATTTATCTATCATCTAGCGGAATACTCCACAAGGATGTGACAATTATAACAACCATTATAACACATTTTGAACATGATATGCAATAAAATAACCAAAATAGTTCAACTACTTTTGCATGGATGAAAGCAAACATGAATTACAAACATCCACATAATAGTCTTACAAATATTCATAATCCATGAAGGAAGAATGAGTTGGCCATGAGGCTTCTGATATTAAGTAAAATTCATAAGACACATGTATACAACAAATACCACTAGCCCCAATAGTGGAGCGTTGGAGCCACTCCTTGCTCCCTAAAAGAACTAGCTTGTCTCTCTAATGCATTACGGAAGGAAACAGGGTGAAAAGTCCTTTGCTCATATAATGAGGGTGTATATATAACCAATGGGGTGATGCTTCACCTCCTTTTGACTTTTTGACTACCCTCATGGTTGTTTGGCTTCCTATGATTTTTTGAAATTTCATGTCTCTTCATATTATGTATGTGTCCTTTGGACTTCCACTTTACAATACATTTTGAATAGATAATGACATAATCCACCATAACGATGTGACATATGACAACTCATGACAAGACATGTGACACTATTGACATGGACTGCATGATGGCGTGGAAATTTAAAGCCATTCTTTGTTGTTGCTTGCTTTGTGTCTTCTAAAATATGGGTCATGATATTCTTTTTTGTCCTCCAAATGGCTTAGAGATGAAGAGTATTTAGTGGAATTTGATCTCCACCTATTGTCTCAATTTGATGTCCCTTTGATCTCTCTTGATTGATTGGCTTATCTTTGAAGCTAATAAAGTGTCTTATGATATGGCCTTCTTCATCATCTTTCCATAGCATGATAGAGTACCTGCATCTACAATTCACTTATGAAAAGATGACATCAGTCCAATAAAACCCTAGCCTCAGATGTTGCATGATGATCCACTTATTGAGCCGGAACCAAGTGATAGGATGAGGGAGAGGCTCAGTGACTATGCAATTGTACAACTGAGGAAGTCATGGGTGAAATTGAGCCTTAAGACTATGCAATGCATTGTTCGAGCTGGATTAGGCAAGAATATTGTATAGTTTTGGGAGTAAGTGAGCCAGGCTAAGGGGTTTTGCACTTTTTCAGCCAACTGCACAGTTATGGAAGGAAGAGGAGGTCAGGTGACTACACAGTTCACAACTCAGGAGCTCAAATGTTGGGCTTTAGGTATGAGACTATGCAATGCACATTTCAAATCTAGTTGGAGGGCGTGATTGCATGGTTTTAGAGGCCAAGGCCTGGTCTTGAGCACTGAAATTGCGAAATACACAGTATTGGAAGGACATTAGGCTAGGTTATTGCATAGTTTTGTAGTTCAAGAGTTCAATACTGAGACTTGAGGACTAAGACTGTGCAATGCACAATGCTAGATTGGATGGAGAGAAAGATTGCGTAGTTCTGGGACTCAAGGGCTGGGCTTGGGCACTGAGGTTTCGAAATGTGTAGTTCTAGGACATAGAGATTACGCATTGTGTAGTGCCAAAAGACATGGTTATTTGTTGAGGACCGAGACTACGTAGTGCGTAGTTCGGAGGACTAGATAAGGTTGAGTGGCTTGGTCAAGAGTTTTTCCAGTTTTGAATTAGTGTTGGATCAGTAAGAGGAAGTTGAATAAAAGCAAGACTTGAACATGATAACACACTTATTTTACTTAATGAAACGTCATGGAACACTCAAAACACATGGAAAACATACTTTCTCAATGCAAAAACATCACGACAACCCATTCCAACTGTGACACTAAAGATACACTTTGCGACAACAATGACAACACTTGCACGATAATGCGTAAAAAATTAGAAATGAGTGCAAAACATGTATACATGATAAGAACAACTCATTATCACAAATATTTCCCCTTGAAACAAACCAAAAATCCACTTTACATGATAAGTGGAAATTCCCACGCCAAAATACGACACTTGCTATATGAAAATAAAAATGTGAACGACACTTGTGATATGCGAACGACGGAAAAAACAACCCATGCCATCGTGAGGATAACATGAAAAAAACACTAATTAAAGGGGAAAAAAGTGAAAGTGACAACTGAAAACATGAAAACGACACTAGCGAAAACAAAGGTGCGCGAAGCGAAAATTTGCAAAACTCACCGAAATAGAAGTACAAATGCAGCTGGAAGTGAGAAACTACTAATGTCAGTGTGCACTGAATGTTGACATGGATTGGACATTGCATAGCCATAGTCTTGATGGTCCGTGCTATTCTTGTTCAAGGTTATGTAAAAGAATGTGCTCATGCACTTTTTACAAATTGATCATGTGTGAGCAAGTGACTTCGACACTTCCAATCCAAAAGGGAGCTCAAAGGCTTAATAGGGCTAGAAGTGACTATGGAAAGGTCGATCAAAAGATCCATGGTAGGCTCCAAAATTCAAGTATAGGAAAAATTTTGGAGGGTGTTTGTTGCAACGACAACACTTTGTGACACACTAGTAGAACTCAAACTTCTTTGTCTTGGTCAATTCTTTTGTACAGGGTCTAGTTCTTAAGGGAATATTGATTTGTCATTCAGATTACCATGGATTCCCCACTTACTCCATGCATAAACATAGTCCCCTTCATTACATTACTTAGTTAAACACAAACACGCATTCATCGATCACACAATGTTTCAAATCAAGATATGATAATGAAGTTTCTGAGCTTTAGATTTTCAGAGTATAGATTTTATCTCTAGTTTTGCTCCATTGCTAGTAGACCTAGCCAGTACCCAGATAGAGTCACTTCAGAACACAAAAATTGCGCTGCTTCTACCTCTCTGCGCTGGAAACCTTTCTCTTCTTTCACCTTTATTTATTTATTTATTAATATAGGATTGTGAACTTATTTATTTCACGGGGAGAAGAGGGATCTCGACTTATTGAGAGAAGGAGAGGTTGTCCCTTTAGATAAGCATATATAATATCTATGATATTGGTTTGCTCATTTATATTTTCCCCTTGTCCTTCTCTACTTGATTGGATCACCTAAAAACACGGAAACATAAAGACCCAAGAGTAGGCATGATGTTTACAAAATAGACATGGAGATCATGGTTCGACACAAGGATTTCCTCACGCAAGGATCTTATTTTCCATTAGAACATCATCGACCAAAAGGTGTAACCAAGACAAGGAAGAAGGATGGAGAGTTAGCCAAATGTTACAGTGTAAAAAATTCCTTTTCTATTTTGCCACATTTTCTTTCTATCCAAAGGGAACATCCTTAATGCAAATTCTTATTCAACAAAATGAAAGAAAATACAAAACATAATACGAAACAAAATTTAGAAAACAAAAAAAGACTACAAAAAAAAAGTGCGGGATGAATGCAAGAAAGGGGAAACTAGAATGCAGCTAAGCCTACTCCTAACCTAAACAACTAGAAGGTCAGGGTCATGTATAATGAAATTTACAATGTAGCCATCGTATTTGTTCTCGACATACATCCAAAAACATACTAACAATTAAAAAAGATATAAGATAATGTGCCGCAGAAAATATAAGACCCTGAATAACTTGAACAAAAAATTGAAGGTATTTCCTGTCAGTGGAAAGATAGAACATAGCCACTACTTCTAACAAGTTTACATTCCCACCTTTTCGATGAGAACCATCATTTAACAAACCTCAAAATATTCTCATGAATGTGTCTCCATCTACACTGAACTCCTTAGCAAGCCAGAGGAAATATTGAAACTTATTATTTGTAGAGATTGCCAAGTAAGATTTCTCCAAGCATTCAACGATTGGATTGTAGAATTCATGAAAATCCTCTTGAAAACCCCAAAATATTTGAAAAGATGAATTTTCAATTAGAGGTATGGGATTACAATGAGAATCTTGTGAGGAGAAATATATCTGATCATATTCAACAAGCGTGTCAAGACAGTGAGGACTTGACATAACCATCAGTGAGTGTGGAAGTGCCTCAACTACTTGACAAGTACCCAAATAGTGCGATGTTAAACCATAAATATCGAAGGGTGTAAGACAACTATCATTGGATGCACTGATGAAAAAATGATAAGGTAAATGAGAGTCATCAAGGACATAATTATGATCATATGGGATAATTAAAGAATCAGATTCTTAGCTGCTAATTAAGAAAGGTAAAGAATAGAACCAACTTCCTCGCATGTTGAATGTGACACACCATTTTCCTGTAACTGGAGACAAATTGTACAAGCATCGTAATCATCAAAATAATTTAAAAGGAATGCCAACACCACAAACACATGAGACCAGTCAGGACATAATGAACAAAGAAAAAATTGATTCACGAGATAGCTCATGCATTCATTATCACTTAAGAGGATTTCAGGTGCGATGAAGGGAAAGGTTTGCAATACAACATTCGCAAGAAAAACTATGACCTGAATATTAAGAAATGGATATGATAGGAATGATCCCTTTGGCCCAATATAGTCTTTGAAATGATCAACTTCGCAATTCCATGATTCTATGAGAGATACACATTCCAAACCTGAGTTTGATGCGATAGATTTGCATGAATATGGATCAACTAAAGAAGATTCTTGAATCCATTCAGAAACCAAAACTCGAAACCTTAAAATATTACATCTGACATACCAAAAATCTTTCAAAAAGAGATTTACATCGAGTGAAACCATGCAAAGAGAAGGATTATGCGAGAGAAACCATATCTGACTTAATTCGGGAGCTTACCATAGTCATGAGATCCTGACATAACCATCAACTGAGGTTGAAGTGCCTTGACTTCCCGACAAGTCCTGGAACTTTAAAGGATTGTAAAATCACATCTTGAAGTTTGAACCAGAACGTGCATGCTGTGAAGACAACTACTACCACTGGTTTCAATAAGACCACTGCTCACTAGATGGTAGCCATCTCTATCACTAACTTGACCAGATTTTCAAATTCAACAACCAGATTACTCAAGTTAAAAGATTCATATGATGGAAAATTTGAAGATGTATTATTGGAGAAATTTTATGAGCAATCTGGCTTGAAGAGTTGTATTTATGCAAGAGAAGAGATGATGAGGGATGGAAAGAGTACTAAATGATTTGATTGTTTTCATTTTCATCATGGACAATCTCACCACCTTGTGCCAATTAAGAAGTTAACTCATCGAATGAAGAACTTGAAGAGCATGGAGTATCTCGGTCGCAAGTAGATGCATCACAAACGATAGAGCACAAGGGATAGTGAGATGAAGAGGAAGTTTTGATAATGGCATATTCTTTGACTAGATCAGATTCTAGATCTAAAGTAAAGTCTTTGTGAGAAATTGAAATATCAGATGATGCACCTGGGAATTTGTGATTCCATACATCAACAAAGTCATCATCATCAGAATGATTGTTTCCCAAGGCTATGAATTGATTGAAATAATTGATTGCATTTGATTGACTACAAAAATTAGGAGATTGAAAATCATCCAAGAATGGAAGCGCATAATCTTCACATGGAGGATTTTGAAAAAGACAAGAAAGATTGAATCATCTTCACCTTCCTTCTCCTCTACCTATGTAATGTGACTACCTTGTATATGATCACAATTTGAACTAACAACTTGAAAATCAAGAGAGTGTGAAAAACTAGCTGGTGGAACTGATTGATCTGGTTGATCACAGTACAAAGAGTTATGGCATGTAGATGATAGAGGATAACAAAAATCAAGATCAGATTCAAGACTAGATCTATGAATAGTCACATCATCTTGCGGAATGGAGGAGTTAGTCTTCATCATGGGCTTCATGAGCCATTCTAGTATTTCTGCCATTGAATCTGAGTCATGAAAAGTGGAAGAAGAATGAGAATATGGATTAAGAATTTGATTAGTAGATCTCCCAACTTTATTATCATCACAAGAAGGCACCCACATCGAAAATAAAAATGGAGGAGGACAAGGAACAAAAGGAATCATAGATTCCTCTTGTGCAATTAGAGGTGTCTCATGATTTACAAGAGTTGGGGAAGTAGAAACATGAGAAGGTTTAGATTCATCATGCAAAGAGATGTGAACCAAACGCTCAATTTTTTTCTTAAAGAAATCCTAATTTGTGTCTTCTTCAGGAAATTCATGACAAAGGTGAAGGAATAATCAAAGAAATACTCAACTGATTCATTAGGCTTCATTCTTAGCTATTTGATTCTTTTAAGAACATATTGGCAATCATAGCTATTGAAGGATTGATAAAGATCATTGAGGAAATGATGAAAAGAATGGATAGAAGAAGATGGTAACGTATGACACCATCGATTAACATGATCTTCAAGGGTGAGGAAGAAATCCACACAAGAAAAATATTCATCATTGACTTCGTAATGTTCACAAAATTTAAGAAAATTAGAAATGCACTCGATTATGGATGTGCCACCCTCACCATTAAACTTCAATTGAGACAAGTGATAAAGTGGCTCATCGGGGATTAACATTTTACTATGGGATAGGTTGGAAAAACACCCCAGGAGTATGATTTGAGGATGAGCCATTTATGATAAGAGATTCAAAATAGACTCAACAAGCACAAATTGTCATCTAGTCCTCCTTCTCATGCCATTTTATTGATGGTACTGGAAATCTATCAACCAAAGGGGTCTCCTCGATGTCAAGTCCCAATTAGACATCACACCATTTGGAATAGGAGCTGCATCCTGGATATCAGCCTGACTTCCATGTCTTTTTATAGGTTTTCCTTGGCTACAAAGTTTAGTACAAGAGATTTATGCACAGGTAATATCATATCAACAAAGTGAGTATGCTTGGTGAGTGTTCAGTTGTATGTGTGTCCAGAGTCTTCTAATGTGGAGGGAAAGGAAAGTGAGCATCTAGGAGAGAAATAATAGTACCACCTTAGTAGAGATACACACACACATAAAATATTTGTCTAACATCAAGTGGAATAGTTCACAAATATGTTATGGTCACTGCAACCATTATAAACAAGAAAGACATGTATAACATCTAGCGGAATAGTCCACAAGGATGTGACAATTATAGCAACCATTACAACACATTTTGAATATGATAAGTAATAAAATAAATTAAATAGTTCAACTACTTTAGAACATATGAAAGCAAACATGAATTACAAACATCCACATAATAGTCTTACAAATATTCATAATCCATGCAGGAAGAATGTGTTGGCCATGAAGCTTCTGATATTAAGTAAAAGTCACAAGACACATGTATACAATGAACACCACTATCCCCAATAGTGGAGCATTGGAGCCACTCCTTGCTCCCTAAAATAACTAGCATATCTCTCTAATGCCTTTTGGGAGAAGCTAAGATGAAAATTCCTTTGCTCATACAATGAGGGTATATATATAACCAATGGGGTGATGCTTCACCTCCTTGTGACTCTTTGACTACCCTCGTGACTTTTTGACTTTTCATGACTTTTTTACTTTTCATGACTCTTCATATTCTGTATGTTTCCTTTGGAATTCCACTTTACAATACATTTTGAATAGATAATTTCATAATCCACCATATTGATGTGGCATATGATGACTCATGACAAGACATGACATGACACTAATGACATGGATTGCATGATGACATGGAAATGTCAAGCCATTCTTTGTTTTTGCTTGCTTTGTGTCTTCTAAAATATGGGTCATGATCTTCTTCTTTGTCCTCCAAATGGCTTAGAGATGAGGAGTCTTCAGTGGAACTTGATCTCCAGCTGTTGTCTCAATTTAATGTCCCTTTTCTTTCTCTTGATTGATTAGCTTATATTTGCAGCTAATAAAGTGTCTTATGGCATGGCCTCCTTCTCCATCTCCTTCTTCATCATATTTCTATATCATGATTGAGTACTTGCATCTGCAATCCACTCATGACAAGATGACATGTGTCCGATAAACCCCTAGTCTTAGATGCTGCATGATGATCAACTATTTGAGCCAGAACTAGGTGATAGGATGAGGGAGAGGCTCAGTGACTATGTAGTTATGAAACTTAGAAAGTCAGGGGTGAATTTTGAACCTTGAAACTATGCAGTGTGAATTTTAGGATGGATTACGCAAGAATATTGCGCAATTTTGGGAGTCAGTGAGCCAGGCTGAGGGATTTCTCACTGATTTTGCCAAAGCACATAGTTTTGGAAGGAAGAGAAGGTCAAGTGAATGCACAGTTATTCATCTTAGGAGCTCAAGGGTTGGGCTTGAGGTATGATACTACACAATGCATAGTTTAAACCTAGTTGGAGGACATGATTGCATAGTTTTGGACGCCAAAGCTTGGGATTGAGCACTGGAATTGTGAAATGCGCAGTATTGGAAGGACATGAGGCCACATGATTGTAAATTTCTGAAATTTAGGAGTTCAAAACTGAGGCTTGAGGATGAAGAACACACAATGCATAGTGTTGGCTTGGCTGGAGAGAAAGACTGCACAGTTCTGGGAGTTAGGGGTTGGGCTTGAGCACTGAGGTTACTAAAAGCGCAGTTCTAGGAGGCAGAGACTACACATTGCATAGTGCCAAGAGACAAGGTTAATGCTAGAGGATTGAGACTACACAATGTGCAGTTTAGGAGGGTTCGATGAGGATGAGAGGTCTGGTTGGGAAATTTTCTAATTTTTACTAAGTGTTGGATAAGTGAGAGGAAGTTTAATAAAAGCAAGACTTAAACATGATCACACACTTATTTTATTTGATGACATAACACGGAACACACAAAACACATGAACAACATACTTTCCTCAATGCAAAAACATTGCGAGTCATTCCAAGTGCGACACTAAAGATACACTTTGCGACAGCAATGACAACACTTGTGCGTTAGTGCGTGAAACTTTGGAAATGAGTGTGGAACATGTATACATGATAAGAAAAACTCATTATCACAAATATTTCCCCTTAAAACAAATCAAAACTCCACTTTACATGATAAGCAGCAATTCCCACACTAAAAGATGACACTTGCTATATGAAAATAAAAGTGCGAACGACACTTGTGATATGTGAATGAAAATGAAAAATCCAAATGACAGGGAGAATATAACATGAAAAAGACACTAATTAAAGGGAAATCAAGTGAAAGTGACAACCGAAAAAATGAAAATGACACTTGCGAAAATAAAGGTGTGCGAAGCAAAAATTTGCAAAACTCACTGAAATATAAGTACAAACACAACTATAAGTGAGAAATTGTTGATGTCAATGGGCACTAACTATCAACATGGATTGGACATCGCTCAGGAATAGTATTGATGGACTGTGCTATTCTTGTTCAAGCTTACGTAACGGAATGTGCTCATGCCCTTGTTACAGAATGAGCATGTATGAGAAAGTGACTTCGACACTTCCAATCCAAAAGGGAGCTCGAAGACTTAACAAAGCTAGAAGTGACTACATAAGGGTCGATCACAAGATCCATGGTAGGCTCCAAAATTCAAGTATAGGAAAAATTTTGGAGGGTGTTTGTTGCAGTGACAACAAAGTCTTGATGTGTCTCTCAATACCTTGAAAGTTTTTAAATATTACTTAAATATTTTAAATGAAAATAAATTCCTTTTAACTCCCTTGTACTATTATAATGTTCATGTGGTTTTGTCAAGACATTTCTCAACATCTCTTATGACACTTGCTAACAATTTCTCTCATTTGATGGAATGTTATAAGATGTTCAACTAAACGGGTTTTTGTGAGATCTATCTTTGTTGAGTGATGGAAGTTCAGGTAGGATAGAAGAAATTGACCAAACAGCTGCTACAACGTCTAGTATGTGAAGATCAACTAGAGGTGAAAAGATTAGAAGAAAATTCCATAGATGCATGGAATTGTTTCTTGGTAAAAGTGGGTCATGTTCTTATGATAATGAGAGCATAGATGACATCTAGGTGCCCTTGAAGTAAAAACATCTAGTGAAACAATGGGCACCCAAGGATCTTCCTAAAATAAACACTGATTTTTTTTCAATGAAAGGATATACCACATTGCCCCATCGTCATTACATGGTTTTCTGTTATTTTCCATGGATGGAAGAAAGATATGTTACAAAGGATTAACTGAATTGATGGAGTATGTCAGACCTTGTTACAACTACAATGATTGGGTACAACTAGTCCAATATAACAAAAGTATGGGATGATATGGAGTGGCCACAAATTATATACAATTAAAGATGATGATGAAAATAAAGGCACAACTATGTATATTTATGGAAGACCAAAATAAATAGGGAATATTGCAGGGTTTATAAATAGTACATGGCCCATCACCACAAATAAGCGACCCAATTTCATATTTGAGGGATGTGAAGGAAACCATATATTATTATGTGCCATTAAATCAATAGCTACAGGGGAATAGTTGCTCATTGATTACAATATGAATAGAATAAATACAAATATTGCTATTATGGGGGTGGTATGTATTCAATTTTACCCAACTTGTAAGCAATTTCTATTGTATGTTATGATTTCCTTTACTACAATATATTGTTAAACATCGTGTAAGTTGAGGAAACATTTTCATACATCATGGTTAAAATATTGTGTCAGCTTGATCAAGGTCAAAGGGCACCAAACTCATAGCATGTAAACATCAATGTAGTTGTACATAAAATAATATAACCACGAGATATATATACAAGTAGCATTTTATCCATTATAGAGTAAGTCAAATTCATATTTTTAGGCATCATATAACTAAATGAAAGATTCACTATTTCACTATTAATATGACCAACTTGAGCAAATGCATTCCTTCATCGTTTTCAAAGTTTTGTTTCTATATGATATGGAATATATGCTAATCCTGTCATAATGACTCTTGCAAGAGCCTTCCAAGATGATGAATTTTTTATAAATTTAGAACCTTCAATATTGGCCATGATATAACGTGAAGTTTCTACATAAATTTAGACATATGTCAGTAGTTGTTTTATTATTAATATGATGATGATTAATTTTGGATGATTTGCAAATTTCACTTATTTGATAAACAAGGTGATAAGGGGAAGGCACCAACCTTATAACAGTCCATAGATGCTCGTGAGGAAGAGGTTACTGATGAAGAAATTTGTATGTCCGTTGATCCAATCCAAGCAATAAAGAAGCTTAAAATGAAAGCAAACAAGAAACTTAATTGTTTAGTTCTGATTGAGCCTCAGACACATGAGATAAAAGGAAAAATCAAAACCTTGCTGCAAGAAGTTAGTTGATATGGGGTGAGAAACTCATTCAATTATCCCATTCATTTGTTTATAATTTAATTATCTCATCCTTTATAAAAAACTCTTTATTTTAAAGGAGTTTTTAGCAAAGTACAATCCTCATACTACAACTACGAGGGCTAGCATTGGTAGCAACGTTGATGCTCCACTAGTGAGTGAGTCACCAACCATTAAGACCGGTACACCCACTCAACCACCCCCTGAACAATGTACGTTAGGATATACACATGATGTTGTGGATGTAGAGCATGATCTGATTGCACAATTTGAAATGAGATTTCCTGGATCTTCCCATGTTACTAGCATGAGATCACTGCCGATCACATTTTTGGTAAATTATGAAAATGTCCCCATGAAAATAGAGAAACTTCCAGGTATTTATGAAGTGTTGTAAATATTAATTACAACCTAAATGAAATTAATGTATAGTCTGTGATTATTTTAAACTAATGATAATATCATTTTGCGGGAAATGATGTATTTTATAGGTATTTGTATGACATAACCTTAAAAATATTTAGGCTGACCATTCGCACAAACTAGAAATCCCAAAGTCCCAAGTTAAAAGATGGACTTATTAACAAGATGGTTCACCTATTTGGTGACGATACCTTCAACAATCTGGAGTTACCTCAAAGGTAGGCCTACATTTAAAATATTTGTGGGACCAATATAGGTCTCAATTGGAAAGGGCCAGGTCACATGAGCTCCCTCCATCGATTCCAGAGATGGAGTGGAGAGAGCTCGTGGAAGATGCACATGAGAAGGAACTTCGAAAAGTAGGGAAGAATCCACTCGGACCAAGAAGGTATGACACACTTTTAATAATGTTATTATGATGCTTTATCATCATTGCGACATCTAATTAAGTTTTTCAATGTTTTAAATATAGGTTCCTAGATACTTCCAAAGTCATAAAGGCTAAAATAACCAAACATGGACAACATCATCTTGGTTTGGGTGGTTACTTGAAACTGGACAAAAAATTTGGAAGTATATAAAAAAATAATTTGCATCCAAATTATAAATTGTTAACAATTTAAATTTTATATCACAAAAGAATAAAAATTCATGTTTTAATGCAAAATTACAGGGTACACAATTTAAACAGGCTCCCATGAAGGAAGACCTAAAACTTGATTTCAAGTACGACTATCAAGCCATGGTTTAACAGAGGACAAGATTGGTGTCTTCACAATCTCCCACCACCCAATATAACACCCACGAAAATAAAAACAATGAATAGAATTTATAAATATTTTTTTTGTAAGTTGCGGTGGTGCCTTCCTTTTTCTATTTATATAAAATCAATTTGATCCATATATAGCATTTTGGTGGCCTCAACTTGCCCATATGGGAAACCAAGTTTGTTGGCCACCTAAAGTTAATATAGGCCATCTGGTAGCAAAAATTAATAAGTCTTTCAATCCACGCTAAGTAAACATCGCAACAAAAGTCACTAAACATATTTCAAGCTGACATAAAACTATTGAAAAGAAAGTGCTATCCTAAAAAATAAGCAAACTAATAACTACATGAATTACTCCTTTCGGTCTTCCACATTTTCAGGTCTACTGCCGAGTCTCCCGGTGCTGGAGATAGCTTCTTCAATTGTTGTTGGGTTTCCTCCAGCTTGTTGTCCTGCATAATCATGATGATTTGTAGGTTTTTCATGTCTTTCTTACTATTTGACATGCCCTGGGTGATTTTTTCCATTTCGCCCGCTACCTGCTCCAGCGCCCTAGCAAGTAAGCATTTCAACACCCAGTACACATGCAAGGCTTGCTTGTAGAGTGTCATCCTTCCTCTGGTGTTCCCCGGATCGAGGATGAGGTCTCCCCATTCCTCCATTTCAAGCTCAGAGTCTCCTTTCATGATATTTTCTTCCATTTCCTCTATGAGCTGACGAATGTCAGCGTCTGTTCCTTCTTTATATGCACGTGCAGCCTCTTGCACTGTCGTCCTCATGGTTTTCATACTACGCCTCTAATATGCTGGTGTGGAGGTCGTCATGTCGTTTCTGCTTGACTAGCTCTGCTGCCCTCTTCCTCCATGGCCCCTTCCTTGGCCTAGGTGTGCCATATTACCCTCTACAGCCTCCTATTTCCGTTGGTCAACATCAAAAGTTAGTTTATAAAAAATTACACTTATCCCCATCGCTCGTATAACCTTATCATTGAGCTTGCCCTCCCCATTCCAGGTTCTCCTGATGGCCTGGATACTCCTAGGTCTCTCTCCCCTTGGGTTAGACATGGGCATGCCCTCAATTGTCCTATCCCCCACCCAGATTTCATACTTAACTTCCTCAGGCTACCCCTTTGCCCTGCTCCTACAGTGCCCTGGCAAGCCATTATTTTGGTCCTCACATTTCCTTACCATACAAATCTCTTCCTCTGCATTTCCCATCTTGCCCCCCCTCTGCCTCCTTACTGTGCGCTATAAGGTGAATTGCGGCCTCACTCAGACATCTCTTTCCCTCAACGATTCCTAGCTCCCACCCCTCCTCCAACATACTATGAATGGTCGAAAGAGATGTAGGAATTGACACTAAGAAAACATACCCAGACTTTTTCTCAACTGCTAAAGAATCCGACTCCCGCTCAGCTCCATTCTCCTCCTTTGTTTGTTGCACATTGATCTCTCTTCCCCCCTTAGCCATTCTCATTAACCCTTTCCCACCTGTCTTGCATCCCATCACCCTTCCGCTGCCGTTTCCTACTTCCTCTTCCCCCACTCTCCTGTCACCTCGATGCCCCGGGATTCCTTCAGGCATGCATGATGCCCTCGCATCCCTTTGAATTATTATGAGGGCATTTGGTGGCTAGCCTTGCCAATCTCTCCCTTGCGCTGTCATTCTGAACGTACTCTCCCCTTCTCTCACCCCGATCGGGGGTAGAATTTATAAATCATTACTTGTACAATCTATTGGTTATTATTTTTGTCCATAAAGTATTGTGCTTGATTGTAAAAAACAGGCAAGCAATGCAGATACAACACATGAGCCTACTGATGGTGGAATGCCTGATCTTGAGACTGATGTTCAACTTGGTACTGTAGGTATTTCATATGTTATATTTTTTTAATATGGAATACAAATAAAAATATTTAAATGAAAATGGTGCATTTATTATAGCCTTTCTTGTTTCTACACCAGATCATGTACATGATGTGGCAAGAGAATAGGAGGAACATATGGCCACATCTGAAAGTATTCTGCTTCCCTCCACTACCGAAGCAAGTAAAGAACACTCAACCTCTTTTTATTAATAAAACATTTGTAATATAATAATTATAAATATAAATTTAACTTTTCTTTCTTATTACATTTGACGCTCGACCCCACTTGCAGTAGTATAGTCACAGGACTTAGTCAACAACAAGACATATTGCACTAGAGACTACAACAACTGAAGGGCACCAAGGTCAAGACATCCTCGCTAACTTCATATTAAAAAATACAAATAACTGTGATAAAAAATGACCGCACTTGTTTATTTAGAGCTTGTTTTTTTGAGTACCACATTTTTGAATGAAAGGTTGAATGCCTCATGGCATGTGCACATGTAACTTTATACTATATTAATAAAAATTTGTGATTTTTACGTAACAAAAAAATAAAATGATTTTGTTTCATATTATGTAATCATATTTTTTGTGATAAAATTTATTAAGATAAAATATTTTGTGGATGTACGAATGAATGAATGATGACACCCTTAAAGGCATCATATATTTGTGATATTTCTTCATCCAACTCTAGTTTGAGGTTATGATTAAATTATAATGCAAGCAATTGTTTATAGAGGCTCAACCAAAACCCATGTAAACTGAATAAGGGGAGAAATCTAAAATACACGTTCTAATATTTTACCTAATATAAACTTTTTGGATTTTAAACATCTTGTTATACAAGTAATTTTAAAATATGTACAACCCTTACTACTACTACACAAACTACAAAATCTTTCATAGGTTATAACACTAGTTTCCATAAGCTTTATTAGTAGAACTTCCATGCATTGAACTTGTTTCTAACGTACCAATATTTGTTAAATCAACCACCCATTTTAGTCTTGGGGATGAGATACTTATAAACATTTTCCTAGTGAGGGATTTGAGTAACTCCAAATATGAGTTTGTGGACTAATGGATTATTATAGTGAAATATACATGACCTTTGTGATTTTTCCATCCACAATATTGTGTTACAATACTTCTAATGTTCTTGTTAATAAAAGAGTCGATGACTTCCTTTCCTTGAATAATACATTTCTTCTCTTCTCCCTAAACTAGTCCCTTACCCGTGATGCATCAATCAACCTTCCAAATGAATAGTTATGTGTTTAATCCTCCAAGTTTCAGTGATTAAATTTTTCATCTTCATGTGCCCCTTTCAATTAGATAATGGTTTCAAATCATGTGATACTTAACTCAACTATCGACTTGAAAAGATCATGATCAACGAAAGCAAAGCTTCTCATTGAAATATACCATTGACTCACTTAGTACTACTAACTAGGCCTCCTAATCTAGAACTAATCCAAGTCAATTCAATCAAAAAAAATATTATAGCCCATTTTCCAGTCACCCAATGATGGTTCCGAGCCAAATAATTCCCAGTCCAATTGAGCTAACTCATTAAATTGGAATTTTTTATTAATCTAAAATGTTTCATAAAATTCAAATACTTGAATGTTTATAATGGAGGATGGTGGAATAAAATTACAAATTACACTTATTTGATAAACAAGGTGATAAGGGGAAGGCACCATCCTTAGAGCAACCCATAGATGTTGTTGGGAAGTTCTTAATGATCTTGATTGGTTTGATGATGATGAGTTGTACATGTCTCCTGACCCAATCGTAACATTCAATAATCTTGTGGTTAGAACAAACAAAGAACTTGCTTGTTTGGTTCACATTAGAAATAAAAGTCTTGATATTAAAGATAAGATCAACATGTTCAACCAACATCTTCAGGGATATTAGGTAGTAACCATATTTTAAAGTGATTTTTTTTATGTCATAAATTCAATTATGTAAGTTTGTTTTTTAACTTTTACATTGTATAATCGAAAAACCATTTTCTTTCTTATATAGGATTTTTGGCAGAGATCACACTACAACATACAAACACCATAGGGCATCCAGAAGAGGAGTGTTGGCTTATATGGGCCTGACCTAGGTTGGTAAGAGTTATTTAGCCAAACAAATCTTGCAGCTACTGGCCCTTTTGGCAACAGCCCGCGTATCGCGGACTGAAGTCTCACCCAAGGTAGCAAGGAAGGGTGCTAGAACCATGTTTTTGTGCCCTAGGGATGTCTTGGTGTAGTTTGGAGGTTTCGCGCACTGGTTTAAAGCTCCACACTTCTCAGTATTCGAACAGATCCAGATTGATTATATCTTTCTTATTAGTGCACTATTCTATTGGAGGATGAAGTTAAAACTTAATAGGATCTTTAAGCAAACATTTAACCAACACAATTTATTCGCGCATTAAAATGAACCCAGATTTACTTTCATTCATGCAATAAGTAGATTAAATTAAACAGATATTATGAAAGTCGGATTCACAACAACTCGAAAGGAATATAGAATTTTAGAAGAAACTTATCTTTATTTCCACTTATCCTCAATACATTCAGATCTGCCCTACGCACTTAGCTGCAGGGGTCCGCGCACATAGCTGCGAACTTTCCAGGCCTCTTCACACACAACTGTAGAGCCTCTACCTACTACCTGAACCCTTGACTCGGACTTAAGATGCTTTCAGACTATCCTCCTCAAAAACCCATTACATTCCATATTCTAGATTAACTATAAAAACTTCACTTCCTCTACCCATAGAGCCTTGCTCTATTTGTACCCTTCCTTGGCCCGCGATCCCTATGCAGGCCAGCAATATTTACATTTCTTTACATTAATTTTTGGTGGAATACCCTTTGAATCAACCTATTATAATTCGTGCTCCGCGCTATCAGTGGAGTCTTTACCCTAACTTTACCCAAAATGTTCGGCTTTGAGCCTCCTAATCGTAGTGCGGGGCTTCCGGTACCCAACCGTCCCCCAACACAATGATCGTGACTCGTCCCGTGTCACTCGCCAGTGCAGCTAAGCACTCTGCCTTTGCTCTGCGGTTCACCTCCCTTTGAGTGAGGCTTGTCATCCTGCTGCTCCTTCAATGTCTTCTGCAATGCTTTTCCCAACTCCTGCTTCAGTTTTTCTACCATGTTTCGCAATCGATGATGCTCATTCTGCTCTGCTCGGTTAACACAGAACGCCCCCTCATAGGATTTTAACACGAGTGGGGGAGCCACATACGGGACCTCCTGGTACCATCGCAGCCACTTCTGACCTTCGTCTCTTCTCTTCGCACCGTCTGCTGCAGCTTGTGTTGCAATTTTGCAAGACCCTGGCTACTGTCCGCAAGATCCCAATCTTCGAGGGACATCAGAGACAACTTATTAACTACATATCTACCCATGGTCATTGTCTATCCATCCTTTCATTGTTATGTCGTAGTGCGTCAGCCTGTCCCTGGGCGAGGCGATGACATCCGAACCAATTTTGCTTCATGTTTCCTCCTTCCAATACATCCCCTACTAGTGATGATGTAGCCTGTGGGGCACCCGCAATGGTCAAAACCATACTCCTTAGAGAGTCCTGCTTCTCCATCGACCAAATCACTACCGTGGAGCGCATGCCTTGTGCAGAGCTAATGAACAGCTTCATATGTGTTTCTGAAGTGTAGGCCGCCCTCGGTGATTTATAAGCCATGCGAATTTCAAATTCACTGCTTACCACCTGTTCCAGCGTGTGTAAACTGCTCATGTAAAATCTGTGGCAGCTCGTTTCATATCTGGCTCGTACTGTTTCTCTCAATTGCCTGCCACTCACTTCGTAGTGCTTTAAATGGGTCATCATATCATGAATAGTACCTGCAACAGTTGCTTTCCATCTTTCCTTTGCGGCAGCGAATCCCCAGGGACGCAGATGTAGTTTTTGTATGTATGCAGTGGTTCTGTCGTGCAACTCTACAGCAGCCTGGTTTATCATCCCGCGCCCTCTTCCAACTGCATGGGGTGCTGGGACTAGGTCTCCTACGGATAGTTAGGTGGGCGAACCCCTAGTATGGGTCTTCTGTTTCCCGACTAGCCCGGGTCGCGAGCACCCTATACGTTCCCTCGATTCTACTACTGAATTATGGCATGCGCATCCCTATTCTCTCGGGTGCAGTCGCAACCATGCTAGCAGGGTCAATGCTTGTAACAGGGTAGGAGAGCCAGCCACATTGGTTTCCTTTGGCAATTCCTTTCCGTAATCCAAGTAGGCAACTTCTAACTGCAATTCTGCAATTGCTTTGTCCAGCTTCATACTTCGTGCACAGAGTCGGGCCCCAGTTTCTTCTAACTCATCAAGTCGTAGCTTTCC
Source organism: Pinus tabuliformis (assembly GCA_031772625.1). NCBI lineage: Eukaryota > Viridiplantae > Streptophyta > Pinopsida > Pinales > Pinaceae > Pinus > Pinus tabuliformis. The sequence goes on along the minus strand of CM062818.1, from coordinate 435,799,546 downwards.
ATGCAGAATGGTTGCCCAAAGCTGCTGAAATCTATCGCAGACATCTTCACCGGTGGAGTGAGCAGCACCTGTAGTGGTTGGTTGCACTGTAGAGAGATGGTCCCGCCCGGCTTTGTGATCCTGTGTTCTGCACAGGTCCGGTTGGGTGTTAGTCGTCCAACATGCATCCATATCTTTCGAATAATCACTTTATGCCATCGTGGCCGCCGCGCATGTCCTCTAATCTGGACTTGAAACCGCTGCCTATATCCCATCTTCTGCGGTCCCCCTCCAGGGGTGTGAAACCTGTCTTTCGGCACACTAGGCTGCTCCTGTATTACGTATAATGTGCCGGTCGGGATGAGCTGCGTGGCATTCTCCTCTGGTCATGGTCTTTCTTCTGTCGTTATGCACCGTACCGACCGAGTCACCATATTGCAGTTGAGTGTCGTAATTGCCTGCAGTCGATTCTGCCATCGCTCTACCTCCTCCTCGGAATCCACGGTGTAGTTTCTATCACATTCCCACGAGGTTCTTCTATTATTGGCAGACTGCATTCAATCTAGGTCTTGCTTTGTTATCTGATAAATGGAATCCAGTTTGTCGTCACTTTCCTTGTTGCGTACGGGTTTGGTGTAGCGTTCCCCTTCTGCTGGTTCCAATGGAACTACTACCTGTAGTGACTTCTTTTCGAATATCATCTTGCATCTTTTTAAGTTAATGATCCCTTTCATGTCTGTGGCCCAATCAATTCCGAGCAGTGCAAGGTAAGGATTGTTGTCGTCAACAATCTCTATGACTTTGAAATCGGTCTGGGTACTCACACCGTCGATATCCACCGTCACTCCTTACAATTGGCCCATTGGTAAGATCTTTTGTTGGTTGGCCATTCATAATTGAATCGGGGACCATTGCAGTGCGGGCTTGCCCATATGCTCCTAGGTTTTTTTAGGCAGTATGTTTTCATCCGAGCCTAAATCCAGGATGACTTGATCCATTTCATAGTCACCGATTTGCGCAATCAGTCTCATCTCTCGTCCAGTGTGCATAGCATGTCTTCCTATCTTCCAGACGACCTGGAGTTCACTAGATCTGGTGCACTTGGTGATCAGTTCTTGCAATCCTTGAACAACCTTACGATCGCGCAACAATTTCATGCAGGTTTCAAGAAAGGTAGTGATCATGGAGGGGTCCACTCCTAACTCCATTTGATCCCTCCTACCTGGGGTAGAAGCTTTCGCGAAGCTCCACTGAGCTTCTCTTGGCCCCATCTTCCCCTGTTCCAGCTCAGTGTTATGTTCCTGCATAGGTGTGTCGCACCTCTTCCCGCCTTCATTCCCTCCTACAGTTGTGCCACTTCTTAGTACCATATTTATACTAGGGTCCTCTTCGCGAGGTTCCGCATGCATCATCTGGATATTCTGGGTTGGTGGAGATTGGAGTACTCCCTTTTCGCTCAATTGGGCAATTAAGGTTGGACAGTCTACCAATTTGTGATCAAACTGCTCACAGTAGGGGCATGAGATCCTGGTTGGGTTAGTGCAGTTACGAGCGTAGTGTCCCTATCCACCACAATTATAACAAATTAACTGTCCATGGCCCCGTTCGGGCCCTAATCCTCTTCCCCGGCCACGTCCTTGAAATCCTCCCCATACTTCAGTCTGCACCCGGTAGGTTGGGGTTCTTTCTAGCATTAATTCATAACTTCGACATGTTCGCTCATTGTGTCCTACCGATCGAAAAAAGTTACAATACAACTGCTGTGAGGTCCGGGTATACTTTTGTAAGAGGTGGTAGTTATCTGTCGCATGCTTCCCTCCCATCTGGAAAATCGCGCACCAGAGCACAAGCACAGCACTTGGTCCTACTTGTACTTCTACTTTTATTGGCATTGGACCTCCTCCCGCCAGATAGTTCACGAAGACAGGATAGTGGTCCTTGTCGTGTGCTTGGCTCTTACATTTAATACAGCCTACCTCTGGGTGTACCTCTGGTCAAGACACTCTTCCTTGCTTCAAGCTTTGCACCTCCAGACTCAAGTTTTGAAGTTGCGCGTGGATTTGCTGAACTCCCAACCCTGGTTCTAGTATTGGGGTCGTTCGTAACCTCATTTCCGTTTCCAGTGCCTTGGCTTGGGTTGAGATCTTATGTTGTGACAAATCCGTCCTTAGATGGGGTGTTAATGATGCCACAAACCACACGCAATGCTGCCCATCTGTCAAAGTCATGTTAGCTTCGTGAATAGTACTCTTTAACCATTGGTCCAAATCCCACAGAGTTTCACCAGGCAACATTGCTATCTCCTTGAACCCAATGACCGACTGGGCTTCAGAATTTGGTTAGCCAAACTCTTTGTTAAGCGCATCCTAGATCATCGTTATTCCCTCATTCGGATGGTAGGTTAAGTATTTTATGTACCATGTCAGCATGCAGTCCTGTAGTGCACTAACTAGCGTGGCCTTTTTAATGTTTTCATCTATTATGCCTTGCGCATCCCATACAGATTTTATCACAAACCAGAACCAACTTGGCTCTTCATTCCCTACACCCTGAAATGTTAGTAACTTGACTGCGGTCACCATCCCAGCTTTCAGTGGTCGAGGGGGTGGAGGTGGTGTTGGTGTGGATGGACTCAATGTGGGTGAAGTAGGTGACAACGTAGATGGAGGTGGTATCAGTGGGAAGCGTTATTTAATTAATCAGACCGCACTTCCTGGCGAGAACCTAGCGAGATCCTCCTCGCTTTCCCACAAGATAGAAATCAAAGGGTTGTTCTCTACTTCTCCTACTCTTCGATAACCCCTTCCACTCTACGTTACTCTAGACATCAATATACGTGCAGGATCTATTTTTTGCACAACAACATCTTAATCCAAGTATTCAATGATTTGATGTACCTACCCCGCGGTCCTTGGAGAAATTGCCTTTCTGCTTCGTTATAACTTACGGTTGTATCTATCATGAATTCAGTGATAAATCGCCCTATTATCCAATCTAATCAGTGGTCTACCATGCGTGCAAGCCTATCTTCGGTGGCTTCCAGCCTGCGCACCAGTTTTGGAGTCCTCACTATCGACTGGTCTAATCTACACCTCCCCACGCTATCATCTAACTTCGCGATCCACTCGTATCATTATATTGGAAATATTACGAAGAGGATCTCGTGTATATCTGTGAATATATAGCAATCCAACCATTGTTCCTCCGATATCCACGAGTTTTTCCTGAACCGCGAACTCGTGAAGCTTCAGATCCCACCAATCTTCAAGCTCTTTCTTCATAGGATTCCGGTGTTCCCACATTAGACACCCCTTAGGCAAATCCTGGTCCTGGCAACGGAACCATTTGTTGGCTTATATGGACCTGACCCAGGTTCAGAAGAGTTATTTAGCCAAACAAATCCCGCAACTACCGGCCCTTTCGGCAACAACCCGCATAGCGTGGACTAAAGTCTCACCTGAGGTAGTAGGGGAGGGTGCTGGAACCAGGTTTCCACACCCTAGGGATGTCTTGGTGTGGTCTGGAGGTTTCGCGCACTGGTTTAAAGCTCCGCGCTGCTCGATATTCGCACAGATCCAGATTGATTATATCTTTCTTATTAGTGTGCTATTCTATTGGAGGATGCAGTTACAACTTAACAGGATCTTTAAGCAAACATTTAACCAACACAACTGGTTCACGCATTAAAATGAACCTAGATTTACATTCATTCATGCAATAAGCAGATTAAATTAAACAGATATTATGAAAGTTAGATTCGCGACAGCTCAGAAGGAATACAGAATTTCAAAAGAAACTTATCTTTATTTCCACTTATCCTCAATACATTCAAATCCACCCTGTGCACTCAGCTGCAGGGGTCTACGCACACAGCTGCAGACTTTCTAGGCCTCTGTGCACACAGCTGCAGAGCCTCTACCTACTACCCCAACCCTTGACTCGGACTTACAGATGCTTTTAGACTATCTTCCTCAAAAACCCATTACATTCCATATTCCAGATTAACTATCAAAACTTCGCTTCCTCTACCCATAGAGCCTCACTCTATTTATACCCTTCCTTGGCCCGCGATCCCTACGCGGGCCGACTCTATTTACATTTCTTTACATTATTTTCGGGTGGACTACCCTTTGAATCAACCTATTATAATTCGTGCTCCGCGCTTTCAGTGGAGTCTTTACCCTAACTTTACCCAAAATGCCCGGCTTCGAGCCTCCTAACCATTGCATGGGGCTTTCGCTACCCAACAAGGAGCACAGGGTATCCATTCCAAAAATGTTGAGTAGTGCATGAGGTAAAGAAAAATCTAATGCTATTTTTATTAATGAATAATAACAAAAAATATCAATTTAACATTTGTTTCTTGTTACAATTGATGATCCACTCCACTTGTGGAAGCCTTGATAATGTTATAAGTACATGACCAGGCCGTGAAAAAATAAAAAATAAAAACAAAAATGATTTTAAAGTTATATAATAAAAAACATCACATACCATATTATGAAAACATATTTTTGATGATAATTTTTTTTTGAGATGAAGTATTTTTTGTATATGATTAATCAATGAATGTCATATGTTAATGAGTAATTTCTCTATGTCTCTTTACGTGCTCATAATTTTGATGTCTTAATGCACAGGTGTAAAGTATGGTTTTTTGAATTATTTCGACAAGGCTTAAGATCAAAATGAGGTAATCAATACCATCGATCTTGGATCTCTTTTATGCACAAGTGTATCCTCTTTAAATAGTGCTTTTGGATCCCTTTGAAAAGGTGACAATGGCAAACCTTTTAGGGCTTCCAAAAGAGACTCATGCACATTCCCTTCAAATTGAGATGATAATCACTCAAAACTTGTCTAGACCGAAGGATTGATAGATGAATTTTGAAGACTTTGGATCTTGTAAAATTACCTCATAACATCGTTTACTTTGTCAAGATGCTTGGCATTTATTGAGCTCATCAAATATCCTATTGGTCTATCAATATTAGAGTCCTTAAGCTCTCACTCTTCTTGAGTAAGTTTAAGCTAATTTCATAGAGAATAGGGCTAGTAGAATGAGCCCAGAACTTCACTTTCTTGCTTGATAGGTTCGGTTGAGGGAGAGAAGGTATTATAGCTATTCAGTCATCAAGAAAAGTGCTTATATCCCTCCAAAACCCATTTCTCCTTTATATGTATATTATTGGCCTTATCTCTGGAATTAGGGATAGTAATTATGCCCATATTTTTGTTCTTCTTGCCTTCAAAAATTCAGAATAAGGAATTTTCTCTTCTTGAGATAAGATGGTGCCAAGTTGATCTTATTTTCTACCCTCACTTCAAAGCCTAGCTTCACTAGCCTGTTGAGAGATCTAGGGAACATAGTTAGTTTAAATATTAACTTGATTTCTCTTTAATATTTTACACTTTATTGAGATTTAGATCCTTCCATGGATTTGGTTACAGATCAATGTGATGGCTTGTTCATATATTTATAGCCCAGTACAATCATCACAAATTCATAGCTGATCCATCTTGGTTAGCATAGAAAGGTCATTAGATCATAACTTTGGTCCATACAACTAGATAGATATGTATAGTTAGACTATACAATAGGGACGTGCTATCCCACCCATGCTTGATAACCCTAGCTCACTAACCTCAAATACAAGGAGGGTGTAGAATACCATATATTTGATAAATTCGTGGTATAAGTCAATTAACTCCATTGTTGGCATTATGATACATGTGTTGTACTTGATGGCAACCCACTTGTAGCAAAACAACTCACTTGTATATGGTAACTAGATGAATCTAGAGGAGAGATATCAAAAGTGACATAATGCATGGCAATTGTGTTTATAGATGTGACAAAATGTAGGGTAGTTCAAAGGAATCATTTCAAAAGTAATATGGAAATCATAGTATAACAAGTATATTTAGAGGGAAAAAAGTAATGGTACAAAAGAATAGGATGAAGGAATAAAGGACTACAGATCAGAATCAAGAAATTGAAGAAAGAGAATGGTTTAAGAAGTATAACCTGGTTCACCTTGTCCAAGTAGCATATACACACGGGCTCGTGGAATAGAAGAAGCGTATACATATACACGCACTTTCACAGAAGGAAAAGTGCGTATGGGTTGGAAAATCAAGGTTTTGGTTTAAGGTATTGGTCGGAGGTTTTGGTCCAAGGTATTCAGTCCGAGGTATTTTGTCCAAGGTATTAGTCCGAGGTTTTGATCCGAGGTTTTGGTCCCAGGTATTGGTCCGAGGTATTTGGTTCGAGGTATTCGGTCCGAGGTATTGGTCTAAGGTTTTGGTCCAAGGTATTGGTTCGAGGTATTGGTTCGAGGTATTTTGGTCCGATGTATTGGTCCTAGGTGGTTTTGGTCCAAGGTATTGAGAAAGGCCTAAATCTATATAAGGAGGAGAAGATTAAAGGGATAAGAGCACAAGTAATGAATATCTTATGAAATGTTAGATCAAAAGAAAATATGCATGTTATGGGTTTCCGATGCTTTTCTTGATCTGAACTAAGTATGCACCTAAGTGTTTGATGATAGATGAGATATAATGATGGATCAGGATCATAATGACTTATCATTATGAGATATGATAATGGATAGGCTAGATCTGATTGCTAATGCATGTTTTATCCTTTATAAGTGATGATATGGGTATGTCTAGAATTGCAGCGACGTTATAAGTAAGTATTTGAAGATCTATACGCTAGTTCGCTTTGATGAAGTTGTGTATACCCATTGGTTCAGATCTTCCAAGCAGCGTATGCAAAAGAAAAGCTTGTTGTTCAGGGATGACTGATCTATCAGATTAGTGTTGTTGTTTTACTGTTGTTTGTCAATGATGTCTTCTTAGATTTGAAAGTAGAACTGAATGAATAAAGAAATTGAGTCTGATTGATTGATTGATTGAGAAAAAAGGGTGATCCTTGTTGCTATCTATTTATAACTCTGTAATATGACAGTAGATATTTAGAATGTCACTGATTGGTACAATTTTTGGTTCAGAGGATTTATGATTCAATATATTTAGAATTGTACGCAGGTTGGACAAACGGAAGCAGTGTATACATGCAGGTTTGCTTCATTAAAGGAGCGTACACATTCTGACACGTGCCTTTTGTGGTTATAGTTAGTTCTGGTTGTTGATGCAGTGTTCTGGGTTCAGATCTATGTATTGGTTATAGTGATCTGTCTGTTCCAATTGATTGGTTGAATTTGATTAAGGTTGAGTGAATGGTTGATTCAGTTATGTCAGAAGTTCAGTGATTGTTTGATCCAGTTGTGTCAGAGGTTCAATGATTGTTTAATTCAGTATGTCAGAGGTTTCAATGATTGATTGATCAGTTATAGTTTATTTAGAGATTGATGATTGGGTTTCAATGATTGGTTGATGTAGATATATCTGATGGTTGTATTGCAGTGGCAATTGATTTTGAGCTTCAATGCTACTAATGGGTCCAGTGTGAAAATTTGATGAAATGTGGCATTCATAATGTAGTATTGTGTACTAGGAGCATCCAGTGTGAAAATTTATGAAATGTGGTCCTTGGAGGATACTGAGGGTTGGATCCTTCAGTGAGGAAGTCGAAGCTTCCTACTAGTAGTGGCTGGTGATTTAATCAGAGGGTTGGAGCTCCCTTCTAGTAGCAGTGATAGAACAAATGAAGGTTGTAACCTTCTGTAGATCAGAGCCTACGTATTAGTAAACATATCGGCTAGTACAAGAACTAGGGGTTGTAGCTCCCTTCCAGTAGAAGCTGGAGAACAAGAGAAGGTTGTAGCCTTCTGCAGGTGGGTGCCTATGTACTGGTATGAGTCTGCACCAGTACAAGATTGTAAACAGATTTTCTTATTATTAAAAGAAGACAGAGATGACAACAATAGATGGTTTTCACCCACATTGGTTTTCCACCTTAAATCCTGGTGTTCATGTGTGTTGCTTATGTGTGATGCTTTATTACTGCACATGGTTATTGTTTAATGTTTAATAAAGTACTGACGCACTACTTAAAGATCAACATATGATGAATTAATTGAATCATAAGTTCGTTGGACATACGTTGGTTGCCTTAAATACAGTTGCGTGTACATGTGAGTTACCTTCATTGAAGTAGCGTATATAAATCATAGTATGAAAAGAAAAATTTATTGATTTGAATAATATTGATTCAACCCCCCCCCCCCTCTTAGTATTATTTCCAACAATTGGAATCAGAGCAGGTCCTTTGGCAGAAGCTTGATCACTTGAAGGAGATCCATAGTAACAATGGGAAAGAAGAAAAAGAAGAAAGCACCTCAAAAGAAGAAGACATCTCAAAGGAAATATGACAGTGGAAGAGACGATTGGCCATTATGTGGAAGCAACTCTTCAGATTCAGAATCACCTCAGATTGAAGATGAATAAACAAAATATTTATCAGGTACGAATTTGTTATCCTCCAGTGATACATTTCTCTGTTCATTTGAAGATAATGAATGTGACAACGAAACAACTGAATTTTCTCTTATGGGTGAAATAGAAAGAAATCAAATAGAGGTTGAATTTAAGAGGCTCATAGACACAATTAGAGATCAACAAGATCTATTGGAAAAAAGGAAGTGTACCTACAAAGAAGAGATGACAAGTTTAAAGGCTAAGTTAGAGAAAGGAAACAAAGTAAGGAAATAGTACAAGGAAAAGGAAGATCAAAGTCAAAGGCTGTAGGATGAAGTGACATCATTGAGAAATCAAGTGAATGGAAAGGACACAACAACCAAGGAACTTATAGAAAGAACCAACTACTGTGAAGGTCTTGAAGCTATGGTTGTTTCTCTAAAAGAAGATCTCAAAAATTCAAATAAGCATAATGAAGAACTACTCCAAGCATTTGAAGAACAAGAAAATGAAGTTCTCGAATTAAGGCAACAAGTCGAAGAAGGAAGAAAAGTTGAAGAAACTCAAGAAGCAATATCTTGAAAAGGAAGAGCAATATCAAGTTGAGGTAAATATCCTTAAAGGTAAATTAGAAGAAAAGGATAAACTTTTACGATTTCAAGATAGTACTAATATTTTGGATGATATTCTTAATTGTCAAATGTCTCTTGCCATCAAATCTAGTCTTGGTTTTCATGAAATTGTTAAAGATGAATCTAGCTCACAAACCGAAGCAAGGAACTCTAATGCAAAATTTGAAATACTCAATAAGGAGCTAAGAGGTCAACCCCATCAACAACCAAGGAAAGAAAGTCTTCAAAAAAATGATTTACTCCTAAATATGGAAGTGATAATCGGATCTTTCCGCTGATGAATAATGTTGAATGTTTTATATGTCATAATTTTGGACATGTTGCAACCAGATGTAGAAGTAGAATGGTTCAAACTAATAACCGTCACACAGAAAGATTATCAGCTTCCGGGTACTTCAAGGGATATTGTTTTTCTTGCAATATGTTTGGTCACAAAGCCATTAAATTCTCTAGAGGGAATATGAAACATATAAGATGTTATGCTTGTAACAAGTTTGGGCATATAGAAAAAGAATGCATGAGAAAATTTCGACCAACATACCAAAATGAGCAAACATCATCAGACTCCAAGGTATGGAAGAAGAAGGAAGTACAACCAGAAATATGTGGCATAGCTCAGTATACAGATAGAATAGGCTCAGGAGGAACTGAAAGTATGAAATTTTAGTGTTCTAATTCTCATACGCAATTATCATGAAGACAAGTCACGTATATACGTGAGTTTGAAGCTACACAGTCACATATATGTTGCTTTGATGAAGAAGCAGTGGGGTAGACTCAGAAAAATGATCTGATATGGTTCAGATAATTTTATGTCTTGATGATTGATGACTACAGCCTGTGGATGTTATTTGGAAGTGCTTTTTACCCTCATAACTTGTTGACAACTTGATGTATAACTAGTTGATGATGATGCCTAGATGACCCTTATTGATATATGTAATGATCAGATTTGACAGTGAACAGGTGGCACAGGTTTAGGGGGAGAATATGTTATGTTTCTAATAATGCATTGTTGGCATTATGTTTAGAATTCTTTGGTACATAACGATTCTTATCAATGGTGAGGATGCTTATGTCATTGAAGTGTTTAAATGATACATCAAGCTACGCTGCAGTCATAAGTTGCCTATAATGAAATCTCAGATGATACTTATATTGCATGAACCACATAGTTATTATTTAGATCAAATTTATGGGTGATTATGGATGACTTTTGACGATGCATACAGTACATATATGTTGCTTGCATGGTAATCTTCATAAGGACAAGGAGAAGTACAAAGCTTGAGTACACAACTTCATTATTTAACGATGAGTCACTCATTTCTTTTATGTTGTTGTCGTCATGCCTTCAAAGATGCATAAAGTTCATATGGTGTAGTTACGATGCAGGATTTCTATAGTTCTTGGCTCTCACATGGTTGAGGATTGTTGCTGTTGATAGTATCACGAAAGCTTGACAAAAGACCATGAGCTCATGGTTTTCTAGCTACATATTGCTATCTCTTTGATGGATAAACATTATGCTGGATACATGGATGACTACTTAAGTTGCATATTGATAAATATTGTTGGTTGGCGAAGAGAATGGTGTTATTACAGGTCTCATGAAGACATAGCTATTTGAAGACATGGGTATTCATAGAAATGGCTTACTTAGTCACATAATGATGATGCCTTCTTACTTTATGATGATAGGTTTGATACTCAGATATGTTGATTATCATGGTTAATTCTTATCAGATGTGGGATGTTCCCTAGTGATGATACATGGTTGATATATTGAGGGTTCTTGTGGAAAGATCATGTAGCTCTTGATGATGATGTTATGATCATAGATGATGAATATGGTGTTTTCACATACATATGATATGATGTGAATGATTTTGTGTTACTGCTTGGAGATATGACATATGCTCAGTTGATTCATGGAAGGTTATGATAAGGCTCTTTATACTAAGGAAATGAAGCAAGTTGATCTTAATGAGATCAAGAGGATGAGTTGATATCTATATGCGGCATACTTTGTCACAGGTTGATGATATTTACTTTGTCATATCTTCAGAACTATTGATGGACATATACAAGTTGTGGGTCTGGATGTTGCTGACAGATGCTTATGGTGTAGATCATATATGGTGTATGATAGTTGTTGATGACTATCATGGTCTTGTTTAGATCTTTGGTCTTTGTTATAGATGTCATGTATATCACTTGATGAAAAGGTCGTATAAAGGCCCATGATGTAATAATATGTCTCTGTCTATCATAGTCTTTTAATGAGTCCTTTTGGTCATATGATGTAATTTACACCACCACTATGCATGGGAAGGATGATGTAATAATTGCTATACTTCAGTCATGTATAAACATCTGGTATATCCCCACTTGATTGGGTAGATGAGTCAAATTTTGTATATCCGCACTTAATTGGGAGATTGATGTATTTATGAGTCATTGGTGATAGGAAGGTCATACTCACATAGTTGAGTTATAGAGCCATGTTATTCTTTTAGAAAATATATTTGCAAACTTTGCATGTGCTCAGGGGGAGCATGGATGGTATAGTGCATCTCAGCATGTACAAAGGGGGAGTTTAATCAGAGAATTGAAAATGTGCCTAGGGGGAGCATGATCAATGTTCATATTCAGCTATTCAGATATGAAAGTATTCATTTTGGTTAGCCCTTTACCCTTGATATCAAAGGAGGAGAGTATCTTGGTCTGCCCTTTTCCCTTGATGTCAAAGGGGGATAGTATTTTGGTGTTGCTTGTTATCTCTAATATTTTCTACAACTTGCAGTAATCAACACCAACATGGTTGGCATCAAGTCCAAAGGGGGAGATTTTTGGCATTATGATACATGTGTTGTACTTGATGGCAACCCACTTGTAGCAGAACAACTCACTTGTATATGGTAACTAGATGAATCTATGTAACTAGATGAATCTACAGGAGAGATATCAGAAGTGACAGAATGCATGGCAGTTGTGTTTACAGATGTGATAAAATGCAGGGCAGTTCAAAGGAATCATTTCAGAATTAATATGGCAAATCAAATTATAACAATTATATTCACAGGGAACAAAGTAATGGTACAAAAGAATAGGATGAAGGAACAAAGAACTACATATTAGAATCAAGAAATTGAAGAAAGAGAATGGTTTAAGAAGTATACACTGGTTAACCTTGTCCAAGTAGCATATACATGTGGGCTCATGGAATAGAAGAAGCGTATACATATGCATGCACTTTCACAGAAGGAAAAGCATGTATGCAATGGAAAATCAAGGTTTTGGTCTGAGGTATTGGTCCGAGGTTTTGGTCCAAGGTATTCAGTCCGAGGTATTTGGTCTGAGGTATTGGTCTGAGGTTTTGGTCCGAGGTATTTGGTCCAAGGTATTGGTGCGAGGTATTTGGTCCGAGGTATTGGTCTGAGGTATTGGTCCGAGGTTTTGGCCCAAGGTATTGGTCTGAGGTATTTGGTCAAAGGTATTGGTCTGAGGTATTTTGGTCTGAGGTATTGGTCCTAAGTGGTTTTGGTCCAAGGTATTGAGAAAGGCCTAAAACTATATAAGGAGGAGAAGATCAAAGGGGTAAGAGCACAAGTAATGAATATCTTATGAAGTGTTAGATCAAAAGCAAGTATGCATGTTATGGGTTTCTGATGCTTTGCTTGATCTGAACTAAGTATGCACCTAAGTGTTAGATAATGTATGAGATCTAATGATGGATCAAGATCATAATGACTTATCATTATGAGATCTGATAATGGATAGGCTAGATCTAATTGCTAACGCATGTTTTATCCTTTATAAGTGATGATCTAGGTATGTCTGAAGTCTGGAATTGCAACGAAGTTATAAGTAAGTATTTGCAGATCTATACACTAGTTTGCTTTGATGAAGTTGCGTGTACACGCTAGTTTTGCTCTTCCAAGTAGTGTATGCAAAAGAAAAGCTTGATGTTCAGGGATGACTAATCTATCAGATCAGTGTTTTTTTTTATTGTTGTTTGTCAATGATGTCTTCTTAGATCTGAAAGTAGAACTAAATGAATAAGGAAATTGAGTCTGATTGATTAATTGATTAAGAAATAAGGGTGATCCTTGTTGCTATTTGTTTAGAACTCTGTAATATGATACTAGATCTTCAGAATGTAACTGATTGGTATAGTCTGTGGTTCAGAGGTTTTAAGATTCAATATCTTTAGAACTGTACGCAGTTTGGGAAAATGGATACAACGTATACATGCAGGTTTGCTTCATTGAAGGAGCGTACACATTCTGACACTTTCCTTTTGAGGTTACAGTTAGTTTTGGTTGTTGATGCAGTGTTCTGGGTTCAGATCTGTGTACTGGTTATAGTGATCAGTTTGTTCCAGTTGATTGTTTGAATTTGATTAATGTTGAGTGAATGGTTGATCCAGTTGTGTCAAAGGTTCAGTGATTGTTTGATCCAGTTGTGTCAGAGGTTCAGTGATTGTTTAATTCATTATGTCAGAGGTTTCAATGTTTGATTGATGTAGTTATAGTTGATTCAGAGATTGATGATTGGGTTTCAGTTATATCAGAGATTGATGAATGGATTTCAGTGATTGGTTGATGTGGATGTATTTGATGGTTGTATTGCAATGGTGATTGATTTTGAGCTTAAATGTTACTAACAGGTCTAATGTGAAAATTTGATGAAACGTGACATTCATATTGTATTATTGTGTACCAGGAGCATCCAGTGTGAAAATTTATGAAATGTGGTCCCTGGAGGATACTGAGGGTTGGAGCCTTCAGTGAGGAAGTTGAAGATTCCTACTAGTAGTGGCTAGCGATTTGATCAGGGGGTTGGATCTCCCTTCCAGTAGCAGTTGCAGAACAAGTGAAAGTTGTAACCTAAACATATCAACTAGTACAAGAACTAGGGAGTTGTAGCTCCCTTCCAGTAGAATCTAGAGAACAAGAGAAGGTTGTAGCCTTCTATAGGTGGGTGCTTGCGTACTGGTATGAGTCTGCACCAGTACAAGATTGTAAATAGATTTTCTTATTATTAAAAGAAGACATAGACGACAACAATAGGTGGTTTTCACCCAGATTGGGTTTCCACCTTAAATCTTGGTGTTCATGTGTGTTTCTTATGTGTGATGGTTTATTATTGCACATGGTTACTGTTTAATGTTTAATAAAGTATTGATGCATTGATTAAAGATCAACATATAATGTATTAACTAAATCATAAATTTGCTGGACATACACTGGTTACCTTAAATACAGTTCCGTGTACACGCGAGTTACCTTCATTGAAGTAGCGTATATAAATCAGAGTATGAAAATAAAAAGTTATTTATTTGACTAAAACTAATTCACCCCACCCCAACTCTTAGTATTATTTTCAACACCCATTACGAACGCCAAGAGCCTATAATCATATTCTCGTGTTAAACTAAGCCTTTACATAATCCGTGCCCATGATAAGTCAACCATCTACTACTTTTTATACCTATCCCACTCCATTATACACTACCACACTCCTAATTTAAGTGTCAGCTACTCCTGATTCAATGCCTAATCACAACAATTTGTGATTATGATGACAATTTAAGCACATATGTGTGTAATGTCCATGACGAGACGTACGAATTTTCCTCTCCAAATTTTCTGTCAATGATTATAACCTTAAACGGGCTAGCACTGGTCTATCTCATCATCTCAAAATGACCCGGCAAATGAAAAATTGCAATTTTTGTCATCATCACTTCACACTGTCTCATGGATGACAATTTCTACCGATTATATGCATGAATTTATAGAAGGCCACCTTTCTACCCATCCTATGATTGATTGTGACAACAAATGCAAAAGAACAATTGGCTAGTCTTTGTTGACAAGAACTCTACTTATAAATTGTACTTTTTTCGCCTGTTCTCACAATCAGTCATATGTTAGGTAGAGGGGATGGTCTGCCAAAAATTCATGCATGTAATTTCTAGAAGGGGTCATCTATGAGACAATGTGAAGTGATGATGAAAAACATGGTAAATTTTCATCTACTGGGTCATTTTGAGATGGTGATGACAGACCAACGCTAACCCATTCAAGGTTATAATCATTCATGGGCAATGTGCGGGGCACAATTCATACATCCCATCATGGAAATTACACTCAAAATTACATAAATTGTCATCATAATCACAAACTGTTGTGAATTGACAATTAATATACGTTAAAAAAAATTTAGACTAATATAGATTGGAAAATGCAAGCAATATATAGATTAGTTACAATAAGTATAGTAGAAAATATAACAGCCATTCCAACAGTGTCGACTAGTGCACGCAATAAAGAAAAATCTAATGCTATTTTTATTAATGAATAATAACAAAAAATATCAATTTAACATTTCTTTCTTGTTACAACTGATGATCCACCCCTCTTGGAGTAGCCTCAACAACGTCGCAAGTACACAAACATGCCATCAAAAATAAAGAAAAAGAAGAAGAAATTATTGTACTAGTTATATCATTAGAAACATCATGTACCATATTATGAAAGCATATTTTTTATGATATTTTTTTTTGAGATGAAGTATTTTGTGTCTATGATTAACGAATGAATGAATGAGTGTTATATGTTAATGAATTATTGTTATATGTCTCTTTATGTACATGACCTTATTTCATGTTATATAAACATATTTTTTATGATAAAATTTATTGAGATGAAATATTTTGTGGATTTATGAATGAACGAATGTTTTCTATTTGTTTTTTTTTTTATTATGTATCTTAATGTCTTGATTTCAATTATTTCCTATATCGTAGATAAATTGGGTACTAGGGAATTGATAATGATGTGGGGGGAGGGGGGCATGAGAGATTCCACCTTCACGTGGTTTGACCTATTTAGAGAATGCATTCGGATTTGGATAAATTTGGAGCAAAAAACCCTCAATCCAACAAAGAAACAACAAAGTTAATGTTGACTTCGATGTTTCTTTGTCGAGTGGAAGGAGGTTTTCTCCATGATTAAACCACTCCAACAATTTATTCTTGAAACCAAGAGGAGCTTAGTCAGGTATTTAGGCATGCAAGTCCTTTTAATTGGGCAGTAGGAGAAACTCTTACTCTATTAATTGGGCATAAGGCATTGGTATGATTTTTCGTTTCTTTTATTAATTATTTATTGCATCTAACTTCTCCTCCTTCCTTTATTTTGTATGTACTTTCATTCACATATATGGATTTAAAAGATTAACTAGCGTTATAGTCGTATATGCGAAAAAAACTCATCGAACTACTACTTAACTTTATCCCACCAAGTGCTTGGCTACCAGGTGTGTGATTTAGTTTTGCATTGCATTTGATTTCAAGTAATTTTTCCTTTCTACATTGCAAATAATCCAAGACCATATATGTTCAGAAATACTGGGGCAAACAGAGTTAGGGTTTCTTTCATAATGTTTTCTCTTGTTATATTGACAATTCTTGTGATATAATGTTATTTCATCATCATAACTATTATTTTGTGTTCATCATTAAGACAATTCCAATAAATAAGATCACAATGCAAACAAGAACACCAGAAATAGGCTCCAAGCCAGGGAAAAACCCCTCCACAAGGGAAAAACCCAATAATTTTTCTTCTTATAGAAGTTCAAGGAATACATCCAAGACCTTTGATCAAGACAACTCACAAAGTGATAGGCCAACCACCCAAACAATAATGCTTCTCTCTATAACTCGGTCTGTTTCTCTTCTCTAGGTTGAAATCTGAACAAAGATAGATTTCTTCCCCTATGTGCGAGCTTGCTAAACAAATTATTGATGCACAAGCCAAATAAATAGACCTTCTTGCTTTCCTCTCCATACGTCCCCTCTTTCTCACTCTAAATTTTACTCAAACTTATTAAAGAGACTAAATTACTTGTGTGACTCAAATGAGGTCCAGTACCTCTTCTTTATATAGTCTTTTGGTGGGTTTCAAGTGCCTCTTGTGGGGCCAACTTGATGGGTTGGATGAGAAGCATAATAGAGGCAGTGGTAGGGGGAAATTATAGTGTTGGATATGTGGCAAGGAGCATCTGAAGAAGGATTTCCCGTCGTATTGGGGTGGTAGGCCTCAGATCTACAAGGCTCAATAGGTGCATACAGTTGGGGATGTTGGACACATAATTCCGCGCATCTATGCAACATTGGATAATAGGTAGGCGGATCACTATGCATCTATTATCGAAATGGATGGCAAGCTTTGTGATCAAGTTGTTTCTATTTTGATTGACTCTAGATATAACTATAGTTATGTTAATCTTGACTTGGTAGATACATGCGGTTTGAGAAAATAAGTGCATGTAGAGTCTTGGTTGGTGCAGTTGGCTATATGTACTAAGAAGATAGTTCATCATTGGGTAAAAGCTTGTGCATTTGAGTTGAACGGTATGCCTACATCAACACATATGAATGTGCTTCCATTGGGGTCATACAATATGCTTCTGGGTATGGATTGGATGTACCTTCATAGGACCAAAGTAGTTTGTTATGGAACATCTATTGAGTGCTTGGATGAAAATAGAGAACATAGAATCTTGCAAGGTAAGAAGAATGCTACATCAGTAAGAGTGGTTACAACTTTGCAGCTAAAACACAGTAGAAGGAAAGGGTGTGTATTGTTTCAATGCATATTTCTAGTGATAAAGGTAAGGATGTTGAGGATGTGGAAGTCTTCTAGAAGTATATGGTTTTGCAGCAGTTTCAGGATGTATTTCCCACAAATATTTCAGAGTTGCTACCTTACATGGAAGTGGACTTTTCTATTGAGTTCGTATCAGGAGCAACACCGGTATCAAAGGCACCTTATAGGATGCGCAAACCAGATTTAGTGGAACTAAAGTTGCAGTTGAAGAAAATGCTTGATAAGGGATACATTAGGCCAAGTGTATCACTGTGGGGTGCACTAGTATTGTTTGCGAATAAGAAGGATGATACTCTTAGATTGTGCATTGATTACATGAAGTTGAACAAGGTGAAAATCAATAAAAAAGTATCTGTTGCCAAGGATTGATGACTTGTTTGACCAATTGAAGGGAGAAATAGTGTTCCTGAGGATTGACTTGAGATCCAGATATCATTAGGTACACATCAAAGAAGAGGATATCTACAAGTTTTCTTTCCAGACCAGGTATGGGCATTTTGAGTTTGTTGTGGTTCCCATTGGTTTTTCTAATGCTCTAGATAATTTCATTTGTTTGATGAATAGTGTGTTTCATCCTTATTTGGAAACGTTTATTATTGTATTCATTGATGATATATTGATATATTCTAAGAATGAGGAAGAACATGCCGAACACTTAGCAATAGTATTGAGATTGCTAAGAGAGAATTAGTTATATGGCAATCTTAGAAAGTGTAGTTTCTTTCAAACAAAAGTTCATTACATGAGGCATGTTGTTTCCAAGGAAGACATAACAATGGATCTAGAAAAGATAAGAGCTATCATGGAATGGGAAGCTCCTAGGAATGTGGATAAGTTTCTATCATTCATGGGATTAGCAGGTTACTACAGGAGGCTCATCAGGAACTTCTTATAGATTTCCTATCCTATTACATCATTGCAGAGGAAAGGAAAAAAATTTGAATGGACAGAGGAATGTGCAACAAGTTTTTAGCAGTTGAAGCAATTGTTGACAAATGCTCCAGTTCTTAAGATTGCAGATCCAGATAAAAAGTTTGTGGTGTGTACATATGCTTTCAAGAGAGGACTTGGTGGAGTCTTCATGTAGGAGGGATAGGTGGTATGCTACAAGTCAAGGAAACTGAATGAGCATGAACGGAACTATGTGACACATGATCTTGAGTTTGCAGCAATTATTCATGCATTGGATATGTGGAGGCACTATCTTCTTGGCAGGAGGTTCATTCTAATAAGTGATCATAGTGGGTGGAGGTACTTGTTTGACCAATTGAATATGAATGCTAGGAAATCTAGATGGTTGGCCATGATCAGTGAGTTTGACTTTAAGATCAGGTACATAAAGGGTAAGGGGAACAGGGTTGCAGATGCTCTTAGTAGAAGAATACAGGTGAATCACATAACAACTATGAGTTCATATGGGATAAATTTACAGGATCATATTCTTGTAGGCATGACATCAAGATGCCAGTTACAGGGAGCTTAGGCACATGTTATAGTAGTCGGGTATAGGTGAACATGATGTAGATTATTATCTTACGACAAATGGTTTGGTGAGATTTAAGGACATGATTTATGTGTTGGACAACAGTGAACTCAATAATATTTTCTTGAGGGAATTTCATCTTAATCCATATTCAGGTCACACGAGATATTAGAAGACATTGAAAGCAGTGAAGAAATTCTAATATTGGCCGAATCTAAAGAAAGAGGTGGCAGATTTTATGGCTAGGTTCTTGGATTGTCAACAAGTAAAAGAGAATGTAAGCATCTAGGTGGTCTAGTATAATTGATTTCGATTCTAGAGTGGAAATGGGAGGCCATTTCCATGGGCTTCATTATAGGTTTACCGAGGACATCTAGAGAACATGATTCCATCATGGTTATGTTTGAAAGGTTGACTAAGGTAGCTCATTTTATTCCAATTAAGTCTACTTATTCAAATAGTGAGGTAGCATAAGTATTCATCAGGGAAATAGTGAGATTACATGGTAATCCAAAGAAGATTGCATTAGACAGAGATGCTAAGTTCACTTCTAGGTTCTAAAAGGAGTTATTTGTAGTTTTGGGTACAAAATTGGCCTTCTACGCAACTTATCATTCGCACACAGATAGAAAGACAGAGAGGGTCAACAATATTTTGGAGGACATGTTGAGAATGCATGTTATGCACTAGCAGAGGAGGTGAGAGGTGTATCTTCCACAAGTGGAGTTTGCATATTATAATGGGTATCATGAATATTTGAGGATGAGTCTGTTTGAGGCACTTTATGGGCGGAGTTGTAATACTCCCATCAGTTGGAGTGATCCAGTGAATGAGGTATTGATTGGATAGGACATGTTGGCAGAAATGGAAAAGGAATTGCAGGTCATCAAGAAGAATCTAAAGGCATCATAGGACAGACAAAAGATCTATACAAATCAACATATGTTGTTTAAGGAATTTCAGGTTGGGGAATAGGTGTACTTGCACATAAAGCCCAATAAGAGCTCCTTGAGGATTGGGTCATGTGCAAAGTTGGCCCCTCGATATTGTGGGCCTTTCAAGATCCTTGAGAGGATTAGACTAGTGGTCTAAAAAGTTGCACTGCCTACGACAATAAAAGTCCATGATGTTTTCCATGTTTCATTACTTAAAAGATATGAAAAGGATGTCGATCATGTGATTGATTGGTATGTACTGTAGGTGGAGCTAGAAGGATAATTCTAGCCAGAGCCTAAGCAAATTTTGTAGTGGAAACAACTTATGCTCCAAAACTGAGCAATCGAGCAAGTTAAAGTGCAGTGGAAGCACATTGGTCCCAATGAAGCTACATGTGATATGGCTGATCAGATGTGGTCTATGTATCCTTTATCATTTGTTGGTGAAAGAAAATGAGTTTTGGTATATGTACATATTTATGCATGGTTTTTATTGTAAATACTGCAACGAGTTGTGTTATATCTCTAATAAGTGGTATGGTTGCCATGTTGGTATGTTTGTCATGTTGGTTTTCTTTTCAATAGGTTGTTCATTGTAAATATTGCATCGAGCTAAATTATAAAGCTCCATGGGTAGTATGTTTTGGTTTTCAGCAGTCTTGTTGGTTGTAGGTGTCATAGAACACCGAGGACGGTGTTCCCATAAGGGGGAGGGGTTTGTAAGAACCTCGAGTTAAAAGTTCATGTAATAAAGGAAAAAATAAGACCAAGGTCATGGGACAATTATTCCAATCTGAATGTTGGGAAAAACATCCTAGTGGGTATTCCTTTGGTTTATTATGGTAAGAGGAAATTGGAAAAGGCAATCTGAAAGACATTGAAAAGGAAAAGAGGCACTAATTGGAATATTATTTATGAAAATCATTGAAAATAGGAGAAAAGGAAGGTTAAAGGTCACAGGTTGCATGTGAGGAGGGAATTGAAGGAAAAATAATGGAAATTGAATAAAATAAAGGCCTCAATAATAAAAATGCTTCTGAGGATAAGTTCAAAACCTTTTGTTAGTTTAGGTTTGGACCTCTCTCTCTATTCTCTCTATTCGCTCATACTCTTGCACACTTAGAGCATTCTTGGAGCACTCTAGCATTGAAGAAAGGAAGACAAAGGAAGGAAAAGAAAGCAAAGGGAAGCAAAGATCAAGCAAGGAAGAGTTGGATTAAGTGATTTGATCCGAACTTAAAGAGGAATGCAACAACTTACATATATAATCATAAACATAGAGATGTAGCAGAAAAACACTTCATTTTATTAATAGAAAAATTTTGAACTATGCTTACAAACAAAATGGAAATAAGATAGCTTGGGTGATGGTAGGTTATCTCTAAGAAGAGATGTGGCAACTACATGCCTATGAACTGAGTTACAATGAGGCTCAAGGGCCTTTTTATTATTGAAAAATAAGAGAAAACCCTAAACAACCAAAACCCTAACCCGAGGAGATGTAACAATAAGAGTTTATGGGCCCTGTTGGGGTTAGCTGGGCAGCCAACTTCCCGGGGTTGTAACTTGGTCATATTATCTTTGTTTGACACGTATGATACCTCACTGGAAAGATCTCTCCGAGTACTACAACTTCTTATGCAATCTACTAGGAAATAGTTAAATAATTTTTCCAAAAAAAACGTCGTTTAGGGCCTCAAAACGACTCTGGAAGTTCAACACCCAAAAACTGCCAAAAATAGTAAATTATGCTACAATTAAGGAAACATATGAAACTAACTAGGGGGTCTAGGTGGAATAGGTGAGTGGCCTCCAATATCCACCTGGATCATTCCTCCTCCCTTAGGAAGCAATGCTCCCCATTGCATGCAGAGCCTCCATGAGGTGAGGAAATTCCTGTTGAACCTAGTCCCTGGTGAACCATTTGCCCTGGTGAAGGAGTTGGCCTGCTTTGACAACTCAATATAGTTGTATCCTCTGTTATTGAGTGTTCTTGATCTGTGTGTCCATGATCTTATCAGTTGTGGCCTGTTCCATGCAGTTTGGGTTGAGCTCTGTTGGTGTGAGATGTTCTGCAATGTCAGATGTGTCCAACAATGGTGGAAAGTATGGCTGAAGGCGATATTGAACACTGGGTGCAGACCAAGGAATGGTAGGATGCTGAGCTCGAAGGAATTGTAAGCGACAACGTTGGTGATGGTGTATGGCCCATATCGTAGCAAGCGAATCTTGTGGTGGGGTCTAGCAAGGCGCTGCTTCTGCAAATGAAGCCAAACTTTGTCACCAGCCTGGAACTTGTGTGACACTCGATGTTGATCATGGCGCTTCTTGTACTTAGCATTGGCTCTGTCTAATATATCATGGACTTGTTGGTGGATGCGTTGAATGTGCCCAATGAAGTTGTTAGCCCTTTCAACTTCGGACTGCACTTGAGTCAAATCTACCTGAGTGGATGCAAATGGTATGGTCACATCAATGGGGCATAATGGACGAAATCCCAACCCTACCTGAAAGCGGCTTTGGCCTGTTGAGCTGCAAAGAGATCTATTGTAACTGTGTTGGACATAGGGGAGACTTTCATCCCATGTGTGTGGATGCTTCGAGTTGTACATGCATAGAATGTGTATAATCATTATGTTGACAACCTCTGTTTGACCATCAGTTTGGGGATGGAAAGCCATGGACTTAGTAAGTTTTGTATCCAGCATTGACCATAGACTTTACAAAAATGCACTCAAGAATCTACTATCCCAATCTGAGATAATGGATTGTGGGATCCCAAAGTGTACCCACACTCACTCAAAGAAGAGCTTAGCAGTTGCCTCTGTTGTGATAATCCTCATGCAAGCCGCCATGATGGCCATCTTAGAGAATTTGTTGATGACCATGAAAACGCAATCGTTGCCATGCTTAGCAGAAGGAAGGCTAGACATATAATCCATGGAAACAAATTCCCAAGGCCGACTAGGAGTAGGTAGAGGAGTATACATGCCTTGCTTCTTAATGGTTGGTTTGGAAATGGCACAAATGGTGCAACATCTAATGTACTTCCCAACATCCTAATGAAGTTTCAACTAATAAAAATACTTTTGCAATATCGCTACTATTTTCTCCACTCCAAAATGTCGAGTGACCCGACTGTAGTGCGCCTCCCAAATCATCTTGGCACGATCACTTGAAGGAACACATGTGTCCCAAGTGGCATAACAGTGCATCCTGAAGATGAAAATTTGGAACTCGCTTCCCTTCCAAGAGTGTCTAGTATATGTTGCCGAATTCTGGATCGCTCTTGTAAAGATGCTACCACCCTGATGTCTCGTGCCCAAAGGAGTCAAACACAGTGATTAGCGCCATGACCGGTGGTCGACTGAGGCAATAAATGGTAATATTAGTGTTTCCCTTCTTATACTTAATGTTAAAATGGAACTGTTTCAGATAGGTGGACCATTTCTTATGGCAATCATTCTACAACTTCCCTTGTGTCTGTATGAATTATAGAGGCCGGTGGTCTGTGTGGATGACTGTTTCCTTCTCCAGAATGTAATGCTTCCATTGACGGCAGGCCTGCACAATGGAATAAATTTCTTTGTCGTAAGTGGGGTACTTTCAGACTATGTCTGAAAGTGTCTCAATGTGGTAAGCCACTGGATGCCCATGTTGAGTAAGAATTGCACCAATAGCATAGTTAGAGGCATCTGTTTCAATCTCAACTGGTTTTGTAGGTCTAGTAATGTGAGCACAGGTGCAGAAAAGAGGCCATTCTTCAACTCGGAGAATGCTCGTTGTTTGGTTTCCAACCAAAATAACTTTGCTTTCGCTCTACCCTTAGTGACTTGACCTAAAGGCCAAGTGATATGAGAGAACCCCAACACGAACCTACGGTAGAAATTGGTAAGACCCAAAAATATACGGAGCTCTATTAGAGTGGTTGGGGTTGGCCAATCCTGAACGACTTGTATCTTGGATGGGTCCACATGTACACCCTGCCCATCAATGATGTACCCAAAATATTTAACCTGGGTTAGGCCAAAGGTGCATTTCTCCAAGTTAGGACACAACTTGTGTTGTCGAAGGGTTTGAAGGACGCATTAAATATGGTGGAGGTGCTCTTCCCAACTTTGGTTGAAGATCAAGATGTCATCTAAATACACCACTACCAATACATTGGTGAAGGGACACAAGATGTCGTCCATCAGTCTCATGAAGGTTGCAGGGGTGTTGGTCAATCCAAACGTCATGACCA
This sequence comes from Pinus tabuliformis, assembly GCA_031772625.1. Lineage (NCBI taxonomy): Eukaryota > Viridiplantae > Streptophyta > Pinopsida > Pinales > Pinaceae > Pinus > Pinus tabuliformis. Next base: position 435,775,205 of record CM062818.1, on the reverse strand, counting down.
ACCATTTGAAAAGGCCCTCCTTGGATTTGAAGGTAGTCTTCCACACATCAAAGGGTTCGATAGGAACTTGGTGATAACCTGACTTCAAGTCAATCTTGCTAAAATATTTGGTCCCCTTGAGCTGCTCCAGAAGGTCATCAATCCGTGGGATTGCGTACCTATTCCGAACAATGATCTTTTTCAGCGCCCGATAGTCAATACAAAGCCTCCAGGTCCCATCCTTCTTCTGTACCAATACAATCAGGATCCGACAAAGTGATGAGCTTGGCCTGATGTGCCCTTTCTGCAGTAGTTCCTGAATCTGCCTCTTGATATCATCGTTCTATAGAACAGAGTATCGATAAATCGATCCATTGGGCAATGGCATGCCCGGGGTCAGATCGATGGAGTGCTTGAAATCTGTGGCCACAACCTTCTTGCCCTAGGGGTGAATCATAAGGAAAACAAATTTCCTAGTCTAGGAAACGATCCTACTGCATTGCTTTGCAGTGATCAAAGAGATGGCAGTAGGCGGGGCTACCTCCGATATTCTGTACAACTTATTAGCCAAAGTAATAATCACAGAGCAAGGTCTAGACTCAAGTATGGTTGTCCTAACAATACATCAGAAACTTCAAGAGGATCAACGTCACACAGTACCTTATCTGTGAAGGGCTTGATGCTGTAGGGAAGGCGACACGATTAGCTCACGTGAAGATCTCATCCTTGGTGAAGCCACCCGATGGTGTACGGATGTGGATGTGGATGTGTTGTAGTCTTTAGGCCTAGTCGCTTCATGACTTCTGCTGAAATGAGGTTCTTTTGGCTCCCGCTGTCAACAATAAACTATAATAGAGAACCCTTCACCCACATCTATGAGTGGAAGAGGCGTTCTCCCTCCTCTCGATCTTCAGGCTCAATTTTTCTAGATCTTTGTGGTGGCCACGATGTCAATGGGCTCTGCATCAATGATCTATTTCCCTTTGTCAGTACCCTTATCGGGTTCTAATTCAGAGTCAAAACCTGCGTCTGATTCAGAAGCCTTTAGCTTGGCCACCAGTGACTGCTTGGCCCAACACTCACTTGTATTGTGAGTGGAGCTCTTATGGAACTCACACCATTTTGCCATTTCCTTCGTCTTCGTGGTGTTGTTCTTTGCTTACAACTTCGGCGAGCTGTCTTGGGTAGCCCCTCCTTGGCTTGGTTTGGGGGAGCCTTTTCCTTACTTTGGATTCACAGATCCAAAGTCCCACTTCTTCTATTTAAACTCGTGCTCAATATTTACAGCGTACAGATACGTCGTGCTGATCAAGGAAATATCTAGGAACTCCATCTCATCCTGGATGTACTTGTGTAGACAGCCGCAATACTTGAGCACCAAATGTCACTCAGTATTCTTGATACCCAGCTTCGTGCAAAGGGTATGGAAAGTATTTGTGAACTCTGGCACATCTTGGTCCCTTCCTTGCCATAGCGTGGTCCACTTTATGTATTTATCTTCATTGCTCCTGACAAGGGTAATATTGTTCCTTGATGGCGTCTTGGAAAGAATTCTAAGTGGGTGAAGTTGAAAACAACAAGGGTTCACTCTCATCCTTTTGTTTGCAGTAGGTTTCCCACCAGTCCTTGATGTGTGGGGCAGCTTTGAGAAGTGAAAACGAAATCTTTTCCCAATTGGAAAAGTCATGAACTAAAAGATATCCTTCTAATAGATTTAACCATTTATCTATGGCATCTGCATCTATCAGGCCTTTGAATATGGGAATATTGAAGTTAAATTGTACCTTAAAAGGAGTCGCACTTCCAAAGTGGTTGTTGGATGAAGATGCATCACCTATGGGAAGCCATTGAAGGATCTGGGTAAAGTTATCCATCATCGCGTCCCTCTATCGCGAGGCTAATGCTACAATGGTTCAACTAGATCGAGCCCTAACTCCTTATACCCTGACCTCGTTGGGGACATGCAAAGAAAAAAAGAGAAAGAGCAGACCCCTCTGATACCACTGATCTAAACTTAAACATGAACAAAAAAACTTACAGATATAATAATAAACACAGAGATGCTGAAGAAAAACACTTCATTTCATTAATAGAAAAATTCCGAACTATGCTTGCAAACACAATGGAAATAAGATAGCTCAGGTGATGGTAGGTTATCTCTGAGAAGAGATGTGACAACTACATGCCTCTGAACTGAGTTACAATGAGGCTCAAGGGCCTTCTTATTATTGAATAATAAGAGAAAACCCTAAACAACCAAAACCCTAAACCGAGGAGATGTAACACCAAGAGTTTATGGGCCCCGTTGGGGTTTGTTGGGAACCCAACTTCCTAGGGTCGTAACTTGGTCATATTATCTCCATTTGATGCGTATGATACCTCGTTGGAAATATCTCTTTGAGGACTATAGCTTCTGATGGGAGTGTGATAGCAATCACTAAAGAAATTTTTCCAAAAAAATGTCGTTTAGGGCCTCAAAAGGGTTTTGGAAGTTCAGGATCTGAAAAACTGCCAAAAATAGTAAACTATGCTACAATTAAGGAAAATGAAGAAATTGACTAGGGGGTTTAGGTGGAATAGGCGGGTGGCCACCAATATCCACCTGGATCACGCCTATAATGGGATTACTTGCAGGTATCGAGTTGCATGTATGATTTCCTTACTATTTTTGGCATGCATGTGTATTTTTTGTTCTCTTGTTGTCATTGGCATGAGACTTTCCAGGTGTGACATTGGTTTTAGCTTTTCCTTTCCATTTTTGGATAGGAATGGTGTGGTGGGGTTATTTTATTTGGTTAAGCTGGATTGTCGGATGGTTTTGGAACTGGGTGAGGTGGTCTTAGGAAAATTCCCAAGGGCCTAGGAATCCCTTGACTGATAATGGTGGGATACATGGTAAAGCATGAGGGTGGAGACAAGAAAATTTCCTTAAGGTATTGTGAAGAAATCTGGAGGCATCTAAGCTTATTTAGGGCTTAGTGATCACTTGACCGGTGTTAACGGGATTGCAATAAATTGTGGTAGTGTATGTTTATTGTTTGGCCTAGGAATCCGTTGACCGGTAATAGCAGGATTCCGGTAAAGACTAGTTGTATAGGTGAGGGTTTCAGGCCTAGAAATATCTTGACTGGTAATGGCAGGATATGCAATAAAGCTTGAGGAATCCCTAATTTTTTTTGTGAGTCCCGCATTCATGCTTGTAATATGGCATGAGGGTGATTGGCTAAAGAAATATTTGGTTCATCCCAATCTATGGTCAGGTGGTACATGGAAGTCCCTAACTTGGTTGGATTTTTAATATGTTAATAAGAGCTCTTTTTCCATCTCACTTCATGAATATTTATACTTGTTATTATGAGATTTTGATGGCTATTCTACCATTGTTATTATTCTTGTTATAAGCATGGTTTTATGACAACATTTAGTTATGTCTCTCATCATATTTTTATTAGTAAATGAATGGTTAATGAATGTATGACCTAATAGATGTAAATTCAAATATTGAGAGAAGGCATCAAACCTTCTTGCCGATTCTCCTATAATTATGAGACCCTATGTTTAGATTTGCATTTATAACCTGTAGATTTCATGTTCTCCACATGTTTGACGAAATGGATGTCATGGTTGGGCCTAGTTAGGTCAAGTGCTTGACTAATTTTTGTGTATCTATAATTTTCTTCATGTATCTTATCATTATAGAAAGTTCTATCAAGTTCTGGGCAGAGGTCTGGATCCTAGCCTTGAAAAGGTGGCTCGGATCTTGGGGTCGCATGCGTAAAACTGAGTAAATTAGACTACATTCGCTAGGAGGAAGGGCCATACATGCGACTGGAGGGTTACAGTCAAATGTAGGCAATTTTATGCCTACGTATGGGAGTCCATATTAGTGAAAAAGTAATTTAGCTCTGGGTATGGGCACCTGGAGTGGTTATTTAGCCTCTACGGGTCCTGTAGTTCCTGAGGGAGGTAAGTAAAGTTGTAGTTGGGAGATTCCACTTCCTTAAGTGTACCTAGGGAGTTGATTCATATCATAGTAACTCTTTGTCACATATTTATATTATGATAGACCCACCAAATAAAAAAAATGAGGTTCTATATGTATATGCCTTACAATACAGACCCACCAAAAAATAAAATTTATATGTCATACTATTACTAATTGAGAACACAATCCTTCATAATTGTGTAATGCCAATCCATTTAGTTCTAAGGAATATGAGAGAGCCTGATTTTTTCATTGACTTTTAAATCTCCCAATTTTAATTTAAAACCTTAATTACACATAAGTCTGCATCTTTGTTGAGATCATGGAGAACATGGAAATATGCCTTTGAAGAGAACCTTTTGGATGCTTTTTTAATTATTTGCATAATAATTTCTAATATTTTTTCCCTTAGAGGGGAGCCCTTCACCAAATGGTGAATAAGAAGGCGAGAGTCTCTCAAAACACTGAGAGAAGCTACCTGGTTTTCGTTAGTTAGTTGAATCTCGTAGTAAAGGGCATAAGATTCAGCATGGTTTTTTTTCATGCATCCTGAGCCCCATGGATAATTTGTTGTTGAATACCTAATATTTTGTATTGGTAATCCTATGTAAATATTGTAAATATAGAAATAAGAGAAGTTGGAAGACAAAGAGACATTGGGAGATGAAACTAAATAGTCTCCCTCTCCTTGTACATAGTCATATTATATCTTAAAGAAAAGGCAACAATTCATTTGTGGAGTTACTCCTGGCCTGACATGGTATCAGAGCCAAATCCCAAAATTAACTTTTATTTTGTAACTCCTTTCAGTTTTCTGCCATGCTCTGACCCTCTATTCTCTGCCGCTCTTTGCTATACTATCCCTATGGTTATTTTTTAAGCATAGCTGCAAAATTTTCCTTTGTCCCTTGCATTCTTTGTTGAAGAATTTTTGTAAACAAATCACCTTTTTCTCTGTTAAAGAGGTTGTGTGTATGTGCATTTAAATTGTTCATCATCCCTCGACATTAAGACCTCTGCATAAAGTGGTCGAACGCTATGTCGAACCTACAACTGTTCCTCTAGTCAAGACCATTCAAATTCCTATGTGTTGATGAATGGTGTGTTGAATTCCATGAGCAGTGGGTTTGACATGACTGTTCGTTGTCGCTGGATGGCCTGGTGCATTTGAGCCTTGCTATGTGTGTGTGTGTGTGTGTGTGTGTGTTTTGTTAACAAAGTCAGTTACTGGTTTTCTATTCCAAAAAAGAAAAGGAGGGAGACATGCTCCCATTACATCAATCCAAAATGGGTGAGGGCATCCTGGAAGAGAAACAGAGGACCAACAGTCCTTTTCTTCCAATCTCCTCCCTTTTGTTGCTAAGATTACTAATTGCACTATCCTTATAAATACTTACATACTGATTCAACATCAATTTACACCTACAGAACATAAAGAGCTAGTAGCAGAAAGACCTAATAGTACTGAAATGATTGAGGAGTTTACAATTAATTTTTGTTGACTGAGGGTTCCTGAGGCTAGTTCTTGCTACTCTGAATTTTGGAGTTTTCTCCGATCTGAGTAATAAGTACGATCTTCGGATAATTGATCGTTTCCTCCAAATGCCTGCATTTGTGTTTTAGCACAAACATTTCTTTCCTCTGTTCTTCTATTTGTCTCTTTAGAAAGGAATTCTCAAATTTTGCTTCATATTTGTAGTCTTTGATTGTTTCTGAAGTGTAAAAACTTCTGGATGACAGAAATATATATAGAAATATTTTATTAATAAATGAATAGACAGATGATGAATGTTTACAATGGGTTTCCTGGCTTATATACCGCCATGGGCACCCTTTGGGAAAGGGCATGATCTTATGATCGTGCCCTTTCATCTAACTAAACCTAAAATTAACTAATTTTTTACATAACATTGCCTTCCTCTCGAAAGAATGCTTTGTCCTCAAAGCATAAGTAACGACGGATGTTGTTGAAGAATGATTCATTCTCCCAGAAAGCTTCTTCTTCGGGTAAGTCCTTCCACTTGATCAGATATTCTAAGATGATCAAGGTCGCACATTTTAAAAGGTCTTGGATTAATCTCTCAAGTTTCGTTTTTTGGTGATGTGGATATCGGTATGGCTTGATGTTAACAGGGTCTGGTCTTGCCTTGACTTCTATTGTATGCTCAATTTCCCTATTAGGGGGCATCTTCATAGGTAGGTCTTGAAATACTTTTTCATGCTTCCGAATCAGATCTTGTATCTCTGGTGATTCTTCTCTGGTCATATTTGCAGATAACATTTCTAATTGATGACATTATACTGCATAAGTAGGTGCTCTTTTTCGACTCAGCTTCATCATCTGAGATGATGATACATCATGATTTTCTGGTGCTTGGAATCCATGTAGTTTGTACTTTTGACCTCCCCATTTGAATTTTATAAATTGTAATTGATGGTTGGCGGCATAAGTACCTAAAGTTCGTAGCCATTGGATGCCTAAGACTACATCTACTCCTCCTAATGGTATCGTGAAGAACGGAGACTCTAATTTAAAGTCTTGAATCTGCAAATTGACTTTATGGCATTTCCCTACCTTTTCAATCTTCTTACCATTAGCTATCATCACTTTCATGTTTGGTAAGGGAAATGAAAAGATATTGAGTTTCTTGGCCACAGTCGTATCTAGAAAATTGTGTGTGCTTCCAGAGTCGATGAGAACCACTACGTTGTTCTTCTTTATGTGTCCTTTTAACTTCAAGGTCTGAGGTTGTGATATACCTGTCATGGCTGATAATGACACTTGCGGAGTACTTCCGTCATCTAATTCTGGTGAGAATTCTAGGGCGTCTTCTGTTTCTTCTATGTCATAATCTTCACTGTTTGAATCATTGGTTGCTTCATAATTATATAGGTTCTTTAGTTCTTTTCCTTTAGCACATCTATGTTTGGGGTCCCACTTCTCACCACAACGTTTACATTTACCCTCTTTTATCCTTTGCATTTCCACATTAAATTTTTCATCTTCACGACGATGTGGTGGAACATATCTTGTATTATTTGAGTCCACATACTGGGGTATCCTTCGTCTTGCATAAGCTTTCTCCGCTGTTGACCAAAATATTGGTTCGGATTTCTTTTCTGCTGTTTGTGCTTTTCGTCTTGCTACTTCTATAGATGTAATGTCATGCATCTCAAGTTCTTCTTGTAAATGGGATTTAAGTCCTGAGACGTATGATTGAATCAAACGAGATTCTGATAACCCAGGTACTCGTGTTACTAAGGTTTCCCATTCTTGAGTGTATTCATCCACACTTCCTTTTTGTCGTAATTTGATGAGTTTTGAAAAGAATTCTTCTTCCTTTACACCTTGGAATCTTTTGAAGAATGCATCTTTAAACTTTCTCCAGCTAATGACGTGTGTTGTTTTTTTCCACCACATATACCAGTTGTATGCTTCTCCTTCCATTTTCATGGATGCATGCCTGAGCTTTTCATCATCGTCATTGATGTCATATATCTCAAAGTATTCTTCTGCTTTATTTATCCATGCAACATTATTATTTTTTTCGTTTCCATCGAATTTAGGCATCTCGACTTTTGCCCTTCGCTGGTATGTTGCTACTGGTTGAGCGAAAAAAGGGTGTTGACTGGTAAAGTTATCCCAAAGTTGCTTGTTTGTAAAGGCTGTGTTACTCACTTCTTGGTGGGGTGTCGCTGATTTTTTTGGGGATTCAACTTTGTCATGAGAGTGAGTGGACTTAGTTGAATCTGACGAGATGTGTTCTTGATTCTCTTCATCTTCTTTTAGTAGTTGTTCGGGTGTACAATTCGACCTTTTACACAAACTTTTCAGCATTGTTAAGACTTCTCTGAAGTTTACTCCTGTTTGGACATGTTGACTTTCCATCTTTATCTCTATTCGATTTGTCGTATCTTCAAGATTTTTGATTTTGTCCGCTTGCTCCCCAAGCTTGCTCTCGACTTCATTTAATCTTTTACTGACCTCGTCGTGGTTGTTATTTATCTTTTGCTCTGCATCCAACAACCTTTTCTGGAAATCCGCCATTGTCATTGTCGACATTGAGCAGGTTTGCGGGGGCGTGTATTTATCTGCTAGTTTAAGGGTTTTCCCTTTTTTTTTTTTTTTTTTTATCTAAAATAAATTTTATACATATAACTTTTAATAATTAAATTAACTTATATATATATATATATATATATAACTTTTTAATTAATTAAAATAATTTTAATTAATTAAATTAACTTTATATATATATATATATATATATATATATATATATATATATATATATAACTTATAATTAAATTAAAATTAAAATTATATGTTATAAAATTTATAATATATATTATATAACTTATATATATTTATATTATATAATATATATATATAAATAAATTAACCGTTATATATATATAACTTATATTATAACTTAATTAAGTTATATAATTTATATAATATATATATGTATATATATATATATATATATATATATATATATATATATATATATATATATATATATATATAGATATATATATATAATTTACGATTACGTTAAAATTATTGTTATATAACTATATTATATAATTCTATTATATAACTAAGGGACACGGGGATAGGTTGATTATGGGCGTGACATATGAGATGAGGAGAAAACGGCAGAGCATTGTTGATTGTTGGGCGGTGCAGAGACGGCAGAATGATGGCGGCAGAGATAGCGGCAAGTAGTTGGGACTGGTATGGATGACGGAAGATAGGAACGGAATGCAGAGTGCGTGGTCGTGGACGCGGGGACAACAGAAAGGAAGGCGTTGATGGAGACAGAGAGCAGCGGAATGAAGACAGTGGCTGGTACGTGGCGGTGAAGTGGTGAATCGACTAAATACGATGCGTGTGTCGCTGATGTGATTGAACTGGACGCCGCAAACAGCGACTAAGGCAGCGTGGCACGGGATGAAAGCAAGAAGGCAGCAATCTACCTGCTCTGCAATTTAAGGAAAAATCTGCGAAGTAATGACTCTGTTGTTCACCGCAACAAAAATCTCCGAAGTAATGACTATGTCGTTAACCGCAAGAAAACCGTGTGACCCAAAATGCGAAAACCTTCCGACAGCACAGGGAAGAGGTGGAAGAATACGCGTAATGGTAGGAGGATAGTGTGGGAGAGACACAGGTGGAAACCACAGGTGTGGGATTCGACCGCTCTGATACCAATGAAGTGTAAAAACTTCTGGATGACAGAAATATATATAGAAATATTTTATTAATAAATGAATAGACAGATGATGAATGTTTACAATGGGTTGCCTGGCTTATATACCGCCATGGGCACCCTTTGGGAAAGGGAATGATCTTATGATCGTGCCCTTTCATCTAACTAAACCTAAAATTAACTAATTTTTTACATAACAGTTTCTCTGGCCTACTCAATCATGAATTTGTTAGCTTGAAAAACTGCACATTTTTCGCAATTTGTTACATTTGCAAGTGGATTTTGTTCCATATTTCCTAGAGGGAGAGGGCGATCGGTCCAACAAATCAAAGATGGAAAAATAGGAAACAGGGAGAAGAGACAAAAGTAGTAACTAGACAGTCCCGCAAAGACCCACAATTGTCGGAATGGAGACCGGCCACCGAAAGTAGAAGCAACAAGAGCTACAAAAAAGCAGTAGAAACTGGGAGGAAACAGGAGCTGCACAATGGAGGGGGAAACAGGAGCTACACGGAGACAGGGGAAACAGGAGTTGCGTGGTAGTAGGGGCACCCGAGTTGCGCGAAGGTGAAAATATTGTAGACGCCTCTAGAGCAACACGGAGGCAAATGGAACAAGGAAATACCCCCCAGAGTTGCACAAGTAATAAGACAAGGATAGATCAAAGCAAATAAGCTCAGACCCCAAAGGGGCGTAGCTACGACTATTTGAAAAGAGATGGTTACTACTGAGATTGAGGGGAGGTAGAGAGAGGGAGAATATGGCATAGGTAAAATAAGACGAACTGAGGGGGAGAATATATAGCTACGTAGCATGCCTCCTCAAAGATGAGTACATATGCATTTCACGGGAAGCTTGAGTAGCAGTCAGTTGCTTGTTAGCCATAGACTGACTGTCACTTTTTTTCTTGCAAATTTCCTTTGATTTCTTGATCTTCAAATATCTACCCATTCGAGCCGAAGTGACCGTTTCCCAACTTGATGTTCCCTCTTTGATTGTTATTCTCTACACTTTGTGGTGGTAGTTCCTATGGAATCGGTTTCTGAGCATTCACATTATCAATTCTAGATTCTCCCATAGGATGGTTGAAAGCCAGATTCACCTGCATGTCAGCGGTATGATTATTCTCTAAGAATATGCTTGAAGGTGACTTCACCCAGGAACAACAACATTTTTTCCACCCTTTTCGTTATTTTTCTCAGGGCCTTGTTCTTGGGGCTTCTCCTTTCCACCATCGAATGGGTTATTATTGAAAAGTCCCCCATTATGACTAGATTCTTCATAATGTGTTTCCTTAGGATTTCCATTCCCAACAGGAGGCCATATGCTTATGTTTTGTTGTTGGATAGTTCTCCCAATCCCCATTCAAAAGTAATAGAATTTTTCCCTCCTGGTGCAAAAAGAACACCTCCCGCTCTAGCCTTGCCCGGGTTGGACTTTGAAGCACCATCAAACAGTAAGTAGGGCCTATTTAAATTTTCTATCCATGTTTTGAACTCCTCTTGTTTCATTCTTATTTTCCAATTCTGCATATTATTAATGGATTTGTTGATGTGTATTTTTTGTTGCTTTCTCATCGTGAATTCAGCCTAGACTCTTTCCTAATGCTGCAGTTGTTGGACATCTATTGCTTTCACTCCTTTAGAGTTGATGAACTCAGTTGACATGCTTCAAGTTTTGGCTAGGACTGTTCTGGTATTTGGTTTTCGATCATTAAAGATCCTCTGATTTCTTGCTATCCAAATTTGCCAACACGTAAATGAGGACAAACTTAGCCAATATATTTTTACTATTTATTTGTTTTTGAAGGAATATGGATATCTTTTTCCCCAGGTTAATGGAAGCTCATGATAAGGTAGTGAATTTTGGATACTAACCTGCAGTGGACTAACAAGCCCGATCTAGCAGTCCCTGGAAAAGGGGCATTCCGTGAAAAGATGTTGGATATTTTCTTCACTTCCCTGACACATAGCACAACACGATTGGACTTCATATCCTTTTCTTTTGAGATTATAAGCGGTGAGTATTTTTCCTTAGAGAAGTGTCCACATGAAAACTTTGATTTTTGGCAGAGTTTCGATTTTCCATGCCACCCTCCAGAATCTCTAATCTCGATTTTCTTGTTGATGTAAACCGGCATATCCTGATTTGACTGAAAAATCTCCTCCATCAGGATCTCAACAAAGGGAATCTTTTGAATCTATACTTATCGGAACAGCCCCTTAATATATGAGATTAGGGACTTCCACTAAGGGTCAAGGCCATGAGGGAGGATGGGGATCCTCCAATCACCCCATTCTGCATCTCTCCAAAGAGATATATCATCCATCGTAGTGATTCATTTTGTTTTCATCCATCTTCTTACGTCTTGGATTTACCATTACCAGGTATCTTAGAAGAGTTTTGTTTGATGAGGGAAATGGTTTTTTTTTATCAGATTCCATACTTGGGAGTAGGGCGTGGTTGGATAACCTTTTCTCAATAAGAGGGTTCTATTGTGGTTCATGTATTTTGCTTCTAGGATTTGCTTCCACCAGCTGCTCTCTCCTGTTATAAGTCTCCATGTTATTTTTCCTCCTAGAGCCAAGTTCATTATTCATGGTAATCTTATTTCAAACCCACCTTTCTCATAGGGCTGAGTTACTTCATCCATTTCACAAGGCTATGCTTCTTTATCTCCACTTTACCTCCTTACCATAGGAACCCCCTGATTACTAGTTCAATTTGTTTGTGTATACTTGTCGGGGCTAGTATAGCAGCATACTGATACATTGGGAGAGCTGTGTGTTGGAAATAATACTGAGAGGGGGGGTGAATCAGTATTATCAGATCAATCAAACTTTTCAATTTCATACTCAGAAACATATACGCTACTTCAATTAAGTGAACCCGCGTGTACACGCTACTGTGTCTAATGAAACTCGCGTATATCCAAAGATCTTATAATTCAGTTAGCTTAATCTTCAGTAAATGCATCAGATCATTATTAAGCATATTGACAGTAAACAAGTGCAGAATAACAGAACAGAACATCACACAAGAGCCACACACATGAACACAAAGATATAAGGTGGAAACCCAATGTGGGTGAAAACCACCTGCTGCAAGTCATCTCAATCTTCTTCTTAATAAGAAAATCCTTTTACAATATTTGTACTGGTGCAGTCTTATACCAGTACGAGAGCTACAACCCCCTTTGCTCTTGTACTAGCCGATCCATTTACTAGTACGCAGGCTGCTACCTGCTACAATGCTCCAAAGATCTCCTTTAGCTTTTGTACTAGCTTAGATACTAGTACGTAGGTGCTTGCCTACAATCTTCTCACCTCCAGGTACCACATTTCATCAATTTTCAGACTGGATACACTGAAGCACAACACATAATCTGTAAGGCCACTTTTCATCCAATTTTCATACTGGACCCATAACTATCATTGAAGCTCAAAACAATCATCAAACCCTGAATCACTGAAACCCTGTTAACAACAGTCACCAGAACACAGAGTAGACACAGAACTCTGTAATAACCATCAGATCCATCTGCAACTTCAAATATCAAGCTTTACAATGTATACGCTACTTAGATGAATCAAACCCGCGTGTATACGCGCTTTTGCCAAAGACAACCCGCGTACAGATCTAAAAATAATTTCTCATAACTTGCAGCTGTACCAGACATCAGTCATACTCATAACACTTATAGAACAATACATGCGTCAGTATGTAGATCTAGAATAAGCATCATAAAGATAGTTCATTTCAAACCATTTGATCCCGATCTCTCCTTAGATCTTGTTCTCCATCAACCGGTGAGATCTCTCCTTAGCTCAGATCAAACAATGCATCATCAACCCATAACCCTGCATACTGGATCTAATGCTTCATCAGATATTCAAGACATTTCAGATGCACTTGCCTAATGATTTCCTTCTCCTTATATAGCCTTAGGCCTTGTTCAATACCAAGGGCCAAAACCATAGAGATCCAATACCATCAACTTCAAAACTAGGGATCAACACGTCCGTCGAGACACCAAGGTCCAAAACCATAGGCACAACTTCCAAGGAATAACCGTCGTGGACCAAAGATAAGATTTCCACATACACGCTCTTTTACTGAAGCAAACCTGCGTGTACACGCGACTTGGGCTTAATGAACCTGCGTGTATGAACTTCCTCTTCTTCTTATAGTCTGATCATCAATTCCTTGCTGCTGTCCTTCTGCACTATGATTTCTCATCAGTGTGGTTTGCCATCAAGGACAACACTTGTCTCATAATGCCAACACTGTGAGGAGGGCCTTTATTAATACCACCCTTCCTACCATATTGAGCTAGATCATGCCCCAATTCTGCACTTTTTGTTTCATTTTCTCAATTTACTTATTCCATATGTCGGTCTTCAAATTTTCTTTTGATATCGAGAGTCCAAGATATTGGAAGTGGCACCACTTATCTTGAAATGGAATTTCCAAAATTTATGATATTTTTTGGAGAGTGCAGATGAAGTGTTCCATCCATAGATTTTGCATTTATGATTATTTAGAAGCCCCACGGAGGCTTCCAAAAAACTTTTTAGTACCTTTTTTATTATTCTTGCCATTGTGCAGGAGGCCCCTCCCATAATCGAAGTGTAATCTGCAAATAGGGAGTGGTTTATACTTTTTACTTCAGGAGAGATTGAGAATCCTATGATAGTTCTCTCTTGTCTGCATTTCTCAAGACTTCTGCTCAGGGAGTCCGCCATTATAATGTATAAGAAAGGAGAGAGATGAAAACCTTGTTGTAGCCCCTTGAACTCTGAAAATATTCACTTGGTCTTCCATTGACCAATGGAGTGATCCAAGGACCCATAATACAGGGTTTTATTATATCTATTGCCTTTTTGGAGAACCCAAATCTCTGTAGGACAGCCGCAAGAAAAAACAAGTCGACCCTATCAAAAGCATTAGCCACGTCAAGCTTGAAAATAATTCCTTTTTATTTTTTCATTAGGCTAGAGTGCAAAGCTTCCTGCACTTTCATAATGTTGTCCAGAATTTGTCTTTTTGGGACAAATCCTCCTTGGTTTTTTGATATTATTATCGGAAGCAATAATTTTATTCTGTTTGTGACGATTTTTGTTGTGATTTTGTAGGAGGAGTTACACATAGAAATAGGCATGAATCTACTAAAGGAGTTAGCTTTTGACTCTTTTGGCACAAGAGCCAGGAAGGAAGATTTTGTGAATCCTCCAACCTTGAATTTCCAAAAAACATTTCTTATCATTCTTATCGGATCTTTTTTAATAATGGTCTAGTTGTTTTTATAGAAGGAAATAGGGAACCCATCCAGGCCAAGAGCCTTATCCGGATGCAAATCCCAAACAACATCTGCTACTTCCTTTACTTCAACTATTCTTGTGAGTTCATTGTTTTCTGCTTCACTAATTTTCCTAGGTATATGCTGGAGGTATTCTTCATACTTGTTATTTGAAGCTGGTGATGATAATATATTTTTATAGTATTTGTAAGCCTCCTTCTTTATTTCCTCTTGACCTTTGAATTATTTGCCTTGATTATCTTTTATGTTGTCTATTTGATTTTGATTTCTTCTTATCTTGGTCGTATTATGAAAGAAAGTTGTGTTCTTGTCTCCTGCTTTGAGCCATAGACTTCGTGATTTTATCTGCCACTCTTCTTCTTCCTTTCCGTTTTGTCTATTCATCTCTCAATATGCTTGCTTTTCCTGCCATATGCTCTCTTGCATTTCCTCTTGCTGCTCCTTTTCCATTTGGATTCTATCTATTTTTTCTACTATTTCTAACTTTCTTTTTTGTGTTTCTATATTGTTGATCCTTGTCCAATGTTTTAGCTCTCTCCTCAGGGCTTTTAATTTAATTTCCCAAACACAGCTAGGTGAGACATTGATTGGTGTTGTCCACACTTCAGCTATGATTTTTTTGACTTCTTCTCTGTTATTCCACATGGAGCTTTCACTGAAAGGAATTGGGCCAAGATTATATAACTTACCAAGGGTGATATCCACAAGTTTGTGATTTGATGCTATATTGTGGATGATTTTGGATTTTTTCTCACTGAACACATTGATAACTTTGTCTTGTATTAGGAATCTATCCAATCTTTCCTGTATGTTATTTTTCCCAATTCTTTTGTTGCTCCATGTGTATTTTCCATTGCTAGGAGGCATACCCATTAATTTGTATGCTTCAATAACAGATTCTAACATTTCCCTATAAGGGTAAGCATTGTATTTTTCCCTTGATTTTTTCCTCTGCACTTAATACCAAATTGAGATCTCCTCCTACAATTATGCCTCTGTTTTGTTCCAGCATAATATGAATTTTGAGGGTGGACCAACAAACTTCCTTGTCCCTGTAATGGTTTGGGGCATAAATATTTATAATGCAATACTTCCCTTTTGTTTTTTTGTTTTCCAGTTCTGTTTTTATCCAAAGTAGCTCTTTTTTTTGTTGAATAAGCTCCCAATTTTCAGTTTTCCATAGTGTGAATATTCCTCCTGAGACCCCAATCATTGGGATTGAGGTTCCTTGATACTTTTTGGTTTTTTGAATCATTGTTTCCATTTCCTTTTCATTTGCCTTTTTCTCCTAGAGCATAAAGATATCAAGTTTCTCTGAAGTTATGATATCTTTCATTGCCTTAATTTTTGGTGTACTGCCCATTCCTCTGCAATTCCAAGAGACTATAATCATTATCACTTAATGTTAAGGGTTGAGGGACCTTTCCCTCCATTAGGGTGGGCATTTTTATCCTTATTATTTTTCCAGGAAAGTGTCCAAAGGTTGTTGGGAGCCCAAAGCCATTTCTTTTGCCACTGCTTCATCTCTAATTTCTCTGTTAGTTTTTATGCTTGCCCTTTTAGGGTGGTTGTGAGAGGAGAGGAGCTCTTTGGAAAGGGTGTGAGTGATTATGTGATCGAAGGAGGAGGGGTGAGGGCTTTGGGAGGGGATAGCTGAGGTAGGGGAGGGATTAGAGGGGAAGGGAAGAAGAGGGGGGAGGAAGGGGGAGGCGAGGGGAGATCAGGGTCCACAAGGGAGCCAAAGGGATTAGAGACTAATAGATCTGATAAGGGGGGAGGGATAGAAGATGAAGGGAGGGGAGCAGAGGGAGGGAGGGGGTCTTTAGATGAAATAGGTTTGGAAGGGAAGGATGGGGGGGAGGGGGGGGAGGGACAAGGAAGGGGGGAAGGTAGCTGAAGAGGGAGGAAGATTGGAAACATAAGAGGTTTTGGGTTTGGTTGCTGACTTTTTCCTCTTGACTTGCTCCCATTTTGGTTCCTAGTTTTCTATTTCTTCTATTTCCTGGTTTTTAGCACATCTATTTGCAAAATGACCATATTCATGACATGCCTTACATTTGAATGGTATTTTTTCATAGTCTAGCTATTAGATGTGAACCCAATTATCCACTTTGATCTTGACTGCTTCCGAAAATCCTTTCCCCAGATCTACTTCTACACATATTCTCGTGCAGGCATGCATGTTTTCCTTTGGCTCACTTCTTTCAATGTATTTCCCCACAACATTCCCTATTTCTTTAATAGATTCATCTCCCCAGCAATGAAGAGGAATATGAGGAAGATTCACCCATACTGGCACTGCATTTGGCACATCCAGCTCTGGATTGAAGTCCGGAGTCCATCTATTGAGATAAATCCCTCTTGAATCCATGAAATAAGGCCCATTTCTAAAGATTAAGTCTCTATATTCTTTTGTTTCAAAATGGAAGGTAAAGTATCATCTTCCACAGAATATGATGGAGATTTTCCCCATTATAGATGAGGCCCAATTTCTTTCTCCCCATTTGAGGAAAGAACGGGAGGGGGGACCAGATACCAGTGAAATGACCCACCAGACCTCGCTTAGAGAGAGACAAAGTTGCGCAGTGAGGAAGAGCAGGAGGAAGTTTTATTTCGGGCATTTCATTGATCTTCTTAACGAAATTTGATATGGACGATCTGGGACGAGATGGTCCCAAGGAGGAGAGGAACGAAGCAAAGGCTTCTGCATTTTATCACAGCTGTGTTGAAGTTCCTACAGATGGGGTAGGGATCGAAGTACCCTCAGGAGGAGGCTCTGCTTGATCCATCACGTACTAGGCGAGGGCTGAAGCCCTGGGATTAGAAGGAGGAGGTCGCTCACCGAGTTTGAAAATGTCTGAGCGGGAGCAGAGCACGCTCAAAAAATCTCTGAACTTGTTCTCGGTTATATTAGCCTTGCTATATGTGTTATGGTATGTACATTCTTGGGTTTTGCTGAAAGGTCATGCGTTGCTCTCCTTATATATAATTTTGGTGCATTATGTGTATGGCCATATGTGCGTTGGAATTTTTGAGGATGCAGTTTCAGTGCACTATTGAATAGTTTCCACTCTCCATATATATGAATTATGTACAAGCTGATAGATTTTAGATTGCATATGGATGTTGGCAATCTGTTGGAAAGTGCGTTTGAGTTTTTTAAACATTTTTAATGTGTGCATATGATAACTTGTGTTGAAGCTTTTTAAACGTTTTTAATGCTTACATATGATAACCTTTAAAATGTCATGATATATGTGGTATGGTGCATAACATATGATATATGATTTGAGTTTTTTAAGAAAACATATTATTATAAGTGGTGGCATATAATTCCCATTGCATATTTAATGGTTTATCAGAGTGAATTTTTGTAATATTATGTTATGAAACTAGCTCACAAAAAGATAGAAAAGATAGATCAATGCCTTAGAATTTAGCCTCTTCGAGGGGGCAACCTCCTTTAAATTACACAAATGAACAAATCTTGGATGAATCAATTGACAAAACCTCCTTTCTATATATAGGAGTCTAAGGGGTCACAATATAACCAAGCCGACCTAACAATAATAATATAAAGGCACAAAAATAACAATAGAGGGATTCTATGGGGCACAGTAATAACAATATGGGGATAATAGGGGCACAACAATATTAATAAGGGATACAACTACAATAGTAATGGGGGAATCACTAGTATTATAGGTACCCAACATGCCCCTCCAAAAAAGTGTTGTCCTCAACGCTTGAGTAGTTCTGGATGCTTCTGTATAAAATTCACATCCTACCATGTGGAATCTTAGGCGGATAAGTTCTTCCACTTGATGAGATACTCCGAAATTGATTGATTTCGTAGCTATCGGGTTCTTGTTTCTATAACTGCTTCTGGTTCCAATATTTTTTCCTTCCTCGTCAAGTTTTGGCAATATTGTTTGAACTGGGAGCTTGTCGCCTATAACCTTCTTTAAACATGAAACATGGAGCAAGAAAATCCAATTTGTATGCCATAGTGCCAATCTTTTGCAACACCTTGTACGGACCATAATACTTTGGTGATAATTTATTATCCTTCTTAGCTTTCTTAAGGGACATTTGTTTATATGGTTGTAGCTATAGGAATAGCCAGTCACCTACATCAAAACCTCTTTCACTGCGATGTTGATTTGCCTGTTGTTTCATTCTATTATGCGCCAACACGAGGTTATCCTTTAAGAGTTGGAGAACTTGTTGTTGATACTCGATGCGATGTTCCACTACTTGAACCTTAGAATTTTCTCTTAAATATGATGTGATGGATGGTGGCTGATATCCATAAAGTGCCATAAATGGGGTCATTTTTGCTGCAGTATGGAAGGAAGTGTTATACCGCCATTCAGCCAGAGGCCACCATTTGACCCATTGTGTCTGTTTATTAGATACAAAGCAACAAAGATATCCTTCCAAACATTTGTTTACTATCTCAGTTTTCCCATCAAATTGAGGATGATAAGATGAGCTATGAGCTAACTGAGTACCAAGACAAGAAAATAATTTTGTCCAAAACTTTCCAGTGAAAATGGGATCTCTGTCACTTACAATAATCTTTGGGTTTCCATGTAGCTTTTGAATTGTTTCCAAAAATGCAATAGCAACTGTATTGGCTTTAAATGGATGTGATAATGCACAAAAATGTGCATACTTGGTAAGTCTGTCAACTACCACCATGATGACACTCTTTCCTTCAAACTTGGGTAAACCTGTGATAAAATCCATTGAAACCTCCTCCCAACATTGGCTTGGAATGGATAAAGGTTGTAATAGGCCTGGGGTCTTAATTGTTTCAACTTTATTTTTTTGGCAAACTAAACATTCCGCCACAAACTTTTGAATATCCAATTTAAGGCCAACCCAAAAAATTTCCTTCTTAAACCTATGGTATGTTTTTAAAAATCCTCAGTGCCCTCCTAAGGGAGAAGTGTGCAATTTTATACGAATCTTTTGTTTGAGTTGGGAATTCTTACAGAGGTATAAGCGATCTTTGTACATAATGAATCATTTTTCCAACTAAATGTATCAGATGTACTGGATTCTTGTTGTAACTTTCGAATAAGTGCCCCCACTTCTTCGTCATTCTTCCATTCCTCCCTTGCTTCGTTTATCCAATCTGGTTGGATAATAGAAATGGCACACAACAATGCTTCCACACCCTCATCCTTTCTTGAGAGTGCATCTGCCACAACATTTTGCTTCCCTTTTTTGTAGATGATTTCAAAGTCATAACCCAACATCTTTGTGACCCATTTTTGTTTCCCTTTAGAGGATAATCTTTGTTCTAAAAAGTATTTAAGGCTATCATGATCCGTTTTTACCTTGAAGTGTCTTCCTATTAGGTAGGGTCACCATTTCTTAAGTGCATGTAGTATTGCCAACATTTCTTCCTCATAAATAGCTTTGTGTAAATACTTTCCCTTGATTGGATGACTTTCGAAAGCAATGGGTCTTTCATCTTGCATTAAAACAGCACCAATTCCATTTCCTGAAGCATCACATTCCATAATAAAGGTTTTTGTGAAGTCTGGTGTAGCTAAGACCGGTGCTTGGCACATTGCCTCTTTAAGATGTTCGAAGGCCTTTGTTGCTTCTAGAGTCCATGAAAATGCATCTTTCTTCAATAATGTTGTTAGAGGTGTTGCTATTCTCCCATAATTCTTAATAAACTTGCAATAATACCCTGTCAACCCAAGAAATCCTCGCAGATGCTTTATGGATGTGGGGGTTTTCCATTCCTTAATGGCTTTAAATTTGCTAGGGTCTACCTTAACACCTTCATGAAATACAATATGATCCAGATATTCCACCTCTTGTACTCCAAAGAAACATTTGGAGCTTTTTGCATATAATTGTTTCTCCTCCAATAGTTGTAGCACCCTGTCAACATGTTCAACATGATCCTTCCAAGACTTGTTGTAGATTAGTATATCATCAAAAAATACTAACACAAATTTTATAAGGAAGGGTTTGAAAATGGAATTCATCAAACCTTAAAATGTAGAAGGTGCATTGGCAAGGCCAAAAGACATGACCAAAAATTCATAATGACCCTCGTGAGTTCTAAATGTTGTTTTAGGAATGTCTTCAATCTTCATTTTGATTTGATGATATCTTGAACGAAGATCCAACTTGGTGAAGTAAATTGATCCATGCAATTCATCCCATAATTCATTAATTACAGGAATGGGAAATTTATCTTTAATAGTGAGCTTGTTGAGCTCTCTATAATCCGGACACATGCACCATGATCCATCCTTCTTGTGCACCAATACTACTGAAGCAGAGAAAGAACTTCGACTAGGTTGAATTATACCAGCCTCTAGCATTTCTACAACCATACGTTCAATTTCACTCTTTTGGGCATAAGGATATCTGTATGGCCTGATGTTTGGAGGAACACTTCCTGGAATCAAATGAATAGCATGATCTTGATCACAAATAGGTGGGAGACCTTTGGGAGTCTCAAATACCTTGGAATGATTGTCCAAGATTTTTTGGAGATCTGGAGAAATAGGTGATTTTGATGTGGAAACATCTAGCGAACATAATTGTGCAATTACACCTCGTTGTTCCTTTTTTAGAAGCTTTGTCATATCATTAGAGCTGATTATCTTTCCCGGTTTCCCTGCAATACCCCTTAATTCAACTTCCTTTCCATCCACAAAAAATTTCATGAAAAGTTCTTGAAAATTAAAAGCTATTGTACCCAAGGATTGTAGCCATTGGACTCCTAGTACAACATCAGAACCTCCCATTGGAATGGAAAGCATTGGGCTATTCAATACATATTCTCCCATGGATAGCTTGATATTATGGCACTTTCTAGAGCAATTTATGGTTCCTCCACTTGCAACCATTACTTGACACTCTGGTGCTGGATATAGGAAGCAATTCAATTCTTTTGCTATCTTACAATGAATAAAATTGTGGGTACTTCCTGAACCAATCAACACTATTACCTTTTTCTTCTTGATATGTCCTTCTATCTTTATAGTTTGAGGAGTGGTAATTCTAGCCAATGCATTACAAGATATGGTCATATTCATTTCTTCTTTATCTAGGGTTTTTTTTGGATTATATCCTCTTCTTTTGACATTTCTTGTTCCTTTTCTTCCTCCTCTTCACAATCTGTGTAGAATAATTTCTTCTCGGCACACTTATGACCTTTAGTGTATTTGCTATCACAACTGTAACAAAGCCCTTTTACTCTTTTTTCTTCCAATTGTTGTGGTTTCAACCTTATAGGTTGTTGAAGGCTAAGGGCAACAACACTTCCATCTTTATAGTTGTGAGTGGTAGGCTTCCTCATTGCCATAATTTTGCTTTCCATTTTTCTTGCTAACCTGAATGCCTTCTCCAATGAATCAGGTTCCCAAAGGCGAACGTCATGTTGGATATTATCCTTTAAAGTCCCTATGAACATATCAATCCTATGCTCCTCTGGAATATCTTTTACCTTTATGTTCAATTTTTGGAAGTCCTCAATGTGTTCCATCATTGAACCCTTTTGTTTGAGACTTATCAATTGGCTAAAAAAGGTGTTGTTTTTTGTATCCTCATAATGTGCTGTCAATTCTTCCATAAAAATTGCCCAAGTGACAATTTGTTTACGAGACCAAAGCCATTGATACCATACAAACTAATTTGGTTCCAAATATAAAGTTGCAATACGTACTTTTGTGTGTTTTTCACATTATGGAGATCGAAAAATTTCTCCATATGTAGTATCCATGTTGTAGGATCCTTGCCATCAAACTTCCTCATATCGATTTTTGGAATATAGCTAGTATTCAATCCAACATTAGAGTCTATGAAATCATGATTAACATTTCTTTTTTTCTCATCATGAGTTTCCTTTACTACCCTTTCACCATTAGTGACCATTTCTTGTAGCAACTTATTCAAATTTATCTTCAATTCTTCTATCCTAACGTCCATGCCATTCATCTTAGCTTCCATCTTAGTGTCCATGCCATTCATCTTAGCTTCCATCTTAGCATCCATGCAATTCATCTTATCTTCCATGCCATTCATCTTAGCTTCCATGTCATTCATCTTGGCTTCATTTACCTTTAGTGAGAGTGAAATTTGTTGTACTTGGTCTTGTAATTTTGATATATCATGTTGCATTTCTTCCTCTTCTTCATGAGTCACGATAGAGCTTTCATGTTGCTTACTAGGTGTTTCCGTTTTCTTTCTTCGGGGCATTAATTAATGCTAATAATTCTTCACGATTCCCTTTGAATTCCTTCAAACTAATTTTTCAAACCAATCTTATGCAAAATTAAAAAAAATTACACACCTTTTTTCACTTTGTAGGAGCTCGATATTGAATCTGATGTATCTCTATAATTTCATATCATCCAATTCTGAAATGTGACCTGAAGTAGCCCGTTGTGTCCTCTTTCCAATTCCACCAATCTAATCGAATTTAGATTCTCTAAGAAATAGTTATGCACAATCTCCCAAGATGACCAGATTATATACCTTTTCAGAAGAGAGAACTTGTATGAAGTGCCACGTGTCACTGTTTTGACCTTCGGGTCTAAAAAATATCTACAGGAAACTAAAATCCGTCCTCTTTCTGTAACTTCTGACGAAATTGCAATTTGATGCCCAAAACAAAGGTTATGACGATTTTCCCAAGGTCACCTGTTTGGAATGTAATTCAAGAGTCTGCAAAAAGACCAACTTCATCAAATCATATCTCCACAAATATTGCACTAAAAGCTCTAAAATTTGAACTCGAGGTTGAGCATGATTTTGTCTCAAATGGGTTTTTTTTCTCGCTTCTGAAACATCGCAGAACAAAAGTTATAGTGAAAATTCCATGATGACCTATTTGGAGCAGCAAAACCCTAGAATCCAAAGCTCTGATACCAAATGTTATGAAACCAGCTCACAAAAATATAGAAAAGATAGATCAACGCCTTAGAATTCAACCTCTTCGAGGGGGAAACCTCCTTTAAATGACAAAACCTCCTTTCTATATATAGGAGTCTAAGGAGTCACAATATAACCAAGCCAGCCTAACAATAATAATATAAAGGCACAAAAATAACAATAGAGGGATTCTGTGGGGCACAGTAATAACAATATGGGGACAATAGGGGCACAACAATATTAATAAGGGATACAACTACAATAGTAATGGGGGAATCACTAGTATTATAGGGACCCAACATATTAAATTTTTGTGTCTCCTTTTTGAAGACCATAAAGTGTATGAGTGGGGTAATAAGTATTACATGTCATAAATTACATGAGGGAGAAATAATATATTATATGGTGGTGACTATTTATATGCATAATGAAAAGTGAAGGTTTGTAATTTACATATTCAATCAACATGTTACTTACTTAAAATAGAAGACATCAAGTAAGGTTGTAATTTTGAATCAAAAGCAATTTTTTTTGGGTGATGCATTCAATCATATCTATAGTGGGAGTAGTTCTCACTACCATGAGTGGTTTTGGAAGATAAAATACACCATCATTTTTAATTAATTGTGGAAAGGGTTTTGTGAAGGATAAGGAGACAATGCACCTAAAAATTCCACTTCAGACAAAGAGCTCTCCCTTTAGGAAAATAAGAACAACAAAGCCTATTCTTTGATTGCAGCATCAATAAATGAATATGTGAGCCATCATATTTCTCGACATTCAAATTCCTTTGAAGCCTTAAATAAGTTGAAGGAATTGTATGAATCACATTTGAACTTGAAGTTGTTCAATTGATGATCAAGTTGTTCAGTTTTGAGTTGAAAAATGATGACCCTCTTGCTTTAGGATCAGAAGTAAGATTGATTATGCATGATTTAAAAGCCACTAGTGTTGAAATATATATTCCTCTCATAGCTTATGTCAAGGAATTATATCCCACTTATTCACATTATCTTTAGTCATTGCAAGCAAGTGGAAAACTTAAGGAGATTACCTTTGACTCCCTTGAGAAGAAGTTTGCTCAAAGAGAGAAGGATTTTGGGAATAAGACAATTACTTAGTCTTTTGAAAAAGCTACGTTCCTTGCACGGAAAGAGAAGAATCATGCACAAGGTTCTTCTAGAGCAAGAGGTGGCCAAAGAGGAAGAGGAAGGAAGAACTTTAGAGTCGGGGGGAAAACATTTCAAAGGAGAAAGGTATGGTATTCATTTCTATGATGAAATAGAGATTGACATGATGCTTCCACATGTAAGCTTCCTTGGGATAGAATCAAGTAGGAAGGAAATGAAGAAAAGGGCAAAGCATCTGGTAAAGGGAAAGGAAAAGCACTCGACTTTTCTCATTATGTTGTGGCACATTGTAACATTAGAGTAACTAAAGAATTATTCAATGCTTCACTTGCTTCATGGAAAGATGCTTGGTTGATTGATTAAGGAGCAGCTTTCCACATGAACTTCAGAAGAAATTTCTTTGAATAATTCATTGATAATGTTTATGGAGCAGTATATTTTTCACACAAGTCAAAACTACAACCATCAGGGCTTGGCACCATCAGGCTCAAACTAACCAATCTTCCAGGCTTTCTTCTACATGATGTTCTATACCTCCCAAAGTTGAGAAGAAACTTGTTATCTTTGGTCCACATTCGCCAATAAGGGCACTCCATTCATATATTTTATTGCAAGGTCAAGGTTAGAAAAGCATCAAACCAGTCACTTGTCATGACTGGGATAGAATAAGAAAGACTTATGAAGCTACAAGGAACCTCTTCTCATGCATAAAACTTTTCATACAGTTCTCACTATGATAAATTTACATTTCCATCAAGTGTTTTATGGCATGCTAGATTTGGACACTTGAACTATGGCAATCTTCGTTTGTTGAAGAAAAATGGTGTTACTGGTTTGTCTACAATTCCTAGGAAACTTAAGCAATATGATGCTTGTATCTTAAGAAATCACAACAAACATTATTTTCATGATTCTCATTTCAGAACACATAGAAAAATTGAACTCATTCATTCTGATTTATGTGGCCCAATGCATGTTCTTTCTGCAAATGGTAATAAATATATGATGACATTTATTGATGACTACACTAGAATGTGTTGGGTTTATTTATTGAAGAACAAATCCAAAGCTTTTGAAACATTTAAGAACTTTCATTCATGGATTGAAAATGATGCACAATCTCATACTAGATCTATTCATATTGATAATGGAAAAGAAAATACATCAAATGAATTTGAAAACTATCTTCACCAACATGGGATCCACTATAAAATAATTGTGCCTTATTATCCCCAACAAAATGGAGTAGCTAAAAGAATGAACAAGATAATCTTAAATATGGTACATTCCATGATGTTTTTCAAGAATGTTAAGTTGATATTTTGGGTTGATGCAGTTATATATGTTGTATATCTAAAGAATAGGTGTCCGTCTAATGCTATAAAAAACAAGACTCCCTATGAAATGTGGTATGGCCACATTCCTTTAGTGAGGCATCTTAGGGTTTTTGGTTCCACCTATTATGCCTTGATACCTAAGGAATAAAGAAACATATTCGGTGCAAGGAGTTGCAAATCTATCTTCTAGGGGTACTCAAATACCTCCAAAGCATACCATCTCTATGATGAAGTGAATAGGAAGTTTATAATATCTATAAATGTGATATTTTTGAATCTTCCAAGACTGACAATGTTGTTGAGCAACAACTTGATCACTTGGATATATTCGAACATGCAAAGTTTTTTCAAGGGTTTGATAATGAGATTCCACATCTTGAAGGGGGGATCCCTATACTGGATGAATTTGTTGAATCTTCTTCTGAAGCACTCTCTCCCCCAGATGAAGCCTCGACCGCTGATGACACTTCAAGTGATGTGATTGACAAAATTGGGTGACTAAATTGTGATTCAGCCCTATCTCAGTCAACTCAATAGCCTAGACCATCTCAGAAAGGTCCTCCAAAATGGATGACAAAGACACTTGAAAGTGTTCGTTCTGTTGAGGTTGGAAAGACAGGAACAAGAAGCTCAACCAGACAAAATGGACGTGATGTAGACAATTTTGGTTCACTTATTGATATGGATGTTTCGTATGATTTTGAATTGAATTTGTCTATATATTTTGAACCAAGTTCCTTCAAAGAAGTTGATTCTAATGATGAATGGAAAGAAGTGATGCAAAAAGAATATTATGCTTTGATAAAGAATGGCACATGGAAGCTAGTTCATCCTCCATTGGGAACTAAACCAATAGGATGCAAGTGGGTCTTCAAGAACAAGTATAAAGCAGATGGCTCACTTGACAAGCATAAATACAGGCTTGTGATAAAAGGTTTTGCATAGAAAGAAGGGGTCGATTATGAGGAAACCTTTGCCCCCGCAACAAAATGGGCTACTATTCAGACACTCTTTGCCTTGGTAGCTTAGAATGGTTGGAAATTCCATAAAATGGATGTAAAAACTACTTTCTTTAATGGAGATATGAAATATAATGTTTTTATGTCCCAACCAGAAGGATTTGTTGTGAAGGGTCAGGAATACAAAGTATGCAAGCTTGTAAAATCCTTGTATGGACTCAAGCAAGTACCATGAGCCTGGTACAATAAGTTAACTGGCATCTTCTAAAACTCAATTTCAAACATTATAATCTTGATGATGCAACTTTGTTTGTCAAGAAAGTTGGAAAAACAATTGTATATCTTATGGTGTATGTAGATGATCTTCTAATGATAGGGAATAATGAGAGCTACATTGTATCCATAAATAAAGAACTGAGGAAATTTTTTGAAATGACAGGTTTTGGCTATATTCACTATTATCCTGATATTGTAGTAACCTAACATCCGAATTCTATATTCCTCTCTCAAAATAAGTACATTGGAGATCTATTGAACATGTTTGGCATGGCTGAGTGCAATCTTTTGGCTACTACAATGGAATGGAGCTTAAAGCTCACATCCACCGAAGGAAAAGAATTTGAGGATGCAACAAAGTACAAACAACTCATAGGAAGTCTCAAGTACCTTACTACTACCAAACTAGACATTTCATTTTCTATTGGAATCCTTTCCAGGGTCATGTGAAAGCCTTGTGAAGGTCATTGGTATACTGCAAAAAGAATTCTAAAGTACTTGAAGGGAACTCAATAATTTGGACTCAAGTATACACAAGCAGATGATTTCAGCTTAATTGGATACTTTGATTCAGATTTTGATGGAGATAAAGAAACTGAAGCATCTACTTCAGGTTATGTTATGCGTCGTTGATCTGAATGAAAAATAGCATCTACCCATGGTATTCATTCACCCATGGTATTTATCCACCCATTGTATTCATCCATCCATGGAATCTACCCATGGTATTGTAAGTGGAATCCACCCATGGTATCATAAGTGACATCTACCCATGGTATTCATTCACCCATGGTATTTACCCACCCGTGGAATTTACCGTGCTATTGTAACTTAAAAAAAGACTATAAGTAACAAGTCACAGTTTGTAAAAGGACAAATTGTTCACCACAATGTAGCTTTTACAGTTATTCTCTATTTTAATAAAAAAGTTCTTGGTGATTTTGTCTACTGTGTGTTCTCATATTTTTCTGGCATTTCAATTTTTCAGATCTTGGGGGCCTCCCCCAAGGATCCATTTCAATTTTTTAGATCTTGGGGGCCTTCCCCCAAGATCCAGATCAATGGTATCAGAGCCAAGTTACAACTCCATGGGAATGAGGTTTTAATGCATATTTCAATTTCAAATTTTTGCAGGAATCTTCAAAAAACTTCATGCACTTTATAGGACCTCCACAAATCACTTTCTTGGGCAAAGCAAAAATATTTCTTATTTTCTCATATTTTTGCAGGAACTAATGGTGCAAATTTCACAAAAACAAATAACATATTTGGATTCCTTGTGAAAAATACACAAATTAAAAAATAAATCAATAGAATCAGAGTCTGGATGAGGGAGATATCACTAATTTAAAATCAGTTTTGTTGTATAAATTTTTATGACAACAATTCATGGACGACGTCTCTCATATAACTTTTTGCAGTTTTTTTTTTGCAGAACTTCAAAAAAAAAATGATTGCATATCTGAGATCCTCTTTAAAAATCACCCAATTTAAAAAAAAAATTGGTTGAATCGAATTTCAAGTGAGGGAGATATCGTTGATTTAAAATCAACTATTTTTTCAGAACTTTTGTGACGGCAGGACAGTTGCAACGTGAATTTGAGTTTCTAGATTTTCCAGATAGGGATTTCAATCACATGGGAAGATGCAAAATGGTCATTCTATTTCTAAAAATAGGTTATAATAAATATTCTAACTTATATTAACTGCATTATGCCTATTTTAAATTATTTTTTATATCTGGAGCAGCATTCGAAGCGGGTTCCCTTTGAAGAGATGTCCTTCCAGCCCGCTTTAGTAGGAACCTGCTTCACTAACTTCATTTCATTCATTTTTTTTTGTTGTTTCGATAATATTGTATGTATACGATCGCTTAGATGCATGGCGTTCGACATCGAGACCATCATATGCGATGCCGGTGGGATCCAATAGCTGGCCGGAAAATAGCCCCTGTACTAATGATCAAGAGTGCGGAACTGGGAAATAGTATGCTCATTTTCACGTAGTTTGAATTCGAAAGCAGAGAGATTCCGTTCGAATTCCTACATGGTATCACTTCGCTCAACCCCACCCACATTCATCGGTTTCAGCATAGCAACATTAGGCTTGGGTTTTTTGGAGATGTCCCCTCCCACCCCAGGCTATGTAGGCACCTGCTACTTCATCAACATGCATCATAACGGTTATGTGTCAACCACACAAAATCCTTGTCATCGAAGTCCATTTGCTAGGCCGCACATTGTTAGTATCATAGTTGGTCACAAGCATTATAGGGTATCTCTATCCTTGGATCTTCGTTTTTCTTGGTTATGGGTCATCCATAAACCCACACTTTATCGAAGTCCTTTTGCTAGGACGCACAATGTCAATATCACAGTTGGTCACAAGCAGTACAGGGTATCTCTATCCTTGAATCTTCGTTCATCACAGTTATGGGTTAACCACACAAAACCCTTCTCTTCAATGGCTCTTCATATTCAACACAACCTTCTTAGGAGGGAACTTCATGCAATGGGGACCACTGCTTCCTAAGGAGGGAGGAATGATATGAATGGAAAGTGGCATCTACCCATGGTATTCATTCACCCATGGTATTCATCCACCCATGGTATTGTAAGTGGAATCTACCCATGGTATTCATTCACCCATGGTATTTACCCACCCATGGAATTTACCTGTGGTATTGTAACTAAAAAAGGACTATAAGTAATAAGTCACATTTTGTAAAAGGAAAGATTGTCCACCACAATGTAGCTTTTACTATTATTCTCTACTTTAATAAAAAAGTTTCTTTGTGATTTTGTCTACTGTGTGTTCTTATATTTTTTTGGAATTTCAAATTTTCAGATCTTGGGGTCCTCTCCCCAAGATCCATTTCAATTTTTTAGATCTTGGGGGCATTCCCCCAAGATCTGGATCAGTTGTGGATCGGGAATTAGCTCCTGGAGGTCACGCAAACAATCAATTTTAGCAAATTCCATAATTGAGGCAAAACATATGGCATCAACTGAAGCAACAAAGGAAATTGCGTGGCTCAGGAAAATTCTAGAATATTTGCATGAGAAACAAGTACATTCAACTTCTCTTTTAATTGAAAACACTTCTGCAATAAATTTAGCCAAGAACCCAAAGTTCCATGATCGAATGAAGCATATCAATACAAAATACCATCTGATTTGACATCATGTTTAGGCCAAAAAAATCCACCTATGACATTGTTCCACAATTGAACAGATTGTAGACATATTCACCAAAGCGCTTGGAAGGGAAAAGTTTGAAAGATTCTGAATGATGCTTGGACTCACCAACATCCCTTTAGATTAAGGGGGGGAATGTTGAACACCTAATCTTTAGAATTAAGAATCCTATGTAAATATTGTAAATAACAAAATAAGAAAAGTTGGAAGATGAAGAGACATTGGGAGATGAAACCCAATAGTCTCCCTCTCCTTGTATATAGTTATATTCTATCTTAATGCAAAGGAAAGAATTCATTCGTGGAATTTCTCCTAGCCTAACATTTGCAACTTGGACTTCCTCGGGGTCATAATGCACCCTTCCCCCTAGCGCCATCCCTTATCCCTATCCATTTTTTATGCAAAGACTTGCTTAGATTATGATGGGTTGTAACTAATGGTACATATGTTATTTACATTAGTATGAGCTATTTTCAATGATTTTAATTTTGGGTGGTTTTCTTGTTCAGCTTAACAATGAAAAGTCATTACACAAATATCTAAAAATCATGAATATTGCAATTGTGTCTAGAAGTTATAGTAGAAAATTTGAGGTAGTTATCCACATGACATTGTATTGTGCAAAGGCTACAATAAGACCTTTAAGTTATTGTCCAATCAAATGTTTGAAAAATATTTTTTAATAATATTAAAAAATAATCATTTTTTTCAAATTGGTTAATGCTAAACTAATGGTGGTTAACTGACAAATCAATTGTTATAGTCCTATTTTATCTAAGACTAATAATGTTAATACTATTTTGTGATATTTTAAATATAAATCACTCAAATAATATAAACAAAAAATGATGCAAGTATAAATTATTTTTAGTATATTTAAAAATAATATATAATCAATAACCATATTTATATTTGTAAAATAATTAATATTTAATATGTAAAATCAATCAAAAAAATATGTTTCAAAAATGTTAAAAACATTAAATAATTTTTTTTAAATGAAATGGGTAGGGGATGTTTCTATTGATTCAACCAGTTTGAAGGCCAGAACCTTTTACATCTTCTTCAAAAACATCATTCATTGTGCACATACATGACCAAAAAAGAATGATACATTTGGCCCTTTGTCTACATACTATTGTTCTAATCCGATAGAGCTTATACTGCCTCCAAAAAAATCCTAATACATTAACAAACTTATAATACATAATTTAAAACTAGAGAAAACTATCCTTAATAATTTAATCCATATGAGATACTAACTTCGGAACCAATAATTCGAGGTTGAGAGGGAAGAGAAGTTGATTCAAAAGTGTCCCAAGACACTGCCACAACCAGTAGATCATGAATTTCTTCTTGCTGCTCACGAACCTCAACATTCAATTCCTTTTCCACCTCATGAATCCTTCCTTCAAGTGGGGAGATCATTCTATCCAACTTCAAACTAAGTGTGACATAAGCCACTTGAAGCCTCTCGACCATAATTTGAAATAAGTTGATTTTCTTATGCAAGAGAACATATTGGGCACGGGAATCAACCTTACCCATCTGAACCTTATCCAAGCACTCCATTATTTTTGTTACTCTGAAATCTACCATCACTGCTGAAATTGAGCAAACAAACTCTATTTCCTATTGAAGCTAGAGTGCACCACCAGTCTTTATATACTTGCGGGATTGTGTCAACAAGCCCGAAACCTCTCACCATTGTGTTGAAACATCCATCTATTTTACGCATTCTCTATGCCCAAAGCATGACCAGATAATTAATACCTCTGCAACTAATATCCTACCGCATTAAACTCAGGATCCTCAAGCGTGTTATTTGAACTCCAAAAATCGAAATGCTAAAACCTTACCTCCATCCAAGCATAATACCTTGAGAATGATGCTTCCACTTGTCCTTTGTTACTTCTAATGTATTCTGAGTTGTCCATTTGTACGCATGATCCTAACACTCAGCCATGGAGTGGAGCCACCATAACCACAAGGTGAGAGATTGAATGGACAACAATATTGGTTGGGTTCTAACAGGATGAATTTGAATGTCCTACCCGATCTTTTCTCCTTTAATGCTACTTAGTGTGCTCATGACCCAAATTATAAAATTTATAATTTTTTTTTTATGGAATAGGTTTCTCAATGGTGATGTTGTCATCTTGAGCCATTAATCCTTGATCTAGATTACTCCTTTATTAGCACAAGAATCCACCATTGCATTAAGGTGCCCCTTAACATGGTAGAATTTAATGACCTCAAACATTGGAATTTGCAGACTTATTCTATGCAAAATAGGAGAGAGATTTTGCACCTGAGTGTCTTTGATCTTGCCACGAAGGCTTCACTAGGGGAGAAGTACCATACCATGTGCCTTCATATTGGGGATATATATTGAGGAAAAAATGACATAATATATTGAACATATAATAAGGGGTAATGAGTTCTTGTATTGGTAGGTACAAAAAATGGAGCTCAAAGTTAATGAAAAAATATAAATGGGTATTAAAAATGTTAATGAAAAAATGGATACTTACAATATCTAGTGAAAATAGGGATTTTTTTAATTGGGAAGGTTTATTGGGTTCGTATTGGTATAGGGTTAAATATTTTCCAATATGTAGTCAAATTAAGGGTATTGTTTAGTATGCCACGAATGCACATGCTATGTCATAGGTTTATTGAGTGGAGCCCCCGTGGATCTTGCACATTTGTTCAATAACTAGCATATAGTCACCAAAAACCATTAGCTAATGAACGCTTTTGAAAATCGCTGATTCAAGTCCCTGCCATAATACAAAAAATTCGGCTTGATTGTTAAAAGAGAGTCACAAACTCAAGCAAATCTAGTCTCTATTTTTTCGCTGGAGAAATAAATAACCCCTCCCACTCCTACCTCACCATTAAATATATCAAATAATTACATTACAATTTTATTATAATTATGAAAATAATATATTTTTTTATTATCTAAAATAAAATAAAATAAAATAAATATATAATATGTTATATTTTTAATATTATTATAAATTTACATTAATCATATAAAAAATAGAATTAAATTTGTGTATTCTCCACTATCAATTAAAATTAAAAAAAAATACTCTTCTAATATTTATAAATTCTCATAAATTAAAACTTTTATGAAATATTATGGGTCATAATTATCATATATTCATGATTATTATATATTCATTTTTCTATATTATTATTTTTAAAGTTTTTTTTAACCTTTATAATATATTTTAAAAAACACTTTATTACACATTTTATTTTTTATTATTTTTTTAATTTTTCTTGTAATTACATGTATTGGTATAATCACATGAAAAATATTAATGTAGTTGATATAACCAAAAACTTCTTTAGTATTTACCTTTAATAAATATATAACAAAAAACTATTGCAACAAAAATATTATTATTAACTTTGATTTTACTTAACCCAAATGATAAAAAACCAAAAGCGTTGAAGAGTTTCTATCCTTTACAACTAAGATATAACATTGTTTTTCTAAAATTAGGTACACTTTTGAAATCCCTAAGAAATTGGTGGGCTTTTAAACGTCAAATTTTTTAAATCTATTACAAGTCAATGCAACCTAATAAACTCTCTAACACACTACAACCATGAATAAGCATTCCAATGAAACATATATTGAACATATTCCCTTGAGAATCAATCTAGGTGGTCAATTAAAAAATAAAAATAAAATCTACAAATCCTCATCCACCTTAAATTAAAATAAAAACCCTTCCACTAATTACCATTTATAAAAAAAAAATATCTTGAACTTTTTTTATTCTTTTCCAGCCACATTTGTACATAGCAAAATGAATAAATCAAAGCTTTGACCTATAACTTTGCTAATTTATCCCTATGCTCTTTTCGAATGTGTGGTCGAAATTTCTTTGAGGCTTGACAAAAATAGTTAATTCTAAGGAATTGCACTGAGGCTTGACAAAAATAGTTAAATCTAAGGAATTGCACTAACTTCCAAGGTCACACCCTATAAGCCTAAATATTAAAAAAACACAATAAACCTAGCTTAGCTTCACATGTATCTACATAAGGTTAAGGTTAGACCTACCATTATCCCCCTGGATTCTCTTTAGACCTATGAGACTCCTAATATGGCCCATTTAAATACATATGGATATCAAGGGAATCTAGTGTTTTGGTTTTGGCTTTTTAAATGGAATATTCTCTTTAGACCTATGAGACTCCCAATATGGCCCATTCAAATACATATATATATCAAGGGAATCTAGTGTTTTGTTTTTGGCTTTTTAAATGGAATATTAAAATCTATGGTGCCCCTAAGATAATGTTGGAAGTAATGTACACATTCAGTTGTCTCTCCCTTTTGGAAAGTGTAATGAGTGGAACTATAAACTCCACGTACTATTTTTACAAAAGACTAGATAACTACCCATTAATTTAAAATATATATATATATGATGTAAGACTTATAAGCCTTTGGGGTCTCACTACATCCTATATGCTCTTATTTATTATTATACAGTATTAATATTGTAATAGGAATCCTAACTTCCTAAGTGTATGTGGTCCGTCAAATTAAATTACGATATTTTTTTGAGACTTTGTGGAAAAACTTTCGCATAAGAATACAAAATAAATTTAAGAAAAATATCCCCTCATTTAAAAAATAAAATTAAATTCAATAAAAAATTAGTTTGTCACCAATACCGACTTTCACATCTATGTCTTCCGTACTGTCTTCTCTTCAAATCGAGGGAAACTATCGTGGCCGTCCGATGATCCATTTGTTGGTCCGATTCTTACTTCCCTTATACCCAACACGTTGTACGCTTTCAATGGCTGCATGTCGTGTCAAGGCATGCCATGCTTCATGGGTTAATGATTAATATTGATTATTGTGATTGAGAGGGAATTGGCTGTTTTT
This sequence comes from Pinus tabuliformis, assembly GCA_031772625.1. NCBI lineage: Eukaryota > Viridiplantae > Streptophyta > Pinopsida > Pinales > Pinaceae > Pinus > Pinus tabuliformis. The sequence continues at coordinate 435,739,969 of CM062818.1, read as the reverse complement.
TTAAGGCAATCAATATTTGTGGAATTATAGTTCCATCAATGTACTGGGTAGTGTAGGTTAATTATTGGATTTTGTATTTGGTTAAATCTAATGCGTGACATACACTGCCTCGGTGCATTAATGGAGTTATAGCTTCATAAATATTGATAGCCATGAATGAATGGGTAAGTTGGAAATTCTTCAATTTGGGTCATGAGGAAATCAAATAAGCTATTGCATTTTCAACTAATGAGGCAATGTGATATGTAGGAGATTGCACACTGACTGTCTTACCTAGTATTCATGTTAGGGAACATGGCAAAAACAACTCTTTATCGCAGTTTATTGTCACCTAGTAGTAATGAGACTTTCAAGAGGTTTGATAATTATAATGCAATGTCTCTCATCTTATTTTGCAATATTTAAGCAATGAGTTTAACACCATTGGCATCCCCACTCACCTCCATGATCTCCCTCAGCTTTTTGACTTGTGCTTGCTCTGCGCTGCAATGTTCCCACTATTCGAATGGTCTGCCTCAATAGGGCAACCTTTAGGCTCCATTTTGGGTTTCCATTTGGCTTGGTTGTTTCCTTCCACTTGTTCCTGGAGATTGGACTGGTGTTGATAGTAGTCTTAGGGTAGTCCTTCTATCATGAGTGCTCTAGTGATTTTGGTCCTAGGCATAAAGAGTTGCTTTTGTTTAGTCTGCATTCTTTCGTCATATCATTATGCTTTTGCTAGCCCCCTCAACGATTTTCCACCCTCGATATTGCCCTGCTTTATGAAGATGTCGGCGGGTAGAGTTGCAGTGAATCACAATGAAGAAAACGAGGATATTCTCCTTATGGTTGATGAGCTTAAACTATCCATGACATCTTTGGATTGACGCATGTAGAGAATAGAAGACCACATCGACCTCCCTGGTCAACAAAGTAACTCTCCTCGTAGAGGCAAGGCACCCATTGAAGTGGTCCCTTATGACTCGTCTCCATTAGCATGATCTATTGGTACTTCTCTAGTTCTACCTCTAGGTTTTTTAATTATATGCATATTTCAGTGACTAGGATAAATAGTGAAGGTCCACACCATACATTTAGCATTTTTTTCTTTACTCTCGAATTATCATATATGGTCATTAAGAAACTTACAGTTCTGCCACCGATCTAGTTTCCCTAGTAGTAGACAAGGGAAAACCAAGACTATATTTTTTGTTCTCTCATGATAAATCAATAGAAACTTTAATTTATACTAAAAGAAAAGAAAAAAATAAATTGTAGATCAATTAGCATGCAATTACAATCATTGATGAGAAAATGAGTGAAGAGATGAGTAAGGTTTAACTGCATCATCAATATTCAAAAATAACAATAACAAAGAAATTTAAGCAAACCAAATAACTAAACCACTTAAAGATTCAAGTTCACTGAATAGTTAAATCGCTTATTTACAAACCATTCTAAGTGATTTCACCACTAACCATTATAGTAGAAAAACAACAATAAATTACTAAAAAACTACTAAAAATATATATAAATGACTAACTGTGGTCACGTGATCATTAGTATTTTATTACCTGTAATTTATAACATGATCAAATTTATGACTAAACCAATTTTAGTCATTTATTGGTTGTTTTGATTGATCAATTTAATAGTATATTTAGTCCTTTATTTAGTCATTGGTTGTTGTTAATTGGTCATTTATTTAGTCATGGTAGTCATTTAGTCATTTGTTTAGTCAATTGCCATCAATTGGTATTATATTTAGTCAATTTTATTCATTGATTTTCGTTAATTGGTAGTATATTTAATTATTTGTTTTAACTGATTTTTGTCCATTGGTAGTATATTTAGTCATTTTAATCATTATTTTGTCGTCAAATGGTCATATATTTAGTCATATTTATTCACTGATTTTTGTCAATTGGTAGTATATTTAGTCAATTTAATTATTAATTGAAGTCAATTAGTAGTATATTTTTAGTCATTTTTATTGATTGATTTATCAATTGATACATTGTTTACTAATTGCATAATCATTATATTTACTACTAGTTAAGTAGTAAATTTTCCTTTATATAATATGAATAATTGATTAAATACCATAAATTGCATAATGCAAACATAAAACATATTATTAAACTTAAACTAAAACATAAAAGCAAATAAAAATATTGCATATACGAACAAGCTACAACATGATAAAAGTTAAAATATTGATTCAACATTATGATAAAAAAGGTAATCTACAAAACAAATATAATGCAATTTTGATCAACTATAAGATATATATATATATATATGAGAGTTTCCAACTCTTGCAAATACACCATGATAAAGATCCCTGAACAACACATTCAAACTACTACATAAAGTAGAGGACCAAGTTGTCTAACAACTAGTGAATGATAAACATCAACTATGTCATTTTTTGCTAATATTTGAGTGCCCACTATGTGAAGGCTCTTTCTATTTCAGAAGAACAACTCCATCTATTTTGTCTTCATGAGTAAGGGGTATGTGACCTTTAAAATATTTACATTTACATCTCCTGTTCCTTTCAATTTGAATCCATGTATAATAGATAGTGAGTGAATCTACCTAATGCCCACAACAACACCATCAAATGGATCCAACACCCTAACTTTATCCCCTTCTTGGAGTTTATCAATACATTTCTGCTAAAAAAAAAAAATACACATTATATTGAGATATGAAAAATGTTTCAACAACAATTTATATTCTAATTATATTTAGCATATTCCCGGACACACAAATACACTACTACAAATTCACTTAACTTTTTATGGCCTCTGGTCGTTCTTTTGACTCAGTGTCGTCGCTCTCACAACAAATCTGGGTTCTAGCAAATGTTGCATGGCGTGCAGTTGAGATTTTTGACATGCCAAGTTTTCGTGAGAATTTCGTCGCATAACGTCGTCAAAACCTAAGATAACCTACGCTAAGTCGGAACCATTATTTTTCATCGTAAGCATCGTTGGAAACTATGTCGCAAGACCGATGCCTATTCTGAGATTTTTCCGACAAATTTGCTACAGTGGCGACATTTTGTGCCATTGGAACCGTTGTCGCAAGACTGATGCCTATGCCGAGTTTTTTTGACAAATTTTCCATAATGGCGACGTCCTGTGTCGTCGGAACCGTTGTTGCAAGTCCAAAGCCTACACCTATTTTTTTCAAACAAATCTGCCATAGTGGTGATGCTCTATGCTGTTGGAACTGCCATCACAAGACCGACACCAATGCCGAGTTTTTTGCGACAATATTTCCATAGTGGTGACTTCTTGTGCCATTGGAACTTTCATCAGAATACCAATGCAGTTGCCAATTTAAAAAAAGAATTAAATCCCAAAATTTGTTGTTATATTAAGGGATAGCATGTTCAAGTATAGCCTGCACACACAAAACTTATGGAGGTGGGTTTATTTTGTCGAATATTAATGTTAAACTACACACATGTTCACAATGTCATTGTTAGACATGTGCATGGTCCCTACCATCAGATGATAGGAAAGTGTCAATGCCTTTTCAGAAGTTAATGTGAATTGAGGTCCTGCACAACGTTGTTTTGGGATACTAATAATATTTGGATCTATGGTTGAGATTACAACTGGATCCTCCCTACATTTATCGAAAACAACTAAGGGGGGTCCTCGTGTGACGATTTGTGGTTTCCATAAAACCGTTCTTTGGAACAACATGCGCTAAGACAATTCATGCCATGTCAACTGGTACGACAATTTGGTATACAAGTCATGATGGTGAGATAACCTTCATAGACATGCCTGGGAACTATATCAATAAATGCAATTAGAAGTCATCCATGTCAACCTTAAGTCTTGTTGAGCCTCATGATTGCTTCATTTTGACACTCTCCCTTACTTATTTTTCCTTTCCTTGACCATCATCATCAACTCAATAGGCATCAAACTACAAGGTTTTGACATGGTAAAGTATTTAATTGTCTAATCTTTCATATTTTATAATGTTCCTTATTATTGAATTAATATTTGTATTGGCTACCGAATTCACACAATTATGCAGCGAATCTCTGTTTCTGTAGCTAATTCCATGGTTTATCAAGATCGGAGGTGCCAACTAAGAGGATAAAGATATGGATAGGTGGAGATTGATCAATTTAACGATTTCCTCCTATTCATCTAAACCAGATCATCAAGAGGATCATTCGATTGTGTGGTCAAAGGATAAAGTCAATGTCATCGCTGAATAGGCGAGCGACAGTCCGAAATTCCTACACTTCATGATTTGCTTTGCCAAATAGAAAATTGTGAGCAATGATATCTCGATAGTTGTCCTTGACCATCATCATCAACTCAATAGGCATCAAACTACAAGGTTTTGATATGGTAAGGTATTTAATTGTCTTATCTTTCATATTTTTTAATGTTCCTTATTATTGAATTAATATTTTTATTGGCTACCAAATTCACACAATTCTGCAGCTAATCTCTATTTTTGTAGCCAATTCCATGGTTTACCAGGATCAGAGGTGCCAGCTAAGAGGATAAAGATGTGGATAGGTGGAGATTGATCAATTTAACGATTTCCTCCTATTCATCCAAACAAGATCATCAAGAGGATCATTCGATTTCATGGTCAAAGGATAAAGTTAATGTGGTTGCTGAACAGGCAAGCGAGAGTCTGAAATTCCTACACTTCACAATTTACTTTTCCAAATAGAAAATTGTGAGCAACGATATCTCGATAGTTGTCCTTGACCATCATCATCAACTCAATAGGCATAAAACTACAAGATTTTGACATGGTAAGATATTTAATTGTCTTATCTTTCATATTTTATAATGTTCCTTATTATTTAATTAATATTTTTATTGGTTACCGAATTCACACAATTCTCCAACTAATCTCTATTTTTGTAGCCAATTCCATGGTTTACCAAGATCGGAGGTGTCAGCTAAGAGGATAAAGATATGGATAGGTGGAGATTGATCAATTTAATGATTTCATCCTATTCATCTGAACCAGATCATCAAGAGGATCATTCGATTGCATGGTCAAAGGATAAAGTCAATGTGGTTGCTGAACAGGAAAGCGAGAGTCTGAAATTCCTACGCTTCACGATTTGCTTTGCCAAATAGAAAATTGTGAGCAACGATATCTCGATAGTTGTTAGAAGCTTAATTTAGAATTTTGTTAGCTAAGGTATGCATACAAGCCTCGAACAATTATGGACATGGGCTTTTATAAATATCATGCAGCAAACATGAATGTAAGGTTGATTTTTATGTATGCAACAGTGATATTTTGAAACTCTGTTTTTACTCTGTTAAATGAAGAAAATCCTTTGAAGTTCCAATGCGTAGCTGACTTTTCGATTAAAGTAATATAACTGCATGTTTATGGAGGGCCCCTGCAAACAGTGAAGGTTCTGCATTCACATATCTTTTCTTTATCGTTTGTTACAATTATTCATATGTTTGAGAATTGGTTTGCAGTCTTGATTTCATTCAGATAGCGATTGCAGTATTCCATTAATCGTTCCTTTTCAAGTTAATGTATAATGATGTTAATGGTAATGTAATTTCTTTTCATAGATTTCCTTATGATTGCAAAGTGTTTCATTTAAGATTCAATAGATTTCTTTAGAGTTTCATCAGTATTCCATTTCAATATATGTGTGATTTCTTTATGGTTTTCATTTCAAAGCATTCAATTTCAGAGTATGAGCAATTTTGTTGTAGTTTCATTTCGGAACCTTTGATTTCAAATATGAGTGATTGATAATGATATACGTGTGGTTTTTCATTTTGAATACAAGTGAATTTCATTTTGGTCTTTATGCAAAGGATTGCTAGAATCTTAGATGATTAATTCTACTTTTAGAGATTAGATTTGTGTTCCAATAGATCAATTAAGTTTTCTTAATACGATAATGTGAGTTTGCTTTACGTTTCATTTAGCAAGTGTGAAGAGCATTTTTTATTTCATTAGAAAAGAGCAGGAATATTCAGTGTATTATATTCGTTTTCTTTAAAGTGTAAGATAGGAATAAATTGCATCCTTAGAGGTAAATCTCAATAACTCAATCATGAACATTAACAATCTGATTTAATAAAAGGACTTCTAGCATATATGGTGCATTTTCACTTCACAATCTTACCAACTCTGGTTGATAATTTATGTAACAATTTAAGACAATTAAATTGACAAACAAGTGTTTCGCTATTATTCTCAATTCTTGTGCTTGTCCTTTTTCTTGCATCCTAGTAGAGATTATGAGGATGGGGCTAGGTAGGTGTATTGTAATTTCTAACTCAAAATGTTTGCAAATATGTGAGTAACAACTAACTCACCTTTGAAAAAAACTATTCTTGAGGCTTCATTGCAAGGAAAAGTAAAACCTACTGCGAAATGAATTAAAAAATCAATCTCTATATTGAAAAATAATCTCCTAGACAAAACATTCAGATAAACAATTATGACCTTTATATTTTGAGATTTTGTTAACATCATGGCAAACCAATATATTCCCATTCCCCAACCACTAGTTGGTGGTAATCCATACTCTAATGTAGTGCAAAATGTCTCATCAAAAGCCATTGCTTCATCATCACCTGATTGTCTGTCTTGAAATATTGAAAGCCAACAGGTAAAGAAAAACTATAAGAAAATATTTAAATTGAATATCCATTTATGATATAAAAGGATTATTTAACTCTGTAAACATCTATGAACACTCAACGTTTGTATCTACCCACCTTGAAAATAAAAATTTCATTGCCAAAATTGAAATTTAATAATGTCATCAAATGACGAAAAGTGGTCAAATTGACAAAGATGAAGCATGTAAGACATAACAAAAAAGGGAGAGCCTAGATGAATCTCTCAATGAATACTATTTTCTTTTGAGGCATATTCCAACAAGCTCGGCTACATGGTACCTAGTACTCATCATGTTCTTTCTCAAGAAAAGATCCGATGAAAGACCTAATCACTCTATAACAACAAACACTTAATTGTAATATATCAACATATTGGTACAAATATTTGGTCTCTTTTTTGGAACAATTGAGCATACAACCTTTATCAAGTGGGGATAATGCATAGTAACTCACCCACATATATTTCTACCAGACATATGAAGTGAACCTACCAAGCTACATTCCAAGGCCATGGTGCATAATTTTTTGGAGACAAGGAACATTGTGAATAAGGCTTTTAGATAAACTAGTGACATTTGGTAGAATTCCACATGTTCATTACGAAGTATTAAAGAATAAACTATCTCCCTAAGAGAAGCCTATCATTGTAGCGGTTAAGGTTTTCCATCCTCATGTAAGAAAAATTTGGTAGAATTCCACATGTTCATTAGGAAGTATTAAAGAATAATTATCTCCCTAAGAGAAGCCTATCATTGTAGCGATTAAGGTTTTCCATCCTCATGTAAGAAAAATAATCCAAAGGTATTTCACAATAATCAAATATTTTGAAAAGGTTTCAACATTGATGCCTGGTATGAAGCATTTTCAACTAGTGACATTTGGTAGAATTCCACATGTTCATTAGGAAGTATTAAAGTATTAAAGAATAAACTATCTCCCTAAGAGAAGCCTATCATTGTAGCAGTTAAGGTTTTCCATCCTCATGTAAGAAAAATTTGGTAGAATTCCACATGTTCATTAGGAAGTATTAAAGAATAAACTATCTCCCTAAGAGAAGCCTATCATTGTAGCGATTAAGTTTTTCCATCCTCATGTAAGAAAATAATCCAAAGGGATTTCACAATAATCAAATATTTTGCAAAGGCTTCAACATTGATGCCTGGTATGAAGCATTTGCAACTTGACAAGAGTGTGCACCACTTTGCAAGTTTCATAAATAAGCAGGGTAATTTTGTTGGATTATGAAAACATGATAGGAGACATGAGTATGCTAAGGCTTTGTGGAGCAGTTGAGATGGGGTGCTGGAAGCCAAATTAGACCTATTTCTTTTGTTGGTAGAAATATTATATAGCCAGTCCTATAATTGATTTAAATCCTCTTGGGATGGCAACTAGGGCACAACGTATCATAATTAACATCAAATAAAGTGTGTAGTCCATCCTCATGGGGGATATTTTCAAATCTTGTCAAAAGGTTGTCTTGGGAAGTGAAGAATTATTTCTATTTAAAGGAATTATTTCATTTCTTATCATTTACAAGGCAAGATAAATATGTTAAGTTTTTCAAGAAATCCCACCAAAGGGATAAATACAATGCACTTGTAAATGTAGTTCATCACAGTAATATGGGTAACTAAACTACAAAATTACATGGGCACTAATGACCTAGTTGGAAAGGATGTTTGGGAAGGATTTTGAGCATACCTAGAACTACATGGAATGCGTTGGAATATGATAGGAGACAAGAAGACAAGAGTTGAGTCATATAAGACTTACTTGATATTTTTCCAAGCTAAGGGATTAGGTAGAGCAACAGAATTATGTCAACTAACTAAAAATAAGATGGAAGTAAGCCCTATTGGAGGAAGGCCTACTGATGCTTCATGGTTTGACTTGTACAAGGTTGTTGGATAGTCTTATGAGGCTCTTAGGTGCATCCCATTTACATGTGTTGTTCTTTGCAAATGTTTCATGTGTTTTGAATGTTACTGTTCCTTGAATCTATATTACTTAAGTTGTGAAATTGGTCAAGTATTTTATTGCAAAATGTTTTAAGGCCAACTAGATGTATGTATGATATTTTTTATTGGATGAACTAAGTGTTATTGTAGCACTTATATTTTTCTTTTAGTCCTTATTTGTAAAAAAAATAAAAAAAAATTGCAAACATAAAAAAATATGTAAAAGAAAAGAAAATAGGCCTTTACATTTCATGCTCAGAAAGAAAATAAAATGTTTCTTTTCAAATCAAAGGGAAATGAGCTTATTCAAAGTTTTATGTTATTATATTAAGGGCTAACATGTTCACGCATAGCTCATGCACAAAATTTATGGAGGTGGGTTTATTCCACTTAATATTAATGTTAAAATATGCGCATGTTCACAATGCCATCGTTGGACACGTGCATGGTCCCTACCATTGGACTAAAGGCAGGGGTCAGTGCCTTGTCAAGAGTTAACGTAAGTGAGGTCCCACATAGTGTTGTTTTGGGATACCACCAAGATTTGGATCTATAATTGAGATTGAAGTGGGACCCTCCCTCCATTTATTGAAAAAAAATAAGGGGGACCCCCATGCGACGGTTTGTGGTTTTCGCGAAATCGCTTATTGGAACAACCCCTGCTAAGACAACATGTACCATATCAACTAGAATGACAGCCCGGTAAACACATTAAGCGAGCTAGACATGAAGCAGTACAACTAGGTGCTTAGGTGGCATCCTATGTCATCCTGCTCCAAAATGATGACGTTTATGGACTTTTGTATTTCTCTATCCCACTAAAGTTTTTCCATCCATTTATTGGTTGCATGCCTCTCCGTTGTCGAAAAACTGAACCAGTCAACCATTTGAGTTGATTTGTCATTGCTTCAACTTTCAAATCTTAGTCATGGTCTTCAATCCCACCACATAATCCTAAATCTCCTTCATATAATTTCAAGTCTTTTGTTTCCTTTCTAAAATGATAAAAATGAAAAAAATGAAATCTGTTAAGCCAAAACCTAGTATGTCCCATTTAATCAACCCTGAAACAGACATACATGATCCCCAATGTCCTTTTAACCTTTAAATTTTTCACTAAAAATATTTTAACTGCCACAAGGAGTCAAATTACCTTCTTCGTTTTATTCAGTCAGGGTTGGGTCATGCAATTGTTCATCCTATCTATGATTTTCCAAAATTTATCTCTTGGTTAGGAGATTATTTCATTCCTTAGAGGAGTTGTATAATCTCTGCAAAGGGTGAATGTTTTTTTGAATGTAATCTTGAATTAACTCAAAACACCCTCCAATTTCTTGGTGTTGAGAAGTTGCAACAATTTACTGATGAAACCATGGTCTAGAATTCTAAAGCCTTGTCCCAAGATGATAGAGAAAAATTGTTCAGACTGATATTGCCTTCAGGGTCTCCAATTCCCCAACTTTCAATTCACTATCCTTTAACATTGTTCTTCGAAATTTCTCAACAAACCTTAATTATTATTCTGTTCATACTTAGAGAGGACAAAATTGAGGTAGAGTATGAAAAAAAGTTTTTCTCAGTTTAATGCTACAACCTGGAATTATCCTTAATATTCCAAATTACTTGGCTCAATCCATTAACTTCAAATTGCAACATTTCCAAAATACAAAGAGCTTTAGATACCCATCATACTTGGTTTGTCTATTTTTGTACTTGCATGTAGATAAGTTAAGTTGCATGAATAAAATGAACATATATAGCTTAGTATGGACATAAAGGTTTGGGATTAGTTTTTATTTCAGGATTACATAGATATCTAGTTGTATGGGGCCGAAGTAGAACCTTATCGTATCCCAGTGTTCTTACCAATAAGGATTTTCTCTCTGGAATTCATAAGACAAAGTCTACATGTTGACCAAATACATTTTGTTCCTAGACATAAAGAATACATGTTTAAACTTGAAAATGCAATGAGACCTTTTATTGTTAATTCTAGGCAGGCCTCGGAACAAATAGAAGATATGATGAAGGAATTCAATTTTGAAAAAGGTCAGGCTTGACATTATGATCATCATCATATTATTTCATATAGAAGATTAAGTGTTGGTTCAGGGCCTTATATTCATGACAACAAGACAAAATTAGATAAATTGGTCAATCAAGAGGTTTGGATCAATAACTCAATAGGTCAACATTCAAGTGAAGTTTTAGGACAACAAGACATTTCCATTGAACCCTTGCCATGAAGGAAAAAATTTTGAAAATACCTATCACAGAGCAATTAGAAATTGAAATGGGAGACCAACATGTAGAAAAAAGAACTAAAATTCAAGAGGAAGAAGATGAAATGGAGATTTTGGAAGTTAGATTGAAGGAGAAACCATCACAATAGCCCATTTTTGAGATGCAGTTAGAAAAACGTGAATGGGTAATTCCCTCTTCAACTTCTACATAAGTGATATAACCTCTTTAGAAGGATTCCATCTAAAATGGAAACTTTACAAGAAGAGTATCAACATATTCCAGCAAAGTGTGGAAAAATAGCAGAGGATATGACTACCCAATTGTCAACTTAGGATTATTAGACAAGGCTATTGTCAGCATTAGATTTGGAGAGAAATAGACTCAAATTATCCTTGGTTCATCTTATAGCTCAATCAATCCTATCAGGGCTAGATTTCAAGACTGTTAATTTTTCTATTGGTTTAAGTGAGTTTCCTCTACTAGACAAACTTAATTTGCACAAACAAACTAGAGAGATGATTTACAGTGACCTTACTAAAAGTGCCCTAATAGTAACAAAGGCAGAGAAAATACTTGAGAAAGTTACTGAGCAGTTGAAACAAGAAAGGGAAAATTCCATAGCTAAACAAAATCAACTAGATGAGTACAAGAAGTTGATAGTTAAATTGGGGGTAGATCTAGCAGATGGAGAATCCATTAAAATTTTATTACAAAAAAAAGAAATTGAAATGTAATCCTTGAGGAAAAGGTTAAAAATTCCAATTACAAAACATGTTCAAACAACAGAGCTTTTTCAAGTTGAAAAGGAAAAAGAGCAGTTATTGGAACAACTAATACACAGGAAAAATGAAGTCACTAAGCTACATAAGAAAATTCAAAAAATTAGAGCAATCTATCCAAAGTCATATTTTCACAACTCTTGTTCTAGTTGAATCATATTCACAAGATCCTACATAACAAATTTCTAAAGTATTGACAGATTTGAAGCTTTCAGAAGTTGAATTGAGGAAAAAGCAGAGCTCTTTTGCAAAAACAAAAGAACAACTAAATATTAAAGAGATGCAACTTAATCTAGCAAATGAGAGGAACAACCAATTGTGTGAAAAACAAATTTCTCAAGAAGAAATTAATAACCTGAAAGGAAAATGGAAGGGAAATGCCTCTTAATAGAAGAAAAACAAGAATTTTGGGATGAAATTAAATAGGTAATGCACTCAATTTGGGACTATATTGGTGTTGTTGTAGAGAAAAAATCCCTATTGAAATAATCACAGCTAATCATAAAAAGAGTTGAAAATGAAATAAGAGACAGAGTCCCAAAAAAAGAAAATAGATAATAAAATTTTTGAATGAGAAAAATCCAAATGAACTCAGGGCCTTAAATGTGGTAGACAAAGTATATTTTATTGCAGAGATAAGAAATTTCATCAAGAGAAACCTTCCTCACATCTAAGCTTCTAATCGACAGAAAGAAATTCAGAGGGTAGTTTCAATATTTAATAACAAGTTTGATCAAAGAACGAGAACTAGATTGCCCAGTTGTTCGGATCAAAATGGGAAATTGCTTTCTTGGGAAGCATATGAAAAAACGTTATCAAATATGAAAAGTCAAACTGATATAATTCCTAAATCATCAAAAAAATTTAAAAGGTCGAACTATTGTTAATTATCTATAGTGTGATTTCCATCTTCTGTGGTTGGTGAAGACCTTGTTCATGGAAAAACAAAATTATTCTAAGCACTTAAGCTTGCAGATGACCTGCCAAGAAATGCTCAGTATCATCTTCCAGATGAAAAAATTTGGCAGAGACATGAAGCGATGATCTCACCTCCAGTTGTGGAAGTCGTGGAACCAATACCTAGTCAACCTAGTCAATAAAATATTGTATTTTTAGTTTTGTTAATTTTGAGAGTTATCAAATTTCTATTTTATAAGAAAATTTTGTATAAAATATTTAAAAGACTCATTAGACAAAGTTAGTTATAAGTAGTTATAAATTTGAAAATTACTTGGTAACTGAGAACTGAATTTTGATATGTTATTTAAGGAGAAGAGAACCTCATGAATGAGGTTCGAAGATTTTGCAATTTTGGTCTATGATTGTAATGCTTCATATTCGTTGGAGAATAATAAATGCAAAGACAAATGATTTCTATATTTTGATATGTTACATTATGTTATGTTTCTTTCTTACCATACTCTTTCCATAATTTGTTCTTCTTCATTTGAAGTTAATGTATGATGCAACATGGTCCTCTTCAAATAAACTCAGATTTATTGGTGTTACAGTTTGTGACAAAAATAACTATTTCTACTTTTAAGAGGCCTTAATAGGTGTTCCATTATCTTCAGAATAAACATTATCCTTTGTTTTCTTTGTTACATTCATTATTTCTCACTCAAGGTTCTAGCATTGGATTCCACTTCGGCCCAAGTGAAAACCTAACTAAACTTATTATTTATTCATACCATCTTGGAACTCTCAAAGGTTTGTAACAATCAATAAAATGCCAGTTTGTTGGGTATTAGTTACTTTATGAGATTTAAGTTTGCATTACATTCTAGGGTTTTTTTTCTCCATACAAATGTTTCATAAAATATTTATCTGCTTTATGAATGTCCTCGGAACTGGTTATTTTCAACTGAGAACTATCTCCATTGTACAACAAGTTGGTTAAACATAGCAAGGCATCTAACTTCTTCTAGTCTAAGTGATAGAACCCTTAGTTGAAGGTGGATAGTCTAATTAATTTACCATTTAATTTCAATACCACCCATTTAATCACATATCTTGTTATTCAAAGGTGATAACAAATAACTAGTAATTCATCCACTTACTTTCCAAGCATGTTACATTTTTGGACGCCAACTTTCTGGAATAAGAATACCTGTAATGCACATAAATTGTGCTAAAGGTAGATAAAGAATCAACAAAATAATAAAATAAATTAAGAAACATTTTTATGACTATATAAAAATTAGAAAGGCTCAATTTCATGAATACCAAAATGAGCTCCTCTTGGTTTCAAGAATACTTTATTGGATTAGTATAATCTTGGAGCAAATGTTCTTCGATTTGACAGAGCAACATTGACATTGTTATTTGTTTGTTGGAATGGGGGAGGTTTGCTCCAAGACTATCCAAATCCTAAATTATTCTCTATTGAATAGGACCAACCACGTGAAAGTTGAAGCTCTTATGGACCTTGGCCCCCTCCTCACATCACTCTCAATTCCCTAGTACCCAATCTATCTACTAGAAAATAGTTGAAATCAACACATTAAATTAAACAACCCTAAATATTTTATACAAACCCCTCTTATCTATTCCCCTAAAATCTGTACCTTCGAAATGGTAGAACATGCATAGGGAATATGCATATTTCCTTTGTTGTCCTCTTCCTAACAAAAACAACATTTAGCCATTATAACGTCTCCACGATGCATTGGTGATTCCTGTTTTAAAAAAATGATAGACGTTAATGAAGCCTAGAACTTACCTTCAAAACTTTAAAAAAGAAACAATTACCACAATATGAAAATAGAAAAGTACAATACTGCAAATACTTCTCAAATAGAGAATTGGTATTGGTCAAGACAACCAATATTGCCTCCCGTCTTCACTAGTAGTGTTTGGGGCATCTATGATGGATGAATGTCATATTTTTCAAGAATAGGACAATAGGGAAATTTAGATTAAAAATACCCACAATTCACATAAATTGAACTAAATGTAGACATTAGTTTTAGATCAAAACAAGTTATCATAAGATAGTTAACTAGTTCTGAGAGTACCCCAATTACACCGACAACTATAAAATTATAATTTTAATCACATATCTACCATTTACTCTCAATACCACCCATTTAATCACATATCTTGTTATTAAAATATGATAACAAATACCTAGAAATTCATCCACTTTCTTTCCGACCATATTACATTTGTGGACAACAATTTTTTGGAATAAGAATACCTGCAATGCACATAAATTGCGTTAAAGGTAGATAATGAATCAACAAAATAATAAAAAAAATTAAGAAACTTTTTTGTGACAAAATAAAAATTAGAAAGACTAAAGCACATGAATACCTAAATGAGCTCCTCTTGGTTTCAATAACAATTTATTGGAGTAGTCTACTCTTGGAGCAAACATTCCCAAATTGATGGAGCATTAGCGAAGTCAACATTAACTTTTTTGTTTGTTTGTTGGAATGAGGGAGGTTTGATCCAAGGCTATCCAAATCCTAAATTATTCTCTACTGAAGAGGTCCAACCACATGAAGGTGGAATGTCTTGTACCCTCTGCCCTCCCCCTCACATCATTGTCCATTCCTCAGTAAACAATCTATCTACCATAAAAAAATATGATAGCAACACATTAAGATTCATGCATACACACTAGAAAAACAAAAAAATTATAAATAAACATATTTGTTCACATTCATCCTCTAGCAACTTCTAAGCAAGTATAGTTCATATTTTTTTGAACATAAGTACAAAAAAATATGCAATATCTCATTCAAATTCATATGTCCAAAAAAAGGTATGCAAGAACTCATTCAAGTATTATATTAATACATCAATATGTATTTTTATGCATCAAAAATGTTATACAACGATCTTCCTTATACAATACATTATAACATTGTACATCATCATTTTTTTTGGCCTCTTTTTATTACGACCTAAAATATTCTTAAGTTTTTCGTCCATTTTTTCATTTTCATCTTTTGGTAAAGGTTGTTCTGATGATGATTGTAATTGGAAACTCTGACACATTGCACCCCTAGTCATGATGTTCTCACAGAGTCAAGGATGATGTGGGAGAGAATCACCTACGAAAAATATTAAATTTATATGGCTAGTTATTGAATATCATTGAAGTAGTTTTTTAATAATAAAAATAACCTTTGCAATGTAATTATTTACCTGGTGCACTGGTAGATACCGTTGCAATGATTGCCTCGTTGGCCACTTTTGATTGACGATCCTCCTATATGACATGCTATTCCATTGCAACCACAAAATTTATAAGCAAACAATCGTAAAATAATAAGTAAAAAAAATTAGAAGTACATACTTTATAAGTACAAAATTATTAAGTATATGATGGATATACAACCCTATTATTGCCATGGGCCTCATTTGTTGATGCACTATCTTGGGGTTGCACCCCACTATCATGGGGTTGCTCCCCACTTTCATGAGCTTCCTCGGGAGCACCAAATTGTTTTGGATGGTGCACATTATCAGAAGACTATTACTTAGTAGTCATGGGATCATTTATTTTTGTACTAATCCCTGACTAATTAAAGCAAAGAAACATATTAGATTTACAGACAATATCAAACATGATTGTATTTTATAAGTAATTAAAGTTTAATGTGAATTGATTTTTATTGACCTTGTCCTTTAAACTAGATCTTAGGGTTTACCCCATACTTTTTCAATGATTGACTACGACTTTACATCAGAACGTAGAACCAATCCAAAGGTTTTCCTCTATGGCTTCAATTCTGGGTTCATCACCCTGCATTGCATTAGAGTATTGATTTTTGTTACTGGCTAGTGCAATTACTAGAAATTTGGAAGATGATATAATAGATAACATTATTAATATGTTTGTGTACTTACAATTCATGCCTATAGCTTCAAACAACCGCTCTAGCCCATTTTGTGCTACCCATGTTTCTCAAGCCTTGCCTTAGTTTCCTTCAAAGTGTTAAGGAGACTATGAAAATTTTCAACTATGTTATATACCATAATTTTATTCAAAACTAAAGAAAATTAAAAATATTGAATTCAAGATGTAATTTATACCTTGCTTCACCAGGTAGTGTTTTCCCTTCTTTTTTCAATTTCTTCAAACTCTACGTCCTTGATGAGGCCCTTCCAATCCATCTCAAGATTTATGGGAGCGCACTCATACCTAGGGTCATCTCCCAAGTAAACCCTATGTCAATCTCATACATATTTTGAATGTTTTCCAACTGTGGCGGTTACCTTAATTTTATTAAAGGTATCTACCTGTAATAGATCTTTAAGGCAGTCCATAAGCCCTTTTTTAAAGTTGGAATTTTAGAAATTCCACCTTCCGCTATGGTGGGCCCAAAAATATTTAACACTTTTTCATCCAATTTTTTATAAAACATGTTGTTACCTACATGCAAAAAGATACGATCATTAGTTTGAAAATAATAATATATATGACTTATGTTTGAGATAGAAAACATGAAATAGTTAAAACATAAAAAAAATACCAGGAATTTTTGGTGTTTTTATTGGAATTCCTTTGTCATTCACCAAAAATGTGCATACATTTTTCCCCATGCTATTAACACGTGATGCTCCAGGAAATGAACCCATAGTGTCATCAGTAATAGGGTCACTTCTATCACCACCTGATCCAGAGCCTGACATCGTTTTTGGCTCGAGGCACATCTGCTCATGGGTCACAACCAATTGTGTGAACCCAATGTCACTACTAGGAATATGACCACTCGAAGGTGGAGAAGCAAAGAACTTCTTCGCAGATATATGAAATTTGTTAGTGTTGTTCAGACACTCATGTTGTGCCTCAGTAATTACACTAGTACCAACACCGAGCTAAGGTTCAACTAACTGATGTGGGCAACAAAGTGTATCCAAATAAGCCTACATAAGAAAGAAAATGTTTTTTTGATTTGATAATGTAAAATTTAAAAAATAAACTTTCACAATTGAACTTATGACATAAAAAAATCACTTTAAAATATGGTTATTACTTTTTATGTCTTAAGATATTTTCTCAATTTATGGGTCCTATCATTAGTTGCAGGACTTTGATCCCTACTACAAATCAACTCCATAATTTGTTTGTTCATTTTCTTCACATACTTTGATATTGTGACCTCAAGGTTGGGGGATGACCACAAGTCTTCCTCATCAAGAACATAATCATCGACATGGCCCTTGGCCTACATATTTCAACAAAAGAAAAGTTATTATTTTGATTATATAAACAAATAATCAAAATTTCACATCAAATGTGAATCAAAATTGTTAATAGTTTACTTCTGACTGTGTAGGCACTTTTCCATGTAGAACAGTTAGCCACATAAAAATATAACTAGAACTGTGATTTTTTTATTTTTTATTTTTTTAAAGAATAGGTATCAACATAAAAATGTAATTGATGGACTTATAAACACATACACACATTAGGAATAAAGGACTAGTCCTATAGCATGAATGTTAGTAATTATGGAATTTTCAAGCCTAGCTTTTTATGGCAAAGGACCTACAAAAATGGGATAGTGAGACAAGAAAAATTAGCACAAATTTGAGTGTACTTTTGGTAGATGCAACTAAATAGATATAAAACAAGGAAGTAATGGGCCTTTTGCTTCAATAACTCAAATAAAAACAATGACAAAGTGTTATAGACATTTTTGTGCCTCGCGTCAAGGAGCATGGAATGTCAATAATTACAGGGATCCTCAGTCCCTAAATATGTTGTTCTTACCCCTAAAAGAACAAGGTCATCAAACAACAGCACTTCCAATCAGTTCTCCACCTGAAAACACTTCAAAACAGGCTTATTTTGGATCATGTCAGCTGCTTAACTGAGCATCTGCGCTGTATTGCAACTGTCCCACTCTGTACCTGCGCTGGAAGTCAAAAACAATGAAGGCTACCTGCGCTGGGCGAGATTGGCCAAGTGGCACAGTCATCCTGCAAGGTGTCAATTGCCCAGGAAGCTTCCAAAATGACACTTGGTTCATGAGATTCGCCCTGTGATGAGTAAGAGGTACTCGATCACCATGTGTAAGCAAGGATCTCCAAGTGGACACACGAACTGAAGATTAACTGAAGATGGAGAGGACACTAGTCAGCTATATGCCAGCCTCCAGCTGACTCATCCTTTCCTCTTCCCTCCTATATATAGAGCTCTTCTATGAGGTCTAGGGGGGCTGGAATTTTGTATAAGCAAGGAGGTGCTATTGGTATACTGCCAGGATTATTGGGTGATTGTTTTACTAGAGGTGAAGAAGAGAGTTCTTGCTGCCGAGGAGGTGCTGCTGGATTGGGGCCAACATCATTGGTTGTAACTTCCTCTGGAACCCTGTTACTTTCTATCAATAAAGTTTGCATGTTCTTCTATATACTTGTTTTACATAGATGCTTTTGTGTTTACATGTATATTTGATGCAACCTAATCCATGCTTCAATTATGATTGCTTGTATCTCGTAGTTTGCTCCCTTTTGTTGTGCAGATTCTGTGTGTCGCTGGATCGGCTTGGAGAGTAAAGAGCTGGGAACGGGATACAAAGCGAGAAGGACAAGGATCGACTAAGCGCAAGACACCAGGTTGGTTGATCCTCTTTCTATTCTCTCTGTGCTTTCATAAAGATGAACATGAAAACTTTGTCATTCAGTTGTTGCTAAAGTCTGTCACCTTTAGAAAGGGTTAGTGTCATCCGCATCGGATACTTTTCCCCACAACAAACTGGCGACTCCGCTGGGGAGCCTAGTATCTTGTTGTTGTTTGTAGTATTTTGCTATTCATTTCTTGAAGAAAAGAGTACCAAATCGAAAAGCTTTTGACTATATCAAAAGCGAAGTAGAGGGACTGCTACTCTTGCTCATTTGCTGAGCAAATTCAAGATTTGAAGAGCTTATCTACAAAAGACTCTTTACTCTTTGTGATAGATCTTCATCCTCTTGATCATACCTTAGCCTGTACTTGACCTATAGCTTTTTATTTCATCAAAAACAGTGCATTTTTGAGCTTTTTATGACCCGGAAACCCTTGTAAACGCAACTCTCGTGTCTCAGTGCAGGCTGTCCAAAGGCAGTCTGCATTTCAGCGCAGGTACTCCCTTCGGGAACTGCGCTGAAAGTCAAATTGACAGACCAGAGCCTGCGCTGATCCAGTTAGGCTATGTCCTCCTGAGGTTTCCCATTGTGTCTGAGCCCTGTTTTCACTGATTTCTTGCTGATTGCTTGCTGGTCATTGTACTTGCTGTAGACCACTTCTCCTTGACATTATTCCGCCTCAGTTGTGTGATGAAACTGTGAATGTTCTTTCAGTATTTCTTGTTTCAGTTCCAGTTTCCCATTGTGAAAAGCGAACCAGTATAGCTGTGACCTCTTAGATCCTGAGCTGTAAAAGTATCTTTGCGATCTTATGAGTTAGTGTTATTACTGTTCATGGCTGTTTGAGTTGGTTTGTTTTTTGCTTTATGGTTTGAATTCATACATTTTTAGTGTAAAACAAGTACCTGTAAAGCGTCTTTTCATTTAGACAATACTTGTTTGTTTACACTTCAAATTGAATTCGAAAGTCATACAACAGTTTTCCTTTTGTTAGCATCAACATTAAAGGAAAAGAAAAGAAATACATGCATCTTGCATTTGCATTTTTGATAAGTTTGGGTGTCTGATCTAGGAGAAAGTGCATTAGTTTGTGCTTTGTGCTCTGTGTGGAAAGATATTGTTTTTCTCTCCCTTCAGTAGCTAGGATTTTCAAAGCTAAAAAGATTGTAAAGCTTGCTTATCATTTTAGCTGCATTTAGGAATTTGTACCAATACATCTCGTGGTGATCCTGAAAGACAAACTGTTAAGCAAGATCAACATTAAAATAAACTCAATTTACATAACAACGCTTTGTAACATAACGCAAACATCTAGAGGTCTAGGTAGAGACGTGTTCCGGCGTCGTTAAACGTAGTGACTGTCGATCTCTACGAAGGTGGGTGATTCCTCCTGAGAGTCGGTGGCACTGATACGGACTTGTGCTCCCACGTACCGTCGCGTATATATTGGGAGACCCCTATAGGCATTTATCCTTTATCCTTAGGAAACCGTGTCGGCCGCCCTACTGATCGCGATGCAGTGAACACAGCATTCACGAAGATCGACCACCCGTACCGTAAAACGTATTTTGTGGTTTCGCGAAAGGTTTGGCACACCCTCTGCCTAGATCTCCAGAGCAGTTTCTTTTGGTCTTTTTCAAACTCTATAACTGAAAAAGTCCAACCGAGCATTTGTCACTTCGGGCTCGTTAATACATCGAAGGCGACTAGAGTCATCTTTAGCTTTTTCTCGACTCTTAAAACATGAAAAAGCAAGTTTGTGTCTAAAAGCGTCGTTAATAAAATTTATTTTAAGCGGAATAATCATCACCCTTCCCGCGTTGATCTTCGAAGTTAGTCCACCACGAGTGGAAGTTCCTGTAGAATCTCTAAGAAATCTTTTGGATAGACTAGATATGTCTGAACAACCGTCGACATCTAGGATTGTGTTGTCCGACACAGCAGCAGTAGAGGCTTCTACTGCTACTCCAACGATGTTCGCTGGTATACCATCTGTCCCGGCAAGTTGTCAACAACAAGCCGGAGTCCCATCAGGGACGATGACATGGTTAGTTCCTATTTCTTCGTCCGGATTATCATCTGGTATTTCTTATGTTGAAACTCACCAAATTGATCCATTTGGAGGTCAACCTGGGCAATCGATCCCCTTGAGTTCCAGATTGATACCATATGGGGGGCAGTATGCCTTTTCATTACCTCCTCCGGGAGGATGCCCATCCGTGAGTTCACAACAAAGTTCAGGTCAAACTGGAATTACATCCAACAGTTGGGTACCAATACTGCCTCAACAACCAGGAGTTGTATATTCTATGCAACCAGTCCACCCTGTGTCGAATATTACCACCACACCTGCTATGGCGAATGTGTCGCAAGTACAAGCGTTACCTGTTGCAACACAACAACCTCTTGGCTCAGCGACTCAATCACAATCTCAGGGTAGTGCCTCCTTATCTGGATCGACTCAGGCCCAAACAAGTACTGTGACTCCTCATCCTGGTCAATCATCCGGTACTGGTCAACAGCAAATGGTCCAACAACCAGAGTTGCTTCAATCTCAACAACCGCCTTTCCAGCAATCATATCAAGGACCTGGGCAACAAGTCTTTGTAAGTAATGGGCAACCATACTATAATGGTTACACCCATCAACCTTGTCAAAGTTGTCAGCATAATGCTGGTCTGCAAAGACCCATTGCTCAGGCGATACCATCTTATCCTGGATATGCTTCGCCTAACCTGAACCAACAGTTGCCCTTTGTAGCAACTCTAGAATTACCAGATCTAAACCGGCTGACGAATGATCCAATTGCTTATGCCCCTTGGTGGCCAGCGATTCCACACAAACTTCCATCAGACATTCCTAAATTTAATGGAAATCCTGGTGAAGATCCATCGAATCATGTGATGACATTCCATCTATGGTGTTCATCAAACACCCTGAATGATGATTCGATAAGACTTCGCCTCTTCCAGAGGACATTGACAGGTCCAGCGGCTAAATGGTACATTGAATTGCCAAGAGCCTCTTTCGACAATTTCAGCTCCTTAGCCACGACTTTCTTAACCCATTTTCAATTACCGATAAGGTATGAAACAGGAACAGAACTCCTTACCAACTTCAAACAGACAACAGCCACTCACATATCTGATCATATACATGAGTGGCATCGTCGTCGCAGAATGGTGAAAACTTATGTTCCAGATCAGCTATTAGCTGAGTGGTTTATAAAGTCGCTACTTCCTGCTATAACGGAAGATGTGGCCAAAGGGGGAGTCGTAACAGAGGAGCAAGTCATTGCTCGTGCTCAATATTTAGACTTAGTATATACTCAGTCGGGCACGCTCTACGACAAAATACCTGACGCCCCTAGACCTGAATTTTCAATTCCTCCCCCTCCTGGATCGAATACTAACTCTCACACCAGTAATGGTGTGACTGGCAAACGCAAAATTTCTAGTCAAAATGCAAATGAGCGACTTCTTACCTCAGAAGTAAATGCCATGTCGACCGACAAGGGCAAACAACTGAAACAACCAGGGGGCAAGAAGATAAAGAAAAGGAAAGGGAGACCCCCGACAGGGTGTCATATATGCGATGAGGATCATTGGACGAAAGATTGTCCACATATAGCTGAAGTTAAGAAACTCTTCAAGAGTTCAAAAACCCCAGCAGTACTGACTGATCCGTTTCCTAATCCAGGTCAAAATATGGTTGCTAATCAAAATGCTTCCCGATCCCAAGTGCTTATGTTGTCTACCTCAAAGCAGCAGAATAATGCTTTGACAAAGGATAAAGGTTACCAGAATCCACATCGGTCGAATAACAAGGCTGATAAACAACCTAGTAGTTCGACAACAACTTTGAACGAAGTTGTGCCGCCCATCGTTCCTAAGCCAATAATAAACTCGCCAAAGGGAGTAGTACACAAATCGACATTTAATCCTCGTGCAAAAGTAACACAGGATTATAATATAATAGAGGACCTGGCTCAATCATCGTCCGCTATGTCGACACCTGAGGTAATGCAAAATTGCACCTCCCAAGAGCAAGCTTTATTATCAGCAATAGGTGGGATTGGCCCAATGGATTCCAATCTTGTGGCCTTTGATCATAAAGGATATGACCCTCAGTTACCAGCTCAACAAGCTTTCCTTATTCAAGTGAAATCCCTCAACAAAACTGTTCATCGAACAATTATTGATGAGTTGCTGGAAAGAATTAGGCTCACCACCCTTGTCGGAATCGTCAACGACGTTAAAAGCATTTGATGGACGATCATACACTCCATACGGTATTTTAAGTAACTTGCAAGTTGAACTGGGGGGCAAAACAGTAGGAATTGATGTTGAAGTAATTGATGGAAACCTCGATTACAACATCCTACTAGGGAGGCCCTGGATCTATGCCATGGCCGCGGTTGTGTCGACCTATTTCAGGAGGATTGCATTTCCCTCACAAGAAGGAATTACAATCGTCGACCAACAAACTTTTCTCCCCAACAGTTCACAAGTTACAGGAAGCATTCCGATGATCCATGCAAGGAATCATTTTTTCCAAGATATCGGAGTAGGTTTCCTAAAAGACCCTGCCTTAATGGGTACTTTCGCCCTACCGCCTCCGAGTAATCTGGCGGAAGTGGCCACTGTGGAAACCTACAACATGAAATCTAATCCAATCTTCTGGTTGGATTCGGAAGATTCCTAGATATTTTGTCGGCGCCGAGGATAGTTCCTATCTCAGGTCAACCTCGTTAAAAAAAAAATGAAACAAGGAGTCATGAGGATAGTTCTCGTACTATGTCAACCTCATTAAAAAATGAAACAGATCCCCTTTTCAAAATTCAAAGGTAAACCTTCATTCCAATCACCAAGTTGAATGCAATGAAGCTTGGGGGGCACCCTCCTTTGACATGCGTTATTATGATGCTGGGGGCATGCAAGATTCGAGCAGTTTTAGCACATAGTTCATGCTCGTTAAAAAATAAACATAAGTTGTGAGCAATCTTCCCCTAGAGTTCAAGCTCATCCAGAAAAAATGAACCGGTAAATAACCGTGGTAAATGTAACCTTTGACAGTCATATTAAAGCCTTGGTCGTGTTTGTGCGCCGTCACCTCCATCCGTTCATTTGGCCAATCGTTCATCTCCATATGCGTGTTTACCTCTTTTGAGGAACAGCTGCGAAGAGTGATCTCACCTAGCCATCCTTGTGACACTACCGTGATTGGAAAATTCCAATTTGTACCTGGAATCAGTAGCTATCCCTGTTTATCACTCGTTCCTCAAAAGATGAGTCTTCTTTGAGCTCTTTTCACTGACTCGTAAAATATGAAAAGTTTGCCGAGTTTTGGCCTTCCAGCTCGTTAAATGACCGGAACGCTATCCCTCCTCTAAATTTTAATCTTTTTGGACTTGAGGGATTATTACACAAAAAGATCGAGCGCTTGTCTTGTTCGGCTCGTAAAAATACCGAATAGCCATCCCTTCTGTATTGTTTTATACTTTTTCGGACTTAAGGGATTAGATGACGAAAAAGGAATTATGGAGTTGACTTTCTGTACCTTTTTAGACTCTCTAAAAATGAAAAGGACCGAGTTTTCCTTGTCGTTAGACTCGTTAAAATGATTAAATAGCGACAAACTTGTCTTTAGACGAGAACGAGTTTCCCTATCGCTAGGCTCGTTAAATCTTAGCGATGGGCTTGCCCGAAGGGAAGGTTATAGAACAAGCATATGTTATCCTCCTCAAGCTTGACAAAAATAAAGAGGTACTGGTCAGAAATGACTGGGGAAAAATTGGGAGAACATCAAAGTTTAGAGGTAGCAAGTCACTCTTGAACATGACACTTTTCCTCCGTATCACATCGGGTTGGGTTGTCTCATTCATCGGTTTCATCACCATGGTCCTCGCCACACCATCCATTCGGGTAATGCTACCGATCCATCGCATCAGTGTCTTTATATGTTCAAGAGGGGTCATTCAGAAAGTGTCAACCGTGTCCCATCCACTACCATACATTATCCTTCATCCATTTCACGATCGCCACCCTGAATCATATGTCACAGTTTGTTTCCACCTCCACTAAATCATTAGCTCCGTTCCGTGTCATTGATGTGGGATTCATTAAGGCCCTCCTTTGACGGATCGCTTCTTGTCGACATCAGCTCATTATCCAAGAAGTCGATCTAGGAACACCCCCATCAGTACTTTGAAGCTTGCATGCCTCAATGGCAAGTTTCTCACTTCCGGCGACAGGTATACATCAATGACCTTCGACCAGAAGATTTTGCGTGGCGTTCGACGCCAAGTCCTTTTTCACGCCACGTGAATTGTACTGCAGTACCTTGAGGGTCATCGTCATTATTGGTGATCCCTCTCGCGCTTGTTAACGGTTTTCATTATTGACCGGTAATCAAGCGATGTCTTTCCATGTTCGACTTCAGCGCAATTCTCACATGGATCGACTTGTACTTAGAGTGAAGATCGAACGAGTTTGAAGACCCCGGATCTAGTTTCATCCATCCGGGCTGCGATATATATTCAGGAAATATAAAAACATTTGCCATGTACATCATTGCAGCAGATGATCATCCTATTCAAAGGATGATAGTTTCAGCAGAAAATTATCAGTCTATCTTCAGACGATCGTCTGTCATATGTACCAAAATGTATTTATAGAAAGCTAAGCATGGGAATGCCCGCCTCAGCTAGATCATGAGAATAATGATGAATGAAAAATAATGTATTGTATTGTATTGTATTACAGGGCACTCTCCTCAGCACTGGAACGAACTTCGGATCCTCTAGCTAAAGCATTTCACCCGATAAACGGCCTCATACTTTAGGGGGCAACTGTTATAGACATTTTTGTGCCTCGCGTCAAGGAGCATGGAATGTCAATAATTACAGGGATCCTCAGTCCCTAAATATGTTGTTCTTACCCCTAAAAGAACAAGGTCATCAAACAACAGCACTTCCAATCAGTTCTCCACCTGAAAACACTTCAAAACAGGCTTATTTTGGATCATGTCAGCTGCTTAACTGAGCATCTGCGCTGTATTGCAACTGTCCCACTCTGTACCTGCGCTGGAAGTCAAAAACAATGAAGGCTACCTGCGCTGGGCGAGATTGGCCAAGTGGCACAGTCATCCTGCAAGGTGTCAATTGCCCAGGAAGCTTCCAAAATGACACTTGGTTCATGAGATTCGCCCTGTGATGAGTAAGAGGTACTCGATCACCATGTGTAAGCAAGGATCTCCAAGTGGACACACGAACTGAAGATTAACTGAAGATGGAGAGGACACTAGTCAGCTATATGCCAGCCTCCAGCTGACTCATCCTTTCCTCTTCCCTCCTATATATAGAGCTCTTCTATGAGGTCTAGGGGGGCTGGAATTTTGTATAAGCAAGGAGGTGCTATTGGTATACTCCCAGGATTATTGGGTGATTGTTTTACTAGAGGTGAAGAAGAGAGTTCTTGCTGCCGAGGAGGTGCTGCTGGATTGGGGCCAACATCATTGGTTGTAACTTCCTCTGGAACCCTGTTACTTTCTATCAATAAAGTTTGCATGTTCTTCTATATACTTGTTTTACATAGATGCTTTTGTGTTTACATGTATATTTGATGCAACCTAATCCATGCTTCAATTATGATTGCTTGTATCTCGTAGTTTGCTCCCTTTTGTTGTGCAGATTCTGTGTGTAGCTGGATCGGCTTGGAGAGTAAAGAGCTGGGAACGGGATACAAAGCGAGAAGGACAAGGATCGACTAAGCGCAAGACACCAGGTTGGTTGATCCTCTTTCTATTCTCTCTGTGCTTTCATAAAGATGAACATGAAAACTTTGTCATTCAGTTGTTGCTAAAGTCTGTCACCTTTAGAAAGGGTTAGTGTCATCCGCATCGGATACTTTTCCCCACAACACAAAGTAGAATGTTAAGACTCTCAATAATAGTCATAAATAAACTATTATGGTAAGATTGTTCACCCACAGGAAAGAAATTTTAGGTTACATTAGGGAAGAAAACATTTGGAACATAAGCATGGTTTGGTCCTAAGTAACAACATTGGAGAACATATAGCCATTCTGATTGGTGGTTTTTTTTGGACCATTATGAGAAACAACTCTTGGACACAATTAAGCACACTTGAGAGACACTGGAAAAAATGAAGAAAACATTTTAGTAATTAATTTCTCACCTTACTATGCTCCCTGTTCTTATTGATGCAGGATTTTATTCATCTTGATAATTGGAGTAATCAACTCATGACCTTATTGGTTAATGCCTAATGAGTGATGAATAGGTATTTATCTTGGAAATAAATGGATTATATTAATCTTAAAAATCCTTTGAAAGAGGAATGGAAATGGTAAATTAGGATTCTTTCAATGAGCTCTATTTTTGTACAAGATCACAAGGATAAACTTGTTTTGACTTCAAACACAAAAAGAATATTTCTCAAAACTAAAATAGGAAGAAGTTTGAAATGGAGTGGGGGACGGATAAATGATCCCCTACTTTCCCTTCAACTTCTTAACTTCACCTTTGATCACCCTTAATGACATGGCGATGTATTTTAGCTTAGTTGTGGAACTCGGGTCAATTCTGAGGGTATTGCTAATTCCAACATTTGTGTTCATTTTGAGGACCATACTCAATCAAAGCATCACACTCAAGAACAGGGTTGTGGTTTGAAGAAGGTCATGGTCAATATGAGGATGAGAATCATTGTAAACGACACATATTTATGATCAAATTTTCATTTTTAAATGCAACCATATATATGAAATTACATGTTATTGATTTTTAAATGATAAACATTACATATAAGAATCATTAATGAGAGGTTATTGTTATAGACATATTTGGGCACTACAACCCAAAACTCATATGTCCATAAACTAAGGGCTCCTTAAGTCCCTAAAAGTGTTGTCTCATACCCTAAAGGATCATGGTCAGCTGATTACATCATTTCCTAGAAGTTCCACCTGAAAAACTACTTAGAACTAGCCAAAACTGGACCATAAAAACTGCTCCATGGGCAAGGTGCGATGCATACTGACTGCCAAACTGGCCAGGTGCGATGCATACTGAAATGGCCTTCTATGGGGTGCGATGAGAGAGAATAGACAAATGGAAAAGACAGTTTGCAAGGTGGATGATCATGGAATCTTCTAGAAACTTCTCCTGTGACACTTGCCTCTCTGAATTCACCCAGGGGTGAGTAAGAGATCAATGAAATCTCCAAGAGGAACCAAGAACTATCAGTGGAATGACATTAATCAAAAACCCAGAGTTGACTCACACCCTTGCAATACATCTATAAATGGATCCCTCATCTGAGAGATCTAGAGGCTGGAATTTTGTATTTTGTAAGGAAGTGTTGTTGGTTTGTTGGTGAGAAGAGACATTGCATTGTTGGGTGATTTGCTTGTTCATGAGGTGAAGAGGGCTTCTACAACTAGGAGGATGATGTTGGATCAGACAGCTGGGTTGTAATCCTCTCTTACATTACTATTAATAAAGTTCTTTGAGTTTTCCTCCATATAATCTTGTATTTGTGAATCTTATTGTTTATGAATGCAATTGTATGGTCAATGTGTTTCTGATTCCACATTGTTTATGATGTTTTAGATAGAGATGCTTTGATAGTTTGCTGTTACTTTGACTCTACAGGTACTCTTTGAAGCAGGACAAGTAGGAGAGGAGTGGCAAATTCTATCAAGGAAAGGAGAAATCAAGCTAGGATTAAAGCGAAAGATCCAGGTTGGTCCTCTTTTCTTCTCTTCCATCTATCACAACACTTAAAAGAACTCTTGAAAAGCTTTCATTGTTTGTTTCTAAGATAGCTACCCGTCTTAGTGGGACTAGCAGTTCAAATTGACACTAGTTTTCCTTGAAACAAAATGGCGACTCCACTGGGGAATGAATAGTTTGTTTAGTTTATTTATTGTTTGCTTTATAAACTGCAGACAGAGCCTGAAGTTAGCCAGCTAGCCTTCAAAATTCCTTTGCTATGCAATTGTGAAGTAGATAAACATTGCTTCAGTCAATCTCCTGGTTCGTTTATGAACCAAAGATCTGACTTACAAAGAATTGTAAGTGTCCTTGTGGTAGCTCAGAACCTCATCAAATCTTACCCTTATGCTTTGTTTTTACTGTCCATCATTACTCAACATAAATTGCTGAACTTAGCTGCAAATTTTGAGCAAAAACCAAGCTCAGTTTCGCTCCTTGGTCCATCGCACTGTCTGTAACTGTGCAACCTAGATGCATCACACCTCCCATGTGTTGCAAGTGAGATGCATCCCTATTTCCCTATGTTGCAGGTGCGATGATTGAGTGATACTGCTTTCTTCTCTAAAAGTTGGTTTTTTCCTCCTTGCTTTCAGCTTTATTCAGTAGTTTTGCTGTACATGATTAGTATCTTCTTGCTAAAGCTTTCTTCCTTCACATTTTTCAGCCTCCATCAGTTAGGAATTATAAATGTTTTTGTGTATTTTTCAATCATTTACAGTCTTCCTTTATCGAAAGTAGCCTAATCGAACTATCGTTTTTTATGCAAGTGTCATAATTGTCATTTTAAATCAAAAGAAGAGTGTCGTAAAGTCTTCCTCTTCTAGATAGTTGATTGTACTTTTGTCATTGTACTTGATTTGAAATTATTAGTATTTGAAGTGTCGAAAACAGTTTTCAATTTGAAATCGAAAAGTGTCGTCTTAGTCTTCCTTTCATTTTGAAAAGAAAATTGTTAGTACTGTCGCTTTGAAAGAAAATAGTTCAAATCTGTACTTAGCTTTCTTTTTTGGCATTCACACATTAAGGAAGCGGAAAACAAATACATGCATGTGCATCTACATTTTGACTGCATGCAAAATTTGATTTAGGAAAAGTGCATTTAGTGTGTGCTCTATGCTCTCTACTGAAAGAAAATCATTATCTTCTTTCCTTTGTAGCTAGGATTTTCATTTCTAAAAGAACATAAATGACTGTTTATCATTTTAGATTGCTAGAGACAAACTTCTAAGAAAGATCAACTCTAAAATAAACCTCAATGAACATAAAAACACTTTGGAATCTAACGCAACACATCTAGAAGTCTAGGCTAGAGATGTGTTCCGGCGTCGTAAAACCTGGTAACTATCGTTTTCATCGAAGATTGGGTGATTCCTCCTCTTCGATACGACAAGTGCCAGTACGGACTTGTGCTCCCCGTACCGTCGAGTATATATTGGGAGACCACAATAGGCTAATATCCTTTATCCTTAGGAAGCTGTGTCTTCCTCCCTATCGATCATAATGCACTGAACACAGCATTCAGGAAGATTGACTATTGTACATAAGTCCTTGGTAATTTCTCTATCATTTATCACCAAGTTGTATTTTGCAGTTTTACGATCGATAAATACAACTTAATCTAGCAAATGAGAGGAACAACCAATTGTGTGAAAAACAAATTTCTCAAGAAGAAATTAATAACCTGAAAGGAAAATGGAAGGGAAATGCCTCTTAATAGAAGAAAAACAAGAATTTTGGGATGAAATTAAATAGGTAATGCACTCAATTTGGGACTATATTGGTGTTGTTGTAGAGAAAAAATCCCTATTGAAATAATCACAGCCAATCATAAAAAGAGTTGAAAATGAAATAAGAGACAGAGTCCTAAAAAAAAAACAGATAATAAAATTTTTGAATGAGAAAAATCCAAATGAACTCAGGGCCTTAAATGTGGTAGACAAAGTATATTTTATTGCAGAGATAAGAAATTTCATCAAGAGAAACCTTCCTCACATCCAAGCTTCTAATCGTCAGAAAGAAGTTCAGAGGGTAGTTTCAATATTTAATAACAAGTTTGATCAAAGAACGAGAACTATATTGCCCGGTTGTTCGGATCAAAATGGGAAATTGCTTTCTTGGGAAGCATATGAAAAAGCAATATCAAATATGAAAAGTCAAACTGATATAATTCCTAAATCATCAAAAAATTTAGAAGGTCAAACTATTGTTAATTATCTATAGTGTGATTTCTAGCTTCTGTGGTTGGTGAAGACCTTGTTTGTGGAAAAACAAAATTATTCTAAGCACTTAAGCATATGACCTGCCAAGAAATGCTCACGTATCATCTTCTAGATGAAAAAATTTGGCAGAGACATGAAGCGACGATCTCACCTCCAGTTGTGGAAATCGTGGAACCAATAGCTAGTCAACCTAATAAATAAAATATTGTATTTTTAGGTTTGTTAATTTTGAGAGTTATCAAATTTCTATTTTATAACAATATTTTGTATAAAATATTTAAAAGAATCATTAGACAAAGTTAGTTATAATTAGTTATAAATTTGAAAATTACTTGGTAACCGAGAACTGCGTTTTGATATGTTATTTAAGGAGAAGAGAACCTCATGAATGAGGTTCTAAGATTTTGCAATTTTGGTCTATGATTGTAATGCTTTATATTCGTTGGAGAATAATAAATGCAAAGACAAATGGATTCTATATTTTGATATGTTACATTATGTTATGTTTCTTTCTTACCATACTCTTTCCATAATTTGTTCTTCTTCATTTGAAGTCAATGTATGATGCAACAGGGTCCTCTTCAAATAAACTCAGATTTATTGGTGTTATAGTTTGTGACAAAAATAACTATTTCTACTTTTAAGAGGCCTTAATAGGTGTTCCATTATCTTCAGAATAAACATTATCTTTTGTTTTCTTTGTTACATTCATTATTTCTCACTCAAGGTTCTAGCATTGGATTTCACTTTGGCCCAAGTGAAAACCTAACTAGACTTATTATTTATTCATACCATCTTGGAACTCTCAAAGGTCTGTAACAATCAATAAAATGCCAGTTTGTTGGGTCTTAGTTACTTTATGAGATTAAGTTTGCATTACATTCTAGGGTGTTTTTTCTCCATACAAACGTTTCATAAAATATTTATCTGCTTTATGAATGTCCTCGGAACTGATTATTTTCAACTGAGAACTATCTCCACTATACAACAAGTTGGTTAAACATGGCAAGGCATCTAACTTCTTCTAGTCTAAGTGATATAACCCTTAGTTGAAGAAGGATAGTCTAATTAATCTACCATTTAATCTCAATACCACCCATTTAATCACATATCTTGTTATTCAAAGATGATAACAAATACCTAGCAATTCATCCACTTGCTTTCCAACCATGTTACATTTGTGGACGACAACTTTCTGGAATAAGAATACCTGTAATGCACATAAATTGTGTTAAAGGTAGATAAAGAATCAACAAAATAATAAAATAAATTAAGAAACATTTTTATGACTAAATAAAAATTAGAAAGAATCAAGTGCATGAATACCTGAATGAGCTCCTCTTGGTTTCAAGAATAATTTATTGGATTAGTATAATCTTGGAGCAAATGTTCTTCGATTTGACAGAGCAACATTGACATTGTTATTTGTTTGTTGGAATGGGGGAGGTTTGCTCCAAGAATATCCAAATCCTAAATTATTCTCTATTGAATAGGACCAACCACGTGAAAGTGGAAGCTCTTATGGCCCTTGGCCCCCTCCTCACATCACTCTCAATTCCCTAGTACCCAATCTATCTACTAGAAAACAGTTGAAATCAACACATTAAATTAAACAACCCTAAATATTTTATACAAACCCCTCTTATCTATTCCCCTAAAATCTGTACCTTCGAAATGGTAGAACATGCATAGGGAATATGCATATTTCCTTTGTTGTCCTCTTCCTGACAAAAACAACATTTAGCCATTATAACGTCTCCACGATGCATTGGTGATTCCTATTTAAAAAAAATGAAAGACGTTAATGAAACCTAGAACTTACCTTCAAAACTTTAAAAAAGAAACAATTACCACAATATGAAAATAGAAAAGTACAATACTGCAAATACTTCTCAAATAGAGAATTGGTATTGGTCAAGACAACCAATATTGCCTCCTGTCTTCACCAGTAGTGTTTGGGGCATCTATGATGGATGAATGTCATATTTTTGAAGAATAGGACAATAGGGAAATTGAGATTAAAAATACCCACAATTCACATAAATTGAACTAAATGCAGACATTAGTTTTAGATCAAAACAGGTTATCATAAGATAGTTAACTAGTTTTGAGAGTACCCCAATTGCACCGACAACTATAAAATTATAATTTTAATCACATATCTACCATTTACTCTCAATACCACCCATTTAATCACATATCTTGTTATTCAAATATGATAACAAATACCTAGAAATTCATCCACTTTCTTTCCGACCATATTAAATTTGTGGACAAGAATTTTTTGGAATAGCAATACCCGCAATGCACATAAATTGCGTTAAAGGTAGATAATGAATCAACAAAATAATAAAAAAAAATTAAGAAACTTTTTTGTGACAAAATAAAAATTAGAAAGACTAAAGCACATGAATACCTAAATGAACTCCTCTTGGTTTCAATAACAATTTATTGGAGTAGTCTACTCTTGGAGCAAACATTCCCAATTTGATGGAGCATTGGCGAAGTCAACATTAACTTTTTTGTTTGTTTGTTGCAATGAGGGAGGTTTGATCC
Source organism: Pinus tabuliformis (assembly GCA_031772625.1). NCBI lineage: Eukaryota > Viridiplantae > Streptophyta > Pinopsida > Pinales > Pinaceae > Pinus > Pinus tabuliformis. Next base: position 435,706,184 of record CM062818.1, on the reverse strand, counting down.
AAGGTTATCCAAATCCTAAATTATTCTCTACTGAAGAGGTCCAACCACATGAAGGTGGAATGTCTTGTACCCTCTGGCCCCCCCGCCCCCCCCACCCCCCCCCCCCCCCCCCCCCCCCCCCCCCCCTCCCTCACATCATTGTCCATTCCTTGGTAACCAATCTATCTACTATAAAAAATTTGATAGCAACACATTAAGATTCATGCATACACACTAGAAAAACAAAAAATTGATAAAGAAACATATTTGTTCACATTCATCCTCTAACAACTTCTAAGCAATTATATTTCATATTTTTCTAACATAAGTACAAAAAAGTATGCAATATCTCATTCAAAGTCATATGTCCAAAAAAAGGTATGCAAGAACTCATTCAAGTATTATATTAATACATCAATATGTATTTTTATACATCAAAAATATTATACAACGATTTGTCTTATACAATACATTATAACATTGTACATCATCATTTTTTTTTGCCTCTTCTTATTATGACCTAAAAAATTCTTAAGTTTTTCATCCATTTTTGCATTTTCATCTTTTGGTCAAGGTTGTTCTGATGATGATTGTAATTGACTACTCTGACACATTGCACCCCTAGTCATGATGTTCTCATGGAGTCAAGGATGTTGTGGGGGAGCATCACCTACAAAAAATATTAAATTTATATGGCTAGTTATTGAATATCATTGAAGTAGTTTTTTAATAATAAAAATAACCTTTGCAATGTAATTATTTACCTGGTGCACTGGTAGATACCATTGCAATGATTGCCTCGTTGGCCACTTTTGATTGAGTATCCTCCTATATGACATGCTATTCCATTGAAACCACAAAATTTATAAGCAAACAATCGTAAAATAATAAGTAAAAAAAATTAGAAGTACATACTTTATAAGTACAAAATTATTAAGTATATGATCGATATACAACCCTATTGTTGCCATGGGCCTCATTTGTTGATGCAGTATCTTGGGGTTGCACCCCACTATCATGGGGTTGCTACCCACTTTCATGAGCTTCCTCGGGAGCACCAAATTGTTTTGGCTGGTACACATTATCAGAAGACTATTACTTAGTAGTCATGGGATCATTTATTTTTGTACTAATCCCCGACTAATTAAAGCAAAGAAACACATTAGATTTATAGACAATATCAAACATGATTGTATTTTATAAGTAATTAAAGGTTAATGTGGATTGATTTTTATTTACCCTGTCCTTTAAACTGGATCTTAGGGTTTACCCCATACTTTTTCAATGATTGACTACGACTTTAAATCAGAACATAGAACCAATCCAAAGGTCTTCCTCTACGGCTTCAATTCTGGATTCATCGCCTTGCATTGCATTAGATTATTGATTTTTGTTATTGGCTAGTGCAATTACTAGAAATTTGGAAGATGATATAACAGATAACGTTGTTAATATGTTTGTGTACTTACAATTCATGCCTATAGTTTCAAACAACCGCTCTAGCCCATTTTGTGCTACCCATGCTTCTCAAGCCTTTCCTTAGTTTCCTTCGAAGTGTTAAGGAGACGATGAAAATTTTTAAGTATGTTATATACCATAATTTTATTCAAAACTAAAGAAAATTAAAAATATTGAATTCAAGATGTAATTTATACCTTGCTTCACCAGGTGATGTTTTCCCTTCTTTTTTCAATTTCTTCAACTCTGCGTCCTTGATGAGGCCCTTCCATTCCATCTCAAGATTTATGGGAGCGCACTCATACCTAGGGTCATCTCCCAAGTAAAACCTATGTCAGTCTCATACATATTTTGAATGTTTTCCAACTGTGGTGGTTACCTTAATTTTATTAAAGGTATCTACATGTAATAGATCTTTAAGGCAATCCATAAGCCCTTTTTTAAGGTTGGAATTTTAGAAATTCCACCTTCCGCTATGGTGGGCCCAAAAATATTTAACGCTTTGTCATCCAATTTTTTATAAAACATGTTGTTACCTACATGCAAAAAGATACGATCATTAGTTTGAAAATAATAATATAGATGACTTATGTTTGAGATAGAAAACATGAAATAGTTAAAACATAAAAAAATACCAGGAATTTTTGGTGTTTTTATTGGAATTCCTTTGTCATTCACCAAAAATGTGCATACAATTTTCCCCATGCTCTTAACACGTGATGCTCTAGGAAATGAACCCATAGTGTCATCAGTACTAGGGTCACCTCTATCACCACCTGATCCAGACCCTGACATCATTTTTGGCTCGGGGCACATGTGCTCATGGGTCACAACCAATTGTGCGAACCCAATGTCACTACTAGGAATATGACCACTCGAAGGTGGAGAAGCGAATAACTTCCTTGCAAATATATGAAATTTGTTAGTATTGTTCAAACACTCATGTTGTGTCTCAGTAATTACACTAGTACCAACACCGAGCTAAGGTTCAACTAACTGATGTGGGCAACAAAGTGTATCCAAATAAGCCTACATAAGAAAGAAAATGTTTTTTTAATTCAATAATGTAAAATTAAAAAAATAAACTTTCATAATTGAACTTATGACATTAAAAAATCACTTTAAAATATGGTTATTACCTTGTACGTCTTAAGATATTTTCTCAATTTATGGATCCTATCATTAGTCGCAGGACTTTGATCCCTACTACAAATCAACTCCATAAGTTTTTGTTCGTTTTCTTCACATACTTTGATATTGTGACCTCAAGGTTGGGGGATGACCACAAGTCTTCCTCATCAAGAACATAATCATCGACATGGCGCTTGGCCTACATATTTCAACAAAAGAAAAGTTATTATTTTGATTATATAAACAAATAATCAAAATTTCACATCAAATGTGAATCAAAATTGTTAATAGTTTACTTCTGACTGTGTAGGCACTTTTCCATGTAGAACAGTTAGCCACATAAAAATATAACTAGAGCTGTGATTTTTTTATTTTTAATTTTTTTAAAGAATAGGTATCAACATAAAAATGTAATTGATGGACTTATAAACACATACACACATTAGGAATAAAGGACTAGTCCTATAGCATGAATGTTAGTAATTATGGCATTTTCAAGCCTATCTTTTTATGGCAAAGGACCTGCAAAAATGGGATAGTAAGACAAGAAAAATTAGCACAAATTTGAGTGTACTTTTGGTAGATGCAACTAAATACATATAAAACAAGGAAGTAATGGGCCTTTTGCTTCAATAACTCAAATAAGAACAATGACAAAGTAGAATGTTAAGACTCTCAATAACAGTGATAAATAAACTATTATGGTAAGATTGTTCACCCACAGGAAAGAAAGTTTAGGTTACATTAGGGAAGAAAACATTTGAAACATAAGCATGGTTTGGTCCTAAGTAACAACATTGGAGAACATATAGCCATTTTGATTGGTGGTTTTTTTGGACCATTATGAGAAACAACTCTTGGACACAATTAAGCACACTTGAGAGACACGGGAAAAAATGAAGAAAACATTTTAGTAATTAATTTCTCACCTTACTATGCTACCTATTCTTATTGATGCAGGATTTTATTCATCTTGATATTGGAGTAATCAACTCATGACCTTATTGGTTAAGGCCTAATGAGTGATGAATAGGTATTTATCTTGGAAATAAATGGATTATATTAATCTTAAAAGTCCTTCAAGAGAGGAATGGAAATGGTAAATTAGGATTCTTTCAATGGGCTCTATTTTTGTACAAGATCACAAGGATAAACTTATTTTGACTTCAAACATAAAAATAATATTTCTCAAAACTAAAATAGGAAGAAGGTTGAAATGGAGTGGGGGACAGATAAATGATCCCATACTTTCCCTTCAACTTCTTAACTTCACCTTTGATCACCCTTAATGACATGGCGATGTATTTTAGCTTAGTTGTGGAACTCGGGTCAATTCTGAGGGTATTTCTCATTCCAACATTTGTGTTCATTTTGAGGACCATACTCAATCAAAGCATCACACTCAAGAATAGTGTTGTGGTTTGAGGAAGGTCATGGTCAATATGAGGATGAGAATCATTGTAAACTACACATATTTATGATCAAATTTTCATTTTTAAATGCAACCATATATATGAAATTACATGTTATTGATTTTTAAATGATAAACATTACATATAAGAATCATTAATGAGAGGTTATTGTTATAGACATATTTGGGCACTACAACCCCAAACTCATATGTCCATAAACTAAGGGCTCCTTAAGTCCCTAAAAGTGTTGTCTCATACCCTAAAAGATCATGGTTAGCTGATTACATCATTTCCTAGAAGTTCCACCTGAAAAACTACTCAGAACTGGCCAAAACTGGACCATACAGACTGATCCATGGGCAAGGTGCGATGCATACTGACTGCCAAACTGGCCAGGTGTGATGCATACTGAAATGGCCTTTTGTGGGGTGCGATGAGAGAGAATAGACAAATGGCAGAGACAATTTTCAAGGTGGATGATCATGGAATCTTCTAGAAACTTCTCTTGTGACACTTGCCTCTCTGAATTCGCCCAGGGATGAGTAAGAGATCAATGAAATCTCCAAGTGGAACCAAGAACTATCAGTGGAATGACACTAATAAAAAACCCAGAGTTGACTCACACCCTTGCAAGACATCTATAAATGGATCCCTCATCTGAGAGATCTAGAGGCTGGAATTTTGTATTTTGTAAGGAAGTGCTGTTGGTTTGTTGGTGAGAAGAGACATTGCATTGTTGGGTGATTTTCTTGTTCATGAGGTGAAGAGGGCTTCTACAACTAGGAGGATGATGCTGGATCAGATAGTTGGGTTGTAATCCTCTCTTACATTACTATTAATAAAGTTCTTTGAGTTTTCCTCTATATAATCTTGTATTTGTGAATCTTATTGTTTATGAATGCAATTGTATGGTCAATGTGTTTCTGATTCCACATTGTTTATGATGTTTTAGATAGAGATTCTTTGATAGTTTGCTATTACTTTGACTCTACAGGTACTCTTTGAAGCGGGACAAGTAGGAGAGGAGTGGCAAATTCTATCAAGGAAAGGAGAAATCAAGCTAGGATTAAAGAAGAAGATCCAGGTTGGTCCTCTTTTCTTCTCTTCCATCTATCACACTTAAAGGAACTCTTGAAAAGCTTTCATTGTTTGTTTATAAGATAGCTACCCGTCTTAGTGGGACTAGCAATTCGAAATGACACTAGTTTTCCCTGAAACAAAATGGCGACTCCGCTGGGGAATGAATAGTTTGTTTTGTTTGTTTATTGTTTGCTTTATAAACTACAAACAGAGCCTAAAGTTAGCCAGCTAGCCTTCAAAACGCCTTTGTTATGCAATTGCGAAGTAGATAAACACTGCTTCAGTCAATCTCCAGGTTGGTTTATGAACTGAACATTTGACTTACAAAGCATTCTAAGTGCCCTTGTGGTAGCTCAGAACCTCATCAAATCTTACCCTTATGCTTTGTTTTTACTGTCCATCATTACTCAGCCTAAATCATTGAACTTAGCTGCAAATTTTGAGCAAAAACCAAGCTCAGTTTCGCTCCCTGGTCCATCGCACTGTCTGTAACTATGCAACCTGGATGCATCGCACCTCCCATGTGTTGCAGGTGAGATGCATCCCTATTTCCCTGTGTTGTAGGTGCGATGATTGAGTGATATTGCTTTCTTCTCTAAAAGTTGGTTTTTTCCTCCTTGTTTTCAGCTTTATTCAGTAGTTTTGTTGTACATGATCAGTATCTTCTTGCTGAAACTTTCTTCCTTCACATTTTTCAGCCTCCATCAGTTAGGAATTGTAAATGTTTTTGTGTATTTGTCAATCATTTACAGTCTTCCTTTGTCGAAAGTAGCCTAATCGAACTGTCGTTTTTGATGCAAGTGTCGTAATTGTCATTTTAAATCAAAAGAAGAGTGTCGTAAAGTCTTCCTCTTCTAGATAGTTGATTGTACTTTTGTCATTGTACTTGATTTGAAATTAATAGTATTTTAAGCGTCGAAAACAGTTTTCAATTCGAAATCGAAAAGTGTCGTCTTAGTCTTCCTTTCATTTTGAAAAGAAAATTGTTAGTACTGTCGCTTTGAAAGAAAATAGTTCAAATCTGTACTTAGCTTTCTTTTTTGGCATTCACACATTAAGGAAGCGGAAAACAAATACATGCATGTGCATCTGCATTTTGACTGCATGCACAATTTGATTTTGGAAAAGTGCATTTAGTGTGTGCTCTATGCTCTCTGCTGAAAGAAAATCATTATCTTCTTTCCTTTGTAGCTAGGATTTTCATTTCTAAAAGAACATAAATGATTGTTTATCATTTTAGATTGCATATTTAAGAATTTCACATCTACATCACACGGTGAACCTTGAAAGACAAACTTCTAAGAAAGATCAACTCTAAAATAAACCTCAATGAACATAAAAACGCTTTGGAATCTAACGCAACACATCTAGAAGTCTAGGCTAGAGACGTGTTCCAACGCCGTAAAACCTGGTAACTATCGTTTTCATCGAAGATTGGGTGATTCCTCCTCTTTGATGCAACAAGTGCCAGTACGGACTTGTGCTCCCCGTACTGTCGAGTATATATTGGGAGACCACAATAGGTTGATATCCTTTATCCTTAGGAAGCCGTGTCTACCGCCCTATCGATCGTAATGCACTGAACACAACATTCGAGAAGATTGATTGTCATACATAAGTCCTTGGTAATTTCTCTATCATTTATCACCAAGGTGTATTTTGCAGTTTTACGATCGGTTGGTAAACCCTCTATCTAGACTTCCAGAGTAGTCACTTTCATTCCTTTTCAACTCCTTAAAAGAAAAGATCTATCTGAGTACTTGTCACTTCAGGCTCATTAAAAATCGAAGGTGGCTAGAGTCACCTTTAGCTTTTTCTCGACTCTTAAAAATTGAAAAAGCAAGTTGCGTCCAAGTGTCTTAAAATTCATTTAAATTGGAATAACATTTTTCCCCTTTAATTTTTGAGTTGATCAAGTAATCTGCAATTGTGGAAGAAAGTCAATCAAAACCCCATCGTTTATGGAGGCTAGCGAGTCAACCATCTTTGACCCTGGAAATGAAACCATCCATGGCAAAATGGTCTCATTTAACTGTGTCCAATTCACTTGATTTATTTGAAACTTGTGTTTCAACATCGTCAGAGACTACAGTTACTCCAATTATCTCTGGTACATCTGCCTTTACAGAAGAAGTTCCGCAGTTACAAGAGGACATTAGAACTGATCCTAGTGTAACAGTAGACACCTCTATTCCTGAAGCAGCTCCACCTAGGACTAATCCAGAAACTGAAGTTCACATGCCTGGATATCTGGAAGTTGAGTTCCAGAATTCAGAAGGTGTCACCCCTCCAGTATCTATTACTGCAGAAGCTACACTTTCTTCAGCTCCAGAAATATTTTACGGACCTGACGGTCTACCTCTTCCACCTGGATTGATTGCCATAGAAGAGATAGTAGAGGATCTTCCACCCAGTACTCCAGTGCATTTTGGAACTGGGATCCACCTACATCCTTCTATTATAGAAGTTAGTCCTTGTAATCATCCTTCATCGCAAGTTCCTGTCGAATTGCTAGGAAATCTTTTGGATAGACTAAATATGTCTGAACAACCATCAACATCTCAACCGACACGACTACGGTGGAGCTTCCTGCTGCCGTTCCTACAATGTTTGCTGGTATACCATCTGTCCCGACTAGTTATCAACAACAAGCCGGAGTCCACTCAGGGACTGTTTCGACGACATGGTCTGTTCCTATTTCTTCATCCAGAATCTCATCTGGTATTTCTTATGTTGAAACTCAACAAGTTGATCCAATGTGTCTTCAAAGGCCAATCTACCCTTTAAGTACTGGATTACCACCATATGGGGGGCAGTATGCCTTTTCATTGTTCCCTCCTAGAGAACAACCATATGAGAGTTTACAACAAATTTCAAGTCAAACTAGAATTACATCCAGCGGTTGGGTACCAATACTGCCTCAACAACCAAGGGTTGTATATTCAATGCAACCAGTCCATCCTGTGTCGAATATTCCCACTACACCTGCTATTGTGACTGTATCGCAAGTACAAGCACTACATGTTGTATGTCAACCTCAAGTCTCTCAGGTTGCAATACAATAGCCTCTTGTCTCAGCGATTCAATCACAACCTCAGGTTAGTGCCTCCTTATCTAGAGTGACTCAGGCTCAAACAAGTACTATCACTCTACATCTTGGTTAATCATCGAGTATTGGACAACAGAAAATGGTCCAACAACCATGGCTGGTACAATATCAACAATTGCAATTCCAGCAGTCATGACAAGGACCTGAGCAACAAGGCTTTGTAAGTAATGGGCAACCGCATTTCCAAAGCGGTTATCAACAACCATACTATAATGGTTATGCCCATCAACATTATCAAAGTTACCAGCATCAAATACATTATGCTGGTATGCAAAGACCTACTGCTCAGGCGATTCCATCTTATCCTGGGTATGCTTCGCTTAACCTGAATCAACAGCTGCCCTTTGTAGCAACTCTAGAATTAGCAAATCTAAATCGGCTGATGAATGATCCAATTGCTTACACCCCTTGGTGGCCTGCGATTCCTCATAAACTTCCCTCTCATATTCCTAAATTCAATGGAAATCCAGGTGAATATCCATCGAATCATGTAATGACATTCCATTTGTGGTGTTCATCCAACACCCTGAATGATGATTCGATTAGGCTTCGCCTTTTTCAGCGAACGTTAACTGGTCCAACGGCTAAATGGTATATAGAGTTGCCTAGAGCTTTGTTTGATAACTTTAGCACCCTTGCCACTATCTTATTAACACATTTTCAGTTACCCATATGGTACGAAACAGGGACAAAACTCCTTACCAACTTTAAACAGACGACAGCCACTCACATATCTGATCATATTCATGAGTGGCGATGTCGTCGAAGAATGGTGAAGACGTATGTTCTTAATCAGCTTTTAGCTGAATGGTTTATAAATTCATTGTTACCATCTATTACAGAGGATGTGGCTAAGGGAGGAGTTGTCACTGAAGAGCAAGTCATTGCTCATGCACAATATTTAGATTTGATCTATACTCAGTCTGGCACTCTCTATGAAAAAATTCCCCACGCTCCTAGACCGGAATTTTTCGTTCCTCCCCCTCCTAAATCAAACAAATACTCTCATGCCGGCGATGGCGTGATGGGTACAACAAGCATGAAAACCGCAAAGGCTACATCTAAAAAAGTCGTACGATTTCTAGTCAAAAAGCAGATGAAGAACCTGTCGCCTCGGAGGTCAATGATGTGTCAACCGAAAAAGGAAAAAATCCTAAGCAACCAAGGGACAAGAAGAAAGGGACAAACAAAAAGAATAAACAGGAGGATTCGACTCCTGAGAAACCTTCTGGAAACCCTACTGGAAAGAAGAAACCTAATCAGCCATGTTTCATATGTGATGAGGACCATTACACAAAAGATTGTCCACATCAAGCTGAAGTCAAGAAGTTTTTCAAAAAGACTTCAAATAACTTAGCGTTATTGACTGATCCGTTTCCAAATCTAGAAACTAACCTGGTTGCTAGTGATCGTGCTTCCCCATCCCAAGTGCTTATGCTATCCATCTCAAAATAGAAAAATGATGCTTTGATATCTACAAGGAATAAAGATTATGGAAATCCACAATCGTCGAACGACAAGGCTACAGATCAATCCAGTAGTGCGACAATAGCTTCATCAAAAGTTGTTCCACCAATCATTCCTGAATTAAAAATAAAACCGCCTAAGGGAGTAGTACATAAATCGACATTTAATCCTCGTGCTCGAGTAGCACAGAATTATAATATAGTGGAAGATTTGGCCCAATCGCCATCCGCTATGTCGACACTTGAAGTACTGCAGAATTGCCCATCCCAAAAACAGGCTTTGTTATCAGCGATAGGTGGGATTGATCCGGTAAATTCCAATCTAGTGGCCTTTAATCATAAAGGACACGAACCTAAATTACCACCACAACTCGCTTTCCTCATACAAGTAAAAGCCCTCAACAAAATTTTTCATCGAACAATAATTGATGAGGGAGCATCTACCTGTATTATGTTAATGAGTTGCTGGAAAACTTTAGGCTCTCCACCCTTTTCACGATCATCAACGACATTGAAAGCATTCGATGGAAGAACATACACGCCATATGGGATATTAAGTAACTTGCAAATCAAACTAGGGGGCAAGACAGTAGAAATTGAAGTTGAGGTCATCGATGGAAAACTTGACTACAACATCCTACTGGGCAGACCCTGGATTTATGCTATGATTGTTGTTGTGTCAACATATTTTAGAAAGATTGCATTCCCCTTTCAAGGCAGAATCACAATCATTAACCAACTAACCTTCCTCCCCAACAGCTCTCAAGTTACCGGAAGCATTCCTTTGATCCATGGAAGCTCTCAATTGCTTCAAAATATCAGAGTAGGTCTCATAAAAGACCCTTCCTTAATGGGTACATTTTCCCTTCCACCTCTGAGTAATCTGGTAGAAGTGGCCACAGTGGAAACCTGTCACATGATATCTTCTACATCGTCAAATATTTAGAAGAATTCCGAACATTTTGTTAGCATGGATCATCGCCAAGTGTTTCCCCCAAGCCCCATAGAATTATTGTAGCAATAAATATTCTGGGCATGGGCGGCAAACCCAAATCAACGCTCGGCAAGCGTTTGGATAGATAGGTCTCTAGAGTATGGTACCTCTTATAATCCTTGGTCACATGTACATTCTACAGACGAAGGAATCATTTAGTCAATGATGATAGGAGAGACACCATGGGAAGATCACCACCATCATTCCCGACCTCAAGATAACAACAAGGATTACTCTAACGACCTTAATCATCCTTCAGTTTTTGATTTTCTATCGAATACTATAAATACGGTGGATTCAGAGCGAAATTTGTCCAATATTGAAGAAACTATTGCCATTAATATCTCGACCAAACTAGATGTTGTAGAGAATATACATGTTGGCAAATCTTGTTCTCCTTCAGAACTGGAAATATACTGCACTCTCTTTCGCGAATTCAGAGATGTCTTTGCTTGGTCATACGAAGAAATGTCAGGCATTGACTCGAGCATCGTTGAACATGAAATCAAGATGTATCCAGATGTCAAACCAGTACGACAACGGCTTCGACCGGTTCACCCGAAGAAAGCTGCTGCCATTAAGGCAGAAGTTGAAAAACTTTTACATGTTGGTTTCATTTACCCTGTTCCTCTCACTGATTAGGTATCGAATATTGTTCCTGTGATGAAAAAGCAAGGAACGATTAGAGTGTGCGTCGATTACAGGGATGTAAATCAAGCTTGTCCAAAGGACAACTACCCTACACCCTTCATTGACCAAATAATTGATGAATGTGCCATATGCGAAGTCTTTTCATTTATGGATGGATTTTTTGGATACAATCAAATCAATATCCGCCCACAGGACCAGTCAAAGACTGCATTTATATGTCTATGGGTCACATTCGCATACTACAAACTACCTTTCAGTTTGAAGAACACAGGGGCAACATTTCAGAGGGCAATGAACTACACCTTCCATGACATCAAACACATCGTTCAACTGTATCTCGACGATTTACCGGCTCATTCACGAAAGTGGACTGATCATCCGCAGCATTTGAGAGCTATATTTCTATGTTGCCGACACTACAAGATACGACTCAATCCACACAAGTGTGTGTTTTGTGTTGGTTCTGGTCGGTTACTTGGTTTCGTAGTTTCTAAGGACAGAATTCGACTTGACCCATGTAAGGTTCAGGCAATCATCGACATGCCTCCACCTTCAAATTTTCTTCAGATTCAGAAACTCCAAGGGAAAGCAAACTTTCTAAGGAGGTTCATTCCAAATTAAGCCGAACCTGTTAAAGGTTATACACGTCTTTTGAAGAAAGAAATACCCTTCAATTGGGATCAGGTTGCGTAATTTTCCTTTGATGCTTTGAAAAGTTCCCTAGTAAACGCATCATTAATGTATGCTCCTGATTATCAAAAAGAATTTAACTTGTATCTCGCTGCCACAGATACAACCATCACAATGGTTTTAGTACAAGAAGACAATGTAATAGAACATCTTGTGTATTATTTAAGCCACAACTTAAATGATATAAAAAGAAAGTACTCCTATGTTGAAAAGCTAGCTTTGGTAGCTATTCAAGCGGTACAGAGATTTCGACACTATATACTCTTTCATAAAACTACCATCTTGTCAGATTGCAACCCTATGACTTTCATCTTATCGCGTCAATTGCTAGGGGGCAAGTATTCAAAATGGATAGCCATTTTGCAAAAGTTTGATCTGGAATTCACCAAATCCAAATCAAAGAAATCTATAGTCTTCGCGGAGCTACTTTGCGACCTCCCATCGTCGTCCAATGATTTAACATCTAAAGCATCGATCGTGGATGAAACATTGTTTTTGATATCATCAAGCGACCCGTGGTACAGAGATATACTAATCTATCTCCAAACCCAAACCTTTAGGCCTAACACCTCTCGCTCAGAACAACGACGTACTCGATACCAAGCAAAAGACTACATGATTGTCGGTGATACACTTTACTGTCGTGGTGTCGATACAGTTCTGCGAAGGTGCCTCACGCATGAGGAGGCCAAAAAAGTCCTGAATGACTATCATTCAGGCGCATGTGGGGGGCATCTATCTGGTTACGCTACTGCATAGAAAATCTTACGAGCTGGTTACTTCTGGCCTACTATCTTCAAAGATTGCATAATAGTAGTAAGAAGTTGCCATGCTTGTCAAATTTTTTATCGCAAAACCAGATTACCACCTGCACCACTGCATCCAGTAGTTGTTGTTGGGCCATTTGCCAAATGGGGCATAGATTTCATGACATGTAACCCCACCTCGGTCGGGGGGCATGGGTATATCATAGTCGCTGTCAACTATTTTACAAAATGGGCCGAGGTGATGCCTACATTAAACAACAACGGCGAAATAACTGCTCTTTTATTTTTCAATCATGTAGTCTCTAGGTTCGGTGTTCCACAGGCTATAGTCATAGATCATGGATCGCATTTTCGCAATCACATGATGGTTGAATTGACTGCCAAATTAGGACTATCCCACGATAGTTCTACTCCATATTATCTGCAGGCTAACAGACAGGTTGAAGCGATCAACAAAGTCCTCAAGTGCATGCTGCAGAGAATGATTGGAGTCCACAAACGGGATTGGCATTTAATCCTGTACTCAGCTCTGTGGGCATATAGGACCTCGGTGAGAAATGCGACTGGATTTACACCTTTTTAGTTGGTGTATGGCCTGGAAGCTGTCTTACCAATTCAGTGTGAGATTTCATCTCTAAAGCTCGCAATCGATCTACTTCCCGAAACTTTAGAGGAAGAGGCTCATTTCTTGGAACTAATCCACTTGGATGAAACCCGTCGTGACGCCGCGCTGGCTAACGAAGCACATAAGAAACGTGTCAAAGCGCAATTTGACAAAAATGTCAAGCCTCGTGTCTTCTCAAAAGGTGACCTAGTCTTACTCTACGATCAAGACTCTGATAAATTGGGAGCAGGTAAGTTCCAATCATTATGGATGGGCCCCTACATTGTTAAACGGGTATTAGCAAAAGGAGCCTATGAGCTGGTAGATTACGATGGAATTCCACTGTCGCAACCCCGAAACGGGTTGTATCTTAAGCGATACTATGCTTGATCAAGTGTAGTAATCTCTTTATAAATATGCTTTTGTTTCATTTTTGTTTTCGTCAAGAGTTGTCATTTTGGTTAAGTAATCCACTTTGCATTTATTGCAGATGTCGGACTTTTTGGAAACATTCGTTGGGTATGCCGACGGAGCTAGTCGTAGAACGCAGAACCTATCTTCTACAGCTTGGGCCATCTTTGATCCAAGCGGCAAGTTAGTGAGTTTCAGAGGGATATGTATTGGTCAATCAACGAACAACATCGTTGAGTACAGCGCATTGATAGAGCTTCTCTCTGATGCCATTTCACATGGCATACGCCGACTTGTTGTCAGGCTAGATTCACAACTCGTCATTCTACAACTTACTGGCATCTATTTAGTTCGGAACCCAGCTATCTATCGTATGTTCCTAAGGGTCAAGATTTTGGAAAGGTAGTTTGATTCCATTCAATATCAACACATTTCCAGAAACTTAAACACTTTAACTAATTCATTAGCGAATTATGTGTTAGACAGACATTTGCAACATTTGTAAAGAAAAGCATTTTACATCAACATTTGCATCTGGATCACATAACTTAACCAAAATAAACTTCGAAAATCAAAAATATATAACTATTTATAGTTTCACATAATGTTTTGTGTACAAGGCAAAATCGGTCATGCAACCAAGAAACTCAAAAGTAAATGCAGAAAAGCATCCTATACTAATGATGCTGGTGATAACATGTCACCGCCTATGCGATCATACGCAGGAGCCTAGTCCATCGACTCGGAACGCCAGTAGTATGGCACTGTAGCCTCAGAGGTAACTCGTTGGTCCTCACATCCTAAATACCAAGGGTAAGACCCTCGATCTGATCCTACAATACTGCCAGGGTCTCTGCTATGTCCAGATCACGAAGGACAGCCCTCCCTACAGCCTCTCCTGTTGGAACGCCAGTTGTCGCCCTTGGGCGTGCCGCTGGTCACACTGGCCCAACATCTGCACAAGTACATGAGTTCAATTAGTCTTGATAAATCACAAAAATATTATAAAACTGATAAACAAAGATATGGTCAAAATCTTTACCTATCACACCCCACTGCTCGCCAGCCGGCAATGCCAAATCCGGGTCACCTCGGAAGTCCATCCCAACATATGGATACTCTGAGAAGACCATCTCCTAACGGTCGAACCACTCAAAGAAGGCATCAGAGAAAGTAATCTGTGGCTGACCAACATGTCTGGCCATGAGATCAACCCATCTCTGCATCCTGGGTTCCCTTAGTGCTGGCAATCCTAGTGAAATATGTTGTGGCTGCATCAGTGGGATCCTCTCTAAGGCAAAAGTAGTCAAAATGGAACCGTACCCAAAGTTCTTGGATCTTCCATTCTTTACCTTAGAGAGCTATTCTTTTATCACCGAAAGTACTGCCTCACACCAGTTGAATACCTTTGGTTCCAGGCATTCTAAAGCATACTGCACATAAGATCTGTTTGCCAAATGAAGAGTTGCACTACCAGCCAATCTAGCAAAGGTGAATAAAATGGTCCTTAAAGGCTGATCAGTGACGTCCCGAATATTGATCTTGCCATCTCAACTAGGCTGAGATCCATCTCTACAAAGCTGACGGATATAATCTCTCATCGATTCGCCCCCACGGGCAGATCCTGATAGTGAAAGAGGGGCACCACGCCTCGATAACCCTGTAAAAAAGTAAATGTCCTCGATTGTCAGTGGGATAGATTTACCTCTAATTTGGAACACCTAGTTCATCGGATCCCATGCATCAAGGAAATACTGCAACAAGCTGATTTGTTGCCTCATGCTAGATATACAGAAGAATTTGAGCAAACCACAGTTTCACAATGCGGTAACAATACCCTGATCATGTAAGGCAATCATGTCTTCTTCTTCATGCTCGTGTTCACGCCACATGACGACCATCTTGATCCAACAAATATCTGAGTCACAGACAAAAGATGAATTAGGATCCAAATTTGAGCAAAAACAGGAAAAAATTTCATGAGAAATCACTATGCAAAGTTTCCCTTCTGCACCCATCACACCCTGCCTTTGGACTAGGTGAGATGCATACTGACTGGCCAGTGTACAGCTCAGTATGCATCGCACCTTTCGATATAGGGTAGGTGCGATGATGGGAGAACAATTTCTTCAAACTCCAGGGGCTCAGAAAAAATGGGAAAACTTGTTGAAAATTAGAAAAAGATGGAATGGAGATGAAGAGCTCAGGGTTAGCTCCTACCTGTTCCTGACGGCGCGAAGAATATTCCACCGGATCTCTTGAAATTAGCTGATGAAGTTTGAGGGGGAAAACCACTCCAGAGCTCCAAATCCCAAATTTGAAATGAAATGGTAAAAATGAGAGGTAAAACTACTTTTTATGTTACTATTCACGTACTTCAAGTAAAATGTTAGTTTTTAATTCATTTTTCAGGCATATATATGTGTATTTCTAATCAATTTGATGGAGCAATTGAGCAGGTTGAACGATCGAAGAAAGAATCTAACATGTTAAACGGTAAACTGAATATCATTGACCAATATCAAGAGCAATGTTCCCACAAGGTTCAAGCTCGTTAAAAAATCAACCTGCACTGAGCACATGCTGGCACAAGGTTCAAGCTCATTAAAAAATAAACCTGCCTTTGGTAAATAACCTTTGTGATTGCTTTGCTATCAGCCCTTTTTGAACCTTGGTTGTGTTCCTTTTGTCACCTCCATTTCATTCGATCGACCATACGCTTCCACTTGATTGTTTACCCTTTTGAGGAACATCTGCGACAAGTGATTCTGATTGCCACCCTCTTCACAATGCCATGTTTTGAGAAGTTACAAACTTACCTAGAACCAACTGCTACCCAGAAATACCACTCATTCCTAAAAAACGAGTCTCTTTTAAACTCTTTTTAGACTTGTTAAATATAAAAATATTGTTGAGCTATTGACCTTTCCAGCTCGTTAAAGTAAATGGAATGCCATCCCTCTCATATATTTTAATCTTTTTGGACTTGAGGGATTATTAAACAAAAAGATCAAGCGCTTGTCTTTGTCAACTCGTTAAAACTATCGAAAATCCATCCCTTTCGTATTATTTTATACTTTTTCAGACTTAAGGGATTATGCCACGAAAACGGACTATTTGAGTCTCCTTTTCGTCCCTTTTCAAACTCTCTAAACATGAAAAGGACCGAGTTATCTTTGTCGTTAAACTAGTTAAAACAATAGCGACAAACTTGTCCACCCAGACAAGAACGAGTCTCACTGACGCTAGGCTCACTAAACGCAAAGTGACAGGTTTGCCTGGAGGGAAAATTATAGACCAAGCATATGTTATCCTCCTCAGGCTCGTTAAAAATAAAGAGGTACCGGTCAGCAATGACTGGGGAAAAATGGGAAGAAAACTTGAAGAACTTTATTGGTAGCAAGTCGCTCTTGAACATGACACTTTCACTCCATCACCGTGATTGAGTTGGGTTGGGTTTTTCCGTTCACTGTCACCATTGGTCCGTCGTGCCATCCATGGGGTTAACGCTACTAGTCCATATCAATGTCGCCAATATGTTCAAGAGAAGTCATTCAGAGAATTCACCATCCAGCAAACGCCTCATCCACTACATTACATCTACCCTTCATTTTTCATGACCACCATTCCTGAACCTTATATCATCAGATCGTTTTCACCTCCACAAAAATCATTTGCTCCGTTTCGCATCGTAGATGTGGGATACATCAAGGCCCTCCTACGACAAGTCACTTCTTGTCGACATCAGCTCATTATCCAAGAAGTTGACTTAGAAACAACCCTTTCAGTACTTTGAAGCTTGCATGCCTCAATGGCAAGTTTCTCACTTCCGACGACAGGTTTACATCAATGACCTTCGACCGAAAGACTTTGCGTGGTGTTCGACATCAGCTCATATATTCACACCATGTGAATTGTATTGTAGTACCTTGAGGGTCATCATCATTATCGGTGACTCCTCTCGCACCTGTTAACAGCTTAAATCATTGGCTGGTAATTAGGCGATGTCTTTCCATGTTCGACTTCAGAACATCTTTTCACATGGATCAACTTGTACATCGGGCGAAGATTGGATGAGTTTTGAAGACCTTGAATCTAGTTTCATCCATCCAGGTTGTGATATATTCAAGAAAATAAAGACATCAATTGTACACAGAAGCTGCACAGATAGTCATCTAAGCCACAGAAGATGACTCTTCATGCGAAGAATCACCAGTCTGCAACAACAGACGATTGTCTGTCGTATGTACATGAAAATGAATTTATAAAGCTAAGCATGGGAATGCCCGCCTCAGCTAGATCATGAAAATATATGATGATGATGTATTGTATTGTATCTTATACAGGTCACCTTCCAGTATGAATACCTTGGATCCTCATGATAAATCATTTCACATGACATCAGAAGATTTACGACCTCATGCTTTAGGGGGTAGCTGTTATAGACATATTTGAGCACTACAACCCCAAACTCATATGTCCATAAACTAAGGGCTCCTTAAGTCCCTAAAAGTGTTGTCTCATACCCTAAAGGATCATGGTCAACTGATTACATCATTTCCCAGAAGTTCCACCTGAAAAACTACTCAGAACTGGCCAAAACTGGACCATACAGACTGCTCCATGGGCAAGGTGCGATGCATACTGACTGCCAAACTGGCCAGGTGTGATGCATACTAAAATGGCCTTCTGTGGGGTGTGATGAGCGAGAATAGACAAATGGCAGAGATAGTTTGCAAGGTAGATGAACATGGAATCTTCCAGAAACTTCTCTTGTGACACTTGCCTCTCTAAATTCGCCCAGGGATGAGTAAGAGATCAATGAAATCTCCAAGTGGAACCAAGAACTATCAGTGGAATGACACTAATAAAAAACCTAGAGCTGACTCACACCCTTGCAATACATCTATAAATGGATCCCTCATCTGAGAGATCTAGAGGCTGGAATTTTGTATTTTGTAAGGAAGTGTTGTTGGTTTGTTGGTGAGAAGAGACATTGCATAGTTGGGTGATTTGCTTGTTCATGAGGTGAAGAGGGCTTCTACAACTGGGAGGATTGTTACACTAAAAAATGTCACCTTGACTACTTACAGTTAGTATGGCTCAAATCAACAGTCATGCTACCCTCTTAGGCAAGTCTTATGCCTCTGTTATCCATCTCAAACTCAAAGAAGAGAGAAAGTCTTGTAAAAACTATGTTTATCTCTGGGGTCGCAGGTTCTCTCTAGCCTTACCTGCGGGGACGCTGACCATGTTCACAAAATCTGCGTCCATGGACGCTCTGTATGTTAAGGGACAGGTGCGTCCCTCTGTAAAAGGCAAAATGCGCGAGTTTTATCTTGAAAAAGTTACTTGTGGTTACTTCTAGAACATTCTAGAGGTCGGTTTGATGAAATGGATGCGTCCCCAGTATGGTCGCCAATTTGTCACACGGAATTGGTCAAGGGTGCGGACACGACTGACCTTCCTAGAAGTCTAAGACGTTCTAATGACAAACAAGACAAAATGGAGTGATCTTTCTCTAAATACACCTTTTACAACATGAAAACTACAAGTGTCTAGGCTTACCTTATTCCAAAACGCTGTTGTTGAAGTCCGTTCTTGACGATCCGGATGAGCTCCTCCTTCAAGTCAATTCCTGCAACCATAAACAATCAAACAATTACCAAGCACTTGCATTTCATATAATAAAACATATATTCAACATGCAGACCAAGGAACACATGAAATAACTCATTAACACAAGCTATTGAGAAAAATAAACCAGTTTGTATTAATAACGAAACAAAGAAACTCACTTGGTACTTTGAGAACCATTGACATTACTGGTGGTCTCTCTCATGCTTGTTAACAGTTTACATCATCGACTGGTAATCAAGTGGTTTCTAACATGTTCGACATCAAATCATTTAATCACATGGCTAGAATCGTACCAATTCGGGAAGCAGAAGTGAAGACCCTGGATCTAGTTTCTACCATCCAGGCTGCGAGGAGTTTTGTATTCATTATCTATGTAGACTAATCATAAACAGATGGCTGCGTCCATACTGTGTCTACAAAAGTCTATAAAAATGATGTACTGCAAGATCATTCCTGTATCAGAATAGTTAGTCCATTAGTTAAAGTTTTGAATCTTAGTAGAACCTTAAATCCCACTGAGTTAAAATATTCGCATGTGGAGAAATTGGCCCTGGCAGCCGTTCAAGCTGTCCAGCGTTTTCGTCACTACATTCTTCTTCGCAAAACTACGGTTATTTCAGATTGCAACCCTATGATCTATATTTTGACAAAACAACTGCTAGGGGGCAAGTACTCTAAATGGATCGTTATCCTGCAAGAGTTCGACTTGGAGTTCGAGAAGTCCAAGTCTAAGAAATCTTTGGTTTTTGCGGAATTGATGTGTGATTTCCCGAGTGCTGACACAGAGACTGTGGCAGAGGAATCCATTGCGGACGAATCTTTGTTTCTTATTAGCACTTTAGATCCGTGGTATGGGGATATAATCATCTATCTCCAAACCCAAACCTTTCGGCCTGAAGCTTCCAAGGAAGACCGTCGAAAAATTCGGTTTCGATCCCAGCAATACAGAATTATTGGAGATACACTTTATCGCCGGGGGGCAGACTTAGTTTTTCGACGTTGTTTAACTCACGACGAGGCTGAGAGAGTTTTGAATGATTGTCACTCTGGAGCATGTGGCGGTCATATGTCTGGGTATGCCACAGCTCAGAAGGTGTTGCGCGCTGGCTATTTCTGGCCGTCTATGTTTAAAGATTGTATCCTTGCCGTCAGAACATGCCACAACTGTCAAGTGTTTGATCGAAAGATGCGCGCTCCACCTGATCCTCTCCACCCTATAATTGCCGCTGGTCCATTCGCCAAATGGGGCATTGACTTTATTACTTGTAACCCTCACTCGGCCGGGGGGCATGCGTATATCATCCTCGCGGTTGATTATTTTACAAAATGGGCCGAGGCGATGCCTACATTCGACGCAAGCGGCAAGACAGCTGCAGTTTTCGTATTCAATCATATCATAACCAGGTTTGGTGTCCCACAAGCAATCATTACTGACCATGGGAGCCATTTTCGAAACGTCATGATGACTGAGCTTACAAGCCAGCTTGGTTTGCGCCACGATAGCTCTACTCCTTATTATCCGCAAGCCAACGGTTTGGTTGAGTCAATCAACAAAGTTCTAGTCATCATGATTCGACGAATCATTGGTATCCATCGAACGAATTGGCATAACATGTTATTTTCGGCGCTATGGGCATATCGAACTTCAGTGAAAAATTCAACAGGTTTCACCCCTTTCCAGCTAGTTTATGGCTTAGAAGCTGTGTTACCTATTGAATGCGAAATCCCATCACTTCAAATGGCTGTCGAATTACTTCCAGCTACTTCCGAAGAGGAGAAACGGTTATTATACTTGGCTAAATTAGATGAGACTCGACGTGACGCTACTTTAGCTATCGAGACTCACGCGAAACGAATGAAAGCTCAGTACGATAAAAATGTAACCCCTCGAAGTTTTTCGGAAGGAGACCTAGTACTATTATATGATCAAGCTAACGATAAGCTAGGTGCCGGAAAATTCGTTCCCATGTGGCATGGGCCCTACATTGTAAAGCGAAAGCTAGCAAAAGGGGCTTATGAGTTAGTTGATTTTGATGGGGACTCTTTGGGTAAACCCAGAAATGGACTTTACCTAAAGAGGTATTATGCTTAAAATGATGGGTATGGAGAAATTTTTAGATAGGTTAGATTTCCTTTCTAGCTAGCAAGTGTGTTAGTTTAGTCAGTGTGCTTAGCTTAGCGAGTGTGGTTTTTCGTCATTATTCTGGCTTATCTTGGTTTTACTCTTGATATTGTAGATGTCGACGCCCCTCCAAACATACATTGGATTTGCTGATGGTGCTTGTCGTAATACACGGAATATCTCTTCCGCAGCTTGGGTTATCTATTCGCCCTCTGACGAGTTAGTTTCTATGCATGGGGTAAGCCTCGGTCAAACAACGAATAACATTGCAGAATACAGTGCAGTAGTTGAATTATTATCCGAATCAATTTCATTTGGAATTCGACGTTTGATAGTGAGGTTAGATTCTGAACTTGTTGTATTACAGCTTAATAGAGTTTATGCCATTAGAAATCCTGTGTTATTAAGGTTGTTTTTGAGAGTGCGTCTCTTGGAACGTGAATTTGATTACATTGAATATCAACATATTCCAAGGTCTTTGAATACATTAGCAGATGCAATTGCTTCTCGAATGTTGGACAGACATTTACGATAATCATGCAAGTAAATTTAAAAACATTTCATCACATATGTTAAACAAGATAAGCCGGTAATAGTGATATATATAGATAGAAGTGTGTCAAAAAATATATACATCGTCTTCGATCATAGGTTTAAAACACCTTATGATCGGCAAAATGATAGTACAAAAAGTCAAAATGTCACATGTGACTACAAAAGTGACTAGTCAATCACTGGTGGTGCTCTCTGTACGACACCACTGCGCGGGCTACCTTACGCAAAAATCTCCTAAACGGTCCAGGGACCGCGACTACGAAGCGCTGAAGCCTGATAGGAATGTCGTCCATAGTAGTCTCAGGTATATCTGCCGTGAGACGCTCTAGATCATGCTCCAACTCAGCTAGTACTTCTGCTGTCGCGTCCTGTGGGGCCGGTACCGATGCAGCTAGATGTAGTCTATCATAAGGCCAGAGGTTGGCTGGACGCTGTGGACCAACATCTGCATTTTGAAAGATTTACTATTAGTTTTGAGACGATATATATAAAAAATACAAAAAATACATAACTAGAAAACTTGTGAAAATAAAAGTACCTCTGTCGTCCCATTGTTCTCCCTGTGGAAGAACCATGTCCGGATCACCTCTGAAATCCATTCCGGCATACGGAAATTCCTGTATCACAAAAAGCTGGCCCTCTAACCAGTCAAAATAACTATCTGAGAATCGAACTACTGTCGCGCCCTCGTCAGGATGCCGGGCCATCACCGCAACCCATCGTATCAGCTTTGGCTGCTGAGGACCCAAGATATCAACAGTGAGTTGCTGAGGGATCAGCATTGGAATTCTCTCCAAGGCAAAGCTCACGACTATAGGCCCATATCCAAAAGTCTTTAGTCGTCCGTTCTTTGCCTTGGTCAGTTGGCTCTTCATATGAGCCGACACAGCTTCACACCAGTTGAAAATGGTGCCTTGGTAACAGTCAATTGCCATCCGCATTTGGGATCCGGAAGCAATATGTAAAGCGGCCGCGCCGCAAATTCTGGTAACCGTGAACGCTATGACTTTGAGTTCCGGTAAAGTGATGTGTTTTATCTCTATGCCTTTTGAATGGTGAGCCCCACGTGTGCACCAATCCTCGCGGAGACTGTCAAGGGATTGGCCACCCGGCCTAGTCCCCGCAAGACTGATTTGCTCACCTCTGTTTGGCAAGCCAGTAAGAAAGTATACATCCGAGGGCTCTATCTCGAGCTGGTGCCCTCCTATGTAAAAGCATTGTTCTTGAACGTTCCATCGCTCAACCAGCCATTCCAAGAATCTTACCTGGCCCCTCATGCCCGGTATGGTCCAATATTTGTATAATCCGCATGCTCTTAGGGCATCCAGGGAAGGTTGATGATTTATTGCAGCTTCATCTTCCTCTACATGCTCTCTTTCTCTCCAGTCTAACATGATTAATGCCCTGCATATCAAAAATAGCAATTAGAAATTGATTTGGGAATTTTTGGTGGTTTTTTGAGAGAGTTGGGGTTTTGAAATGCGCGTTTCTCGGAAGACGCACCCCGGCTTTGTAGCACAGGGCGCCCGGACGCAGCTGGCCTGAAGGCGGGCTGCGTCTTCCGACCGTTTTCCCGTATGAGAAAAAGTCAGGGGACGCAGGTCACCCGAAGGGCACCTGCGTCCGCCGAGAGGCGCATTCCAAAACCAAAACCCCCCCAAAAAATGAAACTAAAACCTAAAAATTGATTCTAAACGGATAGAAATGCAGAGTAGGATGTGTAAAATACCTGGATGAGACGGCGTTCGATTCCGACGGTCAGATTTTCCGCAGCGACCACGGGAAGTTTCTTGTCAAAAGCTCCTTTTTCAACCTCAACAGTGAAACGGTAAAAATGACATGGTAAAAGGTCTTTTTATAGGTTTTTTGGATGAATTAGTTCATTTTTTACCATGAAAAGATGTTTTTGAATGTATTTTTGCCTATTTTAAACAGGTATGAGTAATGTGTTGCTTTTGTGCAGGACAAAGAGATTTCGAGGGAAATTGTAATTTTTCACAAACAAAAATATCAGAGTCATCTTTTAAGCCCTTTTCTGACTCCTAAAACATGAAAAGATCGCCGAGTGTTTCTTTTTCACTCGTTAAAACGGAATTAAAAGACGGTCCCCTTTTAGCTCTTTTCTGACCGCAAAATCAGGAAAAGATTGCCGGGTTTTTGTCGTTTCAAACTCGATAAGGAAATAAAACGACGTGTCCTTGATCGCATTTTACTTTTCAGGTTGACGACACTATTATGAAAGTACTCCTTGGTCGCAAGATCAAGCGGTTCCCCCAGGTATTATTTTATACTTTTTCGGGCTTGAGGGACACAAATATACGAAAAAGTTCAACGTGGAGTCTCCTTTAGTTTTTTCAGACTCTCTAAAAATGAAAAACGCCGAGTTTCTCCTATACTGGGCTCGTTAAACTTTTACAGTAGAGGACTTGTTCAATTACAAACAGGAACGAACCACTCCTTCCTAGGGTTCGAATTTAAACTAGGTTGGACTCGTCCGAAGGATGAGCTTATAATCAAGCATATGTTATCCTCCTCAAGCTTGTTAAAAATAAAGAGGTACTTGCCAGAAATGGTGGGGGAAAAGAGAGAAGAATGAACCTGTTTGTCACCTTTTGTCTCAAAAGAAACTTTATTACCACTCTTGAACACGACACTTTTTATTCACCTGGGTTGGGAAATCTTTTACCTCACAGTTGACCAAACCACTTTGAAAGTCTTTAACCGGGTTCCGGGGATTAACTTTGAGTTATTCGTCACCAAGCCATCTGTTGTGTCGTTATGTGTTCAAGAGGCCTGCAAGAAAAACTTTCATCTGCAAAATACTTGTCATCCATTTGACCATCCCTGAGTCAGTCCTTACAGCAACATTTCTTCAACTTGAACAATGATTTCGTGTTGTGGGCTTGCCTGCAACGGGTCGCTTTCTATCGACATCGACACATTATCTAGGAAGATGACTTAGGAATCGACAGTACCTTGAAGTCTGCATGCATCAATGGCAGGTTTCTCGCCTTTGACGTCAGTTTACATCATTGACTTTCGATCAAAGGATTCCGTGAAGTGTTCTACATCAAAACATCTATTCACATTTCACGGGTTGTACTTGGTACTTTGAGAACCATTGACATTACTGGTGGTCTCTCTCATGCTTGTTAACAGTTTACATCATCGACTGGTAATCAAGTGGTTTCTAACATGTTCGACATCGAATCATTTAATCACATGGCTAGAATCGTACCAATTCGGGAAGCAGAAGTGAAGACCCTGGATCTAGTTTCTACCATCCAGGCTGCGAGGAGTTTTGTATTCATTATCTATGTAGACTAATCATAAACAGATGGCTGCGTCCATACTCTGTCTACAAAAGTCTATAAAAATGATGTACTGCAAGATCATTCCTGTATCAGAATAGTTAGTCCATTAGTTAAAGTTTTGAATCTGAGTATGGGAATGCCTACCTCAGTGATGATATAATCTTATCCATGTATTTTGTGTTGAAAATTGCAGGTTCCAACCAGGCCATCCACAAGACAATCCTTGAAATGATAAAGCGCTTCACCCTTCCTAGAATTACAAAACCCTACTCTATTCCAGGCTTCGCACTTTAGGGGGCAATCTGTTACACTAAAAAATGTCACCTTGACTACTTACAGTTAGTATGGCTCAAATAAACAGTCATGCTACCCTCTTAGGCAAGTCTTATGCCTCTGTTATCCATCTCAAACTCAAAGAAGAGAGAAAGTCTTGTAAAAACTATGTTTATCTCTGGGGTTGCAGGTTCTCTCTAGCCTTACCTGCGGGGACGCTGACCATGTTCACAAAATCTGCGTCCATGGACGCTCTGTATGTTAAGGGACAGGTGCGTCCCTCTGTAAAAGGCAAAATGCGTGAGTTTTATCTTGAAAAAGTTACTTGTGGTTACTTCTAGAACATTCTAGAGGTCGGTTTGATGAAATGGATGCGCCTCCAGTTGGTTCATGTATCTCTATTAAGGGGGAACTTATCCCATCAATAAGGGACCTATCCCACCCAAAGAGGGGGATGATCCCATTGATAGTGGACCTGAATAACCTCTTTACAGCACTATAAATAAAGGCATTGAGCCAGAAGGAGAGGAGGTTGGAGCTATACATTTTCTTTGGGTAAATGCTGCAGGATTTAGGTCTTCCATTAGAGCCTTTGTGAGGAGAGATTGTCTTCACTTGATTCTACTTGGGAGAGGGTGAGCTTTGTCAAAGTAGAGGAAAACCCTTGATGGACCCTGGGAGGAACTTGCACAACACCAAGGCCAGGTTGTAAGAGTTTCTTTGTTTCGTTATTAATACAAACTGGTTTATTTTTCTCAATAGCTTGTGTTAATGAGTTATTTCATGTGTTCCTTGGTCTGCATGTTGAATATATGTTTTATTATATGAAATGCAAGTGCTTGGTAATTGTTTGATTGTTTATGGTTGCAGGAATTGACTTGAAGGAGGAGTTCATCCGGATCGTCAAGAACGGACTTCAACAACAGCGTTTTGGAATAAGGTAAGCCTAAACACTTGTAGTTTTCATGTTGTAAAAGGTGTATTTAGAGAAAGATCACTCCATTTTGTCTTGTTTGTCATTAGAACGTCTTAGACTTCTAGGAAGGTTAGTCGTGTCCGCACCCTTGACCAATTCCGTGTGACAAGGATGATGCTGGATCAGACAGCTAGGTTGTAATCCTCTCTTACATTACTATTAATAAAGTTCTTTGAGTTTTCCTCCATATAATCTTGTATTTGTGAATCTTATTGTTTATGAATGCAATTGTATGGTCAATGTGCTTCTGATTCCGCATTGTTTATGATGTTTTAGATAGAGATGCTTTGATAGTTTTTTGTTACTTTGACTCTACAAGTACTCTTTGAAGCGGGACAAGTAGGAGAGGAGTGGCAAATTCTATCAAGGAAAGGAGAAATCAAGCTAGGATTAAAGCGAAAGATCTAGGTTGGTCCTCTTTTCTTCTCTTCCATCTATCACACTTAAAGGAACTCTTGAAAAGCTTTCATTGTTTGTTTCTAAGATAGCTACCCATCTTAGTGGGACTAGCAATTCAAATCGACACTAGTTTTCCCTAAAACAGTTATGTACCATCCCCATAATGTAAATTCCTATATCTATTTGATTCAAGATGTAATTTACTAAAAACTCTTCTCCTGTAATTATTAATCTTATTATGCATATGAATATATGATTTCCTTCATGTCCCTCCAATATGCAATTGGGTTGCTTATTTGTTGTCCTAGGTTGTGTACTATTTATAAACCTTGCAATATTCCCTGATTCTTTTGGCCTTCTGTCAATACAGATAAATGCTCTTTTGTTTTTATCATTGTCTCTTAGTTACATATAATTTGCAGCCAATCTGTATCTCTACATACCTCTCATATATCATACCAACTGCAACACATCTATCTGATTGTAACACGGTCTGACATACTCCATCAATTTAGTTAATCCACTATAAGGAACCTTTATGCCATCCATGGAAAGTAGCACCAAACCATGTAGTGATGACAGAGCAATGTGATATATCCTCTCGTTGAGACAAAAATTTGTGTTTACTTGAGGAAGGTCCTTGGGTACCTTTATTTTCACTAGATGTTGGCACCTCAAGGGAACCTCGACGTTGTCTATGCTCTCAGAATCATAATAACACGACCCCCCTAAAGCAATAAAAAATTCCATGCATCTACATAATTTTCTTATGATATTCTCACCCCTAATTGATCTATGTCTATTAGATGTATTAGATATTTGACCTTCATCAACTCTACCTAAACTTACCTCACTTGACGAAGAGAGATATGATAGGTACATGTTTGGTTGTACCTGTAATCCATCCAATGTGTCCCTGATTAACATTGAGATGAATTAAACATTGAGATGAAGTGAATAAAGAAAGAAGAAACACCACTAAGAGAAAAGAAAGGTTTCCAGTTGAAGTAAACACTAGATATGAAAAATATTTGCAAGAAACCAAACACTACTATGGTCTTGAATTGTTTCTCATGGATTTCCATCATACAATTTTTTTTTCCATATAGAGCCCTTACATGCACAATTGTGTGGGCCATATGGTAATCTAGAAAGAATATGTTATTTTAGAGTAAGTAGCTCTTGCTTGTTGAAGCTTGTATTATGATTAGTTACCATCGAACTTCCTCATATCAATCTTTGGAATGTAGTAGTTCCTTAATGTTGACTTGAAGCCATCATGATGTGGATCTTGGATTAAAAATTCATAATTATGGTTCTATGATTTTTTGATAGCATACCCGACATATGAGATTGATTCTTAACACCATGACTTTCATAATGTTCTTGATTTCATTGGATATCCACAGCCCTTTTATCAATATTTTTTAATAGATTTTTTTATATGCAAAGGCTTAGAAAATGAAAATTTCATGAAGTATAAATAGAACAAGAGTTTTACATGCTTTCTATTTCTCCTAATTCATTAGTCCTCCTCCTTTGTAATAGTTGTTGGCATTATGATACATGTGTTGTACTTGATGTCAACCCACTTGTAGCAGAACAACTCACTTGTATATGGTAACTAGATGAATCATGGTAACTAGATGAATCTACAGGAGAGATATCATATGTGACGGAATGCATGGCAGTTGTGTTTACAAATGTGACAAAATGCAGGGCCGTTCAAAGGAATCATTTCAGAAGTAATATGGAAAATCACATTATAACAAGTCTATTCAGAGGGAATAAAGTAATGGTATAAAAGAATAGGATGAAGGAACAAAGGACTACAGATCAGAATCAAGAAATTGAAGAAAGAGAATGGTTTAATAAGTATACGTAGGTTACCTTGTCCAAGTATTGTATACACGCAGGCTCATGGAATGGAAGGAGCATATACGTATGCATGCACTTTCACATAAGGAAAAATGCGTATGGGATGGAAAATCAAGGCTTTGGTCCAAAGTATTCAGTCCAAGGTATTTGGTCCGAGGTATTGGTCCGAGGTTTTGGTCCAAGGTATTGGTCTGAGGTATTTGGTCCAAGCTATTGGTCCGAGGTATTTGATCCAAGGTATTGGTCCAAGGTTTTGGTTCGAGGTTTTGGTCCAAGGTATTGGTCTGAGGTATTTGGTCCAAGGTATTGGTCCGAGGTATTTGGTCTGAGGTATTTGGTCCGAGGTATTGGTCCTAAGTGGTTTTGGTCCAAGGTATTGAGAAAGGCCTAAAACTATATAAGGAGGAGAAGATCAAAGCGATAAGAGCACAAGAAATGAATATCTCATGATGTGTTAGATCAAAAGTAAATATGCATGTTATGGGTTTCTGATGCTTTTCTTGATCTAGACTAAATATGCACCTGAGCGTTTGATGATGGATGAGATCTAATGATGGATCAGGATCATAATGACTTATCATTATGTGATTTGATAATGGATGGGCTAGATCTGATTGCTAACACATGTTTTATCCTTTATATGTGATGATTTGGGTATGTCTGAAGTCAGTAATTGCATCGAAGTTATAAGTAAGTATTTGCAGATCTATACGCTGGTTCGCTTTGGTGAAGGTGTGTATACACACTGGTTTAGCTCTTCCAAGTAGCGTATGCAAAAGAAAAACTTGATGTTCAAGGATGACTGATCTATCATATCAGTGTTGCTGTTTTACTGCTGTCTGTCAATGAAGTCTTCTTAGATATGAAAGTAAAACTGAATGCATAAAGAGTTTGTGTCTCATTGATTAATTGATTGAGAAAGAAGGGTGATCCTTGTTGCTATCTATTTAGAACTTTGTAATATGACAATAGATCTTCAGAATGTCACTGATTGGTACAGTTTGTGGTTCATAGGTTTTATGATTTAGTATATTTAGAGGTATACGCAGGTTGGGCAAAAGGAAGTAGCGTATACACACAGGTTTGCTTCATTAAAGGAGCGTATACATTCTGACACATGCCTTTTGAGGTTACAGTTAGTTCTAGTTGTTGATGCAGTGTTCTGGGTTCAGATCTGTGTATTAGTTATAGTGATCTGTCTATTCCAGTTGATTGGTTGAATTTGATTAAGTTTGAATGAATGGTTGATTCAGTTTTGTTAGAGGTTCAGAGGTTTAATTGATTGATTGTTTTAGTTATATGAGAGATTGATTGGGTTTTATTGATTGGTTGATGCAGATGTATTTGATGGTTGTATTGCAGTGGCGATTGATTTTGAAATTCAATGTTACTAATGGGTCCAGTATGAAAATTTGATGAAATGAGGCCTTCATGTGTATTGTTGTGTACCAGGAGCATCTAATGTGAAAATTTATGAAACATGGTCCTTGGAGGATACTGAGGGTTGGAGCCTTCAGTGAGGAAGTCGAAGCTTCCTGCTAGTAGTGGCTGGTTATTTAATCACAGGTTGGATCTCCCTTCCAGTAGTAGTTGGAGAACAAGTGAAGGTTGTAGCCTTTTGTAGGTTAGAGCCTACGTACTAGTAAATATATCGGCTAGTACAAGAGCTAGGGTAGCTCCCTTCCAGAAGAAGATGGAGAACGAGCGAAGGTTGTAGCCTTCTGCAGGTGGGTGCCTGCATACTGGTATGATTCTATGCCATTACAATATTGTAAACATATTTTATTATTATTAAAAGAAGACAAAGACAACAACAGCAGGTGGTTTTCACCCACATTGAGTTTCCACCTTACATCTTAGTGTTCATGTGTGTTGCTTATGTGTGATTGTTTATTCTATTATTACTGCACATGGTTACTGTTTAATGTTTAATAAAGTATTTATGCACTGCTTAAAGATCAACATATGATGAATTAACTGAATCATAAGTTCACTGGATATACATTGGTTGCTTTAAGAACAGTTGCGTGCACACGCGAGTTCCCTTCTCTGAAGTAGCGTATATAAATCTGATTATGGAAATGAAAAAGCTATTGATTTGTAAATACTGATTCACCCCCCCTCTCAGTATTATTTCCAACAATAGCATACCCTACTTGCCAATGTGAATACAAGAAAACAACAATTAGATTAAGTAAAGTTGTGGCATAAAACATAGAGACCTTGGCAGAGGAATTTAGAAAAACAGTTAATGAGAAGCCTCATTAATTTCAAAGGTTTGTGTTGCAACCACCCAATGAATGGTCTCAAATGTAATATTTCTAGTGTGCAAGCCTCGGAAAGAATCCTTCATACAAATTTGTGGCTTAGGATATATGTAACTATAAATCTAACCAAAAAACTTGCATGGAAACTCAAAGACAAAACAAAGAAACACTCAATAGTATGTTAGATCAGATGGTTAGTCATTGTCTTGGGAAGAAGTACAACCTCTAAATATATTTATATATTTCAAGGGCCAAACTCATCCCCACTTCCTACCAAATTTAGAGTTAAAAGGTTAAACTTGTGGCTGAAGAGAAAGCATACAAGTGCCTTGTTTTGTGTCTTGGGTGCATGTAGTCCAAGGTGTGAAAAGAAGGGAATTGTTGTACTAAAATGAAGGTGCTCTAGATGTAGCTGTCAAGCTAAAAATAATCCTATTTTCAAATCTCTAAAGAACTCAAAAAATCTCACCAACAATCATTATAAAAGAGACATGAAATGCAAGACATAAAATCTAATAAAAATAACTAAATAATACATGAACTAATTATGAGAGAAGGATTACTTGTACATGAGTTTTGAAGCCAAACCGAACAATTTCAAAGCATGAAGAAACCACAACCATTTTGTTTCTTTGTTGCTCAACCTTTTGTTGCGGCCCTAGAAGATGAATGTCTCCTCTGACATGGCCTTATCAAATCAATGTATCCTCCGATGTGACCCTAACATATCAATGTATCGACGCTTGAGCGAGCAGGGTTTAAGCTGATGAAGAATTGTAGGGGAAGTTTGGCCACGACTCTATGGTGGTTCAAATCGTGGATCATTGGTTTGGATGTGGGGGAAGGGGTGGCTCAATGAGGAGCCAAATCACACAATGCTACTATATATGGGAGTCTTGTTTGAGGGATGATTTACTACAAGTTGGTTGAATCCAACCATAGAGGAGAAAAGAGGGGAAAGAAGATTATTGTGCGAAAGAAGCCTTAGTGGAAGATAAAAGCAAGGCCATATATATTATAAATATATAATATATGTTATAATATATATATATATATATATATATATATATATATATATATATATATATATATATATATATATATATATATATATATATATATATATATATATATATATATATATATGTATATACATGTATGTATGTATATATATATATATATATATGTATATATATATATATATATATATATATATATATATATATATATCTATATATATGTACATATATATAGATATATATATATATATATATCTATATATATATATATATATATATATATATAGCCTAGGTGAAGAGGTATCCTAGCCAAAGGAAGCCAAATGAACTATCAATTTCGGTTCACATAAGAGGAGTCAAAATGCAAAGATTATGAAACACAACAAACCAAGATTTCCCCAAAGCTAGGTGATCTAACTTGATTGTCAAATTCTTTCTATGAGTCATATTTGAATCTCAAAGCCCTCCCACACTGTCAATGCATCCATCTACTATAGCCATGTTAGATTTCAATGTGTATGAGCACAAATTGAAAAATTGCAATGTTACAGGTCACTATGTGCGGGTCAATTATTTAGAACATCATTTTGGCTACTAATAAGTAGTAAATTTTAAGCGGTGGATTGGTCCTTAGCTTGGGTAGGCCAACAATTGGTAACAATAATCTTGAGATAGGTGTAGATAATTGGTTACTAACCATCATTTTTGCATTCATGGGGACTCATATACTTTGAGATTGGAAGCAAGAGTGTAAGAGAGATATAATAAATTATGTCATGTATTGGTCGTGACAACAAACTTGAGATCAATGCAAATAGTGATATTCTCTCGGTTTCAAAAATAATATAATATTCTATACTGAACAAGGCCAACCACGTGAAGGTGGAAGCTCATATGGACCCTCTCCTACCTCCCCCCCGACACCACTCTCAATATTCCCAATACCTAATTTATCTACTATAAACTATTTTAAAGCAACATAGTAAGAATCAAGCATATACATAAATTACTAAGGAAAAAATTAAATGAAAGTGAACAAATCAACTGAAAACATATAAAAACATACCTTGTACATTTCAACATTTAGATATAATTAATATTCTTCTTCATCCAACTCAACATTTATGTCAACCAGTTCAAAAATGATGTTTAAATGATCACCCATTTCAACATCATCATCAATGTCATCATTTCCAATAATCATATCATCATCCAAGCAATATTGTTTGCAATGTACAAAAGTGGTGCATCCCACTCTTGAGCACTTGTATAAGAAAATCATAATTTACCAATAAATATTAGTTATCATGGTTAATATTAATAATTGATGAAATAATAAAAATAAATAAGTATTATATACACAAAAATTAAAAGTTTATATATATATCACTTTTGTCATTCTACCTTTCCCCAACAAGTTCCCCCCATCAAATGTTTTGATGGAGTTCACATCCCAAATGTGATTCAGAGGTATATTTGCTACTAATATAGGAATGTATTGACTAAAATACATCATGGATTGATATGCCACATATCCCTCCACCATAGAACCCTCAAGACATGCTCTTTGTCTAACAAAAGCCTTTAATGATTTCAAGTGCCTCTCCAACATCCACATTGACTTTGTGTATACAAAGTCCACACAATTCAATCTCCTCAAATTGGTGTATGAGGTAGTGTTATTGTGCATTGAAAAAATCTTGACGTAGATACTTTTTCGTTTCACACATTAACTGAGGGATTTCTCGCTTCCAATGTTTTATATCATATTTATGTATTTCTTTCAATGACAACCATCTACAAATGATGCAAGAAAATAACATGTTTCAACAAAACATAATATATTACATTACAAGTAAAACACATGTCATTAAGTTTAACAACTAATTGAAAAAACACTTGGCATATAAATCACTACTTACCTCATGTATTTTCCAAGATCATATATAACTTGTTTGACATTGTTGTCAAAGTCATATGGGAGAGATAGAGGTAGAACATAATGTAACAATAAAAATGAATTGTTATTTATTTAATCCAAAGTAGACAAAAAAACCATAAATATGTATATATACCAAAATAATTACCTTATGAATGTATGCCAATCATGTGTTTTTACCCCACCAAATTCAGCTTTCTTTGTTAAGATATTATTTATGTTTGAAGAAAATCCAATAGGAAATTTTATTCTTCAAATGAACTCTTTTAGATCATTGTTTTAATTCTATGTTAATAACCATATAAGTTTGTTTATGTTTCCATCACTATTTGATAATATCTCAATTTTCATTACATGATTGGCTTCCGCAATATCATTACAAGTTTTGGGATTTTTTCTTTATCCCTCCCACCATCTATGATCTGCCATAAAGTTTATGTCAAATGAATGAGTTATTCTTAGGTGCTCATAGTAGGGAAACCTCATGAATTGACAGGAATAACTATTCATTCCTTGTGGAATCCCATCATGTCCATCACAATGATTTTTGTTATATTCCAACTTCCATAGGTGAGGTGTCATTGTTAATGGTTTTAAACTAGTGTCTTCTTTCCCGTTGAAAATATGGTTTTTAGTAGAAAAATACCTATGGTTCTTAGAGAGGAAGTTCCTATACTCATCAAAACACCTCATTTACAAAACTTATTGAACGGCGAGATTTCATATTAGGACCACAATATGGACATGCAAATTTACCATTTATTTGAAGTCCTATAAGAGATGGATTAATGCCAATTATAAATGAAGGGATTATTTAAAAAAACATGCATGATATGATCTAATTGAAATAATTATATAATATTAAAGTGCAATGGAAAGTCACATACCACAAAAATGTCTTAGTCATGGGGAATCATGAATTATCCATGAAAGTATTCCATGTAATTGAAATTTCCTTTGCCTTATTGGTTTACAAATGTCATACATAGTGATGTCGACGAATAACTTCATTAACTCGTCGATAAGAGGCTCGATATATACATTCATATCTTTAATTTGGTACTTGCCGAAGTTTGAAATTACACATAATTACTACTATGATATGTACATATAAGTAAATTAATAAATATGACATATTATGCAACGAAAAAGACAAATGAAAATGTTACAATATTCGAAAAATTAATGTAAACAAATACCTAGAACAATAATTCTCAACATAATGTTCTCCCTCTTTATTGACATCCAAGGAGGAAGGTTATTGTTGATAACAAAAATTGGCCACACTCAATAAATAGGCTTGAGATCTCCAAATGGATTAACACTATCAGCTTCCAATGAAAGCCTAAGATTACAAGGCTCATCTTTAAAATGTGGCCATTTTTCCTCAATTTCCCTAAATGCATAACCATCTATAGGCATTCGAAGAAAACCATCTCCACTTCTCTTCCGTGCATGGTAATCCATAAACTGTGTTATGCTTTCACACCTGAACAATCATTGCAAATGTGGAATTATGGAAATATGATGAAGAACCTTTTGAGGCACTCTTTTTGTTAGTTTATTTCTTTGATATCTATTTCTCTCACATTGTGGTCAATTTGTTTTTGATGCATGTTGTCCATAATATATAATATGATCATTAGGACATGCATCTATAGCTTGATACTCCATTCCAATTTCTTTCATAATGGCATATAAATCTCGGTATGTGTGAGGTAACTTATTTGATGATGGTAACATAAATTCACCTAACAATCTAGTACAACATAAAAAATCACTAATTAGTGTAAATAATATTAATCATAAATATTACATTCTTATTTTACACATTAATTAACACTAAAAAAAGGGAAAAAAATAAACCTTTCATGTAATGAAACATATTACATTATACCTTAGAATCTATGTAATACAAGTGTTTGACAAACCATTTAAAACCTTTAAGTTTACCAACAATAACGTAGCAAAGATAATATTTTCTCTTAAGCCTTCATAAAGTGGTGTCCCTACCTTCTATAGCACAGGTTCATCACAAATAACATCATCATTCTCATCGTTGAATAAGTCTTGGATCAATTCATTTGTCCCATCATCTTGAACTATGTTATTATTGTCATATTCTTCCATAGGATCATTATCTTGATCTTCAATATTCACTCCATGTTCCTCAACTTGTAGAACATCATTTCTAGTACTACTACTTGGTGCATTTGGATCATAGTACCTAGGGGGGCACCTTGAATTTATAATCATTACAAACAATCACGTGAAATTAGTCTGCAGAAAAAATATTATAACAATAATTTCTTTTACAAATATGATTAATATAAATAAAATATATATAATGATTCATAAATAGCTTACCACCAAATGATATTCGTTCCCCCTTTCAATGTGCCTATTCTTCCTACAATGTCTATCAACTGTAACATATGAAATTCTTCGTGGACGTGTGAACCCGCAAAGAGTGCAAGGGAAATAACATTTCCCATCATTAACCCCTTGTTGATTTGATCCCCGTCTATTTTTTTTTAACAATCTTCCCAACCACAAAAAAATTATGTAATGATTATGCTATAAAACCAAGTAACCATGTAACTAGATCTAATATTATATTTTTGAATGCAACTGATATATATATATAGCAAAATCTATTTTTCACTTGTGAAAAAAACCTTATAGCCTTTCAGAATTATTGTACTTATAGAAAAGATGTCGCGACATATCTTACATACGAGATATTTATATATTTATTGATCGTCAGAATTCTGACATTAGTTCACTAGTCAAAGTAAAAGATGACTGGTCAAACAAATGGTCACATTGCTTGCATCATAAGATATACACCATATAAATAGAGCATCAAAATATCGACACCCTAATCATGAGCCATTAGAATTCTGACGAACATGGGTACTTTACAAAAAAAAAATTAAATGAAATTTTCTTGTAATTTGCGACAATATGGGCCATACTATTGGACTATGTCGTCATAATTTAGTCCTATATATAGTAGTGATAACTAAATCAATCTATAACTCTATCAACAACAACAACCATGCTCATTAGAGACAACCAGGATTAGATTATTAGAACGTCTCCATCGTTAGAAACAAACAAGATCTATTATGAACTATATAGATTTATGCATTTGTTAACAATAATCTTAAAGGAATATATAACTTCTATTCAGATTATTAGGAAAATCGGAGAACTCTTTTTTCAATAGAAACAAAAAATGTGATTATATCCCAATAGGAAAAATAAACATCACATAAATTTTCCATCAACAAATGATACATATCTCCAAACACAACAAAAATCTTGTCCAAACACTTATAGGACTACAAACGACTACTACCAGAGCTAACAAGGTCGAGTTGTGCCAATAATAGAGTCCATAGTGAATTCAATGTTATCATGCTTGAAACAATTAACCTTATTAGATTAGGTATATGATTGAAACACTTAACCCAATGAGATAAGCTATTATGAATGAAACATATGGGAATAGTATGAGTTATAGGTAAAGGATAAACATATTGTGTTATCATAATTAAGATGAATGTAAACTGCTTGAAATTAATAGCATGTATTACTAATAGTTCATGTATGTAATCTCTGTAATTAGCACTATTACATTATGTGGATAACATGCCATTACCTGGAATTATATGGATTTCATGATAGCTACAACAATTTCTTAAGTTATTTGTTCTATTACAACTAAGATCTAAGCTTCCATATGTAAGTTATATCCAATATTTCCATAATCTATGTATACTAGCTAATTACACTTCACTACTATTCTAACCAGTATCTATCACATAGGTAATGATTACCCTTATTTACATAACAAAACAGCCATTACTTTCTTTAATAGTAATTATCTTATTGCTTAATTATCTACCTAATTAAAGTTGATCATTATACTAGGCCCTTTGAAGTATCAATACTATATTTATGCTATTACCTGTATTGAGCTTTATGAGATAGAAAACTCTAAGTTGGATATGATTTTTAATGGTAATAGTTGACTATATTACTTCACCATTACTCTTAATCATGTATATAGCAATAGGAGACCATACAATCTTGAACCATATTCCATAGTGTGTCAAGCCTCCATATCAATGGAAACAATTCTATTTATTACAATTAATCTTTAAGCTTCCATATGTAAGTTGTATGGATTACCCTTATTTCCATAATTTATATATACTAGCTAATTACACTTCACTGCTATTCTAACTAGGTTCTATCACATAGGTAATGATTACCCTTATTTACATAATAAAACAACCATTAGTTACTTGAGTATTACTTACTTGTATGTGGTTTCATAGCACTCACCTCGAGTTCAACACCACTACCAATATGAATATCATGCACATGCTCATCAAGTTCAACATAATCATTATAAAATTGATATGAAGTTGTTCGACTTTGCAAAGATCTCTATTAATAGGGTCTTTTTCTTTTCATTCTTCTTTCATATAATTTCTCTCCATGTGGTTTGATCATCATACAAAAGCTATAAATTTTTTTCCAAAAGAACATTTTAAACATGAAGAATGAAAAAACATTGGGAAAAATTAACTTACAAATTAAAGAATGCAAAAGCTATAAATTTTTGTCCAAAAGAACATTTTAAGCATGAAGAATGAAAAAACATTGGGAAAAATAACTTACAACAACTATTATATTACCTCAAGTTCAACACCACTATGACTGTGTTGCACATGCTTGTCTAGTTCATCATGATCACTATCAATATCAGCATCTTTGTTGACATCAAGGAGTTTTCATTTTTGTGCTACTTTCATAAAATTTCTTTGCATGTGGTTTAACCATCATGCAAAAAATATACAAAGCATTCAATAGTCAAGTAAAGAATGCAAGCTATAAATTTGTCCAAAATAACATTTTCTGGAGAACACAATTGCATCTACACTAAAATAAATGAAACATTAATACTTGCATTAGTAGCAGGAGTTTTGAATTTGTTGATACTGCATTTTTAGGTCAGATAAAGGATGTTCTAGCTTGTATTGAGCTCTAGCTTCATTCAAGAAAGATGGTGACAAACTTTGTGCCAATCATAATCATTGAACCATCCAAAGAGGAGAAACAACAAAAGTCCATAAACTTGCTCATGTAACAATACAATCTACCTACCATAAACACCTATGCAATTTGTGGTTCCCTCATCCATCTATAGGGTGAATTCTGCCAGCAAGAAAAGAAAAGGAGGAAGAGTTCAAACTTCAATGAATTCTACCCTAGATTAAGGGTACACACATATTAGAATGGTGCCTTCACTATTGTTTTGAATGACATTGATGATTTATGTTGGTAAGTGTGAGGAGACAATAAAATATGATGTTGTTATCCAACAGTCATCAAAAGGTGTGTAGATCAGTTATGTGGCTCTAGGTGCCATCTGTCACCACAAATAGTGAGTCCCCACTAGAGAGGCCAGGCAAGCCTGAGTGTCCTATAAGTTAAAGAGAGTCAAGATTTGTATTTTGTGCTAACTAACATCCTTTTGATATTGATGTAATCTAGATTTTGTTTTGTGTTGTTTGATTGCTTTTGATATTGTTGTAATTTAGTTTTTTTTTTGGCTTGATGGTTCTCATATTACTGAACTCAGTATTATATGAAAATTGACATCTACAAATTTGGTTCAAAATGAAAGTTCCACAACCCAAAAGATAGGTTGGAAACTCTAAAATTAGATGAGAATGTTAATGGGAGCAAGGATGTACTTAACCCAACCTATGTTTTCATCCATTTTTTTGTCTTCCATTTAATATGATATGGAATTAGTCCTTGAATTTGTATGTTTTTTCCTATGTGTAGGTGAAGCCTGTTGCTTCTCATCTTGCTTCACTATGAGAGAGGCTCGATGAGCCTGAGTGTGTTGTAGTATATTTAATGATAATTTTTGTGCTTTCATGTTCTACCACCCCTTTTTTCCTGATCAGGTTATATATTTTTTTGAACTATTGGTTCATTGGATTTCTTGTTGTGGAACTTAGTTTTTTGTTAACACAAGTATTTGCAAATATGGTGCCAAATGAAAGTTTTATCATCCAAATGGAAAAGGAGTATCTCTAAAAATATCTGATCACAAAGGAGACAAGGATTCTTCCATAACTATAGGAGTAGAGGAGCAAGGGGTTTCTAGAGTTGTAAATAGGAAAATAGAGAAGAAATTCATTGTTATAAAGTTTTCTACCAATGCAAAATTCCAAGGGTTCACTAATAAGACTTGCAAGTGCTTGTTTAGATTTATCTATTTCTTAATGCGTGGATAATGGAATTTGTCAATAATTTCAAGTTATATTTTTGTTAGTCCACATCAACTCAAGTAACTGTGTTATTATATGGTCATCTATAATGTATAGATCACTCCAACAATAAAGAAACTGGGTTGGATTCTCCTACGCTCGTCTTTTCAATCTACATAATAAGAGGCGTTTGTATATATAATTACCAAAAAACAATATATGAGATCAATAGAGCCTCTTACTTACTTTGAATTTGTCGAATAATGCTCTTTCCATGCTAAAACTATAGGCTTAATGGAGGCAACCAACTGCGAAATTGTCTCATTGAGATTGTATATAAAACTCATTACATTTTGGTACCTTTCATTTGAGTTGGTATGATATGGAGAGGCTCTTACTGGGCTTCTAAGATGGTTGCAAAATATCTATTGAAGAACTAGATTTACACTTCTTCCTATTGTTGGATTTACTAGGATCTAGTGCTACCATATAATAATTGACAATATCTTTTGCACCTGCTTCTCTATTATTGTTTTCCACCTAAAATAAAATGTCAATTTCAACATATAGTCAGTTCAATAAAAAAAAAATAACACAATGCAAATTGAACTAAAAATCCATACACTTATTGCAAATTTTCCCATTTTGTCCTACCCTCACATTATCTCCTGCTCTCTTGCCTATAGTCCTCTTTGTCAAATATTCTTCAGAACACATACTTTCTTTCAATGCCTCCCACTATTTGGGAGATAGAGTGGAGTCTAATCTCTCTTTTACCTCCATGATTGTTTTTATGCAATTGTCTCTAAAATCGTCCATACCACATTTCATAAGGAGTCTTAATTCTGAGAGCATGAGATGCACATATTCTTTTCACATATATTGCACATAGAACTACTTCATCCCAAAACATCAACTTTACATTTTTGGAAAACATCATTGAGCGTACCATATTTAAGATAGGCATGTTCATTCTTTGAGCTACACCATTCTGTCGGGGATTGTATAAAGAAATTGTTTGATGTTAAATCCCATGTTGGCAAAGATATTTTTAAAATTCATTAGAATTATATTATTTTCCATT
This sequence comes from Pinus tabuliformis, assembly GCA_031772625.1. NCBI lineage: Eukaryota > Viridiplantae > Streptophyta > Pinopsida > Pinales > Pinaceae > Pinus > Pinus tabuliformis. The sequence continues at coordinate 435,664,667 of CM062818.1, read as the reverse complement.
ATCAGTGCTAATGGATACAATATGTGATTGTGCATATTTTTCAAACCAAACATGAAAATTTATGAAAGTTTAAAAAGCTTGTGATTTTCTTTTCAACAAGTGTGCCAAAGGCATCCTAGTGTAATCATTGATAAAGGTCATCATATATTTATTTCCATTTGCAGAAGCAAGAAGCATAGGGCCAAATAAGTTAGAATGAATCAGTGCAAGTTTTCTATGTGCTATGGAAGTGGAATCATGAAATAGTTTTTTGATATGCTTTCTTAAGATACAAGCATCAAATTTCTCTAGTTTCCTAGGAATAGTTGGAAAACTGGAAACACCAATATTTTTTAGTGAATTAATACAATCATAATTAACATGTCTAAATCTTGAATGATATAGAAGATTGGATGGAAATGTACTTTCATTTCCTAAGAGAGGTATGCAAAGTTATGTGCATGAGAAAATGTTCCTTTAAGCTTCAACGATCTTTCATCCTCCACTCTCATCATGAAAACCATGTTTTCAAATGCTTTCTTTATTTCTACTTTTCCATCAAACATATGAATAGAGTGGCCTTGCTGGTGAATGTCATCAAGGGACAATATATTTTTCTGCATCTCTAGAAGGTAAAGTTCATCATGTAGAAGAAATTTGAGGAGTCCAGACAATTTAAGCCCAATGGTTCCAAAATTTGAGGGCTTGGGAGTTGATATTGTCTTAAAAATACACTATTCCATCTACATTGTCACTTAAATCTTAAAAGAAAAAAATCTTTTCGAAAAGTCATAAGGCAGGTTGCACATGTATCAAACAATTATGGATCTCTCCAAGAAGAAAATGAAGTGTGACAAAAATATCATGAGTGGATTCAAGTGCTTTACCTTTAGGTGGATCTAATGTTTTATCTTTGTCTTCTTTTTATTTTTGACTATATTTGGTTCTCTCTCAGGGGGTTTTTCATTTTGACGCATCACGTCCATCTCTGCCATAGCCAATGTAGTGAAGATTGGGTCTTTCTCCCTGATGGTGTTTACCACCCTTATCTCTGAAATTACTTATTCCACATCCTCTTTTGTTGCCACTTATTTCAAGAGAATCGTGTGTTTGATTCTTCTCTTTCCGAGAAAGGAACACTGCTTCTTTATGGGATTTATTTCTTATCTTCCTCTTCCCAAAAGTTTTCTCTCTTTCTACAAACTTTTCCTCCAGGGTGTCAAACGTAATGGACTTGAGTTACTCATTAGCTCGCAAGGATTCAAGATAACTAGAGTATGTATGGTAGAGGACCTTGACACCGAATATGAGAGAAATGTCCATCTTAATTCTAGTGGCACCTACATCATGCATGACGACTCTAATCTCATAGGCTAGGTCTAGGGGTTTATCGCATTTCAATTCAAGATTGAAGTTTTTGACCATAAATTAAACAAATTTCTCTAATTATAAGTGCGTCGTTATTCAATGCACCATAAGAATTTGTAATTGAAACTATATTAAAATCATCTATTCACTTACAAAAGCAAAAATAAAGGCATAGGCTTTGTTTCTTTGTTCTCCTAAATGGATATCTCTTTATCTAATGTGGGCTTAGTAGGTGCATTTTCCTCCTCTCCTTCACTGGTACCTTTCCATAAGTCATTAAAAATTAGGGTATTCTTGATCTTTAGGGACCACTCTTGATAGTTCTCCTTGCCACTTAGCATAGTGAAAACAATAGAAATGATAGAATGCATCTTAAAAAAATATTTTGAGTTTAGATTGAAAATGGATAAGAAAAAAATATGAAATAATAATAATCTCTATTTCTTCAAATGTTTAGGGGGGAGGATTTCTCAAAAACCTTAAAAATGTATGCATCTCTATTGAAACACTTGATACCATCACTTCTTATTTTATTTAGTATGCCTCAATGTAATGAAATTCAATTAATTCATAGAATTATTCAATCTATCACCTACAAAGTGGTATAAGCCTTGTTGTTTAACTAACTCCAAGATCCCATAGTCTCTCTAGAGCTACTTTCCTTATCCATTTCTCAAACTCATCATTGGTGTTTTCATTACTAGCTAGAAAAATTACAAATTCATAGTTCAATATTTCAATCAACTATATGTGCGTGAAAAACAATTGAAACACCTATTGCACAACTTCTACACAGGGGGGAAACTCCTCGTTGTGCACGATTGGATTCTGCAAACAGATTAATTCCAACATCGTGTTTGAGTGCGATATGTAGAATGATGTATTGTGAAACATCGTGTACATAATGTGCAAGACCCTACCAATGAATTTATTGTAATTTCCTTTAAAATAATTGACCCAACAATGACAAAGAATCTTTATATATGGTTGTGATTTGGATGCATATCTACCATAAACAAGAAATTCTACCCTCATGAAACTCAATCCATTCTTATTTTTGGTATTCAAGTTGCGTGTCTTCTCGCTTGTTTGAAATGGGAGGTGCCCTACTTAAGCCCCCATTTATGGGTTTTCATATCACCACAAGCCATACAAATATGATATGGATTTGTATGAGAAAAATATTGACAATAGTACGAGTGATTCCAGATATAAAGGTATGAGAGTGGTACGTAAAGAAAAAAACATGTATGTTGATTCCATAGGGAGAATTAAGGAAATATATTGTTGTAGGTCCGCGACTTGGGATGTAGGGAATAGACAATGAAGAAGTTACAAAGAAAGGCCAAAAATGCCTAAATTTGGCTCTAATACAATGTTAAGCTAGGTTAGGTAGCTCCCAAATTTCATTGATTTGGATTTAACCAAGAATACATATATATATACTGAAGATGTCATGACCTTTGGTTTCAAATTCTAAGGTCCAATATCTCTTCCTATTCTAATGGTTTAGATTTCCAATATTTACATATTTACAAAATATTTATAATTCACCAAATCCCTAAGGATAAGGTGTCTAACACCACATTCCTTAACTTGTTTATCTTTCAAATTATGCTTGATGATTCATTGCGCCCATTTTGATTTCTTAACGAGCATGCATATTTTAGAGTTCCCTAATTTTTCATTAGAATTATTTTCATGTTTGACTCGATATCTTTATGTCCACCATGATCAAACTTTACTTCGACATTTGACCTCTTTCTTTGTTTGAATGTTTCATTTCTTGAAGTGATCCAATGCTTCATACGTTAATTTTTAACATTTAGAATGTTTCTTCTTAAGTCTTTCGATATTTCATTAAGCCCCATTTACTGTACCACATTTTGGATTCCTTAATATGTTTTCCCATCCATTTCAATAGTCTTTGAATGGATCATTTTTTGAACTTTCTCAATGATTTATCAAGCAATTCATTACTTTTAAATGAATCATATTTCATACTCACTCAATGGTTCATTGGGAAATTCTCTACTTTTGAATTTACCATCTCTTGAGTTTCCTAAATGTTTCATTAGGTAAAATTTTAAAATTTTAAATATTTATTTGAATTTGCATGACAATTCATCATGCAAATTTTGTAAATGTGATTGAACATATTCAAAGGTGACCTCATAGTTTATTAGGTTAATAACCAATTATGGAAATCACTTCATATTTGGGGCATCGTATTGATCATTGTAACTCATAACAAGGTACCAATACAAACTAATGTAGCACAAATGGATGTTTTGACAATGAAAAATCAAAGGAGTTGTTTTTTCAAGAATCAATGATTGTAATACACTATTGCCTATGAGGTAAATGACTAATGATGGAAATGATGACCAAGGTACTAGGTCCCTAAATAAAATGTGTTGCGGTAAGCACATGAAAATCCATTAGTGAAAGAACGACGATGATTCCCTTTAAACCAACGTGAGGGATGACAAAAAATAATAAATGATAAGGACATGGATTTGGCACAATGGGATGAGATCATGAAGTGTATAAAAATTAAGAATTACATTGAGTGGAGCATAAATGATGGTTTCTTGAGTGAGAATTACCTTAATGAGATAGCTAAATTAGATATTATTATGGAGATTGGGAGGAAAGTAATGTTGATGGAGTACAAGAGACCATAAATACAAAGCAAAAGTAAAGGTGCCAATGGGAGCCATGATGGCCATGTGATGAATATGAAAGAATGAGATGAGAAAGATTCAAAAGCCATGATAACAAATTTGGTGAGATAATTAGAGATTGGACTCAAGACCCAATGGGACCCGCTAACAAATAAGATGATTTAACACTTCACTAATTCTTTGAACACAGGTGAAATTGATTACTTCTCAGATTGATGAAGAGATGTAAAATGGTGCAAAAACTAGCGAGATTGCCTAAATTCAATCCTTTCCAACTTTGATTTTTGATTTTTATTTTTTTTATGTTTGTGTTTTTTTCTTGGTATTATATTAGAAAATTTGTAGGTTTTTCTCTTACAAGCAATACAAGAATGATGTACATAATTTACAAAGAGGATATATGTGCCATATGCAAGTAAGATGTTTTGAATGGCGGTAAGGGATTATGATAGTAAATTAGTGTCAACAATGGCAACACCTATGGTGGGTATCCTTTGAAAGGGTGTTTTAATATGGAGGTTTTGTTGCAAATAATGCCTAGACACGTGGATGAATTAAAATGGTGGTTTCCAAATCCTAAGTGGGAAATGAAATAAGAAACTAAATCATAAGCACTCTGCAGCCCATAAGGTAGAGGTAAAAAATTGATGAGAGTGAAACATGAGGCTCACTATGAAATAAGATATTATGAGGGCTACTAATACTTAGGTGACATGGGTGTGAAAGTGTAAAGTGAACTAAAATATTTAAACCTGTGTAGGGGAATCTCTATTTTATAAGAGTCTGAAAGTACTCCGAGTGCTGATACAACTCATGACGATGGGGTGGAACTTACAAAAAGTTTAAAGGCATATAAATGTCAAAATTATGTGTTTTCAAAGGGGAAACCTAAGTATATACACCAGTGTAATGAATATACCTAAAAATGCTAATGATGGTTAATAAAACAAGTTAAAGATACAAAAATCTAGTCCAAGGTCTTACATCCAAGAAACAATAATTAGAAAACCTTGTTATATCATCTATGACCTATAGAACTCATGGAAGTGTATGTAAATTGTTAGAGGCAATTCAACTATGGAAAAACAAGTGATTTTAAAAATGAAACATTGATCCCAGATATCCTCCTCTAATACACAAGGGTGTGATCATAAGGAGGAAGAAAATATGTTTTTCAAAGGAAATGGAATATAAGGGCATGGTAGTTGAGAAATTTGGCTTAGAAAGAAGTTGTTGAGAGGACATTGGATAAGATGGTCCCTAGGATTGTTATTTAAATAGGTAGTATCTTTTAAGATATATTCCACCAAAAGTATGACACAACTCATTCAAATCACGAATCACATAGATTGCAGAGGGATGATACATTTATGAGTGGCAATACCAAAGAGGAATGCATATGAGGTTGAGAACAAATGGGAAAATGAATATTATTGACAAAGGAAATGGATGCATTGGAGAAAAGTAACACTTACTAGTATGTTATTGTTGTGAGTAGGAAAATGCCTCAGATGCCATAGAACCAAATCTAACAAACTAATAGGAAAAACTTACTCTGATACGATTGTTGGACTATAGGACAGAAATAAGGATAAGCATGATTTCATTTTAAGAAATATGATATAAATTTAAATGCATTAGTCTAACCCTTGGATTCATCTCCCAAGGTCACTTCGACTACAAAGATGACACTCCATATTCCACACCATAACCCTATTGGATTAAGTGTCTAACATACATCATGTGAATGATGAGGATAAAGTAATGGATGGGATTTCAATCATGAAATGAATTTGAAAGGGATTTTTTTATAGCATATGCTAGTGTTAGACATGCAAAGTAGGAAACAAAAGTGACAACCCTAACCTACTTTATAATTGTGATAATTGGGCTTAGTTCATGTCATTGGAAGAAAGTTCCATTTCTTCTAGTTAGTAATTTTCTCCATGTCGTTACAATGTATAATTCATTTTGGTAGTCAATGTGCTTAGGTTTGGTTTGGTAAATATTTTGAGCTTGCTAGGTGACAAGTATAGTTTTTAGGAAGAGAACGTTTTTGCTTCCCTATATTAAATCCTAGTTCTCCTATCTTTATCATGTTATAGATTCCCTACTCTCATATTGATTTTGTCCCTAATTCTTAGCATTATCCTATCCCTTGGTAGTATCAGTCTTTAGTCTTTTTTGAGTTTGGGTTGTTCCCTAATTGGGGCAATCACCTTCTCTTCCACATTTTATTTGGTATAGTCACTCTTGAAATGGATTCTATAGTTGATTAAAGGCATAAGGTAAACCATCTCCCTATTCTCAAAAGCTTGGTCTCTATTTAAAGTATGGAGCCTCATTTTTCGCTTGTTCTTCCCCATCAAGGTTTTTTGTTTGGTTTATTGCTTTATTTCTATTGTCATGAGTAGTGCTCATCTAATACATCTTTGTTTATAGTGGTTTCACTTCTATCTCTAATCTAACATTTTATTCAATCTTGAAACCTACTTGCCATGTTTTTGACTTTGTATATAATAGGAGGAGCAACTACAAAGGTTCTTCCATGGCCCCTACACCCTCCCCTCCCTTGAATACTACCCAGTTCTTGACTAAGGCTTAGTTGGATGCAATGAGTTTTCCCTCATACTTTCGACTTTAGCTTTTGAGGATACCAAAAGGGAGATCGACATCATTGAGAAGAAATTTAAATGGTAGATATAACAACTCTCAAAGGAGCAAGTGGAGGTAGATTTTAAACAATGTATTCTTGATTCTGGATTTTCTTATACTAAAGACACACAAAAAAATCATTAAATTATATTGTATGAACAAAGCATTAAATGTGTGAGTTTTTTAGGTGAAAGGAAACCGACAAAAGACTATAGTGAGCAAGCTATATGACATGGATTAAAAATTTGATGCTCTATTATGGGAAATCTTCAATATTGAAATTTCTATCAACACTCCTACATACTTTCAAGGCACCCATATGGAGAACATAAACCTATTCATAGCATATAAGGATACTCCCTTCAATCCTATCCTAGTAAATGAGGAGCCAAAGAAGCATAACTAAGAGGGAGAATGTGTGAAGTAAGTGGATGTACCTTCAATATAATCTCTCATGTTTATATTAGTTTATATAAAAGAGAAACATCATTTATAGTGTTCATCACTAATTTCATGTTTTCTTTGGAAGTAGGATAAGAAGACAATTATATCAATTTATCATTAAGATATATATATATAGGCATGATGAAAACTATAATATAAAATCATTTGTGCTATGATTACTTTCAAGGTGGTAAGCCACATAAAATACTATTTATACTCTTCTTCCTTTTTTCCTCTTTTATATTATATCAATACTAACACCAACTAAATTACACACATATAATTTTATATTTAATTTCATTAAAAATTCTAAAAAAAGAAATATATAAAACATATATTTTTTTAAATTTACATTACTAATATTAAATACAAATAAATATTCTATTCTCAACCATATCATAAATTGAATTTCTTATAAAAATTTATTTATCATATTTATTTTATATTTTTTTCTATCATACTATTTTTTATATTATTAATTTTTAGATTTTCTTTTAATTTTTAAAATATTTATAAATTTCCTTAACTAAAAAATCTTATTTGTCATAATCATTTTACTTTATTATTATTATTATTATTATCTAAACTTTTTTAATATTAAAAGAAAAATGCAAAGTTTAACTTATAGATGAAATGATTTTTTTTACAAAAACTCAATCATATAATTTCAAGCAAAATTGTGATTTTTTGTTTTTTTAAATAATTTTTTGAATGCATAAATAGATTCACGCCCTAAAAAAACCTAAGACACTTGAATTCTATAAAATAAACAACTTAAATACAAATTTTTAAAATCTCTCCTCCTCCTAATAATAATAATAATAATAATAATAATAATAATAATAATAATAATTCATCATTTCATCCTACTATTTAAAAAATCTTCAAAAAAATTCCAAAAACACATTATACATCACCCCAAAAAAAAAACCAAATCTTTAACACCTTTTTTTCTAATTTATTCACATGATTTTATTATTATGTCATCGAAACTTTTCTATACATGTTCTCTCTATTGGCGTGCTTACCAAAAAGTAGTTGAGTTGAATCAAGAAAGTGCGCATTCTTTATAAGTTTACACCTATGAACGCTTAACCTATAAACCTAAATATTAAACAAATATCATATACCTAATTTAGCTTCATATATCTTTGAATAAGTTTAGACCTACCATTTATAGGTATATCATGCTTTCCACTCTGCCAAATTATATAATATAAATTCCATAAAAGAGGAAGGCCAATCATTATCACCTCAATTCTCTTTATAGCCAATATGGCCATTTCCGTTAAAAATATTTATCATGGGGATTACTTTTGACTTTTTAAAATGCTATAAAAAGAAATCCGAAGTGACCCTGCAATAATGTTGGTGGTGTTGTACACCTTCACTTGTTTTGGAAAGTGTATTGGCTCACTAAAGACCATACAATTAATTATTTTTTCAAGTCATGATTCTTGATATTCATTTGATGTGATGTGTACCTGTAACTATTTATTTATAGGAAAATGCTAGGTTTTTTTTTATAGGAAAGTGTTAGCTTGGCATTCAAAATGTTGGAGTAATATTTTGGTGCCTCATGTCATGTGCTTATGAAGATGATTTCGTTGAAGTTGAGTTTCACAATTATTCATATAGTCCAAAGAATTCAACACTATATGGTTACTGAATGCATAATTGTGATTGTATTCAACACTATATGATTATATACCAAACCATTCCAACTTACCTTGAGCTAAAATAATTAAGAAAAGTATTCCATGTGGATTGTGATTTTGCACAAATTTGATTTCAAATTTGCATCCACTAAAGTGAATAAGTGTTTGATTTTCACTAAGCTTATGTGGAATTACCTAGTGAGGAAAAGTGTGAAACTGAATTATTACCAAATGAAAATATATTCCTCAGTACATCTAATGGTCCTTGATACAAGGAAATATTAGTATATCTCCAAATACAGATGATCCTCTCTCACTTCTCATATAACAATCTCTCACTTCTCATATAACAAGTGTCAATACATTCACCATCATGTAAATAGATATCTCATTATTAACGACACTTTGTATTATTAAGGGGTTGATCACATTTTATGTCAATCACTGGCCCGCGATGAGGCTAAGAGGATTCGTAATGATTGTCATAGTGGGGCTTGTGGCAATTACCATTTTGGGTTGGCTACAAGTCAAAAGACTTACACGCAAAATATTTTTGGCCTTCAAAGTTCAAGAATTGTATGGATGTGGTTATGAAATGCCACCCGTGTTAAAATTTCACAAAGAAAATGCATGCATATCTAGCTCTATTTTACCTTTTTTTCAACATGGGCCTTTTTGTTAAGTGGGGGATCAATTTTATTACATGCCATCCAATTTTGATGTATACCATAAATACATGATTATGGTCATGGTATAATTTTCCAAGTGGGTTGAAGCCATGCATATTTTCTTTAATGATAGTGAGACAAATGTGATTTTTGTATTCAATTAGGTCATTGCTAGGCTTGGTGAACCCAAAGTAATTTTCATTGATCATGGTATACATTTTCAAAATAAAATAATAATAGACCTAGTAGCTGAATTGGGTTCCCACATGAACATTCATCTCCTTGCTATCTTGAAGTGAACGAACATGTATAAGTTATAATTAAAACTTGGAAAACCATACTTCAAAGGAAAATTAACAAGAGCAAGTCCAATTAACACACTACTACTTGGTTCATTCCTCTTTGGTGTGTGCATGGAGTATAGGTCATCTTACCAATTGAGTGTTAGATCCCTTCTTTGAAGTTAATGAGTGGGTTGTTACCAAACATGATTTCTGAGGAAGAGTGTCTTATTTACTTAGAATGATTGGATGAAAATTGTAGGGATATAGCCACTTCCAATGACATGCATAAATTGTGTTAAGGCTTAATAGTATAAATTAGTTTGTCATTGGTTTTCTTTGAAGGAAACCTAGCTTCATCTTATGACTAAGACAAAGACACTTTGGGGTTTGTGATCTGGGTGGATATTGGTGGCCACCTGCCTTTTCCACTTGGACCCCTAAAAATATTTCTTTTTAGTTTCCTGTTATCCAACATAGTTTGCTATTTCGATGGTTTTCTATTTTTGGTTGTTTTTCGGCTCCTGAACTTTGGATCCGTTTTGAGGCCCTAAACAACGTTTTTTGGAGAAACAGGAAAACAGGGAGTAATTAGACCTTTTTATTACAATTGAAAGTTTTTTTCCTCATATATTCTTTCTAATGAGGTATCATGTGTGCCAAACATAGATTGTACGCCAAAGTTATGACCCCGGGAAGTTGACATTCCAACTAACCCCAGTGAGGCCCACAAGTTTTTGGTTCTTCATCTCCTAGGGTTAGGTTTTTGGATGTTTAGGGTTTTCCATTATTTCTTGATGATAAAAGGGCCTTTGAGGCTCATTGTAACAAAGTTTAGAAGGAATATAGTCATCACATCACTTATAAGAGATAAGCTACCATCGCCTTAGCTAGATTGTTTCCATTTTTCATGTAACAATTTTCAACATTTGTTATTAACTAGCACAACCACATTAATAAATGTGGTTGACATACCTCGTAGGAATCAACTTAATATACACTATATTATAAACTTATTATTATAAACCCTAATATTAGATATTAATATATTGATTAATTAAACATAAATATAAATATACTAATTTAATTTAAATATTAATATATTAACACTTTATAATAGTGTAGTTTAGCTAATTGACATTTTTTTTTTTTTTTAGAGAATAATATTCAGTAAAATTGAATATATGGTTGAAGGAATTTTTTTTATTTTATAATTGAATTATTAAGTTCTAATAAAAGGGGAAAAAATTAATTAACTAAATTATGTGTTTCATATTATTATATGTATTGATATCAGTTTTTAAAAAGTTACAAAGGATAACACCTTCCATCTATTAAAACTAAACTATGGTTTAACTAAATTATTAATTAAAAACATAGGATTCATGTAAACAATTTAAAATTACCAAACTTCTTGACAAAAAATTGCACTAAAGACAACTCCAAATCGAAATGGTCTTGGAAAGCTTATGTTTCATACGTCACAACACCAATATTTCTATGAAATCATTAAAAACGTGCAACTTCTAGAATAACACCTAAGAAATTTCCCTATTGACGTATGAAAACCGTGCAGATAGCTGAATCACTCTCCTCTCCATTGTAGCACAGAGACGGTGAAGAGCAAGAGGAGGGTAGCTCAATGAAATTTGTTTCTATAGCAGTTGGGCTTGCTTGTAAAGAGCCCATGGCAAAGGAGTCTTGGGTTTAAAATGATGCGTCCATTATCCTTGAAATTGTGAGTGGTGTTCTAATTCCTTTGCCAACAAGATGTACAAACAGAGAGAATGGACAAACTGAGAGATGAAACACATCAATTGGATGGACATAAATGAATTAAATTGAGACACATAGATATATTTGTGCATATGTGTCACTTAGAATTTTTCTATATTGTGTATTAAATTTTATTGGCTCAGAAACACCAAGATTAGGGTTTAAAATAAAAACAAATTCTTACCTGAGCAATGGAACATGAATATAAACTCAAATATGGTGATTAAACGAACAAATATTAATGAAACACAAAGAATTGGAGACTCTCACTGATCATTACTCAATTGCCACATCAAATGAACTGAATAGACACAACTTAGAGACAATTGCACATTTTATTAATAAATTATAACCACATCCATGTTTCACCAATTATTTTTTAATAAATTAAAGAGGAGCAGACCTAAGAAACTGAAAAACCTTTAGCAAACCTTTCATATTGTCCATTGGATCATGTATTAGACTAAGAATATTCACTTGGCTTGAAATCTCAACCATTCATTTTATTGAAAATAGAAATTCCTCAAGCCCAATTCCAATATAGACCATGTATGGAGTGTAATTAATTGAAGTTTAGTTTTCATTGTATCTCTATGTTTCTATTAAAATCTGTATTTTATTTCATTCCTTCATATATCCAAATCAATGGTATCAGAACAGTCTATTCTTTCTCTATTTTTTTGTGCATGTCCCCAACGAGGTCAAGGTATAAAGAGTTGGGACTTGAAGTGGTTGAACCCTTGCAAGACCGGCCTCACCAACCCCGATAATCTCCCATTACAGAAGAGAATAAAGACGAGGGAGTAGGAGATCCTTCCAAACTATTTCTCAAATAAGCCCTCAAGTGGCAAAGGAACGAGATGATGGATAATTTTTCCCATATCCTTCACTCACTACCAATGGGTGAAGCATCTTCATCTAACAGTCACTTTGAAGGTGCCACCCCCTTTGAGGTACAAGTTACCTTTGACATTCCTATATTTGAAGGTCAGATAGATGTAGATGTTGTAGATAGATGGTTAAATATGTTGGAAGGATATTTCTCAGTCCATAATTTTTCCGATAGGGAAAATATTACTTTTTCACTCCTCAAGGCCGCCCCCCATGTCAAGGACCAGTGGAAAACTCACTGTGAGAAAAAGGATGAGGAGGCACCCTCACTATTTTTAGCCACACCCTCTTGGGGTTCTTTCTAAGACACCCTTAAGGAAAAATATTACCCTGTTGGGAGCTATGAAGACAAGTATATAAAATGTACCACACTACGATAAGAAAGGGACCAAGAGGTGCTAGAGTTCACAAATATTTCTCATACACTACACACAAAATTGGGTATCAAGCACTCTTAGTGACACCTGGTACTCAAGTATCATGGTTGTCTATACAAATACATTAAAGCATAAATGGAGTTCTTGGACATCTCCTCGTTTGGCGCAATGTACTAATATGTTGTCAAGATCTAGAAAAAAATTAAACAAAAGAAGTGGGACTTTGGATCTGTGGATCTAAAGTAGGGAAAAATCTCCTCCAAACTATAGATTAAAGGGCCAAGCCAAGGAGGAATGACCCAGGACAACCCATTGAAGCCAAAATCAAAGAACAACAACAAGAAGATAAAGAAAGGCACAGGAAAGTGGTGTGACTTCCATAAGATCCCCACTCACAACACAAATGAGTGTCATGCAAATCAGTCACTGGTGGTCGAGATAAACACTTAAGAGTCATATGCATGTTCTGACTCAGAGTCGGAACCCAACGAGGGGAAATAGATCATCAATACAAAACCCAATGCCATCATTTCCACCACCAATGTCAAGAAGATTGATCCGAAGATCTAGAGAAGGGTGAGTGTCTCTTCCACTCACAGATGTGGGTGAAGGGTTCACTGCTACAGTTCATTGTTGACAACAGAAGTCAAAAGAACCTCATCTCAACTAAGGTTGTGAAGCAGGTGTGCCTACTGAAAACACCACACCCATATCCATACAACATCAAGTGACTACATGAAGGGCATAATCTCTGTGTCAACCAATAGTGTCACCTTCCCTATAGAATCAATCCTTTCACGAATGAGGTATTGTGAGATGTTTCTCCCCTTGAATTTTGTGATTTTTTATTAGGCAAACCATACTTGTGGAAGTGTCATGTTGTGTATGAGTCCAAGCCTCACACTGTTATTATTACTTTTGGCAGTAAGTTATAAATGATACTAGAGGTAGCACAGCCTACTATAATTCCTTTGATTTTTATTAAGAAATGTGGTAAGATCATCTCTAAGATTGAGAATTTTTTATTTATTTTTTATTTGATCTCAAAGTAAGGGGAATATTATGGCCACATCTATGTCCCCCAAAATGAGTTCCTCCATGCAGCAAAATCAAGTTGATAATGTTGTGGAAGAGTATGGGGACATCTTCTCCTAACCCACAGGGGTACCTTTGCACTGTCAGGTCAAACATTCAATCAATATGACCCTCGGAGCACCTCTACCTAATGAACCAATCTAGTGTCACTCTCTTCTAGAAAATGAGGAAATCAAGTGGCAGATCCAAAATTTTATAAAAAAAGGGAACATATGACCAAGTTCATCACCTTGTGGGAGCCCAATTGTACTTGTACAAAATAAAGATGGGACCTGGATATGTTGCATTGATTACCAAGCATTGAATGAAATTGTTGTCAGGAACGAATACACGATCCCACTGATTGGTGACCTTCTTGACCAGCTCAAAGGGGATGAGTACTTCAATAAGATTGATTTGAAGTCCAACTATCACCAAGTCCCGATGATGGTGGTCGTGGTGGTGATGGTTAACGTCCACAAATACCAATATTGTATATCGTACCTTAAGAAAGAAAGTGATTAAAAGCTCTATAATAAAACTATATATATATATATATATATATATATATATATATATATATATATATATATATATATAATTATATATAGATTTTTTAATTATTTTTTGAAAGTGATTGTAGTTTTCTAAATTGGTTAGGGATTTTTCTTTTAATTATTTAATTTGTTAAAAAAAACATGTTTTAATTAAAGAATTTAAAATTTTTGAGCTATGTTTATTTTTTGAGAGTGTTTTTCATGATTTTGTGTAGATTAATGGTGATTTTATAAGCCATAGCTAAAAAAAGTACTTGAAATTTTAGTGCCCCATTAAAAAGGGGTCAATTGGTCTTATGCTAAGCTTTCAATAGAGTTATACCTTTTACCTTTAAAAGTAATTTTCTCTTCATTGAGCGACTCTTTGATTTAAATGTTGATTTTTAAGGTTTTTTAGTCATGATATATTGTTTATAATATCATGGTTGAAAACTGTTAAAAATTTAAAGTTTTGTATACTCATGATATTTGGTTTTAATTACATGGTTGAAAAATGTCAGAATTTTAAGGTTTTTCATAGTCATGATATTTGACCTTTAATGTCTTGGTTGAGAATTGTTGGAATTTTAAGGTTTTCCATGATTATAATTCTGGTTTTTAATACGATGGATGAGAATTGTTGGAATCTTAACCCTAAAAAAAGGGTGATGCAACATCACCACTTTTCAATTTATGGTTGATTTTTTTTGCACCAAAATAGGGTTTTTTTGAGCTAGAGTTATCATTTTAAGGTCTTAATTCTCGTTAAATTCATAACATTGTTGACACCCACTTTTTGAATTTTTAATAGGTAGTGTTTCATGTGCTTGGAACATAGTTGCACACTTTCGATGCTCATTTCCTCCATTGTATTTTTAGAAATTTGATATTCTTTTTCAAGCTTTATAATATAAAAAAAGATAGAAAAAACAAATACTTATAAAAAGAGAGGGGGGAGGAATTGAGATCTCTATAATCATTATATATGTGGAAACAATCTAGTTATGTTTCCCTTGAACAAAGCATTTGTGTTGTATTTATCCTTTAAATATTGGGTCTTAGTATTCCCTTAGGAGATAAACCATGAATTTTTAGTTCAATAATTTTCTAGTTGGTTATTTTCTCAATCATGATGGAGAATCTTTCAATGTCTTTTGCGTTATGGATTTATATCACTTGTCCCTTTTAGTGTCAATTGTTTCCCAAGTAACCATTTGCAATGCTTATGTTCAACAAATGCATTTAACCCCATGATGGAAATTCCTCAAATTGCTTAACCATTCATGTGGCCTATTCTATTGTCAAGTTGTTCTCAATTTCATCAACATACATAATGTGATGCAGGAGCATCCCACTTCCAAGTCAAAATTCTATTTTGACTAGAGTAGGGGTCTTTTCATTTACCAAGGTAGTTGGTTCCCTAATTGATTGTAATTATTTAATTATTTGTATTTTCCTATGCTTTTATGAGAAAATGTATTAAGGAAGGAACATTGTAACTATATCTCTTCTAAAAGAGAAATCTCGAGCGTATTTGGAAGGATTAGAGAGACTTCAAGATCAGTTAGATCTGTTGAAATATTTGTGGATCTAGAATCCTAGAAAAGGGCTCGTTGAGTGATTAGTGGATCTAAACTAAATTTGTTTCATTGTCCTCTAAGCATATAAACAGAGACGAATCATGGATATGTAGAGGTGTGTAAGAGGAGAGCTTTGAGAGGATTTGAGGGCCAAATAAGGGACACAAGGCCAAGGGGGATTTTAATGTAAATCAAGCCAAGAGGGCCTTTGTAAAGTATTTATGTGTGCATATTAATAAAGGAAACACTATGTTTGAGTGTTCAATGGTCTGTGTGTTGAGCCTTTGTTCAATGTTTAAACAATCCTATTACAATATGTGATTAACCTTTGAAACTCATATTGATTATGAGTGTGATACAAGTGTGTTGCAGGCATAATCAAGCTCAGAATATATTTACGCAGTGGAAAAATAATAGATCAAGGAAGGTTAGATCAATTCTAGTATCAAAGTGTGCAACCAAAGTACGCAGGCTAATATTAAAGAAGATCTTGCAAGAGGTTATTACAGTGACATAGTCAAAGAGGAATGTAATTTCTCTATAGAAGTGTGGCAAAGGTGTTAAACCTATGGAGAAGTCAATTTTCCTTTGAATCAGAGTAGAGATTGGAGTGGCACAGCAGAAGTAAATGAACCAATAATCGTGAAGGACAAAGAAAAGCAGTGTGAGGCTTTATAGACATATTAACTAAGATCATAAGTAATAAGGGTTGAGTACATAGGGGAGCCTATAACAGAATTTGAGTCGAACTATAAGCGAGAAGGAGTGCAAGGACTTAGTTTTAATAAAGCTTTAACAAAGTACTTTAACAGATAGAGGTTGTGAGACATATCTTTCAAGAAAAGTTGTCATTTGATAGTATCATGCCAGAGGATCCATCCCAGAAAGACTAAGGAGAAGTGCATAAGGAAAAACCAGGTTGATTAGGCACCTACCTGACATGGAGGTCAACCAATAAATAAAGTGTCGGCTGATGTGGAGGATGAAAATGACAACTGATGGAGTCTGCCACTTAATGGGTCATTATCAGACAGAAACTTTAAGTTGAGGGACCCGCCCGAAGGTTTCTACCCAACGACTCTTGATAATCAATTATTTTAGTGAACTGGGCTTGAATGAGTGGGCTCACATGGTAGGAGCCAAAGGTGGGCCAGACCGGAGGCTTAAGCATGGAGGTTTTCATAAATCCTTTATTCATTGAGTTCAAATATTGTGAGCAACCTGAAGGTTTTCATAATACCTTTATCTAGTGAGTTAGGCATTTGTGAGTGGGACAGAAGACCAACGAGTTGAGTTATAAGGAAAGGTAGGCACGAGGATTTTATAAGCCATGGTTCTAATAAAGGAGCATAGAAATCCAAGCATTTATATATAAAATGAGATTATTGTCAAGAGGAGCTAAGGTATAAGCGAAGGCCACAGACATGTTTCTAAGGAGGGTTGAAGGAAGTGCCTTCAGAGATTAATTTGGGCACTGTGGTATCGACTTACTTCAGGAACTAGGTAGGCTCATAATTTGGCCTACATAATTTTCTATCAGAGCAGGTTTTTAAATGTGCGTGTTAAAAAGAACAACCAAACACAGTGGCATTATTGGAAGTGAACAAGCAAAGGAAGATAGCAAGCGAATGACCAGTGAAGCAAGGTGATATAGCCAGATCAAATCTAGAAGGTTTAAAGAATCCACACAAAGGTAAAATGCTTTTGTTTTTAAATTTGTATAAAAGTTGAGGATTGATGGTCGCAGGGTAGAGTTTGAAGAAATTGTGGGGCATTTAAGGAGTTGAAAGAACATGAGAACATGATAGTGATGAAAACAAAGAAACCAAACCATAGTTATAGGATTTGGAGGAAGAAGAACGTAAAGTGTAGCAGTCCAGGATTGAGGACTTGGAAGATAGAAGAAATGAAGGAATGGTAGCCTTTGGAGGGGCATAAATAATGTTCAGGCTTAGAACTTGATAGACAAGGGGAAATGAGAAGATGACAACTCTTGAAAAGGTTACAGACCAATAGAGATAAGGTAATTTGTTTTGTATACTTTATTGAGTGAGATTTTATTAAATATAGAAGAATAGAATTAGAGAGCATTGAAGCTTTTGAATTCACAATTAGAAGTTGTTTTTGGAAATCTTAAAATGATTGCAGGAATCTAAAGGAGCTAATGTACTATTAAGGCTAATTGGTGGAGGATTTGGTTAAAATAAGTGGACCAAAAGAAGGATTGTTGAATAGGAGATCTTGGTAGAGATCTTATCAGATTTTGATGATTTTATCTCTAGTTGTGAGAGATTTTGCTTGCAGGTAACAACAACCATTCAGTAATGTAGTAGATAATAAAGAAAGAGGTAGCAACCAAAGAATTCAAGAAAGGATTGTGACAGAACCCAATAGTAAAAGGTGATATTTTTTAGACAAAGATAGTAAAGTTATCAAGAGGAGTGAGTAGATGAAGATGTAGAATCCAGACAAATTTGGAAGTTGAGGAGAAAACATTCTCTAGAAGAAGAAGAAGAGGTTCTACTACAAGGAACCAGAAAAGTGGTTCAACTTCCAACAAGAAGAGGTTGGGTAGAAGTTTCCAAGGCAGTTCCACAGTGAGTGTGGGTAGAATTGTCTAGAAGAAGAAAGGAGAGACTAAGAGGAGAACTTGGTAGTGGTAGCAAGCAACAAACTTGTTACAGAGGAATATAGGCTTCTTGTAGATCACAAGTGAACAAGGAGAGTTCACAAGAGAGGAAGGTGAAGATGGTTATTGGTTCTAGAGGAAGTCACAATGAGAGGGAAGAGCATTCCAAAGAAATTGGCATGAAGAGGAAGATGATTAATGAATAAAAGGAGAAAGAATTTGGCTGAGTTAAGAGTAGAATTTGGTAAGCTCAAGCAATATTTTGCAGAGTGGGAAAGAAAAAGGAAACAATCTTATGGCTAGGTAATGAGGATGAAGGAGGTAATATGGCCTTCTTTGTAGAAAAAATTGAGACAGAGGAGGTATAACAGGATGAAGGAGGAACTCAGAGGAGCTAATTTGGAAAGAAGTGTGTTCTTTGGTGTAGAAGAAGCCAGAGATATTGAGGAAGAATTTGTAGACAGACTGCAGAAAGAAGAAGAGGAAGTTAAAGCCTTGAAGGAAGAAGAGACCTATGTTTTTTAATCTGACATTTTGTGTATGTTTGCAGGATTTCCAGGTGGTGATCAATATCTAACTGATTTATTTATGTAGGCTAATGAAGAAATGATATTTCTGAAAGAGGTGACTAAGGTGGAAAATTTTTGTGAGCATATGTTTAATAACATTAAAAAGGTAAAAGTTAATAAGGAAGTTGTTATGTTAGAGGAAAACGAGGGAGCGCCATCCTTGATTTATAATCTAGAGAAGGATTATATAACATCATATACTTCTTTGATGCTGACGTAGGAACATTGTTCAAGTATAGAATATGAAGCAACATTAGAAGATGAACCAACAATTGAAGAAAAAAAATTGTTTTAGGAAGATATGCTAGAGGAGATTTTAATTGGAAATTGCATGCCTGTGGAAGAAAACATAAGTAAATATGAGGACAAATGGATGACAAAGGACCTAAGCATGGAGGACATGAAGATAATTCAAAGTAATTTTGAATTGAATGAGGAATTAAACTTCTTGGAGAAGAGGATAGAGAGCCAAAAAGTACAGATTCAGACTGCAAAAACAGAGTTAGAGAAAGAAAGAATAACACTTAGAAGTGATGAAGAGTAGATTACAAAGTGTGGACAACAAATTGATAAGGAGGAATGCAAGCCAAATCTAAATAAGAGTTTAGTAACTCTTGTGAAAGAGGAGGATATGCAGTGGCCTAAGAATAATGGAAACAGAGGAGTTCAGCGAAAAGTAGAGATTGATGAAGTGATAGAAGAAGTGTGGATGTTGATGAGGAAGACATCCAGGAGGAGGAAAACCAGCAAAGAGATACAACTGACTAAAAAATTGTGCATCAGCATGGAAAAATGACAACAACAACATAAAGTATGGAAACTTGGAGAATTGAGGGAAACAATATAAGAACAACATGACATAACAAAAGATCAGTTACAAACTAAATTTTTTATTCAGGAGGGCTTCATGAACATACACATGGTCAAGAGACAATGATATTTTCATGCCTTGGGAGTCTGATGCAAGAGAATACCACTTCCAAGTCAAAAATCTATTTTGAATAGAGTAGGGGTATTTTCATTTACCAAGGGAGATGGTTCCCTAATCGTTTGTAATTATTTAATTATTTGTATTTTCCTATATTTTATGAGAAAATGTTTATAAGGAATATTGTAACTAAATATCTTCTAAAAGAGAAATATTGATAGTATTTGGAAGGATTATAGAGACTTCAAGATTAGTTAGATCTCTTGAAAGATTTGTGGATCTAGAAATCCTAGAATAGGGCTTATTAAGTTATTAGTGTATCTTAAACTAAATTTGTTCCATTATCCTATAAAACTAATAAACAAAGCCGAATGGTGGGTATGTAGAGGTGTGTAAGAGGATATTTTCGAGAGGATTTGAGGGTTGAATAAGGGCCACAAGGCCAAGGGGAATTTTAATGTAAATGAAGCCAAGAGGGCCTTTGTAAAGTATTTATGTTTGCATATTAATAGAGGAAACACTTTCTTTGTGTGTTTAGTGGTCTGTGTTGAACCTTTTTTTCATTGTTTGAACAATCCTGTTACAATGTGTGATTAACCTTTGAAACTCATATTAAGTATGAGTATGATACAGGTGTGTTGTAGGCGTAATAAAGATCATAAGAGATTTATGCAGTGGAAGCGTAATAGATCGAGGAAGGTCGGACCAATTCTAGTATTAAAGTGTGCAACAGAAGTGTGCAAGCTAATATTAAAGAAGAGCTTGCAATAGGTTATTATAGTGACATAGTAAAATTGGAATGCAAGTCCATTATAGAAGCATGGTAGAGGTGCTAAACCTATGGAGAAGTCAATTTTCCTTTGAATCAGAGTAGAGATCGGAGTGGTGTAGCAGAAGTGAATGAACCAATAATTGTGAAGGACATAGAAAAGTAGTGTGAGGGTTTCTAGACCGAGTAACTGAGATCAAAAGAAATAAGGGTTGAGTACATAGGGGAGCCTATAACAGAAGTTGAGTCAGAGTATAAGAGAGAAGGAGCACAAGGACTTAGTTTTATTAAAGGTTCAACAAAGTACGTTAGCAAATAGAGGCCGAGAGATAGAACTTTCAAGAAAAGTTTTTATTTGACAGCGTCGAGCTAGAGGATCCATCCCAAAAAGACAAAGGAGAAGCGAATAAGGAACAATTGTGCTGACTAGGTGTCATCCTGATGTGGAGGTCAACCAATCAATAAAGTTTCGGGTTGATGTGGAGGACAGAAACAAAAACTATCGGAGTTTACGACTTGATGAGTCGTTATCAGACAGGAACTTTAATTTGAGGGCCCCACCCATAGGTTTCTACTCGGTGGCTCTTGATAATCGATTATTCTAGTGAAACGAGCTTGAATGAGTGGGCTCACATGGTAGGAGTTGAAGGTGAGCCATACCGGAGGCTTAAGCCCATAGGTTTTTGTAACTCCCTTATTCATTGAGTCAGGATATCGTGAGTGGCCCTAAGGTTTTCATAATACATTTATCTAGTGATTTAGGCATTTGTGAGTGGGTTGGAAGACCAACGAGTTGCGCTATAAGGAGAGGTTGGGTATAGGGATTTTCTAAGCCTTGGTTCTAATAAAGGAGTGGAGAAAGCCCAACGTGTGTATACATATATATATATATATATATATATATATATATATATATAGATAACGAGGTGATTTTCAAGAGCAACGGAGGTATACGCAAAGGCCACAGGTGCGTTTCGAAGGAGGGTTGAAGGAAGCACCTTTGGAGATCAATTTGTGCACTGTGGGATTAGCTTAATTTAGGAATTAGGTAGGCTCATAATTGGGCCTGCATCATATTGTTTTCTTATGCTACTATTGGAGGACTCATTGTTGCCTTATCACTAGGGATTTTTCTCCTATGGACTATAATAGGTTGTTATAGGGGACAAAATTAGATTTAGTAACACCTTGTGACATAATTTCATTGTTGGTAGCTCACCTTGTGCTTAGTAGATGACATATCATTATTGGTTTTTCATCAAGTGGTTTTCTCTATGTTCAATAGCAAGATCTTTATTCACATAATGGGATTCCTATTGTACCTTAGTTCCCCTTTTCATCATTGATAGAATTCCTCACTTCTTTAGTAGCTTTCAATATCGATTATTACTGATAGGGTATCTTTCATGCACCATTTTCATCTAGTGCATGTAAGAGGCATATTCAATCATGTGTTCCTTCGCGTTTTTATCCAAAACCTTCGAATCATATCATGTTCTCAATACCTACTTATGTTAGTTAATGGGGGATCCTATGATGCCCTCCTTCCAATGGATCTATACCTATTGACATCGACCCATTATTTTTCTGGGAATGATATTTTGAGAACTTTTATAGTACCTTGGGGCTTGTAGTCATCAATGACAAGTTCCCCTACTGTTGAAAGTAGGAATATATCAATTACCCCTAATTCATAGATTTTACAGGTATGTGATGTTAGCACATATATTGGCTTGATATAATTTACTATGTACCTTGATACCTATTTTCATTATCATAGGGTGGTATTACATTTGTTAACAATATATATCAATGGCTAGTAATAAAAAGGTTTTTCCCATGTTTGACATTCGATCCTTTATTCACATGGTGTAGATTTGTATAGTTGATGGATATGGATTGAAGAAGACCTTGGGTAGATGTAGCATGTTGTTTTTATGTTATTCCTGAGTTGAACATATTACGACACCTCCAACTTATATGACATTGATACCATTTGGGGAATTAGTTTGTAGTTTCATTCAATTCTAGTTGTTCTCAAAATGTACACTAATACACATATTCACTATATATTTTCTCATGGATATGATCGATATTTGACATGGATTCATTATGTATTCCTCCATGGCCATGGTTCTAAATTCTATAAATACTTTATGAACCCGTAATGTACTTGATTTAGTGTCCATGCTTGTCTTTCTACTTAAGCATGGGTATATCCACCTTGGGGAAAAATTTAGTTTTGTTTGCAAGTACTTTTTTGATCATGAGTTCTTTAGAATTCACTTATTTCCACTTGTCTAATTCCTCTATAGTATTATAATGTATTTCATCCATCAATGTCCCTTTTGGTGTCATACATTATGCGGTAGTTACTATAATATCATTATTCAGTCATAAGTTATCATTATTGAATCTTTTGGCCAATGTATTTATAGTTGAGTATCGTTGCTCCACTCAAAGTAAGTTTACAAAGAATTTTACCTTGTGTATCATCCAGGTGGATATTGGTGGCCACCCGCCTATTCCACCTAGACCTCTAGTCGATTTCATTAGTTTCCTTGTTTATAGCATCATTTAATATTTTTAGTAGTTTTCAAATCCTGAACTTCTGGAGCAGTTTTGACCCCCTAAAGAACATTTTTTTGAGGTATCATGCGCACCAAACAAAGATAATATGACCAAGTTATGACCCCGAGAAGTTGGTTGCCTAACTAACCCCAACAGGGCCCACAAACTCTTGGCATTCAATCTCTTGGGTTAGGGTTTTGGTTGTTTATGGTTTCCCCTTGTTGTTCAATAATAAAAAGACTCGTGAGCCTCATTGTAACACAGTTTAGAGGCATATAGCCACCACATCTCTTCTCATAGATAAGCTACCTTCACCTGAGCTACTTTATTTCCATTTCTGTATGTAAGCATATTTCAGTTCTGTGATATTAATGAAATGAACTTTTATTTTTGCTTCATCTCTGTGGATATGTGTATATCTGTATTTTTTTGCATTCCTGCATAAGTCTGTATCAGTGGTATCAAAGTGGTTTTCTCTTTATCTGTTTTTCTTTGCATGTCCCCAACGAGGTCAGAGTATAAGGAGTTAGGGCTCGAACTGGTTGAACCTTTGCAAGACTAGCCTAGAAAGCCCCAGTGGTCTCCCATGGCAGAAGAAAAGAAAGATGAGGTTGCAGGACATCCTTTCAAAATTTTGCTCGAGGAAGCCCTCGAGGGACAAAGGAACACGATGATGGATAATTTGCCTAGATCCTTCAATGACTACCCACAGGAAACACATCTTCATTCAGCAGCCACTTCAGAGGCACCAATCCTTTTAAGTTACAATCTAATTTTGAAATTCTCATATTTGAAGGCTAGATAGATGCAGATGTCATAGATAGATTGTTAAAACTATTTCAAGGATATTTTTCAGTTCATGACTTTTCCAATCGGGAAAAGATTACTTGTTCACTCTTCAAAGTCGCGCCTCATGTCAAGGACTCGTGGGAAACCTACTATGAAAAAAATGATGAGAGGGAATCCTCACTATTTTCAATCGCACCCACTTGGAATTATTTTCAAGACATCATTAAGGAACAATATTACCCTGTTGAAAGATATGAAGAGAAATACATAAAGTGGACGACGTTGCGGTAGGGAAGGGACCAAGATGTGATGGAGTTCACAAATGTTTTCCATACCCTTCGTACGAAGCTGGGTATCAAGGATTCTGAGAGGAATTTGGTACTGAAGTATTGCGACTATCTACAAAAGTACATCCAGGATGAGATGGAGTTCCTAGACATCTCCTCGCTTGGCATCACCTATCGATACACTATCAAGATCGAGCATAAATTCAAACAAAAGAAGTGGGACTTTGGATCTGCGAATCCAAAGCAAGGGAAAGGCACCCCCAAACCATAGAACAAAGGACAAAGTGAAGGCGGGGTGACCCAGGACAACCTGCCAAAGCCACAAGAAAATAAAAACACCACGAAGACAAAGAAGGATACATGGAAATGATGTGAGTTAAATAAGATCCCCACTCACAACACAAGTGAGTGCCAAGCTAAGGAGTCATTGGTGGCCGAGCTAAAGGCTTCCAAATCAGATGCTTGTTCCAACTCTGAGTCAGAAACTAACAAGGGGAATAACAAAGGGAAGAAGATTATCGATGTGGATCCTAGTGCCACCATTTCAACCACTGAGATCCAGAAGTATGAGTCTGAATATCCAGAGGAGGGGGAGCAGCGCTTCCACTCACAGATGTGGGTGAAGGGTTCTCTATTGTAGTTCATTGTAAAAAAGAGGAGCCAAAAGAACCTCATTTCAGCGGAGTTTGTGAAGCGGTTGGGCCTACTAAACACATCACACCCTCAACCATACACCATCGAGTGGCTTCACCAAGGGTGAGATCTCTGCATCAGCTAACAGTGTCACCTTCCCTACAGCATCAAGACCTTCACAATTGAGGTACTGTGTGATGTTGCTCCTTTTGAAGTTTGTGATGTATTATTAGGCCAACCATACTTGTGGAAGCAATGTGCTTTGTATGATTCTAGGCCTCACAATGTTATTATTACTTTGGGCAATAAGTTGTACAAGATACCGGAGGTAGCACTGCCTACTGCAATTTCTATGATCACTTTGAAGCAATGCAGCAAGATCATTTCCCAGATCGGGAATTTTTTTTCCTGATGATTCACCCTAGGGAAAGAAGAAGATTGTGACCATGACCTCTAGACAGAGATCCTCCACACAACAGAAGAAAATGGATAAGGTTGTGGAGGATTACAAGGACATATTCACCTCACCCATATGGGTACCTCTACACTGTTAGGTCAAGCACTCCATTGATCTAACCCTAGGCGTGCTGCTACCCAATGGACTGATCTATCGACGCTCTATTCGCGAGAACAATGAAATCAAGAGGCGGATTCAGGATTTGTTGCAGAAAGGGCACATCAGACCAAGTTCATCACCCTATGGGAGATTGGTCATGTTAGTACAGAAGAAGGACGAGACCTGTAGACTCTATATCGACTATCAGGTGCTGAAAAAGATCACTTTCCCAAATATGTATCCAATCCCACAGATTGATGACCTTTTGGACTAGCTCAAGGAGGTCAAATATTTCAGAAAGATTGACTTGAAGTCTAGTTATCACCAGGTAGCGATCGAACCTTCTAATGTGTGGAAGACTACCTTCAAATCCAAGGAGGGCCTTTTCAAATGGTTGGTCATGCTTTTCGGGTTGATGAACACCCCCACAACCTTCATGAGGTTGATGGATGACATCTTGCAGCCCTTCACCAATTCATTCATGGTGGTGTATTTCGATGACATTCTGATCTTTAGCCAAAGTTGGGAAGAGCACCTCCACCATATTCAATAGGTCCTCCAAACCCTGCAACAACACAAGTTGTGTGCAAATTTGGAGAAATTCAACTTTGGTATGATCGAGGTTCAATATCTAGTGTACATAATTGATGAGAAGGGTGTGCATGTGGATCCAACTAAGATACAATTCATTCGGGATTGGCCAGCCCCACCCACTCTAACAGAGCTTCGCAACTTTCTGGTTCTTGCCAACTTCTACCGCAGGTTCGTGTTGGGGTTCGCCTCTGCTCTACACTAGTGCTCATGTTACCAGACCTACAAAAACCATTTGAGATTGAGATAGATGCTTCCGACTATGCTATTGGTGCAGTTCTTACTCAACAGGGGCATGCAATGGCATATCACAGCGAGACACTTTCAGACACAATCTAAAAGTATCCCACCTATGAAAAAGATATGTATTCCATTGTGTGGGCATTCCCAACATAGAAGAATTACATTATGGGGAAGGAAATAGTCATCCACACAGACCACCAACCCTTGCAGTTCATATAGACATAGGGGAAGTTGCGGAATGACCACCATCAGAAATGGTCCTCATACCTACAATGGTTCCATCTGAACATTAAGTAAAAGAAGGGTAGCACCAACAATGTTGCAGACTGCCCCAGCCGACCATTGGTCATGGCGATGACCATTATACTCGACTCTTGTGAGCACGAGACTACGGGGTGGCCACATCTTTACAAGAGCGATCCAGAATTCTAC
This sequence comes from Pinus tabuliformis, assembly GCA_031772625.1. Classification (NCBI taxonomy): domain Eukaryota; kingdom Viridiplantae; phylum Streptophyta; class Pinopsida; order Pinales; family Pinaceae; genus Pinus; species Pinus tabuliformis. The sequence goes on along the minus strand of CM062818.1, from coordinate 435,637,696 downwards.
AACACACACCAGATGCTCCTGTGAGGCAAGCAAGTTCCAAATTTTCACCTCCAGGATGCATTTTTATGCCACCTGGGACACCTCTTTGTTTCTTCAAATGAGCATGCTAAGATGATCTGGGAGGCACACTAAAGTCAGTTCGGTGGACATTTCGGGGTAGAGAAAACATTGGCAGTGCTGCAAAAGTAATTTTATTGGCCAAACCTTCGACCGGATGTTAGGAAGTCATAAGATCCTGCATTGCTTGTGTCATTTCCAAATAGGCCATCAAGAAGCAAGGCCTATATACTCTTATGCTACTCCTAGTCAACCTTGGGAATCCATCTCCATGGATTACATGTTGGGCCTTCTTTCTACTAAGCATGGAAAGGATTGTGTTTTTGTGGTCATCGACAAATTCTTTAAGATGGCCATTCTGGCGACCTACAAGAAGAGTATCACAACAGAAGCCACTACTAAGCTCTTCTTTGAATGAGTGTGAGTACACTTTGGGATCCCACAATCCATTATCTTAGATTGGGATAGTAGGTTCCCAAAGTAAATTTTGGTCAAGTCTTTGGTCGATTATGGATACCAAGCTCACTAAGTCCACGACCTTCCACCTCCAAACTGATGGCCAAACAAAGGTTGTCAACAGGATGATCATACACATTCTGCACATATACGACTTGAAGCATCCATGCACATGGAATGAAATCCTCCCCTATTTCTAGCACAACTACAATAGAGCTCTCCATAGCTCAAATGGCCACATCCCTTTTCAGGTGGGATAGGGATTCTAGCCACTATGTCCCATTGTTGTGGCCATACCATTTACAGTTGCTCAAGAAGATTCAACTCATGTCTAGTCTAAAGATGCTAGGGATAATAACTTCATTGAGTTCATTTAGCACATCCGACAGTAGGTCCATGATATATTGGATAGAGCCAATGCTAAGTACAAGCAACGACATGATCAACATCGGGTGTCGCACAAGTTCCAGGCGGGTGACAAAGTTTAGTTACATCTACAAAAGGAATGCCTTGTTGGGCCCCATCGCAAGCTTCACTTGCTTTGATATGGGCCATACACCATCACCAAGGTTGTCGAGGAAAATGCCTTCGAGCTCAACATTCCACTATTCCTTAGTTTGCACCCAGTATTCAATGTGGACCTCCTTCAACCATAGTTTCCACCATTGCTGGACACATCTGACATTGCACAACAACTCACACCAATAGAGTTAAACCTAGACTGCATGGAACAAGCCACAAGTGATTGGATCATGGACACATAGATCAAGGACACTCACCAATAGAAGATACATCTATATTAAGTTGTGAAAGCAGGCCAACTCCTTCACCAGGGACCAGGTTCAACAGAAATTTCCTCACCTCATGGAGGTTCTACACGCAATGGGGACCATTGCTTCCTAAGGAGGGAGGACTGATCTAGGTGGATATTATGTCCACCCGCCTATTACACCTATTCCTCCAGTTGGTTTCATCATTTTCCTTGTTTATAGGAACATTTACTATTTTTTGTAGTTTTTCGGGTCCTGAACTTCCAGAGTAGTTTTGACCACCTAAACGACATTTTTTGATGTCCACAATAGGCTCGTAGCCAGATATTTCCAATGAGGCATTGTACGCGCCAAACATAGATAATATGACCAAGTTACGACACCGAGAAGTTGGCTTCCCAACTAACCCTAATGAGGCCCACAAACTCTTGACGTTCCATCTCTTGGGGTTGGGGCTTTGGTTGTTTAGGGTTTGCCCTTGTTGTTCAATAATAAAAAGGCCCTTGAGCCTAATTGTAACACATTTCAGAGGCATGTAGCTGCCACATCTCTTCTTAGAGATAAGCTACCATCGCCCTAGCTAGTTTATTTCCATTTTTGTCTATAAGCATATTTAAGTTTTGTGATATTAATGAAATGAAGTTTTATTTATGTTGCACCTCTGTGGTTATGTGTATATTTGTATTTTTTTGCATTCCTGCATAAGTTCGGTCAATGTACATGCTTTTCCTTAAGGAAATAATTATACCATATGCTCTTTTCTTCAAGCAAGGAGCACATGTTCCAAAATTTGTATAAAATAGCTAATGTGTATTAATTTCACGTTCTTAACCATTGTGCATTAATTTCATGCTCTTGAGTAGGAATTGTGGGTTCCATACCATTTTGTTCATCCCTAATTTCCATTGTTAATGAATTTGACCAACTTCTAAGAGTATAAATAAGGTTCATGTGTTGGAGAAGGGGTGAATTTCCATATCATTATCCTCATGCTAGAGAATTGTATTAAGAATTTAGTATTGGATTTATATTATCATTCCCTTAAGTAGAAACCCTTATTTTTGAACTTGCTCGCTTGCTCGGAGTTGGGATTTAGATCCTAGTTTATTTTCCCATTCATATATAGTATGAAGTTTTGAAGTGGAGTTCAAAAGTCTATAGGTTGTTTCATTAAGGAGAAACCTAGGATTTGGTGATGAAGGTGCTCGCAAAAAATTCAATTATTAGATTGTTGTTATTTTCCATTTAATATAAAATCGTGTTTCTCATCCCCCTTGAATAATTACTATGTAATGCATTTGGTCATCATTGTTGATTACATTATTTAGGGAGGAATTGAACACCTAATGTCAATTAATATTAGTTAATTGTAAATAGTTTTTTAATTCAATACTAAATATTCAAGTCCATGCTAAGAAAATAATCCAAATATTTTGAGTAGAAATTGCATAAATGGTGTGAATTGGTGCACATAGTGACTGAATGCACTCAACAATATGTTGAAGTATTGAAGAAAAAAGGATATAAAAGAGTGCGAATGATCAAAGGATTGTAATCATATTTTCCACCCTATTAAAAAGGCAATTAAGCAATCATATTTTCCACCCTAAACTAAATTATAGTTATAATTTATTTTTAACCCTGAACTAAATTATTTTTTATATCATTATTTTTTGGATCAATTCTTAACATTTTCAAATATTTTATCATCATAAACGACAAGTATTGTCCAATCTTGTTGGTCAGGCTTATCAAATATTCGACCTACCATTATCCCTCGACTCCCTTTAGACCTAGACTGCCCCATTCCAAAAAATATATTTATCATTATGATATAGTGCGGTGTTTTGGCTTTTCAAATGCAATATAAAAATAATTATTCCAGAGTGCCCCTACAATAGTGCCGGAAGTGATGTACACCTCAATGGTCTCTGCCTTTTGGAAAGTGTGAGGGGTTGCAACAGTGAACTTGCCCCCTCCCCCACTATACCACGTGTATTCGTTCACCGGTTTAAAGGACCAACGAACTATACATTAATTTTTTAATTTAAAAAAAATAATTGTTTAACGCATAATATGACTACATCGATTATAACTACATTGTTATTACTATTTTAATATATCAATATTGCGTTGGTAATCATAACTTACATGTCGGTTCCAAATTGAACGATGATAAATTTTGCACGTGTGGAAAACATTCACATGAGAATACAAAATAATTTAATTAAAAAAAGTCCCAAATTAAATCCAATAAAAAAGTAATTAACTAAATAGTTTCGATGTTTATCACCAACACCAATTATCATACTTACGTGTCACGCACTCTGTCTCTCGTGAGATCGAGGGAAACAATTATGGCCGTCCGATGATCCGTTAGTGGTCCCCACCACCCAACACGTTGTGCGCTCTCAATGGCTTTATGTCGCGTCAAGGTTGGTAAATTCTGTCTCATTGGCCACCTGTCTTTCGGCGGGTTAGGTGACCGTCCTTGACTAGATGACACGTGCCGGTTGACTTAGCTACCTCCGCCCCTTAAAATGAAAAACAGGATGCCGGAAAATTAGAAAAAAATTTAGACAATGGCGCTGATTGCGACGGTGACGTGAACACGTGGATGCGTGTGCGGATGAGAATCGCAGTAGGGAAAGACTCGTGGCAAGGACAGCTGGTCGACACGTGGTGTCGACAGTATTGATGGTTGTCTTACCTAACTTATTTAATCACATCAATAATTGTTGAATTGAGGCTTCTGTGATCCATAATATTTATAAGAAGAATTTCGGCGTAAATCACATGAGAAAGACCTTTGTTAACGCGTTTTGAACCAACCAGTGTGATTCATCGTCATGTGATTTACGCCGAAATTCTTCTTATAAACACATCAATAATGTTTTTGAAATCACACACATGGCTTAAAAAAACTGACAGTGAAAGCAATAAATGAATAACATACATATACACTGATTTTCCTATTCAAATCAGTGTATCATTCCCGTGATCAAAGTTTATAACTGAACTCCACATTTCACTGTAATTGTAATTTAGTAGTTGTATGGTAAACAAAACACCACATACTAGAGAAATATAATTTTTTGAAATAAAAGTATTTTGAGCGCTCTCTCCTAGAGAGGAAGAAATTTTCTACCAATCCAAGTTTATCCCTATGCTCTAAACTTCTCTTTTGTGAATGGCCTGGTCAAAATACTAGTTACATGTTGATTAGTGGGAATATAATAGAGATTCACTACTCTCTTCTGAATCATGTCTCAAATGAAGTGATATTTGATCTTCGTGTTTTTGGAACAATTATGAAACATTGGATTTTCAATGAATCTGAGATAACTCTAATTATCATAGTAAATTATTGTGGGATCCAACCCCTGAACAAATAAACTTGCAATCAACTTGCGAAGCCAAATGGTCTCACAACTCATTGTACTAATTGTCATATAATCTACCTTTGCAAAACTCAATGCTATGAAAATCTGCACACTGAACTAGGATATCACCATTGATCCTAAACTAAAGCAACACCCTCAAGTGCTCTTTCTGTTCACTGCTCTACCTAACCAATCTAAGTCTAAATACACTTGCAACTTCACTTAATCAAGTGCTCTTTCTGTTCACTGCTCTACCTAACCAATCTAAGTCTAAATACACTTGCAACTTCACTTAATCATCTCTAAGATATTTTTGACCATACTCTATTGCACCCCTCAAATATCTAAGTATCTTACCTTGGCTCCATTATGAACTAACTCAAGGTGGTCATTGCAAAACATATATTTCGTCTATTGTTGACCAAATACATTAAGGAACCTATCAACTGTCTATCCAACATAGGATCCACCAATTCTAAATTTGAAGTTATCGCCTTCTTCAAATTGGTGATCATGGGTGTGCCCATGGGTTTGCAGTCCTCCATTTGAAATCTCTTTAGTTTCTCAACTGCAAACTTACCCTACCCAAGGAATATCTCCCTTGGTTTCTTCCAAACCTGTAAATGCAAGAAGTAATGCATAATGCCAATGACCTTCATCTTGAGCTTAGTTGTTATATGTACTTTGCACTTTGTAATGATCTTCTTTTCACCTATAAGAAACAAGTCATCTACATGTAACACAAAAACAAATAGGTAAGTCCCAACAAACATATGATATAAGTTAGGATTTGATTCATTTTTAGTGAAGCCCATACTCAAACAATCATCCGTCGATCCTGGAATACCATGCTCTTGGTGCCTACTTGAGTCCATACAAAGATTTCTTAAGCATGCAAACATGGGACATCTTCTCATCTGGCCTTGTTGTTTCTCTAAGTACACTTCTTCCTCAATGATTCCATTAAGGAAAGTTGTCTTCACATCCAACTAATGTATCCTCCATCCCATTCATGACACTAAAGATATATTTTTCCCTAATGGAATTGTATTTGGTGATTGGAGCAAATGCCTCCTCCTAGTCCATTCCCTCCTTTTGGGAGAACTCTCTAGCCACAAATATCACCTTAAACTTTTCAATGCTACCATCTATGGCATACTTGACTTTGTAGATCCAATTGGAAGTTATTGTTGACTTCCCCTTTGATATTGGCACTATGTCCCAAACATCATTCTTCATGATGGAGGTGTACTACACCATGGCATATTTCCATCCTTGTTGATCTACTATCTCTTGAAAACTAGAAGGCTCATAATCAATGATGCTACTCATCAATGCCATGTAAGAAGGAAACTTGTTTGGAGGCCTACTTTCCCCAAATGTGCTCCTAGGAGCCCCAATATATTCATGAGCATCCCTTTGAATGTCTATGTGAACCATTAAGGTATCCTCACAAGACCGGAATGGGAAAATGCCTCCTCCTACACACCTAAAGGTTGTCGTCCTAAATTGGACAACAATGGTGTATTTGATGACCATGTCTCAACCTTCCAAGCTTCTTGCTCTTCATCTTCTGTCACTAGAATGGGTTCATGTGTGTTCCTATATGCAAATTCTTCCACAAAATTTACATCCCTACTTAGTATTTTCTTCCTCTACTTTGGAATATAAACACTATAGGCCTTTGAAGTCTCACTGTAACCCCCAAATAAGCCCTTCCTATTGGAGGGCTCCAACTTCATCTTCATTTCTATAGGTACAAGGATGTATATGTGACAAACCCAGTTAATATTCCCTCATTGTGAAGAACTGTAATTATTCCAAAAAAGGATGAGGAGAAGGGACACAGATTCTAGTTGCTTGGGGAGGGAGATTGCTTGAGGAATTGGTGATTTTAAATGTATCAGCCATGGGTTGGCTAAGAATCTTAGTGGGCTAACTATGAAATAAATAATAAAATGACAAGCTCATGTGTCTCTTAGCTCTAACAACAAGCAACAAGGGACAAACATTAAAGAAGAAATGGGCAACATTGTCCAAGATAGTTGACCTGTGTGGAACCTCGAAAAAGATAGACAATTAGTTTGTTGAGGGAGCATGAAAACAAGTTGGCGAAAAAAGGAACATTCTTGCACATACGTAGTGAAGGAGAATAGTGGTGAACATTGGGAGAATTCCTCCAAGGGTCAGAGGTGTAAGAAGGGAACAACGATCAAAATCATAGTGATCGAGCTTCGGAGAAAGTGTTAATTTTTCTTAGGGCAGTATTGTTCTTTTCTTTAGATAAATTCATTAACAAAATTTTCACCATTTATATATTGCATTCACCCCATATCATCATAACATCAATAGAAATTATGTAGAAAGAACAATAACATCAACTATGCGGTGAAATAATAAAAGGAACATCAGAAGAAAAGCTTGCACAAATAGAGACACCATGATTTGGTCGGAGACCAGGGAAAATCCCCACAAGGGGGAAAACCCTTCAAAATTATTCTTCTTATTAGATTGTCATAAAATTTTCAACAAAGAGAGAGTAAAATGATCCAATTCACCAGTCACAAGATTATCCAACAAAATCAACCAAACAATGAGCCCAATATACATATATGAACCATAATAGAATTTCCGAGCCTGTGGTCTACTATCAATTGTTAATAATACCCTAAACCCTAACCACACGGAGCTAGTAACAATGTGTGTGGATGAAGCTCTCCAGCCGTAGGGAGCACCCTTTCATGTGTGCGGATCTGGTCAAGATTTCTGTGATTCAACCCTACAACTACAAATAAAATTCCTTCTTTGCACATGCAAGTTTGGACCTTGCAATTTCGAACTTTTACGAACCAATTTTTCGCTGACTAACTTCAAATTTGTGCAAGCCAAACCAAAGAAGAGAGAAGAAGAATGATTGTTGATGATGTTCAAATGAGGTTCACTTGAATTGTATTTATAGGCTTCCAAGGGTGACCAATTTCTCTTTAGAGCCGGCTTGTCCTTTTGTGTACATGAGGGTTTCCATATTAAAAATATATTTTCCTTAACAAAATTAAATTCTTCCAAAGGCTAGGAGGGATCTTTCTTGATGAGGAAGGCAGTCCAAAGGAGGGAATTTGTCCCTGAGCTGAGAAATTAACAAAAGGTGAACCAGCTGAGGAACCCTCAAAGAGGCTTGTTGGGTGAAAACATTATAGAGAGCAATGGATTTCCTAAAGGTTGAAGAACCCATTGGAAGCTTGTGGATTGATGAACATACTGGATTTGGAAGAGACACTCAAGTATTTATGAGGGATGATGAATCACCATGAGTTTCCTTGGGGCTAAAGCTCTAGTGCTTGACTCACTGATGAAGTACCTAGAGAGGTGATCCCTTATTCATCAGTAGCTTATCCACTAGTGAACCTTCTCTTGATGTGGAATATCTTCTCCTTAGAATAAGCTAACACTCTTTGTACTATGGTATCTTGGCATGGGTGTTAATCATGTTTGTAAAGTCTGGAAAGACTGAGTGGAAGCTTGTGTAGCTGGTGGATGAAGGAAGAGTGACCTTGTGACATCTTGTTTCAATTGTCAATATTGGTTAAGTTCCCTCTCAAAAGAACTCCACCTCAAGCACTAGAATCTGGGCCGGAGGTGACAACTATAAGTAAATGTGATTGTAGCTTGTCTAAGGTTGGGTGGAGAGTTAGAGTCCCAATCTCATTTCTTATATCTCTTATAAGATAAGTATTATCTTATGTCTTTGTGCATGTGATTATCATGTCTCTGTTTATTGTGCTGAAATATTGTCATGATAATGTTGAGGAGTGTTGTTTACCTGCATGAATGAGGAATATCAATATCTTGTGTAAATATTTAAGGAACGGTTAATTTCCCATGGATATTTCCAAGATTGGAATTAACCTAGGAAGTGTTTGAGCATGAAGAGATGGGAATCTTTGTCAATGATTAATTAATTGCATTGAAATGTTTGAATATCTTACCACTATGTTGATGAACTATTCAGGTTAACAATAAGGGATGGATTTCCTATATAGAAGTGCTCCTTGAATATTTTCTTAGGAATGGTTTATTCCTGTATCCATCCCGAGCCTACAATTTTTTCTACATGACCTGTGTATGGAGAGATAGATCAATCTTTGTTAGTCAAATGAATACTTGCATTTAAAATATCTTGGCTATCGGGTCAGTCATTACCCTTAAGCTCAAGAGAGATAGCCTTAAATATGTGTGTGTGTGTGTGTGTGTGTGTGAACATGTAGTTTAGCTATGCATTCACAGGCTATGTTTGGGTCAAAGTAGTACAAGCTTAGGAGAGATAGCTTGAAGAGATTGCATATACCTTTATATATCTATAGATCATGCATTGGAGGTCTAGGAGAAGGCCCTTATACATGCATTAATAGTTATTAAGTGCATGGATGAAATCCTTAAGATTGAAGCACAAGACTTTGGAAGGAAATGGCGTAAACCCTCTTTGATCATATGACCAGTTGCAATGATCAAGCGCTTATATAGGAAAAATTTGGGTTGTCAAAGGGTAAGTGCTTATGGCCATTGGATAACCCTAGAAATATTTCCCCGGAGGTTTCGAGGGGAGCCCAAAGGGAAACTCTTGAGATTTTATTGCTAGGGTGACTTGGCGTAATGGGGTCGGTTGTATGCCCCAACACAAGTAACAAATAGAAAATCTTGAATTCCCTTATAACATGAAGAATGGACATTACAAGGGGTTGTAACTTGTGGTGGGACCCAGGATGACAAGGTGCATGACATGGCAGAAAGGGTGACGTAGTGCCCTTGTGGTGTGCCACATGGCACCTTGTTTTATCCTTTTCATGGGTCCAAGAGGGCTAAAAGGGCTAAAATCACATGACACATGGTGCCCTTGGAGGAGGCCATGTGGATGGTACGACGTCATTCAAAGTCACCCCAATGTCTTGTACCCTAGAGGTTTCGAGTAGAGGAACTATGGAAACTCCCAAGATTTTATTTTTGGGAGGACGTGGCAAGGTGGGCCAATGGAATCATCGGATTGGAGCAGGGAAGCCTCGTAGGATGTTTGTGTCACCTCGAAATTGTAAAATGCTAGGTCATCCTAGCAATGTTGAAAGTGTCACAAGAGGGAATGGTTGGGGTGATGTGGCGTGGTGGATCTCGAGCGCTCATATGAAATGAAGGTGTTGGGATACATTTGTGGCGGGGTTTGCGAGAGGTCAACTTAACCCCGGAGGACCTTCCTCGACACTTTTGATGGGGAACTGTGAGGGGAAATCCCATGATTAAATATTTAGGATGATGTGATAGGGAGAGGCCCACACGATGTTTGGAAGGGTATAAAAGGGGTGTAATACCCCATTGTGTTGTATATGTATATGTGGATATTGAGGCTGGGGTATCTCTGGAAGTATCTGCGTGGTTAGGTTGGTGGGCCGAGTATTACATGACAAGGCTAGACCACCTATGTAAATAATGTACAGTAACATTTCTAGCTGGTGAGCTGGATACGTTGGATTATTAGGTTGTTGAGTTGGTTCTTATATTATGAGGCCTAAGTGCCCATGTAGCCATATTAAATAGTTGTGAGGCCAACATGCCTAGATGTATATGCCTTTAATGGCTAAGTGGCCAGAGAGCTAGATTGTAATTACTTTTGTGAAAATATTCTAATAATAATAAAATAAGGTTGGTTGTGAAGCCCACTCCACAAAAAGAGTTTGAGGGGCGGCATGGCTCCATAGGCATGGGGCAACAATGTTTATGATAGATGTCGGTGAGAAAAGGAACTTGGAGGGGCCCTTGTGGCTTAAGGAGCACCAAATGTTAGAACCATGTAGTAGGAAAAGTATATATATGTGTGTGTGTGTGTGTGTACTTACCACTAGCATACTTATGGATTAGCATTCTGATGATCATCACTCTAAGGAGGATGATGGTTTTTGGATTCAGCCTTGAGAAACTAGTTGGTGAACCATGAGCTTTCGTTCTAGACCAGTTGCGATTCGTGTTAGTTTGGTGGCCTAGAGGGTGCCTAGATCCCTAGACAACATGACTGTTGGGTTGGCACCTTGTCCGTGGATATATGGTATTTTCAGTTACTGTTGCCAGTGTAGTTGCAGCCTCAACTTGGGGGTGACCTGTGGTTGAAATTAATGAACCACGCGGACTACGATAGGACGAAACGTGGAGAGCCTGTGGCCAGTCACTATTTTTACAAATAAGCATTCCATCTTATGTTCTATGTGAATTCATGATTTTTGTAGTAAACCTTAGTTAGTAATCAATAAATCGTTGTGTGGTGAATTAATGTGTTGTGTTGAATAATTGTGGGTGATTCTACCATAAACCCTAGTTTTAGGATTATGTAATTGGTATGGTAATTAATTATAATTATGATGTGCGATTATACACATGTAAATATATATTCCATGCCACAATTTATACACTAGTTTTTGTTGTAACCTTGAGTTAGGGTTCGACACCACATTTATAAGATATGTTGTGCATAATTTGATATACTATTACATAGTTTGTCTTCTATATTTCCTATTTATTCCAATGTGCACCATAATCAACTGTGAATTATGGAGTTGGTGGCTAATTGTATTTTATTATGTGTAACTGTGAATGGGGTAAATGTTGTATGCTTACTGGTACTTATATTTATTCATACTAGCTAAATAAGCCATGAATAATTCATGAATAAATGGTTGATGTTTTTTTTCCCATAGGAAAGAACTGAGATGATCAACCCTGAAGGGGATCAAGCCCCGCGACCTACTAGCTGAGCCTAACCCCAAGGGCATCGAGGAGAATTGACCCTGTGACCTCCCGATCGGCGAGGTGCTTTAACAACGGGGATTCGACCGGTTGAGCTAACCCTTGGGGCTTTAATAAATGGTTGATGTTATAAAACCCTAGTTTGGGTGTAATCATTGATCACTTAAACATATAATTACAGTGGGAAATTGCTCAAAGGTTACAATTAGGCTCATGGTTTAATAATGGAAATTACAGAATATGTGCTTATGTCAGTTTAGAGGATAATTAATGGAAGGAATTTGGATTGTGGTTGTTTAGTGTTACCCAGCAAGGGGTCGGGGACATTATAATGTGGTATCAAAGAAAGTTACAACATTGGGTCTGAATTGAGACAAAATTGGAACAGGATAAGCAGAATTTTTGCAGGTTTACAAGTTGTCCACCATGTATTTGACAAAAGTGCCAAAGGGGAACTAACATGAATATCTATTAATTTGAGAGTAGTTTCCACAAATGGATATCTGGCAGTGCTAAATAGAGTTACAAGGTGATATTTGATGGCTTTCGAGCTTGGTTGAACCAAATTTGAGACTAAATTAGAGATTTATAGGTTTCGTGCCAACCATTTGACAAAAAGTCTTGGTGATTAGAATGGTGCAATTTCGCCTCAGAATTGGAATACAGGTGTTAGAAAGGCTTGGAGGGGGAAATTTAGTTCAATTACAAGATCAATTTGAGGAAAATGGTTAATTTTAGTCTTGGAGGGCTTAATCTTTAGCAGAGACATTACATCCATAGAAAAATAAAGGGTGATTTTATTTTAAAAGATTAATTTCAATATATATATATATATATATATATATATATATATATATATATATATATATATATATATATATATATATATATATATATATATATATATATATAACCTCCTGTTGTAGCGACTACGACCACCATCCAAAATTTTGCCTTAACTTCATTTTGGAGCCTCCCTACCAACCATCCTTAGCAGCATGTCTTGCATTGAGTAAGTACATAGGCTTCAACTGAGTTTCAGTGGCCTGCTAGCCTGTGCATGTCAACTTATTTTCCTCTCACCATAGGCTTTCATTCCAGACTTAGGAAATTATTTGGCTGAGATGCTCCCCCTAAAAATTGCGCAATTTTGGAGGGGAACCAAACTTCCCTCCATAAATTGTGCAATCCTGCTGGGCTCTAGAAATGCGCAATCCAGGAAGGCAGCCTTCCCTCCCAAAACTGCACAATTCTGACTGACAGCTAGGGCTTCAGTCCAGAAATTGCACAATGCATGAGGGACAACCAATGTTTCTCAGCCTAGAAACTATGCAAATTTCATCCCCATGCTTGCAGATTACTGCATGTGCTTTTAGGTTGACCGGTTCCCTCCAGGACTGAGCAATCTTGATTTGCATGCATGGGCTGATTTTCCCGAAAAAGAAAAAAAAACAAAAAGAAAAAAATCATCCCTAGATTTAGGGATCTATTTTTAGCAGCTGAAGGTTACATGCAAATATCATTTTAGAAACTTCCCTCCAAGTGTTGCTTTTCCTATATTTGTGGCATGTGAATCATAAGCCCCATCCTTGTCAAACTTATTTACTCGACGCTGCAGAGCTCATTCCTCTCATCGATCTTGGAGCTCTGACATCCCACGTCGCATCTAGGAGTCTTCGGCACATTCAGTTCATCTTTTTCCGAGTAATTCCGCTTTTCATGTTTTTGTTGCTTTTCTATCGCTTTTTGTGTTTCTCTTTGTATGAATGTTGTTTGCTTGGTTTCAATGAATTATTGCTGTCATTTTAATGTATGTTAGCCCGTAGAAGCATTGTTCCAAGTTTTTCATTGCATCTCACTATTGTCGCATGCATGACATTGTTTCTACACTAACAGACATTGTTGCGGTGACTCGCTTCACACACATGCTTGCTTTCCCGTTTTCTGAATCTTGCACTCACTATTTGCATGCATGATCATTCACTCGTGTTTATACTCATCTTCACCATGCATTCAACCTTTTCATGTTTTTAGTCGTCTGTCGGTGGGTCTTGGCTACCCTGGCCCAGACAAAAATGTGCATTTTTGAGAGTGAAGGCTCTGCCTTCCTCCCAAAAATCGTGCAAATCTAGCCAACACTGACCTCCAGGCTTACATTGCTCAATTTTGGGAGGTAGTGCCCTACTAGCCCCATAAATTTCACAATGCAGTTTGTGGGCTTGTATGTCATTGTTGACTGAAACTGCGCATTGCACAGTTTCAGTCCTCAGTAAGCCAGGCTGGAACGTGCATTGCATAGTTCCAGCAGTCAGTCAGCCTCCTGACAACCTGGACTGTGCCTTGCACAGTTTTGGCAGTCAGTCTCCCAACCACCTGGTGAAAATTGCACAATCTTCACTGTTAGTCACCCAGGTATGTTGCATGAAAATCCTCAAATTTGTTTTGGGTTTTAAACTGACAGATTGTTTGCCACGAGTGTTTCTATCTCTCTAGGTATCAGAGCTATTCGTCTATCTCTCAGCAGTGCAGGTTCAATGGCCTCCAAGAGAGCAGGATCAAAGGACACCATCGAAAGTGCAACTAGAGATGCAGTTGAACAAGTGTCTATGAGCTTGCCTATCTACGAAGACACCAAGTTGTTCATAGACAAGGACATCAAGATGAAATGGTAGGACATCAATGATATATTGTCAGGAACATTTGAGGAAAATATGGAAGACCACAGAGTTTATGTCAATATTCACAAGTGTGGCTTGTACCAGATTTCATGTAGATATCTCGCGTTTCCATGCGTGGACATGATCCACTGGATTGTCTCGTGCACTGATCCCGAGATGATGATGTTGAGCAGTGTCAACGGGTGTTATAGCACCATTTACCACTCTTGGTAGATATGATGCTCTGTTATGGCCTAGGGCAACTCTTCCTTTCCAAACTTGGTTCAAAAATCTAAAAAAAATGTTTTATTTCCCATATGCTACTTTTCCCTGTGTTAAGAGCGTGTATATGCTGGTCAATATATACCCAACCCGCATATATGTGTTAAAACACTTAAAAATAATAAATCTCCTTAAATTAGGGTAGAGTTTACAAGTTTTACCTTTTACTCACCTACTATAGCCCATGGCCCAACTGTTTCCCAACTGAAAAAACTAATTTGGAGAAGTATAAATAAACCTCCATGGGAAGGCCTAAGGGAGGAGAAGAGATGAGATATTGATATTATAGTTGATTGATCCCTGATTGAGTTTGAAGAAATCCCTGTGCCTCCTGCACTCCCGTAGCGTTAGGAAACTCTTGTTTCCTCTTTTGAGATATCTTTCATCCCTCTTATGATATCCATGTGTATATTGATGGAGGAAGATTGCTGAGGCCGGGACAAGACAGATTCGGAGGATGGTTCCACTTGGAGCTAGAGGAAGACTCAGGTTGTAGTTTTCCATATTTTTATTTAGCTTACATCAATAAAGAAATGTTGTTATGTTCCTGATATTTATCATGTTTATGCATTGATCTATGTTGTGATTTGTTTATAAATATTATATTAATGCATAATTGTTCATTTTCTTATATGATCTAACGTATATATCACAAACATGCTTTCCGTTACTACTGTTGTATATGCTTTTCTTGGATAATTTACAGGTTTCAAAGGCATCGAAAGAAGCAGAGGGTTTGAACCCTATGGGATCTACCCAAACGTAGGACCTCTGGGTAAGGACACTTCTTCCCAGTTCAGTAGTTAAAGCATTTAAATTGTTTGTTTGCGCATTTCTTGCTGCTATATGCCCTCCGCTCTGTTGGGGTTTTCAACCCAAGACCCTAGGGTGTTCCCACCCGCAACAAAATTGGCGACTCCACTGGGGAAAACATTCTTGTTTTTCCTAGTTTGGGTTGTTTGTTCTCAATCAGGGTTTGTTTTCTTGATTGCTTGCTTTTACAGTGTCATTGACTTATTAGCTTCCCAAGCATCAAGTTTGATCTTCTGGATCAGGCCTTGATTTTTTGTTTTTCTTGATTGAGTCTTTTATACGCTCTTTTCTTGGAGTACAGTCGCGTATACACGCTAGTTTCCTCAAGTAGACTCGCGTATATGCGAGTTTCCTGTGTTTGAAATGCATGTGCACGCCTCTGTGTCTTTACACAATTGTGTATACATAATTTTGAATTGTTTTTCAAAATATTTTTCTCAGTTAGGTTTGTTGCCTGGTGACTTTTGTTATTTTCTGGTCATCCACTATCTGTAGAACTCAGTTCTCTTACAAGTTTTCAATTTCGAATCTCCTTCTTAGTGAAAAGCCTAGTTGGCCTAGGATTGATTTTTGAGTAGGGTTTTGTTTTGGGTCTTGGGTTCAAGGCTTCTATCTGAAGTTCTTGGATGTTCTAGTTTTCCAGAACAAGAAATTGGTTTTGATTTCATTTATAACCCAGATTTCAAATTGCTTTGCTTGGCTTTCCCTTTTGGTTGACCTTGTGGTTTTTCATGCTTTTTTGGGTCTCTTTGGAAATCTTGAGAGTTTTCTTTTTGACATTTTGTCAGTTTGTTGAAGTCTTTTGCTACTGTTCAGATCAATTTGTACAAGTTTGTAGTCCTTCTTGTTTCAAGTTTCATTTATTAATGAGTTTTATAACTTGCCAAGTTTAAGGACTCTTTGTGCTTGTTTCTTGATCTTTGAAATTTAGTAGTTCTTTTAGTGACCTCAAAAATTTCTTTAGTTTTAAAAAAGAAAAAGACAAAAACATAGCTTTTTCCTTTCTTTTTCTTTCCAGGCTTTTGGTTTTTTGGTTTCATTGGTTTTGTTTTTGAGCAATTGTGATCTTTTTCAATTTGTTTTGCTTGGTTTAGAGGGAAATTTGTTTGTCAATTTGTGCCCTCTTCATTGTCAAGTTGGCTTATTGATTTTATAAAGAAGCACATTTGCTTATAGTATGAGTATTCATAGGATCTTGCATCATCATTTAAATTTTCATTAGGTTAGTTTGCATTATAAGCATTCTTAGTCTTTTTATATTTTGACTGTGTTTGGAGTGTTTAAGAAAAGAAAAGAAAATAATATATATATATATATATTTATTTATCTATATATATGTGTGTGTGTGTGTGTGTGTGTGTGTATATATATATCTATGTATATATATATATATATATATATATATATATATATATATATATATATATATATATATATATATATATATATATATATATATATATATATATATATATATATATATATATATATATATATATATATATATATATATATATATAGCCCCAAGAGTTAGCTCAACTGGTCAAATCAGTGCCTTGCCAATCGGGAGGTCACAGGGTCAATTCCCGAAAGCTCTTGGGGTCAGGTCTAGATATAGGTCGAGGGGTGTGATCCCCTTTGGGGTCGATCTACCCAGTTCTTACTGTGGACGTAGCGGCTACCCAGTGACCATGGGTATCCGTGAACCACACGTGAAAATATATAAATATATATAAATAAATAAATAAATATATATATATATATATATATATATATATATATATAATTTTTTCATAGAACCAAGTAGAAATCCCTCTTCATCGAAATAAAATAACTGCATGCATATAGTTAAGTTTCTATTGGTTTCTTTTGCGTCAAAAACATCATTAATTTCACTCTCGTTATACCCTTGACTTAAAGAAAAACCCTCTAAAATCAAACAATTTAATAAAAGGAACTAGAACGTTTTAATTTTTCATTAACAAACACCAACAAGTTTAAGTTCTTTAGGGCCTTGGAATAGGCGAGTGGAGAGTTAACTCTCCAAGGCCGCTCAAATTATCAAACATAGAAGTTGAATAATGAGTGAAATCCAGTGTCGTTAGAAAGACCGGGAAAGCTCCATGAATGGGAGTTAAGCATGAGGGAGAGTGAAGAAGGAAGAGAGATACCCCCTCTCCTACTTGTTGGATCTGGCATCATGACTGTTCCGCCCGGCTTTTGATACAGACTGGTGCCCATGGTTGCCTTTCCTAGGGATCACATAGGTGGTTGCGGAGGGGAATCCCATGGCACCTAAGGCAAACGTTGCATCACATTCATTAGTACTTCTGGAGGGTACCCTTGTGAAGATTGGGTGATTTCACTTGCAAAGGCTGTTGTCTGGAGGTCAGCATAATTGTTTCTGTTACCTTCGCTAGTAGGCTTTGGCCGTCATTACCCTAGACTATTTTTGAAAGGTCCTTGATTTTTGCTTTCTTGTATTTTAGTGTCCGGTCCTCATCACCCAGAGCGGAAATACTTGGAAGTGGTTTGATTGACTATATCTTTAGGGATTTTTAGAGAGTGCTCTTTGCTCCTAGTTGGCCTAGCTTTATAAGTTTTTTGAGTCTTTAATTATATTTCTTAAAAATAATTAAAAGTGGTTGATTGACCAGTTCGTCGGTCTAGGAGGTTTCGTGGACTTTCACCTATGAGTGTTGAGCCTTCTCCTCGAAGGCGTATGATAAATTCTGCCAGTAATTTTCAATCAGTGGTTGCAGATGCATCGAATATTGATCCTCCGGTTGGAGTTATTGATTCACAAGATAGACTTGGTACAAGTAGAGAGTTGGAGAGGAACACTCCAGTTCTTTCGAGAGTCCTCTTCCAGTCAAAAGACCTTATTGAGGTCGAAGAGCTTCCTGAGTCTCTTTTGACCCTTAATTATCCTCTTCCTCCTGATCACCCAGAATTTTTATTATACGTCGGGACTCCAACCAACAGGCCTTCGAGCCCAGGTTTATTTCGATCTTTTCCTTCGATGACCACTGCTGGGAGCATGGCATCCACCATGAGTGCTACTAGTATGCAAACTCAGGTATCCATACAAGGAGGAGGAACAATTTCTATACCTTCCATTACTCCTAGCACTGCTATATTTGGCTCTACCTCCATTCCATCTTCGAGTGGGGGCACCCAATATTTTTCCTCTAGCATTGGCTTTTTCCCTTTTGGAATGTTGACCAATGCAACTCCTTTAGTTCCATTAAGTATTCCATTAGCTTCCTCCACGTCTATGACTTCCATGGAAAGTGGGTTAGCTTCTTTTCAGGGTTTCCCTTTTGGGAATGGTCATATACCACATTCCAACCCATCTTTAGGATCAATACCTTTTCCCTCTACGGGTCAAAGTTATAATCCTTTTCAAGGCTAGACAAACCCTGTAGTTAGTGGACTTGGAGCTGGGAATCAATCTTACTTTGGCCAACAAGGGAATATGTTGTATTCTTCTGTCAATTCATTCCAGAACTTTTCTCCCTATGCTCATGCATGGAACCCTTACCAAGGGCTCTCTGCTCCTTTTAACACCTCTCTAGGGGGCAATTTCACTGGATACAGAAATTTTTTGATAGGAGTTGGTCAAACTCTAGTTTTTTCTGGACCACAAGGAGATCCTTATGGTTCAAGTGGGTCTATGAATTACTTTAGGCAACCTAGTGCCTTCACAAATCCAGGGTATTCTTTTTAGAACGTTGGGAATTCTGCCCAGACCGGGTGGAATCCTCAGGGTCCTCCACGACTACCTTTTCTAGCAACGTTAAACTTGCTAGATCTTTCTAAATTGACTAATGATTCGATTAGATATAACCCAACCTGGCCTCCAGTCCCAACCAAACTTCCCTCAGATATACCTAAATTTGAAGGGAAGACTGGTGAAGATCTAGGTGACCATGTAACCACTTTCCACTTATGGAGTTCATCAAATTCCTAGATAGATGATTCAATCAGGTTGAGATTATTCCAACGTACCCTGACTAGAAATGCGGCTAAGTGGTACATTGAACTACCAGGGGGAACCTTCGCTTCTTTTGGCGATTTGGCTACAATATTTTAGAACCATTTTTCAGTTGTCTGTCCGCTATGATGCTGGAACTGAGCTATTAGCTAATTTTCACCAGGACCAGACAACCCACATTTTGGATCACATCTAGGAATGGAGGAGATAGGAGAGGCTCATTAAAGCCGATATTCCACAAGAATTCATTCTTGAATGGTTTCTTAAATCTTTACAACCCAAGATCTCTAAGGATGTATCCCTCTCTAGTGTGTTCACTGAGGAATAGGCTATTTTTAGAGCCCTGCAGTTAGAACTTATATATTCTCAATCTAGGGTTCTTCAAAAAATTATGCCTGATGCTCCTAGGTCCAAAGTTGATATAGCCAAGCTGAAGCCAGGTCCCCATGTTGACGAGCTAGTTGGATCAATTGATGCTAACATGGCTAACCTGCTAAATCAATTGCAACAATTGTCTTTACAAACTGCTTCTTCTATGCAGGCATCACCATTAGTGACTATGTATTCTCAACCTACGTCTATAAATGACATCCAAACTTCTAACCCCAAAGGAAAACAACAATCCAATGGGAAGAAGAAAGGGCGTGGTAGGAGAGAGAACTAGGATGGGAGGGGTACTGCAAACAAACGCGTAAATGATGTTGGAGGGGGTAGAAAAGAATCTAAGAAAAAAGTAAAATTTCCATGAAATTATGCAATGGAGATCATTTGACTCATTTTTTCCCTAAGATCCAAGATGCTTAGCACTTATTATTTTAGCAGGGGTCTTCTAGCTCCTAGGCTGTCCTAACTAACCCTTTTCCCCAAGGGCAACAGTTACTTGCTGGCACGAACTCTAGTACTGGTACCCCTGCAAGGGGCAACCAGGAAGGGGATAATACATCAAATGTTTACATGATGAGTTCACATATTGATGTTGCTACACGATCACATGATTATGGTGAATCAGAATCATCTAAGTCTAAGTCTGCTCCTGATGCTTCAAAGCCACTCCATATCGAGAGGCCCTTTTTTGAGTCTATACCTCATATGCCGAAAGGCTCCGCAAAATGCTCGATAATTAACCCTAATGCTAAGGCAGCCCAGAACTACTCGATTGTAGAAGATTTGGCTTAGAGTCCTTGTGCTATGTTGGCGTTAGAGGTACTCCAATCATGCCCTACAAAAAGGAGTGCATTATTCAATGCAATCGGAGCAGATGATCCAAAAAATTCTCTCGTGCTTACATTCGATATGTCAAACATCAAGAAGAGACTCCCGCATCATATGGATTTCTAGATAAAGTCTACATATCGAAAGACCAATATCTTTCAAACTGTTGTCGATGAGGGATCTTCCACATGTGTAATGTCCATATCATGTTGGAAGGCTATTGGATCACCTCAAGATGTTCCTTCACCTACTCTATTGACAACATTTGATGGTCATTCTCATTGGCCGCATGGGATTATTCCAGACTTTCCCATATGTGTTGGGGGAAAGGTGGTAAATATTGAGGTAGAAATAGTCAATGCGAATATGGATTACAACCTCCTTTTAGGCAGGAATTGGATTTATGAGATGGATGCTATTGTATCATCATTATTTCACATCCTTTGTTTTCCTCATGAAGGGAGAATTGTAAAGGTTGATCAGATGGATTATTCTCTGGGTGACTCCCACACATCTTCTGAGTCTACTGTTCCTTTAGTAAATAATCCCAAGCAGCCTATAGAGAATTTAGGAGTTGGAATGTAATCTTCCTTAATGGGTACATTTGATCTTCCTGCTCCTACAACTAGAATTAATGTTATTTCATCCTCCAAGGCACCTTCTCAAAGGAGTTCTTTAGAACTCATTAATTTTCAGATCCTTGGCCCTTACCCTCATCTACCACCACATTAGATGAGGGGTAGGTAGGTGGAATGGCATGTCCTATGTCTGCAACAGAAATTGCTTATCAGTCTATTGTTAACTCTGCAGACTCCGATCCTACTCCTTTTTCACCATAGGATTTGGATGGGGATGTGGCTCCGGCTTGGACTCTAGATTCGACTTCCGCCCAAGATTGTTTAGATAATGTCTTCCCATCTGAAGAGGCAATTATAGAAGAAATGACGAGTGTTGAAAGACCATGGAATGATTTGCATCATCGTTTGTATTTCCTCCCTCATTTGCGGGAAGTAGAATCAAGTTTGTCCAGTCCTTCTACTAGTGATGTTCATGCAGTTTTAAACCCTTTGGCCCCAGCACAGTTTTCTGCCGAAGGTAACATGTCTGTTATCTCACAAATTGTTTCAATGAACATCTCTAGGAATCCCAACATTATTGAAAATGTCTTCATTGGAGCTAACTGTTCCCCTGAAGAAATTCAAACTTATACCAATCTCTTCAAATAATTTCATGATGTGTTCGCTTGGTCTTATGAGGAAATGCTTGGAATAGATCCATCTATAGTCTAGCATGATATCAAGACGTACGAAAATGCAAAACCTATTCGTCAAAAACTTCAACCGATAAACCCTAGAAAAGCAGAAGCTATCAAAGCTGAAGTCAAGAAGTTGCTTAATGCGGGTTTCATATACCCCATTCCTTTAACTGAGTGGGTCTTTAATCCAGTCCTGTAGACAAAAAGCAAGGAACTATTCGCATATGCATTGAATTTAGGGACCTAAATAAGGCTTGTCCTAAGGAAAATTACCCCACGCCCTTTATTGATCAAATTATTGATGAATGTGTAGGTAATGAGATTTTTTCATTTATGGATGGATTCTCTGGTTATAATCAAATTACTATCCGTCCAAAAGATCAACACAAGACAACTTTTATTTGTCCCTGGGGTACATTTTCATACAAAAAATTCCTTTTGGCCTAAAAAATGTTGGAGCTACTTTTCAATGGGCCATGTCATATGATTTTCATGATATCAAGCACATTATTGAAGCCTATCTGGATGACTTAGCTGCTCGTTCTCGAAAGAGAATTGATCTTCCTAAAAATCTTCGATTGATTTTTGAATGATGTTGTTTTTAGAAAATCTGGTTGAATCTGAATAAGTGCGTTTTCGCCATCACATCCAGTCGGTTGTTGGGATTCATTGTGTTGACAAAGGGGATTCGTGTAAATCCCTTCAAGGTTGAGGCAATACTTCAATTTCCTTCCCCGTCTTCTATACGTCAACTTCAGAGTCTCCAAGGAAAAGCAAATTTCTTGAGGAGATTTATAGCCAATTATGCCGAGATCACAAAAGGATTTATGAGATTGCTTAAGAAAGGGGTCCCATTTTTATGGGATGATTTCACACAATGATCTTTTGATGCTTTGAAAAAAGCATTAACCTCTGCTCCTTTGTTGAGTCCATCTGATTATAGATATTTCCTCTTATATCTCGCCGTAATAGAAT
Source organism: Pinus tabuliformis (assembly GCA_031772625.1). NCBI lineage: Eukaryota > Viridiplantae > Streptophyta > Pinopsida > Pinales > Pinaceae > Pinus > Pinus tabuliformis. Next base: position 435,615,056 of record CM062818.1, on the reverse strand, counting down.
CAACCATTGGTATTATTCTAGTTCACGAAGATGATGCCTTATGTGAGCATGTGATCTACACTCTGAGCTGAGGCTTGGTAGGTCCTAAAATGCGCTATTCTCCCATTGATAAATTAGCTTTGGTAGTTGCCCATGCTATCCAGTGGCTTAGACATTATATTCTACTTATAAAAAATTTCATCTTAGCAGTCGTTAACCCATTTCAGTTTGTTCTCAATAGGTGAGTGATTGGGGGAAAATATAATAGATGTATTGTCATTTTACAAGAATTCGACCTCGAATTCATGTCAGCTAAGTCTAAGAAATCTTTAGTATTTGCAGAGTTAATCTCAGAGTTTCCTTGTGAGGAAGAAATCGTTTACGAGGAAAATTTTCCTGATGAACATATATTTCTTATTTCCTCACAAGATCCTTGGTATGGAGATATCATTATATATCTCCAGACTTCGAAGTTTCCACCCTCTTTTTCCAAGGATGAGCATAGAAAATTGCGTCACCTCACTAAAAGTTATATCATTATAGGTGACACTTTATAGTGTCGCGAGATTGATTCAATCCTTAGACGTTGTTTAGCCTTGGAAGAAGTTGAGTCTGTGCTTAATGATTTCCATAGTGGAGCTTGTGGTGGTCATCTATCTAGGCTTGCTACAACCCAATTTTTTATTCGAGCAGGCTACCTTTGGCCTTCGATCTTCAAAGATTGTATTGAAGCAGTCAAGATATGCCATCCCTGTCAGGTTTATACTAGGAAAATGCGCGCAGATCCAGCTCCACATTTCCCCGTGACCACCGTCAGTCCTTTCACGAAATGGGGCATCAATTTTACTACTTGTAATTCGCCTTCGGCAGGAAATCACAAGTATATCATCGTGTGTTAGAAAATTATATATATTACAGAGCAATGGAACACATAAAATATATTACAGAAATACAAACACAGAAAACACATAAAACAAGAGAGACACAGATATACGTGGTTCACGCAATTTGGGCTACGTCCACGGAGAAACAGCCAGTCCTTCCTTTTATATTATCTAGCAAACTGAAGAGATACAACCTACAACAGATCTGTTGTAATTCCCTCGTCTCTCTCACACAATCTCATCTCTCTTTCTCACTCAGAATACAAATCTACATAATACAATTCCCTCATATATAATGAGGGGTTGCCTTCTAGGGAAAAAAAAACCCTAAATTAAACATAACTTCTACCGTCAGATCTCCGCCTAATGAATGGCCCAAATTGACTACAAAATTGTAACATTTTACAAGGTAATTTTACATCTATTTTTAGCTTCGGGGGTGCTGCCCTCGATCCCCTGCCAGGGGGGGCTCCCAAAGGTCACAGTCGCCCCCCCTGCATCGCAAATATTGCAGGCGACATTGTCACCCATTGCGAACTAGGGTCTAATGCAGCGATACTTCTGAATAAAGAAGATAATCAAGCTCCACACCCAACATCGTGGTCGTAGACTACTTTACTAAGTGGGCTGAGGCTATGCCTACTTTCACGAATGATGGTGAAACAATGACCTTGTTTCTCTCCAATAAAGTTATTTCCCGGTTTAGTATTCCTAAAGAGATTGTCACTCACCATGGCAACCATTTCCAAAATAAAATGATGTCTAAATTGGTTCTCAAGTTGGGTTTCTGGCAGGAGAATTCATCTTTGTATTATCCTCAGGCCAATGGGCAGGTCAAAGTCATGAACAAATCCCCTAAAATCATCTTGCAAATGACGATTAACAAAGCTAGATCCAATTTACACTTCATGTTATATCACACACTTTGGGCATACTGAATGTCAGTTAAGACTGCCACTGGTTTTACTCCCTTTCAACTAGTTTACGGGTTGGAATCGATTTTTCCTATAGAATGTGAAATTCCTTCCCTTAAACTGGTTGTTGAACTTCTTCTTGATACTTTATTTGGAACATCTTGATGAGAAGTGTCGAGATGCTGCCATAATAAATGAAGCTCATAAAAAGAGGGTAAAAACCCAATATGATAAAGTTGTCTGTCCTATAAACTTTTCTAAAGGCGAGCTTGTCTTGGTCTACGATCAATACAAAGATGCCTTGGGGGAAGGCAAGTTTAAATCTATTTGGTACAATCCCTTCATTGTCAAAAGAGTCTTGAAAAAGGGAGCCTATGAATTGATTGATTTTGAAGGAAACAAGTTGGCGTAGCCTAGAAATGGGCTCTACCTTAAGAAGTACTTTTCTTAGGCTTCAGCCGAGCATTTACTTGTTTGTATATATTGTATGATTGTACATATCTATCTATAGGTTTTAGTGATGTCGATATTTTTGATATGCTTTGGTAGGTATTGATGGACGATTTGATATATCTAGGGTTTGCCGATGGTGCCAATAGACACACCCAGAACCTTGCTTCCACAACTTGGGTGATTTATTATCCATCTGGCCAGTTGATGGTTTCGAGAGGAGTATGCATCGGTCTCGCTTCAAATAATATTTCCGAATATACTGTTGTTATTAATTTACTATCTAAGGCAATATCTTTTGATATTGATTCATTAGTAGTTTATTTGGATTCACAACTGGTGGTATCTCAACTGAATAACATCTATCGGGTAAGATATCCTTATTTGTATCGCCAATTTCTGAGAGTGCATTTATTGCAAAGATCATTTGTTTACATCACATTTGTTCATATTCCACGATTAGAAAATTCCTTAGCAGATTTTATTGCTAACCAAGCATTAGACTGGCATATAAATCATTCATCACATTAAAAGATAAAAAATAATCAAAGTATCATATGTATATATGATCATCATAAAATCATTTGTATATAGATAGAATTTTTGTGTCCAAAATAATATACAAAATCGAGACAAAATGCCCTACGAAATTTGGGCTTATTCCCATCATCATGTCTAATAAAAAAATATATATCTGATCATCTATCTAACGATCCTACTAGGGATGAGAAACAATAAAGAAAATGACGACATTAGCCACCCGCCAAAATATTTGCATCCAATCTCGTGGTACTCCCACCACGCAACGCTGCATCTCCTCTGGTAAGTCCTCTATGGCCACCATGGGTACTTGGTGAGTCAATCTCGCCAAGTTTATTTGGACTACATGGAGGACTCTCTCAGTCTCTGCTACAGCCCCTTCAACATCTCTTCCATGATGCCTATGTCGAGGAAGACCATCAGGTCTCATCGGTCCAACATTTGTGTCATGATCAATAATTTTGTAAGTGTTTTGTCTCATTAAAAAGATTTTTTAATTCATTTATATTGAAAATCCAAAAAATTATTAAAATTCAAAAATTAAAAATCATTCATACCTATGGCACCCCATGCTACGTCTAGTGGCAATACTAGATCTAGATCTCCTCGAAAATCCATTCCGACATAAGGGTAGTCTTCGACTGCAATGACCTGTTGTTCCCACCAAAGGAAAAACTCGTCATCAAATGTAGTCCTAGGGACCTCACCACCCCCTAGTCGTTTCATCAAGTCATCCCACCTGCCCATCCATGGATCTCTTGGGCTACTGATGGTGGATAATACCTTGGGACAAAGCCCAGGTACTCTCTCAAAAAAGAAGGAACATAAGATAGTTCCATATCCAAAATTCTTCGTCTGACCCTTCTGGATGGAAGTGAGTTGTTTCTTCATGTTGGTTAGCAGAGGTGTACACCAATCAAAGACTTTAGTGAGACAATCCACTGCAAGTCTCATGGAAACATGTGAAGCCTCATGTAGAGTGTAAAACCGTTTACCCTGGATATGGTAAATAGTAGGATTCTCAGTGATAAACTCTCTACATACTTGATTGGAATCTGACTTCCAACCTTTTTGGGGTTTCTAGGACAATATAGATGGGCGTAGTCTTCTACACTGAGACTACCTCTCATCCTTCTGGTTGAGTGCACCCTCTCCCCCTGCGGGAAATACCTGTAATGAAATAGATGTCCTATATTTCGATCTTCAGGGGCATCTGATCAATCATGAATGCATCTTCTTCTGCACTCTAGTAGTGGATTAACAGCTCAAGAAATCGAGTATTAGCCTTCATGTTTGGCATTTTGAATAATTATAACAAACAACATCCTCTCAAAGCATCTAATGCATTTTGATCCTCCATCACATGGTTATCAATGGCACTGTGCTCTCTTTCACACCAGGTAATTGTCATCCTGCAAAAAAAGATGTTTTAAATCATTAAATCCATGTTTTTAATTTTAAACTCACACACACGCGGGTTTGTTACTAACACAGCCGCATATAGGGCCTTCCTATATGTGGGTCACCTATATACAACCCGCGTGTACGCAGAAATTAAAAAAAAAAATAAAAAAATCTTACGGTCAAATTTATGAAAAAAACATCTAGAAAGCATAAAGAATTATTGCAACTATGATTAGAAGGTTACCTGGAATATTTGATGCGATTTGAACAATTGAATTTGATGGAGGAAGCTTTCTTGGTTTTTTCTCCACAACCCCTTCACCCAATTTCTCAAAGCATAAATGAGAAACTGTGAGTCCAAAAGTCCTTATATAGGTTGAAAATTGATTTTCTTTTTTCTTTTCTAAAGCTGGTTTTATTTTGTGGACTTTTTTACCTTTTGTCTTGGAGTGTTGGGATGGGTCGTTTTTACACGATATTTTGGGGATTTTTTGAGAAATTGATTCGATCCCATGACTACAGACATGTCATGGTAGGTATCACTTTCTTACTGGCATATAGGTTAGGGAATATCACTTTCCACTGCATTTTGCATACTAGCCTCCATACCGCGACATATTTTGGCCATAGGGTCGACCCCATCATGTCTTGATTCACAAACCATTTTCACTCGCCGACTTATAAAATCATGATGTGATGGTAGAACCAACCTTTACATGGGCATATTAGTTATATCCTCACTAACATCTGTTGCCCATGCTGCTATGTTGAGTAGGCTCGGGAGTCCTCTTTAGTCCCGCCATGACTTGTGCGTTGGAGATTCATTCTCTTTCTTCTTCGCTATTTTCTGGCTTTATACCCTAGAGGATCCTTTGTATTGAGTTGTACTAATACATTGCATGTTGACCTTTTGTACCTCTTGGCCTTGAGTCGACTGCACTTGGACTCATGTTTAAGCCACCTTTTGACCATGTCTTCTGCAAAATCAACCTTGCAATCACTTAGCCTCTACAACTTGACACACCCTTTTACCCATGAAAAGAACATTCCTTTGAGTGTCATTGACCAGTTTCATCACCTTGCATTGAGCATAGGAAAGTTCCCCTCCCAGGAACTAGAACATCTGCTTTTAGACAATCATTCTTTCCACTGTACTATAGCATTATTTTATTCTTTTTCAGGTTCCATAAATATGAAAAAGAAAAAAAAATAACTATATATCCCAAAAAGAGCGGGAACGGGACATTATTTCCATAATTGATGGTAGCTAGAGTTAGTTGTGTCGCCCTTGAACAAATCACTCAAAAAATAAAGTTTTTCCCCCATTGGGATGGGCTTTAGTTTGACTTAAGAGAGCCTTAACCTTGTTATTGAGTTAGTACTCCTCTGATTGGTTATCTCTTCCAATCATATGGAGAGTTTGCTTATGTTTCCTGCATGAAAAACTTATACAAAGTTATCATATGCTACCATAAAGTCACAAATGAGTCGTGCTTTTGTTCAAGAGAAGTAAACCTGAGTTGGCCTCTCTACGGTGTCTCTTGACCTATTTTTCAATCGACCATTCCTAGTTTTCAAAGTCATGTTCGTTATCACATCAACTATTTGGTCCTTTGCTCATGCTGGTTTGAGAAGGTCTCCATTGACTTCTTGCTGGCGGGTCTTGCTCTTATCGACTACGAAAAATTGCTCTGAGAGTGGATCTAGAGCCGCACCCTGGCCCTATTTTCATTATTGATAGGTCACCTTGTGCTCAACATCGATCAATATCATGGGTCTTTGACTGAGTGGTTTCCCTTGTGTTCGACATCAGCTTTCATTATCACACATTGGGATTTGTGCAGTGCCTTGGTTTCCATTTGACCCTAATGGTGAATTCCTCGCCTCTTTGACAACTTTCATTATTGGTTGGTTCAAAGGGTTTCTAGCGTGCGCTAGCTACATCTTATGTACGCTAGAAATGTGCTTCGGTTGGGTTACTACATCTTTATTTGTCTGATTCCTTCCACATTATTGGCCTATGGGTTACACTTGTGCTAGATTGATGAAGGATGCCTTAATTCCTTCCTTCTAGCGGATCTTTTCCCATCGACTCCAACTCATTTCTCTGGGAATGAGATCTAGAGTCCATTTGGCAGTAACTTAGGGTTTGTAGTCATCAGTGGTAGACTCCTTCACTATCGATAGTGGGAAAACATCATCGTCTCCTAATTGATAGATTCTTCCAAGTGTTCGACTACAACTCATTTATTCACACTTGTTAGATTGTATTGGGTGCCTTGGCTCTAATCATCATTATCGGTGAGTAGTCCCACATTTGTTAATGGTATACATTAATGACCAGTAAACAAACGATTTCTCACATGGTCGACTTCGGATCATTTATTCCCATTGTGTAGAAATGTACCATGATGGTTGGTGAAGACCTCCAGTTTGCATCAGCATTTCTTGTTTCACTTGTCAGTTTCTCCTGTTTCTGCTAGTTGACACCATCCACCTTATATGTTGTAGTTCCTTACAACGACATTCTATATGTTTGGACTCGAGTTGCAGTGTAGTACCACTTATTCCACCATTTGACTTGGTACTTTTTGGATCAGCTTTATGACTTTAGTGATCAAATTCCTACTTCAGCATCATTGATAAGTTATCTATATGTGATATTCAAACATGTACTTATTTGGATATGATCGGATGATCCATTAAGTATTTTCAGTTCCTTTATACTTGTATGCATATTAGATCTGATTTTGTACTTGACATGCGGACATGCTTTACTATCTCTAAGCATGGGTATGCCCGCCTCAGACAACAATTTCTTTATAATCTCTTTCACTGGCTTGGCAGGCTACATTCCGGTGAACTCCTCCCCGGTCTCGGCATGATTCCTTCTATACACTTAATACATTTTGGCCATCATGTACCCCTTCTAACCTCATATATTAGGGGGCATCTGTTATAGTACCATTTACCACTCTTGGTAGATCTGATGGTTTGGTTATGGCCTAAGGAAACCCTTCCTTTCCAGACTTGGTTAAAAAATCTAAAAAACAGTGTTTTATTTCCCATACACTACTTTTCCCTGTGTTAAAAGCGTGTACATGCGGGTTAGTATATACCCAACCCACGTATATGTGTTAAAACACTTAAAAATAATAAATCTCCTTAAATTCAAGCAGAGTTTATGGGTTTTACCTATTACTCACCTACTATAGCCCGTGGCCCAACTGTTTCCCAACTGAAAAAACTAATTTGGAGAAGTATAAATAAACCTCCATGGGAATGCCTAAGGGAGGATAAGAGATGAGATATTGATATTATAGTTGATTGATCCTTGATCGAGTCTAAAGAAATCCTTGTGCCTCCTACACTCCCCAAGATTTAGGAAACTCTTGTTTCCTCTTTTGAGATATCCTTCATCCCTCTTATGATATCATTTTGTATATTGATGAAGGAAGATCGCTGAGGCCGGGAGAGGACGATCCAGAGGACGGTTCCACTTGGAGTTGGAGGAAGACTCAGGTTGTAGTTTTCCATCTTTTTATTTAGCTTACATCAATAAATAAATGTTGTTCTGTTCCTAATATTTTTGAGGGTGCGTTTATTGCAAAGATCATTTGTTTACATCACATTTGTTCATATTCCATGATCAGAAAATTCCTTAGTAGATTCTATTGCTAACCAAGCATTGGACTGGCATATAAATCATTCATCACATTAAAACATAAAAAATAATCGAAGTATCATCTGTATATATGATCATCATAAAACTGTCTGTATATAGATAGAGTTTTTGTGTCCAAAATAATATACAAAATCGGGACAAAATGCCCTACAAAATTTGGGCTTATGCCCATCATCATGTCTAATAAAAAAATCATCTGATCATCTATCTAACGATCCTGATCAGGATGAGTAGCAAGAAAGAAAACGACGACATTAGCCACCTGCCAAAATAGTCGCACCCAATCACGTGGTACTCCCACCATGCATCGCTGCATCTCCTCTGGTAAGTCCTCTATGGCCACCATGGGTACTTGGTGAGTCAATCTCACCAAGTTTCTCTAGACAACATGGAGGACTCTCTCAGTCTCTGCTGTAGCCCCTTTGACATCTCTTCTATGATGCCTATGTCGAGGAAGACCATTAGGTCTCACCGGTCCAACATCTGTGTCATGATCAATAATTTTGTAAGTGTTTTGTCTCATCAAAAAGATTTTTAATTCATTTATATTGAAAATCCAAAAAATCTTAAAATTCAAAAATTATCACAATTATGATTAGAAGGTTACCTTGAAGATTTGATGCGATTTGAATGGTTGAATTTGATGGAGGAAGCTTGCTTGGGTTTTTCTCCACAACTCCTTCACCTAATTTCTCAAAGCACAAATGAGAAATTGTGATTCCAAAAGTCCTTATATAGGTTGAATTTTTTTTTTGTTCTAAAGTTGGTTTTATTTTGTGGACTTTTTGACCTTTTGGCTTCGAGTGTTGGGATGGTTGTTTTTACAGGATATTTTGGAGATTTTTTGAGAAATTTCTTCGGTCCCATAACTGCATACCCGTCATGGTAGGTATCGCTTTCTTACTAGCATATAGGTTAGGGAATATCACTCTCCACTGCATTTTGCATACTAGCCTCCATACCACGATATATTTTGGCCATAGGGTTGACCACATCATGTCTTGATTGACAAACCATTTTCACTCGGTGAATTATAAAATCATGATGTGATGGTAGACCCAGCCTTTACATGGGAATCTTAGTTATATCCTCACTAATATTTGTTTCCCATGCTGCTATGTTGAGTAGGCACGGGAGTCCTCTTTATTCCTGCCATGTCTTATGCGTTGGAGACTCATTCTCTTTCTTCTTCGCTATTTTATGGCTTTATACCCTAGAGGCTCCTTTGTGTTGAGTTGTACTGCTGCATTACATGTTTACCTTTTGTACCTTTTAGCCTTGAGCCGGCTGCACTTGGACTCATGTTTAAGCCACCTTTTAAGCATGTATTCTGCAACTTGACACACCTTTTTACCCGTGGAAAGAACATTCCTTTGAGTGTCATTGACTAGTTTCATCACCTTGCATTGAGCATAGGAAAGTTCCATCACCTTGGACAAAGCTTGCTACCTTCAGGGCGAAGGAATTTTAGGAGATGTATCACTTGCCACAACGGGTGATCACAATGGAGAAACCCTTTAGAAAACAAAGAAACAGTGCAGATTCAAGAGATATCTTGAAGAGATGGGTGAAAGAACCAGCCAAGTTCAGAACAATGCTCAACCAGGTTTACAAGACAAAGATATTGCGGAAGGAATATTAGTACTTGGTCATTTTTTCATGCCACTTATACAACCAAGAGAGCACAGAGACCTTCTCACAGAGTTGGGTGATTGCGTTGGACCAACTGGCTAGTGAAGGAAGACCTTGCAACTGGTCCAACATGTTGGCTCTCAGGTTGAAGGAACAGGTGATAGAAGCCCGACATCCATCCAAAGGTTAGCAAGCAGAGATATACATGTCTGCTTACATCTTGGATGTAGTCTGTTCCTGTCAGCAGTTCCTAGGCTTGAGTTGGGCATGGACACCTTTGGAAACTTCTATGCACACTTATTGTAGATTGTTCTTTGATGCAGCTTCCACAGAGTTATCACACAGTTGTTAGACCACTTTGTCACCTCGGTGTACAAAATGATATTTGAGCAGGATCCACCTTTCATGTCGAAAGCAGCGATGGAGGCCTTGATCGACAGAAGATTGGTATGCCTCACCCCTTGGCACCTTCATACGGACGTACAATGTGGAGAGGGCTTCGCATGTTTTACCAAATTTTTCCATGGACAAGTTCATCATGAAAGAGGTGTCATATCACATCTTGACAGGGTTGTCAGCAAAAATGCATAGGAAGAAGAAGGCACCTTGGCCGACTCTTCCTTTGTGGATCATGTTGTATAAGATACAGAATCTCAAGCATGCTGAGACTGAGACGGAGGAGTTCAAAAGATTCACCTTCGGCACCAGAAGTTTCAATCCGTATAACCCGCATTGCTTGGTGAAGGACCACTGTGTGAGAGTGTGGTTTCCTTGGATCCACGGGGCATGTCATTAGCCTGAGGAATACCCATGGAGATATTGTTATCACTCCACCAGGCTCAATGAATCGGTCGGCATAACTGTAGAGCGGGTAGCGAAGCAGCAGCTCAGAGAGCACCATCATCAACAACAACAGAGGGTAACATACATGTGCATGACAAAGGAAAGAGAAAGGTTGTTGATAGTGCAGAGGCAGAACAAAGCCGCAAATTGAAAGCAGATCCACTCGTGATGAAAGCAATTTTGGAGATTGAGGCTAAGAGGCGACAAAGCGACATAAGGATTGGGCAAAGGCAAAGAGAGAAACAAAAGATGGAGGAAACTGAAAAGGAGTTGCAAGAGTTGAAGCAACAACTTCAGGAAGAATAGGAGCTGCACAGAAGAGAGAAGGCAATGCAATAGGGACAGAGATAGTAGGAGCCACAACATGCACATATTGATGAAATTACACCCATATAGGTTATAGACTCATCCGAGAAGTTGGCACAAAGTAGATTGGGTGAGCAATTGCAAGAGCAAGATTTAGCTCAAGAGATTGAACAAATTCTAGATCATATGGAGATAGATATGGTTCAGCGAGAGTCAGATCAAGATATTGACATCATGCCTTGAAACCAAGAGGTCACCCCATTGACTTCACCAGATATGGAAACAAAGCAAGTCCTAAGCAATCAAGGAGACACAAAAATCCTTGAAGACAATCCAGAGGCAGAGATGCACAACATATCTTTCGACGAGTCACAACATAGAGTTGTGCAGTCACGCAGAGTGCCCACTCCAGATGTTCACATATCTCCTGTGCAGTTTGAAGAATAAGTGATCGTATCCGATGTGTGCAAGCATCCAACAACATTGACCGATGCTACCAGAGCATATGCCGAAGCCACCAGCTTGAGTGTTTGATTCTTGATAGCAGAGAATGAGTGCATGGATAAGGAGTTACAAGTGGCCAAGTAGGGAGGAGAACAGGCTACATCATCCGCTAGAGAAGAATTGAAGAGAACGATACTAGATGAAGTATCATCCCTCGAGACAGTCATGTGGATGTTGTATTTTAGATTCGTCACCATGCATAAGTCAGTTGTTCATCTCAACAGTTGGCAACAACGATGTGCTAGGAGAGCACGTATCTTGTCAAATCTGCATACCATTGTCAATCGCATGCAGACATGGACAATGAGGTACAAGGGATCCCCACTACATTTTCCAAAGATGATGAAGCCAAAGGTGGTAGAGTTGAAGACACGCATCTGGAGTTAGATCCAGAACTATGAGGAACTCTTGCAGCTCATCACCAATTTTCAGACTTCACATGCAATTGTGTTTAGAAGCATGGATGTCATTGTGCACACGTACACAATCCCGTCTATGGGCACACTCACCAAGGCGAAGTCAAAGAACCAAGTCCGACTGGATCTGTTTGATGAGTTGATGTGCGTAGCCACTAGCGCAGACTTGGAGATTAGCGCAAATACTATGCATCACTATATTGTTGGTCCAGCTGCACTCAAGACTATTATGCGCATGTTATGAAACGAGTTGGATAGAGGTGCCAAATCAGTGTACTCAGATGCAACAGAGGCAAGCGTTCACTTCCAGCATGATGTCACCATTGAGCACGCAGACACCATCACGGACTACCAAGCTTGGCATCAGTTCGCCACCATCGACCATCACGAGGATGTCGAAGAGTTGGTCTTCCCACAACTGTCCGAGTCTTAGTGATAGCTTGCATGGCTCTCTCAATCCTATTTTGTATCACATGGGTACATGTGCATATTCTAATGTAACATCTTGTAAAAGTGAAAGACCAAGTGTTGATAGTAGAGTGTAAAAGTCATGTACTAGTTGAAGAATCATGAGGGTAGGTGAAGAGTCACAAAGGGGAATGTTAAGGGTCACCCCACCATTTTCTATTTATAGAACCTCATAACTCATTGTATAGACTTTTGGGAGCCAAGATTCCTATAAGTGTATCTTAGAGAAATCTTGGAGTGTATTGTAACGAGCCTTGGCTTCTCCACAGTGCAGAGCTAGTATATCTCTTTAGAGGAGCAGGCGACAGTGACTGTAACGTTTCGTTGTCGGGACTAGTGGTTGGTCATAGTTGTATGTATGATTGGAGCTTTCACTTTCTTAATATAATAGAGCCAACACATTTCATGCATATGTTGTTATTGTATTTCAGCTATCTTGGTTACTCTAATGATATATGTATTTGTTGTTTACGCATGTATGTATGGACTTTTCTATATATGTTTGTATGAATCTTATCGAAATGTGTTGTTGGTTTAACCATCACTTTGGATCATTGGCTAACCTTCTTTCTAGCTTGTGATGTATCTCTCTCATGTGTTCCCTTTCAAGCCATGTGTTGTCATAGGTTTCTAAGGGGTGCACTCATACCCCTGTTATGTGTGTTAGACCCATTCATGCACCTTCCTTGACTTGTTGCACATGTCACACCCTTGTTACCAACAGGGACATCTTTCTCACCTTTGTGTGCAACTATGATCAAGGCGATAATGTACGATCAAAGCGATAATGTACTACCGACTGTTGGGACTCATACACCAAACGATCTGAGGTCTAGTTGGGACTTCTTACCGAGGAGATCCCCTGACATGTTGGCAGGTCTAGCACTGTCAACATTTCTGGTGCTAGAAAGAGGGCCAGATGACAAGTTGAGTCCTCACATCCTGTTTTGAATCTTCACATATCTGTCATGGATATCATTAGACTCCTCCCTCCGCAATGTTTGTCTAATGCTAAACCTGTCAACATCACGAGGGAGTTTTATGATCTCTTGTTGGAATTCACGTACAATGGTGAAGGCAAAGTGGCCTAGCCTGAGTACTTACACGACTTCCTTGCATTCCTTGAGGATGCAGATGAGTTCAATGAAGTCGAGGCCAGCTTGCTGCTTTCACACATAGTTTACAAATCCCCACAGTGATGGTGCCACAGCCAGCCTCATGGCTGCGTGCACTCAATCAGTTCTATGATCTAATTGAATCTACTTTCCATCATTTTGATCCTGAACCTCTTGACAAAAAACTGTTAAAACAATGAAAGACTCCATGAGAATCGCCTATGAATTTTTGGCAGTGCTTCCGTGTATTGCAGTTTGAAGCTCCAAAAAACCAGATGAAATTCCAATATCTTTGGGACATATTCGAATATTGTCTACACAAATCACTTGATCCCAATACAAAGTTGAAGTTCAAACCCTTCTCAGCATACTTTGGTGATGGAGCTGCACAATCACAAGCGGAAACAGTCGCTGTCACAGGTGACTGTTTGCCTTCCCCTAATCAAATAGCTTCACCACCACAAGGGTGATGTGGGAGAACATGAAAAAACATCTGTTCAATTGGCATATCCTCCCAACAACACTTCTCTCAATTTTTGCATAGATTTGGTTGCGAAGCCCATGGGTTGTCACATGCATTTTTCACCTCAACTCCATCTCCGTGTTCTGCCGATCCTTCGGATTGCACTGTCTTGTGTTCTTCCGTTCCGAACTCTACATTTGTTGTGAACAAGGATCAAGCCATTGGCGGATTTGGTGTTTCACAACCAACCTGCGTTGTCATTCATTATGAGTATGACTGGGGACTTGAACATCAACCTGTGGTGAAGGATGATCTCCTTTTGTCTGTGCCTCCTCCGCTTTTTCCTAACATCTTTGGTGATTCTTCTATCCCTAATTTTTCTTGTGTAAATCCATCCATGGATGCACCCATTTTTTATCATCTGTAGAATGCACCCGATGTCAATCTATCATTTGACAATGGAGAGGACAAATTATTCATTGAAAATCCACTTGATCTTTCATCTTCTTTTTCTGGAAATGTAGAGGGTGAACATTCTTGCTTCTCATATACCCCTCTGTTTGATTTATCTGATCATGAGGATGTCGATTAAATCATCTGTTTTTCTAATCGTAGCTGTTGTGATCCATTTACTCTCGTATTCGATCACGATGATGATTCTATTGCTATTGATATGTCTAAGACACTTGTTTATGATGATCTATCTGTCGACGAAGTCGAAACCCCTCAGACTGTCAAGGCACTTCAGTCTGAGCTTATGGTTATGTCATGCCCTCGTTGTCCTGAGGTTGGTTTCACTTCTGATTAGGAAATTGTTGAAACACCCAAGGCTCCTCATCACTCATCTATATGCATTGAATATCAATCCAACACACAGATTTCACTTCCTCCATTTGAACTACATGATCCCATCACTCATGCATTGGAGGAATCTTACACAGCAAGCACACTTGCACGATGCAAGTTGTCTATGTTTCTCACGTTTTCTTGCATGTCACAGTCAAGAGAGTGCATATGATTAACATCTGCACGCAGTGTAGCACAACACCATGGTAAGTCCATGGATTGCATGTCATGCTCTTTCACCTTTTTCTTTTCTGTGGATGCATTTAAACTCAGAGTGTGTTTGTCTTCATTGTTATATCTTTCATGTTTTCTAGTTCGCCTGAATATGTTGTTCGCGAACCATGCCTTCACCAACATGGGTCAACCAATGCACCGGTGGCTGCATTGGAAGTATCACTTTACATGAGCCCACCCATGCACCATTAGCTTAGGAGTAGGAGTAGTGTTTGCTTCTTGTTGGTTTGCTTGCATGCATGTTTTCTCTCTTATTTGTTTGCTTGTTTTCTTGCTTGTTTGCTTACTCACTTTTCTTTCACATTTTCTTCTACTCTTCGCTCTTTTAGTTGTTTTTTTTCTTGTTTATGTTCGTAGGTTAGTTTTGCATGAAACCATGCACGACTCTTGAAACAAGCAAGGGTAAAGTACAAGAGGACTTGTGTAGTTATCAATACTTGGTTATCTTTTGTCCTGTCTCTTTATGTAGAACTTATTATCTTTAGTCCATGATACACCATTGGAAAATATGTTCTGTTCGAAGTGAACCTTGATGAAAACACAACGCTTGCGCGCTAACTAGTATAACCTACTCTAGTCTATTGTTTTTGGGTTAATGCTTGTCAACTCAATCCAGTAGAGTAAGGTGAGGGGGAAAACCTTCACAAGTAGGTGAGAGGTATATACTATAGAATTTCCTGCAAATTCTCTACAAATCTACCTGTGAGATCTATGTAGAAAATCTGACTATAGATTAACTCGATAATACAATATACCAAAGCCAAATACTATAATCTACTTCTACTATCAAACTTGTGGATGCTTAAAGATCGAGTTGAATTAGAGCTGAACAATATAACCATAAGAAGAAGAATCAATGCACATGAAACACAGAAAATACTCAGGAGAAAGCCTTAGCTAAAAACCCCACTATTTGTATTATCATACAAGGTGGAAATATATCAGAATAATACAAAGCCTTAGCTCTCACAGCTAACCAGCTCTTAGTACAATCCTCCTGGATGCTCACAGGCAAACAAGGCTTCTCACAAATCTTCTCCTTTGCCCTCCAAGCCTCCTATTTCCTTGTGCAGTTTCTCCTGGGTGATCCTCCTGTTACAAAGTGTAACACTCATCTCTCACACTGATCTCACACCCTGTAAAACTGCACAAACCTCAATGAACCTTATTCTTTCTGCATGCATGAGTTTCCTTTATAGGAGAAAACGTGCAACTGATAGTACATTGTCCCTGTTTTTAATCTCAACTGGGTATTTCTCAAAATAGACATGCATGAGTTACTAATGAGAGAATCTTTAGTTATCTGGAGTACACTAGTTGGATGCATGCATGCATTAACTGACTAAACTCACAATTAGTTCCTCAAACAATTTGGAACTAATTTAACTGGACTTAACTCAGTAAACTAAGCTAACTAATTACAACTCAAATACAAATCAATCTTATCTCCTTAATTAAGGGATAATCTACTTAATTTAAGGGATAACTATTGCATGACTCCAGAAAGACTTCTAACTTGAATTTCTCCAACTAATTAATCCATAATGAATTAATTAGTCAATTCAAGAAGCTGGTGAGACTAAATTCAAATTTTAATTCACAATTTTAATTCAAGGACAAATTAAAATTGGAATATTCTGGATTCTATTTTTATCATTTCTTGTTGCTATTTTTAACACTCCCTCTCAACAAGAAAGGAATTCAACCTCGATCTTGATCTTGAACCTTTGGAATGTTTTGCATGCAACACTTCTCTCTAGTGTTGTTGCTCCAACAACTCCAGAAACAAAAAAACATCCAACTTGAATCAGTATGATGCATCTGTCATCAAAGTCTCTGACTGCTATTGCCTCTATCAACTGAAAACTCTGCGCTTCTGCTGACTCAACCTTTCTGCACTATTGTCAGTCCTTCTCTATGCTTTTTAGTATCTGACTGCTCTAGCCTCTGTCACTTTGATCTCTGATTGCATCAATCCCACTGATTCCTCCTGCTATTATGTACTTTGGGCTCCCGTAGCAAGGTACAATCCATTAGATAAAACCTCACAATGGACCCTGCCCAATTTCAGCCTTCTTGGGACTATCACTCCACATCACCCCACCTCACACCTAGAGGTATGGCTACATGTGATCCCTCTGCCTACTTCTCCAATTGTGGCTCCTCCACAATTGTCTGAGACTTCTTCTGGGACTGCATGTCGAGAGGTAATTTACTCTCCCTCTCAACCACCAAGTCTCTAAAATTTGCCTTGCTCCTCAAGTCTTTGCATGCATCTTTAACCTCAAGAGCATACAAGTTCTTAACTCATGAACTGATCTGTTTCACTTGTCTCATGGTGATGTGTCTAAGGAAAACCTTTCCCTTACTGAAGACAACATCGTAGCCTTTGTCCTCCAACATCACAACCGATACCAAGTTCTTCTTCAGTCTAAGCACATACTTCACATCGGTTAGGGTGATAGAAGCTCCATGCTCCCTTTGAAAAGCAACTGTGCCCACTCCTGAAACACTAAAGCTTTCATCATCACCCATCTCTATGCAAATCTTGAGGTCTTTGTCCTCCAAGGTACTGAATAAAATTTTATCGCCGGTCATGTGGAATGAGGCTCCACTATCAAGAAACCAACCACAACCCATCATCGATGACACCATGCATGCGATGAGGGTGAAGTCCATTTCGAACTGAGAGGCTAATGCCTCACCTTCCGATCCTTCCGAGGATCCCTTCTTGGACTTCTTCGATGGGAAATTAGTCACATAATGACCGATCTTGTGACAATAAAGCATCTCACTTTAGACTTGTCAACTGTCTTCCCTCCATGAGAAGAATTCGATTCGGAGTGGGACGCCTTCCCCTTCCCTTTTCTTTCCTTACTCGCTAAGGCCAGATTTTCTTCATCATCATCCTTGAATGAAGAACCATCTTGTGTGCTCCTCCTAATCTCCTCCTGCATGAGATCTGACCACAGTCGTTTCCAATCCAGCAGCTTCTCCTTTCCATTCACAGAGTCCTGGTAGCTATTCTAGCTCTTTGGAAGGCTAAGGAGGGTGAGGCTCACCATATCATCATTGGCAGTAGTTATTCCCACACTTCCAAGCTCATCTCTACAGGTGGTGATCTTGTTCAGATATGTGGAAATAGTATCACCGTTCTCCATCTTGATTCTTCGAAGCTTATCCTTGAGCGCCAATTTCCTCTGGTCGCTACTGTTCTAGTAGAGGTCCTTCAATGTCTTCCACATTGAATATGGAGTATCCTTCCCATGGAGAATCAAGACAATATGGTCTCGAACTCCCTCAAGGATGATCCGTCTCACCCTCGCCACACACTTCTTCCACTCAGCCAACTCTTGTGCATTAGTTGAACCTGGCTTTGGGATTTCTTGATCAATGAAATTCTTCAAGTCGTTGTCTTCTAATACTACCTCCATGTGATCTTTCCATGCTATGTAATTCAAGCTGCCTTCCAAGGCATAATCGAGTCTCAAGCCATAGAACACCATTGGCCAACCTTGAAGTATGATAAGAATTCGATTTGCACCTACAACCCCGAACTTCAAACTTCGAATTCTCTTCTCCATATACTATTCACAGCTTCAATAAACTTAGCTCTGATACCATGTAAAATTTCGTGCAAATTCTCTACAAATCTACCTCTAAGATCTATGTAGAAAATCTGACTATAGATTAACTCGATAATGCAATATACCAAAGCAAAATACTATAATCTTCTTCTACTATCAAACTTGCGGAAGCTTAAAGATCGAGCTGAATCAGAGTTGAACAATATAACCATAAGAAGAAGAATCAATGCACATGAAACACATAAAATACTCAGGGGAAAGCCTCAACTAAAACCCCACTATCTATATTATCATACAAGGTGGAAATATATTATAATAATACAAAGCCTTAGCTCTCACAACTAACCAACTCTTAGTACAATCCTCGTGGATGCTCATAGGCAAACAAGGCTTCTCACAAACCTTCTCCTCTGCCCTCCAAGCCTCCTGTTTCCTTGCGCAGTTTCTCTTGGGTGCTCCTCCTGTTACCAAGTGTAACACTGATCTCACATCCTGTAAAACTACACAATCCTCAAGGAACCTTATTCTTTCTGCATGCATGAGTTTCCTTTATAGGAGAAAACATGCAACTAACAGTACACTGTCCCTATCTTTAATCTCAACTGGGTCTTTCTTAGAATAGACATGCATGAGTTATTGATGAGAGAATCTTCAGTTATCTGGAGTACACTAGTTGGATGCATGCATGCATTAACTGATTGAACTCACAATTAGTTCCTCAAATAGTTTGGAACTAATTTAACTAGACTTAACTCAGTAAACCAAGCTAACTAATTACAACTCAAATACAACTCAATCTTATCTCCTTAATTAAGGGATAATCTCCTTAATTTAAGGGATAATTGTTGCATGACTTTAGAATGACTTCTAACTTGAATTTATCCAACTAATTAATCCATAATGAATGAATTAATTAATTCCAAGCAGCCAATGAGACTAAATTCAAATTTTAATTCACAATTTTAATTCAAGGACAAATTAAAATTGGAATATTCTGGATTCTATTTTTATCATTTCTTGTTGCTATTTTCAACATATACAAATACTTCTATGAAGGAACAACCTCCTCTACTCTCAATAAGTTGGGATCCCTATTCCGCCTCTGAAAAGATTAAGTTCTATACATAGATATTTAAATGAAAATGTGAAAAATTTTGAAAAAAATGAAAAATGAATAAGGCAAAAGAAGAGAAAGGCTTCCTGCACAAAGAGGTGATTCAAGTAACTCCATCGAGATTTTAACCAGGCTTGCTGGTAGCAGAGCGATGCTTGTGTTCCTATGTGACTCCACTGGGGTACTGTCCAGGCCTACTAGCAGTGGAGCAACACCAGAGATGAAACTTAAACTTCGACTATCATATTGCTTGTGTACCAATATACACCTCATCCCCAATTGAAGCAAATGTGTTGACTTGGCTTGGAATGTGTGTTGACCGATCAAGGGCATGGCAGGTGCTACATCTTTGAATCAAGCTAGTGTGGAAACCAAGAAGATCCAAGAACTAAACAATACTTCCAGAGCAGTTAGACTTGCTTTTCATGAAACAAGGTCCATTCAAAGAGATGGAGTTATACGAGTGTGTCACCAAGTATTGTAGCAGCTACAACCACCCTCCAAAAGTTTTCCCTAGCTTCATTTTGGAGCCTCCCTACCAACCATCCTTAGCAGCATGTCTTTCACTTAGTAAGTACATAGGCTTCAGCTGAGTTTGAGTGGCCTGCCAGCCTGTGCATGTCAACTTGTTTGCCTCTCACCATAGGTTGTCATTCTAGACTTAGGAAATTATCTCGTTGAGATGCTCCCCCTCAAAATTGCACAATTCTGAAGGGGAACCAACCTTCCCTCCAGATATTGCACAATCCTATTAGGCTCCAAAAAAGCGCAATCCATCTAGGAATCCTTCCCTCCCAAAACTGCACAATTCTGACTGGCGTCCAGGGCTTCAGTCCAGAAATTGCATAATGCATGAGCGACATCCAGTATTGCTCAGCCTAGAAACTGTGCAAATCTCATCCCAAGGCTTGCAAACTGCTGCATGTGCTTTTAGGTTGACCGGTTCCCTCCAGGACTTAGCAATCCTTATTTACATGCATGGGCTGCTTTTCCTGAAAAAGAAAAAAATAAAAAAGAAAAAAAAGCATTCCTAGATTTTAGGGGTCTATTTTTAGTAGAGTGAGGTTACATGCAAAGATCATTTTAGAAACTTCCCTCCAAGTGTCACTTTTCCTAGATTTGTGGCATGCACGTCATAATCCCGATCCTTTTCAAACTTATTTATTCGATGCTGCAGAGCTCATTCCTCTCATCGATCTTAGAGCTTTGACATCCCACATCGCATCTAGGAGTCTTCGACACATTCAGCTCAGTTTTTTCCAGGTAAGTTCGCTTTTCATGTTTTTGCTACTTTTCTATCGCTTTTTGTATTTCACTTTGTATGAATGTTGTTTGCTCAGTTTCAATGAACACTTCCTATTGTTTTAATGCATATTAGCATGTATAAGCATTGTTTCAAGTTTTTCATTGCATCTCACTGTTGTTGCATGCATGACACTGTTTCTACACTAACGGTCTTCGTTACGGTGGCTTGCTTCACACACATGCTTGCTTTCCCATTTTTTGAATCTTGTACTCATTGTTTGCATCCATGACCATTCACTCATGTTTACACTCATCTTCGCCATGCATTCAAAACTTTTCATGCTTTTAGTCACCTGTTGGTGGGTCTGGGTCGCCTTGGCCCAGACCTTGCCTTGCCTAGACAATAATGTGCACTTTTGAGAGTGAAGGCTCTGCCTTCCTCCCAGAAATTGCACAAATCTGGCTAGCATTGACCTCTTGACTTGCATTACGCAATTCTGGGAGGCAGTGCCTTGCTGGCCCCAGAGATTGCAAATGCACTTTGTGGGCTCGCATGTCATTTCTGACTGAAACTGTGTATTACGCAGTTTCAGTCCTCAGTAAGCCAGGCTGCACTGTGCATTATGCAGTTCCAGTAGTCATGCAACCTCTTGACAACCCAGACTGTGACGTGTAGTTTTGGCAGTCAATCTCCCAGCCTCTCGGTGAAAATTGCACAATCTTCACTGTCAGTCATCTAGGTATGTTGAATGATAGTCCTCAAATTTGTTTTGGTTTTAAACTGAAAGATTTCTTTCCACGAGTGTTGCTATCTCTCTAGGTATCACAGGTGTTCGTCCGTCTCTCAACAGTCCAAGTTTAATGGCCTCTAAGAGAGCAGGGTCAAAGGACACCGTCGAAAGTGCAACTGGAGATGCAGTTGAACAAGTGTCTATGAGCTTGCCTATCTACAAAGACACCAAGTTGTTCATAGACAAGGACATCAAGATGAAATGGTAGGAAATCAATGATATATTCTCAAGCAAATTTGAACAAAATCTAGAAGACCACAGGGTTTATGTCAACATTCACAAGTCTTTCTTGTACCAGATTGCATGTAGGTATCTCGCGTTTCGATGCACGGACATAATCCACTAGATTATCTTGCACACTGATCCCAAGACGATGATGTTGAGCAGTGTTAGTGGGACATAGCTTACTACCTTCAGGGCAAAGGATTTTTCAGGAGATGTATCAATTGCCACAACAAGTGATAACAATGGAGAAACCCTTCAACAAACCTAACAATAGTGCAAATTCAAGGGATATCTTGAAGATTTGGGCGAAAGAGCCAACCAATTTCAGAACAACACCCAACCAAGTTTACAAGATGAATATACTGTAGAAGGCATATCAGTACTTGGTCATCTTTTCATGCCACTTATATAGCTAAGAGAGCAGAGAGACCTTCCCGTAGAGTTGGGTGATTGCGTTGGACCAACTGGCCAGTGAAGGAAGACCTTGCAATTGGTCTGACATGTTGGATCTCAGGTTGAAGGAACAGGTGATAGAATCCCGACATCCACCCAAAGGTCAACAAGCAGAGATATACATGTCTGCTTACATTCTAGATGCAGTCTGTGCCCGTCAGTAGTTCCTAGGCTTGAGTTGGGCATGGACACCTTCGGAAACCTCTGTGCACACTTATTGCAGATTGTTCTCCAAATGCAGCTTCCACGGAGTTATCACACAGTTTTCAGACCACTTTTTCACCCCAGTGTACAAAATGATATTTGAGTAGGATCCACCTTCCATGTCGCAAGCAGCGATGGAGGCATTGATTGACATAGAAGATTGGTATGCCTCACCCCTTGGCACCATCATATGGATGTACAACACAGAGAGGGCTCTGGATGTTTTACCGAAGTTTTCCATGGACAAGCTCGTCATGCAAGAGGTGGTATATCACATCTCAACAGGGTTGTCAGCGAGACCGCATAGGAATAATAAGGCACCTTGGCCCACTCTTCCTTTGCGGATCGAGTTGTACGAGATACAAAATCTCAAGCATGCTGAGGCCAGATGGAGGAGTTCAAAAGATTCACCTTCGACACCATAATTTTCAATCCATATGAACCACATTGCTTGGTGAAGGACCACTGTGCAAGAGTGTGGTTTCCTTGGATCCATGGGGCATGTCATTGGCCTGAGGAAGACCCATGGAGATATTGTTATCACTCCTCCAGTCTCAATGAACTAGTCAGCGTAGCTATAGAGTGGTTAGCAAACTAGAGGGAAGCATCATCTCAGAGAGCACCATCATCAACAACAATAGAGGGTAACGTACCTACGCATGACAAAGGCAAGAGAGAGGTTGTTGACAGCGCAGAGGCAGAAGAAAGTTGTAATTCAAAGCAGATCCACTCGTGATGAAAGAAGCTTTGGAGATTGAGGATAAGAGGCAAGAATGTGACAAGAGGATTGTGCAAAGGCAAAGAGAGAAACAAAAGATGGAGGAAACAAAAAAGGACTTGCAAGAGTTGAAGCAGCAACTCCGAGAAGAACAGTAGCTGTGCAGAAGAGAGAAGGAAGCGCAACAAGGATAGACATAGCAGGAGGTGCAACATGCATAGAATGATGAAACTGCACCCATATAGGTTATAGACTCATCTGAGCAACTGGCACAAAGCAGACAGGGTGAGCAGTCGCAGGAGCAGGATTTAGCTCCAGAGATTGAACAGATGCTAGATAAGATGGAGAAGGATATGGTTCAACCAGAGTCTGATCAAGATATTGACCTCGTGCCTCAAAACCAAGAGGTCACCCCATTGGCTTCATCAGTTCCAAAAGCAAAGCAAGTACCAAGCGATCAATGAGACACAAAAATCCTTGAAGACAACCCAGAGGTGGAGATGCACAACATATCTTTTGACGAGTCACAACACAGAGTTGTATAGTCATGCATAGTGCCCACTCCGTATGTTCACATATCTCCTGAACAGTTTGAAGAACGAGTGATCATATCCGATGTGCGCAAGCATCCAGTAGCATTAGCCAATGCTACCAGAGCATATGCTAAATCCACCAGCTCAAGTGTTCAATTCTTGATAGCAGAGAATGAGCGCATGGCTAAGGAGTTACAAGAGGCCAATAAGGGAGGAGAACATGCTACATCATCCGTCAAAGCATAATTGAAGAGAGTGATATTCGATGAAGTATCATCCCTCGAGACAGTCATGTTGATGTTGTATTCCAAATTTGTCACCCTGCATAAGTCAGTTGTCCATCTCAACGGTTGGAAGCAACATTGTGCTAGGAGAGCATGCATCTTGTCAAATATGCATACCTCTTTTGATCACATGCAAATATGGACAATGAGGTACAAGGGAGCCCCACTAAATTTTCCAAAGATGATGAAGCCAAAGGTAGTAGAGTTGAAGGCACGCATCGAGAGTCAGAACCAGAACTATGAGGAGTTCCCACAACTCATCACCAGTTTGCAGGGTTCACATGAATGGGTGTTCAGAAGCATGGATGTCATTATGCCCATGCATGCGATACCATCTATTGGCCTACTCACCAAGGTGAAGTCAAAGAACCAAGTCAGACTGGAGCTGGACATGTACTTTGATGAATTGATGCGCATAACCACCAGCACAGACTTGGAGATCAATGCAGATACTATGCATCAGCATATTACTGGTCTGACTACACTCAAGACCATGATGCGCATGCTATCAGATGATTTGGACAGAGGTACCAAATCAGTGTACCCGGATGCAATAGAGGCAAGTGTTTGCTTCCAGCAGGATGTCACATTGAGCACACGGACACCATCACGGACTACCAAGATTGTCATCGGTTATCTACCGTCGATCATCATGATGATGTCTAAGAGTTGGTATTCCCACAGTTTTCTGAGTCTTAGTGATAGCTTGCATGGCTTGTTCAAGCCTATTTTGTCTCACATGGGTACATGTGCAAATTATAATGTAACATCATGTAAAAGTGAAAGAGCAAGTGTTGCTAGTAGAGTGTAACAATCATGTAGTAGTTGAAGAGTCATGAGGGTAGGTGAAGAGCCAAAAAGGGGAATGTCAAGGGTCACCCCACCCTTTGCTATTTATAGAACCTCATAACTCATTGTATAGGCTTTTGGGAGCCAAGCTTCCTATAGGTGTATCTTAGAGAAAGCTTGGAGTGTATTGTAATGAGCCTTGGCTTCTCCACAGTGCAGAGCTAGTATATCTCTTTGGAGGAGCAGGCGACAGTGACTGTAATGTTCCATTGTCGGGACTAGTAGTTGGTCATAGTTGTATGTATGATTGGAGCTTTCACTTTCTTAATATAACAGAGCCAACACATTTCATGCATATGTTGTTATTGTATTTCAGCTATCTTGGTTACTCTAATGATATATGTATTTGTTGTTTACGCATGTATGTATGGAATTTTCTATATATGTTTGTATGAATCTTATCGAGATGTGTTGTTGGTTTAACCATCACTTTGGATCATTGGCTAACCTTCTTTCCAGCTTGTGATGTATCTCTCTTGTGTGTTCCCTTTCAAGCCATGTGTTGTCACAGGTTTCTAAGGGGCACACTCATACCCTCGTTACATGTGTTAGACCCATTCATGCACCTTCCTTGACTTGTTGCGCATGTCACACCCTTTCTACCAACATGGACATCTTACTCACCTCTGCGAGAAACCACGGTCAAGGCGATACCCTACTACCCACTGCTAGGACTCCTGTCGAGCAGATAAATCATTCTTACGGACAAGACTGATCTCCCTAGTATCAACTGATATCTAGCGACAAGCAGAACAAGCAATTCTATCTTTCCCTAAACATATTTCGATTCATTAATAAAAACTAAGAGGTGTTTTAGACCCTACCTTAAGTCCAACGCTAGTTTGTGGTAGCCACGCTCCAATAGCTCTAAAGAGTCTCCTTTTAAAGAATTTGCAAACACAAACAAGCACACATATCAAATACCTCCTGCATAGCCAATATAATAAACCATATTTATCATGATGATCAAGGAATTCATGAAATAAATCATAGAAGACAATTTATTGAGAAAAATGAATCTGATTGTATTAACTTTAATCAAAGAAGAACTTTACAACCTTGGTGCCTTGATGCTGTACAAGCTCCTCCCAGGGTCCAGTGAGAATCTCCTCTACTTTGACAAGTTTCACTCCCTTCCCAATGAAGCCAAAAGGTATGTAATCTCTCCTCTCAAGCTTAACTAGGAAGTCTCAATTCGAACAGCATTTACCCTAAAAAATGTTCAACTTCTAACCTCCCTAGCAACCAGCCCAATGCCTTAATTTATAGTGCAATGGAGGGAAGTTACTAGGTCCACCTTCAAAGGGATAAAGCCCTCCTTCAAAGGGATAAGCTCCTCTCATAAAGGGATTAGCTCCTTTAGTTTTGGGATGCATGAATCACCTAGGAGCGAACCATCCATGTCAAGATTCCTTCTAGAATAATCCAGAATTAACCCAAAGTGAGTTTTTAAGAATAAACTTGCGCCTTTTTGACTTTCACAGGGGTCCGCACCCACTCCTTTAGAGACAGAGCAGGCAGGTCTGCAGGTAACATGAACAAGGGGTTCAGGACCGCAGGTAACAGTAAGAGAAAGTGTGGAACCAGAGCTTTATTGATTTTTAAAGTCTTTCTATCATTTTTAAAGCTTGACATGAAGAGCTGAGGTTTGAGACTTGCTAAGGAGGACAGTATGAATGATGATAGACCCATACTGACTGCAAATAGTCATGGTGACAATATTTTGTGTAACAGATTGCCCCCTAAAGTGCGAAGTTTGTAGTAGATGAGGATTTTATTTATCATCTAAGAAGAGTGAAGTACTTTATCATTTTGAGGATTATCTTGTGGAGAGCCCGGTTGGAACCTGTAAAAACATTCAATACAAAAAATATATATATGAGATCATATCATCGCTGAGGTAGGCATTCCCATACTCAGATCATAACTGACTAGAAAACTATCTAAACTGCTCTGATATAGGAATGATCTTGTAATACATCACAAGTATAGACACATGTAGACATAGTATGGACGCAGCCATCTGTTTATGAATAGTCTACTATATAATGAATACAAAATTCCTCGCAGCCTAGATGGTGGAAACTAGATCCAGGGTCTTGATTTCTACTTCCCGAAATAGTACGATTCTATCCATGCAAATGAATGTGTCGAAGTTGAACATGGTAGAATCCACTTGATTACCAGTCAATGATGTAAACTGTTAACAATTGTGAGAGAAACCACCAGTAATGTCAATGGCTCTCAAAGTACTCAGTACAATCCATGAGACGTGAATAGATGTGTTGATGTCGAACATGTCACGGAATCCTTTGATCGAAGGTCAATGATGCAACCTATCGTCGAAGGCGAGAAACCTGCCATTGAGGCATGTAGATCCCAAGGTACTGACGATTTCTAGATCATCTTTCTAGATAATGAGCTGAAGTCGATAGAAAGCGATCCGTCGTAGGCAAGCCCACAACACGAAATCATAGATCAAGTTTGAAGAAATATAGTGTCAAGGATTGACTCAGGGATGGTCAAGATGGATGACAGATATTTTGCAGATGAATGGTTTATTTGCACTGACCTCTTGAACACATAATGACACAGCAGATGGTTTGGTGACAATTGACCCAAAGTTAATACCCAGAAACTAGCTGAAGACTTTCAATATGGTTTGATCAACTGTTAGGCAAAGGATTTCCCAACCCAGGTGAATAAAAAGTGTTGTGTTCAAGAGTGGTTAAATGTTTTTCTGGGACACAAAGTATGACAAACAGGTTCATTTTTCTCTCTTTTCCCCCACCATTTCTGGCAAGTACCTCTTTATTTTTAACAAGCTTGAGGAGGATAACATTTGCTTGATTATAAGCTCATCCTTCGGATGAGTCCAACTTAGTTTAAATTCGAACCCTAAGAAGGAGTGGTCCGTTCCTGTTTGTAATTGAATAGGTCCTTTACTGTTAAATTTTAACGAGTCCAGTATAGGAGAAACTCGGCGTTTTTCAATTTTAGGGAGTCTGAAAAAACTTAAGAAAACTCCATGGTTGTCCTTTTTCGTAAATTTGTGTCTCCCAAGCCCGAAAAAGTATAAAATAATACTTGAGAGAACCGCTTGACCATTACGATCAAGGAGTACTTTTCATAATTAGTGTCTCTGATCCGAAAAAGTAAAAAAGCGATCAAGGACACGTCATTTTATAACCAATATCGAATTTGAAACGACAAAAATCCGGCAATCTTTTCATGTTTATGCAGTCAGAAAAGAGCTGTAAGTGGACCGTCCTTTTAATTCCGTTTTAACGAGTTAAAAAGGGAAAAACTCGGCAATCTTTTCATATTTTACGAGTCAGAAAAGAGCTTAAAGAGGACTTGTCCTAGAGGAACGAGTGGTATAAAGGGTAGCAACTAGTTCCGGCAATGGAGGAACTGCTCAAAACATGTAATGGTTAAGAGGCTGACTAATAAAACCACTCATAGATGCGGTCCCTTGGGAAGGGTAAACAACCAAGTGAAAGCATATGATCAGCCAAAGAGATGGTGGCGATGGAATGAAAACAACCACGGCTCATCTAACAGAATTTAGCAGATAAAGAAGGCAATCACGAGATGTAAAATGGGTATGGGTTCATTTTTACACAAGCTTGAACCATAGAGAACTTTGCTTGGATTCAGTTTCATGTTTACACAAGCTTGAAACGAAAAACTATGCTTGTTATAAGTTCGCATGCCCCCAACATAATGATGCCAAACGAGGTACATGCCCCACAAGCTTCATTGCATTCAACCAGGTGGATGGAATGAAGCTTTACTTTCAAGATCTTGGAAAGACTCGAGGGAGTTGTTTCATTTTTTAGTGAGGTTGACACAGGAAAAGAAGTATCCTCAAAACCCTTGTTTCATTTTTTAAACGAGCTTGACACAAGATAAGGAACTATGCTCATGACTCCTTGTTTCATTTTTTAACGAGCTTGACACAAGACAAAGAACTATGCTCATGACTACTCTCTACAATCTACCTAACAAGGAACTATGCTCTAAAATCCTTGATTCATTTTTTAACGAGCTTGACACAAGACAAGGAACTATGCTCAAGTCTACTCTCTACAATCTATCTAACAAGGAACTATGCTCTAAAATCCTTGATTCATTTTTTAATGAGCTTGACACAAGACAAGGAACTATGCTCTAAAATCCTTGATTCATTTTTTAACGAGCTTGACACAAGACAAGGAACTATGCTCAAGTCTACTCTCTACAATCTACCTATATAACCTACTGATTCATTTTTTTTTTAACGAGGTTGACACAGGAAAAGAACTGTCCTCATACTCACTGATTCATTTTTTAACGAGGTCGACACAGTAAAATGAACTTTCCTTGAACCAACTGATTCATTTTTTAACGAGGTTGACACAGGAAAAGAACTGTCCTCATACTCACTGATTCATTTTTTAACGAGGTCGACACAGTAAAAGGAACTTTCCTCAAACCAACTGAATCATTTTTTAACGAGGTTGACACAGGAAAAGAACTGTCCTCATACTCACCGATTCATTTTTTAACGAGGTCAACACAGTAAAAGGAACTTTCCTCGAAAGCCTTGTTTCATTTTTTAAACGAGCTTGACACAAGATAAGGAACTATGTTCATGACTCCTTGTTTCATTTTTTAACGAGCTTGACACAAGACAAAGACCTATGCTCATAAAATCCTTGATTCATTTTTTTCTAATGAGCTTGACACAAGACAAGGAACTATGCTCAAGTCTACTCTCTACAATCTACCTAACAAGGGACTATGCTCTAAAATCCTTGATTCATTTTTTAACAAGCTTGACACAAGACAAGGAACTATGCTCTAAAATCCTTGATTCATTTTTTAACGAGCTTGACACAAGACAAGGAACTATGCTCAAGTCTACTCTCTACAATCTACCTAACAAGGAACTATGCTTTAAAATCCTTGATTCATTTTTTAACGAGCTTGACACAAGACAAGGAACTATGCTCTAAAATCCTTGATTCATTTTTTAACGAGCTTGACACAAGACAAGGAACTATGCTCAAGTCTACTCTCTACAATCTACCTATATAACCTACTGCTTCATTTTTTTTAATGAGGTTGACACAGGAAAAGAACTGTCCTCATACCTGATTCATTTTTTTACGAGGTTGACTCAGTAACAGGAACTGTCCTCTGATCAACTGATTCATTTTTTAATGAGGTTGACACAGGAAAAGAACTGTCCTCATACATGATTCATTTTTTAACGAGGTTGACTCAGTAACAGGAACTATCCTTGAACCAACTGATTCATTTTTTAATGAGGTTGACACAGTAAAAGGAACTCTCCTTGACACAACTGATTCATTTTTTAACGAGGTTGACACAGGAAAAGAACTGTCCTCATACCTAATTCATTTTTTAACGAGGTTGACTCAGTAACAGGAACTATCCTAAAAAATGTTCAGCTTCTAACCTCCCTAGCAACCAGCCCAATGCCTTAATTTATAGTGCAATGGAGGGAAGTTACTAGGTCCACCTTCAAAGGGATAAAGCCCTCCTTCAAAGGGATAAGCTCCTCTCATAAAGGGATTAGCTCCTTTAGTTTTGGGATGCATGAACCACCTAGGAGCGAACCATCCACGTCAAGATTCCTTCTAGAATCATCCAGAATTAACCCAAAGTGAGTTTTTAAGAATAAAATTGCGCCTTTTTGACTTTCATAGGGGTTCGCACCCACTCCTTTAGAGACAGAGCGGGCAGGTCCGTAGATAACATGAACAAGGGGTGCGGGACCGCAGGTAACAGTAAGAGAAAGTGCGGAACCAGAGCTTTATTGATTTTTAAAGTCTTTCTCTCATTTTTAAAGCTTGACACGAAGAGCTGAGGTTTGAGACTTGCTAAGGAGGACAGTATGACTGATGATAGACCCATACTGACTGCAAATAGTCATGGTGACAATATTTTGTGTAACAACTCCTACACCAAATGGTATGACGTCTAGTTCGACTTCTTACTGGGGAAATCCCTTAACATGTTGGCAGGTCCAACACCGTCAACACCTCCTTTATGAAATTTCCTTTTTTTCAAACCAGATATTAAGTTCGAATGGAAGCTGAAGTTTTATTCTGTCCTTTTTATGTGGTGTGCATACATATGCATCATATATGTTTTAAAGAGTTTTGATATATATATATATATATATATATATATATATATATATATATATATATATATATAGATAGATATATATAGATATAAGTGGTAATGGTTAAAAGGGGATATATATATATATATAGATATATATAGATATAAGTGGTAATGGTTAAAAGGGGATATATAAATATATATATATATATATATATAAGTGGTAAAGGTTAAAAGGGGATATATATATATATATATATATATATATATATATATATATATATATACACAAATAGTTGTAATCATATACATTCACATATTTAAAGCTCGATTGATAAGTAATTGGAGGTCAACAGTTGAAGGTTTATATGAATAAGGATTTATATAGTTGAAGGGGCATTAATGGGGGTGTAGGGCTCTAGGGTGAAACCTCTGCCAGTCTCATTGGGCATTCAAGCCCATAGGCATGATAGTGCACTCTATATTTTGCTATTGTTTACTTGTTTCAAGTGTTCAAAGAAGGAAACGAGACATAGCTGAAGCGAGCAAGCAAGGTCATCACCAAATAAGATAAGTGTACTAAGAGGTAGGCCCTGTTAATTGGTTCTAACCTAAGGAAATCTTCCATAGAATGTCTTTTTAGTGGCTAGACCCACTGTCGGGCTAGAGGAATTGTTTGTGTCTGCACTTATAATTTTACTTCACCACAAATTGGTGACTCCACTGGGGAACCAATCCTTTTGTTTGTTTGCTTGGAATTTCATGGTTTTGTGTGAACTTTTCTAGTTTCGCCATTTACCTTTAGTTCTGTTTGTTTTCATTTGCTCATTGCTTTGGGTTTGAAATTCATAGTAGCAAGTCTAGTCCCAACTTTTGAAATTTTTTATTTTTTTCTTTTCATCCTCACTCAGCACGCTTAATTCGCTGACAGTCATGCCGATCAGCACAATATGCTGAGAAATAGTCATGCCGACACCCTTCTGGCGCTTGTTGTCAGTGAGGTAGTCGCGCCGATGCCCGTAAGTGAAGATTAGGGTTTACCCCAGATCTTGGCCAATGTGTTTTTCTCTCATGATTTCTACCCTGCAAGCTTTTTAGACCATTTTCTCCTTGACTAGAAAGCTACTTTTCATTTGGTTTATTTTCTTGTTGATTTTTCATCTTTTCGCTTGAATTCTTGGGTCATTGAATGGTTAGTGGCACTAGGGCATCTATATTGTCATCCATTCAACAAATTGTGAACTCAGTGAGTCAAGTTGTTGGTGCATTTACTCCTTCCATTTCATTTATGGTCCTTCTACGGCTTTGATCTCCATTACACAAGTTTGAAAAGTTTTCGTTTGCTTGTCTAAACGTCTCTTTTCTGGCATAGATCACATTGATTGTCTTGTTTTTGGTAAAGTCATTGTGTCATTAGTTTGAAAGAGATTCTCTCTTCGTTTTTTTCATTTGCTTGAGAATTGATTGTCTCAAAAACTTTTTCATTGAAGTGTTTTATGAGAAATTCATTTTGTCATTTCATGAAAAGTACAAAATTCTAGTTTGCTGCATCAATATGTTACGGTAGTTAACATCATTGAAAACTAGGATTGCATTGGCATTTGAAAAGAAAATAATTCTCTTTGCTTTTGAAAGGACTGTTAGAGTGTACTTGTAAGGAAGTTAGGAATTGGAATGTATTTTTCATTAGTTTATTTTCTTGAAAAGTGAAGCAGTAAAAAATAATTTTTCTTTTGGTTTCTTGGTTGTTTGCATTTGATTGTGTTTTCTAGCCTCTCTAGTGTAAACAATTCATCAAATTGAAAGGGTATTGTCTCATTTAGTTACATTTAGGTCTTTTCAAGTCACATCACTAAGGCCTGAAAACTAAGACATAACTCAAGATAAACTTTAAAATGAACTCAATTAACCTAAGGCGCATATGAAACCTAACGATCACATCTAAAAGGTATAGGTTAGAGATGTGTTCCAACGTCTTTAAACCTAACAGCTGTTGTTAGCTTCGACACTAGACAACGCTAGTATGTATTTGTGCTCCCCGTACCATTGAGTATATAATGGGAGACCCCTTTAGGATGCAATCCTTTATCCATTGGACACTGAGTCGATCGCCTTGCAAATGTGATACACTGAACACAACATTTGGGGAGATTGCATGCCTATACTTCTCAATTCGCCAGGAGGTATTCTGGAATTCACGTTTTCCTACTAATCCTTTTTACCTAGATCATCCAGAGTAGCCATTTGTTCTTTTTGACTCATTAAACTTAAAAGATCATTCGAGCACTTGTCCTTTCGAGCTCATTTCCAATTGAAAGTGATAGAGTCATCTTTGTTTCTTTCTCGACTCTTAAAACATGAAAGAGCACCAGTTTATTTATGCGTCTTAACAAATTGATTGCCCACGATCTTATAACATCCTGTTAGTCTTTTCTAGACCCAATCGTGAGTTTTTCCTAACATTTTAAAGCCTTGAAGTTTATCTCTCTTTTCATGTTAACTAAGACAAGGTCATCATGGTTGAACC
The DNA here is from genome assembly GCA_031772625.1 of Pinus tabuliformis. Taxonomy (NCBI): domain Eukaryota; kingdom Viridiplantae; phylum Streptophyta; class Pinopsida; order Pinales; family Pinaceae; genus Pinus; species Pinus tabuliformis. The sequence goes on along the minus strand of CM062818.1, from coordinate 435,581,705 downwards.
ATATGGTTCACCTAGTTCCTCTTCCTCTCCTCTGTTTGAAAGATTGTCTGACGAGCATTTTCTTGAATTACCAGAGTCACTCGAGGACCAAGGTGTTGAACTCAGAATCATTCTGAGAATTCAACCTTTGTCATCTCGTCCTCCGCCTACTTTAGATACTGGGTCACCTGTTGATATTGGCTCAAAATCTCTAGACAATCTCGTCCAAACTCCTGAGAGTTCGCCGACTATTGACGGTCAGATTGGACTAGTTATATATCCTCTAAATCCTTTGTTCGACCCTATTGTGATATCACCACAACATTCGTACAGTCTGTATGATCAGCCAGGTGTTCGTTTGGAATTATCCCCTCGTACATCTTCGGTCATTCGTCGTCGTTTGTTCCTAGCTATGGAACCTGAAGGCGATGCTCCAGTTACCTCTCCAAACGAGTTAGAAGTTTCTACTCCACACATTGTTGAGGAGGAAGAATATCAATTTCCTCCTAAAGGTTTCCCCTATATAGGTAGCATTCCCATCAGTGTGTATCAGGATTCACTGCATAATTATGTGACTTTGGCACAATTGGTCTCAGGTACACCTAGTGCCTCATCACTTTACCATAACCTTATTTGGGCATTTGGCACCATGCCTACTATAGGTCTGTTCATTACAAACCCGACCACCCAACAGGCCACTACCTCAGTCCCAGTGAAACCAACCATTTCGAACCCTCTTGTATCGTCCATCCCAATCACCCATCTGGTTCAACCGGTGGTCTTAAAGAATGTTACTGTGATTTCTTCGATACCTCCAGTAAGTGGCCACGTTGTGCCACCGCCTAGGGGGCAGAATCTAAGTGTTTCTATGGTGTCAGGCACCACCAATGTGAGTAGCTCACAAGCTCACATGGTTGGCATGAACCAACCTTCTTTTGGCATTATCCAAACCCCTACTAGTCCTATTGGATCAAGCAATTTCCAGTACCAACAGGTTCAAAATCTCGTTGGTCTATCTGGGTCAAGTAATTTCCAGTATCAGCAGCCTTATGAGGCTCAGGTTCAGTACCAAACTCCTTACGTTCCATATGGTTCTCAAGGAATGGTCAATCTTCCTTACGTCCTTTAGTCTAGGAAGTACGTTCAGCCTAACCCATCCTCTTTTCAGGGTGGCTATGGCCAAATATAGTTCGAAAATTTTCCAGGAACTATTCAAGTACCCTTGCAACAACAAGGACTGCCTCTGTAGCAACAAGGGCAACCTTTGTTGTAGCAAGGGCCGTCCATGCAACAACAAGGGCAGATGATACCACAACAAGGACAACTACAACAACCGTAGGGGCAACCCTCGCAACCGTTGTAGCAAACCATGCAGCAACAAATGTAATATGCTCTGTAAACCTCTTAGTTTATGTCTTCGCAGGGCTAACCTCTAAAGCCACATGGACAACTTTTGTGGCTACAAGGTCAACCATTGTAGTAGCAGAGCCAACCCAGACAACAACAACCCTTATATACATATCAACAGGTCAACCCTTGCAAGGACAAGGCTAGGTCAAGTCCTGCAGCAACAAGCCCAAAATCCTAAGGTCCTAGGGAAACAGGCCCAAAATCCTTTTTCCCAAGGGCAGTAGGTCCAGAATCCCTATGTCCAAGGGCAGCATGTGTATAATCCTTATGTCCAAGGACAGAAGGTCCAAAATCCTCTTGTTCAAGGGCAACAGGTTCAAAACCCATATGCTCAAGGACAACAGGTGAAATATCCATATGTCCAAGGTTAATAGGCTAACCAACCTCTTAACCGATATGTTTCTTATCAACAACCTATGATCGGGCAGTTCCAATGTGTTCCAAGTCAAAATCCTCCCCACAGCCAAGGTAACCTTCAGTGGGGGTAGAATCAAATCCCATATGGCCAAAACCTACCACTATGGGGCCAAAATCCTTACCAGCAGGGATGGGCTCCTCCGGTTGGACACGCTTATCGACCTCCAATGTCTTTCAATGCTCAATCGCCGTTCTTGGCCACAATAGAGTTGCCAGATGTGTCTCGCCTTATGAATGATCCAATTCTTCATTCACCATACTAGCCTCTGGTTTTGTCTAAGATCCTGAGCGATTGTCCTAACGTCGATGGGAAAGAAAAAGAAGATCCTTAAATCCATGTGATGACATATCACCTCTGGTGCTCTTCGAATTCTTATGTTGATGATTCTATTTGTCTTTGTCTTTTCCAACGAACCCTCACAGGTGCTGGAGCCAAGTGGTACATTGAGCTTCCTCAAAGTACTTACCATGACTTCAACTCTTTAGCCATAGCTTTCCTCATGCATTTCTAGTTGCCGGTTCGCTATGAAACTGACACCTATTTGCTCACATTGCTTAAGCAAGATATTGCAACAGACATCTCTGATCACATCCATGAATGGAGACATAGACATCGCCTGATCAAATTTGAGATTGCTAATCAGTTGCTCACCGAATGGTTTATCAAATCATTCGTCACTCCAATTGCTCGCGATATAGCTATGGGCTGATGTGTTACCAAAGAACAAGCCATTACTCGTGCCCAGTACTTAGATCTTATTTATGTCTGGAAGTTTGTATGAGTTATTACTCAATGCTCTACAGCCATCAGCCAATCCCACGGTATTGAAGTCACAGGCTACACCTCTTGTTGATGGAGTAATTGGTTCAGTGTCCTAGACCCCTTCTAAATCTTCTTCCAAACAGAAGTCAGTCTCAAACACTACTTCCAATAGTTCTTCCCAGAATCCATCTGGCCCTGGTAAAACCTCAAAGGTCTATGCTATCCAGTCTACCATAGCGGACAAATCCTCGAAAGGTAAGAAGAAAGGCAAAGGCAAGGGTAAAGCCGATACCCCAAAACAGGGTCCTCCTAAGTCGTCTATCAGTGACTCTTCACAACGGAAACCTAAGTATCCGTGCCTCATTTGCGAGGAGGATCACTATACTAAGGATTTTCCCTAATGGTTCAAAGTTAGTCGTTTGCTCAAAGGGACCCTAGCTGTCCTGAAAGAGTCATTTCCATCTCAACAGACTCAAATGGTAGACCAACCTTAATCATCTACTTCCTCAAGATATCAAGTGTTCATGATGAGTACGCCTATTAATGTGGCTACTAGATCAAAAGATTATCAAACTCTTGCTCCAATAGCCGGGAAAGAGAAAGAGGCTACCCCTTCTTCTTCTGCCCCGAGTTCTGGCCCTCTTCATATTGAGCGCCCTAACCTAGATTCTGCTATTCGGCCACCCTCTTGAGGTGTGCTAAGGAAATCCTCATACAATCCCAACGCTTGAGCCGCTCAGCACTATAATATTGTTGAGGATTTGGCTCAGGTGCCATCAACTATGTCGGCTCTCGAGGTACTCCAAAGCTATCCATCTCAGCAGAAATCCTTGTTGTCAACTATTGGGGGTATTGATCCCACTGATTCCAATTTGATATGTTTTGATCTAGAGAACCATGTTCCATTCCTGCCTCATCAGATTGCCTTTCTCATTCAGGTAATCATCAATGAGAAAACCATTCATAGGACTGTCATCGATGAAGGTGCTTCTACTTGCATCATGTTAGTCGCCTGTTGGAAGGCAATTGGTTCTCCTAATTTGAACCAATCCTTGAACACTTTGGAAGCTTTTGACGGGTGTGATTCGCGACCCTTCAGTGTCTTACCTAACCTTGCCATTACTTTGGAAGGCAAGACAGTACAAGTCGAGGTAGAGATTGTTGATGCCAATCTCAATTATAATCTTCTATTCGGAAGGAGCTGGACCCATACCATGCATGCTATAGCCTCTTCCCTATTCCACGTGATTCGTTTTCCCCATCAAGGGAATATAGTCATTATCAACCAATTGTCCTTCTTTGCCTCTTCCTCCTCGGATGGAAATGTTCCATATGTCAAGCACACTGGTGCTCCTTATGAGAGTGTGGTGGCATGTCTTTATAAAGATTCTGCCTTGATGGGAATTTTTCTGCTCCTGCCTCCTCACGTTTCCTCTGTCAACATAATCTCGGTCAAATCTGATCCTTGGGTCATACCTTCACCAGATCTTATTGATACCTGGGGCGAGGTTATGCCACTTAATCATGCCAAAATCAATTAGGTGGAGATTGTTTCGGCCTCAAGTTTTGTTGGGCATGGAATCCCCCCAAGGCATGTTTTGGGGCTCAAAGCCCAAGTTTTGACCCGATATTGTTGTAAATACTCCGCGAATTGTGGGCGCGGACCGTGAAATGTATGATAGAGTTACAGGGTGGTCCGCCCTAGTTTTGTAACGTAATGTTGACTGGATAGACCTACCCATGGTGCATGGACCATGGGATTGTATAAATAAAGTGAGGCTCTAAGTGTAAAAGAGAAGCATAGCGAAGTAGGGAGAAGAACAAGAGTCTAAGTGACTAAGTGTGTCTTGGGGTCGTAGAGTAGGAAAAGGCTCTGTAGCTGAGTGCGCAGAGGCCTAGTAGTCCGCAGCTGAGTGCGCGGACCCCTGCAGCTGAGTGCGCAGGGCAGAGTTGAGTCTGTAACCAAGAAAGGAATTAATAAAGAGAAGTTTGATATCATATTTGTGTATCTGTTCTTGGGTTAATGCATGTTTGATATAAATTGCAAATATACTGTTTATTTACTTCGCACACCTGTATGAATGGTTTATATTGTTAAGTATAACTTAAAGCATGCAAGTAGGCTAAGTTAATCAACTAACATTGGAATACTAGTAAGGACTTGGGTAATAACAACATTTGGCCCCTGAGTAGGGCTGCGCAAAGGCAACATCTTAGGATACGAGGTACGGGAAAGTGCGCGTAGTGACGTGCATGCGGGGTCGAACCACGGACCACTTGAACTTATCAGACATCTCCATGGTGCAGAAACCTGGTTCTAGCACCCTCCCATACTACTTCGGGTGAGACCTTAGTCCACGCTCCACGAACTGTTGCCGAAAGGGTCAGTAGTACCGGGATTTGTTTGGCTAAATCAACTTTGAACCTGGGCCAGGCCCCAATAAGCCAACAAATGGTTCCGTTTCCGAGACCGGGATCTACATAAGAGAGGTCTGATGTCAATTCACTAGAATTCGACAAAGAAAGAAATTGAAGAGTGGTTGGACAGAAAGATTCATGAGTTCACGGCACAGGAAAATAGGAATCCGCGAGTATCGAACGAAGAGTGGTTAGAGAACTACTTATATACAGAAATCCACGAAATTTTCTTTGCATCCTTCCCCTCTGATTTGTACGAGTGGATCGGGAAGCTAACAGACAGTCAGGGAAGGTGTAGGCTCGACAAACCTATTGTGTGGACTCCAGAGTTGGTGCGTAGACTAGAAGCATCGGAAGATAAGATCGCATGCGATGTTGACCATCGGCTCGATCGAATTATATGAGGATTTATCACCGAGTTTGCGGTAGATACTTCAGTCAGTGATAGCGAGGTGGCATGACGCTTCCTCAAAGGACCGCGAGGTAAGTACGTTAAATCTTTGAACACTTGGATTAAGATGCTACTGTGGGAAAAGTGGGTTATGCGAATAAATTGATGTTTGGGGTTATGCGAAGTGGGAGGATCTACAGAAATGAAGGTAGCGAAGAATTAGAGACTAGTCCCTTGATTTCACCTCCATGGGAGAGTGAGGAGGAGCTCATGAAAGTTTCACCAAGAAGTGCGATCAGTCTGATAAGACAACAAATTCCACGCATACCGCCCCCACCTACACCACCACCAATTTCACCACCATCTTCGCCCACACCACCTCCGCCACCACTACAGTTCAATATGGTGAGCACAATAAAAATGCCGGTGTTCAAAGGAGTAGGGAATGAAGATTTGGACCAATTTTGGTTCGTGGTAAAGGTTGTATGGGAAGCACAAGGAATCACAGTTGACAATATAAAGAAAACAACATTGGTGAGCACATTGCAGGATTGCGCACTGACGTGGTACATTAAGCATTCCAATGACAATCCAAATGTAGGGATTGCGGATATCCAAGCTGTGCTAAACAGGGAATTTAGTAGGCTGAAATCAGAGACACAGTCGATTATCAGATTTAAGGAAATTGCGATGCTTCTAGGTGAGACCCCCTAGGAGCTATATCAGAGACTAAAGGGTATGATTCGGGAAACCAACATGACCTTGATGGATGGGCAACACCACACATGGTTTGTAGCGTCACTAACATTGCATCTAAGGACCGCACTGTCATAGCAGAATCTATCCACTCAGGCCGAAGCCTTGGAAATCGCAATGAGACTACATGATACCCCGATACAAGAACCTAACCTGGGAGTCCAACAGATCCACACGCAATTGAAAAACTTGTGTCTTGAGATGCAAAGTTTGAAGAAATGCAATACAACTCGCCCAGAGGCGCACGAGGAGGTATGGTGCATAAAGTGCAAAGGCCAGGGACATGACAAGGACCATTGCCCAGTCTTCGTGAACTACCTGGCGGGAGGAGGGCCATGCCATTAAGACCAAAGGCATAAGCAGGACCGAACGCGGTGCCTACATCATGGTGCACAATTTGTCAGATAGGAGGGAAGCATGCTACAGATAACTGCCACCTATTACAGAAGTATACGAAAACGTCCCAACAACTATTTTGTAATTTCTATAGGTTAGTAGGCCACGATGAGCGTACCTGTAGCAGTTATGAACTGATGATGGATCGTACTCCTACCTACAGAGGTCATACCAAAATGCTAGCCCTCGATCAAAATGCGGGGATGGCATGCACTGGATTTCAGGGGCACAGATGAGGTCGAGGTGGAATGGGGCCAGGAAGGGATCATGGATCGCTGATCCGTTACAATTGCGGAGGGCCAAGGCATTATGCCCGTGATTGTACAAATCTGATGAGAGCATCATGCTTATATTTTACCCAGTTTGATCATGAGATGGAGGACTGCCCCACACTGATAGCGAGGTTACGTGATAAAGGAACACTCCAACCTCCCTTGACTCAGAACCTGCAACTGCATGAACAGGACCCGAATGTAAACATCATGCTTCGAAGCGGTATCATGACAAGAGATGATAAGGGAAAGCAGCCCGAAGAGAGTGCCTAGGTTTGCAAAGCTCTAACAAAGGAACCAGAGTTCAATTTGGAGCGCGCGAAGGAGACATTCATGGAAGCTAAGAAGAGCTTCACGAAGGCTTCCACTTCTGGTAGTAAAGACAAACTAGAACCAGAAATGGACCCATTAATGCTCACTACTTTTTTGGAGACATGCATGAAGCTGCTGCGCGACAACAAAGTGGTGAACGGGCTACAAGAACTCATCACTAGATGTGTTGGACTAGGAGAACCACGTGTAGTCCGGAAGCTTGGAAAGCACACAATGCGAACATGAAGGAAGATGAGATTGACTACGCAAATCGGGGAATATGAGATGGATCAAGTGATTTTGGATCTAGGATTGGATGCGAACGTCCTGCTAAAGCAGACATGGGAGTGCATAGGCAGGCCCGCGTTGCAATGGTCTCTTATTCAATTGCGAATGGTGAACTATCAAAAGATCCTACTGATGGGAATATTGCAGGAAATAATGGTAGACATCGAAGGTGCAAGCGCGCTTGCAGATTTCGAAGTGATAGAGATTGTTGATGATAGCAATCCCTATCCCACACTACTGGGAATAGATTGGGCCACTGACATGAATGGAGTGATAAATCTAAAGAAGCGCAAGATGACTTTTGAGAAAAAGTCACTACGCGTAGTGGTACCTTTAGACCTTGTGGAAGGATTGCACTACATAGAGCCGGTGCACGATAGCGACAATGACGACGATCTAGACTGTATCTACAAGATAACCATGCGAGAGCAGGATTGGGCAAATCCAACAACGGATGGCAGGATTTCGTGGGATCGCGAAAGCTCCTGCACCTCAGATTCGGACGAGGAAATAGAATGATGACAGAACCAGTTACACGAGGTAACCACGCTCAACTGCAACATGATGATAAGGTCACTGCGCTACGTGGCAACAAAAGTAAGATATCTACCTATGTATGATGGGTTGACAGTGGTGGATGATTTCCTGAACAAATTTGAAAAAGAAGTGTCAGAACAACAGCGGTTCGATGCTCTGAAATGGGTACTGTGTGCTATGCCCGCAAGGTGGTGGGGTATGCATCAAAGAAGTTTTGAGGACTGGTGCGAATGTAAAAAGATGATGCTCATGCGGTTTGAAAAGTCTCAGATGTGGATGAAAGCCAGGTATGACGGAAAAAACAGCCTGTGCGCCCACCTCTCCAGATGGGTACAGGCATATGGTACACAACCTACACAAACGCACACTGTCCTCGCAATAGGAAACGAGATCAATAAGCAGGAGCGGGCAAGACAATGGCGTGAATGAGAAAGTATGATAAGACCAAGCGCACCGTAGATTATCCGTGTGGAATCCTTTGACAAAGTATGCAAAGTACTGAACATGGTCCACCAGGTGAGATGCACTGACTGGGACCTGCGCGTACCAACGGTTCTATGGGCTTATAGGACCATGTGAAAAACACTAACCATGCGGGCACTTCCGACGTTGAAGTATGAAGAAGATGTTGTAATCCCTATGGAGCATGCAAAGCCTAGTCCATGCATGGCAGCACCCATAGATATGATGGTTTGCGAAGCCTGGAAAGAAGGAATCACACAGCCGCAAGAGACAGAACACATGAGACTTGAGGAAGAAATCCAATAGGGAAACCTTAGACTTCACAAACTTGAAAAAGAAAGGGTACGGTTAAAAGAGAAAAGTGCTTTGATGGACGCGGAGGTCAAGAAGTTGGAGGACGAGATAAAGGAAGAGTTTCTCGCTGAAAACACTAGAATGGTAAGGCAAGGTGCATACAATCATATTCATGTCAAGTTTGAGAACTATTGCCGTGAATTGGTTAGTTTGATGCCTTGGCTTGGACCACATATTGCCAAGCGTAGTGACCAGGGTAGCGCATTGCAAATGGTGAAGTGTGCGATGCCGACCACAACAATAGAAGGTGGGGATTCTCCAAGAACCCTGATGGAGGATAGGATGAAGCTCTACATGGGTGGTGCGATCACTTGACTAGCTAGGGGAAGGACATTCTTAGCACTCCAGGTAGTTGGAAGGGAGCGCAAGACTATAAACATATACAACAGATATCGATATAGATGTAGGGAAGTAGTTCGGATATAGTGGTCTCGGAACAACGGATGCAGCAGATCCAGCAAGCAGTAGCTCAATGCATTGCTGACCTCAGCACAGTTTGAGAACAGTTGGAGGGACTCCATGCAAAGATCACCACGCCAACAAAGTGACTCGAGGGCGAGTCATGATGTTTGTGTTGGGGGCTTGTTGGGCATGGAATCCCCCCAAGGCATGTTTTGGGGCTCAAAGCCCAAGTTTTGACCCGATATTGTTGTAAAGACTCCACGAATTGCGGGCACGGAGCGCGAAATGTATGATAGAGTCACAGGGTGGTCCGCCATAGTTTTGTAATGTAATATCGGTTGGATAGACCTACCCATGGTGTGCGGACCATGGGATTGTATAAATAGAGTGAAGCTCTAAGTTTAAAATAGAAGCATAGTGAAGTAGGGAGAAAAAAAATAGTCTAAGTGACTAAGTGTGTCTTGGGGTCATAGAGTAGGAAAAGGATCTGCAGCTGAGTGCGCATAGGCCTAGTAGTCTGTAGCTGAGTGTGCAGAACCATACAACTGAGTGCACAGGGTGGAGTCAAGTCTGTAATCGAGAAAGGAATTAATAAAGAGAAGTTTGATATCATATTTGTGTATCTGTTCTTGGGTTAATGCATGTTTGATATAAATTGCAAATATACTATTTATTTACTCCACCCACTTGTATGAATGGTTTATATTTTTAAGTATAACTTAAAGCATGCAAGTAGGCTAAGTTAATCAACTAACATTGGAATACTAGTAAGGACTTGGGTAATAACAACGTTTGGTCCTCGAGTAGGGCTATGCGAAGGCAACATCTCAGGCTGCGAGGTATGGGAAAGTGTGCGTAGTGACGTGCGCGCAGGGTCGAACCGCAGACCACTTGAACTCATTAGAAATCTCCAGGGTATGAAAACCTGGTTCTAGCACCCTCCCATACTACTTCAGGTGAGACCTCAGTCTGTGCTCCACAGACTGTTGCCGAAAGGGCCAGTAGTACTGGGATTTGTTTGGCTAAATCAACTCTGAACCTGGGTCAGGCCCCAATAAGCCAACAAGTTTTGTATCTTCTGATTCTCCTATTTCGAGGAATTCTCTCTATACGTATTTTCAATCCCCATGGCTCAGTGCTTCAGAATCTCCTAATCCCTTAGCCGAGACTTTTCTTGTTGACGAAAGTATCATGGAAGTAATGTCTCTCGAGGAACCACCTTGGAACGATACTCATCATCGTTCCTCATTCCTACCTCGCCCTGCGGTCAAGTCTACTAGTCCCAAGGAGTTCTCTTCTTCGTTTTCTTCCCTCCCACTTCCGGCACTGATCCTGACTCATGAAGTATGGTCAGAAGGGAATTTGGGTAATATTACCCAAATGATGCCAATTGATATTTTTGTCAAACCTGGTATCGTTGAACATGTCCATATCGGGGTAACTTGTTCTCTGGATGAGATCAAGACCTATACTCATCTGTTTCAAGAATTTCATGATGTGTTCACGTGGTCATATGAGGAAATGCCTGGCATTGATCCTAGCATTGTTTTGCATGAAATCCCAACTTATTTTCACGCAAAGCCCGTTTGCCAACGGATCCACCCCGTGCACCCTAGGAAAGCCTCCGCTATCAAGGGTGAAGTTGAAAAACTTCTCAAAGTTGGATTCATTTATCTGATCCCTCTTACAAATTGGGTGTCAAATATTATCCCAGTGACAAAGAAACAAGGCACGATCTGCATTTGCGTTGATTACCGTGATCTCAATCATGCTTGTCCTAAGGATAACTGCCCTACTCCCTTCATTAATTAGATCATTGATGAATGTGCTAGGAGTGAAATTTTTTCCTTTATGGATGATTTTTCTGGTTACAACCAGATTAACATTATGTTGGCCGATCAAGTAAAGACAACTTTTATTTGTCTGTGGGGTACTTTCGCATACAAAAAGCTCCTTTTTGGCCTCAAAAATGTTGGGGCTACATTTCAATGGACGATGTCCTATGTGTTTCATGATATTCGAAACATCATTCAACCTTACTTGGATGACCTTCCCGCTCATTCTCATAAGCGCCAAGATCACCCTAACCATCTTCAGTAGATTTTTCTTCACTATAGACACTACAACATTTAGTTAAACCCGCATAAATGTGTTTTCTGCATAGAATCTCGATGACTCCTCGGCTTTATCGTTTCCAAGGACGACATCCGCCTTGATTTGCTTAAAGTTGAGGCCATTGTAAATCTACCCCCTCCATCTTCATTGCACCAACTCCAGAGCATGCAAGGAAAGGCCAATTTCCTCCGTCATTTCATTCCCGATTATGCTGGGCTAGCTTTAGGATTTACCCAGTTGCTTAAGCAAGGAACGCCCTTTTTCTGGGATAACGTTGCCCAAAAGTATTTCGATGACCTCAAGGCTATCCTCATAAATGCTCCTTTGCTGCATCCCCCAGATTATCATCGCGATTACTTCCTTTACCTAGTTGCAGACCCTAGCACCATTACTATGGTATTGGTACAAGACAATGACAAAGGAAATGAACATGTTATCTAGTACCTTATTTGTTATATCCTCGAATCCAAAACACGTTATGCCCATGTCAAGAAGTTGGCTTTGGCTACCGTACAGTCTGTTCATTTCTTTTGGCACTACATTCTCTTACGCACTACTACTGTGATTTCTGAATGCAACCCGATGACCTACATCCTGACTCGTCAATTGCTGGGGGGAAAGTATTCTAAATGGATTGTCATCCTGCAATAATTCGATTTAGTGTTTACCACTGCCAAATCTAAGAAGTCACTAGTTTTCGCTGAGTTGATTTGCTCCCTTCCTTCTACGTCACTCCCCACTAGTGTAGATGAACAGCTTCTAGACGAGACTCTCTTCCTGATCAGCACCCTTGACCTGTGGTATGATGATACCATCATGTATCTCCAAACATCCACATTCTGGTCCGCATTGACTAAGGATGATCACTGACGGATTCGACATCACTCCCAACCCTACTGTATTATTGGCGATACTTTATACCGTGTCGGTGTCGATTTAGTTCTTCGCCGATGTCTTACTCTCAATGAAGCTGAGAGAGTTCTCAATGACTTCCATTTTGGGACATGTGGTGGTCATATGTCTGGCTATGCTACCGCTCAAAAAATCCTTCACGCTGGTTATTTTTGGCCATCCATTTTCAAGGACTACATCCTTGCTATTCGCAAATGCCATGAATGCCAAATTTACCAATGCAAGATGTGCACCCCACCTACTCACCTACACCTCGTCATTACCATTGGTCCTTTTACCAAATGGGGCATTGACTATATGACATGTAACCCTCATTCGGCTTGGGGGCATGGTTATATTATCATTATTATAGATTGTTTCACCAAATGGGTCGAAGCGATGCCTACATACTCTGCAGACGGTAAAATGACGGCTCAATTTCTTTTCAATCAAGTTATTTCCATATTCGGCCTACCTCAAGCCATTGTCACATACCATGGCTCTCATTTCTGAGATTACATGATGGCTGAGCTGACCTCTACGTTGGGTTTGTGCCATGATGGCTCAACCTCGTATTACCCTCAGGCCAATGGTCAAGTTGAAGTTGTGAACAAAGTTTTGGTCACAATGCTTCAACGTACTATTGGGATGCAAAAGTCAAATTGGCACCTCATGCTCTTCTCAGCTCTGTGGGATTACCGAACCTCGACCAAGGACGCAATTGGTTTCACACCATTCTAGCTTGTGTACAATCTAGAAGCAACGTTATCGATTGAATGCGAAATTCCTTCACTCAAGCTAGTTGTCGAACTTCTCCTTGAAACATCACCTCAGGAAGAGCGCCTCTAATATTTAGAATGGCTAGATGGGACTCGTCGTCTCACTGCTTTGGTCATCGAAGCACAAAAGAAGCAATTCAAGTTGCATTTTGATCGGTTAGTCTCCCCCTGCGTGTTCTCTGAGGGTGATTTGGTTTTACTATACGATCAAGCTAATGATAAGCTGGGGGAAGGCAAGTTCGAACCCATGTGGCATGGGACCTACATTGTAAAACACATTTTGCAAAAAGGGACCTATGAGTTAATTGATTATGAAGGCAATCCTTTGTACAAGCCCCGAAATGGGATTTATCTCAAAAAGTACTATGCTTAGGTTATCTTGCATGGTTACTTGTGTAATTAGTGTGTCATTCATTTTTTTGCAGTGTGGTTTGGTGTGTTAGTTTTCAAACAAATTTCCTGTTTACTATGTTTTTCCTACTTTGCAGATGTCTGTGACTCCTCACATCGGTTTCGCTGATGGTGCTTTCCATAGTACCCAGAATCTATCCTCCACAGTGTGGGCCATTTATGACCCTCATGGTGAGTTGATTGATCTTCAAGGTATTTGTTTAGGTCGCACAACTAATAACATTGTTGAATACATCACAATCATCAAACTGTTGTCAGAAGCCATTGCTCTTGACATTCGAGAGTTGGTTGTCAACCTGGATTCACAGCTTGTTGTCCTTCAACTCAACGGGAAATATTTCATCAGAAACCCTCAGATATTGAGAATGTATCTACGTATTCATCTACTGGAAAGAAATTTTGATTACATTACATATCATCATATTCCTAGACGCATGAATACATTGATAGATGCATTAGCTAATTATGTGTTGGATAGACATTTACGAAACATGTGAAAAGCCAAAACAAATCATTTGTACCATAGTAAGCAAGAAAATACAACATATATATATGGCGATAATGTTTGATACATCAAAACCCCAAAAAATAATATGTGTGTTCAAATAACATCGGTGACTCGCAGGCCTCATGTATTTATGGCATGCAGGCCTCAAAAATGTAAAATGCTAGACCTAGGAACTAATCAACATGGTGATCATGATAGCATGAAACTTTTCATGCAACACAAGTCAGTAATCAGTGGATCCAATCCGATACTCCCACCATGTTTCTCTGGTACTGGCGAGGGATGTCTCCCACCCGAGCATACTTTGGGATACCACAAGTCAACCCCCAAGGTTCCTCGTGATCTCCTCCTCGTTGTCACTCTCCTCCTAGTAAGGAGCGACATCAAACTGGTGGGCGGTGCGCTAGGCTATCGGGGACATCCCGGTAGGACACTCTGGTCCAACATCTGCATTGACAAAACGAAATGTTATAAACACATATATATAAAAAACAATTAAAAAATCACAAAATTAAAAAATTGATTTTTTACCTTCGTCGTCGAAATCCTCCCCATTTGGCAGTGACATGTCCGGATCTCCGTAGAAGTCAGTACCACTATATGGCCAATCCTCCATGATGATCAACTGTCATCGTAGCCATGAAAAGAAGGTGGGCCTGTAAGACATATGCTGGCCCCCAGTGATCTTAGGCATCAAATGACTCCAACGGGCCATCCATGGGTCTTGTGGCATCGGAGGATCTACCTCAGTCAGTTGTTACTGGAAAAATGACACCTGTTCCAAGAGAAAGGTCACTAGTACGGATCTGAAGCAAAATTTCTTGAGGTTCCCTGCCTTTTCTTTTGTCAACTGGCACTTTATGTTGATCTTCATGGCTTCTGCCCAATTGAAGATCATCGGTGCTGTACAGTCGATCGCATATAGAAATTTTGACTTGTTAGTATCGTGCACTGCTTAGGACCCCACCAGTTTCTTAATAGTCAACAATAGCACTCTAAGTGTCAGATCTCTCAGAGTGGCATGGATATGTGCTCCAATCAGTCGTGACCCATATAGGTTGACTGGTTCCCCTCTCTAGGTTAGTCCTGTGATGAAATATATGTTTGAAGTTTCTAACTCCAACTCCTAGTCACCAATGATGAATATTCCCGATTTATGTCCCAGAGACTAATTAGGTATCGAAGTAGCTCAGGTTGGGCCCGCATCCCTAGTGTGAGAAAGAAATTGAGGAGCCCACAGTTCCTCAAAGTGTTCAGGTAATTTGGATCATTCAACGCCTAAGTGACCACATCTTCATGCTCATGGTCTTTCCAGTCTACCATTTTCGACGATTCTTTCCTACAAAACCATGTATTCAAGTCAATAATCATTTTTGGCCAATAAAATTTGGATTCAAACGGTGGTTTTGGGAGGAAAAGGGCTTTTTCCTTGTTCACAGCAACGACGCGCCTATTTTAAAAAATGTTGCACTGACGGTGCAATTGAGCATTTTAATTACCCTCAGCTGATGTGATTCCATGCTCGGAACTCACACCAACCGAGGGTGGAATTTTTTTTTCCAAAACCTCCATCAAAAATCCAAAAAATGGATTAAAATAGGAATAAATGGTATGGAAATGGAGCTTAGGGACTTGGCCCTTACCTACAACTGGTGGTTTGGCAAATGACCTCCTGGATCTCTCGTAATCTACTCCGAAAAAATTAGGGCAAAAGTGGGTGAAAAGCTTTTCACAACAAGGTAAAATGGTAAATGGTAAAAAATATTTACTTTTCCTCCTTTTTATTCAGTTTTTCATGAAATATTAGGTTTTGTAAGTATTTTGACCTATTTTTCCTCAAGAATTGGATAATGCACTCTACATTTTTGCGTAGCGACAGGTGATGGATGTTTGATGATGATGCCGAGTCACATTTCAACTCTTTTCTCGACTTGTAAAACTCAAATGAAAAGATTGTTGAGTATTTTTCCATTTTGACTCGTAAAAGAGAATAAAATGGGGGGTCCGCTTTCAAGCTCTTTTCTGACCCTTTAAACATGAAAAGATAGTCGAGCCCTTGTCGTTTCGAACTCATTAACGGATGCGAAATGTCGTGCACCCAGTATACGTTTACCCCTTTTCGAGCTGGGATGCACTATTTACGAAAAAGGTACTCCTTGACTGAAATGGTCAAGCGGTTCTTTGAAGTATTGTTTTCTACCTTTCGGGCTCGAGAGACACAAATGTACGAAAAGGGACCATGTGGAGTTTTCTTTTTCGTGTCTTTTTCAAACTCTCTAAACATGAAAAAGATATTGAGCTACACCTTTGTCGGACTCGTTAAAATACTAAAATGACAATGGATTCATCACCATGAAGAACATGATCTTCTCATTCCTAGGGCTCGTTAAACCTACTAGGTCAGATTCGTCCGAAGGAGGAACTTACAGTGCAAGCATATGCTATCCCCTTCAAGCTTGAGATTAAAAAATAATTGGGGTACTTACCAAAAATGGTGGGGGAAAATTTGGAAATCTAATCAGTTGTGTTAGCAGCTCACTCTTGAACATGACAATTTTTGCTTCGTGTTGGGATGGGATATCATCCTTTTTTTCATTGACCTTCCTGGGTTGGGTCGTTCATTTTTTCCTTCCATTTGATCTCTGCCACATCATCATGACTGCCGATCCTTTGGATCTAAAAGATGCCAAACTTCCATTTGTGTCGTTGATATGTTCAAGAGTTCTCCTTCTACAGTTACACTTACCCTTGATTCTCTGTATCATCCAAAATCATTTCGCATCCCTTTGTTTCATGTCGGTGTTGTGGAATACATTATGGACCTCCTTCGACATGGTCACTTCCTGTCGACTTCAGCTCATTATCCGGGAAGTTGACCATTGACCGAGAGACTCCCTTTCGGTACTTTAGAGCTTGCATGCCCTAATGGAAAGTTCTTCACACTCAACGACAAGTTCACATCATTGGCTTTCGATTGAGTGATTTCACGGGTGTTTGATTACAGTCCCTCTATTCACATTCTGTGAATTGTGCTAATAGTACCTTGAGGACCATTGTCATTATTGGTTGTTTCTCTCACGCTTGTTAACAGTTTACATCATCAGCTGGTAATCAAGCGATTTTCTAGCATGTTCAACGTCAACACATCTATACACATGTTAGAATTTGTACTTTGATCAAGTCGTGTTGGAGTGCAAGACCCTGGGGTTAGATCACAAAAGTCCAGGTTCCAAAGCAGTGTGACATGATTATGCTGATATACATGTCTCTTTCAGATGGATGGTTGTGACCATACCATGAGTTATCATATGTGATCCTTCTCATTATTGGATGACTGCAACCATACCTTGGTTGCAATATGATCCTATTTATCGGATGGCTGCGCCCATGCCAAGATCCATTTACATGATCATTCTCTGCATGGCTGCTTCCATACCATGATTCATGTATCATTTGACATAGTTTTCAGTTATGTATATGTATTTCTACTTGCTTGCAAGTTTTCTGACGATAAACTTCGATTCCCCGCATTGATTCATAAAGCATTTCATCCCTCACTCTAGTTCGGCCTTCACACTTTAGGGGGCATCTGTTACACATCATTTTGTTACTGTCCCTATACTCCCCATTCTTTGATCTTGGAGGACCTCTACAGTGAACCCTACATGCTTTCCCTTCATGAAGAAACTCCCATTGTGTCCCTTCTCATGAGCAGAACAATTCCCTTTTGCACCATTTCCCAAAATCTTCTGTTTTTCCTAGTTTACAAGACTAGCACTAATGACCTTTGTCCTCCTCGTGCTGATATGCAGGGATTATCACTATCCCTAGCACTTACCAGAGCAACTAAGCTTTGTTTCAGTCACACCGATCCTCTTTTGGAATTTTTTTAAATAAGGAGCCAAAGCTTCCAACTCTAGAAGCTTCATAACGGAAGTCTGGTAAATGGTTGAGCTAGATGGAGTCGAGGATGTCAGTTTGGGCTCCTTTCCCCTATAAGGATGTAACTACCTCAAGAGATAAGACCTTCTCCCATGAGAAGAGGAACCATCTCCCATCCATTCATGTTATATAAACCTCCCTTTTTCCCAAGCACAAGCTAGTGTTAATGTTGGTGTGCTAGTGCTAATTAAGTTTGGAGTAAACAACAAGCTATTCATAGTTGTAGCTATCTAGTTGTGTGTAAGGGAGAAGTTTGAATTTGGTTTAGTTTGAAGCCTAAAGGGAAGAGCCTTAAAACTATCATTTTTGAGGCCATCATGGAATGCTAACGGAAGTATGTGGGAACATGGTTTTGTTGGAGGAGAACAACAATGTCAAGGCAATGGTTGTAATCTCTTCTTGATTTAATATATATGCAACTGTCGATTGATTTCCTACATAATTTTTCATCTCACATGTTTATGGCGTAATGTTTCTTGACTTGTTAAGTAGGTTGAATTACAATTTGTCTATTATCAAGGTTGTTGTTTGCTGTTGTTTACCTGTTTCAAGTGTTCAAAGAAGGAAATGGGAGATAGCTAAAGTGAGCAAGCAAGGTCATCACCAAATGGGATAAGCGTAATAAGAGGTAGGCCCTCTTAATTGGTTCTAACCTAAGGAAATCTTCCATAGAATGTCTCATTAGTGGCTAGATCTGCTGTCGGGCTAGAGGTATTGTTTGTGTCTACACTTATAATTTTACTTCACCACATGGTGGCACTATTAGGGATCATGAGCATTTTATCTGAGCACAAGATATGGGTTTCGAATAAAATAATTTCGAAAGTAATTTTGATATACCCAAACCATATCATGCACTTATATATGTTCCATTTGTTCTTCGTTATGAAATGAATGAAAAGGAGGATGACAACATGCAAAGATGTCCATGGTATTTAGTATGTGGCCCCATTTATGATATATGAATGGATTAATGTGTCAAATATGATTTTTAATCAAGCTATAGCTATTAAATGATGATATGATTTTTCGTAAGGTTGCATGTCATTGTATATTTCGATGATCATACAAGTTGTTAATGTGCAATGTTAAAATGGTCATGACAAGAAATTTATTGGTCGATTTGGAAATGGGTTTCTATATGTTTTTTTAATGGATTGGATTACCTAGCCTAGTCATTTGCCAACCAGAAGTGTAAATATACCACCCTATTTCTACTCATGCCCAATGTTTTGAATGCGTTGTCCATTATCCAAGGTATTCATTTAATGGAAAATCTCACTCCTCCATTTGACAACATAGTGTATCTACTATTTTAAATGACATTGAAATTCCCATGCTAACTTCATCCGATGTGTTTTAGCTCCATTTTCATGGCATTATTCCATTTGTGAATATTGGGGCTCAACCCTAACATGGTAGTTTATAACAGGATTGTCTTTAGTGTGACTTTTTGGACTTTCTAGTGCCGGAATATGGTGGAAAAATTTGAGGTGAAATCTTGATTTGTGCTATTTAAATTGGTTTTTGGACTATATATATGGATTCAACACCCTAAAAATCCCCTAGGGCACTTGGATTGTGCAAGGTTACCCACCAAACTTGTGATTTCAATAAATTCCTGTCGGAAAAGCTTCCAAAAAGTCGCACTAAAGACAACTCAGTTTATAACTTGCATTATATGTTGATCTTCCTATACAACTTACCATTCCTTACCCCGAGCTTTACTCCTACATTTAATCTACCACTACATCATTGTCCTCATCCTTTGCACTCCATATTTTCAACCTCCGTGAACTTTCAGGGGGTAATTTTCATCCTTAGTTTTCATTTGAGTTATACTCCAAAAAAATTAGTAACCCATGCTTCAAAATGGGAGAGTGAGATAGAAATTGTACTCCATTGTAATGTTTTTTCTCCTCAGTGTGCTAGGTTACTAGGTTTTTCCATGCATTAATGAATTTGAGATTTCTCTGAGTTTTTTTTTTTTGAATCTGTGCATCACCCTCTTCTCATATTCGGTTCAATGTTGCTTGCCATAGGCATAGTTTTGGTATGCAACTGTGTTTTTCCTATGAATTAGAGCAAATTCCACAGAGGCTTAGTAATATCTTTTTTTCTTGCTCATAGATATTGCAAAATAATGTGCATTCAAAGAAATGTTAAGTTTTGTTTTTTTCTCTATAATTTGGCTTTTTTTTTGGTTTCTTGTGCACTATGGTGAGACACTTTGAGGTTAATCCTTGGGCACAAAGCACTGAACAAATTCATTAAATATCCAAAATGAACATATATCGTTTTGAGCCATTACGACCTTCACATGTCCTTTTCCTGTTAACTAAAGGGAGAATTTTGTCTGTTACAAAATTTAAACTTCTCATTTAGTCATACAGAGCTAATTAGCATGGGAATATTTTTTCCAAAACAGTATGTATTCACCCAATTATTTCTACCAAATGTGTATCCAAAGGTCACTTAACTATCATTTAGGTTTTTGTTCTTTAAAACTATAGTTAACACTAATAGGGTTTTTTACACTCACCCTATTATTTCATCCACGAGAGCCTTTGAGATTGCATTGTCTTGGGCACAAAACTGTGTGATGTTGCTGATGCACAAAGGTTTTTGTTTTTTTATCATATATGACCTGGGAAAAAATTCTCCTCCTTGTAAAAACATTATATTCGATATAAAATAAAAAAATTCCATATATTGTCTCTGTAAAAAGTTGATATGCTTAGTTTCTCTATTGATTTAGAATAAAAAAAAAAACAAAAGGCATGAGTTTCTCTGCCATGGAAAATTTGGCCTTGCACTTTACAGACCATGGCCTCCTTCTTTCGAATGAATAAATTTATCTTTGCCCTAAGCCAAGTATTGTGAATTACGTGCTAGCCCATTTGGCATGAAAAAGTCAAGTTATTTACCCTTTGAAGATCGTATTGTGCTATCAACATTTTCCACAAGGAATTTTTTTGTTTGTAGTGCACATGAAATATTAATTCAATTTTCATATGTAACATCTTTGTTTATGAAACCCTAACATCTACATTAAAGTTTATCTCTTGTTTTGTCCCTGCAAAAAAAAAAAAAAAAAAAACAAAAAACAACTTGACTCCTCCGAGCCTTCAACTATTATGAAACATTGTTATATATATAAGTATTTTGACCTCTGAAAATTGTTAGAGAAGTCTGAGTTGTTTGTCTTTACATTGTTTGATCAATTATGTTGACATGCCAATGCAACTTACTTTTCCTTGCAAATTCTTTTCCCAGTGCGTGTTTTGTGACTCAAATAATTGATGAATTTATTGATGCTTGAATGTGTTATTTTTTATTACCTGTAAGTAACTTAAATTTTTATGATTATAGTATGAGATTCTTCAATAGAAATAGAGGCAGAGGAAGTGGAAATAGAGACATAAATGTGGGGATAAGAAAATATAGGAGGCCTCGAGTGTCAGTTCAATTTGATGGAGATTTAGAGGAATTTAGGTAGTTACTTCCGATTGGAATAGTTAACCTTATAGGCCAACATATCCCCAACCTATGGTACAACCTCAACAGCCCCCTACCCATCATGGAAAAAGCATTGTTATCCCCATGCCACCACAAATTTCTTCCCCTTTCATTGTTTCCAATAATGATGGATGGAAGAATGCAATTCCAACACAACCTTTGCGCTTTGTTCAAGGCTGGCCTACCATTTCATTACCTCCTCCTCCTCTTGAAGTGAGATTAACACATCATTTGTAGTCTATTGATTCACACATTGTAAATTCCCCATAGGTAGAAACTTACCCTTCTATACCTGCTAATCAACATTTCCCATATGCTGGCCAAGTTATAAAGCAACCTACTATACCATTCAATCTAGTTGCTAAGTCTTCCAAACATGCAACCATCCCTCATTCTGTTGCGAGTAATAAAAGGCATAAGGCCCAAGTTACTCTATATGACTCTTCACATGGTTCCTCCCACTTTGTGACATCTCACACTCACAAGGAAGAGCAACAGGCCAAAAGTGCTCTATCTCACAGGTTGAAGTGATGGATACTAAATGTGTTTAATATCACGTTGATGCAGAGTTGGATGTTATTTCTTTTGCCATAGTATACCTGATATACAATGGTTTACATGGAAATGAGGCATTTTTGGTATATTTGTGGATATATATGCAATACCTAATTATGTGATTGTTTTTGGGAGGATTATATGATGCATATACCTCATTGTTTGATAAATATTATGGACCATATTATGGTTATACATGGATCATGATCATATGGAGAAACAAGGATTCATTTGGCTTAGGAGGCATAAGGAGTTGTTGTAGGAGAATGATATTTTTTTCCATCATTTATATGATATGATTTTGATATTTCTATGGAGAATTTACATTGTTGTTTAATTATATTATCTCCAACACACATTTTTGCATGATTAATGATGCACATGGAATGATGGCATAATTATTTTGCACACATATTTTATGATTATTATTATTACTAGAAAGTCATATGATATGACTTTGATTATGGAACAAAGGGGGTCCCACCTACTAGGAAAAATAAAATGAACAATTTAAAATTACATTTATTTAATTACACCTTTATAACCCCACCCTTGACTTCTAATCAAAATTAAATTAGAAGACATGTTATCACTAATTACCCAAGTGGTTCAATTGTCCAACCACCTTCATGAAGTATAAATGAGGGAGAGGGCTATGAAGACAAAGGAGATAATTCTACTAAGAGGGGTATGCACTATGTATTTTTTTCAATCATTCCTTATTATTACATTTCTTTGTGAGTTATAAGAGGATGAGCCTATAGGTGAAAACAAATCTCTTTCAAAGGGAAGATAGCGTTCATGAGAAACTCCACTCACCTATTGGACATATTACTTTAGGTAACTTATTTTTCCGATATAGTAAATGTTGTTTGAAGGTATGATTGTTATACAACCAGCGCTAACAACCATTGAATTTATAGAGAAACAAGTTTCCCATCTTATATCAGAGAATCCAAAGGTGTTTTGAAGGTTGTTCCATTATTTTATTTTATTTCCTGAATTTATGTATATGTTTTTTAAACATTGTAGGTTTTTAGAATTTGATCTAGTCATTGGTTCTTCGCAGGGACCTGCCTTTATGGTTCTAATTTACTCACAAACATTTTTATTGATAAAATTAACCTTGTTTAATCTATTATTTTGTCCATATTTTTGACAAAATATTACATCTTTTTGCAGTTTTTGTCTTTTTTTTTTTATAACAACTTTACGCAGCTAAGGCTCTATAACTTTTAAGACCATAAAAAGTCTTTAAATGTTGATTAGTTTTTTTCTTATTATGTTTCAATTTCGATATATTTTCATAGTTAAGGCTCTACAACCTTTTAAGACCTTAAAATGTCTTGAAATGTTGAATAGTTTACTGCTTTCCATGGCTAAATTTTGAGATATTACCACAATTTTCAATGTGTTTCTTTGTTTTCTAATTTTTTCCTAGAAGTTTCAAATATAATTTTTTGTGAATACTATATTTACTTTTTAGTTTTCTATTTAAATCATCCTGTAGATAATTTTCCAACAATTTTTTTTTTTTTAAATATATAAATCTTGTAAATCCTCTCAATTCATCACATCATAGGGCATTAAACTTTGAGCAACCTTGTCCCACTATCTCACTTACCCTAGTGATATTCAAGAATATTATAGAGTGAAGTGTAAAGACTTCCCATTGAATTGTAAAATCTTCAACATATTTTTGGCGGCCATACTCGGGAACAATTCATTTCCAAATTATCTTTAAATCCATTCAAATTCATGACCATTCAATATTTGAAACAACCTAATCTTTGTATTTGGATCCGTGATCAAACAAATATCACTTATTCCTTGATTTTATTCTTCCAAATTCTGTTTCTAATGAAGAGTGTGTAAGGAAGTGAGCCATCATCTCTCGAAATATTGAATTAGAATATTTAAGGGAAGATTTTCTAAGATGAAATCATCAACATGAGAACCCTAATCATATGTAACCTTCGATCAAAATCATCTTATACTCTTTAGGCTTCTAAGCTACCATGATTAATGACCATACATTCTAATCAACAACTAGTATTATTCCTCAATTGAATGATCAAACAAATAATGCTAATTCATTACTCAATTATATCTTAAATGACACATCTAAAATTCAACAATTGAACTATGATTGGTCTATAATCACTTGTGAAAATTATGCAACTAATGAATAAGAAGCCTTAATCAACAAACAATGTGAACATCAACGTCAACACACATACACACGTCACCAATAGATTTTGTATGAGTAGTGAACCTCAGTCTTCCATAAGACTTAGTGGTGGTAGTCCTGAATATACACCTATAAAAAAAATCCAAAGACACAAAGTCATCATCGAAGTAGAATTTAGACATCGATTTCTACAGAGTTTAACCAGTTCATATAGGATTACTTCTCCCATGAAGCACATTATGTCCTGTACTTAGGCTCAACCTTCTTCTGGAACCTAGGGGTCCACAACCTTCGTGTATTCCCCATCAGGTTCAAGCTCAATTTCCACTCCCACTATTTCAATCATATCAATCTATTCATCATTCACGCCTCATTAGTCAACTACAAATCCTGCTAAATTGATCTTAATGTATGACCTATTCCAATTCAAAGAAGACCTAAATAATATCCCTTGGCATGTAAAATCTCCTCTTAACTTGGCACAAACCAATGCACCTCTTCCAAAATTCAAAGATCACTTACCTAAGTTCTTTGTTGATGGTAGCATCACTGTTAATGAACATTTGATCACCTTCTCTAACGCTTGCCACCATATTGTGGCAAACAATAAAGGTACATGCATGTGATTATTTGTGAATTCTCTTCAATGCAAGGTTGCTACTAGTTTTTTTAATTTCCTCCCAAATACTTCTATACTTGGGAAGATATTTTCTACTAGTTCAAGTCTAAGTACGAGCAACCTAGGAATCCTATCGACCTTTTGTCTGATTATAACAATGTTTCTTTCTCAAAAGGAGAAAGCATTAAATATTTTAACCTTCGCTTCATAAAATTATATTACCAGATTCCTGAAATTATTCGTCCTCATAATCAAGAAGTAATGACACACTACCATAGTGTGTTACCTCCTCCTTATTGTTAGAGGCTTGAAGTGAAAAATGTTACTAGTCTAGAGTCTGCACTTTAGATTTTCCTATAATATGAAGAGTAACTTCGTAAGACTAGTGTCCCTTTAAAGAGCCAAATAAATCAACTTGACATGACATTCATTCTCAAAATCATGCAAGTTATGAGCAATAAATTGAATTCGTATGAACAAAAACTTAACATACAACCCCAACCAAAACCCTCCTCTTTAACACATGTTAATGTTGCTCAATAGACACATCAACCAAATTCGCTCCTCTCATCCATGGTGCAATTTTTGTGAAGAGTACCATGATGAAAAAACTTGTCAAATTCTAATCAACGTAAGAGAGAATTTTTGGCAAAATACCTAATCCTATTGTAGCAACCATAGAATGGATTGATAATGAGGAAATATTAGTTTTTGAAACTAGAGGTGCTTTTAGAACTCGAAAAGCGAAAAATCAAGTTTCCAAATAACCTGAAAATCCAAAACCACAAACTCCTCGATCTCTCATTCCATTGTAAATACGACCTCCACTTCTCAAAATGTACATTCTCCTTCCCCTTATTTACCTTCCATGCTTCCTAAGTTTAATATTATAAAGATAATGGTCAGAATCAAAGTTGATGCCTCCTTACTCGACATGGTAGCAATTATTGAACAACAAAGGAAACTAAAGGACTTCTTAGATGGTAAAATACCCATACCAATCAACATCTTAGAAAGTCAACCAGAAGAAGAAGAGCAACAAGATAAGTCCTAGTTGTTCATAATCCTTCAACTTCTCTCAAGTCTACTTTTTATGTCTCCATGAAACTCCATGATAAGATAACACATTGTTGCTTGGTGGATTGAGGCATTGGGCATAATGTAATTCATAAGGTTATAATGGAAGAATTAGTTCTACAGTGCTTTGAAGATACCCCAAGGAAATTTCTTGCATTTAACAACTCCTTGCAAGAGACAATTAGTCAAATTAAGGACATAACCCTAGTTGTTTGTGCCCACCCTAAGATTAGAACTACTTGTAACATTGAAGTTATGGATATGCCAATTTGAAACTATTCAATAAACTTAGGAAGAGATTGGCAGGTATGAACTAGAGGTCACATTTCACTTGATGGCTTGCATATGACCTTTCCAAAAAATGGAAAAAAACATTATTGTTTATAGGGAAGGCTGCATTATGCCATATATTGAAAATCTACCCCAACCGCATATTAACTATGTAAAAGAGGACATTGGTGTTTATTCTCTCTTCACTGAAGATGAGTTACCTTCCCCTATGGAAACTCGCCAGAAAGATCAAATATGGAATTTACATTTCGATGGGGCCTCTCTTAATGAAGGTAATGGTACTGGTGTTATTTTGTACTCTCATCTTGGGAAAATGTACCAATATCTATTCAGACTCAAATTCCAATGTACTAACAATATAGTTGAGTTCGAAGCCTTTCTTGTACAGATAGAGAAAACCTTATATTTGTGTTGTAAATATTTGACCACCTTTGGAGATTCAGAGTTGATTATCAATTTAATAAAAAAAATCTCCTAACAACCACCTCATCAAGAGATATATTCAACTTTCTAGGGAAAATATCTCTCAACTTTTAGCCTTCAACATAAAGCATGTTTGAAGAGAAATTAATTCCTTTGTTGATCGCTTAGCTATATACGCAACCAACCCTCCTCATCAAATGCTATTAAAATGGCCTAATTGCACTCTATAATATCTTTATAGGCCTCATGTCCCAAAAAACAACGAGGATTGACAAGTATTTTTTGATGATGAAAGTATTTGTGCTTTCATCCAAAATCAACATATCAAGGACAATGAGATTATATATTTAAAAGATATTTTATATCCAACTAGAATTCCCACCTTAGAAATCTCTTTCTCACCAAGTGACATTCCTAAATCTAAATAGAAACATGGACAATAATCTAAACACAAAATTGGAGAAACAATCCTGGTGAATATTGGAACCCCTAAAGATCCGAAGATATTACACATTAGGGCCCAATGCATCGAAGAGGAGAAGGAGAAGTTCATCAATATATTCAAATAATTCCTTGATTTATTTTCCTAGTCATATAAAGACCTTCGAGGTTTTTACCCTGGCATCATTCAACATGCCATTCCCATCAAACAAGATGCCAAACTAGTTAGGCACAGGCAAAGAATAATAAACCCCGCTCTCGAAGCCACTATTAGAAAAGAACTGGATACATTACTTCAAGCCCAAATTATTTTTCCAATTAAGTATTTAGAGTGGGTGGGTAACTTAGTTCCATTCAGGAAAAATAATGGCGACGTATGCTTATGTGCAGTTTATCATTCCTTAAACAAGGCTAGTCTAAAAGATAATTTTCCATTGCCTAACATGGACCAGATTTCACAACAAGTGGTAGGCTCCCAAATATGGTCCCTTATAGATAGGTTTTCTGGTTTTAAGCAAATTCACATAAAGAAGGTTGACAAGAATAAAACTACTTTTACCATTCGCTGGGGCACTTTCGCTTATGATTGAATTCCATTTATATTAATTAATGTAGGTGTCACTTTTCAGAGGGCTATGCAGCTAGACTTCGATGACCTTATAAGGATTCTCATCCAAATCTATCTCGATGATATGATTATATATTCCAAATGTTGCAAAGATCATTTTGAGCATTTAAGAAGAGTCTTCCTTAGGTTTAGGAAATTCAGTATATCCTTCAATCCGAAGAAGTATGTTTATGGGGTCACCAATGGTAAACTTCTTGGACATATTTGTATGGAGCTTGTATCAGGATTTACCTAGAAAGGGTTGAAGTAATTAAGAATCTTCCTCCCCCTAATTCGGAAAAAGAAATCCAATCTTTCATGGGAAAGGTAAATTTTTGCCACATTTTCATTGTTAATTTTGCTAAAATAACTAAGCCCATTCATAATATACTAAATCAAGATCATGTTTTTAAATGGGATGATGCAACACATAGAGCTTTTATTTCTATAAAAGAAGCTATTGATTTTTCTCCTATGCTGGCTAAGCCATATTTCTCTAAGGAATCTTCTATTTATACCAATGCTACCGAGGGATCCATTTCTAGCATCCTTAGGAAAAGAAATGATAAATATATAAAGTAGCTAATTCCTTTTATGATTCAAAGTCTTTTTGATAATGAGTTCAAATACTCCTTCATTGAAAAACATACCTTTTCCCTCGTCAAAGAAATTGATAAATTTCAACACTATATTTTAGGTAAGCAAATAGAGGTAACAGTCCCATTACTTGTTGTTAAGTTTACACTTTCCCAAATTTATCTTTCAAGGAAACTTGCTCATTTGCTTGCCAAGATCCAAGAATATGATTTTTCCATCACTACCACTAAAATAATAAAGGGATGCAATCTAGTTCTTCCATTGGCTCAATATCTTGAACCTTGTGAGCTGAAAAATGATGATGAATCTCTGTTTGTTTTTTTTTTTAATCAATGAACAAAAAATTGATGTTGTAGAACACCCCTAGTATAAGGACATAATTTATTACTTGCAGAATCAGAAATGTCTTGATCATTTGGATAAGACTCAAAGAAGAAGATTGTGCCTCAAATATTCAAAGTATCTAATCTTGAATACTATGATTTTTAGAAGATCTTTCAATGGTTTATTGCTACATTGCATTAATGATGAATCTATTGATGGAATTTTGTCCTTGTCACATGGTTCCACCTGTGGAGGGATACACATAGGTGGTCACTTTGGGGCCAAATCCACTGCTTATAAAATTCTCATATATGGCTATTATTGGCGTACAATTTTCACAGACTCGCAAAAATTCATGTAGAATTGCAAAGACTGTCAACAAGGTGTTGGTAGATAAAATTGCATGCTATGCCTTTCCAACCTGTTATGGTTGATTTCCCATTTTCAAAAATGGGGTCTCAATTTTATTGGACCAATTAACCCTACCTCATCCGCAAGGCATATTTTTATACTTACTGCCAAATACTAAGTGGGAAAAAGTTGTTCCTTAAAAAATGATCGTGATGAGCAAGTTATTGATTTCCTTGAAAATAACATTCTATCTCATTTTGGAATTCCTAATTATTTGATCACAGATAATGGCCCAACCTTTATTTCTAAACGTTTTACTGATTTTTGTGACAAGTACATGATTAAACACTCTACCTCATCTACTTATTACCCTTAAGGTAACAAATACTTAGTTGTACCTACAAATAATAATTTAATTCAAATCATAAGTGATAATCCTTGTAATTGGAACAATTTATTGAAATATGCCTTATGGGTTGATCACACAATTGTAAAAATGAGTACTAACACTTCACATTTATAGCTTGTATATGGGAAAGAAGCAGTCATGCCCTTCAAACTTGAATTAAGTTCATTAATTAGGTCTTTCCATGCAAGCTCAAGAATTAAATTCCACTGATATTCCTTAAAGAGTGTTAGCCTTACTAGATTTAGAAGAGAAACATAGTCACTCTCTTGATAATTTTAAGCACATAATACAGATAGTAAAGAAATATTTCGATAAGAAATCCAAATATGTTAGTTTCTCTGTCAATTAAAAGGCATTGTTATGGGATTCTGCACATGTAGAGAAGGGTAAGCATCATAAGTTCCAGAAATTATGGATTGGTCCTTTTAAAATCGCTAAAATTTTTAGACCAAACTCCCACCTATTAAAATACAACGATGACTGTGTCATGCCCTACACTATGAATGGCTCGCATCTCAAGCCATGTGTAGAGGTAGTACAAGATTAAATCATCAAAAAATTCATCTACACTCTCATGTAGATATTTCTTTAGTTTTCCTTAGTTTTGTTTAATTTTATTTGGTTTCTATTTTTAACTTTTTCTTTGCTTATTTCTCTCACTTTTATGTTACAATTTTCATTTTTCAATTCTTGAGTTTTATGTTATTTTCTGCCTAATTGCATTACAATTTAATAAGGTTGATATATATCCATGTTTGAGTACAATTGAGAATTATTTGGAAAACAACACCTTCTCTGATATAATGTGTCTTAAGCTTTATTTCTCTAAGTGGATTGATATGCTGATATCTTCAACCTATCAATAGAAAATTTTTCATTATAGGAGCAAGTAACCTATCTTTTATCCAAGAGATGGATTGAAAAGAAGCTTTGTATAACCTTATCCTTACCCGCAATAAATCACGCCAGGTGATGTCTTCTTTGCCTCACTTCTTTCATCCTTGGATTCCTGTCCCATACTGATAACTTGCATCCTACTCATTTGCAATAGAAGCTATCAATTCATTTACTAGAGGATCTAAGTTCTAGTTCACTATGCAAATCACCCTATGGAGTCTCTAATGTTGACGCATGCCAATATTTAAATATTTTTCAAGCCATTGCGAGTGTCTTCCCATCCCCTTAATCAAGAAATAATAATAAAAACACGGATTGTGAAATATGGTAAACAAATATAAAAGTTTGAAACTAGTAGGTGAGACCCTCCCTTAAGAAATCCCTCTTCCATCTATAGAAGTGCATAATGAATGCATAAGAATGTTCTTGATATGAGTTCTTTTGAAGTAAAAATGGTTTAGACCTATACCTACATCACAATAATTTCACAAATATTCTTGTGCATATGTGTTTTTGGAAAGTATGCAAAGAGTTTGAGGTTCCAATTTTTGATGAATCATACATTTTATTAGGAAATGAGCATTACCAAAATATATACTACATATATTGATATTATTCAATGCATGGTTGACATACTTGCACCTTACAGGCTTACAAAAAAAAACCAAACCATTAATGGGTGTATATGCTATGGTGGTCCAAAACTTCGTTTCTGCCTAGTCAATGTGATTCACATAAATGGTTTTATATCACACAATATATATAAGATTGAGTCTATGGTGGCATTGTCAAGGATCATGAACATTTTATGTGAACACAATATATGGGTTTCGAATAAAATAATTCTAGAAGTCATTTTGCTATACCCAAACCATATCATGCACTTATCTACGTTCCATTTGTTTGGCATGATGAAATGAGCGAAAAGGAGGTTGACAACATACAAAGGTGTCCATGGTATTTAGTACATCGCTGCGTTTGTGGTTATGAATGGATTAATGTGTCATATATGGCTTTTAACCAAGATTTAGCTATTAAATGAGGATGTGATTTTCTGTAAGGTTGGCATGTCATTGTATATTTCAATGATTATACAAGTTATTAATGTGTAATGTTAAAATGGTTGTGACAAGAAATATATTGGTCGATTTGGAAATGTGTTTGTATATGGTTTTTCAATGGATTAGCTCACCTAACCTATTCATTTTCAACCTAGGAGTGTAAAGATACCACCTCATCACTGCTCGTGCTCAATTTGGTGAATGCCTTGTCTATTGTCCAAGGTATTCATTTAATGGAAAATATCACTCCTCCATCTGACAGCGCGGTGTATTAATTGTTTTAAATGCCATTGAAATTCCCATGCTGACTCCTTCATCTGATGTGTTTTAGCTCCATTGTCATGGCATTATTCCATTCATGAATATTGGGGCTCAACCTTGACATGGAAGATTATAACCTGCATTGTATGTTGATCCACCAATACAGCTCACCATTCCTCACCCCAAGCTTTACTCCTCCATTTACTCTCCCACTACATTAATGGCCTCAACCTTTGCACACCATCTTTTAACCCTCCCACAAACTTTTAGGGAGTAATTTGCTTCTTGATTTTTCATTTTAAGTTACACTGCAAAATATTTGGTAACTAGGGAGTCACAGACCACACACATGCATATTTCTTTGGCATGCACGATATGTCATAGATGGACTCCTTTCAGGGGTTGGCACAATTCGCAGAAGATTAAGAGCTGCCTTCAAACTATAAATTTCATAGACTTTCTCACCCTTCTCCCAGTCCATAGATCCAAATTATGGAAGAAAATTCAAGCCAAAGATACTCACTTAACCAGAAGTCTGCAATGCCATTGGAGAGTCACCAGACTTGCCAAATACATAGGTTGAGTCTACAACTTTTTTGGCCTGAATAAATTCTAGAAATGGAAATACATATTAGTGATGTAGACATTGAACTTGTCATATCATCTTGCAGGCATCTAATCCCACATGCTCCCTGTGGATAACTAACATTACATTTCATCAGTGCTCTCAATAGAGATGTAACCGTCGCTATGTGTGGGGGGTCGATTGCTTGATCATTTTGTGTCCTTCTCACAGTGTGTGATCTGTGGAGGTGAAATAATGTACTATTTGCATGTGTGAATTGTATATGGGGTGCCACGGCAATCGTCGGGCCTCCACGTCTTGTTGTGCATTTAAATCACATACTTACCAATATCATTTCTCTAAGCTTATTATCCCTCAAATTATTATAATTTTTTGTTGTAATGATAACAACTATCTTTAATTCCTTCATTAGTAGAGCTTAGGTCCTTGCAATTATGGGAGGCTCTTCCACTCCATCTCCCCATTCATTTCAAGCTTCCCTTCCTTGAGCTGACATGCATGATTAGCACAATTGTCAATCGCTACATTTTCACTCCTAAGGATGTGGAAGTAATTTTTATGTGGTGGTGAAAAATGCAACAAGAAAATCCTATTTTAATTTTTTCCTTGAATATAATTAGGAATTAAACTGTAATTCTAATTCTCATAGCAGCTTGTAATAGTTAACTAAGTTAATTTGATGTAGTTGGCTTAGTTAATTCGTGTTGGGAGTCTATCTAGAGTCATGTAGAGTGGTTCCCAAATTTTAGGGGCCCGGGTTGAGTTCTTTTGAGTTGTAATTATTTAATTCAGTTTAACTAAGTTAAATTTAGTTAAGCTAGTTCCAACTAATGGAGGAATTAGTCGAAGATCCAGTAGTGGGGTGTAACCTGTAGTAGTGGGATGTAGCCAGCATTGATCAACTAGTAAACTGAATATTCACTCATAATTAACTCATTCATGTTAGATCAGAATAAATACCCAGTTGAGATTGGAGTTCAGGGATAATCTACTATCAGTTGTATAATCCTCTGAATTGTACAGGTGGTGCATGCAATTAGAGGAAGGCCTATAATGGATTGTGTAGTTATGGATGAGGAATTTCCCAAATAAATATAGGCTAATTCCCTAGGAAACTGCACAAGGAAATAGGAGCTTGGAAGGTAGCAGATTTGGCTAAGTATTGGCTGGAGCTTGTTTGTGAAGTAGTGAGATAGATTGTGATAATGTAGAGTTTGCTTGGGCTTGAGAAAATCATTGTAATCTTCTCAAATTTTCTTATTAATGAAATATACAAATAGTATGGTTTTTAGCTTAGGCTTTCCCCATACAATTATTGTGTTATGTGTGATTGAATTCTTCCTTTTTCTGCTTCATGATTTCATCGATCAATTATTGTTTCCACTGATGGGTAGAGTAGATTCAAGTCAATTGTTTTAGCATATTACAATCTGCAGTTTGAATCTACAAGGAATTTCTACATGGTATCATAGATTAAATCACTATAAAGGAGGAGAATATGAGTTTGTCTTTTGCAAGAGAAATCGAATTTGCAGCATCATACTTTAGAGCAGGGAGGATTTCGTTCTACGGATTGAGGCTAAAATATGCCCTTGAGGGAAGTTAAAACTATATTTCTCAGAAGGATAGGTGATGAGTGTCAGTATTGCAACAAGAATGTTGCAACTCCTGGGGCTACCAACTTTACTTCATCAACCCAAGGTTCGTACAAACTTGGAGGTGACAGTGTTGTATACACAAATAGATGTAATGGTCTACTCTTTGTCACTTTTCAACTAGAGTGATAGACCACTAGGGTTTCTCAAACTAGTGTTCTATTAATTAGAATAATTTTTACTACCGAATGGAGAAGGGAAAATTATCCTTAATGAAAGAAAAGGAATGTTGCCTACTTTAAGGAATGAAAGACTAAATTGGAAGATGCTTGTAAAGTGACATGAAATCCTTTAGCTACTCATTGACACCTTTTGCTTGCAAAAGAAACCTAGCTTATCCTTATTTATAACATGTGATGATCTAAACTAACTGAGCATGGAATCTGATCTAGGGAGTATTATAATTACTGCATGCATGTGCTAATTTAGAAATTGTAGAAAAATCTCTTTTTTATGTTTTCATTTTATGAATGCAAATGCTAATCTTTACTTGTTCTTTGGCAGGGGAGACAGGTATGGAGGAAGAGGTCTAGACTAGTCTTAAGGGTATGGAAGCCAAGTGGAGGCCTAATCCAAGCTTAAATGACAATTTTGCTAAATTTAGGCTCAAAACAGGCTGCTACAGGGTTTCTTGTAGTACTACTACAGGATGTCCTAGTTCTACTACAGGATGCCCTATTTTACTACAAGAAATAGGCCGAAAGCTTAGGAGATGGTAGGAAAGGTGAAATGAAGTGTGGAAAAGGTATATGATGGGGGAATAAGGTATGGAGGAGGTGAACACTATCCAAGGTTCAATCAAATGCTTTAAGATGGTTGGATTTGCTCAATGGAAATGGAAATTTTGCTTACAAAACAAGAATTCAGATTTAGGGTTTAGTGGACTTTGGCAACATGGGTGGATAAGGCTTGGATGAGGCAAATGATATGATATCTCCCTACAATTTAGAAGCTCCTACAACAACATACATTCTTGTCTTCATTTTTGCACAAATTCATTTATACATGGGAAATATTTATTAAATGGAAGAAAACAGAGTTATTACCATCTAGTGGCTAAGTTCATGAATGGAAGTGCTTTGAAACCAATGCAAAACTTAAGAGATCCAAAAATGAAAATTGCAACTCATCCTAAGAAACTCAAATACAATGACATACTCATCAAGACCCTAGATTATGCAGCAAAGCAAGAAATATGTTTTTGGTCTGGATGAGTAGAACCCTCAAGTCATGATCCCATAAGGGAGATGAGGTGAAAACCAATATCACCAACTTTGTTGGAGTGTCTTATGTCACTATGATACGACTGATCTAACTATCCACAAATGGAAGCAAATTAATTAATCATCCAAATACTTGCAAATTAACAATACCTAAATTACTTCAACAACTAACTATGAATGTAATCTAATCATACATGTACAAAAAGAGGAACCTTTGTTGCTAGGGTTGGGCCCTAACCCAAGAGCTTCAGCCCTCTAAGTCAACTCAGTGCTGGATCAAGGGAATGCTTCTCATTTTCATTAAAATATAAAAAATACATAAGAGTCATCAGTCACAATGTCTTAGATCAAAAATGGCTCTTGGCTACAATAAAAAAATTCGAATCCTAATGAGGCTCTAGGCCTTATTATTTATCCAACTGAAGTTACCAACAAAATCCTTAAATTTAGGGAGGCTTGGCTTCCAAAGTCAAGATCAACTAGTCTTCAACTATCACTGGATTGGCTACCAATGATCTTAATGGCTTGGCTTCTTGTAACTCTGAGCTAATGAGATCTGGTGGAGGAATCTTTGAGTGAGTGAGGAGTTAAGGAGGGAGATCCAATCTCCTAAAATCCCTCTTTCTTGTCTACTTCGAGTTCCTACACTTTAATTAACCAAAATTCTCTTCAAAACCTGCAATGAATGCACATTAGACCAAAAGACATGACATCTCATCTTTACCCTTTTCATTAAGCAAAATATAACAAAACATGTAAATAAATGTGAGAAAAGTTGATTTTAGTATGTTGGATAGTGGCATTAAGTTCCATATAATTTACCCAGTGATGAGCCTCATCAATAGGATGGAGGTAGTGTTGGGAGAAAATGAGCTTAAGGAATTCATAGACAATGATACTCCCAAGCCTCTAACAACTGATGCTCAAGATATGGCAGAGTGGAGAAAGTGTGTGGAAAAGGCAAGAAGGATTATCCTAGAAGGAGTTCGAGATCATATTGTCTCAAACCTCCATAGTAAGGAAACTCCATTTGCAATGTGGAAGGCCTTGACGAACCTGTTTCAAAACATCAATGACCACAGGAAGTCGGAACTGAAGGACAAGCTCAGAAAGATCAAGATGGAGAAGGGTGATACAATACTAAAGTACTTGACCAAGTTCATCCAATGTCAAGATGAGCATGGAAGTGTTAGTGTTACAGTTGTTGAAGATGATCTGGTGAGCTTATCACTTCTAGGGCTTCCCAAGTTCTGGCACAACTACAAGGATTCAGTGAATGGGAGGAAGAAGTTACCAGAGTGGGAGCAATTGTGGTCCTACTTGGTACAAGAATAAATTCAGTGGGACACCAAAGATGGATCCTCATCCAAGCATGATGATGAGGAGAAAATTTCCTTAGTTGGAAAGGCGAAGAAAGGGAAGGGGAAGTCATCCCATTCTAAATCATATACTTGTCAGGGTAGAAAGAAGAGCGGCATGTCAAAGATTAAAATTTTTCACTATCACGAGCTAGGACACTATGCCACAAAGTGTCTGCACAAGAAGGTTGGTAGGAAGCCCTCAGGAGGAGCGGCAGGTGAAGCTATTGCTTCAAAATTCGAACTAGATTTCATCCTCATCGCTTGCATGGTGACATTAGTGATGGGTAGTGTGTGGTACCTGGATAGTGGAGCCTCATTCCATATGACTGGCAACAAATAGTTCTTCAATGACTTGGAGGACAAGGACCTCCAAATGCACATAAATATGGGAGATGATGGGAGGTATAGCGTGACTGACATGGTATTGTTACCTTTCATAGGGAGTCTTGTACTCCTCTCACATTAAAAACATGTCATGTATGTTCCTGGTTTGAAGAAGAATTTGGTTTCAGTTTCCATGTTGGAGGACCATGGCTATGATGTGATATTTAGTAAGGCAAAGACTTTCCTTCATCACATAGCCTTAGGATAGGTGAAGAGGATCGGGGTTTGGGTGAAGAACCTCTATAAATTGGATGTAGAAGAATGGGCTTCTTTGAGGAGAAAAGAAAAGAAGGTGTAGAGATGAGACATCAGTGAGTTGTGGCATAGAAGATTGGGTCACTTTCACCACAAAGCTTTGAAGATCATGCAACAAATTTCTACAGGACTTCCCAAGGGTACTCTAGAGCAGAGAGAGACATGCAAAGGGTGTACATTAGGGAAGTACACTAAAGCTTCCTTTCATGATAAATACATTCGAGCGTAAGCGATCCTTGATCGAGTTCAATCAGATGTGTGTGGACCCTTCTCGATAGCCTCCACAGCCAAGCATAGGTATTGTGTAATATTTTTTGATGATTTTTCTTGTAAGTGATGGATTTTATTCATGCAAAAGAAAGATCAGACATTCGCTAAATTTTGTGAATTTAAAGCACTTGTCTAGAAAGATATTGGCAATAAAGTTAAATCTCTCAGAAGCGATAACATTGGAGAATATGTGTTGAATGAATTCAAGAAATTTTGTGCATCAGAAGGAATTTGACGAGAGATAAGAGCACCTCATAACCCACAGAAGAATGGGGTGGCTGAAAGGAGGAACAAAAGTATTGTGGGAGCGACACGGGAGATGTTACATGATTAGGGCCTACCTTTACACTTGTGGGTTGAAGCATGCAACATAATTGTTTATTTGCAAAACATAAGCCCTCAAAGAATTCTTGGGTTGAGTACACTAGAAGAAGATTTTTTGGGTACAAAACTAGATGTGGCACACCTCAAGATATGTTGTTCATCAATCTACTGTCATGTTACCAAGGATGCATGGAAAAAGCTAGAACCAACAGTTGAGTTGGGCATATTGATACACCTCACAACTATCGGGTTACCTACCATCCAACAGGATAAAAGTGGTTGGTAAAGATGTGAAGTTTGATGAAGAGAAGGCCATGAGATGTTCCCTTTAGAGGGATATTTAGTTACATGTAGATGAGGATATTTTAGCTCCAAAGGAAAAACCTCAGGATGATGTGGACAAGTCACATGCATAGGAGCAGAGAGTTGAAGCACCCACTCATGCAGATACTTTCAAAGATTGAAGGAACCGCACCAGAGAGGCTGACAGATTGATGCATGATGTTAGAG
This sequence comes from Pinus tabuliformis, assembly GCA_031772625.1. Taxonomy (NCBI): domain Eukaryota; kingdom Viridiplantae; phylum Streptophyta; class Pinopsida; order Pinales; family Pinaceae; genus Pinus; species Pinus tabuliformis. The sequence continues at coordinate 435,543,711 of CM062818.1, read as the reverse complement.
AGAATGTGGGAGCACCCACATCATAACGCATGCAGAGGAGGTCACTAGATCGGTACACTAGCTACATGGCTATGATGAGCGAGAGTGTAGAGGTTGAGCCATCCTTATTTGAGGAAGAAGTGCAACAACCAGTATGGGTTGATGCCATGGTTGAGGAGTACTACTCCATTATCAGAAACCTTGTTTTGGAACTGTTCCCAACACCAATAGACAAGTCAGTGGTGAGTTCTAGATGGCTTTACAAAGTAAAGCAAGTAGTATATGGGAGTGTGGAGAAACACAAGGCCATATGTAACAACCACCTCCCACATCTACCCAAGCAACCGATCAACCGGGGTAAATATGTGACAAGAGGCCACTATGATATGATTCGACCTCCTAAGTCATGTTAAGGAAGTGGAATCAATGAAAACACACCATACAAACATTCAACATCAACATTAGGATCCTCAAGAACCAATCCAACCATTTTTCCAACCATCCCCTGGGTCCCACTGAGCTTTTGGACCACTTGACCTTTGGACGCTCTCATGCTATGAAAATGCTAGCATCTAGGGACCTCTGGATGCCCTCATAGGCCTGCAAGCCATCGTTCAAGGAAATTTTTGCACAGTGTTGTGCTAGTGTCCCCAGGATTTGATCCACTTTTCAGGCCCAAAGCCTAGGTTACTTCCCAAAATAGAATGACATCTTTAGAACAATAATATAACAGGGAAATGTCAGTGCAAAAGCAATTACTTGAATAATACCTTGACTGGACCCCTACTAGACATGACATGAATTTCGTCAAACATATCATAAATATGTAATCTACAAGTGTAAATAACAAATATGAGTATATGGGTCTCATACTTAGCTGAGAATCACTAAGAAACATTGATGCCTCAACAAATCAACTTAAATTTCATCCATTAGGTCATAGATACATTGTTCATTCATTTACAAGTAAAAGCAAGATGAGATCCATACATAGCTACTGTCGTAAAAGATATATATAACCAACGTAATAGCAACAGGAATAATAACGAAATCACAACCATATGATCCACATATAAACCCGTATAATACTCATAGAAATACTAGGAGAAATAACCTCATATTGATGATGCAAAATCCAAACCCGGGATGGGACTTCCGCGTTCCACCCGACTATAGAATGGTGGAGCCAAATCTCTCTTTAGCCAATTCACCCCCGTGCCATATTCCAAGCATGAATGTGGGATCTCATCGAACACATCAATCCAAAACCATCCAAGGCTTCCATAGGCCATCCACCTAAACCCATCAATAGTGACTCCACTTCACCACTAGACATCACAAAACCATCATCAGATTATTCTCCATCCAAGCCTTCCAAGGCTTCCAGAGCGTTTGTTTCAACCAATGCTTCTAGGACTAGTAACTCAACCCAGAGATGCCACTAGGCTTCCAAAGTGTTTGTTCAACCAAGGCTTCTAGGACTAGTAACTCAACCCACCAAGGGATTCCAGATCATTTGTCCAACCAAGGCTTCCAAGACTAGTAACTCAACCTAAGTTGTTACAGGGCTTCCATAGAATTTGTCCAACCAGGGCTTCCAGGAACTAATAAATCAACCCCAAGCTAAGGAAACATGAGAACCAACTAGAACAAAACAAGTAAATAAACCCACAATCCCCATGGATATCCAGGGAATGGCAAGGCTAGGCAATCCACTGTCAATCCAGGAAATCCTCCATGCCAGTGACAAATCATGACCAAGGAACCACATGCATATGCCATGCATGCCAAAACTAATGAGGAAAACATACATGAAACTCGATACCTGCAAAAAAAATTATTGTAGTTGTTGATCCCGACGCCCTCTTGCACTTTCCTTCTCTTCCCTTGCCTTCTTTCTCCAAAAATCCAAGTATGACACACCTTCCAAGAGTGCTCCAAGAAAACTCTAAGTATCCAAGAGTATGAGAAAGAGATAGAATAATGAAGGAGCTCCAAAACTAAATTGGCAAAAGGTTACCAACTCATCCTTAGAAGCCTTTTTATGAATGAGGCCTCTATTTTCTTCATTTTCCATTATTTTCCTTCAATTTCCTCCTCACATAAAACTTGTGACCTTTCACCTCCCTTTTCTCCTAATTTTCATTATTTTCATAAATAAATGTGCCAAAAATTCCATTTTGCCTTTCCAAAACCTTAGGCATTGCCTTTGCCAATTTCCTTAGCCATTAATAACCAAATGAACACCCATCACTAGGATTTTTCCAACATTTAGCTTGGAATAAGTGTCCCATCAACCATGGTTACTATTTTTCCTTTATTAACTTTTATTACATGGATTTTTCACCAAGGCTTACACAATATTTGTGGCCAGTGGATTCTATCAGGTGGAGGGAATTGATTACGAGGAGACCTTTGCTCCAGTAGCAAGGTAGTCCTCAATCAAATCTATTCTAGCATTTTCAATGCAGATGGGATGGTAGATACATCAAATGGATGTAAATATGACATTCATCAATTGTATGATTGAGGAAGAGGTGTATACTGAGCAATATGAAGGATTTCATACCTTCAACAGAGAGTCGCATGTGTGCAGACTCAAGCAAGTGTTGTATGGACTAAAACAAGCACCTCATGCTTAGTACACAAAAATTGGCAGCTATTTCATCGAGTTGGGCTTCACCAAAAGTGAAGTAGATGCAAACTTTTACCATATTGTGGTTGAAGGTAAATTGTTGATTATAGTATTATATGTCGGTGATTTAATTCTAATAGGTGATGAAAAACTAATAAAATCTTGCAAGAGAATTCGAGATGAAGGACTTGGGGCTCATGCATTACTTTGTTGGTATGGAAGTATGGCAAGGAGATGGGGAACTATTTGTCTCTCAGAGAAAGTATGCCAACGCGATACTAAAGAAGTTCCACATGGAGAGCAACAAACCCATGTAGACTCCTCTAGCAGGTAACTGGAGGAACGAGGATGCTACTTCAGGTGAAGTAGTGGAGGCTACTATTTATAGACAACTTGTGGGTTCACGTATGTATTTGGTGAACACATGACTGGACATGTGTTTTGTAGTTAACTAGCTTAGTCAATCCATGGTTAAGCCAACTAAACTTTATTGGAAGGAAACTAAACATGTGTTGAGATACCTCAGAGGCACCACTCAATTTGGTCTTTGGTACAAACGAACAGAGGGAGTGAAGCTTCAAGGCTTCACAGATGTAGATTAGGCAGGGAGTCCATCTGATAGGAAGAGCATATCAGGGGGAATCTTCAGTATTGGGTCAACAACAGTTTCTTGGTACAACAAGAAGCAGAGATCAGTTGCACTCAGTTCAGCAGAAGCAAAGTACATGGCTACTAGTCAAGAAACTTGTGAGGCTATTTGGATGAGGAAGATCCTTGTTGGGTTATTTGGTTAGCAGATGGATCCTACAGTGATTTACTATGAAAACCAAAGTTGTACCAAACTCTTTGAGAATCCAGTTTTTCATGACCGTTCCAAGCATATCGACATCTAGTATAACCATCTACAAGATTGTGTGCAGAGGAGAATCATGTTGTTGGAGTACATTCCTACAAAGGAGAAAGATGTAGATATTTTGACAAAGGCATTTTCAGGATGAAAATTCAAGTTTCATAGAGGCAGGATTAGGGTAGCATATAATCCCTTTCTTGTTGAGAGGTAGTGTTGAAAAATGCAACAAGAAAATCCTAATTTTTTTTTTTTCCTTGAATTAAATTAGGAATTAAATTGTAATTCTAATTCTCATAGCAACTTGTAATAGTTAACTAAGTTAATTTGACTTAGTTCACTTAATTAATTCGAGTTGGGATTCTATCTAGAATCATGTAGAGTGGTTCCTAAATTTTAGAGGCCCAAGTTGAGTTCTTTTGAGTTGTAATTATATAATTCAGTTTAACTGAGTTAAATTAAGTTAAACTAGTTCCAACTGATGGAGGAATTAGTGGGAGATCTAGTAGTGGGTGTAACTAGCACTGATCAACCAGTAAATTGAAGATTCACTGATAATTAACTCATGCATGTTAGATCAGAGAAAGACCCAGTTGAGATTGGAGTTTAGGGACAATGTACTATCAGTTGTATAATCATCCAAATTGTACAAGTGGTGCACGCAATCAGAGGAAGACCTATGATGGATTGTGTAGTTATGGATGAGGAATTTCCCAATAAAGTACAGGTTAATTCCCTAAGAAAATGCACAAGGAAATAGGAGCTTGGCAGGCAACAAATTTGGCTAAGTATTGGTTGGAGCTTGTTTGTGAAGCAGTGAGATAGATTGTGAGAGTGCAGAGTTTGCTTGGGCTTGAGCAAAGCATTGTAATCTTCTCAATTTTTTTTATTAATGTAATATACAAATAACAGGGGTTTTTAGTTATGGCTTTCCCTAGAAAATTATTGTGTTATGTGTGATTGAATTCTTCCTTTTTCTGCTTCGTGATTTCATCAAGCAATTATTGTTTCCGCCGATGAGTAGAGTAGATTCAAACCATTTGTTTTATCATATTACAATCTATAGTTTGAATCTACAAGGAATTTCTACATGTGGTATATCTTCTAAGAGTTTTCTTATGTCATTCATTAGGTTTTCCAAATGCTTGTCTCTCAGAAGCGTTCCTTTGTATAAGTGTTGGATTATAAGGAGCAAGCCCCCTAAGATTTGGATGTGACTTACCTACAAGTGTTTGGCTAGTATGACAGTGTGCAACAAGCCATACATGTGACTTTATACAACAAGCCATACATTTATACTTAATTATTAGTTTTTTTTTCCTAATCCCATGTATACTTCTTTACTAACTTTCCTTAAAAATATACAAAACCCTTCCTTCTCTAGTCACCCTATAAATGTAATTATAAATTATTTAAAAATTAAACAATATATATTAGGTTTAATATAAATTATAATTCCATTTATTTTTTGTTCTTTTAAAATAACCCATAACGACATTGCCTCCAGAGTCTAAAGATAAATTATATATTTATAAAATTAAAATAATTACTTTGTAAAAATTTGACCCTCGGTGTTTTTATATTATATTTGGTAAACCCACAATTGCATTGCCTCCAAAATCTGAAATAAATAATATATTTATAAAATTAAAATATATTATTTATATATTTATAACACATGATAAATTATTTGCTCTTATTATTTAATGAAATAATTACTTTGTAAAAAATTGACCTTTGGTGGATGTTTATATTATATTTGATAAAGTGGAATACAGGAAAGACTTGTAAATATTATAAATTTAAACATATGTAAAATTAAATTAAATTTATTGTTTTAATTAAGTTGTAATTTAATTGTTTTATATTTTAAAAATTGGTTTGAATATTTTTTAGTTAAATTTATCTAAAATTTAGTAAGAAATTATTGTAATTAAAAGTTTGATTTGTGAATTTTATATAATTTAAATGTTTTAAAAGGATTTTAGAGTACTAAATTTATTTCTACATTTAAAATAGATTTTAAATACTCTAAAATTTATTTATACATTCAAAATAGATTTTAAACAATTAAAAATATCATTCGATTAAAAATTGTTTTATTTAATTTAAATTAAAAATTTCAAAATATAACATAGTTAAACAAAAAATTAAAATTATTGTATTTTTTTCCACATTTAAATTCACAAAATTTGTTAAGTGTTTTAAATTAATATTAATTAGACACCACCATCACAATTTTATTAGTATATTTATATCTCCATATTAATTATTTTTTTTGAATATAACTTCTAAGAAATTTCTAAGGTAGTTCTTAAGAAATTTTGGAGGCAGATTTTGACTAGGAAGACTAAGGATAATAATAAAATTGCTCTTCACGATTGGAATTCCTATCTTAAAAAGCTTTATGAATCTCCAAATGTCATGGATAATTTGGAAACCCTTCTCACAACGAAAGAAGTTTTCTCTTTAGAAGACATTAAGTTTGGGGTTAATCGCCTCGCTAATGGGAAAGCTAAGGACATTGAAGGTTACCAGGCGGAAATCTTAAAAATTGGAGGTCCTGTCCTCATCCCCCACATCCATAAGCTTTTCAATCAAGCAGTCAAGCAAGGGTTCCCTAAACCTTGGACCAGGAGCCTCATTATCCCTATTTTTAAAAGTGGGGATACAAATAACCCCTCTAATTATCGGACAATTATGATCAGCCCTCTCTTAGCCAACTTACATGGTAGTATTTTGGAAAAGAAGTTAAGCATATGGCTTGAAAGTGAAGGTAAGCGGGCTCAAGGCCAAGCAGGTTTCAAAAGGCATCACTCAACAACAGATCACCTTGTTACGCTTAGGATCATTGCGAAGGAATGTCGTAATGATAAATCCAATTTATTTTGTTGCTTTGTCGACTTTAGAAAGGCTTTTGATACAGTTCCTAGATACAACCTTTGGAATAGATTAGAAGAGCTAAAGGTTCCTCTTGAGTTGAGAGCCGCCGCTATAAGGTTATACGAGAATGTAATTGCCAAGCTAAAGAGCAATGAGGGGTGGTCAAAAGATATTAAGTGTAACATCGGAGTTAAACAAGGTTGCCCCCTCTCCCCTACCCTATTTGGCATTTACATCGATAAGCTCGAAGGCTAGTTAGAGGAAGCAGGATGTGAGGGCACGATCCTAGCTGGGATAGTCGTCATCCTTCTTCTCTGTGCTGACGATATTGTTCTTTTGGCAAGGTGCCCATCTGATCTTGATAAGCAGCTCAGGCTTCTTAAGGATTTCTGCTCTACCATGGGTATGACTGTTAACACTGACAAAACAAAAGTTATGATTATCAAATCCAAGAAGGACACTTACACTAATTTTATCTATGACAATAATAACTTGGAGGAAGTGTATTCTTACAAGTGCCTAGGAATTGATATTCATCACATGCTCAACTGGAACCATAGCATTGAGAAAAGGATTAATGGGGGGTGGAAAGCTTATTTTGGTCTTGAAAATAATTGTAAAACAACAAACCTCGTAATGTAGGATAAAAAGAAGTTCCTCTTTGAAACTTTAGTCACTCTTGTTATCTTATATGGCTGTGAGGTTTGGGGTTGCAGCATCTCCAGAGAATCATGGAGAAATATTGAGCAAATCCAAAAGCGTTTTATAACTTATAACCTGAAAATTAAAAGTAATACACCCTATCCTATTCTCCTTATAGAAGCAGGTCTTTCCCCTATTGAGAGCCTAGCTATGCTTAGGTTTCTGTTGTACAAGCACAAACTCAATAACATAGATGATCATAGACTTCCTAAGCTAGCTTTAAATTCCAGCCAAAACCACCTAAGGCTCAATCGAGGGTGGCATAAAGACACAAGGGCCTGGTTAAACTATTGGGAGATCAACGAAAATGATGCATTGCAAAACATAAATAACATTAAAGATATTGTTACTTCTAAGTTCAAAGAAAAAATGTGGTGTGAGAAAGATTTAGCGGCTAAAAGAAAATTAAGTTATTATAAGAAGGTCATCAACCCCACCCTAGAAGATCAAAATTATCTCTCTATTTTAACTAGCTCAAAGAAGAAAATTAATATAGCAAAGATTAGAACGAATTCTCATGAGCTCCATAGTGAAACAGGTCGTTGGGCAGTTCCTAAAATGCCATGGATGGAAAGGATCTGCCATATATGTGAGAATAGGAACATCGAGGATGAAAACCACTTCCTCTTAGAGTGCCCCGCGTACAACCACATTAGATCTTAGTTTCACAATCTTTGTTACAATACTAACCTTCCTAGCCTTTTACAATGTCAAAATTATAGTGAGGTCGGGAGGCTTCTCTCCAAGCTTTTTGACCATAGGAATAAAATCTTAAATCAAAATAAATAATTTGTTTCTTTAGGTTCGATAAACCATTGTTTAGTCTCAACAGACGTTAACCACCACCATCATCATCATATATAATATTTAAACAAAATATATTTATAGTAGGGATGTATTTAAAAAGAAAATTTTAAAAATATAAATAAATTATTAAATAAATAAATAAAATATAAATGAGATGTGTAAAAAAAAATTAAAAAAATATAATATTAAAAAACAATGAAGATTATGGATTTTTTTGTTTTTAATTAACATATTGGATTTTCTCAATTTTCAATTAAAAAAAATTGTTATTACTATAATTATAATAAAATTATTAAATATAAATACGTGTATTCATTATATATTATTTTCTTTATAAATTAAAAGATTCATATTATTTTTGTTTTTCATATTTAAGTGATTTATGTCTTAGATATTATTAGTTTATATTAGCTATCATTTAAAATATTAGAATTATGTAAAATATGTTAAAATAATTATAAAGATTAATATTGAACTTTTAGTTTTGATATAATGGAGAATTACATGATGCCTTAGTTTAACGGTGGTGTGATTATTTTATTTGAGACATTTATAGTTTCTGTTACATCAATAAAACATTAGATTTCATGGTCTATTGAATTTAATAATAATTTTAGGATTTGTGTTTTTACCTTGGTTAAATTTGGAGAGTAGTGTTGTACTTATGCACTTAGATATGAATATGTTGATATTTTCTTCCATGTTTGGATGTGTACCTATCTCTTTGATCATAATCTTATGTGTCCCATAAAGATATATTAGAGGCTATTACTTCTTTAGGCACTCTTGTGGACCATCTCCACCTCACTCTCCTCCTGTGAACTTCTTTTTTTGCCTAAGTGTTCCATTGGCATGTTGTTAGACTCAATTTCCTTTCATAAATGTATTCAATTCCTCCACACTAGCACAATATTACACACAAGATGAATGTATCTCTGATGGATGTTCCATAACTAAAACCATTTATTTTCTTCAATTGAATAATGTTGAATAATTTAAGGTTCCACACACTTCCATGAGTTTTAAGGTCATAAAGGACTTGACAATATTTTTTTAGCTATTATTTCTTGGATGCGATACCTTGGTATAGATTTGAGTACCTTTGATTGGTTCTATTGGCTATCATCCATCCAGATAGGTATATTCACTACACTAGTGTATAGGTCTAGTTTTACCCTCCACAAATAATGCATTTTGATATTTTTATCTCCTTTGAATTATTGTAGGTTCCACCCCGTCTTGGAGAATTGCTTCACCACTCCTAATTTCTTTCACGCTCGTTAGATGATAATGCTTTCTTCCAAATGGGTTTCCTTAGTCTAGTGCAATGTGCACCTTGGCACCCATGCCTCTAAAGATTGGAAATCCTTACATTCTCTTATTTCATAATAAGCCTCTTATTTTTCTCTTATAAATTGTTAACCCCTACCTCTAAACGAACTTTTGGATAGTTACAATCCAATTTACCCTTTCACTTTTCTTGAGCTATTAAGCCCAACACTTCCCTTCATCTATATGTTAAACCCATTTACAAATAAACCCCTACATTTAAAAAAAAAACTCTACATTAATATTGATATGGTCAACACCCATTTATTATTATACTCACATTATTTCAAACCTCTTGTTTCAATATAACACATATCTCCGTGTAATGCACATCACTTTTTTATTCTTTATCAAATAAAAAGCACAAAAGAATCCAGAAAAATACCAAAAACTGTTATGAAACCAGCTCACAAAAAGATAGAAAGATAGATCAACACCTTAGAAATAAGCCTCTTCGAGGGGGCAACCTCCTTTACATTACACAAATGAACAATTCTTCAATGATAAAAATGAAAAGACTTCTTTTCTATATATAGGAGTCTAAGGAGTCGTAATATAATCAAAGTTGACGTAACAATAATAATGTAAGGGCATAATAATAACAATAGTGGGCTTCCATGGGGCACAATAATAACAATATGGGGACTATATGGGCACAACATTACAATAAGGGGGTTGTACTAATAACTATAAGGGGTTACACTAGTAGTATAGGGACCTAACATGCCCCTCTCCTTCAAAAAATGTTGTCCTCAATGCTTGAGTAGTTCTTGATGCTCATGTATAAAATTCTTGTCCTCCCATGTGGAATCTTCAGCTGGTAAGTTCTTCCACTTGATGAGATACTCTGAAATTGATCGATTTCGTAGCTGTCAGATTCTTGTTTCTGTGACTGCTCCAGGCTCCACTATGATTTTTCCTTGCTCGTCAAGTTCTGGCAATATTGTTTGAACTAAGATCTTCCGCAACTTTTGAATGAGTGGCCACACTTCTTCGTCCCTCTTCCATTCATACCTTGTTTCATTTATCCAATCTAGTTGGATAATAGAAATGGCGCACAACAATGCTTCCACATCCTCATCCTTTCTTGAGAGTGCATCTACCACAACATTTTGCTTCCATTTTTTGTAGATGATTTCAAAGTCATAACCCAACATCTTTGTGACCCATTTTTGTTGCTCTTTAGAGGATAATTTTTGTTCTAAAAAGTATTTAATACTATCATGATCCATTTTTACCTTGAAGTGTCTTCCCATTAGGTAAGGTCACCATTTCTTAAGTGTGTGTAGTATTGCCAACATTTCCTTCTCATAAATAGCTTTCTTGAGGGACATTTGTTTGTATGTATGTAACCATAAAAATACCCAATCACCTACATCAAAACTTCTTTCATTGCGATGTTGATCTGCCTGTTGTTTCATTCGATTCTGCACCAAAGTGGCGTTATCCTTTAAAAGTTGGAGAACTTGTTGTTGATGCTCGATGTGATCTTTCACTACTTGAATATTTTTCTTCTTGATATGTCCTTCTATATTTAGAGTTTAAAGAGTGGTAATTTCTTCTAGTACATTACAAGATATGGTCAGATTCATTTCTTGATGCTCTATGTGATCGTTCACTTCTTGAACATTTTTCTTCTTGATATGTCCTTCTATCTTGATAGTTTGAGGAGTGGTAATTCCGGCCATTGCATTACAAGATATGGTCGAATTCATTTCTTCTTTCTTGATGTGGTCTTTCACTTCTTGAACCTTTTTCTTCTTGATATGTCCTTCTATCTTAAGAGTTTGAGGAGTAGTAATTATTTCCAATGCTTTACAAGATGTGGTCGGATTCATTTCTTCTTTCTTCGGGGTTGGTTCCTAGTGTATATACTCTTCTTTTGATGTTTCTTGGTCCCTTTCTTCCTCCTCTCCACAATCAATGTAAAATAATTTATTCTCAGCACACTTATGACCTTTAATGTATTTTTTATCACAATTGTAACAAAGCCCCTTTTCTCTTTTTTTTTTTCCCAATTGTTGTGGTGTAACCCTTGTAGATTGTGGAAGGCTAGGAGAAACAACACTTCCATATTTATAGTTGTGAGGGGTAGACATCCTTGTTTCCATAATTTTTCTTTCCAATTTGTAACAAAACCCATTTTCTCTTTTTTCTTCCAATTGTTGTGGTGTTTCTCTAAAGAAGGTGTTGCTCTTTGTATCCTCATAATGTGCTATAATTTCCTCTGTGAAAATTGACCACGTAACAAGTGGTTTACGAGAACAAATCCCTTTATCCCATAAAAATTGATCTTGTTCTAAATATGAAGATGCAATACATACCTTTTGTAACAGTGGTACACCATGTAGATCAAAATATTTCTCCATCTGTAGTATCCAATTTATCGGATCCTTGCCATCAAACTTCCTCATCTCGATTTTTCTTGATTTAGGAGCTTGATCTTGAAATGACTATAACTCTATAATTTCAGATATCCAAGTTCTGAAATTTCTTCCCGCAGTAGCTCTCTGAGTTCTCTTTCTATCCCCGCAAGTCTAATCAGAATTGGATTCTCCAAGAAAGAGTTATGCACAATCTCCCAAGATGACCTAATTATACCCCTTTTCAGAATAGAAAACTTGTATGATGTGCCACGTGTCACTGTTTTGACCTTCGGATCTGAAAAATACACACAAGAAACTACAGCCTGTCCTATTTTTGTAACTTCTAACGAAATTTAAATTCGATTCTGAGAGAGAAAGTTATGATGATTTTCCCAAGGTCACTTGTTTAAGATGTAATTTGGGAGTCTACAAAAACGCTAACTTCCTCAGATCATATATCTGAAAATATAGCGAGACAAGATTTGAAATTCGGACTCGAGGTTCAGACCGATTTCTTCTCAAATGGGTTTTTGTTTTAGCTTCTAAAACTTTGTAGCGAAAACATTATAGCGAAAATTCCACAATGACCTGTTTTAGATGAAATTCTAGAGCTTGCAAAAACTATAACTTCCTCAGATCATATCTCCAAAAATATAGCGCGACAAGCTCTGAAATTTGGACCCAAGGTTCAGTGAGATTTTGTCTCAAATGAGTTTTCTTTTTAGCTTCTAAAACATCGCAAAAAACAGTTATAGCGAAAATGCCACGATGACCTGTTTGGAGCAGCGAAAACCCTAGAATCCAAAGCTCTGATACCAAATGTTATGAAACTAGCTCACAAAAAGATAGAAAGATAGATCAACGCCTTAGAAATAAGCCTCTTTGAGGGGGAAACCTCCTTTACATTACACAAATGAACAATTCTTCGATGATACAAATGAAAAGACTTCGTTTCTATATATAGGAGTCTAAGGGGTCATAATATAATCAGAGCCGACATAACAATAATAATGTAAGGGAAAAATAATAACAATAGTGGGCTTCCATGGGGCACAATAATAACAATATGGAGACTACATGGGCACAACATTATAATAAGGGGGTTGTACTAATAACTATAAGGGGTTACAATAGTAGTATAGGGACCTAAAAAAAACTCAAAAATATTAAAAAAATAAAATTTAAACAATAAAAAAAATAAATAGAAAAAACATTATTTTTTGCAATCTCGCCAATATTTATAACATGTTACATCTCTTCATCGATTTAAGTTAATTTTACACTTATTTTACACAAATAAGGCATCGATAATATATTACCTCATTTTTCCATCTACAAATTTCATTAATTGTTAAATAACATTTCTTACATCCTATCCTTTCGGATTCATCACCTAACTATGAGGTCACAATCACACTTATGGTCTCTAATACTTCTTTAGCAATACTCACCTCCCAATCCCTACATTGACTATAGAAGTTAAGAATGCTCACCTCCCAATCTGCACAATGAGTACACAAGTTTCAATTGGCTGGAAAGGAAATGTAGTAATAATTTCCCATCAATAACAACAATGAACCTTTTAGAAGATATATGAGATTATAATCCTATTAATATTAATAAGCAATCTCTTCAACTTTTCACATGGTTCCTTGGGTTGGGTTCTTCAACTCGACGGAACTTCGTTTCATGCGCTATATTCAACCTTTTCTCTGGAGCAAGCTTTTTTATGTTCTGGTTTCGTGGAAATAGGATTTGAACAAATTTATTTTTTTAGGTGGGAAAATGTTATCATAATTCAGTTGTTAAGTACTAATCGTGAATGCTGGATGATTCATCACTATTATTCAAGAAAAATCACGCCACCTAAAATAACTTGCTAGTGATCCATAAGGTGGCAGGGTTTCACTCATAGCCGATGCCTCTAAGTCTTAGACCATTAACTTGTTTCCTTACCTCCGACAAAAACAAATTCTTAAACAATCTTATTATATTAACCATAATCATTTATAAAATATTGATAAAAAAAATTATAATAAATAAAAAAATTTGCAAAATAATATTCCCATAAAAAAATATTGATAAAGTTATAAAATAAATTATAATTATAATATAGAAAGGGAGGATTGCAAGATAATATTGACAAACAATGTTGCATAAGGATTGGAACGCTGTTATAATATAAATAGAAGGAATGGAAAGCTTTTACAATATAAAAAGGAAGGATTGCAAGACCATCTTGAAAAATTATGTTGCATAAGGGTTTTGCTTGAGCCGAGAATAACACTTTATTTTAAGTTTTTATATTATTTTTGAAAATGTTAAAAAATTGTATAATATTAAAAAAGAAAAGATTGTAAGTTAAACACGACACATTAGTGTTTCTTAAGGTTTTACTTTATGGCTTATCCTAATGGAGAATATTATTTTTAAAAATGCAAGGTTTAATTCAAAATTTAGATTTGATTTATCGCTTATCATAATGGAGAATATAAGATTGTATTTTTATACTATATTTGAAAATGCAAAGTTTAATATAAAAGTATATTTCACGGTTAGGTTTTTAAAAATTGAATGAATTATAAGTAATAATATTTTTATAATTATAATTATTAACTTTCCCTGACGATGAACCACACTGGTTGGTTCGAAACGCGTCGACAAAAGATTGGTTATGTGATTATGCCGAAGATTATCTAACAATATGATGGATCACAGAAGTCTAAATTCCTTTATAATTAAATTATTAAATATTAATTTATAATTGCAAATATATTTATTAGTTATATATTGGTTTTTTATTTTTTTCCTCCTAGGAAAAATCGTAATTTTTATTGATATAACAAAATTACATATGGTAAATGCAGTGTTGCATATGCCATATAGTGAGGTTGTTCGCCTATCAAAAAAGAATGTATCAAAAATGATTTTTGATTCTCCATGCGGGGAGAACATGTCTTATGTGTTTTTTAAAAGAGATCAAAAAATTCCTCATAGGGAGTACAGTTGTTTGTCTTATATATACAGCTAGTAGATAGAAATATACATATGTAAATTAAGCAAAAATATAAACATGTAAATCAGGCCCCTCTGGGCCAGTGATGCTATGTAGTCCATATATGGACGATGGTAGTACTGATAGTGTTCACCGTCCCTCTACTCCTGAATCATCCATGTACCACGAGGTCGGTTTGCAGCTTCCTTGGATAGCTAATCAAAAATCTGGTTACATTCCCTATAGATATGGCGACAAACAAAATGATCAAAATGTGCAATGAATCTGTGTGCCTCTTCCAAAATAGGTCTCAGAGAATATGCATGACAATTTGATGTATTGTTTATCCAGTTGATAACATTCTTGGAGTCCCCAAAGATTTGGATATTTCTGCAATGTTTCTCCATGGCAAAGTGTAGGAGATGTCTGAGGGTGATCAACTCAGCATAATTATTGGTGCCCCTTCCCAGACCCATTTGAATTTTAAAGTAATGAGAGTCAGAGAGGTATAGAATAGCACCCCCCCCCCCAACATCCTGCATCCTGTGCAGATCCATCGAAATAAGCCTAGGGGTAGTCTCGGTTGATGACCTCAGGGACAATGTTCCTAGAGGGGGGAGCAACATCGTCGTCAGGGATGGAGTTATAGGTGGCCAATATGCGGGCAGAGATAGAGGGCCAATAAGGGATGGTATTTTGGAAGATGTATTGGTTTCGTGCTATCCAGATAGCCCAGCAGAGAAGCAGGGAGCTGTTGTCCACCATGATATCCATGTGTCCAAAACAGATGTACCCTACCATCGACAGTGGATATTGATGGCCCGAAGGGTGGTATTCCATAGGTCCACAGTGATCGGGTAGTTTAGGAAGAGGTGATCGATAGTTTCAGTGCTATTCTTGCATATGCAGCACCAAGATGGTCCGTGATGGGCTCGCTTATTCAAGTTGTCCCCCGTGGGGGCCTTGTTCTTGAGTACTGTCCACATAAACAGTCTCGTTCTAGGAGGTGCCTTAAGTTTCCACAAATGTTTCCACCAATGTTCAACAGTCAGTGGTCGATGGACGACAGAGATACAGAGATATCCTTCCTTTGGAGAGTATATGTCGTTTTTGCATGGGCCCATATGATCTCATCTTCCCCCTCTGTAATCCTGATATGTGATTCAGTCAGTGTAGCAATGTATTCTCCCTAGTGATGATGCCAAATTTGAGGGAGATGTAGGCGACGTGAAGTCTTCCATGCATGTTGAAATATAGAGGTGTGCTTTGGATCCACAATGTGGTTAATGTGAATGATACCTGAATTGTTGAGTAGGAGGGTCAATTCCTGTGGGAGCCTGTGTGAGTTTCTGCTGCCAATCCAAGGATCTAAACCAATGCACACTGATGAGCCAGACTGTATTTTCCATGTGATCCCATCTCGGATGAGGGGCAGGGAGTTTATTACTGCTTTCCATATGATAGATATCCCAGACTTGTTCTAGTTGGGTCGTCAGATCCAATCCATCGTGTTGTGGGGGGGTATATATTTTGAGTATGCCACCCTTGTCCATAAGCTGCTTGTAGTAACCAGTTGCCATCCTAACTTAGCAGCCAATGCAATAGAGAAATTGTCCAGTCTTTTAATTCCCCATCCTCCCCATTTCTTTTGTAGTGCTAGTAACTCCCATCTAGCCCAGACAAAAATTCTTCTGTTTGTTTGCCCTTCCAAAGAAATCTGCAGCAGAGATTTTGTATTCAAGAGAGTATGCCCCTAGGGAGCCATGCTAGGGACATCCAATATATAGGGGTAGCTTCAAGTACAGCTTTAATAAGAACCATCCGGCCCGCTCTGGAGAGGTACTTATGGTGCCATATATTAAGTCTTCTCTCAAGCTTAGAAATTAACCATGTCCAATCAACAATCTTGTATCCGAGAGGTTTTAGCTAGTAACCCAGGTACCTAAGGTCATCATCCAACTATTGTAGAGTGAATGGGAATCTATGGAGGGCGCACTGGATTTCATGAGGTGAGTAGTTAGAAACCGTGATTGTGGATTTTATGTTGTTAATCTCCATACCAGAAGAAGTTCGAAATATAGCCATGATGTTCTTTAGATTATTCAAATCCCCTATACCTCCATTAAGGAAGACCCACACATCATCTACAAAGAGCAGATGGGTCAGTGTGCATCTATCTGTAATCCTGATGCCCTGAAGTCTTCTCGTCCTATGTTCTTCCAAGATGAGTTTGCTAAGGCCCTCCATTTTTTTTTTTTTATTAATTAAGGGAATTGGTAATTTATTTCAGTGATTTAGGTTGGGTTAGGGGTTAAATTTACTAGTCGCCACTATAATCTAAGAGTATATCCAATAGTTTAAAAGTCGGATATATGAATAACTTGTGATTTAGCAGGGGTTGAGGCATCTAGAGGCACACAAGAGTGGACCTCTATCTTAGGGGAAACTACCTTTTTAGCCTTATCATAACATGCCAACATATGAATTCTAGTGATTGAACTTGAGTGGAAAGAAGAACAAATAGTCTGGCCAACCACCCAAACTATATACCTTGGACTATATATTCATTTTATTCACACATTAAAAGGTATATATTATTGTGTCACTTTCATTTTCTTATGGAATTTATGTGATTGATGTTGAAGGTGCCACAATTTATATTAGCCATTGTTTAGGAAATTAAAAGAGGATAAGATTCAAACTCCAAATCCCATCAGTTTAGAGGTTGTGCAACTATGCAAGAATTTCTTCAAGATTGGTGTCGTTCCCATTACACCAAGAAACGTTAAACTTTATGGTCTTGTTGACGATGTTGGATACCACTAACATGTAATAGGGTCTCCTTGGTGTAAAGTCCCAATTAGACCCCACACCATTTGGAGTAGGATCCCCAACGAGAATATGGGTGGTTGTTGAAATGATGGGTTTTAATATTGTGCCTTTGCTGCAACAAACACATAGAATTATGTATATGTGACTTTGGTGGAAACAAGTGTATGAACTTTGTGAAGTGTCAAGTGTAATGCATGAGAAGTTTTATCACATCAAAGGGGAAGAGAGTGGCCCCCTTAGAAGCATGTAATAGTACTTAGCTTAAAAGGGACACATGAGTTGTAAGAGAATCATAAGTTAACCTGCAAAATAGTTCACAAGATAACCATGATCGAAATAACACAACAACACGCATTCAACAAGATTCATACTAAGGAAAATGAAATAGTTCATAAGTGTTAGCGTAAATGAAATAACACATATCATAAACATAACAAGAATAGTCTTACTACATCCATAACATATGCATGATGATGTGTCCACTCTGAGATTTTATTAAAAGTGAAAGTTCCTGACATACATTTATAATTGACAAACCACTGACCTTAATAGTGGAACATGAAGCCAACACTTGCTTCTCCAAAGAGAGATAATCCTTCTATTCTAAAGGAGAAGCCAAGGCTCTCAACAATACTCCCAAGCTTTCGATCCTAAACCAAAAGCCCTTTACATGAGTTATGAGGGTATATTTATAACATATGAGATGACTATCCATTTTCCTTTGTGACTCTTTGACTTCCCTCATGACTCTTTGACTTCTTTCTAACTAATGACCTTCCATGTTCCAAAATATACACTTGGAATTCCACTTACAAATGATTTCAAATACAACATTACAAATACCCATATAAGACAAAAATGGGTAGAGTCTAAAACAAGCCTAATAAGGCAAAATAACATATTAAGCTTGGGTTTGGGAAATTCTAGCTCGACAGCTTCAACTTGTAGTTCTTCAGTCACATAGTGGTGTCAAGCTTTGTATTGTGAGGTGATTCCCTCAAACTTTGTGATGGGATCAAGCTAGAAGTGGACTCTAGCCTCCATTGCATCTAGGTATACTATCTTGGAGCCTATTTGTGTTTCCTTCTTTAATAAGAACAACATGGTGTTGATCTTGGCAGGGCCACCAATGTACTTTTGCATATCATGTCTGTTGACCTCCAGGTCCCCTCTCATATTAATCTTCCTGAACTGGTCCAAGTATTATTCCACTTCCTGTCTGACTGCATTTCTTTTTGTGAGTGTGCCGATGGAAGGGATTTTATGGTATTTTGCCATAGAATCAAAACTATTGTATAACTGTGCATAAGAGGAAAAAATGTTGGTAATGAAGGTGCCAATTTGTTTGTTGCTTTGTATGAGCATCCAGATTTCAGCTTTTTCCCACTCAACTTGTTCTCTTGTCTTCTTCGCCAACTCAGGTGGTGCACCTCTATACCTCATTCCCTACTCATGCATAGCAGTGATAATTGTGTGGACAAGCTTGAGAACTTTTGAATTCTCTCTTGATTTCTGATGTATGTTTTGCAAGCAGACAACTACTTTGTGCAGGATGACTAAATCCTCAAAGAGGTTCCTCATGGTTTATGTCAATTTCGATACTTCAACAAGTGTGGTTTCCTTAAGTTCTTCTAAGTACATCTATGCAAGAGCTACTTTCTAAACCTCTTCCTAGAGTTGTTCAATATGTTGCCTTGCAGCCTCTAAGTTCTTTTCCATTTGTATATTCTTAGCCATCAAATATTATGTGTTTGACTTGGAGGCAACTAAAAAGACCAAGTTGTCTTTGGCAATAGCTTCAGAATTCTTCCTAGTGTCCATTACGATCACCTTCTCCTTGATAAAAGCAGGATGAGTGAGATTGTCCAGAAAGTGCTTCTTTCTAGCTTGAACAATTTTCTTCTAAAGCTCATCACAAGTTAAGTTGTAAATATCCATGGCCATACCTTCATCGAGAGGAGAAATCTTGTCTTCATCATTTGGGGCTTGCCCTTCTGCTGGAGGAGGGGGAGATTGAGTAGTGATATGTTGTGCACAAGGCACAAGGTCGACATACTGATTCTGCTACTTAGGCTCTACCACCATGTCTTGGATCACTATCAAGTATTCAATTTCCTGGGAAAGTTCTTTATCTTATTGTTGCTTTATCTCTTCTTCAAGTAGCTGATTTTTTTCTTCTTCTTTGACTTGCTTAAGCATTTTTGCTTCCTCTTATTTTCTCCTTATTTCTTCTTCTTGTATTTGCCTCTTTTCCTATTCTTTCTTCTCTTTTTCTTCCTTCTGCCTTAATTCTTCCTCCTGCCTCTTATGTTTCCTCCTTCTTTTCGATGTCATAGCCTCTTTTAAGATAACTAGATCTTCTTTGAATTTGTGGATTTTCTCTTCTGCTAGACTGTGCATAGCATTCCTCTTAGAATTTGTGCACACTGGGTTGCATCTCTCTGATGGTTCTAGTTTCAGAGTGGATTGTTACTAAGGAGTGACCTGCGACATACCTGTAAAGCTAAATAGTGTGTGATTCTTAGAGGCATTATAACATTTCTTGATCTTTTCCTCCTACAGTCTAGAATAAGTCCCACTTGGCCAACTAAAATTTATATTTGCATAGTGTTTCTTGCAAACACTCCTGGGATCATACGGGTGATATTACATAAGACTGAACCTAAATTCATCGAACTCTTTACCTTTGGTTTCAATATCCTTTACATTCTTAATCTCGTACAATCCAATTTGTAAAGGAAGAGTGGGCCAAAGTGCTTTCTTCTTCCTTTACAAGACTCTTGAGAAACATGTGGAAAGATGATAAGATACCTTATGCATGACTAATTTTTTGGTGGCATACCTCAAAAGTAAATGTGATGACTTCTAACCACCAAACACCCTGAGGTAAGTTTCATCAGGTGAGGCAAAGAAATCGGCAAGTTCTTCTACTTCTTCCATAGCCTCACGAAACATGAAAGGTGGCTCTTCCTCAAATATCATCTCTTACAACACTATGAGTAAGTTATCGATCAACTTCTCTATGAATCCTCTATAGTTTCTCTCTGAAAGAAACTTGAAGTAAATATGCACAATAGGCTCCTTTGGTGTCCAAGTCCATCTTTTGACAGGAAAATAATTTTGAGCACATATCCCATCCAACAAGCATGCAGACATATAGAATCCAACTTTCTTACCCTTGGGAGGGTTCTTTGCATTAGTCACATGGATATTTAACTGTTGGGCTAACAAATCCGACGAATTGAATTTTTTTCTCTTCGTTTAAAATATTGTGTAAAAGATATACCCATCCTTCGGAAAAAGTTTCAGTACTTTTTTGACCATAGATCCGACAACATAGAACTATAAAGTACTAGAATGATTTTTTGAGAGATTTGGTCTTATATGTGTTGTTGGGTGTCTGGCGAAATTTACATGGCTCTTTAACCCAAACTTTGATGACATCTTTAGTGCTCAGGTAGTTGGTAACTACATAAAAGTGGGAATCCATGTATGCTTCTAGAAAATGTAGATGACACATAAGCTGAAAATCATGTTCCATGAATGAGGCAAGCCTTTGTACGTTGATAATCAGTTTATTCAACAAGACTAAAGCAACAACTCAGTAACTGGAGAGAAGGATTGTATAGTTTCTAGGTTGAAGGAGATAGTATGGGCTCATGAACTGTGTAGTGTGCAATCTTAGCAGGCAAGGAATGAGCTTGAGGCTTGAGATTGTGCAATGCGCAATCTCAGCTAGGCAGGCTAAAGGAAGAGACTGCACATTGCATTGTCTTAGTGGCCAGGGCTGAGGCTTGAGGCTTGGAACTGCGAAATGCATAGTTGGAAAATCTAGTGACTATGCATTGTGCAATATTAGAGGCCAATCATGAAGCTTGAGCCTTGAGGATGTGAATTGCGCAATTGGGAGGGGTAGTCGCTGGCCAAGATTGTGTAGATCTACTCAAGAAGGTGAGAGAAAATTATCAGATCCGAGTGTTGGGGATAGAAGGAATGTAGATTTCCATAAAGGGAAGTTATATCAATGAAAACTAAGTTCGAGAAACAAGCATGCAAAAGGAAAAATGAACATGCCCAAAATGACCCAGCAATAACAACTACTAGAAGGAAAAAAGAAAAAAGTTTATGTGAAACTAGTAAAATGTGAAAAACGGGTCAAACCAACACTTGTATAAGATAATAACAGTTAAAATTCTAGCTACTATGGAAAGAAATAGGAAAAATAACACTTAGAAAAGAAAAAATGACAAAAGCGACACATGCAAAACTTACCCGGAGAAGTGCCACAGACTCAGTGGAAATCTCCTTGATCTAGTTGGGTTAATGCTAGAGCTCCAATATCGAATATGAAAATGAGATCTATAGGCATATATTATATAGATCTAGTTAGGTTAGGGTTTATGACATGCATGCCTAAAATAAAGGAAAAAGTGACACTTGTCCTAAGATCAAAATTAGCAACATTGTGCTAGTTGTCGGACATTAATTATGCACTCCCTATTTTATAAGGATGACAACTTGGATTTTTCTGGGAAATTTCCCATTCACACTGCAGAAAGGATTGCACAATTCCCAACAACAAGGGATTATGCAGTTCACTACCTTATTGAATTACGCATTTTCTGACTGGAGTGGATGGCTCAATGAAATTTCTGTGCTCAAGGGTTGCCTATGTTCAAGGATTGCACATTTATGATCCTCAAGGCCTAGCACAATTTCCAGAGACAGTGGATTGTGTAGTTGCAAGAGGGAATACTAACAATAGGGGTGGGATCATAGTAGGAGATGGCTTGTGTTTTAAAATGCTCATCTAAGATCAAAACATCTTAATCACGACAACACAAACACTGCTTGTAAAGATAAGTCTTCTAAATTAGAAGGAATAATTGATGACAATGAAAGATGGATCCTTTTAGACATAATATAGGCTCTTGAGTCAAAGTATAAGAAAAATTTTAGAGGGGGGTTGTAATAGCTACAACACTTGGTGACACACTAGTAGAACTCCAACTCTCTGTATAGGCCTTAACTCTTATAAATCAGGTCCAAATCTTCAGGAAGTATTGTTCATTCCATCAATTACCATAACTTTTTCACTTTTCTTGATTTAAACATGTTGTCCCTACCATTCTCTTCATCAATGACACACTTACAAAAGTAAGTCAGACTTAGTAATTTCGATTGGGGATGAGAAGTATGCATTTATGCAAGTGGGAAAGGATTATCAGAGTCTTGGTTTTCATCTCTAGTGTTTCTCCGCTACCAGCAGGCCTGGACATTACCCCGACGGAGTCTATTCAGGAACACAAACATTTCTTTGTTTCCAGTGAACCTTGATAGTACCCCATCAAATTTTCTTGCTTCACCTCCCTACGCAAGAAGCCTTTCTCTTCTTTCAGCCTTTATTCATTTTTTTTATTTATATTTAATAGAATTATGCATCGACACTTATTTATTTCATGGGGCGGAAGAGGGATCCCAACTTATTGAGAATAGAATAGGTTGTCCCTTCAGAGAAGGATATTTATACACCTTTAAAATACAATCCACTTATTTAAGTTTCCTCCCCTCCTTACTATACTCAACTTAGTTGAAAAGATCAAATTGATTAAAAATAAAAAATAACAATTGGAGGAGAAGGTACTAGTTATAGATTCAAGCATCACAATTCCACTAAGGCTTTCTCTGAGAAAGAACATATTTTCCATCCAGGTATCATTGGATAAAAGATACAAGGCCCATGCGAAGAGAAGGAATAAATAGAATACCAAGCATTGACTATTGTACAATGTCTTCTCCAACTCTGCCATGCTTATTTCGAAAGTAGAACATGGTCTCATTCGGAAATTATTGCGATAGAAAGGAAAGAAAAGGGCAGGGAAAAAATAAAGTAAAAACAAAACAACTAAACTAAACTTCCCTACTCCTAAACTAAAAAGGGATAGGCCAGGCCTACGTAAAAAAAAAAATTCACAACATTTCCTGACCTATACAGGCAAGGGATTCAACAATAAGAATGATCGTCAAGGATAACATATAGAAATAAATACGAAGCACGACATGCTCTAGAATTTGAAGAGTGACAATGTCAAAAGAAAAGTATGATAATAAAGAATATGCTAAAACATCCGCTAATGCATCATGATAATTGTAAACATTGCAAGAAATTATCATATCAACACATTCTTCCAAACTTTTAAACTTTGAAAACATGAATAAAGTGAAAAACTTGTGTTTTGGAAATGGGCTTGCCAAGTGTGATTCCTCCAACCATTGAGCGATAGGATCATCAAAAAAGAGTGAAGGATTTGGAGATTGGGTGATCAACTAATTCAAATTTCGCAACCACCTAATGAGGATTCTTCAAATAAAGAGTATTAACCTGATCATGCTTGGGACTAACATCAAGAATGCGAGAACTTGACATAATCATCAGCGTAGGCTAAATTTCCTCGACAACCTGAGGTATGTCCAAGACATCAAAAGATAGATCACTGAGACCAATGGTTTAGAATAATCGAAAACACTAGACATTGAGTCATTATTAAACGAATCAATGAATATATCAAGATAGCCATGATAATAATAAAAAAATCATCCGGGAGAAACGAATCCTCGTGATATGATGAATCATACAGAGGATCCAATTGAAAACAAGAAATTTCACTCTTTGTTTCTTGAAACTGACAAGACGAGGGATGAGAGAGATGACAAAGAGAATAATTTTCCTCACCATGTTTCGATGCAAAAATTACATTCCACCATTCCTGGTTGTCGTTAGAATTGGGCTTCTCACAGACTGACTCTTTCAATGATGTGATAGTTGCAACAGGCTCATGGAAAATGTTAGGATAATGAAGGATATGCGAGAGAAAATTTGAGAAAATAGAAGAGAATACACCACTCATCACAAATGCTTGTTCAAAATTAGAATCCCACACATATTCATAATGATCGATATCACAAGTTTCTGATCCATCACTATCTTTGTCCTGAACATGAAGCTCTTGAGAATCAGAAGAAGTGATTATAATGGGTCAATGTAACAGTTCAAAATCAGGAGGATCAAAGGAAATGATTGATGGAGGCTAGGAGAAAGGAATATCACTAATTAAATCAGATTCACAATCGAAACTTGCATTCAAATTTTGAACATATGGGGTGGGAGAAGATGGTGGTAGATTTATTTTCAAGTTCCCCAACCTCAACTTGTATGCATGGAGTTTTTGATAAGCAGAAGACAAAGAGTAACTTAGAACAACAACGTCTTCTTTCACAAATTTGAGAGCTCTAAGACAGGTAAATGTTGGGATACTTTTAAAAGATTCATATTCTGGTGGATTAAAAAAAAATGTGAACAAGATATTCAAACTTCTCTTTCACGAAATTCCAATCAATATCATCCTAAAAAAACTCATAATAGAAATGAATGAACAATCGTGAAAATATTGAAGAGATTCATCATGTTTTTTCTGAGACGAATGATTTTCTTATAAACATATTCATAGTCACTATCAAAGGCATGATGAATCTCCTTGACAAGATGTGTGAAAGAGTGAATGGAAGCGGTTGGAAATGTGTAACACCATTCTTTAACACATGCTTCAAATGTGAGGATGAACAACCTACAAGCGGTATCCTCATAGTAAATTTCATAATAATTACAAAATTAAAAAATGTGAGTGGTGTGCTCAAGAATGGTTGTTCCACCCTTGTCGTAAAATTTGAAATTCAACAAGCTTGCATTATCCCTGAGGGCACTTTTAGATTTGCAACTCTGAAAAAACATGTTAGGGTCAATATTTGGGAAGGAGCCATTCGAAGGATAAGAAAGGTTCAAACCGACTTCAAAGCCTCATCTTGTCATTTGGCCTTCCTTCTAGCGCCAAAATGTTGATGGTGTTGGATACAGACATCATGCAAAGGGGTCTCCTAGGTGTAAAGTCCCAATTATACCCCACACCATTTGAAGTAGGAGCCCCAACTGGAATATGGCCAATTTCCTAAATGATGGGTTTTAATAGTGTGCCTTGGCTATAATAAACACATAGAATGATGTATACGTGAATTTGACAGAAACAAGTGTATGAACTTCATGAAGTGTCAAGTGTAATGCATGAGAAGTTCCATCACATCAAAGGGGGAGAGAGTGGGCCCCTTAAAAGCATGTAATAGTAATTAGCTTAAAAGGGACACACGAGCTATAAGAGAATCATAAGTTAACCTACAAAATATTTCACAACATAACCATAATCGAAATAAAACAATAACACACATTCAACAAGATTCATACTAAAGAAAACTAAAGAGTTCTTAAGTGTTAGTGTAAATGAAATAACACATATTGTAAACATAAAAAGAATAATCTTACTACATCGACGACATATGCATGAAGACATGACAACTCTGAGCTTTTATTAAAAGTGAAAGTTCCTGACATACATTTACAATTCACAAACCACAAGCCTCAATAGTGGAACATGAAGCCAACACTTGCTTCTCCAAAGGGAGATAATCCTGCTATGCTAAAGGAGAAGCCAAGGATCTCAAAAATACTCCCAAGATTTCAATCCTAAACCAGAAGCCCTTTACATGAGTCATGAGGGTATATTTATAACATATGAGATGACTATCCATATTCCTTTGTGACTCTTTGACTTCCCTCATGACTCTTTGACTTGTTTCTAACTATCGACCTTTCATGTTCCAAATTTAACGCTTGGAATTCCACTTAATAATTATTTCAAACACAATGTTACAAATACCCATATAAGACAAAATTGGGTAGAGTCTAAAACAATCATATTGAGACAAAACAACATATTAATCTTGAGTTTGGGGAAACTCTATCTCAACAGCTTCCAACTTGTAGTTCTTCAGTCACATAGCGGTGCCAAGATTTTGACTATGCGATGATTCTCTCAAACTTTGCAGTGGGATCAAGATGGAAGTGGACTAGCTCCATTGCATTCGGGTATACTATCTTGGAGCTAGTTTTTGTTTCCTGCTTCAACAAGAACAACATGGTGTTGATCATGGTAGGGCCACCAATACACTTTTGCATATCATGTTTGTTGACCTCCAGGTCCCCTCTAGTAGAAATATATCTGAATTGTTCCAAGTATTCTTCCACTTCCTGTATGATTACATTTCTTCCCTTTTCTTCTGTGAGTGTGTCAATGGAAGGGATCTTATGGGATTTTTCCATAGAATCCACATTGTTGTATAATCATGCATAAGAGGAAAAAATGTTGGTGATGAAGGTAACAATTTTTTTGTTGCTTTGTATGAGCATCCATATTTTAGATTTTTCACACTCAACTTTCTCTCTCATCTTCTTCACCAACTCAGGTGGTGCACCTCTATAATTCATTCCCCACATATGCATGGTAGTGATAGTTGTGTGGAAAAACTTGAGAGCTTTTTCATTCTCTCTTGATTTATGTTGTATGATGTGTAAGTAGACAATTGCTTTGTGCACAGTGACTAACTCCTCATAGAGGTTCCTCATGGTTTCTCCCAATGTTGATACTTCACTAATTATGGTTGCCTTAAGTTCTTCTAAGTACATTTGTGCAAGAGCTTATTTTTGAACCTCTACCTAGATTTGTTCAATATATCTCCTTGCAGCCTCTAATTTCTTCACCATTTGTCTATTCTCAGCCATCAAATATTCTGTGTTTGACTTGGAGGCTCTTCCAAAGGCCAAGTTGGTTGTGGAAATAGCTTCGGGGTTCTTCCTGGTCTCCATTACGATCACCTTCTCCTTGATAAAAGCAGGATGTGTGAGATTTTCCAAAAAGTCCTTCTTTCTAGATTGAATAATTTTCTTTTGAAGCTCATCACATGTTAAGTTGTATATATCCATGGCTGAACCTTCATCAAGAGGAGAAATATCTTCTTCATCATCTAGGGCTTTCCTTTCTGCTGGAGGAGGAGGAGACTAAGTAGTGATTTTTTGTGCACAAGGCATGAGGTCAACATCCTAATTCTGCTACTCTGGCTCTTCCTCCATGTCCTAGATCACTACCAAGTATTCAATTTCCTGGGAAATTTCTTTATCCTACAACTACTTTCTTTCTTATTTAAGTACCCAATTTTGTTCTTCCTCTTCGAGTTTCTTAATCATTGTTTCTTCCTCTTCTTTTCTCCTTATTTCTTCTTCTTGTATCTTCCTCTCTTCTTTTTCTTTCTACTCTTGTTCTTCCTTCTCCCTTAATTCTTCTTCCTACCTCTTCTAGTTCCTCCTTCTTTCTACTGGCATAACCCCTTTTAAGATAAATGGATCTTCTTTGAATTTGCAGTTCTGCTCTTATGCTGGACTGTGCACAACCTTCCTATTATAATTTATGTGCACTGGATTGAGTCTCTCTGATGGTTATGCTTCTAGAGTGGCTTCTTGCTAAAGATTGAACTGTGATGGATCTTCAAATTTGACTAGTGCATGGGGCTTACAAGCATTATAACAATTCTTGATCTTTTACTCCTCTGTTCTAAAATAAGTACTGCTTGGCCAACTAAAATGTATCTTTGCACAATGTTGCTTTCAAACACTCCTGGGATCATATGGGTGATATTCCATTATACCAAACCTGAAGTTCTCTAAATTTTTACCTTCATTTTTTGTAGCCTTCAGATTCTTAATCTCGTACAATCTAATTTGGAAAGGAAGAGTGGGCCAAGGTGCTTTCCTCTTCCATTGCAAGACTCTTGACAAGCTTGTGGAAAGATGATAAGCTACCTCATGCATGACTAATTTATACGTGGCATACCTTGGTAGTAAATGTGATGACTTATGACCATCACCAATCAACAAGTTATGTTATTGCTTCCATAGCCTCACGATACATGCAAGGTGGCTCTTCCTCAAATATCATCTAGTACAACACGATGAGGAAGTTATCAGTTAGCTTCTCCATGACTCCTCTATAGCTTCTCTCCGAAATCAACTTGTAGTAAATATGCACAACGGGCTCTTTTGGTGTCCAAGTCGAACTCATGCTAGGAAAATAATTCTAAGCACATATCACACCCAACAAGTATGTTGTAACCGCCTCCTCCCACATTTACCCATTGTCACTATGATAAGACTCAACCTCTTGTATGACCTTAAGGAATGGATTAAAAAACTTAAGACCTTATTGACTTCACTTAGGTGCTACAAGACCTCTAGGAGAAACCCAACCCCTCCAGGTGTCCAACCCCCGCGATAACTCTCTTTTTCACTGACCTATAGCCTCAATTGCTCCCTTGCCAAGGCATGCAAGTGATTGTATCCCTCCAGTCGCAATAATAAGCCTCTCTCCATGCGACTATGGATTTTTCTAGTCAGTTCTATGCTAGTGATCTCGAATTCTAAGCCAATTTTTCAATGTGAGGACTTGGGCCTTTGCCGAGATCTCAGTGACACTTCCAGAAATGATAAATGACATAGAAATAAATATTATAAACTAAAACTTGTAACGAGACTTGACCTGACTCCTCCTAACTGGGACTGACATTTCGTCAAACACATGGTGAACATGCAACCTATAGGTCATGAATGCAAATCCAAACATAATGATATAAAAACTTATCTGAGGACAAACAAGAAGGAACAATGCATTCTCACAATAGTTTTCATAACACCAATTAGGTATTGCATTCATTATCCATACATTCATTAATAGAATTGTGTTAAGAGCCATAGTTAGATCTATCGATTAACCATTCTTATAACTAGATAAATAATAATGAGAGAACAACCATTAAAGACACATTATAACAAGTACATTTACTCATCAAAAGCAAGAGGAACTTAGATCTTATTCACCATATGCAAAAGCCAACCAAGTTAGGGACTTCCACGTACCACTCAACCATAGATTGGGTTGAACCACATCTTTCTTTTAGCCAATCACCCCTGTGCCATATTCCAAGCATGAATGTGGGGTCTCATGGGATAAACTAGTCCATAAAAACCAAGGGAATCCAAAGGTTAAACCATCTCCACCCTCACCATATTGTGATCACAGCTAAACTAGTCCCGAGATCACAAAACCCAACTAAGCTTGGATGCCTCAGGATTCCTTCACTATTCCTTGAGGAATTTTCCTGTCTCTACCCACCTGTTGAGGGCTTCCCTTAAGAAAACCATCCCCACTCCCAACCTTTGGGATTTTCCCGAGACCATCTCAGCTAGATAAAAAATATTATGGAAATCCAAATCTCAACCAAGAAAGAATCTCATCACACCAAGGTTATCTAGAAATGGAAAGGCAAGGCTAAAACCACTGTAAAAAAACCCATCAAAATCCATGCCAACGATAGCAAAGAAACCAAAATACACACATGCATATGCCATGCATGCCAAAACCAGCTAGGAAGCCATATATGCAATTTGTTACCTACAAGTATTCCCGCTGAGGCTGCTTGATCCAACCTTACCTTTTCTTGATACTTGCTTTCCTTTTCTTTCCTTATCCTTCCTTTGTTTTCCTTGTCCTTCCTTTTCTTGCTTTCTTTCCTTCTCCTCTTGGTGCTCTTATCATCTCTGAGACTAACTCCAAAAATAAACTGACAAAAGGCTACCATCTAATGCTTTGATGTATTTTTATTATTGATGCCTCTAATTTATTCACTTTTCCATTTTTTCCTTTAATTTCCTCCTCACATGTAAGTTGTGACCTTTCACCTCCCTTTTCTCATAATTTCCTTTATTTTCATAAATAAAATGCCGATTAATGCCTCTTTTCCTTTTCAAAGCCTTTTCCATTTCCTTTTCCAATTACCCTTAGCCATAAACACAACAAGCAATTCTCACTAGGATATTTTTTCCCAACATTCACCTTGGAATAAGTGTCCCTTGACCTTGGTCTTATTTTTCCTTTATTAACTTTTATTACATGAAATTTTAACCTGGGGCTATTACAGACCCCTCCCCCTTAAGGGAACACCGTTCTTGGTGTTCTATGACACCTACAACTAGAAAAACTATTGAAAACCAAAACATACTACTTATGGAGCTTTATAACCCAGCTCATTGTAGTATTTACAATGAACCTCCTGCTCAAAAGCAAAACCATCATGACAAACATGACAACATGAAAACCATATCACTTATGGGAGCTTTATAACATAGTTTATGGTGGTATTTACATCCATGTACATATATACATATACCAAAACTACTTTTCCTCAACTGGGAAATAATGAAGGATACATGACCCGCATCTGATCAACCATCTCCCATGTAGCTTCATCGGGCCCAAAGTGTTTCCACTGCACTTTAACTTGCTTGATTTCTCTGTTATGAAGCATGAGTTGTTTCCGTTGCAATATGCATTGAGGTTCCAACTTTAATTCTCCTTTTGGTTCGAACTGCAATACAAACTAATCAATAACATGATCAACATCCTTTACATATCTTTTAAGCAATGAAACATGGAAAACATCATGGAATTTCACTATCAGAGGCAATCCATGTCTGTAGGCCATTGGTCCAATCCTCTCAAGGACCTCGAAAGGCCCGTAATACCATGGTGCCAACTTGGCACATGATCCAATCCTCAAGGAGATCTTCATGGGATTGATGCGCAAATACACATGCTGGTCTACATAACTCTTCTGCCTATCCTGTATTACCTTTAGATTATTATTTATAACCTACATTTCCTGTTCCATGTATGCCAACATGTCTAGTCCAATAAGTACCATGTTCACTAGATCACTCCAGAAGATGGGAGTATTAAAACTCTGCCCATACAGTGCCTTGAACAGACTCATCCTCAATGACTCCTCGTAACCATTGCTATAAAAAAAATCAACCAATGGAAGGCACTCCTCCCATATCCTTTGCTCATGCATCACATACATCCTCATCATATCCTCTAGAATCCTACTAATCCTCTCTATCTTTCCATCTATATGTGGATGATAAGTTGTATTGAAGGCCAACTTTGTCACCAAACCTGCAAATAGCTCCTTCCAAAACATGGAAGTGCCAAATGATATTCTTTGGAACACCATGCAATATCATGATCTCCTTGATGAAGACTTTGCCACCTCACTAGCTGAATAAGTAGTGTTACTAGAATGAAGTGAGCGACCTTGCTCAACCTGTCGACCACAACCATGAAAGAATCATGTTGCCTCGATGTCCTCAAAAGACCTATAATGAAGTCCATGAAAATGACCTCCCATTTGCATTTTGGAATCAGAATAGGCTGAAGCAATATTCTTGAATTCTTACAGTTTTCTTTCACTTGCTAACAATCCAAACACCTAGCCATGAACTCTACCACTTCCTTCTTCATATTCGGCCAGTAGTAGAAATTATTCACTGCTGTCAACGTCTTATGGTATCATGGGTGTCTTGAATAAGGATTGACATGAAATTCCCTCAAGATAAGCTTCTTGAGCTCACTGTCATCTCACACATAGATCATGTCCTTAAATTTCACCAAACCATCTGCTATGAGATGATAGTCCACACCCTGATCACCTGTACCTTGCTATTGTAACCTGTGTCGAAGCTCCCTGTACTTTTCATCTTGTTGTCTTACCTGTAATATATGATCCTGTAAATCTATCCCATACGAGCTCACTGCTACAACATGGTTCATCTACACTCTCCTGTTGAGAGCATCTGCAACCTTGTTCCCCTTACCCCTGATGTATTTGATCTCAAAATCAAATTCATTGAGGGTTTCCAACCATCTAGCTTGCGTGAAATTCATATTTGGTTGGTCAAATAGATATCTCAACCCACTATGGTAGCTCATCAATATGAACCTCCTGCCAAGAATATAGTTTCTCCACATCTTCAATGCATGGATAATAGCTTCCAACTCAAGATAATGAGTCACATAGTTCTACTCGTGCTCATTTAGTTTCCTAGACTCATATCATACTACCTATCCCTCCTAGATCAAGACTCCACCAAGTCCTCTCTTGTAGGCATCTATACACACCACAAACTCTTTATCTGGATCTGCAATCTTAAGAAATGTATAATTTTTCAACAACTCCTCAAAACTAGATGCACATTCCTCTGTCCATTCAAATTTCTTCCCTTTCCTCTGCAAATATGTAATGGGATAGGAAATCTGAGAGAAGTTCCTAATGAACCTCTTATAATAACATGCTAACCCCATGAATGATTTGACTTCATCCACATTCTTAGGAGTTTCCCATTCCATGATAACTCTTATCTTTTCTGGATCTACTACTATGCCTTCCTTCAAAATAACATGTCCCAAGTAATACACCTCTTTCTAAAAGAAAAATCACTTGCTAAGATTGGCATACAAGTGATGCTCTCTTAGCAATCTCAACATTGCTGCTAAATGCTCGACATACTCTTCCTCATTCTTAGAATATATCAAGATTTCATCAATGAATACAATAACAAACTTGTTTAGATAAGGATGCAACACACTATTTATAAAGCACATAAAAGTAGTTGGATCATTAGTCAAACTGAATGTAACTAAAACAAACTCATAATTCCCATACCCAGTCCTGAAATAAGTCTTGTAAATGTCCTCTTCTTTGATACGTACCTGATGATATCCTAATCTCAAGTCAATCTTCGAGAACATTGTTACTCCTTGCAACTGATCAAACAAGTCATACATCCTCAGTAATGGGTACCTATTCTTAGTTGTCACCTTTTTCAGCTACCTGTAGTCAGTGCACAACCTAAGAGTACCATCCTTCTTCTTCATGAACAATATTGGCGTGCACCAAGGTGATAAAATTAGCCTAATGTATCCCTTATCAAGCATTTCCTTCAGCTGCAACTTAAACTCTACTAACTCTGGTGTGCTCATCCTGTAAGGTGCCTTAGATGGTTGTGCTACCCCTAGTATCAACTCAATAGAAAATTCCACTTGCCTATGGGGACGCATCTTTGGAATCTCTGCTGTAAACACATCCTGAAATTGTTGTAGTATAAGGTACCTCTTGAATATTTCTGCATCCTCAACATCCTTACCCTTGTCACTCTAGATATGGACTGCAAACATCACACATCCTTTCCTACAACTACGCTTAGCCTGTATAGTTGTGACCATCCTAACTGATGTAGGCTTCTTCTTTCGCTGCAAGATTCTCTTTTCCCTATTATCATCCATGCACTCAATATCCTTTTCATAACAACCTACTTTGGTCCTATGAAGGTATAACCAATCCATACCCAAAAGCATACTATATGATCCTAGTGGTAGTACATTCAGATGTGTTGTTGTAGGCACACCGTTCAGCTCGAATGCACAAGCTCTTACCCAGTGATGAACTCTCTTCTTAGGACCCATAGCCAACTACACCAACCAAGAATCTGCATGCATTTTTGTTAGGTCCATGTAATACTAATGTAGCCCCCTTATTGTTAATTTTAGTGTAGCCCCCATATTGTTATTGTGGTTCCCCATAGAAGCCCATTATTGTTATTGTTGTCCCCTTACAATATTATTGTTATGTAGGCTCTGATTATATTGTGACCCCTTAGACTCCTATATATACAAAGGAGGTCTTGTCATTTGTATCATCCAAGAATTGTTCATTTATGTAATTTAAATTAGGTTTCCCCCTAAAAGAGGATACTTTTTAAGTCATTGATCTATATTTTTGTTAGTTGGTTGCATAACATTTGGTATCAGAGACTTCGGATTCTAGGGTTTCGCTGCTTCAAACAGGACATCATGGAATTTTCACTAGAACTCTTTTTATACGAAGCTTCAAAAGCTAAAATTGCGACCACATGGAGCTGAAATCTTGGTGAACTTTGTTCCAGCATTTCAGATCTTGTTTCACTATATTTTCTGAGATATGGTCTGAATAAGTTAGGGTTTTTTCAAGCTCCAGAATTCAGTCTCAAACAGGTGACCTAGGGAAAATCGTCATAAATTTCATTTCAGGCATCATATTTGAATTCTGTAAAATGTGGCTGAAAGTGCATGGAATATAATTATTTGGTGTAGTAATTTTAGTTCTGAAGGTTGAAGAATTGACACATGGAATCCTGTACAACTTTTCTCTACTGAATCAGTTCATGATCAGGCCATCGTGGGAGATTTCACATAACTCTATATTAAAGAATCCAATATTGGTCTGAATTGTGGCATTGAAAATAAGATTCTTAGGGCTACCAAAAAGCCAAATTTCAGACCTTAAATATATGAAATTACAGAGATACAAAAATTTCAATATCGAGCTCCTAAAAAGCAAGAAAAATGTGTGTATTTTTAAAATTTTGCAGAACTTTTGTTTGAAAAATCAATTTGAAGTGATTCAAAGGGCATATTGAAGCATAGTTATCAGTATTTAGTTCTAAAATTCCTCCAAAACAAAAGAATTTTGCACCCATTAAGCCCTCAAAAATCTCTACCATGACACATGAAGAGGAAGAATTGCAGCATGATATATCAAAATTACGGGACCAAGTGCAACAAATTTCGCTCTCGCAAAGAGAAACCAAAGATGGCATGGATGGCTTAAAATGGGAAATGGACAGATTAAAAAGTGACATGGATGGTTTAAAAATAAAAATAAAAGGCAACATGAATGTTTTAAAATCATATACTGGAAGCAATGATAAATGTCAAGATGGAAGGATTGACAAAGTTGTTGCAAGAAAGGCTTCCAAGTGGTGACAAGGTAATCCATGAAAATCATGATGAGGAAAAAAGGAATATGAATTATAATTTTAGAGACTCCAATGTGGGGTTTAAGAACCACCACATTCCAAAGATAGATATGAGGAAGTTTGATGTCAAGGATCTAGTAACATATATACTACAGATGGAGCAATATTTTGATCTACGAGATGTGCAACCCTCACAAAAGGTACATATTACATCCCTATATTTAGAACCCAATCATTTTGTATGGTATAGATAGATTTTTTCTCATAAACCACTTGTCACCTGGTTGGATTTTATGGAGGAAATGGTAGCACATTATGAAGATACAAAAAGCAACACCTTCTTTAGCCAATTGATAAATCTCAAATAAAAGGGTTAAATGGCAGAGCACATTGAAAACTTCCAAAAATTGAATATTAGGGTAATCGATATTCTAGAGGAACATAGGATTGATGTCTTCATAGGGACTTTAAAATATAACGTCCAACATGAGGTTCGCCTTTGGGAACATGATTCATTGGAGAAGGCATTCAGAGTGGCAAGAAAAATTGAAAGAAAAAATATGGCAACAAGGAATTCTACCAGTCACAACTACAAAGATGGAAGTGTTGTTGTTCCTAGTCTTCCACAACCTACAAGGTTGACACCACAACAATTGGAGGAAAAAAGAGTAAAAGGTATTTTTTATAGTTGTAATAGAAAATACACTAAAGGTCATAAGTGTGTTGAGAAGAAATTATTCTACATAGATTGTGAAGAGGAGGAAGAAAAGGAACAAGAAACACCAAAAGAGGAGGATATACACTAAGAACCTACCCTAGAGAAAGAATAAATGTATCCAACCATATCTTGTAGTGCATTGGTAGGAATTACCACTCCTCAAACTCTCAAGATAGAAGGATATATAAAGAAGAAAAAGGTAATAGTTCTGATTGATTTGGGTAGTACCCATAATTTTATTCATTGTAAGATAGCCAAGGAATTGAATTACTTCCTATATCTAGCACCAAAGTGTCAAGTAATGGTTGCAAACAGGGGAACTATAAATTGCTCTGGAAAGTGCCATAATATGAATCTAACCATGGTGGAATATGTATTGAATAGCCCAATGCTTTCCATTCCAATGGGTGGTGTTGATGTTGTAATAGGAGTCCAATGGTTACAATCTTTGGGGATGATAGCTTTCAATTTTCAAGAAATTTTCTTGAATTTTTTTTGGGAAGGAAAGGAAGTTGAATTAAGGGGTATCGTGGGGAAATCAAGAAATATAATCAGCTCTAATGGCATTACAAAGCTTTTGAATAAATAACAATAGGGTGATATTGCACAATTATACTCACTAGAGGTTCAAACATCAAAATCATATATTTCTCCAAATCTCCAAAAAGTCTTAGAAAATCATTCTAAGGTACTTGAGACTCCCAAAGGCCTCCCACCTATTCGTGATCATGATCATGCTATTCATTTAATTCGAAGAAGTGTTCCTCAAAACATCAGGCGTTATAGATATCCATATGCCCCAAAGAGTGAAATTGAACGTATGGTTACAGAAAAACTAGAGGCTGGTATAATTCAACCTAGTCAAAGTTCTTTCTCTTCTCCAGTAGTATTGGTGCATAAGAAGGATGGATAAGGGCATATGTGTTTGGATTATAGGGAGATCAACAAGCTCACTATTAAATATAAATTTCCCATTCCTGTCATTGATGAATTGTTGGATGAATTACATGGAGCAATTTACTTCACCAAATTGGATCTTTGTTCAGGATATCATTAAATTAGAATGAAGACTGAAGACATTTCGAAAATAGCATTCTGAACTCATGAGGGTCATTATGAATTTTCGGTCATGCCTTTTGGCCTTACTAATGCACCTTCCACATTTCAAGGTTTCACGAATTCCATTTTCAAACCCTTCCTTAGAAAATTTGTGTTAGTATTTTTTGATGATGTACTCACCTACAACAAGTCTTGGAAGGATCATGTTCAACATGTTGACAGGGTGCTAAAACTATTGGAGGAGAAACAATTATATGAAAAAACCTCCAAATGTTTCTTAGGAGTACATGAGGTGGAATATTTGGGCTATATTGTATCTCATGAGGGTGTTAAGGTATACCCTAACAAAATTAAATCTGTTAAGCAATGGAAAATTCCCACAACCATAAAGCATCTTCAAGGATTTCTAAGGTTGATAGGGTAATATTGAAAGTTTGTTAAAAACTATGGGAGAATAGCGACACCTCTAACATCATTACCGAAGAAAGATGCATTTTCTTGGACTCCAGAAGCAACGAAGGCCTCTGAGCATCTTAAAGAGGAAATGTGCCAAGTACCGATCTTAGCTATGCTAGACTTCACAAAAACTTTTATTGTGGAATGTGATGCCTCAGGGAATGGAATTGGTGTTGTTTTGATGCAATAAGGAATACCAATTTCTTTTGAAAGTCACCCAATCAAAGGAAATTATTTACACAAACCTATTTATGAGAAGGAAATGTTGGCAATACTACATGCACTAAAGCAATGATGACCTTACCTAATGGGAAGACACTTCAAGGTTAAAATAGATCATGATAGTCTTAAATAATTTTTGGAACAAAGATTATCTTCAAAATAGTAGTAAAAATGGGTGAAAAAGATGTTGGGTTATGACTTGAAATCATCTACAAAAAAGGGAAACAAAATGTTGTTGCATATGCACTCTCAAGAAAGGATGAGGATGTGGAAGCATTGCTTTGTGCCATTTCTATTATCCAACTTGAGTGGATAATGAAATAAATGGATGAATGGAATAATGATGAAGAGGTTTGGTAGCTTATTCAAAAGTTAGAGCAATATCCCAATACATCTGTGTTATAGCGGCTACAACTACCCTCCAAAATTTTTCCTATGCTTTGATTTTGGAGCCTTCCTTCTTAACTACAACAGCTCATCTCACACTAATCTAGGTATCTAGCTTCGACCGAGACTTATATTTTTAGTTTGGATTGTGTTTTATTACTTAGTTGATTTTCTAACCCACAAGTTGATCTCTTGACTTGGTCCCACAACAGTTCTGGGCTTGCCCCAGAAAACTGCACAATTCTTAAGGGAAAGTAGCCTTGTTGTTGGGAATTGTGCAGTCCTAACTTCCAGTGAGCCTTGAGATCTGGAAATATGCAGTCATGAGGGGGCAACCCAGCATTGACCCTAGAAATAACTTAACCCTCACTGAGCTCAGAAACTGCATAGTGCGCTGACTCGGAAAGTTGCCCAGTTCTCGGAACTATGCTGCCTTTCCTAGCAGTGTGCATGGAAAGTTCCCCCAGAAAAAGGAAAAAGGAAAAAAGAAAAAGGAATCCCTAAAAAATAGGGATCTATTTTTAGTATCCTAAACGAGGCACATGTGTTATTTTTAGAAACTTCTGCCAAGTGTCACTTTTTCCCTGATTTTAGGCATGTGCGTCATAAACCCTAATTTGTCCAAATCTATTTAATTGATTCTCCTAAAGCTCATTTGCACACTCAATCTTGGAGCTCTAGCATTCCCAAGGAGATTAAGGAATCTTCGGTGTGATCATCCTCACTTTTCCGGGTGAGTTTCACTTTTGTCATATTTTATTTCTTTTTTCTGTCATTTTTTGTTGTTTGGCTTGTGTAAGTGTTGTTTCACTTGTTCTATGCATGATTGTTGTCATGTAAACTTGTAGAAGTATTGTTTGAAGTTATAGATTGTCTTTCCCAAGTGTCACATGACTTTTCCTGTGTTTTCAACAATGGTCATCGTTGTGGTGACTCTCCTCACATGCTTCATTTATCTTCATATTAATTAATTGTTGCACTTATTTCACATGCATGCATCAACACTTAGTCAGATATGAACTCAACTTCACACTATCTTTCAAATATTCTTTTTTTTTTCACACTCCCTTTGGGTAGATTTGGGTTCCCTTACCCAGATCTCACTCTGCACAGCTTTCTCTGTGCAATCTAGAGACTCAAGCCTCTCGTTTGGCTTCTAGAATTGCATAGAGAATAGCCTGGGCTGGCTCCAACTACGCACTACACAGTTCCAGGAGCCAGTCTCCCAGCTTGGCCACTGAGACTGCATAATGCGTAGTCTCTCCCAGGCCTTGGCCCAGGCTAAACTACACATTGCGCAGTTCCAGTCATTAGGCTTCCACCTTGACTGCTGATACTACGTAGTGCGTAGTTCCCATAATCAGTCAGTCACCCCTGTCAAGAAAAACTGTTCAATCCCTCACATCAAGTGCCCAGCTTGCTTCTTGAAATTGCCTTGAAGTTGTTCTGGTCTTTAAACTAACATTTGCTTTCCATGAGTGCCCTCTCTATCCCATAGGTACATCAGTTGTTGATAATCTCTCTAGCATTCACAGTTAACATGGCATCCAAGAGAGTTGCATCAAAGGAAATTGTTGAGAGCAGTATTAAGGAATCACTTGAGTATATATCGGTTGATCTGCCAATATATGCAGATACTCAGTTGTTTATTGAGAAGGGAACAACACTGACATGGCAACAGATCAAACACACTTTCGCAAAGGACTTTAAGGTAGACTTAGAGGATCGACAGGTTTATCTTAGCACCAAGCAATCAAGGTTATACAAGGTTGCATGCAGGTATCCCACCTTCCTGTGTGAGGACATCATCAATTGGATTTTCGCATATACAGATGAACAAACTATGACATTGAGCAGTGCCAACGAGAGGAAGCTTGCCACCTTCAGGGCATAAGACTTTCAGCAAATGTATCACTTGCCTGAGCTTGTGAAGCACATGGATTCACTCTTTTATTCCACCCATAGCTATGTGATACAAGAGATGTTGTCAAGCACTGGGTGAAAGAGTCGTTGAACTTTATATAAACACCTGCCCATGTTTATAAAACAAAGTACCTCATGAAGGATTACCAATTCTTTATCATCTT
The DNA here is from genome assembly GCA_031772625.1 of Pinus tabuliformis. Classification (NCBI taxonomy): domain Eukaryota; kingdom Viridiplantae; phylum Streptophyta; class Pinopsida; order Pinales; family Pinaceae; genus Pinus; species Pinus tabuliformis. The sequence continues at coordinate 435,503,781 of CM062818.1, read as the reverse complement.
TTCTTGCGGAATATATGGTCAAGAGAGCACGGAGATCTTCCCTGAAGGGTGGGAAGTCTTACTAGACCAGTTGGTAAGTGATGGGAGGCCATCCAGCTGGTCAGATCTATTGTTTTAAAAGTTGAAGTCCCATGTGGCTAAGGCTCAGAATATGCCCAAGAATGAGCAAGCAAGGTTCTACATGTTTGTATACTTACTGGATGCAATCTATGAATAACAGTAGTTCCTTGGCATGAGATGGAGATGGACACCACAAGACACTATCGTGAAAATCTATTACAAGTTTCTTTCTGACTGCAGCTATCGAGGAGTGATGACAAGGCTAACTGACCACTTTATCATCACGTTATACAAACTTATATTTGAGCGAGATCCACCTTGCATGTCCTGAGAAGTAATGGAGGTGACAGTAAATGTTACAGATTGGTATGCCTCACTAGGTGACACCTTCATCAGAGTGTTTCACAAAGAGAAGCCTTCGCATGTCTTACCAAGGTATGCCACTGACAAACTGATCATACAAGAAGTTTCATACCAACTCGCTACAGGGTTTTCCCCAGGATTGGATATGAAGAAGAAAGCTCCATGGCCCACTCTTCCTTTTGTGGATCAAATTATACGAGATTAAGAGCTTGAAAGATGCAGATGTTGAAGCAAATAACATAGTGAAATTCAAGTTTAGCACGAAGGAATTTAATTTGTATGATCCCCACAGTATTTGCAAAGACCACTGTGCAAGAGTTTACTTTCCGTGGATCAACGAGACATTTCATTAGCCAAAGGAGCATCCTTGGAGGTATTGCTATAATTCCTCCAAACTCAATGAGACGATCAGTATAGCAATAACTTGGAAGGTTGCTCTGCAGACAACAACAACTCTAGAAGCAACAACAACAATAACAGAAGGCAACAATCTAGTGCAGGAAAAGGGAAAGAGGAATATTTTTCATGATCCAAAGGGAGATAAAAGCTGCAAAATGATGGCAGATCCTATTATCGCAAACACATCTTTGGTAGCAGAAGAAAAGAGGGAGCAAAGGATGAAGAGATAAGAGAGAGGAAGAGAGAAAATCATAGGTTACATGAAGAAAAACCAAAGCTGCAGGAGACAGAGAAGAAGCTAAAAGAAGAACAGGAGATGAGGAGGAGAGAACGAGAAGAGAAGCAGAAGAAGGGAAAAGAACAAAGACAAGGCACGATGACAGAGGAAGCAATGTTGATATAGGTTGATGATCCAAAACAACCAGCAGCTGAGGAAGGGATTGAACAGATGCAGGATCGGGAACTTTCTCAGCATATTGAGAAATTGATCGAAGTGACAAACATTGAGTTGGAACAGGAGCCACAGAATGAATACATTGACCTGATGTTAAGAGCACCATAGGTCATCCCTCAGTCTCCACCACCTCGAGTAGTAGAGACAAACCTAAGTGAGAAAGGACATGTTGTTCTCCTTAACGATAATTCAGTTATGGATGTGTATAATCTATCATTTGATGAGTTCTAGAAGAGGATTGTACAAGTGCAGAGGAAACACTTTCCAGATGATCAAGCATCACCTGCATTCATCAAGGAAAGGGTGATAGTGACAAACACGAGGAAGAATCCAACTGCCATTAACCAAGCCGACTTGGCCTATGAAGGAGCAACAAGCTCAAATGTTCAGTATCTGACGGCTGAGAATGAACAACTGGCAAAGAACTTGCAGATTTCCAGGAAAGAGGCATAACAGCTCTGAGCATCAGCACAGAATGCAGTTTCTGTATTGGGGGAGATGAGGACATCGATACTTGCTGAAGTATCAACACTTGGTGATACCATGTGAAAGCTCTATGACAGATTTGTCATCGTGCATAAAGCATTTGTCCATTTGCATAGCCTACAATGGAAAAGAAAAGAGTTTTTTCAAACTCTCAAGAACATACATGGTGCCATCACCCATGTACAAGAGTGGACAATGCAGTATAAGGGGGCCCCACTTGACTTAGTGAAGAAGACGAAGCCACAGGTAGATCTAAAGAAAGTGAAGTTTTGAATGTTGATTCATAACAACGAGCAACTCACCTCATACATTGGCAGCACATAGACCTCATATGTTCGATTGTATAGTAGCTTGGATTTCCAAGTGAGAAAACACCAGATCCCATCAATCGGCTCCCTCACCGATGTTAAACCCAAGAACCAAGTGTGGTTGGAGATGAATGAGTACTTGGAGCAGCTAAGATGAGAAGCCACCAGGGAAGACTTGGAGTTGAATGCACACCACATGCAGAAATACATTGGTGGTCTTCTCAAGATCAAGACAATAATGCTCATGCTTTAGAACGAATTGGACATAGGTTCCAAGACAATATACCCATATGCCATGGAGGATAGAGTCTGCTTCTAGAAAGACACTGTTAAGCAGTTTGGGGACACTATCACATAGTACCAAGCTTGGTACCAATATGTGACTAAGAAGAAGTAAGTGGAGGTTGTTGAGCTGGATTTCCCCCAAACTCCAGAATTATAGTGTTGTGTCTTGTTAGGCCGTCTCTACCCTATTTTGTCTTATATGGGTACATATGGAAAATATAATATTATTTGTAATTATGTTGTAAGTGAAATTCCAAGTGTCAGTATTGGAATATGAAAATTCATCATGTAATGTAATGTGTCATTTAGTGAAGAAGTTGAAGAGTCATGAGGGTAGTCCAAAGGTCACAAAGGGGAGTTGAAGAATCACCCCTATTGTTATAAATAAAACCTCATAACCCATGTAATAGGTTTCTGGGAGCCTAGATTTTAGCTAGGCTTAGGCTTAGAAAAGGCTTAGGAATTTTGTGAAGAGCCTTGGCTTCTCCATATTGTAGAGAGAGTATACTTCTTTGGAGGAGCAAGTGTTCTTGATTGTAATGTTCCACTATTGGGGCTAGTGGCCATTAATGGTGTATGTATGGATGGAACTTTCAGTTATAACAATAAAATTAGAGCCAACATGATTTCATGCATATGTTGTTAATATAGTAGGACTATTCTTATTGTATTGGCAATGTATGTTATTTAACTTATGCATATGCTTATGAACTACTTTATATAAATTCGTATGAATCTTGTTGAATGCATGTTGTTGGGCTAACTCATCACTTTAACTTGTGGACTATTCTTCATTTTAGCTTCTGATGTCATTTCGCTCTTGTGTTCCTTTCAAGACGTGTACTATTACAAGCTTCTAAGGGGAGCACTTCCTTTTCCCCTCTGTGTATTAGAACCTTCATGCATCGCACTTGACTCTCTGCAAGGTCACACACTTTCTCTCACCCAAAGTTATCATACTTTCCTCTGCGCACTTCTACGGTCAAGGCACTACATTACCACCCACTATTGGGACTCCCACTCCAAATGATGTGAGGTCTAGTTAGGACTTCATATCGGGGAGATCCCCTTAATGTTGGTGGGTCCAACATCCTCAAAAATCTGATACATTTAGCTAGAAAAATGATTCATTATGATACAAAGATCACTTGTATATTTGTAATAATTCCCAACTCAAACAGGAGATTCTTTTAGAATTGCACACCTCTCCCTTATGAGGGCACTCAGGATTTTTTAAAATTACCATAGGGTCAAGAAGGATTTTTTTTGGGATGGCCTTAAATATAATATTCAGAAGTTTATGGTAGGATGTTTGGTTTTCCAACAAAATAAAGTTGAGACAATTAAGACCCTGGGTCAGTTACAACCTTTAGCCATTCCAAGTCAGCATTAGGATGAGGTCTCAATGGACTTTATCATAGGTTTACCCAAGTTTGAAGGAAAGAGTGTCGTCATGGTGGTAGTTGATAGACTTACCAAGTATGCACACTTTTTTGCATTATCTCATCCTTTTAAAGCTAGTACATTTTCTACTGCATTTATGGAAACAATTCAAAAGATTCATGGAAACCAAAAGATTATAGTAAGTGACATAGATCCCATTTTCACTGGAAATTTTTGGACAGAATTATTTTCTTGTCTTGGTATTCAATTAGCTCATCTTATCATCCTAAATATGATCAGGAAACTAAGATAGTGAACAAATGTTTGGAAGGATATCTTTGTTTCTTTGTATCTGATAAAAAAGCACAATGAGTCAAGTGGTTGCTTATCTCTAGCTAAATGGTGGTATAACATTACTGAAGCAAAAATGACCCCATTTATGGCCCTTTATAGGTATAAACCATCATCCATCACATCATCTTTAAGAGAAAATTCTAAGGTTCAAGAAGTGGAAGATCACATCGAGCATCAACAACAATTTCTCCAACTCTTAAAGGATAACCTCACTATGGCGCAAAATCAAATGAAACAACAAGAAGTTCAACATCACAATGAAATAATTTTTGATGTAGGTGACTGGGTATTTTTACATCTACAACCATATGAACAAATGTCTCTCAAGCAAGCTAAGAAGGATAATAAATTATTGCCCAAGTACTACAATCCTTACAAGGTTTTGCAAAATATTGGTACTATGGCATAGAAATTGGAGTTTCCTTCATCTTCCAGAGTACACCAAGTTTTCCATGTTCCATGCTTAAAGAAGGTTATCATTGACAAGCTTCCTGTTGTACCTCTGAGATGATAATGGTCAATTGATCATGCCAGAGCATCTAAGATATTTGTTTTGGGGTTTTGGGTTTTGGTTTTTATGGAGGACCAATACATAAAAAAAATTATAAGGATGATGTATTTAACCATTTTAGATAGTACTAATAAATAACCAAGGGATGCTATTTAACTTCATACAATCATTTAAATTGATAAGATGTGTAGAAGGAATAGTAAGGAGATATTCTTACTTTAAATTTCAGATAGAAAGATAAATCATCATAAGTGGGAAAACCTTTGACCAATGTTCAGAAGTTTAAACAAAATATGCTTAAAATTACAAAAGATACTGACAATTTTATGATTTAGAGGGAGCCTTTCAGACAAACAGTCCAATATCTCAATCTCTTTATAATAATAACTTCAGAAGGAATTTTAAGAATAACTATAACACATTTATTCTCATCTGATATCTTTGTAAAACTTAGACATATGCAGAATTAACAGAATGATTGGAACACATGAAAGACTTACAGAAGAAAACAAGATTGTATGATATCAAATTCAAAATCCTTTGCTTTATTATCAGTGATCTAGAAAGAGCTTGTGCATCAATGCTTTACAAAATTGCTTATGGAAAGGTACCACCTTTAATAGCTCATAGAAGAGATTTATTTATACTAGTTTAGATAGTGAACAAAATATCCTAAACTGATTACAAAATATCCTGAAAGAAAATATGAAAGGAAAACTATTGAATGATGTGTCCCTATTAGGTAGGAAGTTGTTGATGACTGTTCTTTCAAAACTGTTGTGTTTCCCTCTTGTTGGGATGGTATGTTAATCAATTGTTTCGCACAATTGATCCCACCTCTGCTCACTTGGTATCTTAGTGAGAAAAAGATGTCCAACTTCATATTTGATTATGAGGTCAAGGCTCAAAGCTTCCAAAAACTCTTTTCCCATAATCTATCTTTTTATCCCTGCAAATTGACTGTTGTCTGCTGCAATAGTATATAATCTTTCACAGTAATCATCCAATTTTACTAGTTGATCATCTGATGTCACTAACTCTGGTAAACCTTTCTTTTTCAAAATACTGAATTTAGAATGAAACCTTTTGACTACAATGTTCAAAGCTTCACACTTTGCTTTCAGCTGAGTCAATAGATTCTTCTTCATTAGGAATTTCTTAATCTCTGAAATAGTAGTTGTCCTATCTAGAATATGTATCTCTTATAACTGTTGCCTAGTCTTAGAGTTTAGTGCTTTGATCATCCCTACTGCTTCTTTGGGTTTTGTGCCCAATGCTACCCTCTGATTATCTATCTCTATCCTACATCTAGCAATCAATTCTTGCTACTAAAAAATAATTTGAATAGATGGCCATAATTCTATTATGGAGTCGTTGATATCTAACTAGATGTCCTCTTTGGCTTGGGCCAAAGTGTCTGCCATTAGAGTCTTACTCTCTAATTGTTTGCCCTTGAGTCCTAACCTGTGTGATTTTTGGATTTCCTCTACATACAAGGTATCATTCTTTACCTTCTATGACTCCAGGGCTTGGAAATTCTGGAGTAACTTTTCATTCTATTTTTTTTGTGCCTGTAACTCCTGTGATATCCTTGTTGTTTCAACTATTGCTAAAGATGAAGCAATTTCAGTAGGGTATGAGCTTGGCTCTGTACTTGCTATGGGAATTGTTGTCACTGAGGTCACAGCAAGTTGTGATGCCTCTTTTTCCTAGAGCAGTTGTTCTATTTGCTCTTCCATTTTCTTAATCTGTATGTTTTGCTCAGTAATGAGCTTTAACATCTCCTCCCTATGTTGTTCATTTTCTACCATGTCTTTGGTTTGTGAATCCTCGGTTGAAGGCAGTTTCATCTGTTTCTTCAAAGCTGTTATCTCTATATTCTTCTTCTGGAGTATTTCTTCAATTGCTTTACAGTCTTGGGGATCATATCCAATTTTGACAATAATATCTTCTAAAGACTTTAATTTGTTATCTTTAGCTAAAGATGACAGTTTTTCAATCTTAAGCTGTGACTGCACATTTGACAAGGCAATTCTGAGCTTGGAAAGAGACATGGCAGTTGTAGTCATTGTTGAAAATAACATTTCACCTGATTTCCTATGCAAATCCATTTGATCAATAGGATGTATGTGGTTTACATCAAATGAAAATATGGTCTTATTGTAATCTACTGTGGATTTGGGAAATGGAATTTGATCTTGCAAAAATGCCATTTGCATCCTTCCTCTTTCACTAGCAAAGGCAGAGAGAAGTTTGTGTTGAGAAGTGCATGTCTTCTTCTAAAACTGACTGTATACTTGTGATTTAAGACTTTCATTTTTCTGTTTGATTTCCAAAAATGTTGAGAAGATATTAGTATCTTCTGCTGAGCTGGTCTCAGTTGACTGAATAATCTCCATAGGTTTAGTTGAAGAAGTAGAAGGAGGTTTGGGATCAGTGGTCCCTACTGATGAAACATCTTCTAAATCTCCAAGATCAATTATTTGTGGTGGCTTGCTCCCTGATGACATTGACAATCTGGTGTTCAATTTATTTTGTAGTATATAGTACTCTTTAACTGATTCTGTAGCTGACTGAGTTTCCTCTCTGGCTCTTTTGTGTTGAGTACTCTGAGTGACTGGAGTATTTACTTGTGGAGTGGTTATAACTTTTTCATCTGCTTCTAAGAGAGTCCCTTTAGACCACTACTCCTGGTTCATAAACTTCTCCAATTCTGGCCTGGGAGTATGGTTGTAAGGTGTTGCCTTCAACTGAACTCTAAGGGCTAAAATGATCCCAAAAGGATCATAGGACCAGGTGAAGCTTGGTTGGAGATTCATGCTCTTTAATAATTTGTCTGCCTCTGTACCTGCAGACCTAGTATTACAGATAAATGTTCCTACCTTGGCCTTGAGTTTGAACTGTGACTTTTTCTTACTTGAGACAAAATGGACTTCATCCATATTTATCATCTGCCTGATGTATTCCAGTGAGAATATCCTCATTGGCACATACTTAGGCAGTTTGTATGGAGCTAACTCACTGCCATATATTCTAATTTTAGTGTAGTTATGGTATAGATACTAGTCACCAGTCTTGGTCTGTTCTGATAAGTGAAGTGTCTTCTTAATCTCTTTTCCAATTTTGGGCTCTACCTGGCTATTAAGTAATTGAAGAGCTGGATGTACAAAAGAATATATGAACTGAGAGAATGTAAACTTTGATGATGTTGCTTTCACTAACTCTATCCAGTGAATCACTGATTGATTCACTCCCTATTCATCTTTCCTGTTAAGCTGAATGTGCAATGAATCTCCCTACTAAAACAAAATCAAATGTATTATGACTGAGCTATATTTGAACACTCCTTGTGTGGTGAAATTCATAAATTGTTCATGTATCTTATCAGCCAAATATTGGCTATAATTATACATGAAAGCAGGTTGATATTCTTTACTAAAAATGGAAAAGAATCCAAGGATGGATTCATCAACAAGTTGATCATTTTCATAGCCTAGGAGATATGATAATAGGGAGATGATATGTCTAGTGGCTTCAGGGAACATAGAAGATGAATAAGGTGGGTTTTTCTTGGGTAATTCAGCATCTTTTGGCAGAAAAAGTTCAAAAATAAGGGCTCTTTGTGGGAAGGTGAGTTTATTATAAAGGTCCATGAGAGCTGTTGGTGAGAAATGGATGAGGGAGTCAGATGAAGGTATCATTAGCATTTGGTTTATACTCTGAGCAGTAATGGTGATCAAGATTTTTCCATCTTGAGTCATCACTGTTCTTTGCACGGGATCATACCTAGCTTGACACCAAGTGATCAAATCAGGGAAGTGATGAGTCCTGGGAAAGGGGTACAAGGGAAAAAGTATTTCCTAGAAACGAATGGGATCTTCTTTATCTACATATTTATTTTTTAACCATAAATGCAATCCGTGGAAATCAAATTCAAATTCACAGTCAGTGACTTTGAATAGGGAGTCCACAAGGGGGAGGTGATCCAAGTCAAGCAAGACTGTGGATGGATTCCCTTCTTCGACAGTCTTCTGTGTTTTAATTGTGGGAGCCATCTTGCTGCAGGGGGGGAATTCAGAAACTGTTTTAGATGAAAGACAGATGACAAGGGAAGATATACATAGAGCAAATAAAACTTTTGGTGATTAGATGTGTTATCACTTAGAACTAAAAACTCTATGCATAGAGATGTTTGTCTTAGTCCAATGACAAAGGTCTGTGTCAAGTTGATTTCGTTTTATATTTCTTACTTAGGATTTGGAGTTTTAAAATTTTTTTTGATTCAAACTATACTCAAATCCTATTGGTTCTCCTCCACCATCATTGTTTTATAAGCCATGTCTTGTCTTATCCTAGTCACCGAGTCTTTTAGTGATTTCGCAGCGTAATCCTATTGGCCAGTTTCGCAGCGCAATTATGGTTTAACAATTTCGCAGCGCGTTATGATTAGGCCGTTTCGCAGCACATCATTAGAATTTTAAACTAACTGTTATAGCTCCAAATCTCACTCTTATGGTTTGTGATGCTGCACTTATGGCCTAGGGCAACCCCTCCTTTCAGACCTGGTCTAAGGGAAAAATCTCAGCATAATAATCTTGCTCTCCTTTTTCTCCCCTTGGCCTTCCCTTTGATGTCTTTTTATACCCTCTCCAAAGTAGTTTTTTAGTTAGGAGTTGGTTGGGAATAGTTGGGCCACGGGCACTAACAGGTGATCCAGCAGGTAAAACCAGCGATCTCCACCTGAAAAAGAGGAATTTATTATTTTTTTAAGTGTTTTAATAGATACACGCGGGTTGGGTATGACAGACCCGCGTGTACACGCGTTTAACTCAGGGCAATGTCGCGTATAGGGAATAAAACACTGTTTTTTAAATTTTTGGACCAGGTCTGGAAGGAGGGGTTGCCCTAGGCCATAAGTGCAGCATCACAAACCATAAGAGTGAGATTTGGAGCTATAACAGATGCCCCCTAATATATGAGGTCAGAAGGGGAACATGATGGCCGAAATATATTAAGTAAGTACAAGGAAAGGAACTCTGCCGAAAAACCGAGGAGGACTTCACCAGAATTCAGCCTGCCAAGCCACCAAAAGGAGATCAGAAAGAAACACTGTCTGAGGCGGGCATACCCATGCTCACGAAAAGTAAAGCATGTCCGCATATCAAGTACAAGCGGATCCACTAAGTATACAAGTATAAACGACTGGAAAATACATAATGGATCATCTGATCATAATGAGTAAGTACATGTCTGAATACCACATATAAGACTGTCAATGATGCTGAAAGATGCAACGGATCACTGAAATCAAAGACTGATCCCATAAGGTACCAACTGAACCTGATGGAATAGGATGGTACTACACTGCAAACTCAGGTGCCAGCATATAGAATGTCGCCATGACTGACTGCAACATATAAGGTGGAGTGGTATCAACTAGCAGTAACAGGAGCAACTGTCAAGTGAACCAATGAATGCTGATACAACCTAAGGTCTTCACCGACCGCCGTGGTACATTTCTACATCATGGGAATAAATGATCTGAAGTCGACCATGTGAGAAATCGTTTGATTACCGGTCATTGATGTATACCGTTAACAAACGCGAGACTACTCACCGATAATGATAATGAGCGTCAAGGTACCCAGTACAATCTAACAAGTGTGAATAGATGAGCTGAAGTCGAACACCTGTAAGAATCTATCAATCAGGAGACAATGATGGTTTCCCACTGTCGATAGCGAGGAATCTGCCACTAATGACTGCAAACCCCAAGGTACTGCCAAATGGACTCTAGATCTTTGCCCCAGAGCAATGAGTCGGAGTCGATAGGGAAAGATCCGCTAGAAGGAAGGCATTAAGGCATCCTTCATCAATCTAGCGCGAGTGTAACCCGTAGGCCAATAATGTGGAAGGAATTGGACGAAAAAGATGTAGTAACCCAACCGAAGTACGTTTCCGGCGTACACAAGATGTGGCTAGCGCACGGCAGAAACCCTCTGAACCAACCAATAATGAAAGCCGACACAGAGGCGAGGTATCCACCAATAGGGTCAAATGGAAACCAAGGTACTGCACGAATCCCAATGTGTGATAATGTATGCTGATGTCGAACACAAGGGAAACCACTCAGTCAAAGACCCATGATACTGATCGATGCTGAGCACAAGGTGACCTATCAATAATGAAAATAGGGCCAGGGTGCGGCTCTAGGCCTGTCCTCAGAGCAAGGTGTCGTCGTCGATAAGGACAAGACCCGCCAGCAAGAAGTCAATGGGGACCTTCTCAAACTGGCACGAGTAAAGGAACAATATAACTAATGTGATGATAGACATGACACTGACAACCAGGGATGGCTGACTGAAAAATGAGTCAAGAGACACCGCAGAAAGGCCGACTCAGGCTAACTTCCCTTGAACAAAAGCACGACTCAATGTGACTATGTGGCAACATATGATGAATCTGTATAAGTTCGTCATGCAGGAGGCACAAACGAACCCTCCATATGATTGGAAGAGATAACCAATCGGGGGAGCACTAACTCGATAACAAGGTTATGGCGTACCTAAGTCAAACTAAATCCCACCCATGCGGAGGAGACTTTGTTTTGAGTGCTTTGTTCAAGGGCGACACGACTGACTCTAGCTGCCAACAATAAATGGAAATAATGTCCCTGTTCCCGCTCTTTTTTTGAATATTAAAATTTTTTTTGTCTTTTTCTGATAAGCCGGAAAAAGAATAAAAGAATGTTATGGTACAGTGGAAAGAACGAGTGTCGGTGAAACAGATGATCTAGTTCCTGGGAAAGGAACCTTCCTATGCTCAATGCAGGGAGGTGAAAAACTGGTCGGTGACACTCAGAGGTAAGTTCCTTCCACGGATCTGGGTATGTCAAGCTGCAGAAGTCAAGGGTATGCAAGGTTGATTTTGCAGACGTCATGGTCAAAAGTTGGCTTAAACACGAGTCCAAGTGAAGTCGGCTATAGGCCAAAAGGTGCAAATGGTGAACATGCAATGCAGAAGTACAACTCAACACACATAGGAGCCTCTAGGGTATAAGGCCAGAACGAAGCGAAGAAGTAAAGAAGAATGAGTCTTCAACGCATAAGTCATGGCGGGACTACAGAGGACTCCCGAGCCTAAGGACAAAAAACTGCATGAGTGCCAAGCGACAATAAGGTACTAACTAGGGCACCCATGATAAGGTAGGCTCTACCACACAAGTCATGATACTTCTAAGCAATGAGAAGGTTCCGCATCATAACTTGGTGGGGTCGATCCTAAGGCAAAATGGGAAAGGAAATTGATAAGTGCACAATGCAGGCGGAAAAACCTAACCTATATGCCAGTTTCGAGAACCAATACCTGTCAGAACGGACCAACCATAAATTTCCAAAGGAGAAATCTTCCAAGTTCTGTAAGCATAAATAGGAACACTAGACACGAAGTTAATACATCCCACATATAAACTCCATATAAAATCTTTGTGTTATAGGATACAAAACTTGAAAATGCGTACCTCATATATACAATATGGTACAGGGAACCATGCAGCCTTGCGGCTTACGCATAATAGTTCTACTGAACAAACCCCTTGCAGGGCTCAGGCCAAGGGCTCCTTTGGTAGTCACAACTCATGGCTTCAAAGAGTTCCTCCTGTGAAGGCAAAACAAGTTCTAAGAAATCATGAGAACTACAAGGATGAAAAGAGGGAATTAAAGGGTCCCATGTCCCTATAGGAAGAATCTCTCGGTCAACTGCCGGGACCAAGTCCCAAGAAGGAGAATAATAAGTCAAAGGATCCTTCTTAGAAGCAATTGAACATTGAGGATTCAATGCCACATAATTGACCCGTAGCGGGGTAGATTCTACTTGAACTCTTGGAACAAACCAAGGGGCATTCTGCAGTAAAGTCGAATTAGGGTGGTGATTATCAGATGCAAGCTGATCAATAGTGACAATATTCCCGTTATGAGGAAAGCACATTACTCGAAAGAGTGAAGACACCACAGCATTCATAGCATAGACATAATCACGCCCAAGTAGCATATTAAAGTCTAAAGGGCTATCAACCACCATCATATCGATTAAGACAGTCTTCCCACCTAAAGCGATAGGCAATTGAGGAAGAACACCCATAGATTCACCAGGCCTTCTATCATAGGCTAACAACTGACTCTGAGCTGTCAACAACTTTGGGGAACCCAAAGCTTTCCAAGTCAAAGAGGATATAATACTTGTAGAGGATCCTTCATCCACCATACATCGATAGACATTTGTGGAATTAACTCTGACCTTTATTTGGAAAGGTGCAGCGGAAGGAAGACGAGGCTCAACAAGACTATCCCAATCAAAGGAAACACTCTTAGAACTTGGAGGGGGAACATTTGAAGAAACCGGAATGCCCCCTATACTAGAAGACTCTGTACTACAGATCAAACAAACTCTTTTGTTAGGCACTTCACCCCCCAAAAGAGGAGTGTAATCGGCCAGCGATTGCACTGGCGCGACCACATTATCAACTAATGGTTGATGGGATTGATGAGAAACCATATCAGAGCTAGGAGTAGAAGTACTTTCAGACTTGGACCATATCCTTTGAACCTCTGGAATACCAGGGCATAAATGAGTAAGATGGTCTCCCTTGCATATCTTACAAGGGAACTTAGGTTTAAAACTACTACGTCCAGGTTTCTTATCAACCTCCATTCCGCCAACCTGACTAGCAGTGGTTTGCGGAGAGTCCTGAACATGACTTGCAGAGGTCGGTGACTCTTTGCTAGTATGACTCGCAGTGACTAGACTCATGCCCCCAGTATGACTTGCAGCGGCTGAAGACTCATCTCCAACATGACTTGCAGAGGTTGAAGATGAAATGCTAGTGTGACTTGCAGTGACTAGACTCATGCCCCCAGCATGACTTGCAGCGGCTGAAGACTCATCTCCAACATGACTAGCAGAGGTTGAGGATGAAGTGCTAGTGTGACTTGCAGTGACTAGACTTGTGCCCCCAGCATGACTAGCAGTGGCTGAAGGCTCATCTCCAACATGACTAGCAGAGGTTGAGGATGAAGTGCTAGTGTGACTTGCAGTGACTAGACTTGTGCCCCCAGCATGACTAGCAGTGGCTGAAGGCTCATCTCCAACATGACTAGCAGAGGTTGAGGATGAAAGGATAGAATTATTCTTCTTCTTTGACTTCCCTTTTCTCCTCTTTTTAGATTTCTTGTGACAAGAAGGAGGAGAAGAAGGAACCCCAGATTTCTCTTTGAGAGAAGATGAACAATTAGCACCCATGTGATGCCCTTGAAATAAAGCATTCAACTGAGAAGCTTCAAGAGCATTTGGAATATTCGGAGTGGACCACAGCCAAATGGGTAGTCCAACATTCAACCCAGGAATATTCAAAGTGGCCATCAAGGGAGTACCAACGTTTCCAAAGAAAGGAAAAGCACAAGGATCCCCTTTTGGGAGGGCACCTTGGTTGGTTTCCACATGAATATTGGCCATATCTAACTGTTTCAAAGACCCTTCCCCTACGGGAATATAGAAATAACTCTTCAAGGAATATGGATAAGCAATCAAAACCTTTGCCCTTGAGGAGGCAACTCTACAACTTCTGAAAGAACGACCAAAAGCCTTTCAAGATTGGTAGAGTGGTAAGCCAGTCACTCAGAACAGAAAGTCCAAACGCGACTAGACAAAAATGCCTAAAGCCAACTATATACAAGGAGCAAAGAGCACCCACTAAAAACTCCCTAAAGATATCGCCAGTCAAACAACTTCCAAGTATTTCCGCTCCGGGTGATGAGGACCGGACACCAAAATACAAGAAAGTAGAGTCAGGGGCCTTCCGAAGATAGTCTGGGATAAAGACGGCCCAGCCCTATCAGCGAAGGTATCAGAGGAAGTTACGCTGACCTCCTAACAACAGCCTGCGCCGGTGCAAGCCCCCAAGCTTCGCAAGGGTGCCCTCCAGTAGTACTGTCGAGAGTGATACAACGTCAACCTCAGGTGCCACGGGATTCCCCTCCGCAGCCACCTGTGTAGATCCCTAGGAGAGGCAACTATGGGTACCAACTCGTCGCAGAAGCCAGGCGGAACAGTCGTGAGGTAAGTTCGGACAAGTAGGAGAGGGGGTATCTCTCTTCCCTGTCTTCACAGACCCTCATGCTTAACTCCCAGATCTGGAGCTTTCCTGGTCTTCCTAACGCTATTGGATTTGCTCTCGTTAATCAGACTCTTATGTTTGACGTTTTATGTGGCCTTGGAGAGTTAACTCTCCACTCGCCTAATCCAAGGCCCTAAAATCCTAGACTTGTTGGTGTAATAACTAAAAAAAAAAGTTCTAGTGGATTTTAATTAAGCGCTTGATTTTATTAGGTTGTTCTTTAAGTCACAAGGTAATGGAGATGAAACTTGTGGTGTTTTTATGGACGCAAAAGAAATTAATAAAACTTAGCTACATGCACATGCACTTTTGTTTTCGATGAAGAGCAATTTCTATGAGGTTCAGAGGTACTTGTAATATAAACAAATTTTCTTTTTCTTTTCAGACTCCACACTCACAAAAACTAACAAAACTAAATATGCCTAAAAAGAGATGCAAATCCTACCCTAATGCAAGAACTATATGTGGATGCAAGATTCAAAGACTACTCTAAAAACAAAGAAGGAAAGTTGCTGCTTTACCAAATTTTGTCTTGCACTAAAATGCTTAGATAGAAGATGATGTGTTACCAATCATTTCGTCCAAACAATAAAAACAAGTTCTAAGATAAAAACAAAGCACTTTCACTTCGCAAAAAAGGAAATCAAATGAGAAGCAAGTTTAAGAAAGCGAAACTCAACAACTTTCAAAAGATTTTCTTTGAATCAAACCAAAAAGTCTTTTTCAAAGGAAAGCTCTCAAAAATACTGACACCAATGATTGATAAATGGGCAACCAAACACTTTTGTGAATCGACACCTTTCAAATGATGAAAACTCAACAAAAATAAATGTGTTTGAAATCGCTTTTGACAATCAAAAGCAGCAATGAAAGTCCCAAAAGATCAAAAGACAAGTTTCAAGAAAATGATAACAAACAACTTTCCCGAAACGAAGGAGCAAATGGTCACAAAAATGATTTCGTTAAGCAAACAAAAGTGTCATCAAAGCAAAAAATGGACACAAAGATTGAACCCAATCTTCCTACTCTGCCGAAACAGAGCAATCAAGATTCTTAAACAGAAATCTTGTGTGTCAAAAATCAATGACGCTTGCAATCAACGAAAACAAGACTAATACTCCTTATGACTAGAGAGAGTTCAGAACAAGATGCCGCCTGTCAAACAGAGAACTGTTACTGGAAAAGTGACTGCTTGACACTGACCCAAACCACCAGACAAACATTCAGCCAAAAGAAAATTTATAAATCTTGAAATTTATGTAATATACGCGCCTGCAATTAAGTGCAGAATGTGTGTACACGCGACTGTAACTAAGGAAACCTGCGTATACGCGGGTTCACTTAGTGACACTTGCGTATATACGCTTCTGTAATCGAGGAAAAGAGCGTATCTGAAGTCTTTCAAGAAAAATAAAAAAACACAGACTGAAAAACTGGAAAAGCTTGGGGTTCAAGAAAAGATCAGACAGTCAGAGCCAACAAACAGAGGGGCTGAGCCTTGATTGGCTTGAAGACTACCCAAACTAGGAACAACAAGAGTGTTGTCCCCAGTGGAGTCGCCAATTCTGGTTGAAGGGAAAGTACCCCTAGGGTCCTTTGGGCTAAGACTCTACCAGACTGAAAATTGCTTATTCAAAGAAACACACACACAGCCATCATTTTTACTTTTAAGCAAATTCTAATGTTTAGGGTACGTACCTAAGGTCCTACGTTCGAGAAGGCCTTTAGGGTCCAAACCCTTCTTGGAGTTCCCTTCTTCTTCCTTTGACCTGCAAGACAAACAAATCAAAGAACACAACAATACATGTACAAATACTTATATATAAACCATCTTTATGCTATAAAGTTAGTTATAAAAATCTTTAAGTAACCACTTGCATAAGAATTCAAAACAAGAATCTCATAAGCATAAAGAAAGATTATTTCGGGAACAAAGACGTGTTTCTTTATATATAAAGGCAAATAAAGTACATATAACGGAAAGATATCACCTGAACACCTTCAGCAGGCTCCAAGCAAAGCTTCCTCCCGGATTCGTTCCAGCCTCAAGCCTCCAACAAGAACTCCTTCCAAGTCTTACTCAATGATGATATCAAGGATGAATGATCACCAATACACATGGAAACAAGGGTTTCCTATGCAAAATGGGGAAGTGCAGAAAGCACCAAGGACTTCAGACCTGGTCTAAGGGAAAAATCTCAGCATAATAATCTTGCTCTCCTTTTTCTCCCCTTGGCCTTCCCTTTGATGTCTTTTTATACCCTCTCCAAAGTAGTTTTTTAGTTAGGAGTTGGTTGGGAACAGTTGGGCCACGGGCACTAACAGGTGATCCAGCAGGTAAAACCTGCGATCTCCACCCGAAAAAGAGGAATTTATTATTTTTTTAAGTGTTTTAATAGATACACGCGGGTTGGGTATGACAGACCCGCGTGTACACGCGTTTAACTCAGGGCAATGTCGCGTATAGGGAATAAAACACTGTATTTTAAATTTTTGGACCAGGTCTGGAAGGAGGGGTTGCCCTAGGCCATAAGTGCAGCATCACAAGCCATAAGAGTGAGATTTGGAGCTATAACACTAACCGCGCTATGAAATCGGGGATTCGTGCATTTCGCAGCGAATCGTTCCCAAAATGTCAAGTCTGTTGATGAGTCATCAATTGTGTCCCCTCATGTCAGTTTGTGTACCTCTCGTATCATGTTTGAGCGCTCATTAATCACTACTCCACCAATAGATCTGTTGAAATGCACAGAAATATCATTCCCAATGGATTTTACCGTGCATGGACCTTTATGATAATCGTAAGTGCTGCATGAGTGTCAAGTCTGTCTGATGATGTATTTGAAATTTCAAGCGAGGTTGTTTTCAAGCGAGCCTGATTACAAGCGAGGCCGAGTTAAAAAAGAACTGAACCGCCATTTCAACTGAAGCTGTTGGTCATTGTGTGTGTGAAGATTTCAAAGAGAAAAATGGAGAGAAAAGAACACAGATCCGGTAAATGCCAGAGGACTGAACCTGAAGGTCTAGACATAGCATTGAGGGATGAAGGCGTGAAGAAAGCATTCAAAGATGCCGGGTGCTGGAACTTTTGTAAAAAGCTGCAAGGAGGACATGCGCAGGTAACCAAAGAATTTGCGCTAAACTTCACTGGTTTAAATTCAAAAATAGCTATGTTGGAAGTTCAAGTGTCTCCAGAAGCAATATCTGCTATAACAGAGATCCCAAGAGGACGGCAAGAATGGTTTAAGAATTTTAAGTTTGATATGAATCCATGTAAGGAGTTTTTAAAAGAGGCATATGTGAATGAAGACCTAACAAAAGCAGTGCCCAGAAACTATGTCAAGGAGCATTATGCCCTTCTTCTCACCTGCATTCAAAAATACTTGACCTGTGAAGGAAGATACAATAAGGTCTATTCTTATCATTTCAAACTGCTCTTGCATTTCACTGGGAAAGTTTCCATAGACATTCCTTTTTACTTATTTCGCAGTTTGAGTAAAATGTGTGATAAGGTGCAGCTGAGGAAAGAGGACTGTGAAACCTCCTTATTTCATCATGGTTTGATTAAGTTGCTGGTTTTAGATGGCCTCCAGAAGATAGGCAGAGACTGGAATTCGTTCATTTTCATGGCTGGATTCCAAAGCAAAACTGGTCTTACTCCACAACCAGTTAAAGAACAACCAGTCAAAGAATTCACAATAACTGAGCTACAGAAAGAAGCAAGAGCTAAAAAGCAAATCAAGTTACAGCAAAGGAAACCAGTGAAGCCACTAATCATTCAAGAACAACCTGAGCAATCAAAAAAGGGAAAAAATCATGATAAGAAGACTGTTCCTGAAACAAGTAGAACCGAAGCAGTTTCAAGAGTAAGGACAAGAAGCCAGATAAACAAAGAAAAGGGCAAAGCCATAGCTGTTGAAGAGAGTCCAACATCCAAGGCAAGCTTGAATGATTTATTACAGGCCATTGAGTTTGAGCAAACTGAACCAGTACATATTGATTTGACACAGTCATCACCAGAAAGTACCAAGAAGTCTAAGGCCTCAAAAAGGCTGAAGTTCGATGAGCCAGGTGAAGAATTCATTTTCAAACCTAGAAGACCTATTACAAGGAAGCAAGTAAAGGAAGCTCTGCCCAGAACAGAGGAGGCCGAGAAATTGCCCAGAACAGAGGAGGCCGAGAAATTTAAGCAAAAAGACACAAGCAGAACAGTCATCATATCTCAAGGAGGTAATATTATAGCTATAAGGAACCAGTTAGAAGCAGCTAAACAAGAGATTGCTAAGGTGAAGAATGCCACTAGGGATTCTGCAGTCAGGTATGCAAATTATCGTAAGGCTGTATGGAAAGAAAGTGAAACCCTAGAAACCCAGTTGGATTCAGTAGTTGATGTTTACACATGGACAGTACCAGCAATCAAAGAGGCCAAATTCGTCAGAAAGATAAATATGCACCTAAGAGCTGAGAATAAAGCTATGAAGAAGAAAATCAAAGACCTGAAGGCACAGCTAGACCAGTTAGCTACTAAATGAAGTTTCTTTTCAAAGAAAGGTTTGTTCCAAATTTTGTCAAATTTTGCTTAGTTTTATTGTTTTGAGGACATGTAGATCCCTGCTATATATATCAAAGGTCAAAGGGAGTTTTGGCAATCAAATGTCTGGGCGGTAAATATCTCAGGACAAAGGCAAGTTGTTTAAACAATTCAGCAGTTTCGTAGCGCGCTACGAAACTGCTGTAGGTGATGGTTTTAACGCAGACAAACAGTTTGGTAATATGGGCGGGAATTTTCAAAAGGAAACACCTAAAGGATATATAAGAAACCAAATGAAGCTATCAAAGCCGTTCAGATCAAGACAGGTGTATCTTTAAAAAGGTGGAATATTTTAACTCAAGTTTAAAGTTTCTGTTATAAAGCCACTTTATCACCGTTCATGGGGTATTAAATGAATTGCATACAAGGAATTTTGGCCTGCACACCTGTCCATCGATGAAGCCTCCAACACATCAGGAACATGGTAGTGTTCTATATTTTTGGGATATTAAAGGGCTAGAAGACATGCTGCTGTATATTCGAACAAGTTGTGGAAAACTGGAACCGAAAAACAAGGGATATCTCCTAACACCAGTGAAGCAGTTAAAGGGGTCAGCATCCAAGGTCAACATGGAGCATTGATTACCCATCTCAGCCATCTCAGCCAAACTGAAAGAAGACCAAGTGTCAAAGAACGAGGAGGAATCATTATACATGGAAGATAGAGTTAGAGTCATAGTCAAATTAGAACTCTTTAAAACTCCAGTTAAGCACTTTATTGTATTTAATAGTTAGTTGAATAGCAGATAGGTGTCATCAAAAGCAGTTATCGAATTCCCCTCATGCTGGAGGAGGAATCTCGAATTAGGAAGAATAAGAATTCTATATATAGCTAAGATAGTGATGTAATGAGGGTTGGAGATTTTATAAAAAACAGAGTACTGTTTTGGCTTATGTAGAAAGACAGAGTTCAGTAATATAATAAACTGCTTTTCTTCTCAGGATTCATAAGGTGTTTCTATGTTCAAGATGTATGGTTTTGCTTTATCCCTGATCTATTTTACAGTTTCATAAATGTGTAATCACTCATAATTCACTTATGCTGCTCTGATTTCCTGTGCACATTCATGAACTGTGGTTTTATAAGAGTTGCGTTTTGAACATTTAAATGCCACATGCCCTGACTTCTATGTAAAGGCTGTATCATTATTTGCTGAAGTTTTATTGACTCCATAGGCCCAATGGAAACTTATGTAATGTTTGTCCAACCTTCATATTTGTCACTGTTATTTCACAAGAGTTAGCCCTCTTACTTTTTAATAAAAATCAATAACCTTTTGAGAGAGCCCTCTCAGGCTAAGGAGGCTAAACCTTAGTCAAAAGATTGGTTTGAAACAGTTACTTGAAGTCTTCTTGGTCAGCAGCCTTCCAGGGTCTGATTTTGAGATAACAAGATGGAAGCAGAAAAGGTGGTAAAGAGTATAGCCATGAGATATTTATAAGCGAAGTGGGGCTTAATTTTCCGTTTAAATCTAAATGTAGGTAATTTATTGCAGAGGAGCGGGATTAATGTCTAACGAGAGGGTGAATGGTTAATTAAGGTTGGAAATGGCATAGGATCATATGGCACAACGACTTTGTGGCATGGCGGGTTGTGAATGGGTGAGAGATAACGGGTGGATGATATGGAGCAGGAATGAGGTCAATGGTTAGAAAAGAGGAAATCGCTGGCGGGATTTCGGGTGGTGGGGGGGGGGGGTGAAATGGTTTATGGTTTTGCGCTTTGGGGGCCCAAAATGCTACGGAAGTGCCACGTAGAAAAAGAGGGTGGCCATTAAAACTACCTTTTAGACCCCAACCCCCCCCTCGCGTTAATGGCAAGCGACTAAAGGGGGGTGGAAAAGCTTCCTCCACCTTTGATCTAGGCGGGGTGAATCATATCCGTTGAAAAATGCTCGGCAATTATTTGATGTTGATTTGATGTTTTGTCACTTGTGCACATACGGGAAAATCATATGTTATGACTATTTGCAAAGCGATCAAGTATTAAACAATAATTAAACCCTGATTAAGGAATTTAAGCACTGATTTTAAACTAAGCAACAAATTTCAAAGGCGCGTTTGAACTAGCAGCCTTAATTTTTATTTTCTAAAGCAAATATTTTCTTTTATTGCTTATCTAACATTTTTTCATTTGCCTTCCTTTTTTAGAGCAACTACCCTATCATTTTTTATGATATGGACCTGAAATAATAATAAATCCTAACATTTTTATTTTCAATTTTGTTTTTGGTCCATATCCTAACTTATCATTTTTTCTATGGCATTTTGATTTTTTCAACTAATGGCTAACTTATCAAAAATAAAAGAGCTACAACATTGGCTCCAACTGGGGACTGCTTTCTCCTGTAGAATGTAGAGAACTTGCAGATCCATGTGCCTTCTCCTCGGGCTCTGGAGTCTTTGCTGTAAAAATCATACTGATAGTTGGAAAAGGTAAAATAAAACCAGACTTATTACAATGATGGTAGTAAAATCTATTTCAAACTTCTCAATACTGAATATAATGCTTTAGAAATCTTCCATTAATAGGAAATGTGGAATATTGTCCCTCTAGATTTTGTAACACAAAAGTGTTGTTCCCTTTTACTTCAACAATAGCTAGAGGTCCGAACCATAGGTTGTCAAACTTCCATGTTTTCCTTTATCTTCCCTTCTGGAATCCCATCTTAGAATAAATCTCCCTCCTTGAAGTCCCTTTCGCTGGCCCTTCTATCAAACAAGCTCTTCACTTTATTATGATATTTTTTCAATTTGTATTGGACTTCATCTCTATTTTCATTTAGTTCAATGATTTGATTTATACTCCTTAAAAAATCATCATGTTCATCAGTTGATTCCTGCAGAAACTTTAAAACAGGGAAAGTCAAGTTGGTAGGGAAAATTGCGTCTTTCCCATAAACTAACTGAAAAGGACACTTTCCAGTAGATCTCTTTGGAGTAATCCTGTTTGCCCAGACTACATAAATTAGATGATTGTCCCAGCTCTTCTTATGATTTGCTAAAGTTTTCTTGATAACCTTTACTAGACTTTTATTAGATGATTCTGCAAGACCATTTCCTTGAGGATAATATGGAGTTGAATGGTGTAACAAAATATGATATTTCTGGAAAAACTCAATCATTTTAATACTGGAAAATGTTGTGGCATTGTCAGTAACAATCTGTTGTGGGCAACCAAACCTAGATAAAATGTTTTCTTCAATGAATTTGATCACTACTACATTAGTAGAATTTCTTACTGGAATTTCTTCCACCCATTTAGTAAAGTAGTCTGTTGTAGTGAGGATCCATCTATGTTGATTGCTTGAAGTAGGATGAATCTCTCCAATAAAATCTAATCCCCACTGGAGAAAAGGTGTTGAGACCAATGTTGGGATTAGTGGAAGAGCTGCTAGTTTTTGCTTACCAGCAAACATCTGACAAGGGACACAACTTCTGACCTTTGCTCCTACTTGTAAGAACAATGTTGGCCAATAAAATCCTACCCTTAATATCTTATATGTTGTTGCTCTCCAAGCATAATGTCCTCCACAAAATCCTGCATGAAATTGATCAATGATCCCTTCAGTCTCTGATTCTATTAAACATAATAACAAGATATTGAGAGGATCTTTCCAGTACATATTTGCATTTATGATACAATATTTGACTGCTTTCAATTTGAGAGTTTTACATTGACTTTTGGAAAATGATGCAGGACATTCAAAATGAATCAAGAAATTTACAATATCTTGATACCAATTTGATAACAGAAATTTCTCATCAATATGTATAGAAATGGTCTGATCTGAAGGTAAAGGTTCTTGTGGATTCTTTTCTTCAAGATGCAGGGAAGGTTCTTGTGGATTCTCCTCATTTAAATTTTGGGAAGGTTCTTGTGGATTCTCCCCTTCTACATAGACAGAAGGTTCTTGTGGATTCTTCTCATTTGAATTTTGGGAAGGTTCTTGTGGATTCTCCCCTGGTATTTCCAAAATAGAGTTGATGCCTAGCACTTTGCAGTTGGACTCAGCTAGAAGCTTAGCTAATCCTTGACCCTTTACTAGCTTTGTAGTTTTGATAGTTAGATCATACTCCAAAATTTGCGTGATCCATCTACCTCTCCTCCCATCAATATCTGGTTGAGTGAGAACAATTTTAACAACATTGTTGGGGACATAGGCTATGATGGTTGAATGTAAAACATACATCCTAAAAGATTTCAAAGACTGGACTAGGGAATAAGCATGCTTCTCAATTATGTCATATTTGAGCTCAACATCTCTCATGACTTTGCTGAAAAGGCTATAGGTTGGTCATGGGAATCTTCATTCTTTTGTAGTAAGATAGTAGCAAGGGTTGTTTCAGAGGCAAAGGAAAAGATGGTAAATGGTTTGGTATAATCAGGACTGGCCAAGGTTGGGGCTTCAGAAATAACTTTCTTAATTTGATCAAATGCATGTCTGGAAGAGACAGTCCATTTAACCTCATGACCCTTCTTAAGCATATCAGTTATATCTTTGACAATTTCAGCATAATTGGGTATGAATATTCTTAAAAAGTTGATTTTACCAAGAAAATATTGAAGTTCCTTCTTATTTCTTGGTAATGATAATGTCTGAATGGTTGATACTCTATTTGGATCAATGACTACTCCATTTTTAGAAATTATATGACCGAGAAATTTCCCTTATGTGATAGCAAATAGAGACTTCTTTGGATTCAACGATATTCTGAATTTCCTACATCTTTCAAAAACCTTCATCAAGTGCTTTAAATGATTTTGATCGGAATTAGAAAAGACTGTAAGGTCATCAAGATAAATAACAAGAAATTTATTTACTTGGCCCACAAAATATATATCCATAGCTCTTTGGAATGTAGCTCCTACATTTGTCAAACCAAAATGCATCCTAGCATACATAAAAGTACCCCAAGGTGTTGTGAAGGCAGTCTTTTCCCTATCCTCCTTGTCGACCATAATCTGATTATAACCAGAAAAACCATCTAACATAGAAATTCTGTTAGCTCCAGAAACTTGTTGAAGTAACTGATCCATTTTAGGTAAGGGATAGTTATCCTTTAGTGATGCTTTATTTAAGTTTCTAAAATCAACACAGAGTCTAATTTCACCATTCTTTTTCCTGACAAGTACTAGGTTGGAAATCCAATTAGAATATCTTAGTGGAAGAATAATTTGTGCATCTAACATTTTCTTAAGCTCTTTCTCAATAGTTGGTAGAAGAAATGGGTTAATTCTTCTGAGTTTTTGTTGGTAGGGTTTAGCTTTAGTTTTTAATGGGATCTTATGTTCAATGAGGGATGTGTCATAGGTTTTAAGATCAGCATAAGACCAAGAAAAAACATCTTTGTATTTTTTAAGTAACTTAAGATATTCATTTTTAACTTCTGGGGCTAAAGATGTAGAGATTTTAATATTTTGTAGTTGTTCTTAGGTTCCAATATTGATTTCTTCAATGTCATCTTCAGGAGAAATGGATGGAGGGTTTAGAGGGACATCATTATAATCGAATAGTTTCTCTAAAGGAATTAACCCTTTAGGAATGAAGTTGTTTGATAATTGTATGATGTCATGATCTGCAATCTTGGAGTTTAGTTCTGGATCATCATTAGCTTGAGGATTACTCATGTCAAGATTGTCTTCATCAATTTGCAGAAGAGAAAATTCACCTACAACTTGAAGGAAAGATTTTAGTTGTTCATCGTCCTCAAACACCTGCCAATGCTTTTGGTTATCTGGTATGGATGGCCTATATTTGACCTGGATTTGGTATAACACTTGTGTTTGATTAGGAATCTTTAATGGGATTGCAGAGATAGCCAAAGAATCTGCATGTATGTTTTCATTTCTAGGGATATAATTTATGTTGAAGGAATTAAATAAATTTTCAATGGAACCCCAAATCTCATTTCGATAAGACCTAAGCCTAGGATGCTTTGTTTGGCAAAGATTCCTAACCTATCTCACAATGAGTTCGGAGTCAGTGAAAACACTCAGGTTGTGTACCTTTAAACTCTTGGCTAACTGTAGTCCTAGAAGGAATGCCTCATATTCTGCTACATTGTTGGTAACTTCAAATTCAAGTTTACATGATTGCGTAATGTTTTCTTTTTCTGGTGAGATTAATACTACCCCAGCCCCTACTCCATCCTTTGTACAAGAACCATCAAAGAATAGCTTCCACACATCATTTTGATCTGATATAGGGTTTTCAACTAAATCTTCAATTTTTACTTGAGATTCATGTATTTGATCAGAAGAGAGTTGAAAGCAGCTAAAATATTGATCAATTGCATAGATGGGGTGGTTCCTTGGTTGATCTGTTTTGCATACAGTGTGCACAAATCTAACTTCTCTATATTACCTAAGTTGTTCTCCCCCATAAACTGGAATAGTGGCGTAAGACATGTCCATCTGAAGAGTTCCACCTAATTTGGCACAACAAGACATTGAAAGGAGCATTCAAAATTTGGGAGGGATGTTAGTGGCAACTATATCTAATACTACGTGTTTTATTGGGATTTGGGTAAGAGTGACTACTAAATCCTTAATCAACCCTAGACAAGGTACCCTCTTGGAATCAAAGGTGTATAATCATGATAGGATCTAGTTATGTCAAGATTTAAATGATCCATGATTTTTTTTGGCATGAGATTATGTGATACTCTAGAATCAAGCATACAGTTGTATAACATGGAATCATTTGTCTTTAGTGTCACATAGAAAGGGGGTACTATTTCATGTATCATATCTGAGCTAGGACGAAAGATGACTGCTGGTTTTTCATCCTGAAGGTTAATAACATCGCTTTCAGCATCAATAGAGGTGTTTTCTATCCATTTGGAAACTTGATTTTTATATCCAGGGTTTTTTTAAATTTCTGAAAGTGGTATAGGGATCTTAACTCTTTCTAACTCCTTTTCAACATTAAATGTAGTTAAGGCATTTTTATCAATTTGAGCTGTATCAGTTGACTGATTTAATTGTCGAATAGTAGTTGTCTGAGTCTCAAAAGCTTTGGTATGAGGTTGAATTATTGTAGGTTCCTTAAGAGGTCTTCTGGGGCCAAGTCTAGGTATGAGATAATATCTTTTATTTAGCTCAGCAACTAGAAATTCAGAGAAGGCGTGGCACTTGGAAATCCGTGAGGATTCTTGATCTTCTCGAACTTGTTTATTCTGTGAAAGAGGAACAATAGTGGTCTGTCCAGAAGAGATATCCATATTGTTAATGTCTTCATTGATAGTCATGTTATTGTCATCAAGTTGTTGATCATCGATCAATAAAGGAGTTGGAACCTATTGATCACTACTAGGCCTTTGAAGAATTTGCAATTGTGGAGTTCTTTTCTATTGACCTTGATTCTGATTTTCACGTCAAGTGACCGATTGCTGATCTATTTTGGGTTGAGTTTCAATCTTGGAAATTCTATTGGACAAATTTCTAAGAAGTGAAGTGATCTCATTAATTTTGGAATCTTCAGTTTTATTTTTTGAAGAAGTAGAGGCCTCTTGACTAGATTTAATCTTTCTTTGAGCCTTTTCCTCTTTAGCTTTCAAGGTGGCTGAGGCGGCCCTATTTGCTTCCACTTCTATAGCATTAGTTTGCATGTCTTCAAGAGTCCTAGAAGTTATTTCTCTCAACATTACAACAAAATCATCTTCAAAGGCTTTTGAAAACCTAGATTTGGCTGCTGCTACAGGGGGTTTGCAATCAGGGGGCATCTTATGGTAAAGTTTGTTGAACCTTTTAATAAAATTAGCTACAGGTTCACCAAATTTTTGTTTTAGTTCTTCAAACTCAGTCAAAAAGTAAAGACCCTTCACCGTCAATCCAAAGCCCCGTGGGCGTAAAGAGGGTCTTTCTTCACTCCCCATTGGTTTTTGAATATATTTGTTAACTCCTCCCATGACCTAATGGAATTGGCAGGTAACTACCTAAACCAGGTTCTAACATTTCCCTCAAGAGATTGGACAAACAACCTCATATAAACATTTTCTTGTTCTATGTTCATATTATCTGCAAAATCAAGAAATGATTGAAGATGGTCCTCAGCTGAGGAACCAGTTTCTCCATTATACCTAGGAAGGTGTTTTAAATATCTAGGAGGGAATGCATCGAGGTTTTGAGGCAAAACTAAAGCTGCATATCTAGCTTGTACAATGGGTTGGAATGCCATAGTAGAAGATGGTGTATGAGGTGTTTGTGTAGATGATGAAGAAGAAAAAGAGGAAGATGGTGATAAAGAAGGTGTATATCTATGTGGAGGTGAAGAAGGAGGAGATGAAGGAGGAGATCTCCTAAATGACTTTAAGGGAGTCCTAATAACTAGCTTCTGAACCTGTGAGTGAATGTCCTCTTTTGTTTCAAAGAGTGGGTTTGAGTATACAGAGAAGGTTTCTTCAGGTTGTTTAGAAGTAGAAGGGAATGAATAAGTAGTGGGGGATATGAAGTCTGTAGGTTTGAATTCAGGTAAATGAACACCCAATTCAACCTCAGATTTAGGTGATCCTAATGGTAGTGAGGGTTCTTGACATGTTTCAAGTGAGTGAATAAGGAAAGTTGATTTAAAATCAACTCCCTTACCTAAAAGTTCAGAAACCCTAGGTGATAATTGTGTCCAATCTGGATTGGATGGAATGTTCCTAAAGGGATCTGATGATAATATGTCTTTAGACTGCAGGGCTGAAGAAGAAGAAGATGGTTGAAGTCTTCTTTTGGAATTGGCCCTTCTCACAAGTTTTTCTAGATTTGATAGAGGACTAACTGTGTCAGATTCAGAATGGGATCTAGTGTGCTTAAAAGGTGCCAGTTTGGCACAGTGGAGTCGCCAGGTGAAGAATTTTGACCTATATAGACCTTTAGTCACCTTTAAAGGAATAGGATTTATATCGTTGTCCCAGGAAAACTAATCAAATTCGAGTCCCCGACAACGACACCAGATTGATGTTGTACCTCTGAGATGATAATGGTCAATTGATCATGCCAGAGCATCTAAGATATTTGTTTTGGGGTTTTGGGTTTTGTTTTTTATGGAGGACCAATACATAAAACAAATTATAAAGATGATGTATTTAACCCTTTTAGATAATACTAATAAATAACCAAAGGGATGCTCTTTAACTTCACACAGTGATTTAAGTTGATAAGATGTGCAGAAGGAATAGTAAGGGGATATGATTACTTTAAATTTCAAATAGAAAGATAAATCATCATGAGTGGGAAAACCTTTGACCAATGTTCAGAAGTTTAAACAAAATATGCTTAACATTACAAAAGATACTGACAATTTTATGATTTAGAGGGAGCCTTTCAGACAAACAGTCCAATATCTCAATCTCTTTATAATAATAACTTCAGAGGGAATTTTAAGAATAATTGTAACACATTTATTCTCACCTGATATCTCTATAAAACTTAAACATATGTAGAATTAACAGAATGATTGGAACACACGGAAGACTTATAGAAGAAAACGAGACTGTATGATATCAAATTCAGAATCATTTGCTTTATTATTAGTGATCTAGAAAGAGCTTGTACATCAATGCTTTATAAAATTGCTTATGGAAAGGTACCACCTTTAATAACTCGGAGAAGAGAGTTATTTATACTAGTTTGGATAATGAACAAAATATCATAAACTGATTACAAAAATAGCCTAAAAGAAAATTGTTGAATGATGTGTCCCTATTAGGTAGGAAGTTGTTGATGACTGTTCCTTCAAAACTGTTGTGTTGTCTTCTTGTTGGGATGGAAAGTTAATCAATTATTTCGCACAATTGATCCCATCTCTGCTCACTTGGTATCTCCAGATTTACCATTCTTCTAAATATCTCATCAACTTCGGTATATCTTTCAAAATTGGGTTTAGTGAGAAAAAGATGTCTAACTTCATATTTGATTGTGAGGTCAGGGCTCAAAGCTTCCAAAAACTCTTTGCTCGTAATCTGTCCTTTTATCCCTGCAAATTGACTATTGTCTGCTGCAATAGTATATAATATTTCACAGTAATCATCCAATTTTACTAGTTGATCATTTAATGTCACTAACTCTAGTAAACCTTTATTTTTCAAAATACTGAATTTAGAATGAAACCTTTTGACTTCAATGTTCAAAGCTTCACACTTTGCTTTCAGTCGAGTCAATAGATTCTTCTTCATTAGGACTTTCTTAATCTCCAAAATAGTAGCCATCCTATCTAGAATATTTATCTCTTGTAACTATTGCCTAGTCTTAGAGTTTAGTACTTTTATCATCCCTGCTGCTTCTTTGGGTTTTATGCCTAATGCTGCCCTCTAATTATCTATATTTGTCCTGCATCTAGCAATCAATTCTTGCTGCTAAAAAATAATTTGAATGGATGGCCATACTTCTGTTATGGAGTGGTTGATATCTAACTAGATGTCCTCTTTGGCCTGGGCCAAAGTGTCTACCATTAGAGCCTTACTCTCTAATTGTTTGACCTTGAGTTCTAACCTATGTGATTTTTACATTTCCTCTACATACAATGTATCATTCTTTGCCTTCTATGACTCTAGGGCTTGGAACTTTTGAAGTAACATTTCATTCTTTTGTTTTTGTGCCTGTAACTCCTGTGTTATCCTTGTTGCTTCAACTGTTGTTGAAGATGAAGCAATGTCAGTAGGATATGAGCTTGGCTTTGTACTTACTATGGGAATTGTTGTCACTGAGGTCACAACAAGTTGTGCTGCCTCTTTTTCCTTGAGCATTTGTTCTATTTTCTCTTCCATTTTCTTGATTTGTATGTTTTTCTCAATAATGAGCTTCAACATCTCCTCCCTATGCTGTTCATTTTCTGCCATCTCTTTGGTTTGTGGATCCTCAGTTGAAGGCAGTTTCAACTGTTTCTTCAAAGATGTTATCTCTATATTCTTCTTTTGGAGTATTTCTTCAATTGCTTTACAGTCTTGGGGATCATATCCAATTTTGACAATAATATCTTCGAAAGACTTCAATTTTTGATCTTTAGCTAAAGATGACACTTTTTCAATCTTAAGCTATGACTGCACATTTGACAAGGTAGTTCTAAGCTTGGAAAGAGACATGGAAATCGTAGTCATTGTTGAAAATAACATTTCACCTGATTTCCAATGCAAATCCATTTGGTTAGTAGGATGTATTTGGTTTACATCAAATGAAAATATGGTCTTATTGTAATCTATTGTGGATTTGGGAAATGGAATTTGAGCTTGAAAAAATTCCATTTGCATCCTTCCTCTTTCACTCTCAAAGGCAGAGAGAAGTCTGTGTTGAGAAGTGGATGTCTGCTTCCAAAACTGATTGTATACTTGTGATTTAAGACTTTCATTTTTCTGTTTGATTTCCAAAAATGTTGAGAAGATATTAGTATCTTCTGCTGAGCTAGTCTCAGTTGACTGAATAATCTCCATAGGTTCAGTTGAAGAAGGATTTGAAGAAGTAGAAGGAGGTTTGGGATCAGTGGTCCCTGCTGATGAAACATCTTCTAAATCTCCAAGATCAATTATTTGTGGTGGCTTGCTCCCTGATGACATTGACAATCCGGTGTTCAATTTCTTTTGTAGTATATAATACTCTTTAACTAATTTTGTAGCTAACTAAGTTTCCCCTCTAGCTCTTTTGTGTTGAGTACTCTGAGTGACTGGAGTATTCACCTGTGGAGTGGTTGTAACCTGTTCATCTGCTTCTAAGAGATTCCTTCAAACCACTGCTCCTGGTTCATAAACTTCTCCAATTCTGACCTGGGAGTATGGTTGTAAGTTGTTGCCTTCAACTAAACTCTAAGGGTTGAAATGATCCCAAAAGGATCATAGGACCAAGTGAAGCTTGGCTGGAGATTCATGCTCTTTAATAATCTGTCTACCTCTGTACTTGCAGACCTAGTATTACAGATAAATGTTCCTACCTTGGCCTTGAGTTTGAACTGTGAATTTTTCTTATGTGACACAAAATGGACTTCGTCCATATTTATCATCTGCCTAATGTATTCCAGTGAGAGTATCCTCATTGGCACATACTTAGGCAGTTTGTATTGAGCTAGCTCACTACTGTATATTCTAATTTCAGTGTAGTTCTAGTACAAATACCAGTCACCAATCTTGGTCTGTTCTGATAAGTGCAATTTCTTCTTAATCTCTTCTCCAATTCTGGGCTCTATCTGGCTATTGAGTAATTGAAGAACTGGATGTACAAAAGAATCTATGAACTGAGAGAATGTAAACTTTGATGATGCTACTTTCACTAACTCTGTCGAGTGAATCACTGATTGATTCACTCCCTGTTCATCTTGCCTGTTAAGCTGAATGTGAAATGAATCTCCTTGCTGAAACAAAATCAAATGTATTATGACTGAGCTATATCTGAACACTCCTTGTGTGGTAAAATTCATAAATTGTTCATATATATTATCAGACAAATATTGGCCATAATTATACATGAAAGTAGCTTGATATTCTTTACTAAAAATGGAAAAGAATCCAAGGATGGATTCATCAACAAGTTGATCATTTTCATAACCTAGGAGATATGATCGCAGGGAGATGATATGTCGAGTGGCTTCAGGGAACATAGAAGATGAATAAGGTGGGTTTCTTGGGTAATTCAACATCTTCTGGTGAAAAAAGTTCAAAAATAAGGGCTCTCTGTGGGAAGGTGAGCTTATTATAAAGGTCCATGAGAGCTGCTAGTGAGAAATGGTTGAGGGAGTTAGATGAAGGTATCATTAGCATATTGCTTATACTCTGAGTAGTAATGGTGATCAAGATTTTTCCATCTTGAGTCATCATTGTTCTTTGCACAGGATCATACCTGGCTTAACACCAAGTGATCAAATCAGGGAAGTGATGAGCCTTGGGAAAGGAGTACAAGGGCAAAAGTGTTTCCCACAAACGAATGGGATCTTCTTTATATTCATATTTCTGTTTTAACCATAAATGCAATTCATGGAAATCAACTTCACATTCACAATTAGTGACTTTGAACAGGGAGTGCACAAGGGGTGGGAGGGGGGGGTGGTCCAAGTCAAGCAAGACTCTGGATGGATTCCCTTCTTTGACAGTCTTCTGTGTTTTAATTTTGGGAGCCATCTTGCTGCAAGGGAGGGAATTTAGAAACTGTTTTAGCTGAAAGACAGAGGACAGGGGAAGATATACACAGAGCAAATCAAACTTTTGGTGATTAGATGGAAGCAGAAAAGGTGGTAAAGAGTATAGCCATGGGATATTTATAAGTGAAGTGGGGCTTAATTTTCCATTTAAATCTAATCGTAGGAAATTTATTGCAGAGGAGCAGGATTAATGTCTAACGGGAGGGTGAATTGTTAATTAAGGCTGGCAACGGCATAGGAGCGTATGCCGCAATGTCTTTGTGACGTGGTGGGTTGTGAATGGATGAGAGATAATAGGTGGATGATATGGAGTGGGAACGAGGTCAACAGTTAGAAAAGAGGAAACCACTGGCAAAATTTTTTTTGTGGGGGGCGTGAAATGGTTTATGGTTTTGCACTTTGGGGGACCGAAATGCTATGGGAGTGCCATGTAGCAAAAGAGGGTGGCCATTAAAACTACTTTTCGGACCCCACCCTCACATTAATGGGAAGTGATCGACGGGGGGCTGAAAAGCTTCCTCCACCGTTGATTCGGGCGGGGTGAATTGTATCTGTTGAAAAATGCCCGGCGGTTATTTGATGTTGATTTGATGTTTTGTCGCTTGTGCGCATACGACAAAATCATATGTTATGACTATTTGCAAAGCGATCAAGTATTAAACAATAATTAAACCCTGATTAAGGAATTTAAGCACTGTTTTTAAACTAAGCAACAAATTTCAAAGGCGCATTTGAACTAGCAGCCTTAATTTTTATTTTCTAAAGAAAATATTTTCTTTTATTGCTTATCTAAAATTTTGTCATTTTCCTTCCTTTTTTAGAGAAACTACCCTATCATTTTTTATGATATGGACCTGAAATAATAATAAATCCTAACATTTTTATTTTCAATTTTGTTTTTGGTCCATATCCTAACTTATCATTTTTCTATGGCATTTTGATTTTTTCAACTAATGGCTAACTTATCAAAAAGAAAAGAGCTACAACACTTCCAGTTCAAACAGTGTTGCCAGAACTTGACGAAGAAGGAAAAATTATATTTGAGCCTAAAGGAATCACAAAGACAAGAACCCGACAACTACAAAATCAATCAATTTCAGAGTATCTCATTAAGTGGAAGAAATTACCTGTCTAATATTCCACATGGGAGAATGGAAATTTTGTAGAGAAGCATCCAAAACTACTCAAGCGTTGAGAAAAACACTTTTTTGAGGGAGAGGGGCATGTTAGGTCCCTATAATACTAGTGTATCCCCCTTATTTTTATTGTTACTATAGCCCCCTTATTGTTATTATTGTGCCCATGTAGCCCCCATATTATTATTGTGGTGCCCCATTGAAGCCCACTATTGTTATTGTTGTACCCTTACATTATTATTGTTATGTAGGCTCTGATTATATTGTGACCCCTTAGACTCCCATATATACAAAGGAGGTCTTGTTGTGTGTATCATCCAAGAATTGTTCATTTATGTAATTTAAAGGAGGTTTCCCACTCGAAGAGGATACTTTTTAAGTCATTGATCTATCATTTTGTTAGTTGGTCGCATAACAACTTATTTTCTCAAGCCACACTTATCCACCAGGTTAGGATTAACATAACTATAATTAGATTCAGCGTGAATCAAAATAGAAATGACTCGACCACAAAGCTTACCTTCCATCTCAATAATGGATTCCTGGTGATCTTCATGCTTGTTGTCCACAGCTACATAAATACGAGGAATGTTATGACCAACATCCCTAACTGTCTGTGCCTCTTGAGAATTATAGATCTGAGGCCTACCATGTTGGTATAATGGACAATCCTTCTTTTGATGATCTTTTCCACATATCCAACATTGCAATGGTTCCCTACCATCACCTATGTTCTACTGCTATCCAAGTTGCGATCCATGTCCCTTCTCAACTACATTGAACTTCTTGTAAGGAACCACATTTTCTTTCTCACCTGCATCCTGAGGTCTTCCTCACTTCAGTAGCCACTTCCCTTTAACATTCCCATTTCCTTTCAAGTAATACTTAGGCTTATATTTTCACTTTGACTACTCATAACATTGATTTAGCTTCCCAATGGCTTCCTCAAATGATCTAGGTTCATCAAACTCAATTCGATATTTATATGCTACTGTCAACCCAATGATGAATATTTGGATCTTAGCCTTCTCATCCTTGAGATGAGGCACATACCTCAACACCTCTAGGAACCTACTGGTGTACTCATCATATGTCATAGAATCCATCTGTAACTCATAAAACTCCTTGGATTTGTCATCATAGTACCTCTCCGACAAGTAATTCTTCCTGAAGAGTCTCTCAAACTCATCCCAAATCAACTCTTCTTATCAAATTCCCTTGACATTATTCACATATTCTCACCAAATATTTGCTTTCCCTTTGAGACTGAAGGTGGATATCTTGGCTTTCATGTTCTCCGAATAGCTATGAAATATGAATAATTTCTTCAACCCACGCAACCATGCCTCTGCATCTTATGACTTTTCATATCTCCATCAAATATAAGTGGCTTAACTTTCTTGAACTCCTTAGGTAAGTACTCACCCATCCTATAAGGATGATGACAATGATGAATGTGATGATGTCTCTTGGATTAGGAACTAGAATGATGCCCATACATACCAATCCTCCTCTCATGTGTATCCAGTGATATTTCACCTCTAACTATATCCCCTCTATCCAACCTATGTCTGGACTAAGACCTGCTACCATAGGCTCCACTAGTTTTCTCTTCCTTCTCTTGACTGATCCTCAACTATCCCTGACAAGCTCTGAAGAATCACTACATTTACCTCTACTTGTTTCTCTTGAGCCCTTGCAAGTCTTTCTTGAGCCTCAACTAACTTGTCATTGTCTGCTTTGCAAGTTCTGATATTTGCCCTCAATCTCCTTAGTGTATCTGCTATACCAGGAGAATGCTCTCCTACTTGTTTCCCAACTTATCTGTAGGGATAGTCATAGGAACTTTGGTCTACCATTTTTCTTGTCATGTTTTATTTTCTTCTTCCTGCAATTGTACCATGTCAAATAAACCAAATAGATACAAAAATCAAAACCATACCTCATTGATGTTCAGGGGAGGCTTATCTCATCAGCAAGATCAGTCCACATTAACGTGACACATATATAATCATAACCATATCAATATAACAACATCATGCATGACCATACCAATTGTACACCATGACCCTATGTATGGAAACCATAAGCATGACAACATCAGACTTTACCCAAAGAGAGAATAACCCGTTATGATACCACCCTGTAACTGCCTCCTCCCACATTTACCTACCTTCAGCAGCTTTCTCAGGGTAAAAATGAGCTAAGGGTTACTATGATAAGACTAAACCTCCTATATGACCTTAAGGAAATGGAGTCGACAAATTAAGACCTTACTCACTTCCCTCGGGTGCTACAAGACCTCCAGGTGCAACCTAACCCCTCCAAGTGTCCAACCCCTAAGATAACTCTCTTTTTGACTGACTTAGAGCCTCAATCTCTCCCTTGCCAAGGCATGCAAGTGACTGTAGCCCTCCAGTCACACTGATAAGCCTACCTCCATGTGACGGTGGACTTTTCCAGTCATTTCTATGCTAGTGACCCCGAATTCTGAGCCACTTTTTCAGGGCCAAGAGTCAGGCCTTTACCCAAAACTCAGTGAAACATCCAGAAATGATAAATGACATAGAAGAAAAGCCTATAAACCAAAACATGAACTGGTACTTTAACTGACTCCTCCCAACGAAGACAGACATTCCGTTAAACACATAGTGAACATGCAACCTACAAGTAATGAATGCAAATTTGAACATAATGATATGAAAACTTATCAGAGGATAAACAAAAAGGAATAATGCCTTCTCACAATAGCTATCATAACACCAATTATGTCTTTCATTCATTATCCTTACATTCAATAATATAATGTTTTAAGAGCTATACTTAAATATGTTAATTAACCATGCTTATAACCAACATATAATCAGATAAATAATAATGAGAGAACAACCATTAAATCCACATAATAAAAAGTACATTTACTCATCAAAAGCAAGAGGAACTTATCTCTTATTAATCATATGAAAAATCCAACCAAGTCAAGGTATTCCACGTACCACTCGACCATAAATTAGGCTAAATCAAATCTTTCTTTCAGCCAATCACTTCGTGAAATATTCCAAGCATGAATGTGGGAACTCATGGGATAAACCAATCCATAAATAACCAAGGGAATCCAAAAGTTAAACCACCTCCACCCTCACCATACTGTGACCTCACCTAAACCAGTCTTGAGATAAAAAAAACCAAATGAAGCATGGATGCCTCAAAATTCCTTCACAATCCCTTGAGGAATTTTCCTGTCTCCACCCACTTGTTGAGGGCTTCCTAGAGAAAACTACCTCCACCCCTAACTCTTGGGATTTTTCCAAGACCACCTCACCCGGATTCAAAACCTTCCAGAAATCTAAAGCTCAATCGAGAAATAATCCCATCACACGATGGCTATCTGGAAATGTAAAGGAAAGGCGGAAACCACAGTAAAAAACCTGAAATAATCCAAGTCATCGATAGCAAAGATACCAAAATACACACATGCATATCAAAACCAGATAGGAAACCATACATACAATTTGTTACCTGCATGTATTACTATTGAAGTTGCATGATCAAACCTTTCCTTGCTTGATCCTTGCTTTCTTTTTCTTTCCTTATCCTTCCTTTGCTTGCTTGTTTTCCTTCTCCTCTTGGTGCTCTTCCCTTGTCTGAGACTAACTCAAAAATTGAACTGACAAAAGGCTACCAACTAATGCTTTGATGTCTTTTTATTATTGATGCCTCTAATTTATTCATTTTCCATTATTTCCCTTCAATTTTCTCCTCACATGAAACCTGTGTCTTTTCACCTCCATTTTATCCCAATTTCCTTTATTTTCATAAATAAAATGCCAATTAATGCCTCTTTCCCTTTTCAAAGGCTTTACCATTTCCTTTACCAATTTCCCCTTAGCCATAAACATAACAAGTGATTCCCACTAGGATATTTTTTCCCAACATTCAGCTTGGAAAACATGTCCCTTGACCTTGGTCTTATTTTTCCTTTATTAAATTTTATTACACGAACTTTTAACCCCGTGACTGTTACATATGCAGACATATAGAATCTAGCTTGCTTAATCTTAAGAGGGTTCTTTGTATTAGTAGCATGGATCTTTGATTGTTGGGCCAACAAATTGAACCAGTTGAATGCTTTTCCTTCTTTTACAATATGATACAAAAGATATGCCCTACCTTCAGGAAAAGTCTCAATACCCTTTTCACCATAGATTCGATAGCATAGAACTATCAAATACTAGAATTCTTTTCTAGTAAAATTTGGATGGCTCTTTTACCCAGCCTTTGATGACATCTTTAGTGCTCAGGTAACTAGTGACTACATAACAGTGAGAATCCATATATTCTTTTGGCAAGGGTAGATGAAACATAAGCTAAAAAATCATGTGCCATGAATGAGGTAAAACTTTTTCTGCTGACACTATTGAGGATCATGCTCTTTTCATCTATGTGTAGCAGGATCCACTTGATGATGTTTGTGCAAGGGAAGATCAGAAATATGCATGCAATCTTATGAAGGCTTGACTTCTGGACATTTAGTTATTGTCTCTCTTCCAAATATTTTTTGCAGCTGGTTGCTGAGAATGTAGATTCTTTTACTGTGTACCATGTGATATCTGAATCTTCCTCTATGAAGAGTTGCGTTTCTAACAAAATAGGTAAGGTGATAGGGGTATTCTCAACTACTTCATTGGTGCTACTCTTTGTGGTGTCTTTTGAGGCATGATGACAAAAACCAATAAAAGAGAGATAATCTCAAAAAGCTACAGTACCTATATCAAAAGATGCACTTATGGAAAATAAAAAACAGATCAAGCAAATCAATTGGAATTCAACAAGATTAAAGTAATAACTCAATAACTAGAGAGAAGGATTGTGCAGTTTCTAGGTTGAAGGAGACAATATGGGGTCATGAACTACACAGTGGTTAGTCTCAGTAGACAAGGAGTAAGATTGAGGCTTGAGACTGTGCAATGCGCAATCTCGGTTGGGCAAGTTGAAGGAAGAGATTGTGCATTGCATAGTCTCAGTGGCCAGGGCTGAGGCTTGAGGCCTGAAACTTCAGAATGAATAGTTTGGCAAGCCAGTGACTGCGTGTTGCGCAATATCAGAGGAAAAGCATGAATCTCGAGCCTTGAGGATGTGAATTGTGCAGTTGGGAAGGGTAGTTGCTAGCCAAGATTGCGCAAATCTGCCTAGGAAGGAGAGAGAAAATTATCAGATATGAGTGATACGGTTAGAAGGAATGTAGATTGGCCTCAATTGAATTAGATCAATGAAAACTAAGTTCCAAAAAAAGCATGTAAAAGGAAAAATGAACATGCAAAAAATGACCCAACAACAACAAATGCTGGTAGGAAAAAACCAAGAAGTTGATGCGACACTAGTAAAATGTGAACGACGGATTGAGCCAACACTTGTACAAGATAATAAAAGTTAAAAAAACAACTACTATGAAAATAAATAGGTAAACTAACACTCAGAAAATAAAAAATGACAAAAGTGACAGAAAAAGTGACTAAAAGAGACCCATGCAAAACTTACCCAGAAAAGCATTGCAAACTCAGTCGAAAGCTGCTTGATCTCATTGGGAATGTTAGATGTCCAATATTGAATCTTTAAATGAGATCTAGATGCATTTATTATATATATATAGTTAGGTTAGGGTTTATCACACACACTCCTAAAATCAAGGAAAAAGTGACACTTGCCTTAAGATCAAAATTAGCAACATTGTGTCACTTGCTGGACATTAATTATGCACTCCCTATTTTCTAGGGATGGAAACTTGGAATCTTTTGGGAAACTGGCCATTCACACAGGAAG
Source organism: Pinus tabuliformis (assembly GCA_031772625.1). Lineage (NCBI taxonomy): Eukaryota > Viridiplantae > Streptophyta > Pinopsida > Pinales > Pinaceae > Pinus > Pinus tabuliformis. The sequence continues at coordinate 435,464,348 of CM062818.1, read as the reverse complement.
AAAGGACTACACAATTCTCGGCAAAAAGGGATTGTGCAGTTCATTGCCTAAGTGAATTGTGTAGTTTCTGACTGGAGGGGAAGGTTCAACAAAGTTTCTGTGCTCAAGCGATACTTGTCTTCAAGGATTGTGAAGGTCTAATCCTCAAGGCCTAGCCCAGTTTCTAGAGACAATGGATTGCACAGTTCCAAGAGGGAATATGAACAATAGGTGTAGGATTAGAGCAGGAGATGGCTTGTGTTTGAAAATTCTCAGCTAATATCAAAACAACTTAATCAAGACAACACAAGAACTGCATGCAAAGATAAGTCTTCAAAATCAAAAGGAATACTTGATGACAATTAAATATGGATCCTTATAGATAGAAGGTAGGCTCCAAAATCAAAGCATAGGCAAAATTTTGGAGGGGGGTTTTAGAAGCTACAAGAGTTTCATTGAATTCAATGGTCATTTCATGATTTTTGATGGTTAAGCAAAGCTCATGCTCATTGATTTATTCTCTCACTAAATGTACATGGTCATACATGGAGTAAATACAAGAACATGGGTGAACATTTGACATGAAGCTCTGTTTCCATTTATTTTTTGTTAAGAGAAATCTATAAGTAAAGGTTTCCTCCAATTTTCAAATCTAAATGAAATTAGACTTATTCTTCTAGTTTTTTTTCCCTAAATTTATCAAGCCTACATGCTTCAATATTTGTTATTGAGCTTCATATATATATGTGCTACCAAAATTTCCCCTCAATTAGGCATATCATAAGGGAAAATACTACCCAATTCATTCTAGAATTAGTGAGAGTCATAAAGAGAATAAACCCCCCAAAGAGAGAGATTGGATGTCATCTTAACCAATAATTAGCAAATCTTCTATTTTGTATTTTACATTTCCTATTTGATATTAATACAAAGAGTTATGTCTCTACCCCACATTAAACCTTTTCAAGTTATTGGCGTGCTTCCTTTTTTTTTTTATCAAATATTAATTGCTTGGAATATTAATCTCAATGTGGAATTATGGTATTTGTTTCTTTATTTCATTATGTGAAATCTCTTTGTGAAAACACTTGAATTCCCATCCTCATGCTGCATGCTCCAGAACAAGACCAATTCACCAAGAAGCTCATTTGCAAGGTTTTATTTTCCTTTCCTCATAATTATTCTTTTTCCATTCATGCTTGGGCATTGATTATATTTCTTTGATCACTCATACCCTTTTATTTCGTGTTTACATCAGTAAATCTAACCTATTGTTTAGTGCATTTGGTTACCTTGTGCACCAAATCGAACCATTTATGCAATATCTACTCACAAGCTTTGGATTCTATGTTTAACTTAGATTTGGAGATTATTATTGTACTTATACATAGTTATAACTATGTTGATATTTCCTCCCATATATATATGTTTACCTCTACCTCTTCAATCATAATCCTATGTGGCCCATGAAGATATTTTAAAGGCTACTACCTCTTTAGATAACACTCCTAGGGACCATTTTCACCTATGTACTCCCATCAACTTCTTTCAAAACCTAATTGCTCAACTATCATGCCCTTATATTCCATTTATTTTGAAAAATATCCTTGATTCTTCCTTATCACTACACTCATGTGTACTATAGGAGGACATTTTGGAATAATGTTCTTGAAAACCATTTATTCTTCCCTAGTTGAAAAATGTCGAACAATATAAAGTTGCATACACTTCCATGATTTTTATAGCTCACAGAGGAAATGACAAAATTTTCTAGCTATTGTTTCTTGGTTGTAAGACCTTGGACTATATTTTGTACCTTTCACTTGTTATATTGGCCATCATTAGCCCATTTAGTTATATTCATTACATTGGTTTATAGGTTTATGTTTTCCCTTTGTAAGCAATGCAATTTGACATTTTGTTTCCTTTTAATTTGTTGTAGGTTGCACCCCATACCAGTGAGTTATGTCACCACTTTGATTCTTTTAAAAAATTTAGATAATATAGAGTTACCTTATGTGGGTTTTGCTAGTTTATTACAATTTACACTTTAGCACCCATATCACCTAGGATTGGTAGCCGTCATAATATCTCATTGCATAGTGAGCCTCATATTTCACTCTTATCATTTTTTGACCTCTATTTAATGTGCTCTTGAGTGCTTATGGTTTAGTTTTTATTCCATTTCTCACTTAGAAGGTTGAACCCAAAATTTTAACTTATCCATATGCCAAGGCCTCATTTTCAAGAAGACCTCCATAAAGACCCTTTCCTAGGAGACCCATTATAGGCGTTGCTCTTGTTGACACTAATTTACTATCAGAATCCACTCCTACTATTAAAAACCTATTGATTTCATATGCAATATATATCTTATTTATAATATACATAATTCTTGCATTCCTCATAAGAAAAAAAAAACAACAAAATTTCCAATAAAGTACAAAAAAAATAAAAACATTAAAAAAATGGGGGGAAAGAAATTGAATTTTATGCAACCTCACTAATTTTTGCACCATTTTACATCTCTTCACCAATTCAAGTAGTAATCATTTTCAACCTTTTTCAAAATATTAGTGATGTGTTAGCTCATTTTATTTGTCGGTAGGTCCCATTAGGTCTTGAGTTTCATCTCTCAGTAGCTCACCAAATTTGTTGTCATGGCATTAGAGTATTTCTCATTTGATCCTTTTGTATTTTTCATGTGGACATCATGGGCCCCATTCACACCATTGGTTTTCTTTGTCTGTATGGTATATAGTACTCCTTCAATATTACTTTCCACCCAATATCCATAACAATATTTGGTTGAGTTATCTCATTAGGGAATATGGTCACTACTGAAGGAAACCATCATTTATTCTCCATTAATGGAAGTCTTAAGTCTCTTACACATCATGACCTATTCCCTTTGTTCAAAGCCCAAGCTCTTATCATTTGGTATTGTTTGTCATCCCTCATGTTGGCTTAAAGGGAATCCTCGTTATGTTTTTCCAATGGATTTTCATGTACCAGCCATGTTAGGGTCCTATAATCTATAGCATAAATTGATGATTATCTGCTGATTTTTTATGTTATGAGATGTTGTAAATAATACTTCATTCTGCAAATTATTTCCAATAAAAAAAATAGAAAAAGAAACAGAAAAGAAAAGAAAAAATAAAATGAAAAGGGGATATAAAAAAAATGATATATGTATGAAAAATTAAAAGAAAAATGGATAAATATTCAAAAAAGTAAAAAGAAATATGATGAAAAACCCCTTAGAAAATAAAAATATGCATTGCTAGTTTAAATGTTGCATTAGTTGTTTAATAATTGAGTTTAATTAGTTAATCGCACAGTTTAATCACGATTATGCTTAGTCTTAATAAATTTCTTTTGACATGATGCTTTTGATGTTATGTAATAAAAGTCGGGCTGAAGTTAATGACTGTGATCTAACCTACCCAAATCAACGGTGGACGATCACTTCGGACCCACCCTCAACCCCCCCCCCCCCCCCCCCCCCCCCACAACCCCTCTAATAGTTAATCAAGGGGGGAGGGGGTTTCGAAAAATAGATTACCCCTTTACAACTTTTTCAACATGGCGCTCCCTGGTGGACTTCAGATCCCCCCACCCCCTCTAAAATCCGCCTTTCCCCTCTTTCCACCTTTCCCCCCTTCCTGTCTAAAAAATAACCATTGACTATGCTCCTTCTATTCCACTCCTCTCCCGCCAAGTGGCACATCCCTTCTTGCTCCACTCCAATCGGCTCCCTCCACATGGAACTTCCCCTTCCCATTCTGCTCCCACTCCTGTTGCATCTCTACCTATCACTTAACCGTTAAACTATCTATTTCAGCACATAACCATTCCCAGAGTAATGAACCCGCTCTATTAAATGGACAATTGTTAACAATATAGTTATCTTGCACATAAAATGAACCAGAACCCCATTTAGTCGCCTTTCCTCTGCACTCCAGTGACAGTGAACACCTGCTACTCTTGTAACTGTATCAAGCCAAATACTATTCTTTCGACCACTCCCGGGTAATTACTGTTGTTCCCATCTCATTTCCTTAAAAATTTATTCTAAAGATAAATCAAAAGCCATAGGGGAAAACCCCGTGCTCCCCCCTATAATTTACTTAGACCATCAACCTTTAGTGGACGAACACTATAAGATTTCTGAAACCAGTTGTGAATTCGACCTCTATGAACTCCACAACTGGTTAAAACAAAAATTCCTTGATCTCAGTGACGAATTGAGTTTGTGGGACTCCTTCTTGCCTCAATTCATTTTTCCCCAAACCCATCATTTTCCAGAATTTGTTGCATGGTGCCATTTCAGGTACATACCCAGTCAAAGGGAAATTGTGGCCCAAAACAATGATATTCTTTTCACAATTACCCATGACTCCATTTTCCAAATGTTGCAGATCCAGAATTCAACCTCTTTGAAACCTTTTTCAATAGATTCCCTCATGGAACTATACAAAAACCTAACTTTCCTTCATAGAGCCAAAAATTTCGAGACATTTCTACTCAAGGATGTCAAATTTCTGAAGACAAACCCTCCTTATCTATCCTCCATGTTCCCTAAAATGACAAAACAAATTATCTCTATATTTTCTTGTTTACTATGTTATCAAACTGATCAATGGGTTGATGAAGGCATCATAGGTTTCCTATCAGTGTTTTCAACATGAGAGAAACCTCCAATTAGTTTTAAATAAAGTGAATTCTTAGTAGAGGTCATCCATGAATAGTTCCTTAAGTTTTCTACAAAAGGAGTCTTCAAACACGCTTCAGTTTTAGTGTACTTGTTCCTATTCCATTATGTAGACAACTTTCAACTTCCACTACAAAATATGGATGAACAAGGAAATGCATAGTCTGCAATTCATTGGACTTCCTTGGTAAGGAAGCATACCAATGAATTCACATTCAGTGATTATGTAGACCAGTTTTTGTACATAGTTTCTTGCCTACTTAACAGTGATGCTCAACCTAGAATTGGACCTAAGATTAAGAGAATTTTACATCTCAGTGAACAAACAAAGATAGGTGACTGGTACCTATATCAAAATTACACTGAGATCAGAGTGTATGGGTGTGAATTTCCTCCCTATAAATTGCCTAAATTTGTTCCCATAAGAATATTTGCATTAGAGTATATTAGGCAAATGATCAATATGGATGATATACACTTTGTAACAACCAAGAGGAAATCTCAGTTCAAAATAAAAGCACAGGTTGGGCCTTTCATTTGCAATACCAGGACAACAACAAAAGAAGCAGATCTTCTGCTCAAACAGATGAAGTTTAAACTCAGTTTCACTTGGTCATATGATCCTTTGGGAATAATATCAAAGTTGAGAGTAGAGCAGAAAACTACTCCCTACACTCATACTCCTAGACCTGAAATTGAGCAATAAAGGAATCAAGATCAATGGCAGGAAAAAACATTCTGGAGGCAGAATAACAGGTAGTTTCTACTACAACATCACAGACACCAGTGCCCCAGGAAAAGTAGGATAAAAGGAAAAAGGAGGATGTTTCCCCTTCAGTCACAAAAATTCAGGGGAAAGAATTCTAAATATATAAGAAGAGGCAGAAAACCAATGCAGTAGAAGAGTTTTCACAGGAAGAAAATGTTCATTCTACAATAGTTTTGATAGGTCCTTATACTTCTACTTTCCCTCGATTTGAAGACATTTTCATAGGGTCGTTGTCATCTTCAGCTTCTTAGGAACCTCTGGAAACATCTCAATCAGGAGAATTGGTTCATGATCAAGCTGAACCAAGTATATTTGCTAGGTATAAGGAGATAAAGAAGAAAAATGAACTCCTGAAAGCAACCACCTATTCTCAATTTTGGAAGCAAACAACTTCATCTCAGCATAGATTTCTCTCTGCTTTTGACACTGAGGAAGGGAAAATGCATATACTTTTCTTAGAAGCTTAGGTTCCTTTCCTAAAGCTGCAGATGAATACAAGAAGTACATTTTTTCTTTCAACTTTGATCAAATCCATCTTATTGATTAGATGAATTTGCACAAGCAAACATGTGAAATGATGTATTCTACCCTGACAAACTAAGCAATGGCATCGTCTAGACTTCAAGCATCAGTCAACAACATTTAGTCTCAATTGAAATTAGAGAAAATATATTCCTTAGCTAAAGACACTAAGATAAATTCCTTAGAGGATTTAGTAATCAAACTGGGATATGATCCCAGTAATGTAAAAGCAGCTGAGGAAATTGTTAAAAGAAAAAATGGTGACATTACAACCCTGAAGAAGCAACTCAAACTTCCATCCACTAAAGATCCCCAGACAAAGTAAGTTGGTCAACTAGCAAAGGAGAAATAATACATGTTTAAAATTATCATTGAACATAATGGACACATTAAACAAATGGAGACTGAAATTGAGAAGATGCTAAAAGACAAAGAAAAATCAATTCAATTAGTAGTCATTCCTGTCACAGCAGTCCCAGTTGTAGGTAAATCAATAGCAGGTGCTTGAACTTCAACAACTACTACAATAGAGACACAGTCTACAGATACATTAGGAGAATTAATCAAAGCTATGGAAGACTTGTCTATTAGAGGCCAAGAGATTGAAAAGATGAAAACTCAGCTTAAAAACCTTCAAGAGAAGAAATTAAAAATTGACAATGTGTATGTGGCAGAGCTTCAAAAGACTCATAGGTTAACTCAGAAAATTGAACTGTTAGAGAATGAATCTGCCATGGCCTAGACAATTTCACAGGCAAAGGAGAACATTTAGGTGGAAATCAATGAAGCTATGACTGAAATTTGGCCTTCCATCAAAATAATTTTCTAGCAGGAGTAATTAGTACGGAGATCAAAAGAGGTCATAGAAGAAATAAAGGAAAACTTGGGTCAGAAACCAGGTGAAGCCACTGCCTTAATAAGAATTATGAACTCAAAGACCAAGGAAGAGCTGGAGGAATATGAGATCACTAACATAACTGAAACAATACTTGAGGTAGGAAGAATTCTTACAAACGAGAATCTAATGCTACAGTTAGAAAATAAATGTCATAACTTGGAGTCTACCATTCATAAATTCCATAAAAAGTTCAATATACTGCACCAAAAGTGGCTTCCAGGTTTGAAGGGAATTGGAGATAAATTAGTTTAGTTAAATGATTATCAATAAAAGTTATATTCAATAGCCAGAGATAAATCCAAATTCTCCAACATAAAGGGAACCATCACAGGGAAAGCTTTCATGTAAGGTTTGAAGTTCGATTTACTCATTAAACATGAAATAAAACATCTATTTTTAGTTAAGCCTACTTTCCATAAATATATTGAGGTGGATGAAACCTACAAAAAGTTAATTAAATTCTCCCCCCCAGATGAAGAGAGATTGGATAAACTTTGTCAAATTCTTGAGTAAAAGAGGTATTCATCTTCAGCAATAAAGCAACAGTTTTCTTAGGCTGAGTCACCCCTAGCAATCCTCGAAGTCAGTGCCAGAGCTTCAACAGTTTTAGTTTTCCTATATTCCTATACTATTTTTGTAAACAGTTTTTATGATATTTTGTAGGAAAATATTGATAATTTAAATCAATATATTTTGATGAATTTGTATAAATACTTCATATTTCGAAGTACAAAGGGTTGGAACTCTTATGAAGAAATCAAATCCTTGATGTAAAGTTGTGCATGTACTAAAGTGATCAAGTTCATTAATACATGAATTTTGTTCCAGGATTATTGTGTCAGGAAATTGGTGAAGTAATTCTCTCATGGGAAATTGTTATTTTCCCAGTTTCCCATATGTGTTTCTATCTCTATTATTGAAAGAAAATTAAGAGCTGATTTTTTTTAAATACACTCTACTCTGGATTATAAACAATATCTATGTTTTCACTCTGATATTAAATATATAATTCATCCTAGTATTCTCTATGTTTAATTGAATCTAAATCTTTTCATCCCATTTACACCACAAATTCTCTAAAGATCCAAAAATCTTCCTACCTTGCCCTGTTACATCTATTCTGCAATTCTTGTATTTGATCACCCAAGACTCATTGACTCCATGGCCAATGGATTGTCCTTGTAGTTTAAACCAAATATTTTTAAAAACCAAACTCAGAACTCAATAGCTAGCCTAATATTTTAAATCAACAAATCTAAATCATATAGAGAGATCCCTCTCTAAAGCTGGAATGGCTAGATCCCAGCTTCCAAAGTGGTTTTGTGGTTACCTTGGTTTCTCTCACACCCTTGGGAAATTATGCAGTGATAAAAAACCACAACACATTTTCTTTGGGATCATAATAACTTTGTTATAGTTTCCATCATTAGTTATTTACCTTATAGGAAAATAGCATATTTCCATCATTGATCCTAACAACATGGCTCCTAATGTTCAATATAAAAATAGCCATGAACATTGCATTGGTTTGTATTAGTACCTTAGGAATAATTATAATGATCAATGGGATGCCCCACATAAGTATTGATTTTTGTTATTGGTTATTAAGCTAATGAACTATGAGGGAACCTTTGAGGATATTTGATCACATTTACAAAATTTGTCTGAAGAATAGTCCTACAAATTCAAATGAATATTGAATCTTTAAAATTTATCAAATGAGACATTAAGGAAACTTGAGAGATAGTCAATTTGAAAATAGAGAATTTCCTAATGAACCATTAAGGGAATATGAAAGATGATTCATTCAAAAGTAAAGAGTTGCTTGATAAATCATAAAGCAAGTTCAAAACATGATCCATTCCAAGACTTTTGAAATGGATGGAAAAGCATATTAGGGAATTCAAAATGTGGTACTTTAAATTGGCTCAATCAAATATTGAAAGACTCAAAAGGAAACATTTTGAATGTAAAAGAAATGATTAATGAAGCATTGGGGCATTTCAAGAAATGCAACATTAAAAGAGACTTGGAGAGAGAGAGAGAGAGATCCAATGAAGAAGTAAAGTTAGATTAGGGTAGACTTAAAGATATCCATTCAAACATAAAAATAAGCCCAATGATTTTGGCATTATGACTCAGATTTGACACAGGTGTTGTCCTTGATGGCAACTCACTCAGATGATAGATCACAGTTTTGCAGGTTAACAGCTCAGAGTTACAAATCAGACTTCACAGAATGAGGAAAGAAAGGTATACACAGGTTCACCTTGAAAAAGTAGCATATACACGTGGGTTAACAGACCAAAAAGTGTGTATAACGTACACACGCAGTTTCACAGAAGGAAAGGCGTGTACATGTTGGAAATCTAAGTTTTAGTCCGTGGTATTTGGCCCATGGTATTTTGATCCATGGTATTCGTCCAAAGTATCTCATTCGAAGTATTGATCCCAGGTATTTGGTCCAAGGTATTGGTCCTAAGTGGTTTTGGACCACGATATTGAGAAAGGTCTAACACTATATAAGGAGAAGAAGCTCATTAGGCCAGGGTACTCAAGTATTGAATATCTAATGATAAGCAAGATCTAGTGTACAGGTTATTGGGTTATGGTGCACAGCTGGATCTAAACCAAGGATGAACCTTAGCGCTTGATAAAGGATAAGATCTAATGATGGGTCAAGACCTTAAGGCTTGAAGTGAAGTATCTTTATGTGGTTTGATCATTTATCTGAATAACTGGCGCATGTTGCAGTCTGTAAATATGATGATCTGGGTATAACTGAAGTCTAGAATTGTTGTAATATTTAAATCATCATTTACAGATCTGTACGCAAGTTCACTTTAGAAAAGGTGTGTATAAACACTGGTTCTGCATATCAAAACAGCGTGTACATCTCAAGTTTGATTTGCAGATCTGTACATAAGTTCGCCTTGAGAAAGGTGTGTATGCACGCAGGTTCGACACAGGGAAGTAGCGTATACCTTGTAAAATATGTTTTAGCTGCTTCTGTTTGCTGTTGAAGTGTTCTAGGTTCTGGCTTGGGTTCTAGTTATTGTATTCTGGTTACAACATTTTGAAAGATCAGATTGAAGGGTTGTCAAAGTGGTTGATTGGTTCAGTTGTGAAAAGGAGATTGGTTGATGCAGATATATTTGATGATTGAATGATGTTATTGATGGATCCAGTCTGAAAATTTATGAAACGTGGTCCCTGGAAGAAAAGAGAAGATTGTAGCCTTCTGTAGGTCAGCACCTACATACTAGTAAACATATTAGCTAGTACAAGAGCTAGGGGGTTGTAGCTCCCTTCCAGGAGAAGATGGAAAATGAGAGAAGGTTGTAGCCTTCTGCAGGTAGAAGCCTGCCTACTGGTATAAGTCTACACCAGTACAAAAATTGTAAAAATAAGTTTCTTATTATTAAAAAGAAGATAGAGACGATTACAACAGGTGGTTTTCACCCACATTGGGTTTCCACCTTATATCTTGTGTTTATGTGTGTGATTGTCTGTTATGTTTTACTGCACCTGGTTACTATTTATATGGTTCTGATGCACTGATTAAAGATCAACATATGATGAATTAATTGAATCTTAAGTTTGCAGTATATACACTAGTCACCTTAATCACAGTTGCATATACATGCGAGTTCCTCTAACTGAAGTAGCGTATATAAATTGTATTATGAAAATGAAAAATTATTGACTTGCTAATACTGATTCACCCCCCCTCTCAGTATTATTTCCAACAATTGGTATCAGAGCAGGTCCTTCAGAAGAAGCTTGATCGCTTGAAGGAAGATCCATCATCATGAGTAATCAAGAAAGAGAGGGATCCATCAGACCTCCAATCTTTGATGGAAGCAACTTCGTTTATTGGAAGGTAAGAACCACAACCTATCTTCAATCTCTTGGAATAGATGTCTGGGAAATTGTGGAAGGAGGATATACATTTCCATCAGCAATTCCTATAGATGCGGCAGGTAAAAAGCAATATGAAACCAATGCCAAGGTTGTCAATACATTATTGGGAAGTCTATCACAATCAGAATTTGTCAAAGTTATGCAGCTCAAATCCGCCAAAGAAATATGGGACAAAATCGTTCTAAGCTATGAAGGAGACACTCAAGTAAAACGTGCAAAACTGTAAACTCTCAGAATTCAATATGAAACTCTCAAAATGCACAATGATGAAAGTATAACTAGTTACTTCTTACATATAGATGAGATTGTTAATTGCATGAAGAATTTGAGTGAAGAGATAAAAGAAGTTACTTTAGTTGAAAAGGTTTTAAGATCCTTGTCTGCTAAGTTTGAATCAAAAGTATCTGCCATAGAAGAAAAGCAGGATCTTCAGACTATTACTATGACATAGCTGCACGGGATCTTAACTGCTTTCGAGATGAGAAAAGGAGGTCCATCAGATATGAGAGAAGCTGCATTTAAAGCTTCAGGAAAAGAAGAACTTAATCAATCAAGACATATTTCAGAAGGAGAAGAAGAAGAAAACTTTGTCAAGAACCTTCAACAGGGTTCTAGAAGATTCAGAGGTAAACTACATTTCAAATGTTTTGCTTGTAGAAGAGTCGGTCATTATGCTGCCAAATTTCCTCATAAAGATAAGGTTGATAAGGTTAAGGAATCTGCAAAATGGAACAGAAAACAAAATGTAAGTAAAAAGAGCTACTGTACTCATGAAGATAGCCATGGTTTATCAAATAGTGATGAAGATGAAAATAGCAATGACTATAGACTTCTGATGGCTTATGAAGATGATGATTTTTTAGATGCTTTAGATGAAGATGACCTTTATGAAGAAATATAAACTCAAAATCTGTTTATAAGAAAAGAGTATGATTGTAGATGAAAAGCTAGAATGTGAAATTATGGGTCTAAGAAAGGATCTTGAGAAAACAAAAGCTCTTAATCTTAGATTTGCTAAAGGATCGGATACCTTAAATGAAATTATCAAAGTGCAGTGCTCTCCTCTTATAAAGACAAGTCTTGGATACTCTGAAGAAACATCTCAATCATAGAAGCCGTCAACCTCCACTAAAAGTTATCGTGATGTGGCAAAGAGCAATGAACAGTTCGATAATCATCAGCAAATGCATAAAGCAGATCACCAGGTGAATCAGGCTCAATTTACTTCAAGAATGAACAGAGGCCACAGTCAACCTTAGGTAAACCACACTCAATTTGCTTCAAGGAATGTCAATCAACAGGTTAGTATAAGGAACTTCAACTACAATCATCAGGTCAGTAGATTCAATAATAGCAGGAACTTCTTTACTGGTCAATGTTTCTCATCTCATAATTTTTGACACAAAGCTGCTCAATGTGTTGCTTACAAAACTATCATGACTAGAGAAGCACGAAATCAAAGAAATGTGACAGGGATCAAGAAAAGTTCTTATAATAGCTTTTCTCTTCTTGAAAATGAAATGGAATGCTCAATCTATAACAACTTTGGCCATGAAGAATCTGAATGCAGGAGTAAATTTTGGCAAATAGCTCAAAAGGAGCAAACTCCATTAAATCCCAAAATATGGAGAAAGAAAGAATTACAAGCAAAAAGATGTGGTATAACCTTGTATGCAGAAGGACAAGAAAACCAGTGGTAGATTGACAGTGGATGCTCAAAACACATGACAGGTGACAGAGAAAAACTACACTCATATAATGCTTTAGAGAAGGAAAAGAGTGTCTCATTTGGAAACGACACTCCCACTGTCATAAAAGGTAAAGGCTCTGTTTTCTTGAAAGAAAAAGTTAAAGCTGGGAATGTTATGTATGTTGATGGCTTAAAGCACAATCTATTGAGTGTGAGTCAAATGTGTGATCAAGGAAATGAAGTAGTGTTTCAATCAGATGGATATGTTGTTCATGAGCTTGATATAGGAGAAACCGTGATTAAAGGGACAAGAAATCCAAACAACCTATACATACTCAAGGGAGGAAAAAAACAGTGCTATCTAAGCAAAAATGATGAACATTGGCTATGGCACAGAAGATTGAGGCATCTAAGTTTTTCTCAAATAAGAAAATCATGCAGATTCCAAGGAGTTCGTGATCTTCCTGATATCAGCATTCCAGAAAATACAATATGCAAATCATGTCAATTTGGTAAGCAAACCAGATCACACTTCCCTGAAAAGGAAGGATCAGCTAGTAAGCCTCTTGAACTTGTTCATAATGATTTATGTGGACCATCAAGGAAAAAGTCACCTCGTGGAGAAGAATACTTTATATTGTTCATTGATGATTTTTCCAGAATGTGTTGGATAGGACTTCTAAAGCATAAAGATGAAGCATTCGAAAATTTCAAAGCCTTCAAAGCTTTGGTTGAAAATGAATCAGATCATAAAATCAAATGCCTCAGATCTGATCGAGGAGGGGAATTTACTTCAGATGAATTCTTTGACTTTTGTGAAGAACATGGAATAAAAAGGCAATTCTCCACCGCAAGGACTCCTCAACAAAATGGAGTGGTAGAAAGGATGAACAGAACTATTCAACAAATGGCTCGTGCTATGCTAGATGAGTCTGGAACTCCTGCCACCTTCTGGGGTGAAGCTACATTCGCTGCCGTCACTATTCTCAACCAAGCAAATGTTCGGGTAAACAACACTCAAACTCCTCATGAACTCTGGTATGGTAAGACTCCTACTGTAAAATATTTCAAATTTTTTGGAAGCAAATGTTACATCAAAAGGACTGATGAAAAACTTGGTAAGTTTGAACCCAGAGCAGATGAAGGTATTCTCCTTGGTTACTCTTCCCGAAGTAAAGGATATAAATGTTATAACAAAAGACTTGGGAAAATTATTGAAAGTATTGATGTTGTGGTTGATGAAGCATGCAAAAATCCAAAACAAATAAAAAACGAAGATTATGAAGAAGATGAGGATTATCCTTCCACATCAAATCCCACTAATTCTGAAGAAGAAACCAATGAAGCACCAGAAGAAGAGATAATGGTAGAAGAAAAAACTTCGTCTAGGTATGTTCAGAAAAATCATCCAGAGACACAAATTTTGGGATAAAAAGAGGCAGGTGTGCAGACAAGAAGAACTATTACAGAAGCTTCAAGCTATCTAGCATTTCTATCCTTGACCAAACCTCAAAATGTAAATGAAGCATGCAAAGATGAAAGTTGGGTAAAGGCCATGAATGAAGAACTTGAGCAAATTGAAAAGAATAATACTTGGGAATTAGTTCCTAGACCTCATGATAAGAATATCATAGAAACTAAATGGATATTCAAAAATAAGCTGAATGAAAATGGAGAAGTTATTAGAAACAAGGCCAGACTTGTTTGTAAAGGATATACTCAACAAGAAGGTATAGATTTTGAAGAAACTTTTGCACCTATTGCTAGACTTGAAACCATAAGAATGTTCCTTGCTCTTTCTAGTTTTCAGAAATCCAAAGCATATCAAATGGATGTAAAATCTTCCTTTCTTAATGGAGACTTAGAAGAAGAAGTCTATATTGAGCAACCAGGCGGATTCATTCTTGGAAATGATGCAAAACTTGTATGTAGACTCAGAAAGGCTCTCTATGGTCTAAAACAAGATCCAAGGGCCTGGTACTACCATCGTGACAAATATCTCCATCAACAAAGTTTTTCAAAGGGATCAGCTGATAGCAATCTATATACAAAGATTGACAATAATAAACTACTAATACTTGTTGTGTATGTTGATGATATCATTTTTGGAAGCAATGAAGAAGCTATGAGTCGGAATTTTGCTTTGGTAATGCAGCAAGAATTTGAAATGTCACTGCTTGGTGAATTTACATATTTTCTTGGTCTACAAGTTCAACAAAATAAAGATGGTATTTTTCTGTCACAAACCAAATATCTCAAACAAATCTTGAAAAAATATGGCATGGAAGATTCTAAACCAGTATGTACCCCAATGGTAACAGGATGCAGTGTCAGCTCAAATGATGATTCAGTAGCAATACATCAACCAACTTATAGATCCATGATTGGTAGTCTGCTTTATCTAACAGTTACTCGATCAGACATCATGCATGCAGTAGGAATAGTTGGAAGATTCCAAGAAAATCCAAAGGAATCACACCTTTAGGCAATCAAAAGTATTTTCAAATATCTTCAAGGGACACAAAATTTTGGTTTATGGTATCCTAGAGATACAAATCTTACACTTCATGCATATACAGATGCAGATTGGGCAGGAAGCGTTGATGACAGGAAAAGCACTAGTGGTGGTGCATTCTATATGGGTTCCAGATTAGTGTCTTGGTTTAGCAAGAAACAAAGTTCAATTGCATTATCTACAGCTGAAGCAGAATATGTGGCTGCTGCATCTTGTTGCACACAACTCCTTTGGATGATGCCAACATTGCAAGACATTCAGATCACATGTACTCCACCCATCTCCATTCTATGTGATAGTACAAGTGCCATCATTATTTTAAAGAATCTAGTCATGCATTCCAAGACCAAGAACATACCCATCAAATATCACTTTCTACATGAACAAGTGCTTAAACAAAAGGTCAAATTGGAATATGTTCCCTCCAAAGAACAGGTTGCTGATACATTCACCAAACCACTACCCAGAGAGACTTTTGAATATCTCAAACAGAAGCTGTTAAAACCTACTTGTTTCAGAGAAAGGTGGTTATATGCGAGTTTCATGAAGCGTAATCACGTACATACACTGGTTTCTGTGGATACAGTCACGTATTTGTTGGTTTGAGGAAAAGTTGTGGCCAGACTCAAGAAGAAAGAAGTCTGATATGGTTCAGGGGGAGCATATGCTTCTAATAATGCATTGTTGGCATTATCTCAGAAGATCTTCGTACAGAATCACATCGTTGTTTTTGTTTCAGGTGGAATAGGTTCAGGGGGAGAACATGGTTGTTGGACTGGAGGCTGATTGACAAATGTTGTTGATGATAGTTGCTGATGACTATCATGGTCTTGGTCTCTGTTATATATGTCATGTATATCTTTTTATGAAAAGGTCATGAAACGACCTATTTTGTTACCCCACTATGCATGGGATGGATGTTGTAATGTTTTTGTTTTGACATGTATAAACAATTGGTATATCCCCACTTGGTTGGGAGATGGATGTATGTATGAGTCATTGTTGATAGGAAGGTAATTTATGATGTATGTATAGAGTCATGTTCTTCTTTTAGAACATATTTTTGTAGACCTTGCTTATATTCAGGGGGAGCATGGACTCGTTCATGAAGCTCAATCAACACACTTTAGCATATCAGAGAATTCAGCATGTACTCAGGGGGAGCATGACCCTTTGCCCTTGATGACAAAGGGGGAGAGTGACTTGGGGTTGCCATCAAGTCCAAAGGGGGAGATTGTTGGCATTATGACTCAGATTTGACACAAGTGTTGTCCTTGATGGCAACTCACTCAGATGATAGATCACAGTTCAGTAGGTTAATAGCTCATAGTTACGGATCAGACTTCACAGAATGATGAAAGAGAAGTATATGCAGGTTCACTTGACAAAGCAGCGTATACACGCGAGTTAACAGAGAAAAAAGTGCATATAACGTACACACGCAGTTTCACAGAAGGAAAGGCGTGTACATGTTGGAAATCTAAGTTTTATTCCATGGTATTTGGCCCATGGTATTTTGATCCATGGTATTGGTCCAAAGTATCTGGTCTGAAGTATTGATCCCAGGTATTTGGTCCAAGGTATTGGTCCTAAGTGGTTTTGGACCATGGTATTGAGAAAGGTCTAACACTATATAAGGAGAAGAAGATCATTAGGCCAGGGTACTCAAGTATTGAATATCTGATGATAAGCAAGATCTAGTGTACTGGTTATTGGGTTATGGTGCACAGCTGGATCTGAACCAAGGATGAACCTTAGCACTTGATGAAGGATAAGATCTAATGATGGGTCAAGACCTTAAGGCTTGAATTGAAGTATCTTTATGTGGTTTGATCATTTATCTGAATAACTGGCACATGTTGAAGTCTATAAATATGATGATCTGGGTATAACTAAAGTCTAGAATTGTTGTAATATTTAAATCATCATTTACAGATCTGTACGCAGGTTCACTTTATAAAAGGTGCGTATACACGTCGGTTCTGCATATGAAAATAGTGTGTACATCTCAAGTTTTATTTGCAGATCTATACACAGGTTTGCCTTGAGAAAGGTGCGTATGCACGCAAGTTCGACACAGGGAAGTAGCATATACCTTGTAAAATATGTTTTAGCTGCTTCTGTTTGCCGTTGAAGTGTTTTTGGTTCTGGCTTGGGTTCTGGTTACTGTATTCTAGTTACAACATTCTGAAAGATCAGATTGAAGGGTTTTCAAAGTGGTTATTTGGTTCAGTTGTGAAAAGGATATTGGTTGATGTAGATATATTTGATGATTGAATGATGTTATTGATGGATCCAGTCTGAAAATTTATGAAACGTGGTCCCTGGAAGAAAAGAGAAGATTGTAGCCTTCTGTAGGCCGACACCTACGTACTAGTAAACATATTAGCTAATACAAGAGCTAGGGGGTTGTAGCTCCCTTCCAAGAGAAGCTGGAAAACGAGAGAAGGTTGTAGCCTTCTGCAGGTAGAAGCCTGCGTACTGGTATAAGTCTGCACTAGTACAAAAATTGTAAAATGAAGTTTCTTATTATTAAAAAGAAGATAGAGACGATTGCAGCAAGTGGTTTTCACCCACATAAGGTTTCCACCTTATATCTTCTGTTCATGTGTGTGATTGTCTATTTTGTTTTACTGCACCTGGTTACTGTTTATATGGTTCTGATGCACTGATTAAAGATCAACATATGAGGAATTAACTAAATCTTAAGTTTGCAGTATATACGCTAGTCGCCTTAACCACAGTTGCGTATACATGTGAGTTCCTCTAACTAAAGTAGCGTATATAAATCTGATTATGAAAATGAAAAAATATTGACTTGCTAATACTAATTCACCTCCCCTCTCAATATTATTTCCAACAAATGAAATATTAGGAAAATCCTAAAGATTCGTTGTTAAGAAATCAAAATAGGCCCAAAAAATATCAAGCATCCTTTGAAAGATAAACACGTTAAATTTTTTTTAATGAACTAATGAACATTAATAATCAATTTCAAAAGATAGAAGTGAATGGGGATGGGGACGATGACCCATAAGGGCCACCTTGAGGAATAAATATTGAATCTCAAAATATACCTAGTGAATATTGAGTCATTGCTTCATTCGACAAGGGTGAGATTTGAAAAAAAATATCAATGAACTATCAAGGAAATTTCCAACTTTTGAAATGGTCAATTTTGGAAAAATGATAATGAATTTTCAGGAATTTCCAAAATTAATATTTTGAAAAGGTAGAAGGAAGGTTGATATTTTATTGAGTGAGCTTAAAAGATGTTTTTTAAAAGTCCTTCATAGGACATTGGTTGACCATAATAGATGTAACTTTCAAAAGTAGAAGATACCTTGATGGTCAATAAGTAGGAATAACCCAAAAGAAATGACTTGGCTCAAAAAACATACTTGATTAAAGGAATAACTTGAGATTTAAAAATAATAAAGAGAACACCTTTTAGATTTAATTCCCATACAAATAAAACATGTTAGTGACTTAAAAATATCTCCTAGGAAAATATTCAAGAAAGCCATTATCACCATGTTTATATAACATCAAATTACATCAAGGTACAAGAAGCCCTTCACCTAAGAATTATCTTAGTCAAAATAGAGAGTGAAGATAAAAAGGAAAAAATCATGCCCCCCCACGCCCCTCACACTTTCCATGCACACACACACACACACACACACACACACACATGCACAAAATTATGAGGACTTGGGGATTTTTTAAAGACTCAACTTAATGACATTAAAAAGAGAATGTGTCGTGATTGTGATAGCTACCAAATATATTTAACATACATATTAGATCCAAAACTTGTTAGTTCTCACAAATATAACTTGTATTTTATTGTTGTTGTGACACTGGAAAACATTTAAAAAATGATTTCTATCACTCCTCAAGCATGTGGGAAAGTCACCACAAGGCACCAACAAAACAATCTCTATGTGCATGTATGTATTACTAGTTTGAACATCAACAAAGACCCAAAACATGGTTAAAAGAAAAAAAACTAGGAATTTTTAATGTGTTGGTGTTATAGACATATTTGGGCACTGCAACCCCAATCACATATGTCGATAAAATGAGGGCTCTTAAACCCCTAAAAGTGTTGATTCATACCCTAAAGGATCATGGTCAACTAATTACATCATTTCCCAGAAGTTCTCCCTGAAAAACTACTCAGAATTGGTCAAAACTGGACCATACAGACTGCTCCATGCTGAGGGTGCGATGCATCTCACCTATTACACACAGGGGGTGTGATGCATATTGAAAAGCCCTTCTATAGGGTGCAATGAGCGAGAGTAGACAAATGGCAGAGGCAGTTTGCTAGGTGAAAACTCAGAGAATCTTCTAGAAACTGCTCATATGACACTTGCCTCTCTGAATTCGCCCAGGGATGAGTAAGAGATCATGAAATCTCGAAGTGGAACCAAGAACTACCAGTGAAATGACACTAATAAAAAACCCAGGAGCTGACTCACCCCCCTACAAATATCTATATATGGATCCCTCATCTTAGAGATCCAAGAGGCTGGAATTTTGTAATTTGTAAGGAAGTGTTGTTGGTTTCTCTTTGAAGACATTGCATTGTTGGGTGATCTTGCTTTTCATGAGGTTTAGAGGGCTTTCATGCTGGGAGGATGATGTTGGATTAGACAGCTAAGTTGTAATCCTCTCTTCTACTTCTACTATCAATAAAGCTATTTGAGTTTTCCTCCATATGCTTGTGTACTTGTGAATCTTGTATTTGTGCATGCAATTATATGGTTAATGTATTTCTGATTCTACATTGTTTATGATATTATAGATCTCTATACTTTGATGGTGTTCTGTTGCTTTTCCTCTACAGGTGTTCTTTGAAGTGAGACAAGTGAGAAAGGAGCGGCAAGCTCTATCAAAGGAGAGAGGAAACAAGCAAGGAGCCAAGCGAAAGATTAAGATTGGTGCTCTCTACTTCTCTCTTATCTATCATACATAAAGGAAAACACAAGTTACTTTGAATTGTTTGTTTCTAAGATAGCTACCCGTCTTAGTGGGACTAGCAGATCAAATTGTGACACTAGTTTTCCTGGAAACAAAATGGTGACCATACTGGGGAGCGAATAGTTTGTTTGTTTGTTACTGTTGTTTGCTTTATAAAATATAGACAAAGCCTGAAGTTAAGCCAACTAGCCTTCGAACTGCTTTTGCTATGCAACTGCAAAGTAGATCAACGTTGCTTCAGTCAATCTCCGGGTTGGTTTATGAACTGAACATTTGACTTGCAAACATCCTAAGTGCCCTGGTGGTAGCTCATTAACCTCATAAGATCATACCCCTATGCTTTGTTTTTACTGTCCATCATTACTCAGCCTAAATCACTGAACTTAGCTGCAAATTTTGAGCAAAAACCAAGCTCAGTTTCGCTCCCTGGTCCATCGCACTATCTGTAACTATGCAACCTGGATGCATCGCACCTCTCGTGTGTTGTAGGTGAGATGCATCCCTGTTTCCCTGTGTTACAGGTGCGATGATTGAATGAGACTGTTTCGCTCTCTGGAATTTGGTTTTTTCTTCATTGTTTTCAGCTCTATTCAGTAGTTTTGCTATTCATGATCAGTATATCATTGGTGAAGCCTTCTTCCTTTACATTATTCAGCCTCCATCAGTTAGGAATTGTAAATGTTTTTTATGTATTTTTCATCATTTACTGTCCTCCTTTGAAAAAAGTAGCTTAATCGAACTGTTGTCTTTTGATTCGAAAGTGTTGTAACTGTCGTTTTGAGTCAAGAAGAAGAGTGTCGTAAAGTCTTCCTCTTCTAGATAGTTGATTGTACTTTTTTCATTGTATTTGATTTGAGTTGTCAATATTTGAAGTGTCGAAAACAGTTTTCCATTCGAAATCGAAAGTGTCGTTTTAGTCTTCCTTTCATTTTGAAGAAATTGTTGAAGTGTTGCTTTGAAGAAAATAGTTCAGATCTATACTTAGTTTTCCTTTTTGGCATTCACACATTGAGGAAGCAGAAAACAAATACATGCGTGTGCATTTTCATTTAGACTGCTTGTGAAATTTGATTTAGTAAAGTGCATTTAGTGTGTGCTCTATGCTCTCTGCTAAAAGAAAAATCATAATCTTCTTTCCTTTGTAGCTAGGATTTTCATTGCTAAAAGAACATAAACGATTGTTTATCATTTTAGATTGCATATTTAGGAATTTTACATCTACATCACGTGGTGAACCTTGAAAGGTAAAATTCTAAAAAATATCAACTATAAAATAAACCTCAATGAACATAAAAATGCTTTGGAACCTAACGCACAACATCTAGAAGTCTAGGCTAGAGATGTATTCTGGCATCGTAAAGCCTGGTAACTATCATTTTCATCGAAGGTTGGGTGATTCCTTCTCTTTGATATGACAAGTGCTAGTACAGAATTGTGCTTCCACGTACCATCGAATATATATTGGGAGGCCACAATAGGCTGATAACCTTTATCCTTAGGAAGCTGTGTCTGCCACCCTATCGATCACAATGCACTGAACACAACATTCGGGAAGATTGACTGTCGTACGTAAATTCCTTGGTAATTTCTCTTTAATTTACCACCAAGGTGTATATTGCAGTTTTGTGATTGGTTTGGTAATCCCTCTGTCTAGATTTTCAGAGTAGTCACTTTCGTTCCTTTTCGACTCCCTAAAAGAAAAGGTCCATCTGAGCACTTGTCACTTCAGGCTCATTAAAAATCGAAGGCGACTAGAGTCACCTTTAGCTTTTTCTCAACTCTTAAAAATTGAAAAAGCAAGTTGTGTCAAAGCGTCATAAAATTTATTTAATTCAGAATAACATCCCTGTTCCCTCATTGATCTTAGGTTGAAACAATGGAATCCACCAATCAAGGATTTCCCCTTGGGGGAAATCCTAGTCCTTTCTCTTCTTGGGGAGATATTGGTGCTCCATACATGGCTACATTGTCCCTTCCAGGAATCACAATTGGCCTGTCGGTATGGCTGTTCTCAACCTCTGTCATTCAAAACATCATGATTCCTCAGCAATCGAATCAGCAACCAGATGATATTGGAGTTGCTCCCTCACCTTCTACTTCGTTTGTTTCTCCCTCTCCTTCTTCCTCTTCGCTTGGTGAAACTAGTGATACTAAAAACCAAGTAACTGAGAAGAAGAAGAAAGGGAAGGAGAAGAAGAAGAAGAAGCCAATCAAACAAGGGGGCAACCATGCATCATCCAGCGAAAATCCACACACCGCATCTTCCAAACCAAAATCTCCATGCGTAATTTGCAAAGGAAACCACTATCATCAAGATTGTCCTTGCATCCCGCAGATCTTGAGAGACTAGTCTCCCCGCTTGCACCACCCGGTGTCATCAACCTCTATCGATCATGTTGAGAGCACACCATCGACTAGTGAAAATGAAGTCAATGGAAAAAAAGGAAGATCTAGATTTCCTTGTAGACTGTGTGAAGGCGATCATGCCCTCCACCATTGTCTTTTTCTGGACGAAGCTAAAAGTGTCTTGGATAACCATCCTGCTTCATCACAGTGACTTCTGCCTGGATACAAGAAACTCTTGCCAAGTCCATCGCTAGTTGAAAATCCGACTGACATACCTCAGTTGTCGATCGAAATGCCTATCATTGAAGATAAACCCTCTGAGTCCACACCGGACCAAATTCAACAGGTCGAAATGGTAGTCGACCTAGTCTTGCCATCAGAGGGTCCTCCTTCAGATGATACAGTCTCCAAAGAGAATGAGAACGACACCGTTCAAATTCTTTTTGTTAACATAGAGTCTGATGAACATGGGGGCAACCTACCCATTCCTTTACCATAGGAGGGAAGTTCCCCATTTCAAGAGATTCATCCGACCGTTTATTTGGTCCCTACTCCAAGCAATCTAGTCATTTCTTTTGATTGGAATCTACTAGCGGGACCCCGTCTTCCATCTAATGTGCCATTCAGAATCATAGTACAAGTTTACGGAATGATCATGGCTAGCACTATCATAGATGAAGGGGAATCCGTGAGTATCCTTTCCTCAACTACTTGGAAAGCACTTGGTTCGCCATCGCTTCTGCCTAAAAATTGAAATTTGTCAGGGTTCAATGAAGGAACCAATCAACCGTTAGGAATCCTTCCAAATGTGCCTATAACTTTGAGAAGGAAAAATGTTCACTTGAACATGATGGTAGTCCAAGGGCCGCTAGATTATAATCTACTCCTTGGGCATGACTACATTTACAACATGGGAGCTATTGTTTCCTCACTCTTTCGGGTGATGTTTTTCCCGTATGAAGGCAGAATGGTATAGCTTGTTGACCAGCTTTCGTTTCCCGGTTCAAACACGGCTACGAGTCAAATGCCATCCCTAAATGGTCTCTTTGCACAAGTAATGTCTCTTCAACCTCTAGTTCATCCACCTAATCACCACGATGATTCGGTGAATGTAACGGAACTTAGGGGGCATGCACTCTAGTCTGCTTCGGCAACCAAACCCAGATGAAAAGATAGATTTCCTCGTAGGATATATGACCAGTCTAACACACGTCCGTGTAGGATATGGGATTAGTCTGGAAAAGGATCTCCTCGTCGTAGGTTATATGATTGGTCTGAAACACCCATCCGTGTAGGATATGGGATCAGTCTGAAACAAGATCTCCTCGAAGGTTATGTGATTGGAGTGCCGACCCACACCATTCACCTTTGTCCATTTCGATGGACAAAGCCAAGGAAGTGTTTTGTCTACTCCGTAGACGAAACAATCTTGCTTAAATGCAAGGACTTCCATATGGTAACTTGGAAACTCTACTTTTCTTTATACCTAGGGGCATGCAAACCTTTTTATGCAAGTGAAAAACGACCAACCTTACAGTGTTTTAGCTTAGCTACTAGTAACAACTTCTTAGGTTAGGTGATTGGTCTGATCCACCATTCACCTTTGTCAGCGGTCCCGGCAAAGAAAAGGAAATGTTTTTTCTAAACTATCCTACCTAACCTCAGTAGTTTTTACCTGTTAGTGTAGTTAGCTCTGTAGTTTGATCGTTTCTAACCTACATGAAAAGGAAATGAGAAAGGTTTCGCATGGGGCAAGCTCATTAAAAATGAACCTACTAATGAAGAGACATCTTTAAAAGACAACTGGATCGAGCAGTGTTACCGCAGGGTTCAAGCTCATTAAAAAATAAACCCGCCAATGAGCAATGTTGGCACAAGGTTCAAGCTCATTAAAAAATAAACTCACCTTTAGTAAACGACCTTTGTGTTTGCATTACTATCAGCCTTTTGAGCCTTGGATGTGTTCTTACCATCACCTCCACTCTTTTGTCTGATCATACGCTTCCACCCGATTGTTTACACTTTTGAGGAACAGCTACAACGAGTGATTCTGTTAGCCATCCTTATTACACTACCATGTTTGAGAAGTTCCAAACTTACCTGGAACCAGTTGCTACCCAGATACATCACTCATTCCTCAAAAACGAGTTTCTTTTAAGCTCTTTTTAGACTCGTAAATTATGAAAAGATTGCCGAGCTACTAGCCTTTCCAGCTCGTTTAGGTAAAGGGAAGTGCCATCCCTCCTCTACATTTTAATCTTTTTGGACCTGACGGTTCATTACACAAAAAGATCGAGTGCTTGTCTTTTTCGGCTCACTAAAACTATCGAAAAGTCATCCCTTTCATATTATTTTATACTTTTTTGGACTTAAGGGATTATACCACGAAAAAGGACTACTGGAGTTTCCTTTCCATCTCTTTTCAGACTCTCTAAATATGAAAAGGATCGAGTTATCTTTGTCGTTAAACTCGTTAAAAAAATAGCGACAAACTTGTCCATCCAGACAAGAGCGAGTTTCACTATCTCTAGGCTCGCTAAAACATAGCGACAGGTTTGACCAAAGGGAAAATTATAGAACAAGCATATGTTATCCTCCTCAAGCTTGACAAAAATAAAGAGGTACTGGTCAGAAATGACTGGGGAAAAAGGGAAGAAAACTTGAAGAACCTCATTGGTAGTAGGTCGCTCTTGAACATGACACTTTCACTCTATCACCATGATTGAGTCGGGTTGGGTTATTCTGTTCACCATTACCATTGGTCCTCCATACCATCCATGGGGTTAACACTACCGATCCATCTTAGTGTCGCCGATATGTTCAAGAGAAGTTGCTAAGAGAATTCACCAACCCAGCTAACGCCTCATCCACTGCAATGCCTTCACTCTCCATTTTTCATGACTGCCATTCCTGAACCTTGTATCATCAGATCGTTTTCACCTCCAGAAAATCGTTTGCTTCTTTTCATGTTGTAGATGTGGAATTCATTAAGGCCCTCCTACGATGGGTCACTTCTTGTCGACATTAGCACATTATCCAAGAAGTTGACTTAGGAACAACCATTTCAGTGCTTTGAAGCTTGCATGCCTCAATGGCAAGTTTCTCACTTCCGGTGATAGGTTTACATCAATGGCCTTCGACCAAAAGATTTCACGTGGTGTTCGACATCGACTCATATATTCACACCACATGAATTGTACTGCAGAACCTTGAGGGTCATTATCATTATCGGTGATTCCTCTCGCACCTGTTAACAGTTTACATCATCTGCTGGTAATCAGGCGATGTCTTTCCATGTTCAACTTCAGAACATCTTTTCACATGGATCGACTTGTACATCGGATGAAGATTGAACGAGTTTGAAGACCCTGGATCTAGTTTCATCCATCCAGGCTGCGATATATTCAGGAAAATAAAGACATCAAATGTACTCCATAGCTGCACAGATGATCATCCAAGCTAAGGATGATGACTCTACCAGAATCACTAGTCTGCAACAACAGACGATTGTCTGTCCTATGTACATGAAAATGAATTTATAAAGCTGAGCATGGGAATGCCCACCTCAGCTAGATCATGAAAATAATATGAAGATAATGTATTTTATTGTATCTTATTATAGGTCACCTTCCAGTTTGAAAAATCTCAGATCCTCATGATAAAGCATTTCACCTGACATCAGAAGATTTACGACTTCATGCTTTAGGGGGCAACTGTTATATAGATATTTGGGCACTGCAACCCCAATCACATATGTCTATAAACCAAGGGCTCTTAAACCCCTAAAAGTGTTGTTTCATACCCTAAAGAATCATGGTCAACTGATTACATCATTTCCTAGAAGTTCTCCCTGAAAAACTACTCAGAACTAGTAAAAACTGGACCATACAGACTGCTCCATGCTGAGGGTGCAATGCATCTCACCTATTACACACGGGGGGTGTGATGCATACAAAAAATCCCTTCTGTAGGGTGTGATAAGTGAGAGTAGACAAATGGCAGAGGCAGTTTGCTAGGTGGAAACTCAGAGAATCTTTTAGAAACTGCTCATATGACACTTGCCTTTCTAAATTCGCCCAGGGATGAGTAAGAGATCATGAAATCTCCAAGTGGAACCAAGAACTATCAGTGAAATGACACTAATAAAAAACCCAGGAGCTGACTCACCCCCCTACAAATATCTATATATGGATCCCTCATCCTAGAGATCCAAGAGGCTGGAATTTTGTAATTTGTAAGGAAGTGTTGTTGGTTTCTCTTTGAAGACATTGCATTGTTGGGTGATCTTGCTTTTCATGAGGTGAAGAGGGCTTTCATGCTGGGAGGATGATGCTGGATCAGATAGCTGGGTTGTAATCCTCTCTTCTACTTCTACTATCAATAAAGCTATTTGAGTTTTCCTCCATATGCTTGTGTACTTGTGAATCTTGTATTTGTGTATGCAATTGTATGGTTAATGTATTTCTGATTCTACATTGTTTATGATATTATAGATCTCTATGCTTTGATGGTGTTCTATTGCTTTGCCTCTACAGGTGTTCTTTGAAGCGGGATAAGTGAGAAAGGAGCGGAAAGCTCTATCAAAGGAGAGAGGAAACAAGCAAGGAGCCAAGCGAAAGATTAAGGTTGGTGCTCTCTGCTTCTCTCTTATCTATCATACATAAAGGAAAACACAAGTTACTTTGAATTGTTTGTTTCTAAGATAGCTACCCGTCTTAGTGGGACTAGCAGATCAAATAGTGACACTAGTTTTCCCGGAAACAGTTGGCGCCTAAAATTGCACTTTGTGCACTTTTTCTATAACTACAAAGAATGTAGAATTGGAACTAAGTATTTCTCTCAAAAGAAGTGCATGAAGAGGGTCATTGAATTCATGAAGAGAATAAAAAACGTAAGTTGTTAACAAGTATTTTCCTTTAGATGGACTAATGGGAAAAGAGGCAATATTTAAACCAAAGCTAATGATTTTCAAAGCTTAGTGTATTAGGGCTTCTACCCTTTTTGTAAAATTTGTTCCAAAAGGAGTTATATTCACATAGTGTTGCAATGTGTGGGTTTTCACCCTTTCTTCTTTACCTTGAACTCTATTTATTTTCCCACACCTTCCTATTTTTCTCTTTCATTATCTTAAGTCGCCCTCCCTTGCCTTCAAATCTTCCATAAAACTTTGGAGATGTTATGAGGGAGAAAAGAGCCCATCTTCCAAACCCTTCTTAATGACTTAAATTATTTTTATGGGCTTGAATTGAGGTAGTAAATATCCCATCGTTTCCCTCTTCCTTATGAACTAGATTCATTTATTTGGGATTAAGTTAATATAGTTGATGGCCCATACTCTACCCTTAATTTTTTGTGTTTAGGTCAAGGATGGAAAGAACCTATCCTCTACCCCCAAAGTCTTTGGCATCCATCACTACTTCACTAGGTGGAGGGTGAAGGTTTTCACTCTTCTCCTTCCATGCATGGTGTCCACTTCAAATTCCTATGCCCCATATCAAATATGCTTGAAAAATCAACTTTAGTAAACAAGTGGCAATCAATCACTAATTTGATAGGTGGCAACCAAATGATGACATGAAAAGAAAAATGATGGTTGTTGACTATGAATATTGATGCATGGCTTTAGGTGATGAGGTATGACATGGTCATTGTTATATGGACCTAATATTGACCCATGAAAAGGATGAGGATTGAGGTGTATCAACATCATACTCTATCACACAATACAATGGTAAGTGTTGACATATATAAACCATAAAAAATTTGGTTGCCCATTTCATGTAGGAGTAACATTTATGGACCAAATATGATGACCAAGGAAAAATAGTAGAAAATATAACAAAAATGGTAACTTAATCGCTTAAGGCCATATCATGGGCTATAGATTACAAAGCAAGAAAATGAGTGTTTATTGTAAAGGTATCAATGTGTGTAATTCAATGATGTCACCCAATTAGTGGGTTCCATTTGGCATGTCAGAGTTAAACAATCATTCAAATGAAAAAATATGTCCATTACACCTTATAAGCCAATTTTTTTAATTTGAAAGGTCAAAACTCTTCTTATTTATTATGGGAATGTCCAAGTTATTAAAAGGGTGGGCCATTTTTGAGTTAGTGCAGATCCCATTCTTCAACTTTGCATTATAAATGAAAAAATATATGAGGTAGTGGAGAAATTTTTTTTTCCTTCCATATTATGAAGTGATTCCAAACAAGTTTTTTTGACAGGGAGGTGTTTCCTTTGCCCTATGTACTCCACATCAACCCAACAATAAGGGACGGACCCAATGCTAAGGATATATACTAGAAGATATGGAACCCACCCTCAACTAATGACAAATGAAAAAACAAAGGTGGTAAATGTTCCATGTGAGGATTTCGATGAGGGTGTGGAAAAATAAATATATGACATATTTCATGGAAGGGTGATACGGAGATAGATTAGAGCCACATGACATGTGGGTCCCATTAAGATGTAAAATGAATAAAAATCCCTTTGTATATTAAAAAGGTTGATTTATTTCATTCTAAATATTGGTACTCCCATTCTTCACTCTAGGAGCCCCAAAAGGTAAAAGTATAGTGTCCCACTTGTCATGCATGCATATGTTTTGTTGGATCCTATCAATGACCAATCAAATGATCTTGTATGCTAGAGAAATTAACAGTACCCATGAATCATACAAGTGGACATGATGGAGAAATACATTATATTAATGGTGTTTCCCATATATATGTTAAGACATCTTGAATGGCAGTGCATACCCTATCAACAAAGATACAACAAGTCAATGTCTCATTGGGGATTTGAACTTGGTGTCACCCATATTTTTAACTAGACACATATTTAAGAGCCTAAATACATGTTAGCAGGGAAATGTATCATTGATACATGTTAGTACGGCAATGTATCATCAACATAACTTAGGAAGAGAAGTTGGCATGATCCACGTCTTGATAAATGATGTAAAGAGGTTGTTAGAAACATATTTCCCAATGCTTTATTCTAATAATCTTGGCATAATAATGAATGATGAAGTTGGAAGAAGGAAATCATAGATATCACAAAGGCATGGATATACTCAAATAACACGGGTAGACTTTAACAATTAAGGATAGATACATTCATAGAAGTGATTAGTTCCACTTTCAATTTAGATGGCCACTTCATTGATTAGTGGATACTTGTAATGGCTATTTATACATTAATTCTTATCTAAGAAGGGGTCTTATCTCCTTTGTCTTATTTTCTTGTTTATTGGCCATTGTTGTTCCATTGTTTTCTTACATCTACAAGTGTTCTCATCCTCATCTTCCTCCATAAGTTTAACATTCTTTCTCTTGGTTGAGTTTTTTTTTTAAGTTGAATTGTGCTGGGATCATTGGGTCCAAGAATATGATAGCCAGTTGGGTTAGTTGGGTCCATTGGGGTAAATGGATAGTGGCAAGATAGTGATGGGAAAGGTAACCAAGAAAGGTACAAGATAAATGGATTTGAGGTACCAGATGCCTTGGCTAAGTTGGGAACTATTGTTCTCAATATTGTGCATGTGTTGCATCAATAAAGGAAGTTGTGTTGTGATCATGATTATGCTAATGTTTATATATCTATATGTATGTATGAATTTCATTGTCTGATAGGATCATCAGGGAGAATTCTTGTGGGAGAATGATTTCTTTATGCAAGTGAATGGCATGAAAAGATTCTTGGTTTTATGAGGGATCAAGTGGGAAAGTAGCCGTGAAAGGTCTATGAGGTTAGTACCATGTGAATATGATTTTGAGATTACGTGTTTATAACTATGCCTATTTTTATGTTATGGATAGGAAATGATCAAGGGTACATCAATAGAAGGAAAGCAGTTGATCTAGAACATGTTGGGACACACATGGATAGTGGAAAGAGCCACAGACCTGGGACTTGGGTTATGGATGCACGCAGTAAGTTTTGGGAAAAAAACTAGAGGCAAGGTTTCCTGGTAGAGACAGTGTGGTCTCTGGATGTGAGCTATTGTTGTTGTGTACATGTTGTACATGTTGGGTTGTGTACATGTTGTACTATGTCATGTGTATTGTAGAGTCGTTATATTGTGATGTGTATTCATTACATTGCATTGTGTGTACATGTTGTGAAGGGATTGGTTCTCAAGATCACTAGAGGCTGTGGGTTGGGAGAATATCTTTGTAGCCCTGTAATAGCTTAGCTTCCCTGGAGGTTGTGGGTTGGATCCTTGTACCAACTTTGGATCCTTGGAGGCTATGGGTTGAGATAGTAGTTCCTGGAGCGCTGGATAGCTTAGGAAGAGACCAATCTTGAGCTGTTGATATTGAGGGTAGAGACGATATAGTCTCTAGATACCCTTGTTGCTAATATTAAGGGTAGAGGCGGTATATTCTCTGGATGCCCTTTTTGTTGATACTGCATATGGAGGAGAAGAGAAGGCATTGGGTGGGTATTGAGTTTGGGAAACCTATCTAGTGTGTGTACAGAAAGGATAAAGAACAAAGACAAAATCAAAGAACAATTTAAAGATAGTTATTAGTATTTATTTCAGTTTTTAATTTCAAAATTATGAACATAGTTTATGATTCTAATTTATGATGGTTGAGTTTGAGCTAACTCGATGCGATATTTTTATGCATGATGATTTGATAAGGGAACTAATTTGACTTTTTGTGATAGGAATCAAACATAATTGCAAGTCTCACCTTATTGACCAGTTATCGAAGAGGTATGATTTGAATTTATACAATTCCTTTAGAGTCTAATGGAAATTATGTGCTTGGTATAGAAAAGCATGGAAATGCCTAAGTTTGGGTGGTTGGAACTGGATGCAAGAGAATTAGCAGCAACAACAAAAGGAATTGGAACATGCAATAGTATGCTAGTAAATCACTTCAATAGCAAGGGAATTTTGGGACACTGGTACCCAATAGTGTCCTTTGTTTGGCATAAGCATGCTATAACCAATATGATGGTTTTGAGGCAAGGGTATGCCTTCTTTTTTTGACCTTCCGATGTGAGGAAACCTTTCCAAGGGATGGATCACCTGAGGAACTGGAAAGAAGAGAAGGGGATGTCGGGGAACTTGAAAGGTGAATGACTGCATGGAAGGGGGTGATCGGATTTCGTGAGGGAATGAGAAGTAGAGAAGGGTAGCCCGAAGAATAAACCTGTTTTGGTCAATATAATTTCTAATTGGAATCAGAAGCACATTGGGAGTGTTCCTAGAAACAATGAGCCAATAATTGTGCATTGAGAGAACAAGTAGTACAAGGATTATAGCATTGGACATTAGAGGTAGACTTTGATCTTAGCAATGAATTATAGACTATCTAGGAAGGAGGTGAATTTTGGTAAACTACTTCTCAGGGTGGAGCTGTGAGCCTCTGGATTCCTTTGTTGATGATGTAGGCATCATCTCCTTTTATTTTTTGCTTAAATAAAATGTTCATAGGTATATATGTGTATATTATTGTAAATACTGTGTAGAGTTATGTTTAAAAAGATCCATAAATAGTATGTCTATTTTCTAGTTGAAGCAAATGTGCATAACTATATATGTGTTTGTCATTGTAAATATTGTATCGAGCTATGTTTATAAAGCTCCACAAACAATATGTTTATTTGCTAGTTGAAGCAAATGTGCATAAGTATATATGTGTTTGTCATTGTAAATACTACATCGAGTTGTGTTTATAAAGCTCCAATAAGCAATATGCTTGTCGTGTTTTAGCAATTGTCATTGTAAATACTGCATTGAGCTAGGCTTATAAAGCTCCAGAAGCAGTATGTTTTGCTGGTCATAAGTGTCATAGAAAATTGAGGATGATTTTCCCGTAAGGGGGAGGGGTTTGTAACATCCCCGAGTTGATTTTCCATCTAAATGGAAGGACATTACAAAGAAAAAAATAAGACCAAGGTCATGGGACATGTATTTCGAGCTGAATGGAGGGAAAAACATTAAAGTGGGTATCACTTGTGGTTTATTATTGGCTATGGAAATTGGCATTGGCATTGCCAAAGTCAAGAGGAAATAAATGACAATTAATTAAGGAATAAAGGAGAATAAGATAAAAGGAAGATGAAGAGACAGGATTATGCATGCAAGGGAAATTAGAGAAAAAATAAAGGAGAACGAAAGAAAAGAGGAAAATAAAAGGAAGAGACACTAAAAACTTATGATAAATAGGAACCTGAGAAACAATTGACAACTTGATCCAGGTGGATATTGGTGGCCACCCGCCTATTCCACTTGGACCCCCACCATTAATTCTTTTAGTGTTTCAGTTTCCCTATTTGTAGCACAATTTACTATTTTTGGCAGATTTTTGGGTCCTAAACTTACGGAGCCGTTTTGAGGCCCTAAATGAAGTTTTTTGGGAAAACTGGGAGCAACATGGATTATAAACCAAGTTTCTCACTCAAAAATTGTAGTCCTTAGATAGATATTTCTAACGAGGTATTGTGCGTGTCAAACGAAGATAAAGTTACGACCCCGGGAAGTTGATGTACCAATTTACCCAAACGGGCCCCATAGTTTGGCAGTTCTTCTCCTAGGGTTAGGTTTTTGGATGTTAGGGTTTTCCATTGTTTCTCAACAATAAATAGGCCTTTGAGCCTCATTGTAACACAGTT